>CM035420.1:27924517-29174517 GCA_020310875.1 Ceratopteris richardii
CTAACAGTACGTGCAACACTTACGAAGATGTGAGATCTAAGCCAAGAGAGAGTGTGTGTGTGTGTAGAGAAAGAGATATGTGTGTGTGTGCATAACACAATGCAGGTCGCAATTCAGTTCACGCTGTCGGCGTGAAAGCGACGGTCGGTGGATCAGGTCGACCGCTAGAAATGACGGCGCACGTAGGGTGCTTGGAGCAAACTCAGGCACAATGGAGAATAGTATGGACACTCAAATATATGTCAACTCACAGGTTCCAATCAAATTATCCTCGTAGATTTTTATGTTTTGTCATGGAAATCTTACAGAATTGTACGACTGAAACTTAATTGAATATAGAGCGTTAGCCCAGATAATTAAATAACAAGAATCTATACATCATTAATAGTTCTACTTTCCCCATATGTTATTAAGCATACGAACACAGTTGCATGTATTTTGCTTCAATCCATCTGCTATACACAAGGTACCTTTGTAATGCGAAAAGTTAATAACAGACTGTCTGAGTTATTTTAATTTAATAGTTGCAAGCATGAAGTATCATTGTAGTAATTTAAATGCATGAAAGAATTGACGAATTCATACAATACCTAATCTTTCATTAGATTCTATATATCTTTAAAGGTAAAATTTGAAAACAGAACAACGAACATCATTCAGTTCTATGCAACCGTAAATATATTGTGATTGTGAGTTGATTTGACAAAAACACATAAACAGTTTGCACGTGACTTTATTGCCTACAACTACATATAATGAATGATAAAAGTAATGGAATAAGAGGTATTCACAGATTTCGAAATGGTATAGAGAAGATTAATAAATGCGAACTAGCTATATAGGACATACATTTCTAAATGAGCGAAGAGAATGTCCTTTTGAACTGTTGTGAATTTCTTCAGAGTTGGCAGTTATACTCCAAATATGTTTATATACTCCAAATATCTCAATAATCGATTATAAAACTAAATCACTGTCAGATTATGATCAAAACATATAGAAGGGCGTTAAATTTGCAGCAGCCACAATAAAATCACTGCAACTTTGGTCTGCATATACGAGTAAATCAACGTCTTTTATATTCAGTACGCGTAGATTTGTATACAATTTCCTTTTCCAAATTAATATCAGACACCAAGTCTTCATAAAGAATCAATTTGTATGCATTTGAGCACTCGTCAGTCCATACAGAGTTTGCAGCATATTATTCACGTTAACAACAAATATTGATATACAACATATGATCAGCTTACTCTATTGCGACATAATCTGAACCCCTAAACAACAATTAGCTTTCAACTGTAGTTGAAGATACTGTTCCATCATCTGAAAAGTTGGTCCTCACTCATGCTTCACATTACTGCAGAACACAGAGTCTTTCCACAAGAGACCAGTCAAACTCCTTCGCGCAAAACTTGCTGAAAAAATCCTTTGAACACATACAAATTAAACTAAGGCAGATGCAATAACTACAGCATCTGGATCCGGCGAATCGTTGCTCGAGCATTGCTGTACATGATAGGGCAAGTTTTCGAAATACTCGTATATTCAAGATTTAAGAATGAGTTTCCAGAGACCGTAAAAGCTTCAGAGCGTCAGAAAATACATGGTGATTCACATGCCCTTATCAAATAAGGACTTCAGATAATAACACAATTCGTCAAATGTAATTGCTGGAGCAGACACACAGTTTATATAATTAAGTAAAAGTTTTTCAGAGTCTATAAATTATCGTGGAAACCGTTGTGATTTTACTCATATGCAATCAAGCAGATAAAATCTATACCTTAGCATCAACAGAGAATTGTATAAGAAAGAGATGAAACCTTGGGATTTAATCATTAAAAATAGCGCAGCAGATCGTCGAAGAGAAATCTGATCGGATGCTTCAGAACTGCACGAAATCCTCAATCAGAGTGTCATCGATTGATAGCAACTTGTTTGAAGCGGTAAATCAAAGGTGACTATAGTCCGCGTATAAGCACGTCAGAACATATATGGAAGATTTTCCAAACTTTGATTACTGATTTAGGTGATGCTGATCAGCTTCGACACATTAGAGATTCCAAAGAATACGATGCTGATTCGACAAAAACAAACCACGCGCTGTCAGAAGTGATGTTGATCTCCTTGTCATCGTCCGATCAGATGCCTTGTGTGCCGATTAGAATAAGATAAATTGACCTCCATACATCAGCGTGCGTCAGATTTCCATTAAAGAACAGATCATTGTCGCCCAATATCGTCGTTCTCCTCCTCAGGAATTACGTCTAGGATAACATTTACTAATCTCCGTGTGATAAGATCAATAATCAAACATGAAAACGTTGCCCAAAACTGCTCTGTTTCCCTTCTTTTCATGCGCACCTACTACCTCCCTTTCAGCCGTGGATCAAATCTTCTTCTTTGCTAATTTGCCTTATCTCTGGAGCAACCCCCCCTTCGCAGCTTTCTCTTTTGCCGTTGAATTAATTCTTCTCTCGCAGTAGATTGCGCCTCTCTCCCCTCTCTGCCAGATAATGAACAGTGAAAAAATGGCCTCCTCTCCAAAACGTGCGCCCCTTCTCTTATGCATTGCTGCCCTTCTTCACCAGCTTCGTATGCTGCTGACCGATCTGCCACTTCTTGTTATGCAGAACTACCTTTTTTGCATGTCTGCCAGCTTGCTTCTCATGCACACATATCGTACTATTTTTTCCAGACTCCCCATGCTCCATAAAATTAGAGCGCATGCTGTGAAGGGAGCCGAACATTCCAAAGAACCTCTTGCTGATTGCAAATATCTTCTTCCAGTCAACCAATCTGTGCATCCCTGTGTGAGTTCGTAGAAAGAAGCATATTTCTATAACATCCAAATATCATTACTCATTCGAGGTTTTTCTATGAAGTTTTGGATATAATCTATCCCGAAAATAATCCCAAAAGATAGATGAAAAATGTTTATTACACCAATCAATGCCACCATATGCGATAGGCTCAGCACATATAAAAATGTAAAAGTAACATGATGCATTCAACTTCTCATTTACATATCTATCAAACTGTTGCCTGCCAAATACTTCTTCATGATTTGAGTAGGGAGAGAAAAATCTCTCTGACAACGCGCGCAAGTTCGACAAAAGACCAACAGTATTCAAACACGCGCAAAGATGTGAAGTTTTGCTCTCGAGTTCGCGGTATGTTTAAAACTCGCCGCCGGTATGGGCGTCAGTATACGCGTCGATAGTTCCCAATAAAGTACCGACGCTTATACCGATGCTCATACTGACGCCCATATCGACGCATATACCGACACACATACCGGCGGGTGAGGGCCACACCGACGATCCGTTTAAAACGGTCATACCGATGGTCACTTGACCGTCGGTATCTCTAAGTGATGTTTTCCGAGGCCCATACCGACGTCGACTATGACCGTTGGTATATGCAGCGTCGGTATGCCCCTCATATGTTGTAGTGATGCAAGCATATATATCCCACATGCAAGGGAATTCTCCCAAACTCCGTATAAGCAAGGCCTGCCTTCACTCCACACAAGCTCATTCCACTCTAGCTCATTGCCAAGAGTGTGCATCCTCTCCTCGTGGAGTCTCCATGCTCATAGAGAATCTCATGTAAGTTATTTCCATTTCTATTTTATTCAATCATCATGTTTTGTTATCTTTTGCTCCTTCCTCCATAGCTTGTTAGGTTTGTGCATGTGAGTAGAGTAGGAGTAGTCCTTTGTTATTTCAACACAACCTCCTTTTCGGTTGGTTGATTAACCTGAGCATTTGGGGAAGGCTGATGTGGTGCCTGTATTTTCTCTTTTTGTAAGTCCTCCTACCAATCTTGCATGAACTTTGCCATAGCTCTTTTCCTTTCTACATACCTCTTCACTGCTGCTTCTACATCATTCCAATCCTTTGTAAGCCTGACATCTGTCTCCATGTCTTGCAATTGTGGGAGAAGTTTCTCTCGGGCCTTTATATATATTGCTCATAAAAACAATGAGACTCTTTCACGTTCCATCGCTCTTCTATCATGTTCTGTTAGGTCATTGTACTGATGGTCAAATTCTCTTTTCATATCCAAAATGGTTTGGTCTAGAGAGCAAACATTTTTTATTAAAGCCAATTTGTATTGTGGCCACCTCGCTTGGGCCTCCATTGTTAATTGATCATGTAAGTGAATCTCTGATACATATACAAAGTTTTCAATAAGTTCTATATCATTTAGGGGAGTAAACCAATTTCCAAGGTACTGAGCCTCCAACTCATATTCCCTACAAAATCGCATGATATTTTTACCATCGAAGTAACCACTCCGTTTAAAAACTCATTCGTGGAATGCTTGGATATCACTTCATCTTTTATCATCTTGCTGGAAGCGCAAGAGCTAAATTATAACATCCATCTAGAAATTGTATTGTCGTCCATAAATAGTCAAACACGAAGAGCTTTCCAAAACCACACTGCTTGCTAAGCATTCACTTCTAAGCTCAAAGTCTCTACGCTCACCTCCTTTAACGTTCGGTTCACCAGGTATGTCGCAGAGTTCATCGAAAGGAGGAAGATCTAGAAGAAGTATGGAAACTTATAGGCATCGTGCTTATGCATGGATTCTAGCAATCAATATAGCATATGAATAGAACAAATTTTGTTCACAATTTCAAAGATTCAATCTTAGATGCTCAAATTCACATTTCGAATGAAAACATTCCTAGAGTTTTATTAAGTTGCCGCACTTCTCCAATAGCTATTGCCTGTCAGAAGTTCATCTTTTCATACAACGCATAACTTTTCTCTATTATATGTTGTTTTCTCTTATTGCTTACGGCGACGTGGTTACTATATCTGAAGAGTAACAAACTTGAATTCTTGACTGAAATCCTATTCTGCTTAGTGAAATAACTCGCATGACAATATCATGCATGACATACTCACAATGTGGCGGGACAACACTTATCTGAAATCACTTTGACATGCGCACTGATGGAAACCAATAGGAGTTGAATTATGCTTTCAACATTACTGAAGTGGCTCCTCGTAATCATTAGAGACTTTCCAAGACAGAGTCTTTACATGGGAATGGCGCTAACAGTGAGGATTGTACTTTTCGATGGTCGTCAAGGGAAAGAAATAACAAGGCATTTTTCACAATTAAACTAAGATAAATGATTCAGCGCATAATTTTTAATCTTGTAGTTAGCGTATGAACATTAAAATTCATCACTCTTAATGTTTGTTTTTAATGTCAACCTCGGGTTGGGTTAAGGATCTCCAGTATGGAGCCGCAAGAAAGACAATTTCAGATCTCCTGCACTTATGCTTAAGGCACGAACTCTGTCATGCTACGCTAAGTTATATATACATTTTAAAAGATGTTTGCCCATAATCATTGGGAAGCAAACGCAGGTTCATCAGTTTCACCTTGTGGACTATTATCCCGGGTAGATGAACGAATTAGTTCTATGTAGTGTTTGATCTCCTTCTTAGTATATTCAAAGTGTGCGTAATGTTTAGCTATGGCATTAGACGACCGAATTGCAGTATGAACGTCTTTTTTAAACTACCATGCTTCTTAGATCTGAGAAGCACAACAAGATTTACACTTGGATCTCTGTACGTCCTACCACAGTGAGGACTAGAACAAAGAAGAAAAAAGAACATGGGCTTCAGGGAAAGCTTTAACTAACTAAGTGATCCATTGCTTTTGACCACTTTGCAAGAGGAACACAATAGACAACAGACATTTTTCTGCTTTCGAATCAAGCTTCATCCTCAGCTCATCTGGAACATGTACATATGCAATACAGCCAAAAACTTTCAGATGAGATAAGTTTGGCTTTTACCTGTAAACTTCTCTTCAGGTGTAACTTGATGTACAGCAGCAGTCGGAGTTCTGTTCATGATGTATACAACAATATGCACAACTTCTGCCCAATAACAATGAGGCATATTCTTCTCAGCCATCAAGGCTCTTGCTATTTCTGCAATATGTCTATTTTTGTATTCAGCAACACTATTCTGTTGTGGTGTGTACCTGCATGAAACCTGATGCCGAATTCCATGATTTTTTAGAAAACTACTGAACTCATTTGTATTCACTTCCTCCATCAGATCTTAATGTCTGAATGTACTTCCCTGTTTGCTTTTCCACTATAACTTTAAAATTCTAGAAGTGAGTGAACACCTCGCTCTTCTCTTTCATGAAATATACCCATACTTTGCGTGTATGGTCATCAATGAAAGTAACATAAAACCTGCAACCACCCATAGATATGGTCTTCATACCTTTTGCATTTCTGCAACTTTGAAATTTGGTAGTCCATGGACAATCTCCTTTGTGTGCATCAGTTTCAGCCTTTGCAGATTTGCGTGTCCAAATTGTTTGTGCTAGATCTCTATATCAACAATAACTCCTACACCTTTTGCAAACATGGCTGCATTCATTTCAAGAATCTTCACATTTAAGGTGAACATCCTAGCCACTTTGTTTCCTTTGGCAACCAATCCTCCATCCTTCTTGTACTCTTCTACATATAATCCATCAGCATTGAACTTGACTTGTAATTCCTGGTCAACCATTTGCCCAACAGAAACCAGATTCTTTGTTATATTTGGAACATGCAACACATCAAGAAGATGTTTTACCTTCCCATCCTCCATAGACAATGCTATGTTTCCTGTATGCTCAATAGGATGCGATGTATCATCACCTGTTTTGACATATCCAGGAACTGGCATTTTCTGCAAACTACTAAACCATTCTGCATGACTTCTCATGTGATTTGAAGCACCCCAATCAACATAGCAGACATTATCATTCGATTTTGAAACACCAGCAGACATCGTATTCATCATGTGATGTTGAACCATAAACAACTTCTCAGAATCATCTGCACTTGTGGATGCATAGTTGTTTTGCTGCCTTCTGTTATTTTGATTTTTCAACTTGCAATCACGTTCAAAGTGTCCAGGTTTACCACAATTCCAACATCCCTTACTATCATTACCTGAATCATTTCTTTGGAAATTTATGCGACCTCTTTGGCTCCCCTTGCCTCGAAACTGTCCTTTCCTCCTACATGATTCTGTTGTTGACCTTGGTCTTGGTTACTGTTTCCTCTTCCACTTCCAAAACCTCTACCTCTTCCTCTTCCTCTGCCAAAGTAGAATACCTGCTCAGAACTGGCCTTTCCTTGGGAGTTTGAATCCTCACCAAGATTCTTTTCTTCAATAATCAACATAGATACCAGATCAGCAAAATTCGGAATATTTTCCCTAGTCTGCATGGAAGTTCTGAAGTGCTTATATGCAACTCCTAAACCACGAAGGCACACTTCCACCTTATCATCATCATCTACATTCACGCCAATAGATGCAAGTGACTCACATATGCTTTTTATTTTTAGAGTGTAGTCACTTACCGACATGCTCTTCTTTTCCAATGTGTGCAGCTCGTTCTTGAGTTGCAATTTCCATGCCTTTATATTAGTCTCATACAAAGTGAAAAAACTATTCCAAGCCTCTTTTGGAGTCTTGGCATCATGTATGTGTCCAATCATGCTATCCTGTATGCTAACACATAGCCAATACATTACCTTTCATGCTCCTTGATTCCATTCCTCATATGCTCTTAACTGGTCTGCAGTTCGATTCCTTTCTGGTAATTGCAGAGCATTTTCATTCTCTCCTTCGATGTACTTCCAATAGCCTTTTCCCATCAGGAAATTTGTCATTCTGAATCTCCAAGTATGGAAGTTGTTCTTGTCCAGCTTATCACTCATAAGCTGACTCATTCCATCTGCATTTGCCATTTTTGCAACAATTCACAACACTGCAAAACACTACAAGCTGCATTTCTGCTTGAACATTGTCACACTATGACGTGACAGTTTGATATCAGAAAAACACAGTTTTCGCGTATCAACAGTGCACGGAATCAATTGAAATTCTGGATCTGGAATATATGAGTATCGCCGAACACAATGCAAGTTATAGTTTCTGAAACGGATCTGGTTTTTTTGTGGGCCCCACCTTGGGGGCTCGAAGTTTTGTAGCAAACGGAGGCTGTTTGTGAAATCGTGTTTTCTCCACGCTTTGCCGCATAGTCTTCACCTTCGCCTTCTCCACGAGCTCTCTACAGCCAACTTGGCTCTGATACCATGTCACGAGGAAGGAGATAAGGAAGAGAGCTCACACATGCTCTCACTCTCAAGGAGAAGCACACACACAGATTGAGGCAAGGAAGAATGATCTTCTTCTTCTTCATTACATAAAAGGAATGTACAAGAATGACCTAAAACAAGAATACAACAAGTGCAACATATAAAGATCAATACATAAGGAAAAACCTAATGTCCGCGAATGAGTGAGCTGGCAAGAAACAAATGTGCCATCACTCTCGGTAGATAAATCTAATAAATCTCAATGAAGTATCCCTGACATATACCGGCATGACCACTATACATATTAGAGAAATGAAAAACTGGTACATATCATCCTGGATCATCACATGTTGAGCTTGATATCTCAACAATGTGGAGTCCACTTGGTTTTGATATTACTTCTCTCTAGGAAGAGCACTCTATGATGTCTTAAGGGCGAGGGCTTGTTACAATTGGAAATTCTTTTGCCTCAAAGGAAATTTTTTTTTTCAATCATCCATTCTTTAGGAGGACTTCCAATGTTCGTAGCACCTCTCTCTCTCTCCATATTTACATAGAGTCTCCACTCTTATAGCATTCCACAATGTTGAGGAACATCTAATTGCTTCACCTAACAGAGCTTGCTTCAAGTTGATTTGTCCCTACAACAGAATGATTCTCTCAAGGGCCTGATAGACCAATATTGATTTGGATCATAAATAGAAGACATGTACCAAGTCTTCCATGCCAAGAAGCATCGTTTGCACCATGGGGGGCCCCAAAATTGTTTTTATCTTTTATATTGGTCGAGATTCCACGGTGTAGGATTTGCCACATAAGCACATACTTTATTATCTTGATGAGGGGATGCCAAACAAATTTGAGCGCAAAGTCCCACCTTAAGCTTAACCAATCTAGATACCACTTCCTATTGAACTAGACTTGAAATTCCACACCCTTCTTCAATCTCAAAATTTTCTCAAGGTTATTGCCATCATGCCATCTCAGAACCTCATAGTGAGAAGAGTCGTGGCCAATGAAGAGGTGATTCCTCAAGCATCCCTAAGCATTGAATCTGCTTTGCAATAGATGCCATTCTTCATAGTCCATGCTTTTGGCTGGATCAATGTTCTCGAATCTAATCAATTAGCAAGTTTCTTGGTTCCAGAAGTGTTTCCACAAATGGAAGACTGTTCCAAAGCTTCCTAGATTTTTGGAGCTTCCAAGACTTCACACCTTTGATAACTTTGATAGGCAACCAAATGGAATCACTTTCTCTAATACCAGCCATCCATTTACAATATTCATTGATTATTATAAATTGTTTAACCTTTTTCCAACTCTTTCATAGAGAACAAACTAAGCTCGAGCCTCTGGGAGTCATAGGAAATGGGGAGAACAATATGGCGAGAAGGCAAAGACCCTTCTATCTCGGGAGACTCACAAGCTGAAGGGCAATCTTGTTTCTAAGAATAAGCTTGGCCCAAGAGGGACCACTATTCCTCCATGATTTAATTAACCATTTTGCTACTTACTTCTTGGCCATTTCTTGCTGTCTAGAATGCCCAAACCACCTTGATCATTTTGTCTAATGCAAGGTAGTCCATATAATTTTGGGCATACCCCTTCTCTTATGATGACCTCTCTAGAGGAAGTTCCTACAAACTCTCTCGAGTTTGAAGATCTCATGGCCTTTTTGTCTCTAGCAAGAGAGAAAGTAACATGGAATGCATTAATTACCATAGCACATTTGACCAGATCAATCTGCATACCTTTCCAATATGTCAGCTTGCTCTTGAGCTTAGGAAGAGCCCATTTGCATTGTTGCCCCATGGAAGTGTCAAATCCCATTGGAATAGCTAAGCAGAAAAATTGTTTGAAGAGATGGATGGATACCTCAACGAAGTGAGGTGGTATTGCTAAAACCTTCTTTGTACTAGCCGTGACACACTTCATAGTTATAAAGTAGGCTCTTTTAGCTTGAAAATGACACCAAGAAAGTATCTATGTACTTTGGAGTTGATGCTTGAAACAATTAATCCTAAACAGACTAGTTTAAGAATAACTAGTGTTGAAAAACTTGCTATTTTAATCCATACACATGCTGGATTTTTTACTCTAATCTCACAATATAGTAGCAATTGACAAAATTACTTTTGGGTGAATTTAATTAGCTTAGATAGGTAATGATTTCAAGTGGAATCATTTAAAATAATCAACTATGCTTTGAGAAATCATTTTAGCAAATCAAATCTTACCCTCGACTTTTTAGGGACTAACCAGTAGATGACCAGTGAGCACCTCGAAGACGATTTCTCCCGGATGCATGAACCAAATGACTTGAAATTTTGGCAGCACAAGATAGATATGAAGTGGCTTCGAAGAAGCCAAAGATTATGCAAAATGGTTGAGTATTCACTAAGATTATGACTAGAAGAAGTTGACTATTCTGAGTAGTCATAACAGAGAAGTAGACAAAGATGTTCAATGAGCTATATGTATTATAACACATGATTGTACAGAGTCATTGGCATTATAATGATGCTCAATGATGAGGAGCTCAGTAAGCTATGGTGTGAGCTACTCAAGTTCTACAAATGATCAAGTAGAGAACTATAAAATGAGGCACACTACCTTGCGAGTTTTACAAGTCCTTTTTATAAGTATTTCTTCTAATTTTGAATTTTGAATTCAAACTTCGCTCCAATCAAAAAGTAAGTCATCTGATTTTGGGACATTCCCTCATCTTAAGTTCATAGCTAATATTCCTCCCAACTCCACGAGTTATAAGATTTTACAAGATTCTCCAAGGATTTAATGATTTATAATGGTAAATGATCAAGTAGTTACAAGCTATAGTTCACATGACTCATCAAGTGCTTCCACACAATGTCTTCCATTCTAAGCCAAATGTGTAAGCTTGCACATTTGCACCAATAGCTTTCCCTCAAGCCAAACATATTGGCTTGCATTGTTTCATCAATCTTCTTGAATATCCTGTAATCCAATCATGGTTTTAAGCCTGCAAAGCTTAGTAAAATCAAGTGCTTTGGTTAACAAATCAACGCACTGCATTTTTGTAGATACATATGCTAGTTGAATCTCGTTGCTCAAGAGTTTCTCTCTAACATACTGATAATGCACTTTTGTATGCTTAGTTCTTGCATGGTAAATGGGGCTGACTGCAAGATGCAAAGAACTAGTATTATCACCAAAGATCATTGGTGAATGAGTGTGAAGTCCCAAATCTGAGTAGAGGAATCTAATCCAAATAGCTTATTGTGTAGCATTTGCTAATCCCTTGTATTCAGCCTCTGTTGAAGATAGAGCAACAATTGGTTGCTTCTTAGAAGACCATGAGATAGGCTTATCACTTGCAAAAGATAAATAGCCAGAAGTACTTCTTCTGTCATCCTTATAGCCTGCCCAATCTGCATCTGAGTACAACTTTATGTCCAAATCTGATGTGTATGGGAAGCAAAGACCTTGATTTTGAGTACCTTTGAGATACTTCAAAATTCTTTTAGTAGCTTCCAAGTGAGGTGTTCTAGGTTTATGCATGAATTGACTCAGAACACTTACTCCATAACATATGTCAATTCTTGTTAATGTTGCATAGTTTAGACTTCCAACTATGCTTTGGTAACCTGCAATGACTTCAAGCAAATCACCTTCATGAGCACTTAATTTATGATTTACCTCCATAGGGGTGCTAGCTACTTTTGCATCCTCCAAGTGGAACTTCTTCAACATGTCCTGCATATATTTCCTTTGAATGATGTAGATTCCAGAGTTAGTGTATACCAACTCAAGTCCAAGAAAATATTTCAGAAACCCTAGGTCACTGATCTTAAACTCCTACATCATGTGTTTTTTGATTTGTTTGATACCATTGGCATCACTACCTGTAAGAATAATTTCATCCATATATGCACATAAATATATCATTTCTAAATTACTCCTCTTGATAAACAGAGAAGAATTTGCCTTGCTCATCATGAATCCTTGGTCTTGAAGATAGGTTGTTAACCTATGGTTCCATGCCCTAGGTTCTTGCTTCAAACCATAAAGAGCTTTCTTTAATTTGCATACATGATTTACCTTGCTTGGATCTTCATACCCCAGAGATTGAGCCATGAAAACCTCCTCTGAAATCCACCCATTTAGAAAAGCATTTTTCACATCTAGTTAATACATATTCCAATTTCTAGATGCAGCTACACTTACCAATACTCTGATGGTTGGCATCTTAGCCACTGTTGAAAAAGTTTCTTCATATTCTATTCCATGGGTTTGTGCAAAAACCTTTGCCACAAGCCTAGCTTTGTACCTAGAACCAATTACATTCATTGATGCTTTCTTGGGTACTAGCTCCCAAGTGTCACTCTCTTGGAGTGCTTCTATTTCTTCATCCATGGCCTCCTTCCATTCTGTTTTGGTACTTTCCTCTTCATATGAAGAAGGTTCTTTAAGTGATGAATCCTTAGCAAGATAAAAAGAATGCTTAGTGACTAATGAAGTATCATACCCATATCTGATTGGCTTCTTACTCTCTCTTTGTGATGGATGACTCAGGTATGTCCTCCAATTTCTTCATCTTGACTTTGCCTTTTGATTTCCATGCTCTAAACTCTTCCAAGTTGATGGTGTCCTCATCATCTGATTTGATGTCTTCAATTGCTCTTGGCCCCTCCTTGGTGAGGCTTGGAAATTCTTCTTCCAAGTCATACGACAATTTGACCTTCCTGCATTCACTTTCAAGCCAAGAGTCATTCTCATCACACACAACATCTCTACTAACCATAAATCCTTTGTTGGATGGATTATAAAGCCTATACCCCTTTTGATTTATATCATACTTTTGATTTATTTTGATTTTTGATTTCTCTACCTTAGGATCTAGTTTACCTCTAGACTTCTAAACCAATATATAGAAAGTGATTGTACAACCTCTTAGAGTTTCAGGTTTATCAAAACAAACAGGCATTCACAAGCTGATATCAAGAACCAATTAGAGGAAACTTCTCTGAATAGCCAAATTAGGAATATAAACATAAGGCTTAGCTATAATTGCATTTCATCCTCTCTTTATTTAGTCGATCAAGTCTAGCTTCACCAGATTTTTATATTCGAATGATAAGAAGGTTGTAGCTAAGTTCAGCTAGAGAATTTTAATTTACCGAAGACCAAACACAAAGCATGCAAGGACAGAGACCTCTGATATGCATAATTGAAATGTCTGTACATGAAGTTCCGATCTCTGAACATAACGAACATAACACATGAATTCCTGAGACTCCTCCGTCATTCATCAAACAATATCATTAACAGCAGACAGACAACCGATCTTGTAAGAAATCTTATACAATCCCAATTTGCCTATATTGCAGACAGACAACCGATCTTGTAAGAAATCTTATAGAATCCCAATTTATGAGTATCCCTTGCATTAATCATTAGATACCGTACTGATAATAATCTTTCGTACATACTAGACAATATAAATGAATGAGTTGCTAAGGTCTAATCAAGTATCTAAGTTACGTAGATCCAAATACAGAGAGGCAGAAAGTGTGAAGATTTTTAAGTCTCTCTCCATCCTGTAGATTGTGTACACAGGTTGTCGACTAAAATCTATCTTCATAAAAGTGAGTGCCGTCAATCATTCACCAGATCTTTCGCATTTCCTGACCGTGACTCTACTCAAACCTTTCTTTCTCTCTCGGTGGAATTCACACAATTGCCGCTGCTAGAAGAGCTAAGGAGGAGGAAGGAGAAGACTCAGGTTTTCTCTCTCTTCCACAAGAAATCCATGACACAATACTACAAAGATTCATAAATTGACGCATAAAGATTGCAGAAGAAGCTTCTGACGCAGGTCGCGAAAAAAAAAACAACATAGATAAAACACACACAATTGTCTTCTTTTTCTCTCTCTCTCTCTCTTTCTGACTTTGTACCTGTCAAAATATCATTAGCGCATCATAAACATACAATTAGATATATATAATCGTAAAACTTTATATGCATACCTACGTCTAACTCGACTTAAACTAATACATACATGCGTACTCCTAACTCAAACTAACGTTAACTCTTACTTTTACACATTGTTACGGATGCAACTTCGTCTACGAATGCTACTTGGAATATAAATATTGTAGTATTGTTAATTGTTAAAGAATTAAACCTATTATGCATTGAATAATCTATTTTATCCTGAGAATGCATAATGATTAAATATAAATAGATAAATTTATATATAAATCGTGTTATCCATATTCATATTGATTAAATATAAATAGATAAATCTATATATAAACCGTGTTAACCATATTCATATTGATTAAATATAAATAGATAAATGTATATATAAATCGTGTTAAACATATAAATATATACTAATCTATTAATACCTATGAATATGATTAAATATAAATAGATAAATTTATATATAAATCGTGTTAAACATATAAATATATACTAATCTATTAATACCTAGTGCAAATTGAAACCTAAACATATATTCACATATAATGATGATCTTAATTATTAATGTTCATACACATGTCACTATAACAATTTTAATATACCCATAAAATCATGGATTCACTTATATATAAAAACTCATGTTCAAGTAACCAAGAACACACAAACATATAAATATAAGTGCACACAAATGAATCTTTTAGGTTTTGATATGAAAATACTATAGCAAAAACTCACATTTTCATCCACTCTTATAAATATATGAACACATACCACATCAAGTGCATTTCAAAATATAGATACATATCCTTATAACCATAGGCACATAATTATCTTTATATAATTATGGAATAAATAACTTAGAAATGAACATAAAAAAAATGAAGAGCCAAGTAAGGGTTCAATTAATCTTCCATTCTCTATTCAGAACATATTTTCCTTTTTTTCCTGCATTTACCCAAGAGAAGAGTTTAGTCAATCTAAATTAGTACATTAAAAAATATGAGAGAGAGATATCATTTAACCGACTCTAAAGCAAAATTTTTATATTTTTCCATATGACAATTCGAGTGAGGAAATTCTTCCGACAACGTACACATTCTTCTATGGTCCTTGGGTCCTTCAAGTACACATATGATCTCAATTTGGTACTTAGCAATCCATCCAAGAATAAAGCCACTTGTTTGGCTCGAGTGGATAACTCAGAAACAGGGCATCTCTCTAAGTATTGCCTAAACCTTCTTCCTGCAAGTCTCACAGTCCCTTGAGGTGTCTGCTTGAGGCTGTGAATCAGTGAGGAAGTTTTATGCCTTATGCCACTCTTAGAGAATTCGGTAATGAAAGCCTCTAGAAGTTGTTCTATGTTCTTGAAGTGTCTCTCATTTAGTGGTTGAAACCACGTAAGGGTGGTGTTCTTAAGGGATAGACCAAAGGCATTGTATTGCGTGAACATGTTGTTGGGGGATTCTTGGACAAGAAGGGATTTGAGTATTTGTAGGAGAAAAGGGAAAGACAAGAAGAGAAAATACACACTGGAAGCCTCTGTCGATTGATTACAATAAGACAAATACAATGTTAAAGCACAATACAAACCAATGCTTCTGTGCAAAATTCCACAGAGTGCTCAATTACAAAATACCAAATATCCAAGGGACTTATTGCTGTCGGCCTCCTCTCTACCAAACCTCCACCTTCTCCAAGCCTGCACTTGTGCACACCTTGCACCAAGCTTCCACTAAGGGGAAGGGATTGGTACCTTCTGTCGGCACGCACACACTTCAGTAAGACCTTGGGATCCTTGGGGGACTAGCTTAGCACTTTTCTGCATACTTCCTTGGTCGCTCTTCATGCACACCTTAAACTTCCTTCTATGCGTCGCACACTGTGTGTCTCTTCCACTTCTCTCTCTTGCCTCACTTAGACTATGCTCACACTTGCTTACACTTACAATATGGTCCAAGAATAGTCCTTGCCTTTATTTGAGCGTGTCGATTCATGTACGCTCCTAACTGCAAGAGTATCTTGGCACTCACTTTGATGTCCCAAGATTGTCTTCACAAGTGGGCAGCCAACGACTCCCTATTTTGTCCTGTAGTGACTTTAGTCTAAAACAAAAATTTTAATTGGGGCCATACTTTCACTTCTGCGTATGCCACTTCACATACCTTCACATTTTCCTTTTACATAAGAGAGGGTTCACCTGAACCTTCCAAAACACTTTAAAACACTTTGAACCTTAGGGAAATTAGAGAAATACCTCTGCAACCTGCAACCCACTTTCTCCAATTTACCCTTTGTGGACAATTAGTTGTGCACTACCTGTGCACTTTGACACCTGCACTTTAGCACGTTGACTTTGCACAAGTTGACTTTGACCTTGACCTTTTGACTTTGATTGTCATTGACTTTGACTATGGTTGACTTTGACCATTATGACTTTTATGGGCTCAACAGTTGCCCACCACCTAATGTGCTCTCCATCCCGGAGAGCTACAGCCAAAACTTTGAGGAGAAAGGACACCATAATACTTGTGCTCCAAGATCATGAAGAAGGACACCGGAACAACTACCAGGTCCACCAGAAACAGGAGAGAACAAGCACCAGAGAAGAACCCAAGAGTGGAAATTTTTTGCATGGAAAAGCAAAGGAGGGAAATGGAAGGGTAGAAAAGAGGGTAAATGGATGGTTGAGGGGCTGAGATGGATTGGATAGGGAGGGGTAAGGATGTGGTTGGGCAAATGGGTAAAGGGAGGCTGAGGTAGAAGGATTATGGGGTCTATAGAGGGGAAACATGATCAAACAATAGAGCTACAAAGGGTGCATATGGGAAATTGTGAAACATAAGGTAAAACAAAGTGAGAATAAACCATGTGGACAATACCGTAACAGAAAAACATGTGAAAAATGTGCTCAAAACATGTGGGTTTTGACCAAAAGTCAGCAAAAGTGTGGGAATTTGGAAAATTAAAGCCAAAAAATGAGACCAGAGGTGCCTGAAAACATGAAAATGACTTTAGTTTTGTAAAAAACGGCCAACCGAGGTGCGATCCAGAGCCAAAAGCTTTGCGCCATGAAAAATAAAAAAATATAAATGTTTATATATAGATTATAATATAAAAAAATAAAAAAATGAAACGAATCTTTTTTTTTAAAGTCAAACGCGTGCATGGGGCAAAAGTAAAAAGAAAGTAAAATAAAATAAAAAATAATAAATGAATTAAAAAATAAAAATAAAATAAAATAAAATAAAAAATGAAAAACAAAACAAAAAAATAAATTTAAAAATGGGGGTGGGGGCCGAGGGGGGAGGCGGGCAGGGGGGGAGAGGGGGGGCGGTGGGGGGGGCGGGGCAGGAGAGAGAGAGAGAGAGAGAGAGAGAGAGAGAGAGAGAGAGAGAGAGAGAGAGAGAGAGAGAGAGAGAGAGAGAGAGAGAGAGAGAGAGAGAGAGAGAGAGAGAGAGAGAGAGAGAGGGGGGGGGAGGTTTTTTTTGAAAAACTCCGAAAACTTTTTTCGTGGAAAGATTCCCTAGGGGGGAGTTTTTTAATGGAAAATGTCCAAAATTTAAGAAAAATAGAGAAAAATTTCAAAAAATGACCAAAAAAATCCAAAAAAATTCTAAAAAATTCGCAAAAATTCTCTACAGGGTCTAGGGAAATTTCCTCAATTAAAACCACAGAGAGCTTCCTTTATTCCTCTAATTTGTCAAGAAAATGATGATTGAAAGGATGAGAAATGCTAGAAAAAATTCTAAAAATGGTTGAAAAATTCCCGAACATTTTACATTAGCAAAGGGTATGAAATGCCTTCTAAATTTGCTAAAAACTCAAGGAACAAGCATGAAATGGATACAGAAAACTATTAAAACTAAAGCAAAATGAAATGAGAAGGCTATGTACAACCTGGACAGATTTTGCAGTTCCAGGTGATCCATAATTCGTCAAGTGTGTTGATGATAGGCCTTGAGCCTTGATATGTTGATGAGTGGCAAGGCCTCTCCTTTGAGGGCCTCTAACTCCAAAGCATCCCAATACAACATTGTTTTAACTGGATAAGGTGTTGTCAGGATCTTGCTCACGCCCATACAGAGATTACGAATGCTAAAAACACACAGACAAATAGACGCAACAAGAGACAAGACAGAACGCAGTATTGGGTGCAATCTCCCCCCATGCACTCTGTTTCGACAGTCCACAGAGTGCATGTATTTATAGGAACTTTTGATTACGTCAAAAAGAGTGGTTACATGAGAGCGGCTTCAAAAAGCAAGCGTGAAACTAAAAGTTGGTAACTTTTATAGAAAGCCATTGCTTTCAATAACAGAAACTACGGTCTACAACGACCCTTATTCCAAACATTACTTTTCTAACTATTTCTAACAATAGAACCTTCTACGCAGGTTTATTTACAAGCTAAATAATAATTATTCGGATTCTTGATATCCGCCCTTTCATGCCTTGCACGCTCCTCACGAACCTTAGCTGCTATATCAAAAACATTAGAAACACATTAATACATTAATAATATAGCACTTTAACAATGCATTGTTCAACATATTCCATGTTACAATCCATCAATGCATTGTTCAACATATTCCATGTTACTGTTACAATCCAACAATGCATTGTTCAACATATTCAATGTTACACTCCATCAATGCATTGTTCAACATATTCCATAAGTTATAACATGCCCCTCAGTTGAAAAATCAACTGACCTCAGTTGATAAAATAATAAACATGGATGGCCAGTCACATGTTTCATCACTGAATAAGAAATAGGCATGTTCCATGTAAAAACACATGCATGGAAATGTTCATGGAGCTGTTACATGAATGTGTTTGTGTATGATATGCAGAAATTAAGTGGTCATAATGAGGTGTTAATTGTGTTTTATGTATCCATTTACATTCTTCAATAGAGTGATTTTTGTACTTAACCAAATATCGATGATATTGAGTACCTGCGCATGTAGTAGTGACATCATGATCAATGATTTTCTCAGGAACTAAGATTTCAGATTGTTCTTCAATTAAAGGAGGGTCATCCAGAAGTGGAGCAAGTGGTAAAGTTCCTTTAAATGGTTTAAGTAAACTAATATGAAAAGAGTTATGTATAGTCCAATGAGATGGAATATCTAATCTAAATGAATTATCATTAATTTTTTCTATAATGCAATATGGTCCATAATAGCGTGGTGCAAGTTTAATTTTAGGATGCTGTATTTTTGAGACGTCGTTTAATGATACCCAACCATACAAAATCATTTTCCTTGATTTCTTTGGCTAATTGTTTAGTATTGATATTACGTGTATATCGCTCATGACTTTTCCTAATGTTCTTGTGAACATCATGAAGTATAGAAACGTGATCATGAGCAATAGAATCAGCCATCGGAATGTCAGTTTGGGTGAGGGACATGGGAATGGGAAGCTTTTTACCAAAAACAATTTCAAAAGGTGCACGACCAGTAGTGGTGTGTGTAGTGTTATTGTAAGCAAATTGAAGCAATGGCAACTTTTCATCACAGTTATTAGGATTATCTAATGAATAACAACGCAATAAATCAAGAATAGTACTGTTTGTAGCCTCACTTTGTCCATTACTTTCAGGATGAAATGCAAAACTAAAATCTATTTTAGAACCAAAATGTTGAAATAAGGCAACCCAAAAATGATTACAAAATCTAACATCACGATCAGATAACATTACTTTAGGAAATCCATGATGTGGGAAAATGCATTTAATAATTTTGCAGCTTGAGGTGCAGTCAAAGTTTTTTTGCATGGAATGAAATATGCATATTTACTAAACCTACCAACTATTGTCCATATCATATCATTATGTGATGAAGTGATGGGAAGACCTGTGATAAAATCCATAGAAATTTGTTCCCATGGTTCATTTGGAACGGAAAGTGGCATTAATAATCCAAATGGTTTACCATGATGACGTTTGACACACTGACATACAATGCATTGAGAAACATAATGTGCAATATCTTTTTCCATGTGTGGCCAAAAGAAGAAATCTTTGCAAGCAGAAATGGTGTTTTTATGCCTCTATGACCCATGTAAGATGGTTCATGCATTTCTTTAATGACAAAATCTTTAAAAGCTTGGGTTATGCACAATCTATGTTGAAAATAGAGAAAACCATTATGAAATGTATAATGTTCATCAGATAAAGATGCACCATTGTTGAAGTCATGCCATGCACGTGAGAAATACAAATCACATGCATAAGTGGAAACCATTTCTTGAAAAGAATGAATTTGGATGGCAGAAATATTATGCAAAACAATAGAATGTGAAGGAAAACGACTAAGAGCATCAGCTACAACATTAGCTTTACCAGGCTGATATTGTATCATGGGTTGGAAATTTTGAATAAATGATGCCCATTTAAGATGCCTATCAGAGATTAAAGGTTGACTTAATAAATGTTTAATTGCGTGTTGATCGGTTTTGATTAAGACCTTAGAGCCCATAAGATAGTGTTTCCAAATTCGCAAAGCATGCACAACTGCTAACAATTCTTTATCATACGTACTATAATTCTGTTCTGAGGGCTTAAGCTTTCTACTCTCAAATGCAATGGGATGATCATTTTGCATTAAAACAACACCTATTCCTGAACCACTAGCATCAGTAACGACATGAAAGGGTTGTGAAAAATCAGGTAACTGTAATACAGGTGGATGTAAAAGTGCATGTTTAAGTTTGTCAAAGAACTGTTGTTGGGTAAGTCCCCATGCAAATTTTATTTTCTTTTTCAACAAGAAGGTAAGAGGCAATGCTAAATAAGAAAAATTTTGAACAAACTTCCTACAGAAACTAGCCAACCCAAGAAAAGAACGAACATCATTGACTGATTGTGGTGTAGGCCATTCTACGATAACTCTAATCTTTTTCGGATCCACATGCACACCTTCACTGGAATAATATGTCCTAAATATTCTAGTTTACGCGGAAAGAAGTAACTCTTTTCAGGATTAGCATAAAGTGTGTTCTCTCGTAACAAATGAAAAACTGTTTCAAGATGCTTTTCATGTTCACTATCATTCTTACTGTAAACAAGTATATCATCAACGAATACAAGAACAAAAGCTTGGAAATCAAGAAAAATATTGTTCATCATTCGTGCAAATGTAGCACGGGCATTAGTAAGTCCAAAGGGCATTACCATAAATTCATAATGGCCGGTTTGAGTTCTAAATGCAGTCTTAAAAATATCACTTTGCATCATACGAATCTGATGGTAACCCGATTTAAGATCAATTTTACTAAAGACACGAGCTCCTCGTAACTTATCTAAGAGATCATCTATTCGTGGAATAGGGTATCTATTCTTTATTGTGATCTTGTTGAGGGCTCTATAATCAATGCACATTCGATAAGTTTTATTCTTCTTCTCTACTAAAAGAACTGGTGCTCCAAATGGGGAAGAACTAGGCCTTATAAGTCTTTTTTGCAGTAGGTCTTTTACTTGGTTTTCTATTTCCTTTCGGTGTAGTGGGCCATGTCTATAAGGTGCTTTACGAGGAGGAGAACTACGAGGGACTAAGTCTTTGCTATGGTCAAAGGATACTCGAGATGGTGGTAGTTCAGAAGGATACTCAGATATAAAACAATCCTTATAAGTACTCATGAAAGGTTTATATGCATCAGGAAGTGTATGAATATAATCATTGATGACATTGACAAAAACAATGCATGACTTGTACCCTTTCCTAAATGCACGCTTTACTTGAGTGTGACTAATAAGTGGAAACGGCTGGAAATCATGTCGTGCAGACAAAGTAATAATTTGACCTTTGAATTCCAAGTTTAAGGTATGTTTATGGTAGTCCATACGTGGGTTATAATGGTGACGAAAAGGCATACCTAGTATAACATCGTAAGATTGCAAAGGTGCAATTAAAAATGTTCGTGAATCAACATATGGGCCCATGCTAATTGTAACATCTTGCACTTCTCGTGTTACATTATAATGACTACCTTGAAATGCAGCTTTCACTTTATACAAAGAAGGAAACGTTTGTAATTTAAGTTCTTTTACTAGTAAATGTGAAATGAAGTCATGTGAACTACCATCGTCATGAAGAATTTTAACTAGTTTGTTATTTATTGTATCCTACATGCAAAGTAGCGAGTGAAGAGAGATATCGTTACCCAATGTACTTAAGTCCTTCTCCAATGATTCCTCTGTCCAAACAGGAGGAATTTCTTCATTATGGACCTCCATGTTATGCAATTGAGCTGTAGCCAATTTCATGTGAAGAGGTCGCAATCTGCACCTTATTTTTGTATGTCCAGGTTTACCACAATTCCAGCAAGAGATTCGTGGTCGCTTCTGTTGGGCATTCACCACTGAAGTTTGAAGGGTAGGTGGTTTGGTTGGTTGGAGAGATGAAGCAACAGATGGAGTTGAGTAATTGGATTGTGGAGGACGAGGAAAACTAGGGTACGATGGGGCATTAAAAGTACGCTTCATAGGAAATGCAGGTTTAACATAAAGTGGTCGTTGGCACGATTGTTGTAGACGGATTGACTTGGTTATGGACTGGAATTCTTTTTCTGCATCATAGGCAAAAGATATAGCCTCGTTGAGGGTTTTAGGTCGTAGGGTGTGAAGCTTAGCTTGGATTCCCACCTCCAAACCATCTTCATATTTCTGTTGCAAGATATCCTCTGGTACTTCTTCAAGCATTGGAACAAGTAGTAAATTTTTCTAGAACCGCTCCGTGTAGGTGGTAACCATATCACCCTCCTTCCATGTAAGGGTCATCCATGCACGTCGAACATGCAAATGGTATTGAGGAGCAAGAAAAGAATCCTTCTTTTTTTCTTGGAAAGCCTTCCACGTTGTTGGACGCTCAGTACTGTGCCGCAGGACATTCCACCAGAGTTGAGCTTTACCTACTAAATAGTTAGTGGCAAATTTAACTTTTTCACTTTCTGCATACATCTCGTTAGTATAAAAATCATCAAACTGTGACAACCAAGAAAGGACTAAAGGCCCATCCTTTCGGCCATCAAATCGTAGAAATTGGTAGTTTCTAGTACCAATCTTCAAATGAGTAACATCAGATTGGGTAGAAACAATAGCTTTTACTACTTTCGTAAGGTTGTCTTCCTCAGCTTGTATCTTTTGGAGGACTTCATCATGTTGTCGGATCTCATTTTGAGCTCCTCTAAGCTCATGCCACAAAAGCTCTAGTTGTTGTTCAAGTGTTGCCTCAGGTAGAGGTGAATTACTATAATCCTCCATTGTGCTCTTGGACCCTTAAGCTAGTGCTTTCCTCTCGGGATGTACCCTCAGGGAATGTACCCTAGCCGAAAAGTACCCTGTCTGGATGTACCCTAATGTACCCTGACAGGATGTACCCTATTTGGATGTACCCTTGTGTACCCTGAGAAGTGTACCCTGAGAGGATGTACCCTAAGAAGTGTAGCCTAGTGTACCCTGAGAAGTATTCCCTGAGACGCGCCGCATCGCGTCGCACCGTGCCATCTTGAAAATTGCAAGTTATGTTAAATTTAAGAAGAGAGAACTTGAGTATGAACACCAAGAGATGGTGGAGTGGTTAAAGTACTTACCTTGAAAGTAGGAGGTTGTGGGTTCAAATCTTCCTACCTTAGGGAATCTAAACCACTCTATTGCCACTCAAAATTAAAATTGCCTCGCGCGTAGCCAACGGTCGCCAAGGGATAGAAACTGCGGTCTACAACGACCCTTATTCTAACCATTACTTTTCTAACTGTTTCTAACAATAGAACCTTCTATGCAGGTTTATTTACAAGCTAAATAATAATTATTTGGATTCTTGATATCCACCCTTTCATGCCTTGCACGCTCCTCACGAACCTTCAGCGGCTATATCAGAAACATCAGAAACACATTAATACATTAATAATATAGAACTTTAACAATGCATTGTTCAACATATTCCATGTCATTCCATCAATGCATTATTCAACATATTCCATGTTACTGTTACAATCCAACAATGCATTGTTCAACATATTCCATGTTACACTCCATCAATGCATTCTTCAACATATTCCATAAGTTATAACATAAGGTCCTTCCTAGTGTGGAAGCCATTTTCCTTTTACTTGTGTTTGAAGATGAGTTCTATGGAGAAGAACTAACATGCTTGGCTCTATTATGTTGTTCCACAGATTTCGATCATGTGCCTCCTTCCTCTTTATCTGAGTCTCAATCAATTGTTTTGTTGGTAGTAGACGAATCTCCTCCACTTTATGAAGTGCTCCAAGCCTCTAAGAGACACCACAATCTTTCTTTCCCTGCATGAATGCTACTTTAGGTGATCCATATAAAAATTCAAAGGGCTCAATTGGTAATATGCCATAAACCAGTTGGAATGGAGAATATCTAGTGGCCTCTTTGTAAGCTAACATGGATGCCCATAGGGTACCTTGATAAGCAGTGCCCCAGGAAGTGGGGTGTAACATACATTCCTTCCTTAACATGGAAATTAATACCTTATTAGTTGACTCAGCCTGTCCATTAGCCCTTGGATAGTATGCACAAGAGGTCCTATGTAGAATTCTATACCTGTTAAAAATTTCCTGCAGGACCTTATTCACAAAATGAGTACCCTGGTCTGTACAAATTTCAAGTGGACATCCAAACCTGCAAATAATGCTACTGTAATGAAATCAGCAACGGTTTGGGTAGTGCAGTCAGGGGAGGCAATAGCTTCAGCCCACTTTGTCGCATAATCTATGGCTATCAATAGATACTCTCTCTTTTTGGAATCGACGGAAGGTGAATGGGCCGTACAAAATCTAGCCCCCACTTCAAGGGGCTATGCCTCTGTTTTGTTGGCTTAGGTCCACACCTCTGGCAAATGTCACATGCCTTCCCCATTCCTCTCCATCCTTAAATAGTGTAGGCCATCATAAACCAGCATCAAGTATCCTCTGCCTCATAATATGCCCTGGAAGGTGCCCACCACCTGTTCCTTCATGTGCATATTGAAGGACTTCCCTCACTTCTTCTTCTTCCAAGCACTTCCTAAACCTGTCATCCTTTCCCTGTCTATATAATTTATCTTCAATGAAGGTATAAGGTCTGCTCTTGATTAGCAGTCTCTTTCTTTGCACAACACTAGCCTTCTGTGGATACACTCCAGTTTTAATGAAATTCTTGATATCATAATACCAACCTTGAGCTTGTACAGCGAATAGATTAGCATCTGGAAAATCTTCATTGACTCCACTAGCTTGATCCATCATATTGATCCTGGATAGGTGATCTACCATAACATTTTCTTTACCTGGTCTATGGACTACAGAAAAGTCAAACTCCTGGAACAAAAGTAGCCACCTCCATATCCTCCCAGTTGCTTGTGGCTTGTTCAATAAATACCTTAGTGGTTGATGATCAGTGAGAATGACAAACTTCACACCCAGCAAATAATGACGAAATTTTTGTATTGCAAAAACCAATGCTAGAGCTTTCCTTTCTATTGTGCTATAATTCTTTTTAGCTTTAGTCAAGATTCTACTAGCATACTGAATAGGCCTGTCAAGTTTGAATTCTTCACTATGTTGAGCCAATACTGCACCCACTGCATATGCACTGGCATCTACATGCACATGAAACTTTTTTGACCAATCTGGGGTGATAAGAATTGGTGCAACCACCAATTTGGACCTTAATGTTTGGTAAGCCTTTTCTTCTTCCTCTTCCAATTTAAAGGGCACTTCTCTACCTGTATGTCTAGCCAGTGGCCTGGCTATCTCTGCATACATTTTTATAAACATTTTGTGGTATCTAGTATGCCCGAAGAAACTCTGAATCTCTTTAGGAGATTTACATTTAAGAAACTTTAATATAGAAATGATTTTATCAGGATCTGGGACCATACCTTTAGCTGACACCACATGTCCCAAGAGAGTTCCTTCTATCACAAGGAAATGACATTTGTTTTGGTTGAGCTTTAGCTTAGTCTCCCTGCATCTCTTAAGAACATTCTGCAGCTGGCGCAAGTGATGGTCCAAACTGTTGATGTATGAAACACCACAAGAAATGAATTAAGGTGATACTAGAACACCTCTATGGTCACCATTAACTCATTGCCACTCCAAACTTTGAGAAATGATAGCCTAAAGTGAGAACTTTGCTTCTACAGAAATTCCTAGTCACTGAAATGACATACCTTCAGTATTTTGCTAATTTCTCCTAGCTCAAGTATTATTTCTCCATGAAACATTATAGGCTAAAACTAGAAGAGTAGAGCTTTCCAACAAGCTATCATATGCATCAAACGGATCTCTAGAACTCAAGTTATGGCTCTCACAAGATGACCCTGTATGACCTTCCAAAATTGGAAATTTTACCTGTTTTAGTAAGAGCGCCTGTTTAAAATTAGAATTCGATGCCTAGCATCGACTTGCAACGAGAATTCGATGCCGGGCATCGACTTGGGATGTTTTTGGCCACTTTTCAGCAGGGATTCGATGCCGGGCATCGACTTCCCGCATAAAGTCTTGATCTTTTGGACACCAAAACTATAGGTGATTTCATGCACACTTACAATATGACTTACCAACTGGAATTCGATGCCAAGCATCGAGTTGCTCCAACAACATCATCTTTTCAAGAAGATTTGGCAGTAGATAAAAATCAGATATGAAGATAAGGACTTATCAAGTGAGATTCGATGCCACACATCGACTTGCTTGGAAAACTTCAACCTTTCAAATCATTACACAGAAGACAAACACTGGAGATGGAGGAAGAAGACTTATACACATAACTTTAACTAGTTCTTGTCATAACTATGAAAACTCAGAAGCTTACAAGTGCTTTCTCGCTCAGAGAAGCCCGACTATACTCGGTCATACAAAAATGAGTTCTTCTCACTTTCTCATTGTCTTCCTTCTTCTTCTCTCCGCGTCAGTTGATACTAACTAACTTATATAGATTTTCTCATTCCCGTGACTTTTAAAAAACTTCTAGAACTAAAGTGAACTAACTTTACAAGTATAATACATTTGTGAATTTGTCCCTTCACATAGGCATGTGGTTTTCTTCTAAAGCTTTGACCCTCAAATATATGTCCAATTAGTGATTGTTTCTCCAACAGCTCCCCCTCAATCACTAATTGACATTCTCTGTTTCTTCATATCATCTTCTTTTTCTTTTACTCCTGCCATGCTTTTGAATCTGCTGGTCTTCACACCATCCAGGCTCTTTGTCATTATGTCTGCCAACTGATCTTTAGTAGAAATGTACTCCACTTCAATCTCCTTCTCCATTACCTTTTCTCTGAGAAAATGATACTGTATCTCTATGTGCTTTGTCCTTGCATGAAATACTGGATTTGCTGCAAGATAAAGTGAACTCATATTATCTCCATGTATTGTAGGTGTACCTTGATCAATGCCTAAGCTCTTGAACAATGTCTGCATCCATATGACTTCCTTAGCTGCTTCCACAAGTCCTTTGTATTCTGCTTCAGTTGATGATAATGCTACTGTATGTTGTTTCTTTGAACACCAACTTACAAGCTTATCACCAATGTATATCATGTAACCATGAGTTGATCTTCTGTCATCCTGGTTACCTGCCCAATCTGAATCACTATAGGCTCTCAACTTCAAATCTAATGTAAAAGGATAATATAATCCTTCCTTTATAGTTCCTTTGATATATCTGAGAACTCTTTGACCTGCAATCCAATGTGGGTCCTTTGGACAATGCATGAATTGTGACAAAACTCCCACTGCATAACTAAGATCAGGTCTTGTTAGTGTAGCATAAATCAAACTACCCACAAGAGATTGATACTTCCTCATATCTTTGTAGTCTGCACCATCATATTTACTGAGCTTGTGATTAACTTCAAGCGGAGTTGAAGCTTCTCTGCAATTTTCCATATCAAACTTCTTCAACAAGTTCAGAAGATACCTTTCTTGTGACACATATATGCCATGATCTATATAAGTAACTTCCATTCCAAGAAAGTATGACAACTTTCCTAGGTCACTAATCTTGAACTCTTTCTCAAGTAATCTCTTTACCTCCTTGATTCCTTCGTCTGAAGTACCTGTGATTATAATGTCATCTACATAAATACAAATGTAGATTGTACCTTCCTCTGTTCTTTTGATAAGTAGACTTGAATCTGCTTTTGAACTTTGATATCCAAGATCATTGAGATACTTCACCAGTCTATAGTTCCAAGCTCTTGGAGCTTGCTTCAATCCATACAATGCTCTTCTCAACCTGCAAACAAAATTTGGATACCTGGAATCTATAAATCCTTGAGGTTGTTCCATGTATACCTCATCTGATATGTATCCATTCAAGAATGCATTCTTTATATCCAATTGACTTAGAGTCCATCCTTTTGAAGCTGCAATAGCAATGATTGTCCTTATAGTTGACATCTTAGCTACAGGACTGAATGTCTCATCATAATCTATGCCATAGGTCTGGGCATAGCCTTTCACCACCAGTCTAGCTTTGTATCTGGCTATACTTCCATCTGCAAGCTTCTTCACTTTATAAACCCATTTATTTCCAATAACTTTCTTACCATTTAGTTTAGGAACAAGTTCCCATGTCTTGTTCTCCTCCAGTGCATTGAACTCTTCCTTCATTGCTTCTTCCCATTGCTTCTTACCTTTAGCTTCATCATAGTTCTGGGGTTCTTCATCATCTTTGACCATATATGCATAGTTCTTCTGAGTTATGTAAGAAGTATCATAAGAATACCTTTCTGGTTGTCTTCTAGTCCTGCTTGACCTTCTTGGTTCACATTCTTCATAAGTGTCTGGATACACTTCTTCATCAGATATAGGAGCTTCTTCATTTCTTCTTGTTAATCCACTTGTGGATGTACTTGCTTGCATATAGTCTTCATCTCTATTTACCTGCACAATTGATTTTCCTTTCTCACATCTTCTTACCTCTTCTTCAAAATTTTCAGCTGTATGACTTTGATCTGCATACCAACTTTTCTGTTCATCAAATGTAACATCTCTAGAAACAAGAAATTGTTTGGTTAAAGGATTCCACAACCTGTAACCCATCTGCTTTTCATCATAACCAATGAACACATATTTTTCTGCCTTTGGTTCAAGTTTATGCCTAAGTTGTGATGGCACATAAGCATATGCAATTGATCCAAACACTCTACAATGATCTAGTGTTGGTTTCTTACCCCACCAAGCTTCATATGGAGTCATTCCATTCAAAGCTGCACATGGTAATCTATTCACAAGATATGTAGCTGTATTTACAGCCTCAGCCCAAAGATAATTTGGACAGTTCTTCTCCTTTAGCATAGCTCTAGCAAACTCAACCAAAGTCCTGTTCCTTCTTTCTGCTACACCATTTTGTTGTGGTGTATACCTGCAGGTTATTTCTCTCTTAATACCTGCATTCCAAAGATAATCATTGAACTCTTGGGAGAAATATTCTCCCCCTCCATCAGACCTCAGTCTCTTAAGCTTTTGACCTGTGACTCTCTCTCCATATGCATGAAAATGCTTGAAAGCTCCAAACACTTCTGATCTTTCCTTCAAAACATATAATGTTATCCATCTTGTAGCATCATCAATGAAAAGAACATAATACCTTGAGCCACTGATAGATCCTTCTTTTGTTGGTCCCCATACATCTGTATGAATGAGCTCTAGTAATCCATCATGTTTGAATCCTTTCTTCTGAAATGGTAACCTGTGTGCTTTACCCATTTGACATGCTTCACATTTATAAACCATATGTTGACTTTGCACATTTGGTAATCCTAGTACAGACTGATTAGCAACCATAGCTTTAATTCCTCTTTCATTGAAATGACCTAATCTCTTATGCCAGAGATCAAGTTCTGTAATCACTCCTTCACCATGTGTGAGCAAAGCTTGACCAATGTTCCCTTGTACTCTTAAAGTAAAGAGTCTACCTTCTTTCTTACCAGAGACAATCTGATTATATCCATTCTCTGGATCTTCCACAAATACTCCTTCATTTGTAAACCTGACTTGAAACCTTTTTCAACTATCTGTCCCACACTAATCAAGTTTTTAGGTATTGTAGGAACATACAAAACATTGCTTAGCAAATCTGCTCCACTCTTGCATTTCACTTTTCCAATTGAATGTACACTATGTCTTGTATTATCACCAGTTTGAACTGTGTGACTCGAAATACCTTTTTCCAATTCTGACATCAATTCTATGTTTCCTGACAAATGATTAGAACATCCAGAGTCAATGTAAAATACCTTTAGATCTTCTTTATCTGATGTGTTGATTGAGTTCATCATCAATGATGTATGACTTTCATTCTGTGTGTCATTTGCATAGTTGTAGTAGGTGGTGTTGTAGGATTGATTATGTCCCCAACTTCTTCCTCCACCTCTACCATAGCCTCCTCTTTGACTTTGTCTACCTCTTTGGAAATTACTTTGATATCTTCCACCTCGGCCTCTGCTATTGTTGTTTTGATTCTGGTTTGATCCTTGTTGGTTGTGCCAACAGTCATGAGCCAAATGATTACTCAATCCACAGATCCAGCAAGCCTTTTTGTTGTTATTTTGATTACCTCTTCCTCTTCCAAAACCTCTTGCTCTTCCTCTGCCAGTGCCTTTACCTCTTGCATAATAAGCTTGAGAACTAGACTCCTCTTCATCCTTTGCTTTACCTTTATCTCCTTTCTTCTTGTTCTTCATGTACATTGCAGAACTTTGTCCTTTATCTCCATCTCCCTTCAAGTCTTGCTCATATGTGAGCATCAAACCAAGCAACTCGTTCAAATCTGGAACATAATGATTTAATGAAAGTTCTGTTGATAAGACAAAAGGTTTCCACCTTTCATCCCCTCTCAAACCTGCAAGTAGTTGAGCAATCAATCTGTGATCTTCAACATCTTCATCTATGGATCCAAGACTATCTGCTAGATCCTTCATCTTAGTGACATAATCACTAATGGTTTGACTTGGCTTCTTCTTGAATGTTGTAAACTCTGACCATAGACTTGCTTTCCGTGCTTTAGTAGTGCTTTGGAAATGATACTCCAATGCATTCCGTATATCTTCAGATGATTCCAATCCTCTGATGTGTGGTAGTAAATGATCAGAGATTGTATTGTAGATATATGCTTTTGCACTTGCATCCTTCTTTTGCCAATGCTTTAAAGTATCAAGTTCCTCTTTCTTTGGTCGGCTTTCATCTTCAAATAGTGGCTTCTCTTCTTCACCTGTAACATATATCATGAGATCCTTACTCATAAGTAAGGCTTCCATTCTCATTACCCATGCGGGGTAATTATCTCTGTCCAGTTTGTCAATGGAGATATGATCTGCCATAGTTCTTTCCTTTTGCTGCAACCTGTGAGCTTAAAGGATAAAGGATAATACCTTTTGAAGTTCTTTGTATATGAGGATACTTTTGAAGTAACCTTTTGATGCCTTGTGTCTTCAAATGCTTCACCTTTGAAACTTTAATGGAAAAATTTACAAAACTTCTCGTACCTTTGTCGTCTTCTGCTCTCGAGAATCTTTCTGCTCTGATACCACTTGTTGATGTATGAAACACCACAAGAAATGAATTAAGGTGATACTAGAACACCTCTATGGTCACCATTAACTCATTGCCACTCCAAAATTTGAGAAATGATAGCCTAAAGTGAGAACTTTGCTTCTACAGAAATTCCTAGTCACTGAAATGACATACCTTCAGTATTTTGCTAATTTCTCCTAGCTCAAGTATTATATCTCCATGAAACGTTATAGGCTAAAACTAGAAGAGTAGAACTTTCCAACAAGCTATCATATGCATCAAACGGATCTCTAGAACTCAAGTTATGGCTCTCACAAGATGACCCTGTATGACCTTCCAAAACTGGAAATTTTACCTGTTTTAGTAAGAGCGCCTGTTTAAAATTAGAATTCGATGCCTAGCATCGACTTGCAACGAGAATTCGATGCCGGGCATCGACTTGGGATGTTTTTGGCCACTTTTCAGCAGGGATTCGATGCCGGGCATCGACTTCCCGCATAAAGTCTTGATCTTTTGGACACCAAAACTATAGGTGATTTCATGCACACTTACAATATGACTTACCAACTGGAATTCGATGCCAGGCATCGAGTTGCTCCAACAACATCATCTTTTCAAGAAGATTTGGCAGTAGATAAAAATCAGATATGAAGATAAGGACTTATCAAGTGAGATTCGATGCCACACATCGACTTGCTTGGAAAACTTCAACCTTTCAAATCATTACACAGAAGACAAACACTGGAGATGGAGGAAGAAGACTTATACACATAACTTTAACTAGTTCTTGTCATAACTATGAAAACTCAGAAGCTTACAAGTGCTTTCTCGCTCAGAGAAGCCCGACTATACTCGGTCATACAAAAATGAGTTCTTCTCACTTTCTCATTGTCTTCCTTCTTCTTCTCTCCGCGTCAGTTGATACTAACTAACTTATATAGATTTTCTCATTCCCGTGACTTTTAAAAAACTTCTAGAACTAAAGTGAACTAACTTTACAAGTATAATACATTTGTGAATTTGTCCCTTCACATAGGCATGTGGTTTTCTTCTAAAGCTTTGACCCTCAAATATATGTCCAATTAGTGATTGTTTCTCCAACACAAACAAGCTAAAGGGGTCTGAGTATGAGAAGCTGAAAATGAAGAGAAGTCATCCATGAAAATTCTAAGTGTTTCCAGCAATAAGGGACCAAAAATGAGGTTGACAGTTCTGTTAAAGGTGGCTGGAGCATTTCCGAGTCCAAATGGCATTTTTACATACACATATGTTCCCCAAGGTGTGATAAAAGCAGTCTTTTTACAATCCTCCACATGTATTGATATTTGATTATAGCCACTAAAGCCATCCATAAAGCTATATAATGCATGTCCAGCCACTTCTTCAATGAATTGCTCTACAAATGGCATTGGGAATCCATCTAGAATGGTCACCTTGTTGAGTGCTCTAAAGTCAACACAAATTCTCATTTTATTGGTATTCTTCTTTGGTACTATAACCATAGGTGAGAGCCACTCTGAGTGTTCCATAGGAATGATGATTCCTTCATCCTCCATCTTTTGTATTTCCACATAGACAGCTTCAGCATATTTTGGGTTAAGCCTATAACTCTTCCCTCGTATTGGTTTGGCTCTCTCAACCAGAGGGATTCTATGCTCTCCATAATTGGTAGGCACGTTCTTATTCGAGAACATGTTCACTAGATATGGGCTACCTATCGAGCTACTAAGTGATAGAGGCACTCGCTTCTTGAATGAAGTTATTGAAAATCTTCTCCAAGAGTTCTTGGTTATACACAAAAAGTCTGCCCCCTATCACCCACAAGCTAATGGGCAAGCTGAAAGCACAAACAAGATTCTATGCAATGTGCTGACTAAATTGGTGAATAATAAACGCTCTGATTGGGACTGTTAGACGGCCGCCGAACAAAGGACAATTGTACTTAGACAGAGGTTTTTAATGTAGAAAGAATTGTACTTAGATAGAGGTTTTTAATGTAGAAAGAACCCTTCTGACAGTACACGGTAAAGAAAGATTCGCGTAAAGCCTTGTAACAAAACTCTATTTAAAGCAATGAAAAGGGACGAGAAGGCATCGGAGAGAGTCCCCGTTTTTTGGGAAGTTGCGAGTATATTGTGAGAGTTCCCGTTTCTGGGGTTACTTTACGTCTTCTACTGTGTGCAACGAGTAGAGTGTCTTGGTTCTGTCCTGTCTGGGCACCTTCTCTGCGTAATCATTCGACTGTGTATGTGTGATACACTGTGTGTTACGAGTCGGTACCGCGATTGTGAGAATCTGTTCGGTAACGAGTTAAAGAGTCCCCGGTGTTTTGGGAATTGCACGTATAAGTGTTGTATGTGTAGAACAAGAGCAACTCTGTTCTGTTTTGTCTGCTCCCTTCCCTCTCCTGTGTATGTGCTGTGTGCGTATGTGCGTTATACGCAGTGTTACGAATTGATACGTGTTGCAGAGATTTCACCCGGTAATGATTAAAGTAGTTCCTAAGTGTTAGTCGACAGGAATGTGTTTGTCTGATCGTTCGTCTGTGGAGCACGGACGTATAGAGAACTAACATGGTTCGGTTGTGAGTTATGAATCTCGGTGAATGACTGAGTAAGTAATATATTAGTGCCAGTAGAGTTCTGAATACGAGTAGAATGATGATAAAGTGCGCGACAAGTTATAGTCAGTAGGTCTTGCAATTGAATGTGGTACTCGGTAAAGTCGTAAATTGTGCAGAAGGATTTCGTGGTATGGTCGTGTTAAGTTACCAGCAGTACGCTTTGTGTATTGATTCTCAGTCCGGATTACTGCTCAACTATTATAGCAGGTAGATCTTGGAGTACGGGATGCTAAGACGTTGATAGCCTTGGTTGATCAGAAACAACTACTGAGCTAAGACGCGCTGACCGAGTAACGAGTGAGTGAGAAGTTGGGAAAATAGTATAGGGCCTCTGTCTAACAGACCCCTACCACTCCCAAGGACCCACGCGGCTAGAGTCCGTCTACTTTTACGGTAAGATTAACTACAGAAAGACTCGGATATACATATTACGCCGTGTTGATTTAATAGAAAGCGATACTATTATCTGTTAACATTTGGCGCCGTCTGTGGGAAAGTGGCATCCGATTGCCAGTTCTCGGGCCAGTTCTCTGTGGGAAAGTGGCATCCGATTGCCAGTTCTCGGGCCAGTTCTCTGTGGGAAAGTGGCAACTATTTATCAGTACCTGCGGTAAAGAAGTATTTGATTGCGAGTCACTTGCGAGACCGTGGCATTAGAACACCAGCGATCTGTAAGAAGTAAACATCCGGTGACAGTGATTCACTGACAGTAGCAACAGACCCAGATTGTTGCAAACTGCTCAGATAATATCACTGGGCAATGATACATGCCGGTCACTCGATCGGGCGAAACATATCCTAAGAATCGTCAGGATGAAGCACGGAAATCACAAAAGATAGCCTCAGGAGAAGTAGGCATAACTAGATCTGACCCAGTGATCAAGAAAAGTGGAAACGATACAACCAATTCCGGTCATATTCCGGTAGAACGATCAACGCCTTCGATACATTCTGGCGCTACTTCGACCCCACCTATCGAAGATATAGCAAGTCCAGACTCTATCAAAACGCCGTTGGAACCTAGTTTAATAATATCAGATCAAGATTTAGAGATATCCACGGTCAGAAATACGTTAGGAACATTCGGCAAAAGTAGTAAAACAGGGCGTTCTGGCCCAATTTCGGTTCATTCCGGTGAGATTCCGGTGAGATTCCGGTGATAGAATCGCCGATCGCTGGCAAAGGTTTAGCCTTTTTTGCGGAATCATCAGCTCAACCCTCGTGTTTGGAAGAAAGATTTCGAATATTAGACATCCAGAAGGAAGGAAAGCTGTTCGAAACCAAGATCCGAAGCATCCTAAGTCGACACAGTACACCGGAAAACGCACCATCCGGTGATACAAGTCCAGATAGGTTATCCGATACAGAAGGAAACCCTGAACCCTTCACAATGAGCGGGCAACACCAACAACAACAACATCAACACCAACAGCTAGGACAGCCAAGGCCGCCGCCAACAGGAGTAACCTACACGAAATTCGGTGGATTCCCAGGAGATGACCCAGACGCCCACGTACGAACTTTCGAGATAAGTTATGCAGTTCTTAACCATCCACCCGATCAGGCGTATAAGGCCATTGTTTTTCAATCCACACTGATCAATGAAGCAGCGAGATGGCTCACGGAATACGATATCAATCATTTCGGTACTTACGAGGCAGTACGAGACGCCTTCTTACAGCGTTTCAGACTAAAGAAGAATCCTGCCGAAATCTTTGAGTATTTACAGAACAACAGACAAAAGGCAAATCAGACCGTCCAGGAGTACGCTACCCTCTTCAGAACACATTTACGGCAGATACCACAGGCTCACGCTAATCTGCCTGATGATGTCATCTCTCAATGGTTTATCAATGGATTAACACCACAACTGAAGCAGATCATGATCATAAGATGTGTCGGAGCCATGACCCTGGATGCCGTCATTGCAATGGCTCTACAGCTAGAGTCCAAGGTTGGTGGATTTTCAGAAGACTTGGAATGGTTAAAAACAAACAAAAATATGGCTGAGGATATCACCAGGCAAGTATACTGCACCACATGCAAAAATTCGGGGCACACAAGTGCCAACTGTGCCCTGAATCAAGCGTTTTGCGCTATCTGTAACACTGCCGGACACACCACCGGAAACTGTATCTACAACGCTAGAATACAAGGAACAGCAACCGTCAATGCGGTCATCCAAGAACATGGCCAACCAGTAAATCACTATGTGCCTCCGCAACTGAGAAACAATCAACAACAAGGATATCGGAACTACCGAGGACAGAGAAACAACAATTATAATGCCAACCGATGGCACAACGGACCACCACCGGAAAACCCCGAGTTACCACCTCCACGCTGTCATTTCTGTGGCGAATTCGGCCACATTAGAAGGTTTTGTAAAGATGCAATAGAGTATGATCAAAGAAAGAAGGAACGCCAAAACCCAATGGCCAACATGGTAAAAATTACACCGATCGAGACGCAGACTGCTACCGTCCAGACCCGTTCCGGTAAACAACTTCAGCCGGCAGCAGAAATCTTCGAACCAGGGATACAAGAACAGCGAAGGATGTACAACAAAGCTAGTCACTGGACCGCAACAGAACCACCAGTGTTCCCAGAACCCATTCCGGTGACTCAGGCTTCTTCATCAAGGGATGAAACACCACAAAAGGAAGCATCAGCAGAACCATCATCAGTAGAAACAACCGCAGACACTTCTGCGTCGGTAGAAACTCCAAATCTAAAAGAACCAGACAGTCAAGCTCAACAGACCTGGGAAATCCTGTCCAAGGCATCCATCACTCTACCTCTAGGCCAACTTCTGGCCTTAGTACCTGGAATCCGACAGCAGTTTCAGCGACAGTTCAGCCCAGTACCTTCCTGCATTCCGACAACAGCCACAGTTCAACCGGAACCTGAGGCTGCAATTGATCATGCAGTGCCCTTGATTACAGTATGGTATAAAAATCAGAAAATCACGCAAGTACTGATTGATGGAGGTTCAGGAGTAAACATTGCGACCGCAGCTTTATGTAAAAAGCTAGGCTGGACCGAAATTGAACCGGTTCAATTCTTTGTTCGAATGGCAGATCAATCAAGAGTACACCCTGTAGGACTTGTGCGGAATGTACCCATCACTCTACACGGTACGACTTTCAAGATGACTTTTGTCATACTAGATCTACCCGAATCCACTTTGGATTACAATCTTCTTTTCGGCCGACCTTGGCTAAAGCATGCGAAGGTAATACAGGATTGGTCCGCACAAGAGCTTACATTCAAGGATGCCCATCGCAAATATGTCGTAAAATTAGACGCTATACAATCTTGTGACCCTCACGCCAGACCATATTTTGCTGAACCAGTGCATATGTTAGATGGACTATCAGATGACGAAGAAGAGCAATTTCTGAAGAGTAATGTCGATTTAATGTCTCTAGGAACTGTTGATCTACAATCCGTCATAGATAATTGGAACACATCAATATGTACAGTAGTAGCTATCACCGGAAAGTCGGTCCGGGAAGATACTTCCTCAACCCATGACGATGAATTACAACCACTGCTCAAGCCAACAGACGATACAGAGAAACCTCAACAATTTTATGTCCCAGAAGACCAGCTGATCACGCACGATCTCGGAGATAGAGATCATCCACGACCAGTGAAAATAAGGCAGAACTTACCGGAACCATTTAAGGAGGATTTGATCGAACTTCTTCGCGAATTCACAGACGTCTTTGCATGGGATTACAAGGACATGAAAGGCTTAGATCCGCGCATCTATCAACACAGAGTCACGTTGAAACCAGAAGCGAAACCAACCAGACAACCCAGCTACAGGATGAACCCCCATTATGCAGCACAGGTAAAAGCCGAAATCGATAGACTGTTAAAAGTCGGATTCATTGTACCAGTAGAACACGCTGAATGGATCTCACCCATTGTGATCGTGCCGAAGAAAAACAAGCAATTACGAATCTGTGTGGATTACCGGAAATTGAATGCAGCAACAGTTCCAGATCCTTTTCCAATCCCCTTTTTGGATACCATGCTGGACAGAGTCGCAGGTCATGAAATGTATTCATTTTTAGATGGATACAGCGGGTACAATCAGGTTAGAATGGCTGAAGAGGACATACCAAAAACTGCCTTCATTACCAATTGGGGTGTCTTTGCCTGCACAGTAACGTGGTTCGGATTGCGAAATGCACCAAGCACATTTCAAAGATGTATGCAGGAGATATTTTCTCCTTATCTCACTTCATTCATGCAAGTATATCTCGACGACTTCTCGATCTTTGGGAAGATGGTAGCACATTTGTTTCATCTACGATGCTGTTTTCAGAAGTGTAGAGAATATAGACTCTGCCTTAACCCCAACAAATCAGTGTTTGCAGTTTCTTGTGGCAAGCTACTTGGGCATATTGTATCTGCTCAAGGTATTCGAGTGGACCCAGATAAGATTTCAGCGATCTTAGAAGCCCCGATACCCACGACTCCGAAAGAAGTAATGCGTTTTATGGGACAAATACGGTGGCATGGCAGACACCTTCGGTGGCTTGCTCACCTAGCAGTACCTCTGAACAAGCTAATCACAAAAACTCCCCGACAGTTTGAATGGACTGAAGAATGTCAAACTACATTTGATCGACTCAAGTATCTCCTGACGCACGCTCCAATTTTACAACCACCGGACTGGGACAATCCGTTCCATGTTTTTGTTGACGCTTCAGATATTGCAATAGGCAGTATTCTGATGCAGCAAACAGACAAGTGGTTTCGCCCTGTTTATTATGCCAGTAGAAGGCTTGCACCTGCAGAAAAGAACTATTCCACCACGGAAAGAGAATGTCTAGGATTGATCTATTCAATCAAAAAGTTCAGACATTATCTACTAGGCCGGAAATTTACCTTTCATGTGGATCACGCTGCCCTTGTTTATCTAGTAAGACAGCAGCATTTAGGTGGACGATTAGCACGATGGGTGCTACTTTTACAAGAATTCGACTATGATGTCATTCACCGACCCGGAAATGCACATTCTAGATTCCGGTGAAGCTCCGGTAGGCATAGATGATACGACTCCTGCGATTTATAATGCTGAACCACTGCCCGATGAGATTGCCAACTTACAAACACCACATACATACTATGATCAGATTCTAACTTTTCTCACCGAAGGATGCTTTCCAGCTGAGACTGCCAAGGCAGTTCGAAGGAAAATTGCGGTCTTTAGCCGCCGATTTCGGTTAATCGCTGGTCAACTATATTATGCAGATCATACCGGAATACTACTTCGCTGTATTCCTCCACATGAAGTTGACTCAGTTATCACTTTGGCTCACTCAATTCCTTCCGGTGGCCATTTTGCAGCAGACTTAACTCACCGGAAAATTCTGCAAGGAGGACTCTGGTGGCCAACAATGCACAGGGACATCTCACAGTTTATTAAACAATGTGATAATTGTCAAAGAACTGGTCAACCCTTACAACGGCATCTTTTTCCCCTGCAACCCATCTTACCATTAGAACCTTTTCAGAAATGGGGTTTAGATTTTATCGGGCCCATTACACCTCCAGCAGTATCCAGTAACAATCGATACATATTGACTTGCACAGATTACGCAACTCGATGGGCAGAAGCTTGGGCTTTGCGATCTGCTACAGCAGTTACGGTAGCAAAATGTCTGCTCACAGATGTCTTTCCACGATTTGGATTACCACTGGAAATTGTCTCAGATCAAGGTACTCATTTTGCAAACACTTTAATGAAGGCTCTCACACAGTCATTCCAGGTCACACATAAATTTAGCTCTCCTTACTACCCACGTGCCAATGGATTGGCCGAAAGTACAAACAAATCACTGTTAAATATCCTCCGGAAATTAATCATGGAAGCACCGGAAAGATGGGATCAATTACTACCTGCGGTTCTATGGGCATACCGAACTACATATAAGGTAACAACAGGCTTAACACCTTTCAAGCTAGCTTATGGCTTAGAAGCCATCGCTCCCATGGAAGTCGTCATCCCAAGTTTGCGGGTAGCAATCGCTCAGAAGATGCTACCGGAATCTTCACTGACAACACGAATGGATGCACTCAGAGAACTCGATGAGCACCGATGGCTCAGTTTTTTAACCATGCGTGAAGTTCAACTAAGGCAGGCTAAGACGCACGATCGATATTTGAAGACGCCAATCTTTTCGGTAGGTCAGCTTGTACTCTTCTATAATGCAAAATCGGACAGAGCAGCAGGGAAATTCAAACTACGATGGTTCGGCCCTTTCAAGATCTCCGCACAAGTAGGTCCGGCAACCTTCCGGTTGACTACGTTGACCGAAATTCCACTTCCAAAGGTAATTAATGGATCGAAGTTGCGACCGTATTACCCCACTACCAGTACGCCTTAATTATTCGGCGACGAGCCACGTTTTTGTACAAATTTATACGTTTTGCTTTTAGCCGTCTTTTGTACAGATCTTTATGATACCAGCCGCCTCTCCCTACCAATCACTCAGTACGCACGCCAGCATGCAAACCATATCGTTCCCGCACCACACAATGATCCTCACCTCCACACCGTGTCTACATATTTAAACCCCTCAGTTGCGCCAGAACCGCTATTGTGTTTTCCTGATTGTGTCTTCTGTGTTTTCTGTGCACCGTGAACGCCATGGAAGCTCTAGCTAACTACACCGCCTTCAGTGAAGGTATCCCTGCCGACGTAGGCGAATACCTGCGATGCAGAGGGTTGGCCAACTTCGCTGAGTTGCCTTGGCACTCAGTGAAAGCCCATCCCTTCGCTGCACAGATCATCCAAGCCATTGCCCAAAGCCCCCACGCAGACCGACAATGGGTCTTCCTTTCCCTCCCACATCGATCCGTCATCACCATCCAAGTTTTCGCTGACGCCTACCGCCTCACCCTGCAAGGCCGCGAAAATGGCCCGAGCATCCCTGTTGCTCGTATGACCGAACTTTTTCCTCGATCCTCATCCAACGAATACGCCATCCTATGCCGCCCAGACCCCGAGCGATCCGCCCTCCAATTCCTTGTAGCAATTCTCAACCTGCAGAAGAGAACATATGGTATCTCTCGCCCTTTCTACTCCGCCTTAGAATTAGCAGCCCGCGAACCTGTAAACTTTGCCTCCTACTTCTTCCTGAGAATCCATAGAGAGTGCGTAGCTATCGTTAAACAGCTTCAAAAGGGATCCACCCCACGCTCTCGCCTTCCCCACATCATCTCCTTCCTCTTTCCCACCATTCTCGCCGCACAACCCCCACCCACAGGTCCCGCAATTAGGCACGAGGAATCAGCACAGCCGATCGAAGACACCGAAGACGAAGATGAAGAAATAAATCAACTCTTCCGCACCAAGCGCATTCGAATCAGCTCCTCCGAAAGTGAAGTCCAGAGATCCGCCGAAAAAGATCAGGACACCAAGCCGGACGACCACGAAGAAACATATCACGACACCGCCACTTCCATACATAACGAATCCTCGACGGAGCAACCAGACCAGCAGGAGCAAGCCGAAACAGAAATACTATCCACCGAAAAAGAATCTGAGCACCACCAAGATGAACAGGAGTCCGCCACCAAAGCATTAGATCGACTCATCGACGCCATCAACCAGACAGAAACACTCGCCAAGGTAAACCCCTCAGACACCGTCCTCCCTACATCACCTCCTGCTAAACCCCTACCCCCACCGGAACCACCCCTTCCACCCTTCACCGAACCAGCACCCTCCTCTTCTTCCTCACCTAACTACTCTCCACCCAACTCCCAGCAACTACGCTCCGATACATCCTCTCAACTACCACCGCCACCGAACGCATTCTCGGAACTTGCCGCCATGGGGCAGTTCCTCATTCAGCTATCACACCAGCTGCCCGCACAATTTACAGCCGCTACAAACAGCCTGAAGGCTGAATACCAGCACAAAGTAGACACCATAGAAGCCGACATCACCCCCCTCCAGGAAGAGATCGTCGCCGTAAAAGCAGAGAATCATCACCTGCAGACACTGCTAGCCGAACTCCAAGCACGGTTTTCAACAGAGAAAACCTTACTACAACAACGAGATGCAGCCCTGGAACAGCTCGCTGCCAAAGACCTGATCATCCAAGATGCCAATGAAGAAATTCAAAACCTAAAGACCGCCCTTCAGGAACAAGAAGACATCAACGCCTCTCTCGAAGATTTGGTCGCAGACTCGAAGACCCAATTACAAGAAGCCACCCAGAAGCTGCAGGACCAACAGAAAGAAGCTGCCAAAGTCCAAGAGCAGCTACGGCGAGCCGAAGAATGCGCCGACGCGGTCAACAGCATTCTCAAAAAACAATTAATAAAGGAGGGCCAATACCAGAAAGACATCGCCACTACCCGCAGAGAACGAGACGCATTAAAGAAAACGCTGGATTTCCAAACCCAACAATTTGAACGCAACGACAACCAAATACGCAACCAGAAGGAGTGTATCCACGAGCTGCAGAACAAATTAACCGAAATTACGACCGCCCGAGATGCAGCGCTCGCCAACGACTTCTATCTACAGGAGGTTTTCCTTCAAACCCAAGCCGACATTTTGTTAAATCAAGCCATAGCCCTCAGTGCAGTGAGAACCGATGCACAATTATTAGAACCCACCACCTTAGTCCAGATGTTAGAAACCCTTAAAAAGAAAATTACCCGAACATTTAGACTTGCCAGAAGTATGTATTTAGAAGGTATCGTATCCGAACCATAGATACTTGCAGGTACGAGTCCCGAGGACCCGATAATACTAAGTCCGAAAGTTAGTATTAGAAGTCACGATTTTTTGTGCATAAGACTTTCACACATGTAAAAGACGTTCCAAGTCCAACACCAGTCTTCAGAATGATGATTCTTGATTCGAGAATCTCGGTAAGCAGCCTAAAATGTCATATCAGAATGGAATACCATCATTCTAGCGACTGGCAGCTTAAGGTCTCGCACTTATAAATACGAATACCCGGGAACGCACACTTACACCAAACGGTGTGAAGACTACCACCGATACTACATCACAGTGGCTTCGATCGAGCTGGCAAGACACTAGGCGTACGCTGTGTGACTTAGTGTGGAACAAGACTGAAAGACAACGCTCTTCATGGTGGCCGGAAAGGGTGATGAAGCAAGGAAACGTCAAGGATGATGCCGATGCAGACGAAAGCAAGACGGGGAGTGATGAAGTGCGCATACAACTGCGGGGAAGAATTGATCATTTCCAGTGACTCGGGAGAAGTGAGCATGGCTAGCGATTCGGAAGACGACAGGCGAAACGAACAGGATAATGACAAGGATTTGATGGAGAATATCAAAGAACTTCGACAACATCACCAGAGGATGGGACTCCTACAGTTTGCTAAGTCACCCTGGGGACAGTGGACCTGTTCCGCCACTAGAACAAGTGCGATCAGAAAGGATTGGGAAGTTAAATTCCTGGCATGGACCGACAGACAACAAAAATGGATATCTCAGCCAGGTGGTGATAGGATACTGTATGGTTACATGACTTCTGCAGAAAACATGGATTCAACAGCACAGAGGGTACTTTGATTCCATAGACGAAGCGATTAAGCACAAGATCAAGAAAGAGGGCTCAGGTAACAACGAAATCAAGAGTAGATTCTTATTATATGTACAAGTCGACATGTTTTTCAGAAGGGCTTAGATGTTCAGAAAACTATTTAAAGAAAGAGCTGCGAGTATCTAAAGTTTTGAGTCCTTGAGGCAACTAGACCAGCTATACGAGTTTGAAGGAATTATGGAGAAAGAGACGACCTACCACGTACAGCGACATAGTCGGGATTGGAAGATAGTTGCAGAACATATCTATCTATCTCTCTATCTATCTATCTGCTGCATAACTCCAGGCAAAAGGATATCACCTACAGTATTGCACTTGCGGGTTCGAGTCCACCGTGCGTGCCAGTGTTAGACGGCCGCCGAACAAAGGACAATTGTACTTAGACAGAGGTTTTTAATGTAGAAAGAATTGTACTTAGATAGAGGTTTTTAATGTAGAAAGAACCCTTCTGACAGTACGCGGTAAAGAAAGATTCGCGTAAAGCCTTGTAACAAAACTCTATTTAAAGCAATGAAAAGGGACGAGAAGGCATCGGAGAGAGTCCCCGTTTTTTGGGAAGTTGCGAGTATATTGTGAGAGTTCCCGTTTCTGGGGTTACTTTACGTCTTCTACTGTGTGCAACGAGTAGAGTGTCTTGGTTCTGTCCTGTCTGGGCACCTTCTCTGCGTAATCATTCGACTGTGTATGTGTGATACACTGTGTGTTACGAGTCGGTACCGCGATTGTGAGAATCTGTTCGGTAACGAGTTAAAGAGTCCCCGGTGTTTTGGGAATTGCACGTATAAGTGTTGTATGTGTAGAACAAGAGCAACTCTGTTCTGTTTCGTCTGCTCCCTTCCCTCTCCTGTGTATGTGCTGTGTGCGTATGTGCGTTATACGCAGTGTTACGAATTGATACGTGTTGCAGAGATTTCACCCGGTAATGATTAAAGTAGTTCCTAAGTGTTAGTCGACAGGAATGTGTTTGTCTGATCGTTCGTCTGTGGAGCACGGACGTATAGAGAACTAACATGGTTCGGTTGTGAGTTATGAATCTCGGTGAATGACTGAGTAAGTAATATATTAGTGCCAGTAGAGTTCTGAATACGAGTAGAATGATGATAAAGTGCACGACAAGTTATAGTCAGTAGGTCTTGCAATTGAATGTGGTACTCGGTAAAGTCGTAAATTGTGCAGAAGGATTTCGTGGTATGGTCGTGTTAAGTTACCAGCAGTACGCTTTGTGTATTGATTCTCAGTCCGGATTACTGCTCAACTATTATAGCAGGTAGATCTTGGAGTACGGGATGCTAAGACGTTGATAGCCTTGGTTGATCAGAAACAACTACTGAGCTAAGACGCGCTACCGAGTAACGAGTGAGTGAGAAGTTGGGAAAATAGTATAGGGCCTCTGTCTAACAGACCCCTACCACTCCCAAGGACCCACGCGGCTAGAGTCCGTCTACTTTTACGGTAAGATTAACTACAGAAAGACTCGGATATACATATTACGCCGTGTTGATTTAATAGAAAGCGATACTATTATCTGTTAACAGGACAAATAGCTACACCATGCTGTTTGGGCATACCGAGAGGCCTATAAAATGGTACTCCAAGCCACACCCTTCCAGATGGTATTTGGCCAAAATGTGGTGCTACCATTGGACTTCTTGATACCTACATTGAAAGTAGCACAAGAGCATGAATGGACAGGCCATGAGCTCTCCTCTAGAATCTTTGACCTTGAACGATTAGGTGAAACAAGATTAAGAGCTGCAGCAGGAATTTATGCAGCCAAGAAAAGACAAAAAGCATATTTTGACGCACATGTGAAGGATAAGGGCTTGAAAGCAGGAGACTTAGTCCAACTCTACACTTTGCAACAACATGCAAGGAAATTAGAGAAGAGAGGCTATGGACCAATGATCATCAATAGGATCTCCACAAGTGGAGCAGCTCAACTAGCCACTCTAGAAGGTGACATCCTACCAAGTTACATCAGTGGGTGCAGAGTCAAGTTATATCAAGAACCCCTCACGGAGGAGATGTTAAATCGACTCAATACTACAAAGAAACGAAGAGAAGAGGAAAAGCGAATTCGAGAAGAAGCACAGGTAGAAGCGTTAGAGCGCATCTGAAGAATGAAATTGAGAAGAGAGGGTAGAGATCAACCTACGATAGATGTCTATGCAAACCCAGGATATCATATGGCTATGTGTGGAGTCTCAGGTGTAAGTTCCCATAGAATAATTGACCGACGTCCTTTTGTGACCTTAGAGGTAGGACAAGGAAATAATGCAAGGACCGTATGCGCCTTGATTGACTCAGGTGCAGCCACTAGTGCTGTTAAAATTTCTTACTGTCAAAAGTTGAAATTAAGTGTCAATCCTATAGAAGCATATCTCATAGGATTGGGAGGTGTGGAAACCCCTTGCATGGGTGAGGTGGAACTTCCCCTCTACATTCAAGATGTTTTAATGACAGTTAAAGTACTAGTGTGTCAAGATGAGGATCTCACTGAGCCTCTTGTCTTGGGTCAAGACTGGATCTATGATCATGCAGTCAACCTAAACCTAAGAAGTGGACTTCTTCAGGTCTGGGTAAATCAGAACCGCATTACACTTGAGTTAGAAAATGAAGCACTCAAGGAACTAGGAAAAGCACAAACTCCTGGTCCTTCCAGGAGTACACGTGAAGATGCCGATGGTATTCTTGTCCAAAACTATGGGATGCAGAGGGAGGTTTTTCTCAACAAAGAAGTCACGGATATGACGGAACTCCCTTCTTTTCCAAAAGTGATAGAGACACGGCAACCAAAGGAGGACCAAATGCAGAAGCAATAAACTACCTATGTTCGAAGCCAAAAGAAAGTGCGAAGCAAGGTGTCTCAGCCAACGACACAAGTGTGGGTACCGAAAGGCGAGCACTCTTGTGGACCAGTCACCACCTTTGACTTGAAGTTAATCAAGGCTGACCCACAATCAAGATAAATTTGGGTGCCTAAGGCTTGCTTGCGGGCTCAAATAGCCACACATAAACCACACCATGTACAACATGAGACATGCACTCAAACAAAAAATATCCACTCTTATCCGACACGAAAAAACACATATTTGTCCCGGAGCACAAGTATAATCACTTGTAAATGGGTTCCTAAAAAGCCTCATTTACAAGCAGACATTCTTACGAAGCCCAGCAGAGTCTACACAAAATCAACAAAGAAAGACACCCATTGTGTTTGGCAGCCCAAACCTTGTAATTAACCACTTGATCCCATTGTAAATCCACCTCCGCTTACTAACCGTATCCACATTGCACCTCACCATCCCAATTAGCACATAGGAACCCTGCATCTGCTAACCACACTTCACACTCACAACCACACGAGCACTAACTAACTGACTAACATCATGTTAATGTTGTAACGGGGACACATGACCGCTTTGTGTGCATTTGCACTGTTAACATTCATTTGTATATTCTCACAGAAACGGTGACCAATTTCCTCAATATGGCTGAGGTTGCAGGAACGAGCTCCCAGGCAGGCACCACTCCTCAGATAGTAGACATTGAAACTCTCCCTATTGAGGAGGAGTTGAAGGAAAGACCACAGGCGTTGAGGGCATTATATGTCATACTTATTCAGAATCCCCCCAAGGGCACACATCACTAGTAAGCAAGACCTCCCATTGGTTTAGTTAAGTCGCAAGACCCCTTGGAGAAGGTACCTATTTGTGGGAGGCTAAGACAGAGTTCAACGGACGCTAGGGCCAGTATCACTCCTTTACACGAGAGTTTGAGAGGCTTCAAAACAGTGAAGGGTTGCAACCAATATGGAAGAAGGCTGGATTATATGATTACTTCAAAGCTCAGTTACCCAAGCCGGACTTCCTAAGGTGTTCATACTTGATCAACACGCTCACTCCCAGTAAAGAGAAAAAAGGGTATAACACCTTTGTACTACCATCTCTTACAAGAGGTAATGAACTGAAGCGCTTCAAATTGATGAACAATTGGGTAAGGGAAGCTCTAGAAATGAAAGGTATGCACATCCCCACAGAGAAAGAGACAATGATTCCAGACAACATGAAGAACAGGAACTTAACTAAACTGAAGGATATGGTGGCAATGACTCCAACAATTGCCATTCACCTCCGAATGTGCATGCAACACTTCCTGTTCCCTGCTCAAGAAAGATTCACGATGCCACCCAAGAAGATTTGGTTCATTTTATACTTAGCAGATGCCTTCAATCTAACAATTAACATGTCGCATTGGATCATTGACCAAATCCATCTTGCACACCAACGTTGCTACAAGAAATAGAAGTCAGTGCTTTATGGATGCTGTGCATTTACCAGGATTGTATATCGATGCTTGGCATATGATGTGCCAATTCAAAGGGCACTTGTTTGGACTAGGGTGCAAGAATTTCAACGAAGACTATCAGCTGCAGGGACTCCATCCAAGAAAATGAGAGGCGCTATTCAGATGCCCTGTGCATAGGCCCCAGGTGCTACACTGACACAGGACACAACTCCACGACTCCCAAGGCGAGTGCGACCCTTCACCATCAGATTACCATGGCACAGTGCAGAAGGACCTAATCTCGTGTTCCCACCAATACCCACTGATTTAGAGTTCCCTCATGGCTTCACGCTGGAGGATCTAGCTGATGAAGAGGTAGCAAGAATAGTTAATGCAACGAATTTGGAAGTTGAAGCAGAGAAAGTAAGTGGGCAACAAACTGTCACGGACCAGCCTCACCCAACCCAACCAGAAGTCGTTGAAGTAGATGAAGATGAGGAGGAGACTGCGGGAGATGAACAAGATGATGAACAGGAAGGACCATCCGACGAAGGGGAGCAAGAATATGAGCAACTCATTCTACGTGAACTTGCGAGAGCCCCAGCCTATACGAAGCAACTGAAAAGACTGTATGATATTATAAACCTGGTTCAGGAACAACACCGACTGTCTCTGGTAGTAGGAAAGGCTTTGATGAGCCAGATACTTGAAGATGAAGGTGTGGATGATCAATACAAGGCTACTCTTGACATGCTTGCTGATGCACTAGGAGTACTAGAGACCGTGCATACCACCCTTGCACACTCACGGAGATTCGAGCGACGGCACGGGAGACATCCCCCTAGACCAGGGAAACAAATAAATATCTTGGTATCAGAACCAGAGGGCACCTCCACAACCACTAGCACAGGTTACACCGCGCATCACACTAATGAAGCCCATACCTCAAGTGCACCCCCATCACCACCTTTACCACCCTCCCCTCCAACTCCACCACCTTCACCTCCTACCACCACTGTTACCACCACTATCACAGCCACAAACTCCACTTCCCATAGCAAGGCACAAACTGTGAGTCAACCTTCACAATCTACACAACCTGAAACCACCACCATTGTAACTGCCACATTGGACACTGTAACTCTAAATGTAGTCATTGAAAACCCCATCCCCCCTGTCACACTTCTCGGTGGTTCATATTCACAACTGCACACACCACTATATACCTTCACGACCATCACCACACCTACCATTCCCATGTACAAAATAACTCCCACAACCGCATCCACATATGACTTCATGGACATATCACCCACTTCTGCACCTCTCCCTCCCCCCATATTCCCACAATCTCCCGTTCCCCCACCACCCACTTCACCATTCTCAAGCACAGCATACACCCTCCCTTTTCCTTTTCCCTACCCTCCTGCATTCAACACCTTCCCAACATCCACTCCTATCAATAATGTATCCAATACTTTGTACCAGTGTATGTCTTAATTACCACATCATTACCAGCATTCAGATGCACAACATACAAGCCTGTTCCGAACCCATGAAACATTACAAGAAAGATTCATTAACTTAGAGAAGCACGAGGCTATTACAATAGTAGTATGAGACCTTACAGGCACAACATGATCAGTTAGTGGCCAATCCCCCCCCAACCAGATACTGAGGAAAAACAACAGCTCGATGAAATGTTACATGCCCAAATAACAGACAATCTCAAGCTTCGACGTAACCTTGCATTACTACGAAAACACATGTCCGCAGCACTAGAAGAAAATAAAAGAGTGCAGAACCAGAATGAAGAAAACCTAGAAGCATCAATGGAGGGATCACCATAGGAAATCGACCCGGAGCGCTACAAGGCCATCCCATCGGAAAATATGCAAATCGTGTTGGACACACATGCCGACCTCCTAGAAGCACATGCTGCCTTAGAAAAAGAGCAGGATGATCTACGAAAGCAATTGGCTGCTCAGTGAGATTCACCAAAAGAAGTAACAGCCGTAGTTGACACATCTGAAGAGGTCGCAAAACTTAGAGCACAATTGGAAGAACTGCAAAATAAGGTTCTTCAATATGAGCCTCAACCTTCTCCCCTCATGGAGCCGGAGCCGGAGGACTTAGTTCCAATTGAAGTTGAGGAGACTTTTGAGGACCCTTATGTACACATGCCTATACCCGAGGGTAAGCAAACAGAGGAAGGAATGGACACATTTGAGATTGAAGCTCCTAAATGGATGCAAAAATTAGAAAAGGTTGGTCCCACCCCTGAAGATAGAGTTGCAGTACAGATACAGTTTATGTCCTGACTTGAAGAGGTTGTCATCAAATCGGAGTACTTCAAAAACCTATCCCATCATTGGTGGATTGGCACTTCACATGATTTGGATGTTCCGTTCTGTGTATTAATGGCCGATTATAATGCTGAGATAAAGCAGCACACAACAAAAGAACCAACCTCGACAACACAATTTGCACTAGATGACATCCCTGAAAGTGCAACGCACGGTAACATATTTCAACCTACATGGAGGATACGCCTACTAGAAACATACCCCGAGATGGTGCACACTTGGAAATATGCCTTTATACATCAAGTATAACCCTTGCTACTACGCTGTCTTTCGACGAAGATCATGGCCCGAGTACATCAAAACAGTTTTGACAGCTAAAGGATGTGCCAAATGGTTAAACTATGTATACTTGGCACCACCTGGTGGCCAACCCACAGTCGCAAACATGATTTCAACTATTCCGCATTAGGGGATCAGATTCAAGAATGTACTAGATATCATGGCACAGATGTCCCTACAAATATTTGAGCTAATGTTGGTTACATTCCAGACCTTTATAAATGTCAAAGAACCTCATCTTTGGGCTCTCGGATTCAATGAAGGCAACCAAGATCTCGTTTATGATATGAACACCACACCATCCATCAATGTTGTCTATGCGTGGCATGCTCGTATCAAGTATCTCCCAGCCTGCTTCAAACAAACGTTTGAAGAAATGTTTATCATAGGGTTCTGGGAATATCATTTAGAGATATTTATACCCAGACCATCTCATTTATTACAATGATTTCAGTAGAATAGGTTCTACATTCAGAGAAGCTACGCAGCCCACATCCGGAGGTACCTCGGCCAGTAGACTAGGATGCCCTACTCACTGACTTGGCAAAAGGACTAAAATTAACAAAAGAGCACTTAGAGACAGATGTGGTGGAATACTACATTCAACGGTCCACTCAACAAGGGTCTATCAGAGATGACAGACGCGAGAGAGGGGTGAGTGTTGGCAGTGGTCAAGGCAGTCACGGATTTATGAGACAAGGAAGCCAACGAGAAGGGCCAAGAAGGCAAAGCAGTAAAAGAAGATCTCGCAAATAGGCCTATAATTTTTCATGAATCTAAAGGTCAAGGACAAAGCACAAGAGCACATCAAAGAGGTGGACACACAAGAAGAAGGAGCAAGTAGGGAGCTCCAAGAAGTGTATGTCAAATTTTCAGAAGAAATCCCTACAAAATAGTGATTTTCATCACCAAAATCCATTGTAAATACCATTTCATATTTTTGTAGCTCCATTTTGTGTAAGCCAAGGAGTACTTGAGCTTGAGGAGCATTAGAAGTACCTACCTATCAATTTTCATATTTTTTAGACTCCGTTTGAGCCCTCAAATAGGCCCTAGAACCTAATTTTTAACTAGGTCGAACACTAGTTCTGGACATGGCCAAAGCTAGTCAAAAACTATAAAAAGAGCTAGAGAGCTCATTTTTCATGTTATCTTGTTGTAGATTTGAATTGGTATGAGAAATTTTTTGCAATAGAAGTTACTCCATTGTCTCTCTCTTTGTTCTTGCCTTGTGTGTGCGCGTGTGTGTATGTGTGTGCATGATTGTTTGCTTCTCACTCATGCACTTGTGCCATCACTTGTTTGAGGTCTTCATACCATCCTCAGGTCTCTCCGGATTGACATTAAAGGAGGTGCTACTCAACACTGAGCTACATAGCCATGGTTGTACCCTTGATTATGGTTGAATCTTCCTCTTGATTGTGAGTAACCACCATTTTGAAATCCTCTTCCTCTCTTGTTCTTGAAGTTCCTATATCACACATCTATTGTGTGATTAGACAGTCCACATATATTGAATGGGGAAGAGTTGAAAGGTCTCCCCCTACCTTGCTTACCTCCTCTGCCCCTTCCTCTTGAATTCCTATCCATATAAAGATCCATTGCAGTTGTGAAGGATTCCCACTTATCGTCTTCCTTGATGCCATTGATTACTTGTCTCACTATTTGCTCCTCTTCAATATCCTCTCCTATGGTTGACAACTGATCAGCTACATCCTTCACCTTGGTCACATACTTTGAAACATAATGCTTAGCTTGCTTCTTTTGAGTAGAAAACTCCATCCACAATTGATTTTTCCTAGCTCTTGTATTAGAAGAAAAATATGAAGGTAGAGTATCCCAAGTCTCTTGGGAAGTTTTGCAATTTCTAATATAAGGAAGAAGGAATTTAGAGATAGAGTTAAGTAGATAAGAGCTCGCTAAAGCATCTTTGGCACACTATGAGTTAAGTCTTTCTTTCTCCTCTCTTGTAGGTTGATTTTTGCTTCTAAATGTGGGCATCTCATCATCTCCTGATATGTATCCATAGAGACTCCTTCCTTGTAGATAGGTATTCATCCTCAAGGACCATGCTGGATAATTGTTCCTATCCAATTTGTGAATGAAAGAAGGAAAACCATCTCCCATTTTACCTCAACTTGCTCTGATACCACTGTTGGAAGAGATGGATGGATACATGGATACCTCAAGGAAGTGAGGTGGTATTGCTAAAACCTGCTTTGTACCAACCTTGATGCACTTCAGATAGGCCCTTTTGGCTTGCTAATGACACCAAAAAAGTACCTATGTACTTTGGAGTTGATGCTTGAAAGAATTAATCCAAAATAGACTAGTTCAAGAATAGCTAGTCTTGAAAAACTTGCTATTTTAGTCCAAACACCTGCTGGCTTTTTTATTGAGAGCTCACAGTATAGTAACAATTGACAAAATTCCTTTTGGGGGAATTTAATTAGCTTAGATAGCTAATGATTGCAAGTGGAATCATTTAAAATGATCAACTATGCTTTGACAAATCATTTTAGAAAATCAAATCTTACCCTCAACTTTTTAGGGACTAGCTAGTAGATGACCAATGAGCACTTTGAAGATTGTTTCTCCTAGATGCCTGATCTAAATGCCTTGAAATTTAGACAACACAAAATAGATGTTAAGCTAGTTCCCTTACAAAGTGGGTAGAAGTCAAAGCCACAACAAAGAATGATGCTCAGATGACGGCTAAGTTCTTATTCGAGAACGCGTTCACCAGGTATGGGTTACCAATAGAGTTAGTCAGTGATAGAGGTACACACTTCTTGAATGAAGTCATTGAAAATCTTCTCCAAGAATTCTTGGTGATACATAAGAAGTCTGCCCCTATCATCCAGAACCTAACGGACAAGCTGAGAGCATGAATAAGATCCTATATAACGTGTTGACAAAACTTGTAAATGATAAACGCTCTGATTGGGACAAACAGCTTCATCATGCTGTTTGGGCTTACCGAGTTGCCTACAAAACGGTACTCAATGCCACCCCATTTAAGATGGTCTTCGGGTAGAATGATGTGCTACCATTGGACTTCCTAATCCCACCCTTGAAAGTAGCACAAGAGCATGAGTGGAATGGACATGAGTTGTCCTCCATGATCTTTGATCTAGAACATTTGGGTGAGACGAGGCTATGAGCGGCAGCAGGTATCTACGCTACAAAGAAAAGGCAAAATGCATACTTCGATGCACACATCAAGGATAAGGGACTGAAAGAGGGAGATCTAGTGTTGGTGTATACACTAAAGCAGCATGCCCGTAAGTTGGAAAAAAGAGGATATGGACCTATGATCATAAATAGAATTTCCAAGAGTGGTGCGGTTCAGTTAGCCACTCTAGAAGGAGATATCTTGCCAAACTATATTAGTGGATGTAGAGTCAAGTTGTATCAAGAACCTCTTACTGAGGATATGCTAATGAGACTAAACACTGCTAAGAAGCGAAAAGAAGAAGAGTTAAGGTTGAGAGAAGAAGCACAAGCAGAGGCTAGAGAGCGTATTAGGCAAAATAAGTTAAGGCGACTAGGCCTAGATGTCAACTCAAAAATCCCAAAATATCACATGGATATGTGCCAAAAATAAGGCATAATTACTTCTCAAATCATTGACTGACATCCCTTTGTGACCATAGAGATAGGACAAGGAAAGAGTGCAAGGACTGTGAAAGCATTGATTGACTCAAGTGTAGCAACTAGTGCAGTTAGACTCTCCTATTGCCAAGACTTGCAGTTGAACATCAATCGTATAGAAGCTTATCTCATAGGATTGGGAGGTGTGGAAACCCCTTGTTTGGGTGAGGTGGAATTTCCCATCTACCTTCAAGATGTTCCAATGAAAGTCAAAATGCTAGTGTGTCGGGATGAAGACCTTATAGAACCACTTGTCTTGGGTCAAGATTAGATTTATGACCATGTAGTCAATTTGAACCTAAGAAGTCAACTTCTTCAAGTTTGGGTACATGAACACTGCATTACATTGGAATTAGAGAATTGCATGCTCACAGATCAGGGCACCTCACACTCTCTTAGTCCCTCTAAAACTGATCTTCACGAAGAAGGTGTTGTATGTGTCAAAAGCTCTGTATTGCTGAAGAACTCAATCATGGGAGAACTGGTTCAAGGACAAGCGGAATCCTCCTCTTGTGCAAGGACTAATGCCGCAACAATAACTTAACCAAAAAGGCAAGCAACACAGTATAGGACAACGGCTATATCAAATACACAAATAGATGTCAAGAAGCAAGTAGTGCCAGGCATGCGGCAGATCTGGGTACGAAAAGGAGAGCAACCACCAGCCTTGCCACAACAATTCCCATCTAGGCCAGCCAACCAGGCCAGAAGACAAACACAGAAGCTAGGACAAGCTGAACCACAAGGTATTCGACAAGTTTGGGTGTCTAAAAAATTAGCCGCAGCTCAACAAAGGCAATCACACATGTGGGTACCCAAGAAACTCTTACATGCACATACGCCTATACTCTCCACCATGCAAAAGGTCTCAAGAATCCAAGGAGAGAAAAGGGAAAGAACCTAGCACAAAGACCACAAGAGGATAAACTCACCGCTTCGGCAATAGTCAGAAGACCAACAACAATGGTATGGGTATGGAAACCAAAGGCACCGATAGGCCCAACAAAACCAAAGAGCCAACCACGAAGGATCAAACCCTCAAGAAACCATCCAAACATGAAGCAACCCAAGGAGATCACTAGACAGTGGAAGACCATTCTCAAATGGATCCCTATAAGGAGGAAGGATGAGTTGTCATCTCGAGATCCAATGGATATCTCGAAGATAGATGGCATCAACATCTACAAATAACATCGAAAGCCTCGACGAGCGACAACCATGTGCTCCTTGCACAACCCTGTCTTTTGCACCAGGTCATGCATTTCCAATAAAAAGTATGCATTAATATAGGGCCACATTACATGGCTGTGTATAGACACATTTGAGAGTCCCATGCACAAGAGCACATTGACACATGTAAACTATTTTTTTTGATACTAACCTTTGTCTTCTTGTTTTGTGACATTGTTCCTCTAAAAAAAGAGGGAGAAGAGAGAGAAAGAACTTGTTCCCAGGTTTGGCTCATAGAACATGAATGAGCCATGCTTAGTTGAAGGTGGAACCGTTGATTACTGGGCATTTCTCAGTTTGGATAGAAGCGTGTCTCAGCTAGCAGATGAAATTATTGTTGCCTTGTCTGGTAGATGTCAAGCACTTGGCATGAACGCGGAATCCACAACTATTGTTTCACCTTACCATGGTAGGAGGGAAGAGCTTGAAGGTCCACAACTTGAGTGATGCTTAACTACTGTATGTACGAGAACATCCATGGAGATATCTGCAAGGGGTAGTTTTGGTATCCTTAAATTCCTTGTCTGTATATTCGGTGAGAAAACTCTTGCTTATGGTGAGCTAAAGAGAACATGTGAAACTAAGCTTGGCATAGTTACCCATTGTTGTTTGTCAAGGAATATAAAGAAATTCAATTCTCAGTATTCGACAAATGTTGCTTTAAAAGCGGAGACATTACAAGGCACTCAAAGAATTTCATCAGTGAATGATCAACACGGACATTCATCGACAATGAAAGACTAGCTGATGGTCCATCACAAATGCCGGGTGTACAACACGACGAAATAAACATCGATCGAACCTTCACCCTGGTAAGCATCTATACTTTGGCAACACCATAACCATGATAGATTAGCCAACCTCTTTGTCAGCGTACCCTTGAGCGCTCAAGACCTAATTTTTGCACCATGTTTCTTATATTGCATTATTCCAAGTAAGCACGCATAGGACCACATTACAAGGCCATGCACAAGGCACATAATTTCTTCAACCCATGCACTAACACACCTACTGTCACTCTAGCACAATGGTGAGTACCAACGTGAGGAGATCCACCTCATAAATGTCAATCCGTGGAGACGTGAGGACTAGTATGAAGACTATGAGCAAGTGATGGCACAAGTGTGTGAGTGAGAAGCACACATACATGCACACACATACGCACACACGTGCACACAAGGCAAGAACAAGGAGAGGAACAATGGAGTTCTTTGCATTAGTAAAAAAGTCTCTTACATAAGCTCAATTCACAGACAATCTAACCCCAAAAATGAGTTCTCTAGCTCTTTTTATAGTTTTCTCACTAGCTTTGGCCTTGTCCAGACCTAATGTCCGGCCTAGTTAAAAATTAGGTTCTAGAGCCTATTTGAGGGCTCAAACGAAGTCTAAAAATTATGAAAATTGGTATGTAGCTAATTCTAATACTCCTCAAGCTTGAGGACTCCTCGGCTTGAACAAAATGGAGTCCATTCTACCAAAAACGGAATTTACAATGTGTGTGTAGTGATGAAAATCACTTGAGTTGGAAAATGTTTATGAAAAAAATGATTGGGCCTTGTTGCCATATTGTGCATGACTGCTCCATTGTACGTTGTCGCGGGGTTCATAGGAAAGGAGAGAGGAGAGAGAGAGAGAGAAAGAGAGAGAGCTGAAGTCACAAGCAGCTCTCTACACAATAGAGCGCAACTCGAATGCAAACACAGCTCAATACCTTATAATGAGGAAAAACGTATGCCTGCTAACCTTAAGTGTGAAAAACGTTTTCTTAAAATTAAACAAAATGAAAATTGTGTGATTCTTTTAACTATGGATCCATTGAGGCCATAGCTTTATAAGAGGTTCATGGAACTGGATCTATGAGTACTACTTTAATCTTCCCCAAGATTGTGAGAATGACCCTACCTTGCAGGCATTCCGAGGAATTTAATAGATAAAGATGAAAGCGTTGAAATGGAGGGTAGGCGGGCTTCAAAAAGTGGAATAATCCGAGTAATCACATAGAGAAACACGATCATTTGTGGTCCAGAAAATCCACAGTGAAGAGGCAAAGAGAGCTGTAGATGCAGCCATGGTCGTCATCAGGACAGCATACTTGATTCCTATGAAAAGAATCGCTGAGCTCCACACGCACCACGAGAAACATTGCAAAGGGACACTCTTCTTGATAAAGACATAAAGCAGGCAAGTTTCACACAACTGTACAAGAACACAGAAGATGAAAGTCTCGTTATAAAGTTTGCAAGAATGGCCTTTTCGCCCTTCATATGGCGTTCACATCATCAACCGGACTATTTGATTGCAATCACCAACCAGAAAAGCGTTTGATCATTTAAGCAATGGGTACGGAGCTGTCATCACCATCTTCAACGTCTTTCCTCGACCCAGTGAGACGCTTTCCTGAACAATATTGACCATATACAGTAAGCTTAGTTTCTTGTATCACCTCTCAGAAAATCTGCTTTTCATTGGTTCACCGACCTCTCATCCTGATCAGTGACCCACTTCTATTCTGAAAAACACACATTCTTTGTTCCTACCACAGTCTCATTGCGTTGAACGATCTCCCAGCTTAAAGTACTTAATATTCCTTACTGAAGATCACATCATAAACCAGACTCTTTTGGATGAGAGCTCAACGCACAACAGCACATTCGGTTATCATTTACATGCTCTGGTTCAGCAACAGAAAGAATCTGAACCGTACAGCATATTCGGTTATCATTTACACACTCTGGTTCAGTAATAGAAAGAATATGAAACCATCATCTCTTCTATCATGTATCGACGATAAAAAGACGCATTGCTAGTGTTCATTCCACCTGTTCGCTAGTTCGTACGCAAGGGACTAGTAAACATCTTACGCTTGATCACGTGCACCTGTGCCTTGTGTTCAAAGTTTGTTTTCTCATGACAATCCATGAACCAAAGAATTTCAAGGAGTATGCTAGGAGGGGGGGGGGAAATACTTGACAAGCATACATAATGCATGGATTATTATAAGATCAGTTTCTCTTCAATTCAAAAGAAGTAAAATTTGTTAACGTTACAACTACTTGCAAATCAAACCATAGAGATAACAGAATTCATCCAAAGAAACTGATCCTTTACCTTCCTCAGATTGTTAAGATCACAGAAGACATGGGGAAACCTCGATTGAGCAATTTCTGCCATCCTTCACAGGTATCACCTCTTGAAGTCACGTGAGGATATAGACCTTCCTCCGCCTATGGAAGCCACGGTGCTGTACAAGCCACTGCGTCCTATGTCCTTCCCTCCGATTTCTGAAACACACCCGTCCCTTTTTCTGAGCTGCCTTCTTCTGTTTTTCTATGTTGCTCTAACGCCCAGAAGACCTCGATAGCATACTCAACAGTAATCCTTTCAATAGCAGCACGCTCAACAAATGTCCTCTCCTCCTCGTCCTCTGTCTGCTAAACCTTCAGCTGATCCTCTACAGCTTTCAATCTGGACTCCCTTCTGACTTCGAACTCTGCTACTTCTTTGCATTTCTGATAATCTCTCTCCATACGGGCTAATCGATCTTGTTCTCGACGTCTCATTTGACGATACTGATGGAAGTCACCGGAGCCAGAACCGGCAGAGCTACCAGATGTATTGCTTATGCGGACAGGCACATGGTTAAGAATGCGACGCAGTTTCGTCTCCAACTCCTCGTCTTCGGGCTTCTCAAGAACTACAGCATCCTCCGAAGGTGTCTCTATCACCGCCAGCCGCAGGTCAGAGTCATGTTGCAGAGCCACAAGCTGGGTATTACTATCTGTGTATGTCTGGGAAGTTGTGTAGCGGCCTAGCTCTCTTCCGATCATCCGTTGTCTTCCTGCATCTGTCGCTTTCGCGCTCAAACTGAGGCTTATAGTTCCTGCATGCTGGACACCTGTAACCTCGTGTTTCATTTCGACTCCCACGGCAAGAGATCCAATAGCCACGAGGAATGTGCTCGCCACAAATGGGGAAATTCTCCACCGCTTTCAGATCAGGCTCTTGTATAACACCATCATCCGAAAGTTCCTCTTCAATATCTTGTGTCGACAAAGAAGGTCACAGCTCCTCCAAGTTCATCAATAAGCCAGCAGTCCCCTTTCTACAGTTTCTTGAAGGATGATGAACTACAAGGAGCTGTAAAAATTGCACAAATGACGACCGTGTTTTTTTATTCAAAAGCTTCTGGGATATTATGTTTTCCATCGCCTGTGCAGTTGCCTCCTCAATGTCAAAGTTCGAAATGGCCACCTGCCCATAATCAATTCCATCTGCAGTCACTAGATGAGCATCATATGTACTGGCATCATCAAGGGTAAAAGACTTCCCAACCCTGGTGTTGATAAATTGAAGAAGCAACTCTGCTTTGCGCCCATTCTCTATTGCTTCCCAACCAGTGCTCTCTCCAGAATCCCATGTAAAGCTTGAAGGTGGACCCCATAATAAGGTGGGATAGTGTGAGATTTTGAATCGGTCACAAAGAAGAGTATTTGACTTCAAAGCACAGTCCACCTTTGCCATGAAAACAATACCAGGATGAACAGCATTGGGCCCATTGAAAAGCTTTGCCACCCGCTCTTCCAGCCACGATCCTTTTCATCATTTCGAAGAAGAGAAGATAGAAGATAATACCGATACATTATCACATGCACTCCTGAATTAATTGCTCCTGAAAAGTAGACATCACCGCCAGGTGCATGGTACGAAATCATCCACCAGATGAGAGCGACTGATACATGATGATACACATGAAGCACTGTGATTTGCCGCAAATTGTGTTTTAAAATCATTATAATCGTATCCATGAATTCAACATACTTTGACATATAGAAGAGATAAACATAATGTGCCATTGTGATTTCATTTGGGTCATAAGCGTTGCCCCACAATAAATACCTTTGTATTTACCTTCAACGAAGCTTTAAAATAGTGTCTCCTACTTGACTATCAATCTTTGAATTCAAATCCTGACGACATCCACCCCCTCTGAACCTGTGAATCCTCCGGATGCGCCAATCAACCTGCATACATACCAACAAACACAAGCAAGGATCAAGTAGTCATAGCATATAAACAGAACGTAAAGAGAATTTTAACTAAATGCATAAAACCTGAATACGTCTTAAATTTGGCATAAATCAAGAAAAGAAGGTAGACAAAAACACCTCATACAACATATCAGATTACACTAATGTACTTAGACTAGAAATCATATGAGTAAATCGAAAACTTCTTAGCTCTCTCGCTAACTCGACCTGGTCAGATCTAGTAGCCTATCCGAAGCATTTGCATATACCAGTCTTCACTAACTTGATTTATGAAACTCGCTTCTGGCTTCCCTTATTAATCTTCTATCATCTGAAGCCCCTTCAGACCCTTTTCTTATTTTTCTCATATTTTTATTTTGTCTTTCTTTATTTTAATTCTTTATCCCAGCTCAACCTTTATATCTTTGCTTTTATTTTTATTTATTTATTTTTCCACACTTTTCGGCCTATGTCGAAATCGGATGCGATTCGTGGACCTGACCACCCGGCCAGGTTTAGCCCACCCATCTACCGACCCGACATAGCGCACGATGCACAATGTCAGCCTCATACGAAATCAACGTCAGCTCGTGGCTCTGACCACCCGGTCAGAGTGACTCCACCCGCCTATCAACCCGTATGAGCGCGTAACAACATATAGGTCAGGCCATACGACACAACTAGCGTCAGCTCGTGGCCCTGATCACCCGACCAGGGTAGTTCCACCCGCCTACTAGCTCATCGCAGCACCCAACAACACATACACATACATATAGAAAGCTGGCTGGTATAAGAATTCTTTTCTCAAGATATAATCTGTCTGAAGATCAGGTCAGATGAGAGATCAAGAGTAGAAGTCGAAGTGTCTCACTCATCAAGTATTTGTAAACACTACTATATACAGATACTTAGTCTAGGTCTTCCCTTCACCTTCCTAGGTCTTGTTCTCGAAAGTTCTAGTCCATCTTCTAATCTTACTCATATAATCCTGGTCCTTATACATTACATGTAATCTAATTAGTGGCACGAGATCTTTGGTCTACTTAATTTTCTTATTTATATGTTTCTATATGCATTATGTGCTTAATCATGCAGTCTTTTTATATACACATATACAAGAGAGAAGAAAAAACTGAAGTGATAACATCTCACCAGTATGAAGTCGGAAGCCGCTTGAGCTTGTCGCCTTTAATCATTCTTTCTTTAAAAAAACTTGAACTTGGTCAACCTGCAAAAATCAAAGGCTTATTTCACACGAATTTTTATCAAAAACAATTATTCAAAAGAAGGAAAGTATTACCTGGCTTTATTTATATACATTGGTACTTATTTTCTTGCCGATCTCCGAGGGTCTTTCCTGACTTTATTCTTCATAAAAAAGAACCTATCTTGATTCAAAATAGACATTATTTACACATATCTTTAATACGACATTTTAATCTATCTTTAAGATGTCTCACCCCCTTCACGTTCCCTACGGAACAAGGCCAGTTGTTGTAGAAGTTCTGCATATTCTGCTAAGTCTTGGCTATAAACAAGAAGTGCTGTTGGGTCTACTTCCATATACGACTCACGGTTATCCGAAGTATCATCTTCTCCATACGTTCGTGCCCTTCGATACCTGAGTATACTTCTTTCATTTGATGATGGAATCAAGGTTTCCCTAGTGATACGATCTTTAATAAACTCTTCTACAGGAATTCTTTCTTCATTTTCTGGTGAAGGGAGCAAGTAAGTTGATATAAAAGAACTATCTAAGGTTCTCCTTTCAGGCACACTCCCTGACGTCTCTCTAAATCTTTCAGGAATGCTACCCTCAGGAATGGATGTATCATTGGAATCTTCACTGTCCATTTCAAATCTTAAGATAGTCAAACAGTCTAATCAAACCTAAAAAAAACTTCCTATTAATGGTCTGATCACAAATCTCTGTCAGTACCCTGTAAGAAACAAAAATTAGTATTAATAGAAATTTATGACTAAGTAAAGCACATACATTTAATTTAATTGCTGCTTTACTTATTTATTACATATAGACGGATTCATATCTTGTTATTTGTCTATATAGTTTTATTATATACCTACATGTATATATATATGTTTTTATATGTATATATACATCATCTTACGGTGTAATTTATTTTAGTCATTTTCCTTATTGATATCCTCATCTTTATCATCTTCACATCCTTCCTCTTCACTATCCTCTTCTTCGTCTTCATTTATTACTGTTTCGTAATTCTCATTCTCTCTTCTTTTAAAGAGCTTAACTCTCTTTCCAGCAATTAATTCCTTTAACTTAGTCCCATCTAATTCTCTAAGTGAGTATGTTCCATTATCAAAAACTTTACATACCACATAGGGACCAAACCATCTCTTAACCAGTTTTCTTCGAGCCTCATATTGAGTATTCAACGAGCTATCATAAACAAGTACCCAGTCTCCTTCCTTCAACCTTTTTGGCCTTAATCTGTGGGACTTGTCAAATGCAATTTTATTTTTCTCTCTAGAAGCCCTAAGCTTAAATGCAGCTTCTTCTACCAGATTTTTCCCTCTTTCTAGTTGAAGAATCCGCACTGCTAGAAGATCTTCTCTTGACACCTCATCTTCCCAAGGCAAGGAAGTCCACGCTAAGGCATGTGACTCCGTCGGCAAAATAGGTTTCTGACAATACATCAATTCCGCTGGCATATATCCGGTAGTTCTAGTATATGTCATCCTATCTGCCCAAAGGGCAAATGGAAGGTAATTTGGCCAATTCTTTATTTTCCCCTCACAAGCCTTAGCCAAAGCTTTAATAATTGGTGGGTGACCACGTTCAATTTTTCCATTAGCTTCAGGATTGTAAGCGGTGGTGAGTGATAAACGAATTCCGTATTTTTTAAAGAAGTCTTCAGCTTCCTGAGCATCAAGCTCACCTCTATCGGCAACTATTTTCTCCACATAACCAAATCTACTAAACACATCTTCTAGTAGAAATTTGCATACATTGCTTGTAGTTTTCGTCCTTAGAGCTCTTCCTTCAACATGATTTGTTAGGTCTTCCCTTGCTAATACAATATACCTCATCTGATGCACCCCTAATGGCATTGTAACTAAATCAACAACCCACTTATAGTGAATATTAAGAGGATATGTTGGATGTAATTCATCTCTGTGTCTAACATTGGAGTACATCTGGCAAGGTTTACAAGTGGCTACGTAATTTTGGGTATCCACATACATCCCAGGCCACCAGTATCTTTCCCTTATCTTTTCATAAGTTCCTTGAAAGCCTTTATGACCGGCCCATAGTGAGTTATGCATTTCACGCATAATTCTTCCTCTCGATTCTTCACAACCTACAACTCGCTGGGGCATCTTTCCCATTCCAATCCTTCGCTTCCAGAGCAATCCATCTTTCAGGAAATAATTGCTCGACTTTCTTCGAATGGTACGAAATTTTTCTTTACTCCAACTAAAATCAGGACACTTCATACTTAAATATCTCCCGATTTCCTTCCACTCATTTTCATATTCGTCTTCATTGAATCTTTCTGTTATTCCTATTTGGATCTTGTAAGGTTCTTCTTCTACCCATCTGTTATCTTTCCCTCTTCCTAAGCTATTTTGAACTTCCTTTGAAGACTCAGTACAAATTCCAAGCCTTTCATTTTGACTCTTTGGCTCTTTTCTATTTAGTCCAGTAGATGCTTCATTTAGGCTTAAATTATGTACATGTGAAGCATAAAAGTCTAGACCTATCTCTTCATCATTAGAAGTCATCAAATCTTCATTTTCATATATAGCTCGTGATAGCATGTCAGCCACCACATTATTCCTTCCAGCTATATGAACAAACTCAGGGTTTAGCGACTTAATATATGCTATCCATCTTAACATGGCAATATCTGCAGTGGAACAATTCACAATCATTCCCAACAATGGTAAACAATCTGTCTCTACTACCACATTTGCCCCAATCAGATATTCTTTATCATTTTTAAGTGCAGTTACTATCCCCCAAAGCTCTCGCTTAATTTGAGGGTAACCTCTCTGGCGAACATTTAAAACTTTAGCTCCGAAACGAATTGCATATCTTTTTCCTTCATCATCCTCTTGGCCAATCGCCCAACCTATACCTGTCGGACTTGTATCTATGGTGATATAAATTTCTTTATTATTAGTATAATCAGCCTTTCTGAGCAATGGAGCTTCTGCAAGTGCTTTCTTTAATTTTCTTACTGCTTGAGTATGGATATCTTTCCATTGAAATCTTTGCCCTTTTCTAAGTAATTGATAAAGTGGATCAGCAATATGGGCAAAATGAGGAATCCATACAACATAGAAAACACATGCCCCAAGAAATCTCTTCACTTCAGTGATCAAGGAGCAGACCTCTTTCATGTGTTGGATGGCATCTACTTTCTTTGGACATGGCTTTCTTCCTTTAGGACCACATAAACTTCCTACTATTAAAACTTCTTGCACTCCAAATACTGATTTTTCAGCAGACAATGTCAAATGAACCTCTTCCAGCCGACTAAGAATGGATTCACAATCAGTTATGTGCTTTTTAACAAAATTCCTACATCCATCCTCATCAAGAGTCTCGTCTCTATCTCTTTCTTCACAGCCTTTAATAGGAACATCATCAATGAATGGCATAGTCAGATGTGGAATAAAATCCCTAAGGACTTTATGCATACCATTCATCATGTGTGCCACTGAGTTCGTGGCACCTTGCGGCAAAGTGCACATGCGCACAAGCCCAAGTGGCGTCCTCATAGTCGTCAAATCACGGCTTTCGAGAGCTAGCTGGAATTGATCATATCCAGAGTGCAAATCTCCCATTGAATAAATAGATCTTCCTGCAAAAGCTTCTGCATATTCGTCTACAATAGGCCCAGTTCCCATATTTCTAATTGTCACTTTATTCACTGGCTGTAGATCTTGGATAAATCTTAATGACCCATTCTTTTTTGGTACAGTAAACCAACGATTAGAATAGGGAGCACTTGATGGCTCAAGAATCCCCATTCTAATTTTGTCATTCAACAGATCAATTAGCTTTGAAATATGAGCTTTTGGTACTGGAATCGGCCTGAGATTCCAAGGTACATGTGGAATTGTGAAAATTATCATAGGTGTCACCACAGATGGATCTACACATCCAATTTCTTGTGCATTGAAAGAAAAAGCTTTTCCATGCTTAAATAACATCCGAGAGAATACATCCTTCTCTTTATCGCTGAGGAAACCATCTTTCCCTAATTGAATTTGCTCGAGAGTTTCTTTAGTGAATTCATGGCCTATTTTTCTCTTATCTCTGAGAGGTGGCTGATTTTTTACATCATCCATAAGTTTATTACTATCTTCAGGAAGTGGAACAGCGACTGGCTTTATCTTTTTATCAATTGTTTTGTATTTTGTTTCAACGAAGACTTCTTTACCTATTTCATCTTGCTCAAACTTTGCTATTTCCTTATACATGGAAATAGAGTGCGTTTGAATCACATAATCATTCCTTTTTCCTTGAACTAACTCTTGCAGATCAAACAATGTGTCTGCAAAGGATATCTCATCAAAGACACCAGAGATTTCCTCGTCAAAGTTAAGAACTCTACATCCATGGAAATTTCTTTGAAGATCCACTATGTATTGTTTTTCCCACTTTTTTAACTCAGAAAAAACACGAAACTGAAATGAATTTGTCGAAGAAAGTGCTATAAAACTTGATATAAACATATTTACATTCGGGATCTTTTCATTTTTCAAGCCTTCATAGTCCCGACTTATGAAAGCTTCCTTTAAAAACTTTGATCCTCGTAATCTTCGGGAATAGGCCTTGTCCGAAGAGAAGTTCTATTCCTGATGTGATCCACACATACCGTCATAAATTGAACTGCCTTTTTCCCATCCTTACTACGGATTCGCGCATAAGCCGATCCATCTTCTAAGACTCTTGTTTCCATTCTTAAGGCAGTAATATATGGCTGCCCTAGAATCAATGAGTAACTAGAATGATCTTGTACGAAAAAATTTTGATAGTCACTGACATCTCCAATTGTAACTAGAACTTGCGGGCATGCACCAAACAACTCACCTGGCATTGAGTTCGCAGCCTTAATTCTCCAACCAGGCTGCATGTCTATTGGCCATTTCCCCTTCATATAGAGATCTTTAGACATCAAGTTAACTTCAGACCCATGATCAATAAGAGCGACAACTGGAGTGCTAATTTTTTCTAATCTTACCAACGTCTCAGTTGTGGCTCGGGCCCAATGATCTTTAGTGTAATAACTCGAAGGGGTTATGTCGGAAGAATTCTTTTCCAAGGATATTTCCTCATGCATGCACGGTTGAACATTAGTCTCAATTGGTTCAAGTATATTTTTTAGCTCTTGAACTTGCGCTTGCACAGTATGATCGGGAGTCTCTTCATCCATTCTTTCAATTTCTTGCATGTCAGCTATTGGTTGTCGTTTCCTTCTTAAGAGGTCAATTATTACTTCTAGAAATTCTCTTTTTGCTATTCCCAGTAACTCACCGAGTGTAAATTCGATTACGCTATCGAGCACTCTTTTTTCGAGAACTTGTTTAAGATTTGTGGCTTGCTCTATATGTGATTTTAACATATATGAGGGATTTCTCACTTTTCCTTGTCCTTTTTTCACAGGTTGCATTTCTTGATCTTGAGGAGGAATATTATCGTGGGTAGAGACTGGCATCTCAGCAGAAGTAGGAATTTGAACTTGAGTTGGAATTTTATTTGGTTGGATTATTGTTGGTTGTGATGGTGGATCTATTTGGTTTGTTTGTGTTGGATGGCTTTGGTTTGGTATTTGAGGTTGTTCATTCGAGGCTTCTACTTGACGCCTAGTCCTCCTTTTCTCCTCTTCACCCTCATTGGTTCTTCTTCGTTTCTCCTCCACTACTGCTTCATGCTCTACCGAAGAGCATAGGTATGTAACAACCGAAAGAGTGTCTACTGGATCATCCCATCCACTTACCCCTCGGATTTCATTACTAGCTGTCTTTAAAATTTCATGATGCATCTTCCCGCGGTCTAAGGACTTTATTACTTTAGACCACGGTTCTAAGTCATTATTTCCGTCAACTACCTGACATGCATACGTATGCGATGTTGAAGCAACGTTTTCACAAATGCCAGGGAAGAATATTTTCATCCCTCCCCGACCAAAATTAATGTTTACCTTTTCTCCAGTCTTAGAATCATATATCATCTTTTCCTTAACGAATACCAAGTTCTTTGCTAATGCTTCTTTGAAGCTCTCACATGAGTATCTATTATGCTCCAAAGAGTCACACCAAATACATCTTTTAATTTCTGGAGCTTTTGGATTTTTAGGTGCCGATGCTTGTAAAGATTGAGATTCAATCATCTGCTTCATACTTTGAATCGTAAGGTCACTAAACTTTTTGAACATATCTTCCATTGTATTAGTGGGCACAACATCCTTTGGTATTGGTAGGTTTACCTGAGGGTTCTGTACAGGTTGCTGAACAGCCTGAGCTTGTTCTTCTTGCAAATCATCATGCCAGCTTTGCATGAACTTAGACAAAGTTCTTTGCTTTTCTACATATCCCCTAACAGCTTCATCTACATTACCCCAGTCTTCGATAAGACCAGACTCAGTTCCTATCTGTTGTAATTGTGGGAAAATTTCTTCTCGGGCTTTCGAATCTATAGCCCGGAGAAACAAGGATACCTTTTCTTGATCCATAGCCCTCTTATCATAATCAGATAGATCTGCAAATTGTTGATCAAACTCTCTTTTTATATCTAGAACAGATTGATCTTTTGGTTTATGTATCCACTTTAGAAATGTGGATCTAGTCACCTTATCTTCGTCATCCAGTGCAAACATCCTTATGAGTATCATCTTGTATTGTGACCATCTTATTTGCCCTTCTATAACTAGTCTCGGTGCATCCACAATTAGTTGGTCACGCAAATGTAATTCTGAAACGTATACAAAATTGTCAATTAATTCTTGATCACTTAATGGTGTTAGACCCGTACCAAGGTATCGTGCCTCCAATTCATATTCCTTGCAAAAACGAGTAACATTTTTACCACTGAAATATCCACTTCTTCTGACTACTCGCTCATGAAATGCCTGAATGGCACTTCGTCTTTTCTCGTCCTGCTGAAAGCGCAGAAGTTGGGTTATAACATCCATCGTTGCGTCGCCCATAAATGGTCAAGCACAATGAGCTCACTCAACTGCACCACTCTTTAAACTAAGATCAGGATTTCTACACTCTCCTCCTTTCACGTCGGGTTCACCAGGTATGTCGCGGGGTTCATAGGAAAGGAGAGAGGAGAGAGAGAGAGAGAAAGAGAGAGAGCTGAAGTCACAAGCAGCTCTCTACACAATAGAGCGCAACTCGAATGCAAACACAGCTCAATACCTTATAATGAGGAAAAACGTATGCCTGCTAACCTTAAGTGTGAAAAACGTTTTCTTAAAATTAAACAAAATGAAAATTGTGTGATTCTTTTAACTATGGATCCATTGAGGCCATAGCTTTATAAGAGGTTCATGGAACTGGATCTATGAGTACTACTTTAATCTTCCCCAAGATTGTGAGAATGACCCTACCTTGCAGGCATTCCGAGGAATTTAATAGATAAAGATGAAAGCGTTGAAATGGAGGGTAGGCGGGCTTCAAAAAGTGGAATAATCCGAGTAATCACATAGAGAAACACGATCATTTGTGGTCCAGAAAATCCACAGTGAAGAGGCAAAGAGAGCTGTAGATGCAGCCATGGTCGTCATCAGGACAGCATACTTGATTCCTATGAAAAGAATCGCTGAGCTCCACACGCACCACGAGAAACATTGCAAAGGGACACTCTTCTTGATAAAGACATAAAGCAGACAAGTTTCACACAACTGTACAAGAACACAGAAGATGAAAGTCTCGTTATAAAGTTTGCAAGAATGGCCTTTTCGCCCTTCATATGGGGTTCACATCATCAACCGGACTATTTGATTGCAATCACCAACCAGAAAAGCGTTTGATCATTTAAGCAATGGGTACGGAGCTGTCATCACCATCTTCAACGTCTTTCCTCGACCCAGTGAGACGCTTTCCTGAACAATATTGACCATATACAGTAAGCTTAGTTTCTTGTATCACCTCTCAGAAAATCTGCTTTTCATTGGTTCACCGACCTCTCATCCTGATCAGTGACCCACTTCTATTCTGAAAAACACACATTCTTTGTTCCTACCACAGTCTCATTGCGTTGAACGATCTCCCAGCTTAAAGTACTTAATATTCCTTACTGAAGATCACATCATAAACCAGACTCTTTTGGATGAGAGCTCAACGCACAACAGCACATTCGGTTATCATTTACACGCTCTGGTTCAGCAACAGAAAGAATCTGAACCGTACAGCATATTCGGTTATCATTTACACACTCTGGTTCAGTAATAGAAAGAATATGAAACCATCATCTCTTCTATCATGTATCGACGATAAAAAGACGCATTGCTAGTGTTCATTCCACCTGTTCGCTAGTTCGTACGCAAGGGACTAGTAAACATCTTACGCTTGATCACGTGCACCTGTGCCTTGTGTTCAAAGTTTGTTTTCTCATGACAATCCATGAACCAAAGAATTTCAAGGAGTATGCTAGGAGGGGGGGGGGAAATACTTGACAAGCATACATAATGCATGGATTATTATAAGATCAGTTTCTCTTCAATTCAAAAGAAGTAAAATTTGTTAACGTTACAACTACTTGCAAATCAAACCATAGAGATAACAGAATTCATCCAAAGAAACTGATCCTTTACCTTCCTCAGATTGTTAAGATCACAGAAGACATGGGGAAACCTCGATTGAGCAATTTCTGCCATCCTTCACAGGTATCACCTCTTGAAGTCACGTGAGGATATAGACCTTCCTCCGCCTATGGAAGCCACGGTGCTGTACAAGCCACTGCGTCCTATGTCCTTCCCTCCGATTTCTGAAACACACCCGTCCCTTTTTCTGAGCTGCCTTCTTCTGTTTTTCTATGTTGCTCTAACGCCCAGAAGACCTCGATAGCATACTCAACAGTAATCCTTTCAATAGCAGCACGCTCAACAAATGTCCTCTCCTCCTCGTCCTCTGTCTGCTAAACCTTCAGCTGATCCTCTACAGCTTTCAATCTGGACTCCCTTCTGACTTCGAACTCTGCTACTTCTTTGCACTTCTGATAATCTGTCTCCATACGGGCTAATCGATCTTGTTCTCGACGTCTCATTTGACGATACTGATGGAAGTCACCGGAGCCAGAACCGGCAGAGCTACCAGATGTATTGCTTATGCGGACAGGCACATGGTTAAGAATGCGACGCAGTTTCGTCTCCAACTCCTCGTCTTCGGGCTTCTCAAGAACTACAGCATCCTCCGAAGGTGTCTCTATCACCGCCAGCCGCAGGTCAGAGTCATGTTGCAGAGCCACAAGCTGGGTATTACTATCTGTGTATGTCTGGGAAGTTGTGTAGCGGCCTAGCTCTCTTCCGATCATCCGTTGTCTTCCTGCATCTGTCGCTTTCGCGCTCAAACTGAGGCTTATAGTTCCTGCATGCTGGACACCTGTAACCTCGTGTTTCATTTCGACTCCCACGGCAAGAGATCCAATAGCCACGAGGAATGTGCTCGCCACAAATGGGGAAATTCTCCACCGCTTTCAGATCAGGCTCTTGTATAACACCATCATCCGAAAGTTCCTCTTCAATATCTTGTGTCGACAAAGAAGGTCACAGCTCCTCCAAGTTCATCAATAAGCCAGCAGTCCCCTTTCTACAGTTTCTTGAAGGATGATGAACTACAAGGAGCTGTAAAAATTGCACAAATGACGACCGTGTTTTTTTATTCAAAAGCTTCTGGGATATTATGTTTTCCATCGCCTGTGCAGTTGCCTCCTCAATGTCAAAGTTCGAAATGGCCACCTGCCCATAATCAATTCCATCTGCAGTCACTAGATGAGCATCATATGTACTGGCATCATCAAGGGTAAAAGACTTCCCAACCCTGGTGTTGATAAATTGAAGAAGCAACTCTGCTTTGCGCCCATTCTCTATTGCTTCCCAACCAGTGCTCTCTCCAGAAACCCATGTAAAGCTTGAAGGTGGACCCCATAATAAGGTGGGATAGTGTGAGATTTTGAATCGGTCACAAAGAAGAGTATTTGACTTCAAAGCACAGTCCACCTTTGCCATGAAAACAATACCAGGATGAACAGCATTGGGCCCATTGAAAAGCTTTGCCACCCGCTCTTCCAGCCACGATCCTTTTCATCATTTCGAAGAAGAGAAGATAGAAGATAATACCGATACATTATCACATGCACTCCTGAATTAATTGCTCCTGAAAAGTAGACATCACCGCCAGGTGCATGGTACGAAATCATCCACCAGATGAGAGCGACTGATACATGATGATACACATGAAGCACTGTGATTTGCCGCAAATTGTGTTTTAAAATCATTATAATCGTATCCATGAATTCAACATACTTTGACATATAGAAGAGATAAACATAATGTGCCATTGTGATTTCATTTGGGTCATAAGCGTTGCCCCACAATAAATACCTTTGTATTTACCTTCAACGAAGCTTTAAAATAGTGTCTCCTACTTGACTATCAATCTTTGAATTCAAATCCTGACGACAACGTGTATGCTCTTCATATGACTGGTATGCCAACACTCCCCCCTTCCTAGCATATGTCGCCTCTGACAGACCTCTGTTGTATAGGGTGGTCAATGTAGTATTGGATGACGTTGGTGGCGAGCTCGTGTTCACCTATCCTTAATCCTCTTGCTAGATCCGCTTCCAATGCATCCCAATTTATTGCACCTAGGGCATCTGGTTGCAGTGTAGTGTAGTACTCGGAGTACATAGCTTGTTCGCATGCAAAAAGATGAAGTAGGTGTGTAGGTTTTGGTGCAAAGACCTCCGAGTGATACTCCTAGAAACCTGATCTAAATATTTCCTCAAATGTCTGTTTGTAGCATGCGGGAAGATACTTTATTCGTGCATGCCAAGCATAAGCTACTCGAATGCTAGGGGTGGTGCTCATGTCGTACACCAAATCATAGTTTCCATTAGTAAACCCCGGTAGCCGTATCTGTGGGGCTACTGCATTTCTAAAGGTTTTGAGGACTACTTGCATCATATCAAAAATATTAAGCATCATTTGGGCCGCCACATCTGGCATGGGCTTCTGTCGAGGCATCCAGTGTCGAATTGTGGCCATCATGTAGGCGACTGATGGTGGTCCCTGCGGTGGTGCTATGTATGGATAATTGAGCCACTCGTTACATTGAGCATTATTTTGCACCTTGATGTTGAAAGCTTTCCATGAGCGGCGTCGTGGAACAGGGCCATAGCAAGGATTATAGAGGAGATGTAATGGCACATTATTCCAGGTGCGTGGCATTTCAGGATATGTTTCAAGAAGTTTTTGCCGCCATGTCGATTGACGGATTTTGCCTTTTTGCACATCTGGAGGGAGGTCCTCGTGTTGAAATTGGGTTGCGAAAGAAGGTATCTTTCCTGTCACTCTCTGTATTTCTGCGTTATAATTTGCCAAAATGATATAGTAAGGCCTGTATTGGAGTTCGGATGAGAGGATAAGGTGTCTAGAAGATAGGTTTTTGAAGTAATTGGATTGTAATATAGTGTCTTCTATGACTCTCATAGCCTGATTTTGCACGACGGTTCGCTCTTCATGTGAACTCCCGATTTCCTCCACTTGTCGAAGCCATGGGGGACGCGGTGCTTCAAATGTATCCTGATCTTCTTCCGTTTGTTGACCTCTTGGGAAGGGTTGTGGGTCGTATTCTTCTTCAAATGTTTGTTCCACAGTAATTTGTACTGTTTCTTCGTCGGTGGGAGCCTCTGGTGGGGAAGGTGGTCTTTCATATTGTAGTAGTCATGCTTGCAACTCTGTGACCTATTTTTGGAGATCTTTTAGGGCCTCTGAGTCTCTGAGAAGTGAAGCCGCTGATGAGGTGTCTTTTTGTTGTTTCTGCTTCAGTTGACTCAGTTCCTCTGATAACTGGTCATGTGCTTCAAGCAGCATGGCATAGTCTTCCAATATGATCTTGATATTGTCGGGGGTTACTGTTTGAAACTTTGAGGGGCTGATGGGTGCCCTCGGTGTGCTTTCGATGGCTGCTTCTAAGTTCTCTTGGTTCTGTTGCTGTAGGCGTCGATTCTCCTCGTGAGCAGCTGCAAGGTGTCTTCTAAGAAGTGCCATATTTCCTTGAAGTCTTGAATTGCATTCTAGTTGTGTTTGTAGATGGCCTTCTACCACTTGTATTGCTTCTTGGTCTGTATTCTGTAACTGTACTTCCAATACACTATGAGCCTCTTGTAAAGTTTGGAATTGCGTATGGAGGCGAGCGTTCTCCTCTTCTACTGCAGCAAGACGATTTTGTAGCACCTCTGAGTGCTCTTGCAGTCGTGCGTTATGTTGCTGGAGGTGATTGTACTCTGTCCTTAACTATGAAATACATGTAAGCATGGTGTCCAATGCATTGCCTATGGATGATGGTGTTGTTTGTACAAAGGAGGATGCACGGGGAGGGGATTGGGGAAGGGGAAGAGTGAATGTTGTGTCTATTGGAGATGTGTTTGCGGGTGAAATTGGTGGAGGGGGAATGGGCGAAGGTGGAAGTGTGGGGGGAGGGGGAGGTGCCGTGGGTGGTGAAATGTCCATGTTTTTAGGAGTGGATGCGAGTGTGGTGTCCACCATGTAGATTGGAATGGTAGGTGGTGTGTGTGTGAGAGTAGTGAATAAGTGTTGTGTGGATGGTGGGGATGGGACCGGCGAGGAGAATGGGGTGGTGGATTGCAACATTCTAACAAGGTAGTCATGGGCAGGTTGAAGGATTGGCGGTATGGGGGGTGGGATGTAGGAGCGTGGAGGAGGGAAGGTCATGAAAGGGGATGTGGTGGCTAGGAATCCATAGAAGATGGATCGAGAATCAGGATGGCCTATGGCTGAGGGCATGGGGGATGGTTGTCCTAGGACAGGCTCTATGAGGGACTCTGTTATGACGGTGGTGGTATTATACAGAGGGTTCTCAAAAGAGGAAAACAAAGTGGAACTAGAGGTTGGACTATGGAAGATGAAGGCTTGATCTGCAGGTTGGGTAGTCGAAGAGATATTTACAGCTTCCGTTTGAGGAGGTGATGGGGGAGGGGTTGGTGGTAGTGGTTCGGTTAACTCATCTTGGGTGACCGGGATCTCTTGGCCAGTGGTTGCTGCAGTCTGGGAGGTTGTCTCGATGGGTTCGGATGTAGTGATAGGCGCTGCCCCCGTAGTAATGGGAATCTGGATGTTTTTACTGGATTGTGGTCGTGTTTGGAATCTCCGTGGATCATACTGAACTGGAGGCCTCTCAATTGCTGATCGAACTGCTTTACTTACTCCATACGTTTCTGCCACCAGGAGTAGGCCTTCGCTGTATTCAGAGTCCACTCCTGCTTCGTCCAATAGTTGAGCCATGAGCACCCTACTACTCTCTTCGGTGAGCAGTTGTTGGGATCGCACTTGTTCCATGATTTGATACAACCTTCGGAGTTCTGCTGTGTAAGTTGGGGCTTCAGTGGTCTCTTCTTCATCTGCTCCCTCTTCTCCTTCTTCTTCTGCCTCTGAGTGTTCTAATTGTTGCGACAATGTTCTCTACTACTCATCATCCCAGTGTACATGGTGGCCTTCTGTGGATTTCCTCCTTCTTAGGAAAGATGTGCCTTGTTCTTCTGTTTCTGAATAGAACTCTACATCAGAGAGTTGTGTGTTCTGCAAGAATGACTCAAAATCGAAGGTGCTCAACCCTTCAACGCCTCCAGTCGCATGAAATTTGAATTCAGAAGGGATGGGAGGAGCCGAGGGGGCACGCTGTGATGTGCCTTCAGATCCAGGTCTTGGTATGCGAATAGTAAAGGGAGGCACAGTGGCATCCCTTTGTGGCGAGACTTCCGGGGTCGTTAGTACTTCGCGTGTTTGGACACAAGGAATATAGCCCCTCATTCGTTTGGATTGATGTGTGGCGGCCTTGAGTCTCTTGAACATTTGTAGTTGTGCCCACGTTAAAGCACATTCGACAGGTACATCATATGCTAAGCACTTGTAGATGATGCGCGTGATTGCACAACACCCATTCACCACTAGCTTCCTATGTGCTCTTTTATTTGCTTCATACAATTGCTCTATAATCCATACATGAAGCTTAATTGGTAAGGCACCTGTCTCTGCCCAGTAAAGAGCGAACCAAATCCTCTTGTGGGGTTGAGTGAACCGATCTTGACCGGGGAATGCAAAATGTTGCATGCACATGCGAAGAGGAATTGATACATTTGGTGTGAGTTTTCAACTTTTGGATCTTCCGATTCTTCATGTTAGGGGGAATAAGAGGATCCTTCTCAGATGGTACATGTGTGCCATGCATGTTGAATGTAGAGCTTACTAATTCCAGAGTGAGTTCGAATCTTTTCTACTCGTTGTTGTCCAATAAAGATGGAATGACAAATGAACCTGGTTTATCTTTTTCTTCATGCGCCTGTAATGTTGAGACCAAGTAGTAACATCGTAGGAGATCTGGTTTTGGCAAAGGTGCTGTGAAGTATTCTGCTAATCCTGCACGCTCCCATACTGTCTGCAGATCTTGTGTGTTTTGGAGAGTCTCAAATTCTTTGGAAAAGAACTGGAATCTGACCCATTTCTTATCATACTCACACTTTGACTCCCAGATATACTTGGCCTCACCTAAGGATCCTAACATGCCGCTGAACCAATGAGAGTTGACATGGACCCTTTCTATTATTCCTGTGGGCGGATCAGGAATAGGTATTTGTTGGAGGTGCTGCAACTCTACAGGTCGTTCAGTTGGAGGCACATCAATCGGTAGACTATCCACATCAATCCCTACAGTATTTACTCCTACTTGTGAGCTCGAAGCTACTGCTTCTGCCATGAGACCGCTGGTAGCTGTTGATGCTTATCTACTAGAAGAAGAGAGAGGCACATTAGCATTGTATAGGAAACAGGATGTTATGGTGTTCCCTCCACAATACCAACATGACATTCTGAGTGGTTAGCGGTTATTGGGTGAAGTGTTCGTGATGTGTATACATATGGGTTAGTAGGTTAGTGTTCACTCTAGATGCATACTTTGGATGTGCAATGTTCTCAGAGTGCACCTACATCAGAGGGGACGGATTTACAAAGGTGGGTCAGGGGGTTTGATATGGGGTTTAGGTCTCCAAACTTTGAGGGTGGATTCGTTGCATTTATTGGCGATGATATGTGAAGGTTTGAGGACTTGAGTGTGTTGGGTTTGGGACCTTGTGGGTACCCATCGCCGTACCTTCCTAGGTGTGACAAAAAATGTGGTGGTGTGGATTGGGGATGTTTGTCTTGGAGTAGGAGTCAATAGGACTTGTGAGTGTTGGTTAGATCTTGTGGCTGGACGTGAAGTTATTTGAGCTCGTAAGCAAGTCTTGGGCACCCATATTTGTCTAGCATTTGGGATTGCCTTCATTGACTGCTTAGGAACCCAAATAGAAGTGGTCTGTATAGAGTGATGCCTAGGATACTGTTGTAATTTTTGACACTGTCACTTGTTTGGTACTTCCCTGGGATCCTGTCTCCAAAGTCGAGGGTTGCTCACCCTTGCGTATCCAGATCTGCTTCATGCCACGAGGTACTCTGTATTGTATTGGTTGGTGTTCATGCTTCTTGGTCCTCGGCCTCCTCGGTGTTGTGTGTTGTCCGGCTTGCTTTCCTCGAATTCTCTTTGGAAAAGAAGGGAACTCCTTGTTGACTTCTGTACCTTCGTCAAGAGTGACAATCTTTTGTATCCTAGAATTTTGGACAAGAATAGCATTGTTCATTTCATGTGGGCTCCTGGAGGGATTAGGATTTGGTGCCTCTTCTAGTGGCGTAAGTGCTCGATTTTCTAATTCGATCGTGATGCGGTTTTGGCTTACCCACGCTTGAAGAAGTCTGCTTCTTAGGTTGAGGCTGACTGCATGATCATAGATCCAGTCTTGGCCCAAGACAAGAGGTTCGGTAAGATCCTCGTCTTCACATACTAGCACTTTGACTGCCATTGGAACTTCTTGAATGTAGAGAGGAAGTTCTACCTCTCCCATGCAAGGGGTTTCAACACCTCCTAATCCTATGAGATATGCCTCTATAAGATTGACCTTCAATTGCAATTGTTGGCAGTAAGAAAGTCGAACTACACTAGTGGCTGCTCCTGAGTCAATTAAAGCTCTCATGGTCCTGGCACTCTCTCCTTGTCCCACTTCTAGGGTCACAAAGGGTCGTCGATCGATTATCCTATGGGAACGTTCACCTGAAACCTCGCACATAGCCATGTGATAGCCCCGAGACTCTTGAGTGTCAAGCATAGGCTGATCTCTCCCCTCCCTCCTCAATTTCATTCGTCGGATGCGCTCTAAGGCCTCTGCCTGTGATTCTTCTCGAATTCGCTTTTCCTCCTCTTTACGTTTCTTGGCAGTGTTGGGCCGATTTAACATCTCTTCAGTTAGGAGTTCTTGATATAACTTGACTCTACATCCGCTTATGTAGGTAGGAAGAATATCACCTTCCAAAGTGGCTAGTTGTACTGCCCCGCTAGTTGAAATCCTATTTATGATCATAGGCCCATAGCCACGCTTCTCTAATTTCCTCGCATGTTGTTTCAAGGTGTAAACTAGGACTAGGTCTCCTGCTTTCAAGCCCTTATCCTTCACATGTGCATCGAAATATGCCTTTTGCCTCTTCTTGGCTGCATAAATTCCTGTTGCAGTCCTCAATCAGGTTTCCCCTAATCGTTCAAGATCCAAGATTCTAGAGGAGAGCTCATGGCCTGTCCAGTCATGCTCTTGTGCTACTTTCAACGTAGTTATCAAAAAGTCTAGTGGTAGCACTGCATTTTGGCCGAACACCGTCTGAAAGTGTGTGGCTTGGAGTACCATTTTATAGGCAACTTTGTATGCCCAAACAGCATGGTGTAGCTGTTTGTCCCAATCAGAGAGTTAATATTTAACCAATTTTGTCAATACATTGCATAGAATCTTATTCGTGCTCTCAGCCTATCCATTGGCTTGTGGATGATAGGGGGCAAACTTCTTATGGATCACCAAGAATTCTTGGAGAAGGTTTTCTATCACTTCATTCAAGAAGTGTGTGCCTCTGTCACTCACTAACTCTATAGCAATCCGTATCTAGTGAACACATTTTCAAACAAGAACTTTGCTGTTGTTTGAGCATCATTGTTCATTGTGGCTTCCACTTCTACCCACTTGGTTAGATAGTCCGTGGCCACAATGATATACTCAGCATGTGAACCCTTAGCTGGGGGATTAATAAGACCAACAAAGTCTATTCCCCACTTAGAGAATGCACGTCCACCCATCATAGGTTTCAATGGCATCTCATCTTTACGTATAGGATACTGAGTTCGTTGACAAACATCACACCTCTTCACGTAGGCATGTGCATCCATGTGAAGGGTTGGCCACCAAAGACCTGCAAAAAGCACTGCTTTGATTACTCTATCTGGTCCGAAGTGTCCTCTTGCTACACCTTGGTGGGCAGTTTCCAAGATTTTAAGACATTCGCTTTCATGAACACATACTCTAAGATACCCATCTTTTCCTCGCTTGTAAAGATTATCTCCAATGAGAGCATAGTCTATAGCTTCTTGTTCTAAGCTCCTTTGTCTAGCCAATGTCATCTCTTGAGGGAATGTTTTCGTTCTTAGGAATGCTACTAATGGTTCACTCCAATCTGACACTAAAGACACTCGATAAAGAGTGGCGTGTTTCACTAGTGGTTTAGTGCGACAGATTGGGCATTCTTTGCACATCCTATGAACATCAGCTTCCATAGTTGGCCAGTGTACTCCAAGTCTCCTCAACGTCTGTAAGGTTCTTTGCCTCGAGTAGTGTTGCTCTAATGCACCTACATGTGCCAATTGCAACCATTTCGCATTCTCATCCTCTTCCACACAACAAGCTAAGATCCCTTGATCTATATGCTTGTACATACTTCCATCCATGATGTGGTACTTCTGAGCCTTTACTACCTCCTTATTTTGAGTGCTTATGACTGGATGATTAGGTCCATATGTCAATATTGGCACTAATGCCTTAGCCCACTGCGGCACGACTTCCAAATTAAGCAAGTAAGCATCAGGGAGGTCATCCGATACTCCTTGTGGGGCTTCTCCTGATGTGAGCCTAGAGAGATGGTCTGCTCTCAAATGAGTTTTGCCTTTTCTCACCACTACCTCAAAGTCATACTCCATTAGTAAGAGGAACCATCTCACCAATCTCCCGGTATTGCATGGCTTGTTTACTAAGTATAGCAATGCCTGATGATCAGTGAAAAATTTAAAATTATTTGCAAGCAAGTAATGTCTAAACTTTTTGACTGCGTACACCATGCCTAAGCCTTCTCGTTCGGTGGTGGTATAGTTCCGTTCAGCTGCATTTAATTGTCTACTTGCATAGGCAACTCGAAGATCCATATTACCTTCACGGGTAGGTTGTGCTAGCACACATCCAATGGCATAATTGGATGCATCCACGTGCACATGGAAGGGCTTGTTCCAATTTGTTGCGGTCAGGATTGGTGTTGAACACAATCTTCTTTTGAGCTCATTGAAGGAGTTTTCACATTCATTAGTCCACTCAAAATTAGTCAAAAGTCCGTACAGAGGCTTCGCAATGATGGCATACATATGAATGAACCGTCGGTAATAACCACAATGCCCCATGAAAGCTTGTACTTCCTTGACGTTCTTGGGTCTAGGTAGCTCTGCAATAGCCCTCACCTTCTCTTCGTCCGTGGATATGCCGTTCTTTGACATGATGTGTCCTAGAATCTTGCCTTGCCTGACCATGAAAACACACTTTTCTAGGTTCAGACAGACTTGATATTCTCTACATTTGTCAAAGATTTGCCTGAGTTCAGGTATATGCTTTTGTCTAATGTTGGAATGGGCACAGAGATCATCAACATAGACCTCCAAATTCTTTCTCAGGAACTCTTTAAACACATGGCACATCAATCTCTGGAAGGTTGCAGGAGCATTGGTAAGCCCAAATGGCATTACCCTAAAAGCAAATATACCCCACTCTGTGGCAAAAGCCATTTTATGCTGATCTTCCGGTGCAATGGCTACTTGACTGTAACCAGAGAACCCATCCAAGAAGCTGTACACTTCCTTGCCTGCTACCCTTTCTAATAGGTGCTCAGTGATAGGAAGCGGATAACTATCTCTGATGGTGGCTGCATTAACCTTCTTCAAGTTAATGCATACACGCAATTTTCCATTCTTTTTGGGCACCACTACAATGGGGGATACCCATTCCGTGTGCTCAATTTCATAGATAAATCCAACTTCAACCAAGCGGTCTATCTCTTTTTTGATCTTGGCAGCGTAGTTGTCATTGTACGTGTATGGCTTTTGTTTAGAGGGTCTGGCCTCTGAGGTCATTGGGATAGTATGTGAGCATATGTCCGGGTCTACACCCTTGAGGTCCTTGTAACTCCATGCAAACACATCCCTATATTCTCGTAGTAAGGCTATCAACTCCTGCTCCTCTTCTTCAGCAAGGTCATGTCCAATGTATGTGCATCTCTCCTCTCCTTCTTCTAAGGCTACCACTATTTTCTTGGTGGTTTCTTTGTTATCATAGGCCTCTCCTGCTTGTGCATCGCGTTTTGGCATTCTTATCATGACTCGCCTATCTTCAACTTCATACTTCTTGAAATTCTCTGGGACCTCAAACAAAGATTCTTCCTCCTCTGATGGGACTTCTCTCTTCTTCCTCTTCTTTCCCTCACTCTTAGGGGTCACTTGTGTGGTTAATCTTACCTCATTTGTAATTTCTTCGTGTCTCTGAGGGTGAGCTTCGACTTCATAGAAATATTCTTCATCTGATGCAAATGGTGGATCCTATTGAGAATACCGAAATGTCATAGCCCTCCTCATCACAATGGGGTGTCCACTGCTCTTCATTGATAGCTACATCCATAGTTGCTAAGATTTTTGCCCACCCATGAGGCTCGAACTCTTCATCAGGAAATACTACCGGTGCATAGGCTGGGTCTTGAATTGATCTATGGGCCTCTTTTGCACCTATCTCTCTGGTTTTTTCCTTCTTCTCTTCTTCTACTGCTACTTTACACATCCATAGGTGGGTGTCTTCATGCATCCATGAGGATCCTGATCCTATGGAATGCACGGACTCAGTATCATCTTTAGCTCTATGGACACGATTCCATTGAATCGGGGGCACATCTCTATGAGAGAAATCTTTGAGATTCACTTTGGTAGTGACACCCAAGTGTTGCAAATACAAAGAATTGGTCTCCCAATCTTGTACCACTTGCAACTGCCTCAAGAAGGGTCGTCCTAAAATCATCTTGTAGGCTTGATTTTTGCCAAAGTCACATATAGCAAAAGTATGTTCAAACTCTACACCACAAGTGGTGAGAGTTATTCCCTCTAGTAGCCCTAAGGGTCTCTCAATGTGACCATCAGCCATTTGCAACTTCATTCTTGTTGGCCTGAGTGCTGGCTTGCCCCAACGTTTCCATAAGGAAGTGGTAGCAATTCCAACTCCTGCACCTGAGTCCAAAATGGCCTTGGTTGTGTAGCCCTGATGAGTGACGGGGAGATAGGTGTTTCCTTCTTCTCCCTCGCTCATGTCTCCTATCTTGTCCAAGGGTATTTCTGGCACTGTTCTTTGAGATCCTACCTGGGAACGCGGGTTTGCTACTTCGTGCATTGGATTGGCTACATGTTTCCACACTTCTGGTTTAACCTTAAGCAACTCTTCCAAAGTGAGATTGCACTGCACTTTGGTGTTCTTCACTACCTCCGTGTTCCTAGGTATGACTGAATCTTCGTTTCTTACCATGACGGTCGGTGCTCTCATACAAGTAGACTTAGCTTCCCATGGACCTGTGAAATGGGGTAGCTCCTGTAAGGAATTGGACTCGAAGTCTAATCTCTCTTGAGATTGGGCACTATCCTGGTCTCCATAAATGGAAGGAAGGTCTTGTGGGAATTGATCGTGTGTGTCATCCACAAGTTCGATGGGAGGAGGGACTTCACTTTCCTTTGCCCACTTTTCTTCTTGAATCTCTCTCAGGAACTCTGGTGAATATCTATTCATGGAAGAAGGGGTGTCTGGTTCCGTGGAGTTAGGCACATAAGCTTCCTTGGGAGGAATGCTTATTCCATCGTTTGCCTTCTCCTTGGCCTGGAAGTTGGCTCCCTTTGCAGACTTCGCAATTATCGTCTCCAATCTATCCAATAGCCCATCAAAGTGCAATGGTGTTCTAGTGGAATTAGAGCAATTGAAGAGGCGATTGGCCTCAAACATGGCTTGGGCCACCATCTTGGCACACAACTTGGTTCGTTCAAGCTCTAGGTCCGCCCTAGGGTAGCATCTTTCATGATCCGTTACATTTGGCCCTTCGTGGATCCTAGCCTGATATGCTTTAAGCATCATGTCTATATCTTCGGGAGTGGGATCTGCTAAGATTGATCCTACCCGGGTGGTGGGTGGGTTACGTTTGGTGAATTAGAAGGTTGAGGGATGGAAGGTGGTGGGGATGGTATTGGGAGTGATGTGTGAGAGTGCGTTTGAGAGGTGATTTCTATGATCTTGGCTTTGGTCTCTCGTAGACTTTCCTCTAGTTCGCTCATCTTTCTTGCCCATTGTCTTTTCATACATTCCCGGCTATCTCTCCAAGCTCTAGTTCTCTTCTTATTTTGGCCCTCAGTCTCGCTAACCTCCGCATTCTTCTCCTGGAAAAAGTCTTGGTTTTGCTTAAGTGCATGAGCTCTCGTGATGACTTGTACCGGAGCCGTGGAAGTCACACTTCCCGTGGAGTCTACCACTAGCCCGATGACATTTATAGGAGCAATTTTTGGCATATTGGCAAGATTCTTGGGACACTCTTGTAACAAATGCTCCTTTCCACAATCCGGACAAAAGCCTTTAATTGTCACGGATTGGGTTTGTGTAGGTGCAGGTACAGGGCAATCACGAATGAGGTGATCTCCTTGACAGCGATAGCATGGCCCTCTAGGAAATGGAGGTTTCATTGGCCTAGGTTGGGGTTTCAAGTTGGGGTTTGCATACATGACATTTGCGTATTCTGGCTCCCAACTAGATTCACTCGGTTCTTCATAATAATATGACTCACTATGCTCCGGTGATTGCATGTAGTAGGCCTGGGGGCTCTCAACATGGGTGGAGTCAAAACTATGATCACTTGGATCACTTTCTGAAAGCGAGGATGTCACTAGCACTAAAGATCTATTTAGATTTTCTTCTGCCGCTGCATACTTCATTGGAATCACATTGGTGGGGGAAGGGGGTTGCTGCACTAGGACTGGTTGCGGTCTTTGTTGCCCTTGGTAGGGTGGTTGATAGGTTTGCTAGGGCCTAGCATACTGTTGTTGTGGGTACTGATTAGGGTACTTTCCTGGTTGTGGATATGGCTGAGGATAATTTTGCCTAACTACTTGTTTGTTATATGGGCAGTCTTGTGCTGTGTGATTGGTGTACCTCCTTTCTATGGTGCAATACTAACTGTTGGGATTAACTAGGGGTTGAGCCATGATAGCACACACATTAGCCATATGGTCTCCTCCACAAGTGTAGCATCGTTTTCCTGGGGCAAATCTAGGAATTTGCTTGCTAGAGACACCTAATTTCAGAGCTACCTTTTCTGCTAGATCCTCAATTGATGTGGATTGTGAGGAAATGAGGCTACTAGAACTATCTGAATCTTTATAGATCTTTGAGAGCTCTAATTCCTCCCCTAGATTATCCTCAATGTGTATGCACATGCGTACACACTCTTCTATGGATCTAGGGTCCTTAAAGTACACATAGGATCTCACTTTTGTGCTTAACAATCCATCTAGAAACAAGGCCACTTGTTTGGCTGGAGTGGGTAACTCTGGAGCACGGCATCTCTCTAGGTATTGCCTTAACCTTCTTCCTGCGAGCCATACTGTCTCTTGAGGTGTTTGATTGAAGCTATATATCAAGGAAGATGTGTTATGCCTAATGCCACTTTTGGAGAATTCGGTGATGAATGCCTCAAGAAGTTGGTCTATATTTCTGTACTGATCCTGGTGAAGTGGTTGAAACCACGTCAAGGCAGTGTTCTTGAGTGTTAGGCCAAAAGCATTGTATTGAATGAACAAGTCTTCCACTTGTTCCGCTCTCAAAACTTGCCTAAACTCCGCTACATGGTCATACGGATCCCCTGTGCCATCGAAGCAATTCTTCATGGACTTAACCAATTGTGTAGGCCTTAAGGTTCTAGCATGTTCTCTAGGCCGTGGGAGAGGGAATTCGTCTGTATTTCTGAGATTCCTCGACTCCCTATATCTTTCCCTGTCCACTCTATTAGTCTCTGTCCTCGTTCTCTCTCTTCCAAGTGGATTAGCAAAACTCACCTCGGGTCTATCTCTACTCCTCTCTCTTTGTGTTCCATGAGCCTCGGATGTTCCAACTCCTTGGTGACTATAAGACACAGTGGATCGAGGTTGGGGAAAAACAAATTCACCCTTCCAAGTGTATGCATGTCTTCCATGCTCAGAGACCACAAAGATCCTCTCCGAGGCATCATCTAGGTAGGTCACTTTACCTGGGCTATCCGGATCTTTGAATTCATAGATGGTAAGGGCTCCCACTTCATTAGGCTTCTCAGGCTTGTACCTCCAAAAAGCCTCATCCGTCTCTCGATTTAAGAGCAAATCTATGCTCCTATTATCCTCGAGAACTAACTCTGGAGTGAGTATTCTCGTTAGAACCGACTTGCCTCGAGGGGTTTTTGGCTCCTTTCATAAGTTCCCTTGTTCTATGTCACCTATTTCAGGTTCAGGGATTATGTTGCCAAACTCATCTGGCCTTTCAGGTTGGCTGGTGACCACATACATTGTTCCTTCTTTATCTATGTATGAACCATTTTCGAACTTGACTATAGGGTGTTCTAGTCCAATGGGTTGATCCGGGTTTTTAATTAGGACAACAGATCTTCTCAGTCCATCCTCATAGATGCGTGCACCTAAGCGGTTGGTTCTGATGTATTCCAATTGAGTCTTGTAGGGACCCTCAGGTCTTTCTAGGTATGTCACTCCTGAGCTACCTACATGTCTTTCCATGTTGTAAGACATCTCTGAGTCACTAGTTTCTGAGTCCAAAGCGTAGGGGTAACCACTCAACTGTTGGGCCCAAGATCTGGCGGTGTCGGAGCGAAAGTGACGGTCGGTGGATCAGGGCAACCGCCAAAAATACGGCGCACACCGGGTGCTTGGAGCAACTCAGGTACGATGAGAATCAAAGAACAACTATAAACTCAGAGAAATATTTAATTCAATAAATACAAATTCTTATTAAAGAGGATAACATCACTTTCTTAAGTCTTGACAGTTCATGTTCGATTGTTATCGATCAACTTGCGAATTAAAAAAATCCAATTCAATTCACAGAGCAAATTAATACTTCAATGTCAAGTCAATGTTTGAAGACTTAGGTTTGACATACGAATATACTCACGAAAATTGATCAGTTCAAATTGAAAGAATGATCAGAAAAGCTTTAGAACTATGTTTCATAACAGAAGCCTGTAATTCACCAATCGACTTTGGCAAAAAAAAAAAAAAAAAAAATGTTTCACTTGGGACTTCTCAATAGTTAGATTCAATTCATGTACTCAATCTCTTCATTTGGCGCGTCTGGACTGTAGCTCTCATGGTCTGTGAGTAAGATGACTATGTGAAATAAACGTTTTTCAGACTTCGCATTGAATACGTAAAAGGGAGAGGGTTTTTTAAGAGCAATTTACTTTCAAGAAAATAAACGTTCAAAGTCTATCGAACATATAAGGTGAAAGTAAACTTTTGATAAATCTAAAGGTTCGTTTTGTGTTTCTCGGTCATTGAAGTCATCTAATCATTTGACTGTTAACTACGCAAGTCCGTGTTGAGTATTAGATACACTAGTCAACTACTAATCTTTAGCAGCATCAGTAGCAATTGCCACAATTCATGGGAACAAGGGTGAAGTTAACGCATAGAGATGATCCACCAGCTATCAGCAGTATTCAGACTCATGTATATGCTCGAAAATGTTGCCGTAAATTTTTTACAGCAAATGCTTCATGATCAATGAAAACGCAGTGTCTCTGAAAAGATTTGTGACATTTTTCTCTATCAGATGTTTGCACAGAAAAATGGTTGCCATGTCAAAATTCAGATTGTTGGCAAAACAACAATCCCTCAACCTTCCACCTGCCGATTTAACTGCGCAGTATTTCATATAATAATCTGTAAAGAATATAATGCAAATTTTATTCGGCCACATATAACTGAATAAGCTGCGCTTCAATTAGCCATTAGTACTCAGCTCTGTACAAATGCTTTCTGTATGTCAAAAGACTCAAACAATTGAAGCATGTATTATGCCACATAGAAGGTACGATTCAGCATGTACCTTGATACACAATCAGTAGCACCTCAAATTACTCCATGTTCATGATGAACATTTCTATCACGTAGGAAAAAAATGCAATGTACAGAAACATGTTTATGATGATTGAAAAGAATTCATTTTTGATAACATCATGTACGATATCACGTAATTCACTATACATTACTTTATCCAGATCTTAGTTTCGTCTGCAGCGATCAACTCCAAAAACATCATATCCGCTGCATATCAGTGTACGGAACTTCATTTTGAAATTTTCCGTTCACCAAGAATTCTGTTGCATCAAAGAATTCATGTAAAGTTTTTCACGTGCAAGCTCTGTTTACCAATGATAAAGTATGTCTTCATGCTATTCGTGGAGCATTTCTCTGATGGATATTCGTGTCAGCCATGGAAGAGCTTAGATGACGTTCGAAGCAAGATTCATATGACCTCTTAGGAAATGATAAATAACACGCTCTTTATATAAATATATATTAAACGTTTTCTTACAATATAAGTAATTATGTACCTACCAAATAAAAGGAATCCACAAAGTTCAGTGCGTTGAATTAATGTCGATGCATTAATCTTTGAATAGAATATAGATTCAAAGGTGTTGAAGGCTGCGCTAATGTGCGTGAGACTCATCAATTCACATAGAAATAATTACATTTTTGAAAATCATTGACAAATTGACAAGAGATGTGATATGTGTGTTCATTCACGGTACAGAGATAAAAACAGACAACGCCAAGGAATTAAATGTGAATCTAATATGGAAAACATTCATAGTTTTAATCAAACAACGTATACTTAGTTTGAAATACAACTCGAAAGTATATCTGAATGAATTTTCTACAGCGATTCAAATACAGGGTACTCTGGGAAAACAAAGATACCATCGTACCTTTTCAGCGTCAGATCATACATCCACAGCATTGTCAAATCCAGACCAGGAAAAAAAACTCACCATCAGGACTTTACATCGTAAAACATTAGTGATAATCATATAATGTCTGCGCAAATTCTTGTCAGATATCATCTTCGGTAAAATCCGCTATCACAGAGTAATATACTGTTGTGAATTTCCAGTGATGGTTACATGCCTTGGCCTTTCTTCCCTTTTACTGCTGGAGCGCATAGATCATGGTCGACGATGGAAATACAGATAGAGAAGTGTGCGCCCAAAGTAAATTGTTAATCGTTCGATGAATAGTGCCCCCTTGCGCATGCACATCCCTTTTCCGTATGCATGTGATTCCCCTTCTGATGACCTTCCCTCCCTTTCAGCGATCCACCTCTCCCTTCTTATCGTCAATGTTCACGAGCTCCATTCGCTAACTGATTGTCCACCCTTTTCCGGTACAGAACTGCCTCTATAAATTCCTTACCTGCATGAATGCCCTCTCCACTCCTTTAGAACTACTTTTTCTCTGTTGTCTGATCCTCTCCTTTCTCGCAAAAGCATACGTTGGCCTTCATCTCCCCAAAACAAACTCGTCGTAGCTTTTTTTGAGTGGAAAAGTATTGCTTTATATACAGCCTTCTACACTCAATCATTGATAAACTCATTAAGCTAATGGCCCACACCATGCTCACGACAATGAAAATGCTTGACCTCCACTTCAATATTTGATCGACATCACTACGAGTTTAATTTTGGAATAAGACTAGCTCTAAATATTTTCAACTTCTCTTCTTCATATTCGTCAAGGAAATTTGACTTTATTCTAAGGTTGATGACCGGTTCTCTTCAAAGAGTGTTCAATTGCTTTGCTTTGCAAATACTTCGGCTTTTATATGAGCTGCCAAGTCTTCATCAAGTTGGGGAGAGAGAAATCTCTCCGACAGCGGTATGGTTGACACTAGCCTCAGATGATCTAATACTTTGGCAGTCTCTCCCTAAGTGTCTTCCTGATCTAAGGTTCATAGGCCCTTCCAATTAACCCAATGCTCCTTGTACAACCACGTTGCTGATTCTTTGATCCCAATCACTTGTTCCTTTTGAGTTCCTTTGTATGTGTTTTCTTGTCTATATTTAAGCGTCATCAGGAGCACTTAAGTGTGTCGTACTTGATGTTCTGCGTCCACCTACTTTAACTTCTTTTCCTTTAGGTTATCCCTTGACTACAATTTAGCCCATTCTTGTACTTGAGAAGTTCAAGGCTCTTCAAACTTGAGTATTCCTATCGTACCCCTAGTCAATCAGGACAACTACTCGCACTTAGCCTATGCTAAGAATGGACTGAGGGGGTTAAGAGATGTTCCAACCTCAAGTCGCTCCTCCTTGCTATGCTTGTCTGCCCAAGAAGCACGTTCCAAAGCCTGTTCACACTGGCAGTTGCTTGATTTCTCCAAGAGCTCTTGATAATCCTGTAAAAGACCCCAAGTTTAGCTCCACTTTGATCCTTCAATTGACAGACAACCTATTTCAGATACTTTTTAATGACCCTTGTTCCCCCTTTTGTATTGCTAAAAAAATTCCTCTAGAGCTCCCTTGGTGTACCTACCCCTCAGTGTATCAACTTCAAAATATCATATCTGAAAATCAATGCATTATTTTTATAAAAGACAGTTGAGGGCGTGTAGTATATGCCACGAGCTTTCCGACAAGCCCTAGAGCTCAAAAAACGGATTTCGTATGAAAACCTTATAACAGATCAGGGTTTAGGGGGTTAAACAGACCAACAGAACCTTTCAAGAGTTTAATGTATTTTCCTTAGTCGTTTGCAAGTGTAGGAGTGAGTGGGTATGCAAATATGCCAAAATTTAGCCTAAATTTGCAAAAATTTACCCCTACATATTTTTTGCCGAAAATGTCTGTCTATCGCGATAGACGGTGTCTGTCGCGATAGACACAAGCTGTCGTGGGGGCTGTCTGTTGCGATAGATGGTGTCTATCGCGATAGAGTGGTCTGTCGCGATAGACGGTGTCTGTTGCAATAGAGTGGTCTATCGCGATAGAGTGGTCTGTCGCGATAGAGTGGTTTGTCGCGATAGACGGTGTCTGTCGCGATAGAGTGGTCTGTCGCGATAGACGGTGTCTGTCGCGATAGAGTGGTCTGTCGCGATAGACGGTGTCTGTCGCGATAGCCTGGTCTGTCGCGATAGAGTGGTCTGTCGCGATAGACGGTGTCTGTCGCGATAGCCTGGTCTGTCGTGATAGAGTGGTCTGTCGCGATAGACGGTGTCTGTCGTCTGTCGTGATTTGGTCTGTCGCGATAGACGGTGTCTGTCATGATAGACGTTGTCTGTCGTCTGTTGTGATTTGGTCTGTCGCGATAGACAGTGTCTGTCGCAATAGACGTTGTCTGTCGTCTGTCGTGATTTGGTCTGTTGCGATAGACGGTGTTTGTCGCGATAGACTGAGGCTGTCGTGGGTCTCTGTCTGTCACGATAGAGGGTGTCTGTCGCGATAGACGCTGTCTGTTGCGATAGACTGTGTCTGTCGCGATAGACTGAAAAAACGCAAATTTTTTAGAACTTTTTAGTGATTTGGAGTGCTCTCATGGTGTAGTTATCGTGCCAAACATGCATTCAAAAAATATTAAGTTTTTCTGTCTGTCGCGACAGACAGAGGTCGTCGTCCTGGGACTTGTGCAGAGTCTGTCGTACCTGCGCAAGCTGCTGGAGATGGTGGTAGAGCTAGATCCTGCAGCAAACACTCAAAAAACACACAAAAACTGATAGCATGCAAGCTCTCTCTCGCTCTCTCTCACAAGTGAAATGAGGGAAATGAGGTGGGGAGTGGAATATGACCAAAAAACTGAAATTTTTGTGGACATGGAGATGGAGGTGGGAGATGGTGGGGATGATGATGGTGATGATCGTGATGCAACAACAAGAAAAAATGAAGAATAATAAGGAAAAGAAAGGAGATTACCTATGACTCCAATGTCTCAACTCTACGTCTTACCATCACACGCTCGTCCTTGAAGCTCTCTCCCCGGCAACGACGCCAAATTTGGTGTCACTCTAGCACAATGGTGAGTACCAACGTGAGGAGATCCACCTCATAAATGTCAATCCGTGGAGACGTGAGGACTAGTATGAAGACTATGAGCAAGTGATGGCATAAGTGTGTGAGTGAGAAGCACACATAAATGCACACACATACGCACACACGTGCACACAAGGCAAGAACAAGGAGAGGAACAATGGAGTTCTTTGCATTAGTCAAAAAGTCTCTTACATAAGCTCAATTCACAAACAATCTAACCCCAAAAATGAGCTCTCTAGCTCCTTTTATAGTTTTCTCACTAGCTTTGGCCTTGTCCAGACCTAATGTCCGGCCTAGTTAAAAATTAGGTTCTAGAGCCTATTTGAGGGCTCAAACGAAGTCTAAAAATTATGAAAATTGGTATGTAGATAATTTTAATACTCCTCAAGCTCAAGGACTCCTCGGCTTGAACAAAATGGAGTCCATTCTACCAAAAATGGAATTTACAATGTGTGTGTAGTGATGAAAATCACTTGAGTTGAAAAATGTTTATGAAAAAATGATTGGGCCTTGTTGCCATATTGTGCATGACTGCTCCATTGTACTTGTATGCTCTTCATATGACTGGTATGCCAACACCTACCCATCATTCACTATGGGTTATGAGTACTTGGCATGAATGCTCTGAACATCATCTTTGGAAGAGCTAGAGAACATCATGGGGACAACATCAATACCTAGGAAGCAGTTCGAAGCTAGTAATTGCTCCCACTCAACATTGACAACCTCTTTTGAGCAAATAGCAGTTTTTGGAAGATCACAATGACACATTCTCATTGAAATCGAAGGAAGGAGCACATACAAAGGCTGAACACTACCTCTCTACATGGAACAACCCTTACAACAAGGGTCTGACAGGGACGAAAAATGTGAGAGGGGGGGAGTGTTGAAGCTCAAGTTCAAGGACAAGCATGGAAGCACAACAAGAAGTGGACACACAAGAAAAGGGAGCAAGTAGGGAGCTCTAAGAAGTGTACCTAATTTTCACAAGAATCCCCTACAAAAATAGTGATTTTCATCACTAAAAGCCATTGTAAATACCATTTCATATTTTTATAACTCCATTTTGTTCAAGTCGAGGAGTCCTTGAGCTTGAGGAGTATTAGAAGTATCATCCTACCAATTTTCATAATTTTTAGACTCCATTTGGGCCTTCAAATAAGCCCTAGAACCTAATTTTTAACTAGGCCGGACACTAGGTCTAGACAGGGCCAAAACTAGTAAAAAAACTATAGAAAGAGCTAGAGAGATCATTTTTGAGGTTAGCTTGTTGGAGAATAGAGCTTTGTAACAGAACTCTTTTGGCAATCGAAGCTTTTCATTGTTCCTCTCTTTGATCTTACGTGGTGCATGTGTGTGTATGAGTGTGCATGTTTGTGTGCTTTCACTCACGCACTTCTGCCTTAAGTTGCTTTTGGTCTTCATACCGGTCCTCGCGTCTCCACGGATTGACATGTAAAGGAGGTGGTGCTTACGCTTGAGCTACACCAGCATGGAAGTCCCCTTGTGGGTAGTTCATTTGGTTTGAGTCATTTCCTTCTCTTCATTCTCATCGACTATGTCTAGCCGCATACCAATTTGTGGGTAGCCTACTCGTGAGAGTCATATCTCTCAATGTATGTATCCATTTTTAGATTTTGAATATTATTTGGAAAGGTTATCTTGCATACTTCATTTATACAGAAGAGTTTTAGCAAATTCTATATCCTCTATGAGTTATTTAGTTTTTAGTGAAGCCCAGTTTTCAGCCTAACTAAGTGGATAGACAACTTGTTTTGAGGCAAGGAACTGCCAAACCAGACTAATCCAAATTGAGTTTTTGATAGCTCATTTGAAAGCTATAAGTCTCTAATTTGAGTGACCAAAGTTTCAAGTTCATTGAATTCTTCAATTGATAATAGTTTTTATTTGAAGGTTCAACTATTGGTAAAAGACTTCATCCTAAGAAGGTCTTCTACACTTTCCACTACAAATAGGAGAGGAATTCTCCAACAGAGGCTTCTTGGGTGTGTGCATAAATTCACTTAGCACACTCACACTATAACGTATATCTATTCTTGTCAGTGTGGCATAGTTCAAAGTACCCACAAGGTTTTGATAACCTATGACATATTCTATGAGTTCATCTTCATGTGAGCTTAGTTTATGATAAACCTCCATTGGAGTACCTACAATCTTGGAATCTTGCATTTTGAACTTTGTCAAAAAGTCTTAATGTACTTTCCTTGATTAAGATATAGATCATGATCTTTGTACACCACTTCGAATCCTAGGAAATATGTAAGTCACCCTAATTCACTTATCTTAAACTCTTCTTTCATCTCCCCCTTGAACTTCTTGATCCCATTTGCATTCTTTCCTGTTAGTATAATATCATCCACATATACACACAAATAGGGTAGGTTGATCTTCCTGCATGAGTCTTCATACCAAGAATTATTCTCGTCAAACACTATATCTCTACTCACCCAGAATCCTTTGTTGGTTGGGTTGTATAATTCGTAGCCCTTTTGATTGTTGTCATATCCAATGAATGCACACCTTTCTGCTTTTGGATCCATCTTCCCTCTAACCTGTGAAGGAACATGAGCATAAGAAATACATCCAAAAACCTTACAATGATCCAAGCTTGGTCTTCTTCCATTGCAAGCCTCATATGGTGTCATGCCATCAAGTGATTTTGAAGGTAACCATCAAATAAGTGGCTGTGGATACAGGCTCAACCGATAAATAATTAGGTAAGTGCTTCTCATTTAGCATAGACCTTGCAACTTCAACAATTGCACTATTCCTTTTCTCTGCCACTCCATTTTGATCAGGAGCATACCTTGTAGTAATCTCTCTTTTGATTCCCCTCTCTTGAAGAAAGGATTCAAATTCATGGGAGAAGTACTCTTCCCCTCCTTCTGACCTTAGCCTTTTTAATGTTTTACCTGTTTGATCCACGAGAGCTAAATATCTTTTGAAGCATGAAAAGACTTCATCTTCCGGTTTCATAAAGTATAATATATTCCATCTACTGCAATCATCAATGAAGGAGATATAAAACCTTGATCCAGATAGTGAAGCATCCTTGCTAGGTCCCCATACATCTGTATGAACCAAATCCAAGAGATCTCCATGCATATATCCTTTCTTCATGAATGGTAACCTGTGAGACTTTCCAAATTGACCTGCACTACACTTATAAATCATGTGTCATTTTGACAAATTAGGGAGTCCAAGTACGCTTTGGTCCCTGCAAATTTGCTTTAATAATCTTTCACCAATATGTGCTAACATTTTGTGCCATACTTCCAATTCTCGGAGTGTTTAACTACCATAATTAAAGAGAGCAATGTTCCTAGTGTCTTGTAATTCAAATGTGAACAATAATGGAGAGTGTTAATATTCAAAAGAATAAGTTATCCTTGAAGTTAGAGCACCTCTATATCAAGAATAACTTAAAACCTTCACCAATTTGGAGGATCAATGCTCAATTACCAAAATCTTGAACAAACTGTGAAGAAGATGACTACACACAAAGCTTGCTGCACATAACTCATTCATTGACTTATCAAATGTGTAAAGTTTTTTTTAACACTTTGCAGAAGGTGTCGTCTATAGTTTGTGCACCTCCTCAAAGTTAAATCATTCAAAAAGGCTCAGTAGATTTTGAGAAATGATCTCAACAAGTCACCTATGTCTATGTAGTTCTTTTGTAACAATTGACTTTGACACCTTCAAATTCTAAAGTTTGGTTCTCCCAAACTAGAACCCATTTATGAAAATGCTTTTAGCCATAGATGGCTTACCTTCCAACTCAAATTTTGATCCTCATTTGTGCAAAACTTTACACTGTGCACTGAGAACTGACCATTTCTTTCACCATCGGGATTGTGCTTGTTTTAGAAGACACTCAACACTTTCTCACATATGAATGTTCCTACACATAATTCTCACAGCCTCTTTACAATTAGGGTCTCAAACTTTAACCATAGATTCATCAACTATGGAATTAGACACCTACAAAAGGATTCTTGAATTGATCAAGCAGAGAAGGAGAAGACATAGAAAAATTGGGTGCAACTTTTCTTCATTACTGAAAAATTTTACATCTGGATGAGAGAGCTATCTTACTCACTTCACAAGTGTCTAATGACTTCTAATTCTCTTTAATTCTTGTTCTCTCACACTCTCTCATATTTGTCCCAAAATTTTTCCTTGTATATATAGGCAAATATGTACACGCTCATAACCATACAAAAGTATAAGTGAGCTAACATTAAGTTAATGTACATATGTATACACATCTTCATTCTCTGAACATGTACTTTCTTCATGATTCATATCTTGACCTTCTCTTCAATCCTTGACTTCAAAACTTCATCAAAACTTCAATTGTTGATTGCCTTGCACCAACAACTCCCCCTCAATCATCAATTGAGATTTTCTCTATCTTCTTTATACCTGCCATGTCTTTGAATCTCTGTAGCTTTGGTCCATCCAAGCTTTTGGTTAGCATATCATCTATCTGATCTGTTGTTGAAGTATGTATGACTTCAATCTCCTTATCTGTCACCTTTTCTCTTAGAAAATGATACTAAATCTCAATGTGTTTAGTCCTGGCATGAAAAACAGGATTAGCAACTAAATACAATGAACTCATGTTATCTCCATGAATAGTGGATGTACTTTGAATGATGTCAAAACTCTTCATAAGAGTCTTAAGCCATATTACTTCCTTTGCAGCTTCAACCATACCTTTGTACTCAGCCTCTATGGATGATAAAGCAACTGTGTGTTGCTTCTTTGAACACCAAGAAATTAACTTATCTCCCACATAACACAAGTATCCATAAGTTGATCTCCTATCATCAGGATTACCTGGCCAATCTGTATCACTATATATCTTGATGTTTGTATCTGATGTAAAACCATAATACAAACCTTCTTTGAGTGTACCCTTAATGTACCTCAACACTCTTTGTCCTGCAACCCAATGTCCTTTCCTAGGACAATGCATGAATTGAGATAATACTCCAATTGCATATGACAAATCAGGCCTAGTTAATGTACCATAGATCAGAGTACCAACCAAACTTTGATATAGATTCATGTCCTTGAATTCTTCTCCTCCATATCTGCTCAATTTGTGATTCACTTCCATTAGAGTAGGTGCTACCCTGCAATCATCCATTTTAAACTTGATCAACAAGTTTTTCAAATACCTTTCTTGAGTTACATATACTCCATGTTGTGTATGAGATCTCCATTCCCAAGAAATATGACAAATCTCCCAAGTCACTAATCTTGAACTCTTTCTCCATTTGCTTCTTTAGACTTTGAATGCCTTTCTCATCTGTACCTATAAGAATTATATCATCAACATATATGCACATGCAAATGAACCCATCATCACTTGCTTTGACAAGCAAGCTACTATCTGCTTTAGATACTTGAAAAACAAGTTCCTTCAAGAACTTCACGTCGATAATTCCATGCCCTTGGGGCCTGTGTCAAACCATACATAGCTCTCTTGAGCTTACATACATGATCTGGATACCTTTCATTTCTAAATCCTTATCGTTGCTCCATGAAAACATCATCTGAAATGTAACCATTTAGAAAAACATTCTTCACATCTAATTGACATAATTTCCAACCTTTACATGCAGCAATAGCTATGAGTGTCCTAATGGTTGTCATCTTTGCCACAGGACCATAAGTCTCATCATAATCTATACCATATGTCTGAGAAAACCCTTTCACAAGTCTACCTTTATATCTAGACACACTTCAATCTGCAAACCTCTTTGTCTTGTAGACCCATTTGCATCCAATGATCTTCTGACTATTTGGTTTAGGAACCAAATCCCATGTTTCATTCTCCATCAATGCATCATACTCTTCCTGCATAGCTTTCTCCCAATTTTCCTTACCTTTTTCCTCTTCATATGTAGAAGGTTCTTCATATGCCTTTATCATATAAGCATAATCTTTGGTAGCCAAAAACGAAGTGTCATAGCTATACCTTGTAGGTTGCCATTTGTGTCTTGATGACCTTTTGAGTTCTCCACTTCTTGAGGTTTTTGGTTCATCACATTCTGGATGAAACCTTGGAACTCTTCAACTTCAACCTGTACTTCAGTATTCTCTTCTTCATCAAATATTTGAACCTTTGATTTACCTTTCTTTTGAGTCACAACTTCTTCATCACCTGCATGAATATTGATTGTACCTGCATACCAACTACCTTGCTCATCAAATTTAACATCCTTTGACACAAGAATTATCTTGTGGATGGACTCCACAACCTATATCCCATGTGCTTATCATCATATCCAATGAACACATACTTTTCAGCTTTAGGTTCCAATTTGTGCCTCAATTGAGATGGTACATATGCATATGCCAAACATCTAAATACTTTGCAATGATCTAGAGTAGGTCTCTTACCCCACCATGCCTCATATGGTGTCATACCTTGCAAAGCTTTACATGGTAACCTATTGAATAAATATGTGGCTGTATTTACAGGCTCAACCCACAAATAATTGGGACAATTTTTCTCCTTCATCATGGATCTTGCAAACTCAACCAGAGTTCTATTCCTCCTTTCTGCTACACCATTTTGTTGAGGAGAGTACCTGCAAGTAATTTCCCTTTTTATACCTGCATTCCACAAGTAATCACTGAACTCATTAGAGAAATACTCTCCCCCTCCATCTGACCTTAGTCTCTTCAACTTTTGACCTGTAATTCATTCTGCATACACATGATAATGCTTGAATGTATTGAATACCTCTGACTTATCTTTGATCACATAAATAGTGATCCATCTGGTAGCATCATCAACATAAATCACATAATACCTTGAAGCATTGGTGCTAAAATCCTTTGATGGTCCCCACACATCTGTGTGTACCAATTCAAGCTTCTCTGAATACATAAAACCATGCTGGGAATAAGATTGCTTATGAGCCTTACCTAATTGACATGCCTCACATCTGTATGTCATATGTTGACCTGCAACATTAGGCAATCCAAGCACTGAACCATTGTTAACCATATCTTTAATACCTCTTTCATTGAAATGTCCAAGCCTTTTGTGCCAAAGATCTAACTCAGAGACCTTATGTCCTCCATAAGTGAACAAGGTGTTGCTCTAGCACAATGATGAGAACCACGTTAAGAAGCTCCACCTCCTTAATGTCAATCCGCAGAAGAGATAGGAGTGATATGAAGATCGTGAATGTGAGATGAAGTGAGAGTGAAGGTGAGAAGCATAGAAATGCACACACACATACACACACACTACGAAGAGACAAGCAAGACACAATGGAAGGTGAGAAATTAGCTCTATTACTCAAGAACACTAGTACAAGCTCAAAATAGCTCTAAGCTCTTCTCTCCTCAAACAAGCTAACCCCAAAAATGAGCTCTCTAGCTCTTTTTATAGTTTCTAGACTAGTTTTGACCGGTTTCACATCTAGTGACCGGCATAGTTAAAAATTAGGTCCTAGATGCTATTTGGAAGGGTAAACGGTGTCTAAAAATAACGAAAATTGGTATGCGCATTCTACCTAAGCTTCTCAAGCTCGAGGACTCCTCGACTTGCACAAAATGGAGCTAGAAATTAAGAAAAGGGTTTTTCTATGTTACATATGTTACAATAGTGATAAAAATCACCGTTGGAGATTTTTGAAAAGTATTTTTAAAACATGATTCTTTGAAAAAAGATTCCACTGGCTCCCTGCTCTGTCATTACATGCTTCCGCGTCTTCTATGCCTCTGGCTGCTTCCAACAACCCCCTCCCTCTCGCTTCTGTCGTCCCTGACAGAACCTTGTTGTGAGGTTTGCCGGATATAGTTCTGTAGGAGGTCTTGAGCGAGGGTGTGATCGGAGATACGAATGTCTCAGGCCAGATCGGCCTGGAGTTTCTCCCAGTCTATTGGTTGCGGTTCTTCTGGTGGCGGGAGATGATAGTGTGTGGAATAGACCATTCGTTCATAGGCAAATAAGTGTAATAAATGTGTATGCCTGCTTATGAATACCTGTGAATGGTATTCCCAGAAGCCGGTTGTGAACATCTCTTCGAATGTCTGCTTGTAGCACGCCGATAGGTACTTTATTCTGCAATGCGAGGCATAACACACCCGTAGCGATGGCGTTGTACTCATATCATATACCAGATCGAAATTGCCATGCTCAAAGCCCGGGGTGTTTACATGAGGTGCCTTGACGCGTCGGAAGACTTTAAAAATCATTTGCATCATGTCAAAGATTTTGACAGTCATATGCGCCGCTATATCGTCCATATGCTTTAATCTAGGGAGCCAGTGACGAATTGTAGCCATCATGTAGCCTACAGTTGGTAACTCAATGGGTGGCTTAAAATAGGGGTAATTCAACCAGTCCTAGCACTGCTTATTGTTTTGTACCTTAATAGCAAAGGCAGTCCAGGAGCGGCGTCGTGGTACTGGTCCCCAACACGGGTTGTACTTTAAATGCAACGGTGCCTTTACCCATGTACTCATCATTTCTGGATACTTCTATAGTAAGTCTTTGCGCCACTCTGGCTGATAGATCTCTCCTTGCTACGCATCGAGTGGTAGATTGTCCTCCTCGAATTGAGTCGCATGCGATGGTTTTTTACCTGTTTCTTTCTCAATGGCTAACTGGTATTCGGCCATTAACATAAAATATGGTTTATACTGTAGCTCATGCCCAGATATGTATCGTCGCGGGGCCAAATGAGCAAAGAATGGAGATTGTAAAATTCTTTCTTCTATCATCGCCATGGCATGTAATTGTGCCTCTACTCTAGCTGAGTGCGTCGTTCCAAGTTCCTCAATTGTCTTCATCCACGCGGGGGTTGGGAGTTCGTAAGTCATCTGGCCTTCGGCCGTGACGCGTCCGCCTGGGATGGGTTCTGGCTCGTATGCCTCTTCAAACGTTTCCTCCACCGGGATGGTGACAATTTCTTCCTCAACTGGAAGCTCAGGTGGGGAATCTGGCCTTGGTGGTGCTTCATATACCGCGATCCTTGATTCAAGGTTTGATACCTGGGCCCGTAATGCGTTGAGTTCCTCTAAGATTTCAGGAGAGGGGTCCACAGGTGCTGGTGTGTCTTGGTGTGCCGGTTCTCGTAACTGGAGTAATTTATGATCTTCTTTAAGTTTCTATAACTCCTCGTTCATGCGGTGTGGTCACGATTTGAAGCCATTGCTTTCGGCATAAGATGTTTTGAAGAGGTCACACATTCGGGCTGAAGTTCTAGAATTGCTTGCTTCTTACGATTTGGGAGGATACATTCGTGGCATCATACATATGTGGCCAGAAACCTAGATGTCAAGGATCACAATGATTATTAGGGAATTATACCCCACTACGGGTCGTCTTGTTTTTGTTGATATAGCAATTTTAGCATAGTTCATAGCGGCCAATAATTTACTGGACACATGGAGCAAAGGAGAGGATGTTGCTAATCGTGAGGAAGGCATATTGTTGCAGTCCTGGCGTTATGCAGGGATCGCTTCCAAATTGATGGGGGGGAAGTACAGATAAAATCTGCGGAGAGCGATCGTGAGGATTTTTTGGAATGGAAAGACAGACCCTCTGAGGGGAGATTTGCGAGAACAGCGCGTTTTGCTTGGCCAAGTTCATTTGAATTCTGAGATAGAAAATCTCTCGGATAAGCGCTCTGTTTGAATTCTGAGATAGAAAATCTCTCGGATAAGCGCTCTGTTTTTGTGGAATTATCAATACACATAACCCATATATAACCCATAGTCTGTGATGCTAAAGTTCTGTGCTATGTTCTGCTATATCGGGTTTTGTTTGATCAAGCGCAGATATTGACAGAAGTTTGATCTGACGCACGAGGAGGGTGACAACCGCATATTATCTGACAGCGTTGCAGAAGAGGCTCTCCACAACCTTGATCAAATACTATCAGATATCACGATGATCAATAATATTGAAGGAAGGAAGGACAATTCGACGGGTATTTTGGCTGTCAATTAATGAGCATAAAAACCGCTCACAACGAAGGCTGCATTGGCGCTATTGGAATTGACACAGAACTGCTGTGAACGGGGCAATGAGTCGAATTAATCAGAAAAGGTGGCAAAAAGTGATCTAAACTCTGGTGGAATATTCTTCCTTCGACGCCAAGTCCCCACCATGATATGCTCTACTGTTTCGATTCTTTAGATTGCAGAATGATTTTAATTTGAACGTCAGTGGATTAGAGAGCTTTGGATACTTCTAATGATGATCTTCAGAGACTGTGATTATCAGAGGAGAGGGATGTTGATGATACGCAAAACAGCAGGCGGACGGTGGAAGTTAACGCTTTTGGATTTCTGAGAGCTGATGATGAGTATTCTAGAATATGACTGCTGATGAACATAGAACATTAACATTATATGCTGAAGAATTCAGAGATTTCTGATGACGATTTAATGTATGATTTACAAATCCTCGAAGCTGATCAGAGGCTACTACGAAATTGTACTTCTGAACGGATTGTAAGGGCTGCGAAGTTTGAAATCACTAACCAGAGAAACACGTGAAGTTCTATTCAGGAAGCTGAACAAAAAGATTAGCAGTGGACAAAGAAAAAGAAAGAGAGTGCATAAAAAAGGCGATACTCTGAGAACATCAAAGTTAGGCAGTCTGTTTGTGTGAGCTCTCCGCAAGAAAAAAAGCATTACAAGAACAGATTTAGAGAAGAAAAAGTCATCCTCAGAACCATATGGTGTCTCGATCTTAACAGGTGTATCGGGCAGAATTGAAGGGAGTAAGAATCTGAAGGGAAATCCGCTCGGCAATTTTTTTTTACACAGTGTAACAGAGGATATGAGCCAACTGCTGTCAAATTAGTCTACAAGAATTCGGCATCTGCAAGGAGTGGAGGACCTGGACGCTGAAGATGTTTTGGAGTAACGACTTCCTTGCGCTGTCTATCGATAAGAACTGGAGCATTAAAGAGCAACCGATTATGGAAGGATGAGAAAGGAAGCGCGGAGTCAAGGCCGAGACAATTGCAAAATTGTGCAGAGCAGAAATTGCATATTGGAATCTGCGATTGAGCTGAAGAATATCAATCAAAAGAAGAAGTCTGTAAGTGTTTATGGTCAATATTTACATTCATTCAGTTAGCGTAGGTGTACAGATATAGTTTGATCAGAGGAATAGAGGGAACAAGCGGAATCTGAGGGATGCGCAAGAGCTTCTTGTCGATCTATATTCAAGCACCTCAGATCATAACGTTATCGAAGAAAAGGATACTTTTCCCATGGATTATATGCAAGAGTCTGATGATAGCGCTGTACACCAACTTTTGGTAATTTCATGAATGTTAATGGACAGGCTTCCTTGAAATTAGAGCATTACATATATTTATTGTGCAAGTAGAATTTGAAGCGTAAACAAAGGCCATACATACAATATTGATAGAGATGATTTGGACGCATGCTGACAAGAATGAATTTATCAATCTTGTGTTGATCGATCTTCACAGTAGATAGTTTTTGCTGTTATCGTGTTTGCAAAGTCGAATAAAATTAGCATAGGTGTGTTAACATTATAATTGAAAAAGGATAATGCAAGACTAAGTGGCGCACGTATCACTACTGTACTTGACTCCATTGATAGCAGAATCATACGTCAGATGCCATTAATAATAGCAGATTGGAGTTAAATGTTATGCATATAAAACAAAATCATCTGTAATTGATTTCTCTGTTGTGAATCTTGCAATGATCATGGCAATTTAAGCCATTTATTTGACCGTGGTTGATTCTTCCTAGTGAATAGATAACGTCTGATTCTACAACATTTTGTCAATCTGATCTGACCTTGAACTGCAGCAACAGTGCTTTATGAATTGCGCTATTTCTGACTGAAGGAGATTATAACTAAAAGGAATTGTTTTGCTTTGAGTAAATCATACGACAACGGAGAACCGCTATGGCTTCTTCTTCATGCTAATCAGATGCAAAACGAGTTGATGTAAGTTCTAGTTTTCATTATATAGTTATCATAAAACTGTTATGCAGTAATACCATATTGTGCTGATCAAAATTTTATACTGATGCTCTCTGAACTTTTGAATTGATTCCAAATTTGCTTTGATTGATAGGACAGTCATTGAGATTTCCCCATTTTTCTTGGTTGTAGTGACTACGTAGTTAGTTTCATATGCGTAAAGCTGACAGCTCATTCTGTGGGCTTCTTCAAATTTGAACAAAAGTTTAACATATATGTACTGAAAACAGGAATTGGTACATAGTTAACAACATGGAATTTTTGTTGTGAGATATTTACAGTAACTAATTTCTTTTGATCTTTGTCTATGCAAAATGAAACATGGTTCGCTGTTATGGAAACGTTTGAAGGATGAAAAAGCCCAAGTGCGACCCCAACTCTCACGTGTTCTAACTTGGGGTTTTCTACGTGATTCATATGCATCTTAAACTTTGTGCATAACTCACTGAGTCAACTACATATTAAGAGGTTCATGATCGGCATATATATTTTCTTCTACTTATTACCTTTTACTCATGATCGGTCCAGAGAAGTTTGGTATCTGAGTCACACATTATATATATTGATTCTTTTAAGAAACTGTTACAATGACTTACTTTGTTGAATGTTATCGAATCAAACAAGTATTGCAGGTCAATAATAAAGATTTTTTTTTCTTGTTAGTTACGCAGAAAAAAAATAGACTGCAATAAGTTGACGATACAAATGGAAATTATGATGCTGATGAGATAAGTGAGTTCAATTCAGTGAAGACACTTAGAGCATATCTTAAGTAAAACTCATGTTCTGAAATGAACTTCTAAAGCTTTTATTTGCAGAGGCCTTCTTTACTTTGATACCGCACTCGAATTGTGGTTTGGAGTCTTCTTTGTTTCTAGTAGTTCTTTAAGTGATCACCAAAATTCTAAACTCATCTCCTAATTTCATCTAAACTTTTCATTCTTAATAAAAGTGAAACTCAAAATCCAAGTGGAGCCCTTTGCTATCCTTTTACCCTCCTTAGCATGAATCTGCGCGACAGCGGTCGTATTCATCTAGCAGTCTTACATGATCTTCTAGCAGCATCCTCATCGAGTCTGAGGGAATGGCTTTGAACCGGCTAGGACTGAGTGGTTGGTCTGGATGGTCTAGGGCTGCTTCTAAGTTTTCTCGATTCTGGTCCTGTAAGCGCTGGTTTTCTTCCTTTGCTGCTGCTAGATGTCTCCTTAGTAACCCCATGTTTCGTGTTAGCATTGCATTGCGGACTGTCTGGGCTCTTAATAAGTTATCTAGGTCAGCAGTGGCTTCCTTGGTCTTTTCTTCGCTTTCTAGTTCTAATTTATGATAGGCCTCTCGTAATTCTTGGTATCGGCTATTCAGTGAGGCATTCTCAATAGACAATAAATTGAGTTGCGACTGTAAGTCATTGGTTGTCCTCTGCAGCTGCTGATAATTATCGCCCAGAGATGTGAACTCATCTCTTGCTTGTGTCATACACATGAACATCTGTCGAAATGCATTATCTATAGTGGGTGATAGCATTAATGGGGTACTAAATGAAGATGCAGTGGGTATAGATGCGAAGGGAAGGGGGAATGGGGTTGGGAAGGTGGATGTTGTGGTGATCGTTGAAAATTGTGATGTGCCTAAAACTGTTGGTACCATGAGTGAAGTGAGTGGTGGTGCAGTGGGCGGTGAGATGTCCATGTCATTGGACGTGTCCAGTGCAGTGACTGTGAACAAGGGTGTGATTGTGGGTGCTTGTGCTGGTGTAAATACGGGATTTATAAAGGTTGAGGAGTAATTTACAGGGGAACTTGCTGGTGCAGCTGGGTGGAAAGAGGAAAGAGGGGTTATAGTGGGGCGGGGAGGTGAAACTGGGGAGAAGGTTAAGGGCGGTGGGAATGGAAAAAGGGATCTTGGAGTTGTGGGGAAGGATGGAAAAGTTGGATGGAGGAATGGGTTGAATGGAAAGGTGGATGTGTGAGGGGGTACACTAGGTCTAGTGGGTGCGAGAATTGTGGTGTGAGTGGTCGTAAAGACGATTTCTGCTACGTCACCAGCGAATGAAGATGTTGGTCGGGGGGAAGGAGGGTGAAGAGGGGAGGTTGGATGGACGGGCGGTGATGGAGGAGCGGTTGGGGTGGTTGGTACTTCAGTGACTACTGAGGTATGTACAGTTGTAGCGCGGGGTGGGGAATCTACAAGGATGGTTTCTGCTGCCAACGAACTTTTGGGGACGAGACGTGCCTCCCTGGCCTGTTCTGAAGACTGTGCTCCTGTTGGTACACGAATGTATTCACCGGGCTTTGAAAGTAGTCGTACTCTGCGAGGGTCAAACTATGGTAGTGGCTTTCTTTGCAAGTACCTGAGGGCTTCGTTGGAGCCTACTGATTTGACTAACTCTCTGAATCCTTTGATGTATGCGTCTTCGAATCCGCCTGTGACAAGTTCTTGTTCTATTATCGCTTGACTCTCTTCCTCAGTCAGTTTTTTGCGTGCCCAAACTTTTTCCATAGTTCTATACAGCTTCTTAATAGCCATTGTGTAAGCTGCTGCTTCATAAGTTTCATCTTCATGGGTACTTGTATCACCATGTGTGTCTCTTTGTTGGCCTTGGCCATCTGTCTGTTCATGCTCTTGGGATTCGTGAGTGCCCTGGCTAGCTTTGTCATCGCCTTCGTCTTCATCAGTTGCTGTTCTTTCGTCATCAGAGCTAGATACGATCTGTCCTTGTGGATGATCCCGCGGTGTGGTAGGGTAGCTAGGCCTTTCAAATTCTTGAGAAAACATTTGGCCTTCTGAAAACTAGAACTCATTGGAGAATGCATTGGCCATTTCAAAATCGAATGTTGTGTTCAGTGGTTCTGCTTCCAAGTTGGCTATCGGGAAAGAGAATGCTTCCGCACCAATAGTGGTGGGAATTTCTACTGCCATGGTGATAGGTTCTGGGGTTGTGGCTGCTTGAGGTGCAACAGTACTGGTGGTGCCCTCCGTTACAACTGGTCTTGATAATCTGATATGAATAGGTTGTACTGTGGGAGTGGCTGCTGTCGACGACTACTCTGGAGATGGTTGTGGTGAGGGTGATTCTGGGACTTGTAGGCACGGGATAGTGCCTCTCATCCGCTTTCCTGCTCTACCTTTGCTAGCCTTCCTAGTTTCTTTGTGGTCCCTTTGAATGCTTTCAGTTCTTCACTCGTCATGGCGCGCTCTATGGGTAAATCATATGCCAAACACATATATATAATCCTTGTAAGTGCACAACACCCATTGATGACCTTCTTTCGCTCCCACGTATGTTGTGCTAAATAGAGCTGATCAATTACCCAGCTAGCTAAATCAACCATTTGAGGTCCAGTACATGCTAAGTATAATCCAAACCAGATTCTTTTGTGGGGCATGGTAAAACGATCCTGAGCTGGGAAAGCAAAATGCTGCATGCATATCCGCAATGGCTTGGAGAGCTCAGGGGTTATAGCTGAAATGTCCTCCCACTTAGTTACATCACCACGTTTCATCGGCTCTGGAACTAGCCATTCTCGCTCCGTCGGAGTATGCGTTCCATGTATTTTGAGAGTTGCGTGAATTAAATCTTTAGACAAATAAAACCTTCTGAATGGAGGGTCATTTACCAAGGATGGTAACATGAATGTGCCGGGTATATCCTTGTTCTCTGAAGCCGTCAAGGTGGTAACTAAGTAAAAGCATCTATAAAAATCGGGTTTAGGCAGAGGGTCGCTAAAATATTCTGTAAATCCCGCTCGTGCCTAAACGTGCGTTAAGTCTTGTGTATTCTGTAGTCCTTCAAAGTCTCTAGAAAAGAACTGGTACTTGGCCCATGTGCGATAATCAAATGCCAAATTGGCCTCAAATATGAAATCAGCATCTGCTAATGGTCCTGCTAGGCCTTGAAACCAGTGAGAATTATGATGAATCTTCTCAGTATATCCTCTAGGAGGATCGTCGATTGGCATGGGTCCTGGAAAACCTTGAAACTCTGGTGGTTGTATCGTCGGATGAGATTCCGCGAGTAGTTCTCCAATATTGGTCACTGGTGCACTGGGGCCAGCTTCTGATGGTCCTTCTTCGGTTTGCATGATGGTTGACGAGCTAATGCAAAAGATCTGCTACAAAAGATTAGCACATTAGTATGGAAATTAATTATGATCCCATTAAGGTGAGACCGCAATCCCTTTCCATAACCGATGTGTAACCTGTGTAGCCAAGTGTCGTGAAGTGATTGATGCAATGATTTTTTGCAGAGCTAATGCATGTCTCTAGACACCTACATGCTTCAGATTATGCATAAATTTCTTGATGAGCTTTTATTATGCATGATGTGGGGTTTTGGTGTGTGAATTTATACAAGGTTCAGTTGAGGGTGAATTATTACAAGGGTGGTGTTTAAATGAGACGTCTGGATACGTTTCGGTATCCATTTCCTAAGAATCTTTGAGTGTGTGGTGTGTTTCTGCTTAGGGGCAAAAAGTGGGATCGGGTTTGGTGGTATTGAAGGATGGAAAGATTTCTGAGGGGTATATATTACATGGCTTGAGGGTTGGGCTATGATACATTGTTTGGGTACCCAAATTTGCGTGGGTGTGGGTCTATTCGTTAGGTACTTCTTGGCGATCCAAATATGTCGAGTATTTGTACTTGTAGAAGAAGATTGAGGGGACTTTGGATACTGACTTTGCTTCTTTTGAAACTTTGTCCTGTTCTTGTCTGCAGTGTTGCCAATAGCCTGTGGTTGCTGTCCTTTTGGCACCCATATTTGTCTCATGCCACTTGTTCTGTGATGTTGATACTGCTGCTTTCTTTGCCTTGTCTGGTGGTGTCGTCGGTCTGGGTTCCTCTATTGTGGTTGACTCCTTCGTGGTTGGGTTTGAGAGGTCCATTGGACGCTCTGCTTTGGAAAAGAAGGGAGATCCAACACTTGCGTGACCTGCCCATTAGGAAGTGATTCGTTCTTTATCTTTAATCTAGGCCAGTCTGCAGCAAGTTTGGAAGGATGAGCACCGTAGGGTATTGTGCTCATTTGGCCGCTGATGCAACCCACCTGACCGTTGATTGTGTCCATCTGTCCTAGCGGTTGGGTGATTGCCCCTTCTAGTTTGCAGGAAGCCCCAGGGAAAATCTCCTGACGTCCTTCTGATTGACAACTGTCTATAGCCAAATGATCTGACAAAAGATCTTTTGGTCTCCCGTCGCATGCATTTCATAGGGTCTAGGGTTACAAACCTCAGCCGGAATGCCCTTAGGGAAGTCAAGCGGTATCACTCGCTTCTGATCTAAGGTTCCCATCTGTAAGAATCCTTGTCTAAGATTTAGGTCCACTGAGTGATCGTATAGCCAATCTTGGCCAAGGATTAGGGGTTCTATCAAGTCGTCATCATGGCACACTAGTAGCTTCGCTGTCATGGTCACATCCTTAATGAGGATAGGAAGGTTCACCTCACCCATGCAAGGGGTTTCCATGCCTCCTAGCCCTATGAGGTATGCCTCAATTGGCCGCATTTCTATTCCTGAATCCTTATAGTGGGACCATCTAATTGCACTAGTCGCAGCACCTGAGTCAATTAAAGCCCTGAGCTCTTGGCAAGGGTTGCCGTGCTCTAGCCTGACTGTAATGAATGGTCTCCTATCCACTATGCTACGATGAATTCGTGACTTTACTTCACACATAGCCATGGGGTATCTGGGTGTTGTTTCCAGATGGTTATAATGTTCTCTCCCTAGTCCTTGTCTTCTTAGCTTCATGCGCTTAATGCGTTCTATTGCTTCTGCCTGAGCTTCCGCTCGTATTCTATTTTCTTCCTCCTTATGCTTCTTTGCCAACATGAGTCATCTAAGCATATCCTCAGTAAGAGGTTCCTGGTATAACTTGACTCTATAGCCACTAATGTAATTAGGCATTATGTCTCCTTCTAAGGTGGCTAATTGTACTGCTCCACTTGTCGAGAGTCTGTTAATGATCATAGGTCCATAACCTCGCTTTTCTAACTTCCGTGCGTGTTGTTTCAACGTATATACTAGAACTAAATCTCCTTTTTTCAAGCCTTTATCTTTCACATGCGCATCAAAATATGCTTTCTATCGTTTCTTTGCCGCATATATTCCTGTTGCTGCTTTCAACCTGGTTTCTCCTAATCGTTCCAAGTCCATTATTCTCGCTGATAATTCATGGCCGGTCCACTGATGTTCTTGTGCAACCTTAAGGGTCGGTATCAAGAAGTCCAAAGGAAGCACAACATTCTGACCAAAAACCATCTGAAAGGGAGTTGCATTGAGTACGGTCTTGTAGGCCACTCGATATGCCCAAACAGCGTGGTGTAACTGTTTGTCCCAATCTGAGCGTTTGTTGTTCACGAGTTTCGTCAGTACGTTACAAAGTATCTTATTAGTGCTTTCAGCCTGAACATTGGCCTGAGGATGATATGGTGTGGATTTCTTGTGAATCACCATAAATTCCTGTAACAAATATTCAATGACTTGGTTTAGAAAGTGAGTTCCGCGATCGCTCACTAACTCTATAGGCAATCCATATCTTGTAAAAGACATTCTCAAATAAGAATTTTGCAGTTGTGTGTGCATCATTCTTTTTTGTGGCTTTTGCCTCTACCCATTTGGTAAGATAATCTGTCGCGACAATAATGTATTCAGCATGTGTACCTTTTGCAGGGGGGTTAATGGGTCCTACAAAGTCTATACCCCACTTAGAAAATGCACGTCCTCCCATCATGGGTTTCAATGGCATTTCATCTCTGCGAGTAGGAAACTGAGTTCTTTGGCACACATCACATCTCTTAACATAGGTATGAGCATCCATGTGAAGAGTGGGCCACCATAATCCTGCAAAGAGGATGGCTTTGATTATCCTTTCAGGTCCAAAATGACCTCCTGCAACACCTTGGTGTGAAGTCTCTAGTATGCTCAGATAATCGCTTTCATGAACACATTGTCTTAGATATCCATCTCGTCCTCGTTTGTATAGATTATCGCCAATAAGTGAATAGTCTTGAGCTTCCTGCTCCAGACTTGGTTGTCGAGCTAAGGTCATTCCTTGAGGGAATGTCTTCGTCCTCAAGTATGTCACTAAAGGTTCACTCCAGTCTGGTGTGAGAGACACGTGATATAACGTCGCATGTTCTACTGGTGGTCTTTCACAACAAACATGGCATTCTTTACACAACTTGTAGACATCTGCTTCCATAGAAGGCCAATATACTCCTAGTCTATGCAGAGTCTGTAATGTTCGATGTTTTTAATGATGTTGCTTTAATGCACCTACGTGTGCTAATTGCAACCAATTCGCATGTTCTGATTCATCTACACAACAAGAAAGAATCTTTTGATTATCCTGTTTATATATACTTCCTGCTATGATTTGGTATCTCTGAGACTTGGTAATCTCTCCTTCTTTGATCTTTATCCTAGGATTCTTGGGTCCGTATGTCAGAATAGGGACTATAGGCTTAGCCCATTCTGGTGCTATCTCAAGGTTAAACAAATATGCATCTGGTAGATCATCCACTACTCCTTGAGGGGCTTCTCCTGAGGTTAGTCTTGAAAGGTGGTCAGCTCTAAGATGTGTCTTTCCTTTCCTGACTACTACTTCAAAATCATACTCCATAAGTAATAGAAACCAACGTATTAGTCGTCCTGTGTTACATGGTTTGTTGACTAGGTACAATAGGGCTTGATGATCCGTAAAGAACTTGAATTTGTTGGCCAATAAGTAATGCCTAAACTTCTTTACCGCGTAGATCATCCCTAATCCTTCTCGTTCCGTTGTGTAATTTCTTTCTGCTGTGTTCAATTGTCTGCTCGCGTAAGCTATGGGGAGATCCAGATTACCTTCCTTCGTGGGTTGTGCTAACACACACCCTATGGCGTAATTGGATGCATCCACATGTACATGGAATGGCTTACTCCAATCTGGGGTAGTCAATATAGGTGCTGAGCACAAGCGTCATTTAAGTTCATTGAATGAATTTTCACATTCTTTTGTCCATTCAAAATTGGTCAAAAGAGAGTACAAAGGCTTGGCTATGATTGCATACATGTGTATGAATCTCCTATAATAACCCCAATGGCCCATAAATGCCTGTACCTCTTTCACATTAGTTGGTCTAGGTAAATCTGCGATTACTTTCACCTTTTCTTCATCCATAGAGATTCCATTTTTTGACACAATGTGTCCTAGAATTTTTCCTTGTCGAACCATGAAAACACATTTTTCTGGGTTCAAACAAACCTGATATTCTCGACATTTGTCAAATATTTGTCTCAACTCTCGGATATGTGTCTGCCTGATATTAGAATGAGCACATATGTCATCGACATAAACTTCCAAACTTTTGCGTAGGAATTCCTTAAAAACATGACACATGAGTCGGTGGAAAGTGGCGGGTGCATTTGTTAAGCCAAATGGCATCACACGAAATGCAAATATGCCCCATTCGGTGGCAAATGCCGTCTTGTGTTGGTCCTCTGGAGCGATGGCTACTTGATTATAGCCTGAGAAACCATCAAGGAAGCTGTAAACTTCCTTGCCTGCAACTCTTTCCAATAAGTGTTCCGTGATAGGAAGAGGGTAACTGTCTCTAATCGTGGCGGCATTAACTTTTTTAAGGTTAATACATACACGCAATTTTCCATTCTTCTTGGGCACAACCACAAGGGGGGATACCCATTCGGTATGCTCAATTTCGTAAATGAATCCTGCTTCTATCAACCGATCTATTTCCTCTTTAATCTTCGCAGCGTAGTTATCATTGTACGTGTATGGTTTCTGTTTTGTCGGTTTTGCATTTGGAGTCATAGGGATTCTATGAGAACATATATCTGGATCTACTCCTTTCAAATCTTTGTAACTCCACGCAAAAACATCTCTATATTCGTGTAATAGGGCAACTAATTCTTCTTCTTCTTCCTTCGTCAAATCATGCCCTATGTATGTACATTTTTCTTCTTCTCCTTCTATAGCAACTATTATTTTCTTGGTTTTCTCTCGATTATCATATACTTGTCCGTCATTCGCCTTTCTATTAGGCATTCGTACCATGATTCTTCTATCTTCGATTTCATATTTCTTGAAGTTCTCGGGTACTTCAAACAAAGATTCTTCTTTTTCTGACATGGTTTCTTTCTTCTTTCTTTTCTTGCCTTCACTTTTAGTAGTCACTTCTGTGGCTAACCTCACCTCATTTGTAATTTCCTCGTGTCTCTGAGGGTGAGTTTGGTCCATGATAATTGATTCTAAATCAAAATCACTCGCGTCTTCAAATGCATCAGTGCTAGGTTCACCTTCTTCTAAAATTGCATCGCACATGATTGACTCTATCGTGAAAACTGAAATGTCATAGCCATCCTCGTCACAGTGGGGTGTCCATTGTTCTTCATTGATGGCTACATCCATGGTTGCTAGGATTTCTGCCCAACCATGAGGTTCAGACTCCTCATCTGGAAATACTACAGGTGCGTAAGCTGGATCTTGAAGGGTTTGTGGATGTTGTTCTGCACCTAAGGTCCTGGCTTCTAACCTTTCTTCCTCTTGTTTGGCTACCTTACACATCCATAAATGAGTGTCCTCGTGCAACCAAGAAGGATCTAATTCTAATGAGTGCACGGATTCCGTCTCTACCTGAGTCTTATGGATGGTATTCCATTGTATTGGGTGTACATCTCGATGTGAATAGTCTTTAAGATTCACTTTGGTAGTCACTCCTAAATGTTGCAAGTACAAAGAATTAGTTCCCCAATCTTGTACAATTTGCAACTGACGCATGAATGGTCGTCTCAATATCATCTCATAAGCGTGATTTTTTGCAAAATCACAAATGGCAAAGGTATGCTCAAATTCTACACCACAAGTGGTGAGAGATATTCCTTCCAGTAAGCCTAATGGTTTTTCTATGTGTCCGTCAGCCATTTGTAGCTTCATCCTGGTGGGTCTTAATGCTGGCTTACCCCAACGTTTCCATAAAGCGGTGGTAGCTATGGCTACTCCAGCTCTTGAATCTAAGATGGCTTTCGTGGTGTAGCCCTGATGGGTTATTGGAAGATAAGTGTTACCTTCCTCTCCTTCACTTACATCTCCGATCTTTTCTACGGGTATTTCTGGTACCTTATTTTGTGATCCTATTTATGAGGGAGTAGTAGCAAGCTCGGGGAATTGATTTGCTACATGTTTCCACAATTCTGGTTTTACCTTTAACAACTCCTCTAGAGTGAGATTACACTGTACTTTAGTGTTCTTGATCACTTCCGTGTTTCTAGGGATTACTGATTCTTCATTCCTCACTATTATCGTGGGTGCTCTCATACTAATAGACTTTGCTTCCCAAGGTCCTGTGAACTGAGGTAATTCTTGTAAAGAATTAGATTCAAAACCTGTGTTTTCACTCAGTTTTTCTTCCTCTACACCATCGTAAATAGAGGGAATGTCTTGGGGAAATTGCTCCTGCAAGTCGTCTATTTCTTGAATAGGAGGATGGGTTCCTTGTTCCTTTCTCCACTTTTCTTCTTGGATTTCTCTCAAAAATTCATGTGAGTACCTATGTATGGAAGACAAATTTTCTTGACTTTTTGTATTGGGTACTTGAGACAGGGATGGTGCATTCCTTTCCTGTGTCTCTGGGACACTAGGGTTCCTGTGCTGATCCTTTTTCTCGTTGCTTTCTATCAAGTATTCTAGCCTCTCCATTAGTCCTTGGAAATGTAGTTCCAGTTTTGCCATGTTATTCCAATTAAGATATCTAGAGGCTTCGAACAAAGCTTGTGCTAATTCTACCATCTTCATGCAAAGTTTAGTTCTCTCAATTTCTAGATCAGCTCGAGGGTATTTTTTACTCATTTCAGCTTCCTGAGGTCCCTCTTTTAATCTAGCCTAATATGCACGAAACATCATGTCTAGATTTTCTGGTATGGGTTCCGCTAAAACTGATCCTGATTTCTGAGCTGGATTCTCTTGATTCAATTCCCGTGAAGTCAATTCTAGGATTTTGGCTCTCGACTCTTTTAAACTTCCTTCCAATTCTGTTATCTTTTAACTCCACTTTCTCTTAATTCTTTCTCTAGAATCTTTCCAAGATTTTGTCTTTTTACTGCTAGATTCTGCAACTTCACAACTTCCAGCTGCTTTCTCTTGATTAAGCTGTTGGTTCTGTAAGAGCGCCTGGGCTCTAGTGATAGCTTGGATAGGCACGTATGTAGGGTTGGATCCATCTGCGTTGTTTACAATACCTATCACGTTGATCGGTGTCACATTTGAAGCATTAATAGGGTTCTTAGGACAATCTTTGATTATGTGCTCTTTACCACAATCGGCACAAAAGCCTTGTATGTTATAGTACTGTGATTGCCCTGCTATTGGAGGATGTGGACAATCCTTTATGAAGTGATCTCCTTGGCACCTAAAGCATGGTCCTCTAGGGCCCTGTGGTCTTTGTTGTCGTACTTGGGGCCGTGGATTTGGGTTTGTGTACATCACATTAGCATAGTCTGGCTCCCAACTAGGTTCCACTCGTGGACTATCGTAATGATATGTCTCCACATGTTCTGGTGACTCTGTGTAATAAGCGGGTGGACTATCTACATGCGTAGAGTCAAAACTGTTGGAGTTCGGGTCACTCTCTGTGATCAAGGGGGAAGAAGGCACTAAAGCCCTACTTAGGTTCTCTTCTACAGCAGCGTATTTGACTGAGACTACATTCGCTGGTGGGGGTGGCTGCTGAGCTAAGACAGGTTGAGGTCTCTGTTGAGCCTGGTATGGGTAGTTCTGAGGAGGCCTATAGTAATAAGGCTGAGCATTGTATTGGCCTGGATACTTACCTGGCTGTGCGTACGCTTGCGGGTAGTTCTGTCTCACGGTCTGTTTGTTGTATGGGTAGTCCTGAGCCGTATGATTCGTGTATCTTCTCTCAATTGTACAGTATTGGCCACTAGGGTTGGCTTGTGGTTGTGGTGTATTGGGGCACACATTTGCCATATGATCACCACCACAGGTGTAACAACGCCTGTTTGTCAGTACCCTAGGTTTACTAGAAACTCCTAGTTTCTGGGCCACTTTTTCTGCAAGGTCTTCTATCGAGTTAGACAATTTTGTGGATGCTAGAGATGAAGAGTCTGAGTCCTTATAGACCTTTGAGAGTTCCAACTCGTCTCCTAAGTTGTCCTCAATATCTATACATATTCTTACACATTGCTCTAGCGTTCTGGGTTCTTTTAGGTATACATAGAAGCGTAGTTTAGCGCTCAACAAGCCATCTAGAAACAATGACACTTTCTTGGCTTGTGAGGGTAGCTCTTGCATTGGACATCGTTCAACATATTGTCTAAACCTACATCCTGCCAGTCTAACTCTTTCTTGCGGGGTTTGTTTGAAGCTATGAATCAGCGAAGACGTGTCATGCCTGATTCCACTTTTAGAGAATTCAGTGATGAATGCCTCTAAAAAGTGATGGATGTCTCTAAATTGCCTTTGTTGCAAAGGTTGGAACAAAGTTAAAGCGGTGTTCTTTAACGTTAGCCCAAATGCGTCATATTGCGTGAACATGTCTTCGACTTGTTCTGCTCTTAATACTTGCTTGAATTCTGCAACATGGTCATAGGGATCTCGTGTCCCATCAAAATAATTTTTCATGGATTTCACTAACTGAGTGGGTCTCAATATTCTTGCGTGTTCACGTGGTCTACGTAGAGGAAAATCATCTCTACCACTTGGTACTCCATGATCTCTTTGTCTATCCGCTCTATTAGTGTCCGTGGTTGTTCTATCTCTCCCTATGGGATGAGTGAAGCATACTTCGGGTCTTTCTTTATTCTTTTCTCTTTGATTTCCATGGGCTGATGATGTTCGTGCCCCTTGTTGGCTTGTATTCATGTTCGTTCTAGATGGAGGGAATACCAACTCACCTCTCCATGTGTATGTGTTTTTAGCGTGGTCAGGCACCACAAAGACTCTTTCTGAAGTCTCATCCAGGTATACAACCTTTCCAGGTGTATCCGGGTCCTTGAACTCGTATATCGTGATGATACCTACCTCACTAAGTAGTTCTGTCTTGTATCTCCAAAAGGCTTCATCAGTTTCTTTATTTACAAACAACGCTATGCTTCTGTTATCCCGAGGGATCCATTCTGAGATTAGTACTCGTGTCAGTACAGATTTCCCTCTAGGTGTTCTAGGCTCTTCTAATGGTTCTTTTCCTTGAGATTTAGTTTCTATCTCTCTGTGAATCACGCCAAACTCATTGGTATTGTTTGGCTGCATACTTAAGATGTACATTGTTCCTTCCTTGTCTCTCTCTCGAATTTCACCACTGGATGTACACGTCTCTCTCGAATTTCACCACTGGATGTTCCAATCCAATTGGTTGATCAGGGTTGTGGATTTGCACCACTTGCCTTCTCAAACCATCCTCATAGATGCGAGCACCTAATCGGTTGGTTCGAAGAAACTCTAGTTGCGTTCTATAGGGTCCTTCTGGCTTTTCTAAATAGGCTACATTCGACCCTCCTTCTGGTCTTTCTATGCTAAATGCCATTTCTGAATCGCTAGTATCTAAGCACTCGTAGGGATAACTAGTGTTCAATTGTTGAGCCCACGATCGTGCAGTAGTTCTTACACTTGCCTCTGATGATCTAAGGCTTCGTCGGTCTGACTTTCCTATATGTTTGCCCGATCTAAGGTTCATTAATTTTCTTCCTTGCGCACTCAGTACACGCTCAGATCGTCAATGATTCTTTGTTATTACTTTCTTGATTCCTTTTTGAATTTCTCTAGATTCTTGTCTTAATTGTATGCGTCAAGAATTCGACTTTCAGTGGTACTTTGAGTTCTCGTTCCGTCAGACTTATGTTCTTTTCCTTTAGGTTTTTGTGTCACACACCTTTACTTTAGTCTTGAACTTGATAAATTTAATTCTCTTGAACTTGAGGCGTTCCTATCGTCTTTAATCCACAATGCTAACGTTTATCCTAAGCTAAGAATTGACTGAGGGGGTTGAGTAATCTTCCAACCTCGAGTCAGCTTTTCTGGTTGCTCTGATGCCCAAGAAGCCGCGCTTCCCAAGCTTTATGCCCTTCATTGCCTTGCTTTGGTTGCCCTTGATTGCCTTTGCTAGACCTGGAAAAATCCAATATTAGACCAATTCACTGTTGGATGATCAAGCACTTGAGTATATACACCTTTTAAGTCCCCTCCCTTTTGCCCAAATTGTCAATGCTTGCCCCCTAGCTTTCTAGTCCCAAACTAGGTCAACCTCAAAATAGCTTATCTAAAAATAGACGTAGTACTCGTAAAGAGCTTTCTAACGAGCTATTAAGCTCAAAAAACGGACTTCGGATGAAAAAGTTATGACTGTTGAGGCCCTCAGGGGTAAAAACTAACAAACGTGTTTTTCTCCAAATATGAGCTAAGGGGTCTCCTAGGAGTCTAATCACTCAAAAATTTCCCAAAAATAGCCTCAAAATTGGCCAAAAAATTAAACCCTAAAATTTGCGATGGGGGTGGACAATCGCGATGGTCTGGGACCGTGGCGATGGCGTGAAGCGTGAATCGTCGCGATGGTCTGAAGTGCACGGTCGCGATGGCGTGAAAGTGGATGATCGCGATCGCGTGAGTGTGAACCGTCGCGATGGCTCGATCAGGCGGACAATCGCGATGGCGTGAGGTCGGACCATCATGATGGCGTGAAGTCGGACCGTCGCGATGGCGTGAGGTCGGACCGTCGCGATGGCGTGAAGTCGGACCGTCGTGATGGCTCGATCAGGCGGACAATCGCGATGGCGTCAGTCAACGGTCAACGTGGACAATCGCGATGGTCCAAAGTGAACCGTCGCGATGGTCACAGATGCGATGGCTTGAGCCAATCGCGATAATCAGGGTGCGATGGCGTGAGCCAATCGTGATGGTCCAAAATTCGAATTGTCGTGATGGTCTGAGGGTATCGTCGCGATGGTCCAACTTGCCACGTGGCACTGTCGGCGCGATGGCATGAGCCAATCGCGATGGTGTGGGGTCAACCGAACAGTCGCGATGGTCCGCGAACCGTCGCGATGGTTCAAATGAACCGTCGCGATGGCGTGAGACCGGCGCGATGGTCCGGCCGAGCCGTCGCGATGGCGTGAGCCTATCGCAATGGTGTGACACAATCGCGATGGTCCACCAAAGTATGATTTTTTGCAATGCAAGTATGGATTCCTAGAGGCGCAAGTGTGCTCTACACGCTGGTGTGGTCGCCTTCTTCAAATTCCGAACTTGGCAGACCATCGCGATGGTCTGACACAGTCAGAAATTTCTGACAGAAACTGAAAATTTTACCTTTTCCAACCTTTCCTGATGCACTGGAGCTCTGTACCTGCAAGAAAACTCAAGAACACACAAGTACATACAAGCACAAAAGCTCTCTCTCACTCTCTCGCATGCACAAATGAGGGGAAATAAGGAGAATGGGTGGATATGGTGAATTTTCTGATTTTTTTTTGGAGATGAAGATGATGATGCGGTGATGAAGATGGAGTGTGGGGGAGGTGAAAAACAACAAAAACTAAGTAAAAACAACAACAAAAACTGAAATTTTTACCTTCCAACGCCACTTCTTGCTATACTCTTACCATCACACATTCGTCCTAGACTCGATCCCCGGCAACGGCGCCAAATTTGGTGTTGCTTTAGCACAATGGTGAGAACCACATTAAGAAGCTCCACCTCCTTAATGTCAATCCGCGGAAGAGATAGGAGTGATATGAAGATCGTGAATGTGAGATGAAGTGAGACATGACCAACATTACCTTGAATCTTCAATGTGAACAATCTTCCTTCTTTCTTCCCTGAAAAAATTTGTTCATATCCATTGCTAGGGTCTTCCACAAAAACTCCCTCATTAGTGAACCTAACTTCATAACCTTTTTCAACAATTTGTCCTACATTTATCAGATTCTTTGGAATTGTAGGAACATATAAAACCTTACTCAAGAGAGTACTTCCATCCTTGGTCTTCACTGATCCAATTGACTTCACATTGTGCTTTGTATTGTCACCTGTTTGAACTACATGATTAGTTACCTTATTCTGCAAATCAATCATCAAAGCTATGTTGCCACTCAGGTGATTGCTACACCCTCAGTCAATGTAGAAGACTCTTTGGTCTTCACTTTGCCTTTCATAAGTTGCATTCATTATCAATGTTGAATCCTCCTTCTGATCTGAAGCATAATTGTAGTAGGTATTGTTGTATTTTTGGCTTTGGAATCCTGTACCTACATTTCTTCCAAAATAACCTCTACTACTTCTACCTCTGAAATTACCTCTTTGATTTCTGCCACCTCTTCCTCATGAATTAAAGTTCTGATTATATCCACCATTATTCTGAGCATTATGCCAACAATCATGAGCTAAGTGATTTGTCTTACCACAGATCCAACAAGCTTTGACTCCATCCTTATTACTTCTGCCTCTTCCTCTACCTTTGCCACCTCCTCTTCCTCTTAGGAAGTTCGCCTGGCTAGTTGTACCTTCATCTTCATTTGCTTGTTGCTTCCCTTTGCTATTCTTCTTCTTATCCTTTGAATACATTGCTTGACCTGCACTTTTATCACCTTCACCTTTGACATCCTGCTCAAAGGTTAGCATGTGTCCTAGCAACTGATTTAAATCAGGAGTAAAATGATCTAGTGATAATTCAGTAGAAAAAATGAATGGTTTCCATTTGTCATCACCTCTCAAACCTATGAGGATTTGCGTTACCAATTTATCCTCCTCAATATCTTCATCAACTACTCCTAATGCATCTGCAATGTCCTTCATCTACATAATCTGAGATGGATTGAGAGGCCTTCTTGTTCAATGTGGTAAACTCTGCCCACAAGGATGCCTTCCTTGACTTTGTAGTGTTTTGGAAATGCTCCTCCAAAGCATTTCATATATCACTTGCACTTTCAAGACCTCTAATGTGAGGTAGCAAGTAGTCATTAACTCCCATATAGATAATGCTCCTAGCTTGAGCATCTCTCTTCATCCAAGTCTTCAAATCTGACAATTCATCCCTAGTTGGAACAATAGGATCTCTGAACTGAGGCTTTTCTTCTTCACTTATGATATAACCTATCAAGTCTTTGCTGATAAGATGATCTTCCATCCTCATTGACCATGTTGGATAGTTCTCTCTATCCAGTTTCTCTATCTGAAGAGAATCTCCCATTCTTTCTGCACCTGCGTATTAAATCCTTCAAGCTTTATGAGGAATAAGGTTACCTTTGCTTTGAATGATACTCCTTTTTTCTTCCTTGATATGTTCTGTTCTCCTTCTCAAGCTTTGCTTTCAAGCTTTCACCTTTTGTATCTTCAAATGTTGAATTCTTTATAACTGCAGCAGTCGGGGTCCTCCTTTCTTCAATTTTGATACTTCCTGCTCTGATAGCACTGATGGAGAGTGTGAATCTCCAAAAGAATAAGTTATCCTTGAAGTTAGAGCACCTCTATATCAAGAATAACTTAAAACCTTCACCAATTTGGAGGATCAATGCTCAATTACCAAAGTCTTGAACAAACTATGAAGAAGATGACTGTTAGTATATGATCAATGTCTACCCCTCATGATTGTATGCACATTTTGTAAGGCCCCCTTTATGAGGAGAAGCCAAGCATGCATTACCCAATTGATGGGAATCCCAACTTGAATGTTGGATGAAGGTCATATTGGACCATGTAAGATATTATAAGGAAAGGGAGTTATCAGGGTCCCTGTCGGAGTCAGAAATCATTTATATTTGTTAGGTCGGTTCAACCAGTCTAAGCCGTGTATGGCAATTACGCGGGCGGTGGCCGCCCACGCTCTACCGCCCATGTATAGCCGTCCATGGCAGGCCACCCATGATCCTATATATACATGACTTCTGCACTACCTAAGACACCGAGTTGAGCCAGCATACCTCTACCTTGTATCTCCCTATCTAGAGTTGTCTAGATCACCATTTAAGCTCTACCTTGAGAGCGCACGGGTGGACAACGCCATCATCTTTGTACTTGCTGCTAGTAGAAAATTGTTGAGATTCTCCTATATCTGTTATCTTCTCTGTTATTGCTCCTGTGTTATATTGCGTAACTATTGTCTTACATGGTATCAGAGCTGTAAGGTTCGAATAGCTTGAGAAGTATCATTATTTTAGCCTACTAGCAGACTAGAATATCAGTAGATTATTCGAGTGATTACATGATGGCTTCATCATCGAACAGTAGTCTTGGTGCTTCAGCTAATGTTAATGCTGCACCTATTCGAATTCGTCCACCTGCATTCACTGAAGGGAAGCTGGATGGAACCAACTATACACTCTGGAAGTTCAAAATTTCTGCAATTTTGGACTCCTATGAATTACTTGACACTGTCATGGGACCGATGGGATTGGATCCAGAGCCTATACCAGTTGAAGATCCAGCAAATTCAAGATTGATGATTCAGCCAGATCCAGATCTTCTACGAGCTTGGAAGAGGCGGAATGCTGATGCATTATGTGCGATTGTCACTAGTGTAAGTGATTCTGTGCTTACTTTAGTTCAACATACTACTAAAGCACATGAGGCTTGGGGCATATTGGCTCGACAATATGAGACCAAGAACCACACTAGGATACAGAATTTAGAAAATCAGTTGGCAAATGAAAAACATTCTGATTCTGAAAAGGCTGAAGATTTTATCAAACGGATAAAGCATCTTCAAGATCAATTGGCTGCAGTTGGTGTTGTTATAACACCAGAAGAGCTGGCTCGAAGATCTGTACGTGTTCTTCCAGCAAAGTATGATGGATTAGTAACAGCCCTTAACACTCAGGTAAGGCCAACTCCTCTTACATTTGAAGAGTTTTGTGCCATGCTTTTAGAAGAAGAGATGCGGCTGAAGAATCGGCAAAGTACAACTGATGCTGCATTCTCAGCAAATGCAAAAGGTAAAGGCTCTTCAGAGGGATCAAAGAAGAAGCCAAAGAAGAAAAAGTTCATAGGAAGTTGCTTCTATTGTGAAAAGAAAGGCCATGCCATCAAGGATTGCAGAAAGAAGCAAGCTGATGAACGGAATGGGACTCTAAAATCATCATGGAAGAACAAAGAGTCTGCAAACAACACAGAGCTGGAACTTTGGGTAGCTATTGAAGAGGTATGTTCATCTGCTCAAGCTCGTGTTGATGAGCCATGGATTTTAGATAGTGGAGCTTCTCGCCATATGACTAGTAAAAAGGATTGGTATAGTTCCCTAGTGCCTCTGCGGGAATCCATCAATGTAGTGGTGGGAAATGACTCCAAGTGTCCAGCTGAAGGAACTGGAACCATCTCTTTTATCACTTCTCCAGGTGTTGAGAAAAAGTTATCCGATGTTCTCTATGTACCTACACTCAAAAGAAATTTGTTGTCAGTTTCTGCAATAACAGATCGTGGACTCGAAGTTCACTTCAATAAGAGTGGTGCGGAAATCATGGATTCATCAGGTAATGTTGTAGGTAAAGGCATACGACGGGATAACTTGTATGAGTTAAGTGCTTTAACTGCTACAGAAGATAAAGATGTAAGCAGGTTATGGCACCGACGATTTGGGCATCTCGGATTTGCAGTTTTGAAGGAGATGCAACGAACAGGGATGGTTGCTCATATGCCTGCATTTTCAGAGTTGCAGGAACCTTGTGAAGCTTGTATGATGGGCAAGCAACAACGAAAGGCATTTCCAAGAGAGACGAGCAATCGATCTCAAGCTCCTCTAGAGTTGGTACATGCTGATCTCTGCGGTAAAATGTCTACACCTGCTTTAGGAGGATCTTTCTACTTCTTGCTGTTAGTCGACGATTATAGTAGAAAGATGTGGGTTTATTTCATTCGAGAGAAGGCTGATGCTTTTGAAAAATTTAAAACGTGGCATAAGTATGTAGAAAATGAATCAGGAAGGAAATTGAAGAAATTTAGAACAGATAGAGGAGGTGAATTCTTGTCAACAGAATTCAACAATTACTGTAAGGAGCATGGTGTGAAAAGGCAACTTACCACAGCTCATACACCCCAACAAAATGGCGTTGTTGAGCGCAGGAACAGGACAGTAGTTGAAATGGCTCGTTGTATGTTGAAGGCTCAAGACATGCCTGATTCATTCTGGGCAGAAGCAGTCAATACAGCAGTCTACATCCTCAATCGAAGCTACACAAAAGCACTGAAGGGGATGACTCCTCAAGAAGCATATTCTGGTAAAAAGCCTTCAGTTTTGCATTTCAGAATTTTTGGTTGTTTCTGTTATGCACATATTCCTGATTCAACAAGATCAAAGTTGGATTCAAAAAGCAAAAAGTGTGTCTTCCTAGGATATAGTGAAGAGTCTAAAGCATACAGGTTATGGGATCCTGAGGCAAGGAAGATTTTTGTCAGCCGAGATGTGGTGTTTGATGAACGACCACACTTAGTAGAAGATAAAGGTAAATCTACTATCTCATCAAGCGGAGAAATATCTCACCTTGTGCCTATCAAAAGACAGGTTAAAGTTGAGGAGGAGGAAACATCTGATGGAGAAATTTCCTCAATAAAAAGCCAACCAGTTGTAGCTGCACAGCGTAAGCCACTACCGAAGTGGGCACAACAGCTCTTTGATGATCTTAATCCACATGTAGATGTACCAGAATCATCATCGGATGGATTACGAAGATCAAAGAGAATAGAGGAGCAAAGAAGAGCCTCAGAACACATTGTTAACATGGCTCTAATGGCAGATATCATGGGTTCGATAAAGGAACCTACCACCATTGAAGAAGCCATTGATGATCCAGATTGGAGAGCGGCAATGCAGTCGGAGTATGATAGTATACTCAAAAATGATACATGGGATCTAGTTGACTTGCCGCCAAAGAAGAAGGTAATAGGTACTAAATGGATTTGGAAAGCTAAGTATAAAGCTAATGGAACATTAGAAAAGTATAAGGCACGATTAGTTGCACAGGGTTTTTCACAGATTGAAGGATTTGATGTTCAAGAAACTTTTGCACCAACAGCACGCATGACAACTATTCGGACGGTACTTGCAGTAGCTGCACAAAAGTCTTGGCCTATTTTCCAGATGGATGTCAAATCTGCATTTTTGAATGGTCACCTCAAGGAGGAGGTATATGTATCTCAACCACTAGGTTTTGAGGTGCCCAATTCAGAAAATAAAGTTTGCAGGTTGAAGAAAGCTTTGTATGGACTTAAGCAAGCTCCACGGGCTTGGTACCAACGAATAGATCATTTTTTCAAAAATATGGGTTTTGAAAGAAGTACTTCTGATGCTAACTTGTATGTAACGAAAAGGGATAGCAAGCTAGTTGTTGTCATTGTATATGTAGATGATTTGATCATTACAGGAGATCATCAGGAACTCATCAATCAAACTCGGATCAGCTTGGGAACTGAGTTTGAAATGACAGACTTAGGTCTACTCCATTTTTGTCTGGGAATTGAAGTATGGCAAAGGAAGGATGGCATTTTCATCTCACAACAAAAATATTCCAAAGAAATTCTCAAGGCATTTGGAATGATGGACTGCAAACCAACTAGCACACCTATGGAGGTAAATCATAAGGCATCTATGGATGATAACATGCCTGATGTAGATGCTAAGAAGTATAGGAAACTCGTTGGAAGTCTTATTTTTCTGTGCAACACTAGACCAGACATTTGCTATGCTGTTGGAGTGTTAAGCAGGTTTTCCAACAAACCTAAGGAGAGTCACTGGAATGCTGGAATGCGAATTCTAAGGTACATTGCAGGAACCTTGGATTTTGGTATTTTGTATACCACAGGTGATACACTCCAAGGATATTGTGATTCAGATTGGGCTGGAGATTGTGATTCTAGAAAATCAGTTTCTGGATATTGTTTCTCACTTGGTTCAGGAATATTTTCTTGGGTAAGTAGGAAGCAACCAACTCTCGCACTCTCCTCCACTGAAGCAGAGTACAAAGCAGCTTGTTTTGCTTCTTGTGAGGCAGTCTGGTTAAGGAGAATTCTTGCAGATCTTGGCTTTCCATCAAATATGCCAACTGTACTCAAGTGTGATAATCAAAGTTGTATGGCTATTGCAAAGAACCCAGTATTTCATGCTCGCACCAAGCACATAGAAGTACAGTACCATTACATTCGTGAGCTAATTGAAGATGAAATTGTGGAGCTAGAATATTGCCCAACAGAGGCAAATTGTGCTGACATATTCACTAAAGCACTTGGAAGAGAGCAGCTCAACAAGCATCTTCAACAGATGGGCATAGAACCGAGACCTACTTGATTTATCATCGGTAAACATTGAGGGGGGGTGTTAGTATATGATCAATGTCTACCCCTCATGATTGTATGCACATTTTGTAAGGCCCCCTTTATGAGGAGAAGCCAAGCATGCATTACCCAATTGATGGGAATCCCAACTTGAATGTTGGATGAAGGTCATATTGGACCATGTAAGATATTATAAGGAAAGGGAGTTATCAGGGTCCCTGTCGGAGTCAGAAATCATTTATATTTGTTAGGTCGGTTCAACCAGTCTAAGCCGTGTATGGCAATTACGCGGGCGGTGGCCGCCCACGCTCTACCGCCCATGTATAGCCGTCCATGGCAGGCCACCCATGATCCTATATATACATGACTTCTGCACTACCTAAGACACCGAGTTGAGCCAGCATACCTCTACCTTGTATCTCCCTATCTAGAGTTGTCTAGATCACCATTTAAGCTCTACCTTGAGAGCGCACGGGTGGACAACGCCATCATCTTTGTACTTGCTGCTAGTAGAAAATTGTTGAGATTCTCCTATATCTGTTATCTTCTCTGTTATTGCTCCTGTGTTATATTGCGTAACTATTGTCTTACAATGACTACACACAAAGTCTGCTGCACATAACTCATTCATTGACTTATCAAATGTGTAAATTCTTTTATAAAACTTTGCATAAGGTGTCGCCTATAGTTTTTACACCTCCTCCAAGTTAAATCATTCCAACAAACTCATTAGATTTTGAGAAATGATCTCAACAAGTCACCTATGTCTAAAACTATAGTTCTTTACAGTGTACTTTGACACCTGCAACTTCTAAAGTTTGGTTCTCCCAAACTAGAAACCATTTAAGCAAATGATTTTAGCCATAGATGGCATACCTTCCAACTTAAATTTTGACTCCTCATTTGTGCAAAATGTTACACTGTGCACTGAGAACTGGACATTTCTTTGACCATCGGGATTGCGCTTGTTTTAGAAGACACTCAACACTTTCTCACATATGAATGTTCCTACACATAATTCTCACAGCTTGTTTTTAATTAGGCTCTCAAACTTTAACCATAGATTCATCAACTATGGAATTAGACACCCACAAAAGGATTCTTGAATTGATCAAGCACAAAAGGAGAACACATAGAAAAATCGCGTGCAACTTTCCTTCATTACTGAGAAATTTTACATCTGGATGAGAGAGCTATCTTACTCACTTCGCAAGTGTCTAATGACTTCTAATTCTCTTCAATTCTTCTTCTCTCACACTCTCTCATATTTTTCCCGACATTTTTCCTTGTATATATAGGCAAATATGTACAAGCTCATAACCATACAAAATTATAAGTGAGCTAACTCTAAGTTAATGTACATATGTATACACATCTTCATTCTATGAACGTGTACTTTCTTCATGCTTCATATCTTGACCTTCTCTTCAATATTTGACTTCAAAACTTCATCAAAACTTCAATTGTTGATTTCCTTGCACCAACAAACAATCTACCTGTCTTTTTCATCCTTTGCAATTCTCTTGAGTCCTTGACTTAGATCTTCAACAAATGCTCCTGCTTTTGTGAACCTAACTTGTAGGCTTTTCTCCATAATATGTCATACACTTATCAAATTCTTTGTGATGGTAGGGACATAGAGTACCTTGCTAAGTAGGTTGATGTTTCCATCAGGTGCTTTTACGTTTTCTATCTTTTCCACCAAATGCCTTGTATCATCACCTCTCTGCACTTCATGCTTGTTACTTGGATCTTCTTAATCTTATAGGAGGGCCACATTTCCTACCACATGATTAGAACAACCTCTATTTAGAAAACATGCTCATCAGATTTACCTTGAGGCATTGCCATATTCATGATTTGTTGGAGAATGTTAATCTCCAAAAGAACAACTTACTCTTGTGATTAGAGCACCTCTATACCAAGAGTAAGTCAAACACTTCACTAATTTAGAGGATCAATTGTTAACTTATCAGAAATTAACAAATCTGTGAAGAAGATGATACACAGAAAAGTCTGCTGCATTGTTCATTCACATTGACCTATCAAATCTGTAAAGTTTTTGATGAAACTTTGTACGAATCATCTCCTAGAGATTGCGCAACTACTCCAAGTTGAATTACTCCAAAAGATTAAGTATAACTTGAGAAATTGATTTCACAAGTTACCTATGTCAGAAACTGTTATCAAAACAGTCAACTTTTACACCTGTAACTTTTAAGACTTGGTTCTCCTTGAATAGAACCCGTTTTACAAAATGCTTCTAGACATAAGTAGCTTATCTTCCAACTTAAAGATTAAGCCCTCACTCATGCAAAACTTTACACTGTGCTAGGAGAAATGACCAAAACATTGACTTTGAAATCTGCGCCTGTTTTAGGAACTAGTGAACATGCTTCACATATGAATGTTCCTACACTTAATTCACTCAGCCTGATTACAATTGGAAGCTAAAACTTTGCACAGAGGTCAAGCAACTCTCAACTTAGACTTGTACAAAAGCATTCCACAATTGATCTACTGTAGAAGGAGAACACACAGAAACTTTGGGCGCAAAATTTTTCATTTTCTCAGAGAAAATACAACTGAGTGATGAGAGCAAACTCAAATTCACATTCCTCTATCTTATGACTTCTATCTCCCTCATTCTTGACTTCTAACAAATGTCACATAAGCTCTCATACATGCCCCGACTTTTCTCAAGGTATTTATAGATAATTTGTACATAATCTTACTGAACAAAATGATCTAAGTCATCTATGACTATGCTAATGTACATATGTGTACACTTCTCTTGTCCTCTGAATGTAAACTTCTTCCACTCTTTAGGAATTGATTCTTCCTTCATCATTTGAACTTCCAAGCCTTCAATTGGTGATTGGTATGCACCAACATGATTAGCAATGAGTCCTCTTGATTTGATTCTTTTGTGTAGTTATTGAAGCCTCTTCTTCCTCTATTGCCTCCTTGATAGTTTGAATGGTTGTAATTGTTGTGGTAGCCATTGAAGTTGTTGTTCCTTCCTCTAGAGTAGCCATAACTTCCTCTATAGTGGCCTCTACCTCTTTGATTCTTGGAATTCCTAAAACAATTTTGAATTGTATGATTAGTTAATCCACAAATAGAATAGGGATTAGAGTCTTGGTATCTCCCTCTACCTTGTATTCCTCCTCTACCTCTATCTTTACCTCTACCATGTCTTCCTGTACCTGCATAATTAGGTTGATGTGTACCTACTTCATCATCCACTTTCTTTCGTCTTCCTTTGTTCTCCTTGGACTTGCTTTTATCATTATAAAAGGTAGATGATTGATTACCTTTGGAGCCTTCTCCATTCTTGATAAGCTTGGCCTCTTGAGTAAGTAGTTGTCCTATGAGTGTATTGAAATTTGGTACATGCATATCCATGTATAGATCCATAATTGTGGTGAATGCTTCCCACTTTTCATCTGCCTTTAAGCCATTGATGACCCACCTTACAAGTTTCTCTTCTTGTATTACTTCTCGAATGCTTCCCAAATGATCTGCTATGTCCTTGAGCTTTGTGGCAAAATTAGTCACATTTTGTTTGGGAGCTTTCTTGAGAGTTGTGAAGTCCAACCATAGTTGATGCTTCCTGGCCTTTGTACTTGAAGAGAAGAAGGATTAAAGTGCATTCCACACTTCCTAAGATGTTTTACAACTTCTAATGTGAGGCAACAAAAAATCTGAGATAGATTTAAGGAGATAAGACCTTGCAAGTGCATCCTTGGAGGACCATGTGCTCAATCTTTCTTGCTCTTCTTGTGTAGGTTGACCTTTGTTCCTAAAACTTGGCATAACTTCATCTCTAGCTATATAACCATATAGATTCCTACCTTGAGGATAAGCCTCCATCCTTAATAACGATGATTAGTAGTTACCTCTATCCAATTTGTCAATTGATGAAGGAAATCCATCTGCCATGTTGTCCAACCTTGCCCTAATACCACTGTGAAGAGATGGATTTGTACTTGAAGAAGATGAAGTGGTGCTGCAAAAATTTTGCACTATGCCATCCAAATAAGCTCTAGGGACATGAAGTGGACCCTTTTAGCCTGCCAACTGATGTATTAGACACCCTATGTACCTTGGAAGACAACTCTCAAAAAGTTGAATCAAAACATACTAGTTTGACCACTAATCAACATGAAGAAACTTTCTATTTTTGTCATGAATGCTTCAATATTTCACTCGGTGCTCATTCTCTGATTACAATTGACCAAAGGCTTTAAGAGGAATCTAATTAGAAAGTATGCAACATATTGCGAGTTATTTCATAAAAAATAATTAACCATACTAAGGGAAATAAATTTAGCAAGTCAAGTAAGTGATCCCAACTTTTCAAGAGGTAGATGATGCAAACATATAGGTGACTTCAAATGAATATATCTCTCAGTTTTGAGCTCCAAATGCAATGAAATTGTGAGACTATGTAGTAGAATTTGAAATCTAACTTTAACAAGTTAAACCACTGAAAATGATGCACCATGCTCAGAGAAACTATCTATGCAATCTGACTAAAAAATTGAGAAGTATGGTAGTGAACAATACACACACATAGGCATGAAGATATGGACACAAATGATCATGAAAATAAATGTATATTGACTGTAAAGTATAATGGTCTTATTGGCACATATGTATGCCTTGCGATCACACTCTGCTATGGCATGAAGCCTTGCTAAATGGAGGTACAAAACCGTGACTAAAAAGTCATGTCATATGTCGGGTTCCTCTAGATATCTTGATGGGTGGTTGTGTTCTTTTCCCAATTCATGTTTGGATTGTGTTTCTTTAACCAAGGCATTCCAATGATAACCAGATTTATTGGAATAAATATTACATTGAAACATATGTGGGAATCAAGGCCACGAGGGTGTACTTTTAATGGTATGGTTTCAATAGTTATACTCCTAGATGCTAGAGATCCTCCATCTACTACTTGAACTACTACTGTTTTGTTCTTTTGAAGTACTAGATTCCATTTTTCTTAAGGGAAATGATCTTCTTAGCCATGATTAACTTGACATGGGCGAGACATGTTTTTGTGGGTGTAGCTGGAATTATGAAACACTTTCTTATATCATGGTTCAGTTGTAAGTTCTCTTTCACAACTTGACTTCCTCATTTCCATACTCTACAAGGGTAGTTGTGACTCTATAGTTTGTTCTCTTGTTGGGATAAAGAATTGCAATATGTCTAGGGTTTCTGCAATAGAGGCATAACTTGTTATCTCTCCTTCTGTGTTTCTCTTGTGGTGTTAGAGGTTGGAACCTTCTTACATCTATTTGCATAGGTTCATGCATAGACTCATCTCTAGGAGTGGGTTGGAAGGGTTTCCATTGGTGAGGTCTTCCTTCTAGTTGTTTTTCTTGTTTCCTTTCAAAATGATGGTTATCACATTGAATATGTTGGGTGATGTATTCATTCAATGTCTTAACCTCTGGCATCATGAGCAAAGGGTTCTTCACATCATCTCTTAAAACCCATCTAAATTGGCTTATGAAATAATCTTTGTGCCAAGTGAGATCACATATCAACTTCCTAAGTTATGATGCATATGTAGAGGTAGGGTAGTTACCTTGATGTAGCTTCCGAAGTTTTGTTTCTACCACTTGACTCGTATGTGCATCTCCAAATGTGGTGGTGAGTTCCTCAAGAAACCCCTCATGGTCTTGAAGTACTGCCATGTTCTTTTCTGAGATTGGGATGAACCATGATAATGCTTGGCCACAAAGCAAGGTTCCAATAATTGCATCCTTGGATGTCTCGATAGGGTATATATTAGGTTGGATATAGATGTAAAATTTAACTTGTTGGAGAAATCTACGGGACTTTGTATGATCACCATCGAACTTTCCAGGCATGCAAATCTTGGGTTCCTTCATGAAGGATGAGCTAGGCCATTGATTCACTTGAATACGTTTTTGTATTTCTTGAAGATTCCTAATTCATTCTTGTAATTCCTAGAGGAGTGCACCTCCATGCACCGGATGTTCCATCTTGATTTGTGTGTGTCTATGAATTAGGTCCTTGATTTGTTGTTCGAGACTCCAAAGTGATGCCACATTCTTTTCATAAGTGTTCTCCATGATGCTTGGTCTTGGATAGAAGCTAGTCTTGCCAAAATGTCAAGAGAGCACTAGATTCTACCCTCTCACTAGACTAGACAAGATTTCAAAATTACACTTTGGACTACAAGATCACCCACATAGGGAAATAATACAAGAATAAGTAAATGATACAATAATTCCCACAACCTGGGATAGATAGGTATAGATAAATCCACTACAAATGATACATAAGATCCCACAACCTAGGACCGTAGGTATGAAACAAGATATCTAGATTACAAGAACTCCCTTTCACGGAGATGAACTAGATACAAGAAATAACTAGAAAAGATACTCGTACTATGAGATTACAAGATGACAAGACTAGATGTCCAAGAACTAGACTACTAAGGACTAGAACAGGGAAGAAGAAAAGAACTAGAAATGGAACTTTGAAAGTACTTACTTGGTGATCATGACTCCTTGAGCTCCCAAGAATGCTATTGGCAAGACTGAGTATGTATGTGTCCAATAACTCCTTATATAGGTCTTCAAGGGTAGTTCATCAAAGGTGGTTATGAATTGATGATGTCATCAATTTGAAACATGATATCGGGATGCGTGAATCAAGCAAGAAGACAACCAATATTAGGGTTTTGGCACATTCTCGACGCAATGGAAGAATTGGTTTCTCTGAATTCTGAAATAATCGTGAGATATAGAAGTCCCATGGAATCTGAGGTTCAAGATGGTTTCCCTTGTCAATAACAATATGTATCTTTCTATTTGTATCTATCTCTTAAATTCTATTCATTTGTATGTATATTTTTCTATCTATTTATGTATCTATTGCATACATTCATAAATCTATGAGTCATACTCTCATATTTATCTATATTTATCAACTTACCTATCTAACCATGTACCTATATGTTTATACATCCATCTATTTATTTTCCCATGCACAAATATCTTTACATAATAATTTTTTTCATTCCATCCACACACACACACACACACACATATATATATATATATATATATATATATATATATATATATATATATATATATATATATATATATATATATATATATATATATATATATATATATATATATATATATATATAACAATCTAGCTAACTATATACACAAAGTAGACATCGAAGTCCTCATATATGAAGGTGCAAAATACTCATTGAACACTAGATGGCAACCATAAATTTGTGTCAAATATGATCTAAACAAAGATCCTCCCTCTAAAATCTCCATAGACATTGGAGAAGAGAAAACTATTGAACATGAGATTTTGTATTGGAATTAAAGAATTTCCCATGGGGTAGAACTCTAGTAAGAAAAATCCAAAACAAGATAATGCTACAGGGATGAGAATGGTTGTTGGGGCCCAAAACATACCAGTCGATCACCATCTAGAGGCTGAGAAGGGGACAACACAAGTATTGGAAAAAGACCTTGATGGCTTCATGGAAGTAAGATGGAGGAGAAGAAGACCTAAATGTATTATTGAGCACAACCCCTCTCATGCAACTAAAGAAAAGAACTTCTTTTGCAACTTGGAAAAGGAGAATAAAGACCTGGATTAGCCAAGGGGAATTAATTACAAAGATTATCATGAGGGGGAGACCCTTGATGGTTCAAATTACAATGATGCTAGGCAGGACAGTGAAAGATTGGTAATTTGTTCTACAATCTTGCAAAGGATAACACACTCATTTTTTAATAATGATTCTCACAAAGGAAAAATTGGACGTGATATTATGGAAGAGGCCCCGTAAGGGGAAACTCCTATGTCAAGATCCCTCTACCTCCAAGAAAAAAGTAGAGGAATAAGACAAGAAAAAGAGGGACAAGGTCCCTCCCCACAAAGATCTCAACCTCCGGTAATGATTATCATGTCTCTCAATTTTAGAGGGCTATCAAACCCCTCGAGAGCAACCATGATTGGCTAGTGGATCCATGATAAAAGCATAAAGCCAGACTACCTTTGTCTTGAAGAGATCAAAATCCATGGGGAGGAACTACAAAAGAGACTTAAGAGTATTTCTTCGACCAATGTCTATGTGAGAAGAGATGGTGATACAATCCAAAGATGATGATGGTGCTACAATAACCTGCTCTACACCTGCCAAGTTTCACTCCAAGAATGCTTAGTAGACACTTTGAGCTTGTTAATGGTGCAATAAAACCAGCTTAGTACTTTGGAAGATCCTTCTCAAATTGATGCTTCAAAACAGATAGCTCAACACAAAAACAAATGATCAAAAACTTGCTATTTTGGGATAAAGATCACTCTGGTATTTTACTAGAGCTCACAGTCTGCTAAAATTTTACCAAAGAAGCTTTTCACACATTCAATTGAATATATAATGAGTCTAAAGCAATATATCTGTTTTGATGCTTCAAAACACATAGCTCAACACAAAAACAAATGATAAAAAACTTGCTATTTTGGGATAAAGATCACTCTGGTATTTTACTAGAGCTCACAGTCTGCTAAAATTTTACCAAAGAAGCTTTGCACACATTCAATTGAATATATAATGAGTCTAAAGCAATATATAATGGAATATACTAAGAGAAATCAATTTAGGGAAGGAGAAGCACAATGTGTGCTTCAATGATGATCTAGATCTCGATTCTAATCTCCTCCAAAGGACTGCTCTACCCCGTGACTCTTTTGATGCGTTTTTGTAGGCGTTTTTGAATCCAAATTTGGTGGGGACTCCACCTAAAAGTTACTCCATCCTAGGAAATCATATCTAATTGATTCTTCCTACTAGGGTTTCATGATTTGCACCTACCAAGCTCGTAGGATTCCTTTTTCCCTTTTACATTTGAAGATTCTAAGTTTTTTAATTTACAAGAGAATGGTTTTATGGCTTCTCTCATCTAGAGTTCATAAAGGGTCATTACACAAATGATTATAATCAAGCACTAGGCTTGGCATAATGCAGCAATAGCTCCCCCTCAAGCCTAGCATGCTTGAGTCTACATTCCTCACTGATTTCCATCACTCCAATCATTCCTTTGAATCTGCTTAGCTTGATACATCCAATGGTTTTGTCAAAACATCTACACATTGAAGATTAGTGGTTACATAGGATAGTTGAATGTCCTGCTCAATAATTTTTCTCTAACATAATGATAATGGACTTCAATATGCTAAGTCCTAGCATGGTAAACAAGAATAGCTACTAAGTGAAGAGAGCTAGTATTATCACCAAAGATGTGAGGTGTTGAGGTATGCAACCCCAAATCGTATAAACACTTCAACTACATTGATTCTTGTGTTGCATTTGCCAATCCTCTGTATTCGGCTTCATTTGATGATAAAGCAATAGTTGGTTGCTTCTCTGAAGACCATGAAGTCAATTTTGAACTTGCAAAAGATAAATATTCTGATGTACTCTTCTTGTCATCCTTAGAACCAGCCCAATCTGAATCTGAGTAGATTTTGAGATCAATTTTTGAGGTATAAGGATAAAATAATCCTTAATTAATTGTGCCCTTCAAGTACTTGAGCACTCTCTTGGCTGCTTCCATATGTGGCTTCCTTGGCTTATGCATAAAGTGACTAAATATGCTTACACTATAGAATATGTCCACCTTTGTAAGAGTATCATAATTCAAGCTTCCTACTAAGCTTTGATAGCTTGTGATATCCTCAATGAATTCTCCTTCATAAGCACTTAGGTCATGGTTCATCTCCATGGGTGTATCTGCACACTTAGTATTTTCCATTTTGAATTTAGAAAGCATGTCAAGTACATACTTTCTGTGAGTGATGTAGATGCCATAATCTATATAAATGAGTTCAAGCCCAAGGAAATATGTTAGAGGTCCAACATCATTGATCTTGAATTCATCCTTCATTCTAGCCTTTACCTACTTGATTCCCTTGATGTCATTCCCTGTAATTATTATATCATCTACATATACATAGAGATATATTACTTCTAAACCATTTCGTTTTATAAATAATGATGTATCTGCCTTGCTAGCTTTGAAGCCTTACTCTTGCAAATAGGTTACCAACCTATGATTCCAAGCTCTTGGAGCTTATTTCAATCCATATGGAGCTTTCCTCAGTTTGCAAACATAATTAGGATGATGTGCATCTTCATAACCAAGAGGTTGTGCCATATAAACTTCTTCGAATCCCGCCATTCAAAAATGCATTTTTTACATCTAATTGATATAACTTCCAATTCCTAGATGCAGCAGTGCTAACAAGTATTCTCATGGTAGGCATTTTAGCTACAAGTGCGAAGGTTTCTTTGTAGTCGATCCCATGGGTTTGAGCAAACCCTTTAGCTACTAACCTTGCCTTATGTCTATTGATACTACCATATGGATTCTTCTTAACTTTATAAATCCATCTTAAACCAATTACCTTCATTGATGTTTTGCTTAGAACAAGTTCCCATGTGTGATTGTCTAGGAGAGCTTCCATTTCTTCATCCATTGCTTCTCTCCATTCTTTCTTGCTTTGAGCTTCTTCATAGGATGTAGGGTCTTCATGGTTGAGATGCTTGGCTATGTAGATTGAATGCTTTGTAACTAAGGATGTGTCACATCCATATCTTTCTGGCTTCTTCTTTTCTCTCATTGACCTTCTGATTGGTTGTAGAGAGCTTTTTGGTCCTTGATTTAATTCTTCCATCTTAAATTTGCCTTTGTTCTTCCATAGCTTCAATCTCTCCAACTCCATGATGTCATCTTCAGAATCACTATCTTCAATTTGCTTTGGCTCCTTTGTTGGAAGAGATTGGAAGTCCTCTTCCAAGTCATATGGTAGCTTAACTTTCCTGTCATCATCAAATCAAGATTTATTCTCATCAAAGACTACATCCCTACTAACTAGAAAGACTTTGTTAGTGGGATTGTACAATTTGTAGCCCTTTTGATTTTGATCATATCCAATAAACACACATTTCTGTACTTTGGGATCCAATTTACCTCTTACTTGAGAAGGAATGTGAGCATAGGATAAACATCCAAAGATTCTGTAATGTTCTAGGCTTGGTATCCTTCCATACCACACTTCATATGGAGTCATACCATCTAGGGATTTAGATGGGAGTCTATTTATAAGGTATGTGGTTGTTGATGCAACTCCTTTCTCCATAATTTGCCCAACACTTATTAGGTTCTTAGTTATTGTAGGTACATATAATACCTTATTCAAAAGGTTCATGTTCCCATGGGATGTCTTGATATTACCTATCTTTTCTACAGAGTTTCTTGTATAATCTCCTCTATTCACTTCATGTTTGTTCTTGGGATCTTCCAAGTCAGAGAGCAATGCTAGATTTCTTAATACATTATTGGAACATCCTGAATCAATGTAAAAAACATGATCATCATCATTACCCTGCTTCAATGATAGGTTTTCGAGAAGAAGTGAGTTTTCTTGACTTTGATCCTCAGTGTAATTTTTGTAGTGCTTCCTTCCTCTATATCCATTTTGGTAGTTTTTGTTGTTGTTGTTGTATCCTCCATTATATCTACCTCTATTTGATCCATAGCCACCTCTATTGAATCCTTTTCCTCATCAATTTCTTGGGTTCTTGTAACACTCTTCAATAGCGTGATCAGAATATCCACATATGTTGCAAGGTTGAGATGTTTGGGGTCTCCCCCTACCTTGCTTTCCACCTTTGCCTCTGCCTCTAGCTTTTCCTCTTCCTATGAAGTTAGCTTGAAAAGAACTTCCTTCATCCTCATTCTTCTTTGACTTTGATTTATCCTTAGATTTAGCTTTATTAGAGTACAGGGTAGAAGATTGATTACCTCTTGAGAATTCTCCATTTTTGTTCAGCTTTGATTTATGTGTGAAGAGTTGACCCATTAGAGTAATAAGATCTGGTACCTGCATGTTCCTGTAAATATCCATGGCAGTTGTGAAGGATTCCCACTTGTCATCTACTTTAATGCCATTGATGATTTGCCTTATGATTTTCTCTTCATCAATCACCTCTCCAATGCTTCCTAATTTATTAGAAATGTCCTTAATCTTTGTGAAATAATCAGTCACACTTTGCTTGGGGCTTTTCTTCAATGTAGTAAACTCCATCCATAACTCATTCTTTCTTGCTCTAGTGTTTGATGAAAAGAAAGCAGCAAGTGCATTCCAGGTCTCCCTTGAGGTCTTGCATCCTTTCACATGAGGTAAAAGAAAATCAAAGATTGAGTTTAGAATGTGTGACCTTTATAATGCATCCTTTGAACACCAGGTTGTGAGTCTTTGTTGCTCTTCAAGATAATTGCCCTTTGCTTCTCAGTATTGGTATTACTTCATCTTCAGATATGTATCCAAAAAGATTTCTTCCTCGAAGGTAGGCCTACATCCTTAGAGACCATGCTGGTAGTTTTTCCTATCCAATTTGTCAATGGTAGAAGGAAAACCATCTCCCATGTTGATTTGACAATGCTCTGATACCACTATGAGAAGAGATGGTGATACACTCCAACGATGATGTTGGTGCTACAATAACCTACTCTACACATGCCAAGTTTCACCCTAGGAATGCTTAATACACACTTTGAGCTTGCTAATGGTGCAATAAAACCAGCTTAGTACTTTGTAAAATCATTCTCCAATTGACACATCAAAAGAGATAACTCAACACAAAAATAAATGATCAAACACCTGTTATTTTGGGATGAAGATCACTCTAGTATTTTACTTAGAGCTCATAGTTTGCTAAAAATTGACCATAAAAACTTTGCACACATTCAATTGAATATATAATGAATCTAAAGCAATAGATTGGATGAATTTTAATCGACGATATGGAGAGAAATCAATTTACGGACATTGGGGTCTCATCCTGATTTTTCAGGAGTAAACTAACTGCATACATAGGTCACTTAAAACTGATGTAACTCATAGAGTAAAGATCCAAATGTGATGAAAATGGAGACGAAGCAAATAGAGTTACCACTTTACCTATAGAAATTTAAATCACTTCAAAAAAGTAAGTACACTGAGAGAAATCACTAATCAAAGTTGACTAGCAATCATAGAGTAAACCTGAGATAGCAGTTGTAGAGAACTCCAAGTATGATCAAGAAAATCAATCTATATTGCACGTATAGTACATGAAATTGATGATAATGAGGCATGGGAAGGAGGATCACAATCTGTGCTTCAATAATGATCCAAATCATGATTCTAATCTTCTCTAAAGGACTTCTCTACCCCGCGACTCTTTTCATGAGTTTTTATAGGAATTTTTGAATTCAAATTTGGCGGGGATTCCACCTAAAAGTTACTCCATTTTAGGAAATCATATCTAACTGATTCCTCATACAAGGATCTCATGATTTGCACCTATCAAGCTCATGGGATCCCTTTTTCCCTTTTACATTTGAACATTCTAAGTTTTTACATTTACAAGAGAATGGTTTTATGGCTTCTCTCATCTAGAGTTCATAAAGGGTCATTATACAAATGATTATAATCAAGCACTAGGCTTGGCATAATGACCAACAGTTTGGATCTCTACCACACACCCTAGAGGAAATGGTGGCATGACTATTGGCATCAATATAAGTTGGCACATTAGAATTATGGATTCCCTTAGAGACTAAAAGCATCAGTGGGTTGGTGCTTCTTTTGGGGGTCCTCTATAGTTTTCCATCATCTCCTTGTATGATCCTAATATTGATTAAGGAAGAATTCCCACTTGAACATCATTGGATTCTTTGCCTCTCAACATGTCTCTTTGTGGGGACTTTAATATGATGGAGGCACTTTCTAACAGATGGGGCAGGAAGGGACGCATGATGGGTAGAAGAAGGAAGTTTTGGACCAAGTCAAATTACACCTAGATCTGGTGGAGGTCAAGGAAGTTGTTGATTTCTCTTGGTGAAACCTCAAAGATGGTGCAGATCTGCAAAATGCTAGACTCGGTACCAGCTATTATTCATAGAATATCATCAACAAATGGGGCCCCCCTTTCATCTCCCAGAGTGTGGACTTGGTCATCTCTTATCACTACCCGATTGTGATTACCTTCAAGCCAATTGTTACTCTCAAGAAAGCCCCTTGGTTTCATGCCAATTTGATAATTTTCTCTGTCCCCTTAGTCCAATACAAGACTACCGAGGCTTGGAGCAAAGCCTTTGCCTCCTTCTCGTCATTGGTCAAGTGTTGGAGGAGGGTGGTCTTGTACACTCATTACATCTTTGCTAGGGCTGATAAGAAGGGAAAATCTTTATTGGAGGTTGTCACATTTAGAGGTAGAAATTAATAAAGCCCACTCGTAATACTAAATAGAACTCCAAAAAAATATGTTCTTCCTTAAATTCATCCTCCTCTGCATCCTCCTCCTCACAACATGTTACCTAATTCTCTCCCTTCCCATTGTCTGTTTCTTCTTCTATCATTTCTACCTCCTTTACATCAATTTCTTTTTGTTTCTGCTGAATAACTTGTAACTCCTCTTCCTAGACTTCTTTTTTCTGTAATAACACTGATTCCCTCTCCACCTAATTTCCTATTTGATCATTCAATTTTTGTTCCTTTCATTCCATCACCTATTCATCTATATCCATAAAATCCGCTTCAGCTTCCCTTTCCTCATTATCTGGATCTGTTTGATTTTTGTTATGACCCAAATCAAGGAGTACCTCCTCTATCCGTCGATTCACTTCTGCTTCTGTATTCCCCTCATTGTGCTCCTTGAATTCTGTCTCCTTTTGTACTTCAGCCTCTTCTTCACCTTTGCCTTTATTCCCTTGGCTATGCAATTGGCTATATGACTTTTCTCTTCCTTCCACTTCTTGCTTTTGCTCATATGGTTGACAATAAGGTTGTTGTGAAGGTTTTGTCCATATGGTTTTAAGTCCTGTGTCTACCAATCCACCAATGATTCTTTCCCTTTCTATATCATCTTCCTTCAGCATTGCTCCTTTACCTTTTAACCTCCTTTTTTCTTCTCCCGGACTAACTTGTTTGGTGGACTCTTCACACATTTGTATTCCCTTTGACTTTTGGCTCAACTCTTCTGATGTTTTGTTTTTTTCTAATGCTTGTACCATTTTAACTGGTGTGCTTGGTACTAAGGGGTTTAGACTCTTCAAGAGAAAATTCTCAATATCACTCTCTGAATCAGATGAGAATTTTGAAGAAGCAGCTATTCCCAATTCTCCTTTTTTATCCTCAATTTTTTCTTTCTTGTCAACTGATTCCTTCTGATTCTTTTCCACTGATGGTGTCTTTATTGTCTCTTCTGCAATCTCCTGCTCAACATCCTTACCCTTGTCCTTCTTGCTTGGTTTCTTTTTCTGAGCAAACTTTTTTTTGAATTTTACTTTTCACCACCACTGTAGTTTTGGCTTCTAGAGGTCCTTGTAATTCTTTGAAATAAGCCAATAACTCCACTTCTTTTCTTACAAATACTTCTTCAGTTTCTGTTGCCATCATCTGGTCATGTAACTCCTCATAATGTTCCATCTCCTCTTGTATCCACTCGGTTGATTTGCAGGAATAATTTTCCAACATCTTTTGATACTGAGCTTCATATATTGCCCTCTTATCATTACCTTGAGTCAAGTATGAATAGAGTTGTTCCTTGCTTGTTTGAGGTGGATGAGGCTCCTTTGAGGATTGGACTTCCTTTTGAGCTGCTTCATACTCTTCTTTTGTTACTTCTTCCTGCTCGAACACTACTTTCTTGGGATCTAATCGTCTCTTCTTAGCCAGAATTACTTCTTCTGTTGTAACTTTCCTTTTCCTTCTTGACCCTCTCATGCTTGTTTGGCCTTCTATTTCTCTACTCGTATCAACTTTGATGGACTCTCAATTCCTGCTATCAAACTCCTAAAGTATTGAGCTTCTAGAATCAAATTCAATTGATCCTCCATATCCATAATATGATATGTAATTCGTGTAAAAACTGGGCTCCATTCATAAACTTTTTCTACTACCAGTGTTTTGCTACTTCCTTTAATTGTTCATGAATGTAGGGAGTTACATCCATTACTCCAAATGGTTTAGTCCTATCTTTGTTATTGAAGATGATCAATGCAACTAGTTTGTGCGGCATTGTGTATCTTGGCAATTTTGGAAAACATAAGTACTGAAGAAACATCCTGGTTGCAAATTCTTCATTCTCTTTACCATTGAAGTCCACAAACTTGGAATATCAAGCATATGTTGCTACATTCTTCTTGACAAAGCTGCCATCCAATTTGGTTCCCATAGGATAAAATTGAAGAGCTGCCCTGATGTGCTCTGCTTTAATGGTTATCTCCACTTCTTTGTTCTCCTTGTCCTTAACTGAACACCTGAAGTATGCATCACTACCTTTGCCAAATTCAATCGGACTAGACATGACTTGTGAAACTCTCTCAAAATCTATAAAAAAGAGAGGTTCATCCAATAGTCTATGTAGTCCCATTGCCTTCCATCTTTTGTAATTAGCAGTCACTTTTTGAAATTTATAGAACTCTTGGCATAACAAAGTATATTTGTAGCCTCCTACACCCACTGTAAAGATGTGTTGACCAATAACATTGATTGTTTCCTTCAGCTCCTTGATTATTTGTTCAGCTTCTGAAAGATCGTGTTCTTCATTGGATTCTAACACCACTTCTTCCACCACTGTCTCACTATCTAGGAACCAATGTCCCCTTGACAAGGTTACTGAATTAGCTTTGAAATCATGAATAGGTAGTTCTTTTGCATTCACCATCCTTGAAAAAATAAAGCACACCACACCAAAACTTCCACCACATAAGATATAGGAAGCATAGAGAAGGAAAAGAAAAGAAAAACACTTCCTTGAGAAGATAAATAAGTAAAGAAAACAATCTCTTTCTAATTTCATCACAAGTGTAACATAATAGAGTGATCATCACATGTGTAGCAAGATACCTAATTTTTTGCATTGATAAAAAAGGAAGTAATAAATGAAAATAAGAAAATCAAGTATATAAAAAAATGTCAAAGAGAAAGAAATTGAACAATAACTCAATAGCTCTTCCCATATTGTAACCTATATCTTGCTGGTGCTTATAAATTATACAAAAATAAATTGAATAAAAGAACAATTAGTAGAGCTGGATCTAGGTTTGAAGAACTTCTCTCTCTCTTTTTGTTTTGTTTTTGGTTTTTTTTTATAATCTTCTCCTTTTCTCTTTTTATTTTCTTTTGTTCTTTTTTTCTTTTTTTTATTATATATATATATATATATATATATATATATATATATATATATATATATATATATATATATATATATATATATATATATATATATATATATATATATATTCATGATTTTCCATATTCATTTTCCTAAAACTTTTGCCTTCAAAAACAATTCTGAAAAAAAAAACTCTCTTCCCCTCCTAGAAAAAGAATGAGGCAAAGTGAATGGGAATAATTCCAAGAATGTCATGAGTCCACATTGATGTATTTCTAAGGTCTTAGGATAGTATCCCAAGTGTTTATCTGATGATGAGTTTGCACTCTCCTTCACCTGTGGTTCTTCATGCTTTTGGAGTGTTACAATATATTTGTCCTTGTTATCTATCAATTGAAGCAGATCTGATTTTTTCACCCAGCAATACTTGATATTTGATGGTTCTGCCTTTGGAGTCAAAGAGACTTCTTTCGATGAGCAGTGCTTATATGTCTTAGGTCTCCACATCCATTTTCTCCTTATGTTAAGATTTTTCTGTATATTTCTTGTCTCCACCTTTCAAGTGTTTTTCCAACAGATTTTGTTTCTTCAATTTCGTTCTGTTTTTCTTTGAATTCGATTTGGTCATGGAGAAGTTCTTTCTGTGAGTCCTTTTTATCTTTTATTGGAAAGATAAATCTTTCCAATTAAGAGTCATAGATTTCGTGTTGAACTCCCTATTCTTCATTACTCAACAAAAACATTAAAAACTTTTTGTCATTTACTTTCGATTTAAGCTTGATCTTTTCAAAATTCAAAATTACTTTACCTTGCTTCATCCAAGGTTTTCCTAAAATCATTTTCTCAGTCATCATATGATCAGGCCATTTTTCAGAGTCTATTTTCATATTTTCTTCATTGAACTTAAGTACAATAGATTGTGAAGACAAACTTTGTACTACCTGTCCATCTAGTGTTTTGATAAATGTTTTGCTTATATTCCTCTTGACCTTTAATTTGTTTAACAAAAATGAACTTATCAAATTGACTTGTGCACCTGAATCTAACAAAACCTTGATTTTCTCATTATGAAAATTCATTGGTATGATAGGCAAATGCTCTCTCACCACCCTTGAAGGTGTCTCACATATGAAAACTTCTCTAATCTCTTTAGATCTTCTAATTCTTTCTCCCACTTCTTGTTGAGCTTCATATCTAATTTTTTCCTCTTCTTTTTTCCGGTTTTGAGCTTGATGTACGCTTCTCCATTCTAGAGCTGTAATGGAAGATCATACCTTTTTATTCTACATCCACTTATGAAATTGGGCATGATTTCTCCATCTATATTAGCTAATTGGATAGCTCCACTGTTGCTGATTTGATTGATAATGTAAGGCCCATGTCCTTTCTTTTGAAATTTTTTCTGATGTTCTTTCAAGGTATACGACAGAACTAGATCCCCTACTTGCAAATCCTTATCTTTAATATGAACATCATGATATGCTTTTGCCTCCTTTTATCTGCATATATGCTCATAATTGCTTGAAGTCTTGAAGCTCCAAGTTTTTCTAATTCGACCACTCCTTTAGATAATTCATGCCCAGTCCATTTGAATTGATTCCCCACCTTCAATGTTGGTATGAGAAATTCTAATGGCAATACTGCATTTTGTCCGTAGACCAAATTAAATGGTGTTGTACCAATAGGAGTTTTGTATGCCACTCTATATGCCCATAGGACATGATTAAGTTGTAAATCCCAATCATTCCTATTTGTATTTACCAATTTTGACAAGACAGTGCAAAGCACTTTATTAGTGCTTTCTGCTTATCCATTTGCTTGTGGATGATAAGGGGCTGACTTTGTATGATTAATCATGAAATACACAGTTATATTTCCAATTACTTGGTTTATAAAATGAGTCCCCCTATCACTTACAAATTCTATTGGTAAACTAAATCTGATGATAATATTCTCATAAAGAAATCCTGTAGTGGTTTGCACATCATTTCTTTTTGTAGCCTTAGCCTCTGCCCATTTGGTCAGGTAATCTGTAGCTACAAGTATATATTCAGCATGAGAATGTCTTGCAAGAGGATGGATAGTTCCAATGAAATCAAATCCCCATTTGCTAAATGCTCTCGCTGAAATAAGTGGTGCCAATGGCATATCATCTCTTTTACTCGGTTGATTTATTCTTTGACAAATGTCACACCTTTTCACATATGTCCTTGCATCAGGAAAGAGACTTGGCCACCAAAATCAAGAATATAGAATGATTTTAGCAGTCCTTTCACTTGAAAAGTGTCCTCCTGCTACTCTTGAATGTGCCATCTCTAACATTTCCATATACTTATCTTCAAGAACACATATTCTTAGATACCCATCCATTTCTTTCTTATACAATTGGTCTCCTATCAATTGATACTCCTCAAAGATTATCTGTAAATTTCTCGAATATGCACTAAATTTTCCAAGCTCTAGTGATTGATTTATTCTTAACTCCTCAATTATGTGTGAACTCCAATCTCGATTTTTCTGAAATCAGTACAAAGTTATAATATCTGAATTTTGCGAAGATTGGCATATAAGACTATTGGAAAGATATTTCTCCACATCTTGAATCTTTGTAGGCCAATGTACACCCATTCTATTGAGATTGTTTAAAGTGACCACAATGGAAGCATGAATACATGGATTTCAACAGTGTTCTTTCCTTAGGTATCCTTGCTGCTCATCTTTTGGACTGCAATATTCTAGTATACCAATGTGATTTATATGATACAAGTGCCCAACAAGTAATACAAAGTTTCTACTTTGTAATACCAGATGTGTGTTATTTTTGTGTGTTCTACAAGGTCCAATGGTTAACAAAGGCACCAAAGTCATTGCCCAATCAGGAATAATTTCTATTTTGAATAGATATGCATCTGGTAAATCATCATCTAAAGGTGAGTTTGGCTCTTTGGTTTGTACCCTGGACAAATGATCTGCTCTTAAATGAGTCTTCCCTTGTCTGACTACTACCTCAAACTCAAATTCAATTAATAGTAGGAACCATCTGACTATGCTACCAGTGTGACATGGTTTGTTCACCAAGTAAAGCAAGGTTTGGTGATCCACAAAGAATTTAAACTTGTTGGCCAAAAGATAATGTCTGTACTTCTTTACAACAAATATCATTCCCAGCCCTTCCCTTTCAGTGGTTGTATAGTTTCTTTTAGCTAAATTCAATTGCCTACTAGCATAAGCTATTGGAAAATCTAATTTGCTTCCTTCTATTGGTTGTGCCAAAACACATCCCAAGTCAAAATTTGAAGCATCAACATGAGCATGAAAATTTTGATTCCACTGTGGGGTTTTGAAAATAGGTGTTGTCACTCACCAAACAAGTTTTCAAAGTTTTAAAGGCTTGATCACATTCTGTGGCCCACTCAAATTTTGAAATTAATGCATACAAAGGTTTTGCAATATGTGCAAACTTGTGCACAAATTTCCTATAATATCCATAGTGTCCCATAAAAGTTTGAAGTTCTTTTATAGTAGTCGGTTTTGGTAGATCCACTATGGCCTTAATTTTCCTCTTATCAGTTGAAATTCCATTTCTAGAAACTATGTGACCTAACATTCTCCCTTGCCTCACAAAGAACACACATTTCTTAAGATTTAGACATAGTCTGTAAGTTCTACATTTCTTGAATATATTCTCTAGATCTTTCAAGTGATCTTGTCTTTTCAATGAGAAAGTACAAAGATCATTAACATAGATTTCCATCATGTTTCTAAGAAATTCTTTAAATATGTGACACATAAACCTTTGAAAAGTTGCTTGAGCATTGGTTAAACCAAAAGGCATAACCCTGAATGCATATTTTCCCCATTCAGTGGAAAAGACAGTCTTATGTTGGTCTTCCAAAGCTATAGGCACCTGATTATATCCTAAGAAACCATCCAAAAAACTATAGACCTCTTTTCTTGCAACCCTTTCTAAGAGATGGTCTGTTATTGGTAATGGATAGCTATCTCTTATAGTTGTTGCATTAACTTTTTTCAAATTAATACACACCCTGAGTTTTCCATTCTTCTTAGGTACCGCAACTATAGGAGATATCCACTCAGTGTACTCAATTTCATAGATGAAATTGGCAGCCAATAATTTGTCAATCTCCTCCTTTCTTTTAGCAGAGTTTTTGTCATTAAATGTATAGTGTCTTTGTTTGCTAGGTTTTGCATCAAGAGTAATAGGGATTTTATGTTCACAAATTTTTGGATCAATTCCTTTCAAATCTTTATAATTGTAGGCAAACACATCCGTATAAGTTTTGGCGAGATTTATCATTGTTTTTTCTTTTTGATTCGACATGTCATCACCTATGGCAATGTGCCTATCTTCCCCCTCCTCTTGAGTAATCACCACCTTCTTAGTCTGTTCCTCATTGTCATATGACTCCCCCTTTTTCTTATTCCTTTTTGGTTTCATTTTTAAAAGTGATCTGTCTTCTACTTCATAAGTCTTGAAGTTTGAAGGTACATTGAACTGTTGCTCCTCTTCCTTAATCGTTTTATTCACTTCAGGTTTTTTCTCTTCTTCCATTTCTTTGTGTACACATTTTCTATGAGTCCTTGAGATTTTTTCTTTTATAGCATCTCGAGCTTCCACTTCTTCTAAAAATTGTGCTTTGCGAGTATTTAAGAGTACCTTTTCCTTCAAACTCTCCTCTAATTTTGACACTCTTATCATTTGTACTCCTATATGAAAAATAGCATACCTTTCTTCATCTTGAAATTTGACTCCCACATATTCATCATTGGCCAAATCCATTGTAGACAAAATCTGGTTCCATCCATAAGTCTCAAATTCTTCATCATCCAACTTCTGTGGAATGTAATTTTCATCTTGTAACTTCCTTTCTTCTCGACAATCCTCTTTCCTTAGTAACCTCCTTTTATGTACCTGATTAATTATGAGATTGCACTTCCAAATTGATAATTCTTTTTCAATCTGATCTTTGCTTCTAGATTCTTCACTTGATTCTTGATTTTGATGAACTTTGGACCATTCCTGAGGGGACATATCACAATACTACCCATTTCTTAAATTTACTTTAGTTACTCTTCCTTGACTTTGGAGATATAGGCAATCTCTACCCCAATCTTGCACAATTCGCTTTGTCTCATAAATGGCCTGCCTAGGATGATTTCATAGGAGGTAGGTTGTGGAAATTCAACTATGGTGAAAGTATGCTCTATCTCTATTCCACATATTTCCACAATCACTTTCTCCCAAATTCCTAGAGGTGTAGTCCATCTACAAGTTGTAATCTCATTTTGGTAGGTATCAACTCATTCCCTCCCCATTTCTCCCAAGTTTGTTTAGTCATTATTGCTACTCAAGATCCACTATCTAATATTGCCTTGCATGATTATTACCAAATTGTACTCTCAAAGTTGAGTTCCCTTCTTCTCCCTCACAGTATCCTCCTATCTTATCAATAGGTATGTACAACAATTCTTCCGTTTCCTATGGTTGTTAATCTAGGCAATGTGACTTTGTTTCCCAATTCCTCATATTATGTTGTAAATGAGGATTTTGTTTTACTAACTCTTCCATTGTGGTTTGATATAGAATTGTACAATCTTTGTCTAAATTGATTTGGAAGTTTATTTGTGAGTTTTTGTCATGAACTAAATGCTCCATGTTTTTTGTTGCATCTGACTCTTCAATCATTTTTTTATGATTGTCTATCTCTTCAAACTTGTTTTGTGCTTCTTGTATGATTTGTTTACACCTCTGCATTCTCTCATCCTCTATATATGGCATTGGATAAACCAACACATGATCTGTAGGATTTGGTCCATCTTGAATTCTACCTTTATAGGCTTCTATTAGAGTTTCCAAACATTTTGATTTTTTTACCCCATCTCATGTCTGTGCATTTTGTTGTTGACTATTGTTTGAGTCACCTATAGTTTCCTCTTCTAGGTTTAAGTTTTTACCCGCTCTCATCTTTATTTCCCATCTCCCTTTTTGTCTGTTTTTCTTCTCTTTTGTAAATAAATTTCTCTTGTTGTCCTATGTGTGTGTCTCAGTTTTGATGCTTTGTTGCTTTGTTTGAGCTCTTGTTATGGCATTTAAAGCTACTTGTCCATTATCACTCAATTCTTCTTGCTCCATTATGTTAACCGCTTTTAATGATATGTTACTAGATGTGTTTTGTTGTTTTTGAGGGTTTCTTGGACAATCTCTTATCAAATGCTCCTTGCCATAATCCTTACAACAAGCTCCTTCTACTCTTAGTGTTGGAGGTTGTGGAAAATCTCTAATGAAGTGTTCCCCCCCACATCTATAACAGGTTATCTTCTGGCCTCCTTTGAATTGGGATTTCGGATTGGACATGTAATTATTAGTTATGTACATGAACGTGGTTATGTCCATTTCTATTCTCCCATTTCCCAAATCTAAGGCTTGCAGTTCTAGTTCTCTTTGTTCATATCCCTCCCAATCTTCTTGATACCCATCACACAAATGGTAATCCTCCCTGTAAGATGATTTCGTTCTTGGACTTTCCTCTTCTACAGGTGTGTATTTTACTGGTACTACATTTGTAGGTAATGCAGGTTGTTGCCCCAATACAGGTCTTGGTTGTCGAGAAAATCCAGATTCTCTTTGTGTATTGTGTTGGTTTATATAATCCCTTTCTCTGATAGGTTGTTTATTGTAAAAACATTCCTCTCTAGTATGGTTTGTCCACTTTTTCTCTAAGGTACAATATTTGAGTGTTTTCTTATCTTGCAAATGTTGACGTTTGTGATATGGACATTGTTGGACCAGATGGCTCTCTCCCAATTATAGCAGTTCTTATTGGTTGATATTCTGGTAGTAATCAAATTTGTTTTAGTGCTAACTTCTAGGGCTTTAGCAATGGCTTATGCTAACTCTTCCGTTGGTGGGATCTTGTCTTCGTTTATTCTTGGTTGATCAAATGCCAATAAATCTTGTCCTCTATTATCCTCTAAATCTATTGCCTCTTTCACATAAGCCCCTAGATCAGAACATCTCCTATAATACACCAAAGTTCTTAATTGTGCACTCCTCAATCCTTCTATGAACAAAGACACTTGTTTTGCCATTGAAGGTACCTCCTCTTTTGGACATCTATCAATGTATTGCTTGAATCTCCTGGCAACTTCTCTCACATTTTCATCTTTTTGTTGTTTGAAGCTATGTATCAGTGTAGCTGTAATATGTTTAATTCCAATTTTGGAGAATTCTCCTATAAAGGCATCAAGGAATGATTTTATCTCTCGGTACATTTCCTTTCTCAATGGAATGAACCAAAATAATGCGGGTCCAGTTAGGGTTGGACCAAACGCTTCAAATTGCACTTTGTAATCCTCTACTTCTTTTGCTCTAATGAATTGTCTGAATTCTGTAGCATGAGCATGAGGATCTGAATATCCATCATATTGATTTTTCATGCATTTAGCTACTTGATAAGGCCTAAGCATTCTTCCATGCTTTTGCCGTTGTTGTCTCCTTCTAATGGGAAAATCACGTATTCCCTCTACTTCCCTTTCAAAAGGATTTGGAGGAGTGTGTAATCTCCTCCCTTTTTGTGGTTCAGAAGTATGATTTTCATTTTGTCTAGGTAAGTCTGTTTGACCCAAGTCTTGATCCCAAGGTCTCTTGTCTGCACATTGACCTAAGTCATTAGAATTTTTAGGATCTTGTGCAAATATGTATACACATGCTTGTTGATCTTCACATCTACCATCCCTAAATTGTGCTACTGGCATTAAATTCAAAGGAATTTCTAAGTTTCTCAACCTAATGAGAAACTTATGCATGCCATCTTGATACACATAGGCTCCAAACCTATTTGTATACATGTATTTGAGGATATTTTTAAAGTCACTAGTATCTTGAGTTTCATTTGTCTCATTTAAATTTTCCATGTTAATTGTCTCTCCCAATTCCCTTTCTTAAAGTTCACTTGATTGTATCGCCTTCCCTATTAACTCATGTGTATAAGGTATGGTAAGCTTATTACCAGATCTCAGAATCATCCACTCATTTGTATTTGATTTCTTCAAAAGTTGAAATTGGTGGTTTGAGCAGAATATGAAGATTTTATTTTAGTCAACTAAAATTCGTATTTTCAATGATTTTGAGTAAAAAATAGTGTTTTTCACGATTCTGAGTAAGAATCGTGTTTTTCACTATTTTGAGTGAGAATCGTGTTTTTCACGATTTTGTGTGAAAATCGTGTTTTTTCACGATTTTGAGTGAAAATCGTGGTTTTCATGATTCTGAGTCGAAATCGCGTTTCTCCCGATTTTGTGTGAAAATCGTGTTTTTTCACGATTTTGTGTGAGAATCGTGTTTTTTCATGATCCAGAGTGAGAATTGTGTTTTTTCACGATTCTGAGTGAAATCGTGTTTTTTTTCACGATTTTGAGTGAAAATCGTGTTTTTCACAATTCTGTGTGAGAATCGTGTTTTTCACGATTTTGAGTGAGAATTGTGTTTTTCACGATTCTGAGTGAGAATTATGGTTTTCACGATTCTGAGTGAGAATTGTGTTTTTTCATGATTCTGAGTGAGAATCATGTTTTTCACGATTCTGAGTGCGAATCGTGTTTTTTCACGATTCTGATTAAAAATCGTGTTTCTCACGATTTTGAGTGAGAATCTTGTTTTTTTCATGATTCTGAGTGAAAATCGTGTTTTTCCACGATTTTGATTAAAAGTCGTGTTTCTCACGATTTTAAGTCAAAATCGTGTTTTTCCACGATTTTATGAATCCCAGACAATCGTGATTGCTCATAATCATATAAGACATGATTTTCTGATGAAAATTGTATTCAGGAGATCACGATTTTAAATTCTTGCACAAAATCGAGATTCTGTGCAAGATCATATAATTTTTTGGATTTTGATTTTTTATTTTCTAGTCACACCATTAGAAGCGCCTAACCAAAACGTTAACATGCAATAAAGAACTCAAAAGAAAATAACAACATATAATGCAAGAAGTCCAAAAATGTAAAAAATTACGATTCTATATTTTTAGTGGTTTTTCTGATTTTCTTCTCTAACAAAATATTCTCAACTTGAATTAATGGAAAAAATCAATGTAGAGATAGTTACCTTGCCGCTTGATTCAAAATTCCCAAAAAGTCTGAGTTCTGAAGGGGATCCCGATTCTACTGCTGCTCTCCTCACTCACTCTCTCACTCAATGACTTGTTTGAAATGAATTTGCCCTTTTATAGGCTTCAGACAATCGCGATTGTGAGTGTCTTTTAACAACTTTGGGTTCCCAATTTAATAAGTCCTGCTTCTGTTCAAAGTTGTGATTTTATTTATAAGATCTTGTCCCTTCAAACAAAATTTTCATGCTCTTCTTACTAATGAAAATCGCGATTTTGTGTCCAATCCCCAATCTGATAATTTGGTGCTCAATTCTTACTGAAATTTTGATTTCCTTCAATTGTGCAACTTATGAAACCTAAGATGACTTACCTTGACGCCCAACAATGAAATTGAATCAAAATCATCATCTTACTAAAAATCGCGATTCTGAGATGAGAATCGTGTTTTTTCTGAAATTCCTTGCTTTTACAATTTTTGACTTTTCTTCCCACTTGATCTTCTCTAATGTTCTTCAACAACTCCAAATCAGTTGTCACATGCAATTATTCACCACTCAATTATTCAAAAGAGATTAGAACTCAAAAAAGAAACAACAATTTCTTTACTTTTACCTGATATATTTTGATTTTCTTAATTTTTCTTCAACTTATTCTCTTCCACTATTCAACACATACCTCATACAAAACTTCATAAGAAAAAGAAACTTGTTTGTGGTTTTACTATATTTTATGTCATTTTTAAGTAATTTTGTCCCTAAATCAAGGAAAACACCACTTAGGGTTTTCGTTTTTCAAGATCCCTACTTGCTCCTTCTTCTTGTGTGTCCACCTCTTTGATGTGTTTAAGCTTCAGGAAAAGTAATGGCCTACTTGCCAGATCTTCTTTGACTACCTTGCCTACTTGGCCCTTCACATTGGCTCCCTTGTCTTGTAAGTAGTTGACTGCTCTGACCACTGCCAACAACATTGTTGGACCAGATGGCTCTCTCCGCAATTATAGCACTTCTTATTGGTTGATATTCTGGTACTAATCAAATTTGTTTTAGTGCTAACTTCTAGGGCTTTAGCAATGGCTTATGCTAACTCTTTGTTGGTGGGATCCTATCTTCGTTTGTTCTTGGTTGATCAAATGCCAATAAATCTTGTCCTCTATTATCCTCTAAATCTATTGCCTCTTTCACACAAGCCCCTAGATCAGAACATCTCCTATAATACACCAAATTTCTTAATTGTGCACTCCTCAATCCTTCTATGAACAAAGACACTTGTTTTGCCATTGAAGATACCTCCTCTTTTGGACATCTATCAATGTATTGTTTGAATCTCCTAGCAACTTCTCTCACATTTTCATCTTTTTGTTGTTTGAAGCTATGTATCAGTGTAGCTGTACTATGTTTAATTCCAATTTTGGAGAATTTTGCTATAAAGGCTTCAAGGAATGATTCTGTCTCTGGGTACATTTCGTTTCTCAATGGAATGAACTAAGATAATGCGGGTCCAGTTAGGGTTAGACCAAACACTTCAAATTACACTTTGTAATCCTCTACTTCTTTTGCTCTAATCAATTGTCTGAATTCTGTAGCATGAGCATGAGGATCTAAATATCCTTCATATTGATTTTTCATGCATTTAGCTACTTGATAAGGCCTAAGCATTCTTCCATGGTTTTGCCCCTGTTGTGTCCTTCTAATGGGAAAATCACGTATTCCCTCTGCTTCCCTTTCAAAATGATTTGGAGGAGTGTGTAATCTCCTACCTTTTTGTGGTTCAGTAGGAGTATGATTTTCATTTTGTCTAGGTAAGTCTGTTTGACCCAGGTCTTGATCCCAAGGTCTCTTGTCTAGACATTGACCTAAGTCATTAGAATTTTCAGGATCTTGTGTAAATATGTATACACATGCTTGTCTATCTTCATATCTACCATCCCTAAATTGTGCTACTAGCATTAAACTCAAAGGAATTTCTAAGTTTTTCAACCTAATGAGAAACTTATGCATGCCATCTTGATACGCATAGGCTTTAAACCTATTTGTATACATGTATTTGAGGATATTATCAAAGTCACTAGTATCTTGAGTTTCATTTGTCTCATTTAAATTTTCCATGTTAATCGTCTGTCCCAATTCCCGTTCTTGAAGTTCACTTGATTGTATCTCCTTCCCTATTAACTCTTGTGTATAAGGTATAGGAAGCTTATTACAACATGTCAGAATCATCCACTCATTTGTATTTGATTTCTTCAAAAGTTGAAATTGGTATTTGGTTTGAGCAGAATATGAAGATTTTAGTTTAATCAACTAAAAATCGTGTTCTCATGATTTTGAGTAAAAAATAGTCTTTTTCACGATTCTGAGTAAGAATCGTGTTTTCCACTATTTTGAGTGAGAATCGTGTTTTTCACGATTTTGTGTGAAAATCGTGTTTTTCCACGATTCTGAGTGAAAATCATGGTTTTCATGATTCTGAGTCGAAATTGTGTTTCTCCCGATTTTGTGTGAAAATCGTGTTTTTTCACGATTTTGTGTGAGAATCGTTTTTTCCACGATTCTAAGTGAAAATGGTGTCTTTTCACGATTTTGTGTGAGAATCGTGTTTTTTCATGATTTTGAGTGAGAATCGTGTTTTTTCACGATTTTGAGTGAAAATCGTGTTTTTCACGATTCTGTGTGAGGATCGTGTTTTATCACGATTCTGAGTGAGAATCGTGTTTTTCACGATTCTGAGTGAGAATCGTGTTTTTCATGATTTTGAGTGAGAATCGTGGTTTTCACGATTCTGAGTGAGAATCATGTTTTTTCATGATTCTGAGTGAGAATCGTGTTTTTCACGATTCTGACTAAGAATCGTGTTTTTTCACGATTCTGATTAAAAATCGTGTTTCTCACGATTTTGTGTGAGAATCTTGTTTTTTTCACGATTCTGAGTGAAAATCGTGTTTTTCCATGATTTTGATTAAAAATCATGTTTCTCACGATTTTGAATCAATATCCTATTTTTCCACGATTCTGTGAATCCGAGAAAATCGTGATTGCTCACAATCGTATAAAACACGATTTTCTAATTAAAATCGTGTTCAGGAGATCACGATTTTGGATTGTTGCAGAGAATCGAGATTCTGTGCAAGATCATACAGTTTTTTGGATTTTGATTTTTTATTTTCTACTCACACCATTAGAAGCGCCTAACCAAAAAATTAACATGCAATAAAGAACTCAAAAGAAAATAACAACATATAATGCAAAATGTCCAAAAATGTAAAAAATTGCAATTCTATATTTCTGGTGGTTTTTCTGATTTTCTTCTTCTAACAAAATATTCTCAACTTGAATTAATGTAAAACATCAATGTAGAGATAGTTACCTTGCTGCTTGATTCAAAATTCCGAAAAATTCTGAGTTGTGAAGGGAATCACGATTCTGCTACTGCTCTCCTCGCTCACTCTCTCACTCAATGACTTGTTTGAAATGAATTTTTCCTTTTATAGGCTTCAGACAATCCTGATTGTGAGTGGCTTTTAACAAATTTGAGTTCCCAATTTAATAAGTCTTGTTCCTATGCAAATTTGAGATTTTATTTATAATATCTTGTCCCTTCAAAAAAAGATTTCATGCTTCCTCTTACTGATGAAAATCGCGATTTTGTGTCCAATCCCCAAATCTCATAATTTGGTGCTCAGTTCTTATTGAAATTTTAATTTCGTTCAATTGCGCAACTTATGAAACCTAAGATGACTTACCTTGATGCCCAACTATGAAATTGAATCGAATTCATCATCTTACTGAAAATCATGATTCAGAGATGAGAATCGTGTTTTTTCTGAAATTCCTTGCTTTTGCAATTTTTGACTTTTCTTCCCACTTGATCTTCTCTAATGTTCTTCAACAACTCCAAATCAATTGTCACCTGCAGGTGACAATTATTCACCACTCAATTATTCAAAAGAGATTAGAACTCAAAAAAGAAACAAGAATTTCTTTACTTTTACCTGATATATTTTGATTTTCTGAATTTTTCTTCAACTTATTCTCTCCCACTATTCAACACACACCTCATACAAAACTTCATTAAGAAAAAGAAATTTGTTTGTAGCTTTACTAAATTTTATGGATTTTTTAAGTAATCTTGTCCCTAAATCAAGGAAAACACTTCACTTAGGGTTTTCTTTTTTCAAGATCCATTGATCTTTTGACTTATGATTGGCTGTAATAACTATGCTTGCAATCTCACAATGGAAATAGAGCTTTTCAAGAAAATATGTGTTAATAAGTACAATTGTCAATTTATGCAAAGATAAACTCAACACCTTTTCTTCATGTGATCAAACAATCTTTCCACAAGACAATCAATTCACTTAGGACAAGCAAATGGAACAATCAATTTGCACATAGCTACTTTACATGAATTTCCTCATTGCAACTATGTCATCTTTTCGAATATTAACAAAATTTGCTTAGTACTTTGTCAAAAAGAAATCTACATATGCAAAGAAAATTAAACCATTTTTTTTCAACAACTTCTGCACTTTACTATCAAAAAGTATGAGCAACTATCAATTTGCATCAATTTACATACTTCTTTGCCTCAAAATGTTAATACATGCTTTCTTTTCCCAGAAGACAAGCCTAAAAAACCTAGCTTCTCAAATTTTCTGACTTGATTATAGAGTAATACCTTTCCAATGTGTTTAAATACCATCAACAATGGAAGATCCAGCAAGGTCCAAAACTTCAATGAAGCTTTTGCTTTGTCCCTGGCAATAGCGCCAAAAAATGTTTGTTGTTAACCTTTGGAGTTGTCCTCTCCAATCATTATAGCACAAAAGATTAACTACACATCTTTAAATTGTCAATCCAAGAAGTATGCAAAGACCACATCCCCTTCTAGTTAATGGAATCCAAGAATAAGAATTGGCATAATTGTTTTTTGAGAAGTTAGAGAAGAAGAATAGGAAGAAACTAGGGTTTTGATTATCCTGAGTTTTACAACAACATTTTCAACAATCTTTGTGTCTAAAGTGTGCCATTTTTCTTGTGGATTAGAAATACAAAGCCAAATTTCCAAAACAGTACCTTTATCACACAGATGAGACAATCATGATTCTATTAAAACTAAGAAATTCCAATTCTAGCATTGATCTCTTGCAATGTCTTGCTCGATCTACTAATACTCACATATCTTCATACACTTCACTCAGAAATACACAAGAAAAGCTCACAAATTCCATGGATTTCACAATGAGAAGACTTCACAAATCAAGAAGATGAAGTAGAAACATGATTTTCTACAAGGAAGCTCTTCACATTACTTGGATAACATGAAAATAATACAACCAACCTCTTCAAAATAGAAGAAAATATCTTTTATACTTTTTCAAGTGTCCCTTTTCACACTTGAAATTTTGTCCTTTTCCCTTCTAAGCTAAAAATATGCTATCAAAGAGCTTCCAAAAATTCTAAGAAAAATACATATGCTTCTACTATACATGAGGAAGACTCTTCCCAATTTTCACATCATTTGGATAAATATAACTACAAAAAATGTCAAATTACAAATAATTTCCTTCAAAAAATGCTTCCTCCAACAATCTCCCTAAAGAGAGTTCTTCTAATCCAGATATCTTGTTTCATACCTATGATCCTGGGTTGTGGGATCTCGTGTATCATCTCTAGTTGAGTTATCTATACCTATCTATACCAGGCTGTGGGATTGCTTGTATCAATTATTTATTCTTATATTAGTTACCTATGTGTGTGATCTTGTAATCAAAAGTGTAATTTCGAAACCTTGTCTAGTCTAGTCAGAGGGCACAATCTAATGCTCCCCTGACACATATACATACAAATGAATGAAATTTAAGAGATAAATATATATGGATGTATACATGTACATACATAATACATAAATTCATTGATAGGTAGATACATACATAGGTAGTTTGATTTATATGAAAAGATGTTTAGATAGTGTTGGGTTGTAGGGTTTGCACACATCCACAATTGTGCATAGGAACCCTTCCTAAACCATGAGAATAACCTTTTCTGTATATATTTGAGTGCCACATGTTAACACTCTCCTAGAGGAACTTTTAAATATTCTCTTATTCCATAGTGTAGGTAACCCTTGGATATCTCACCTTTTTGGCCCTTCTAAGGAATTCCCACGTAGAAAATCCCATGCATGCATATTCTTGGGATTTGGTGGTTACAAGACTTGATTTTGGAATATCGTAGAAGATATGTTATATAGAATATATATATATATACACACACACACCCACATATACATATATATATATATATATATATATATATATATATATATATATATATATATATATATATATATATATATATATATATATATATATATATATATATATATATATATATATATATAGAAGCTCATTTTTGTAAAGAAGGGGGCTTTTGGTCAACGTGCTCTCATGTAATATCTCTTATCAATGGAAGAAAGCTCTCTTTTACTCCAAGACTATTGACATTTATGTATTGTTTCTTTGTGAGTGTGTGAGAGTGGTGTGTGTGTGTGCTATGCATGTCTCTCCTTTGTGTGAGTAGAGTAGTTGCTTTTGCTTGTATTTTCCTCATGGACTAGGATCCTTGACTCCCTATTCTCCTTGTTTTCAAGCATGTGGCATAGCATGTGTCTGATGCTAATGGCTTCAACATGTTGTAGATAGGGGTGGATGAGAGGAGAGTCACTCTTGAGCTTTCCTTCTTGCTTCCATGCAAGGTGGTGAGGGTTTTGTTCTTCTCTTGCTACAACAAGAACACTTTTTGGCACTGTTTCTAGGGAAGATGGGCCTTTCATCACTGGAAGCGCTCCAAGAACATGTGGTAAAGTATTGTGTTGCAATTTTTTTACTCATTTGCATAGGATTTGAGTTCTGGCATGGCACTTTCACCCTTCCATTGGATCATTTGCTCCCTATTTTCTTGCTTTTGTAGGGTAGTTTTAGTTCAATTTGAATGTGGCACAAAAACACCCCCTAACCCCCTTCTCTCTCACTCCCACACGTACACACACTTTTCTACACACCCACTCTAGCAGCATCTTCCACCTCTACCATTTCTTAAAATTAGTGGTGACCTTGGGTTGAGGGATGGATGGGCATCCTCTAAATCTCTCTCCCTCTTTCCATCTTCGAAGAAAAATAAATAAATAAATAAAATTCCCTATGAATTCATGAAAAAATATTGGACTTGCCCCGACCTCATATTTCCCTTTCACTCGTCTAAAGAAGGTTGGTAGGTTATCAATTCACGTAAGTTTATGAATCCACCCCACATTCTCGTTGTCAGGTCTTTGTACATTGAATTAGGTGGGAGAGTTACTTCTCCTCACCAATGTAAGTAATGACTCTCTATCAGGGTCGAGCCTCTTTTGGGGCTCCCCATTCCGTGAAGTTCTTTCCCCATTTCGGGGTGGAGCATCTGCTCCACACTATTCTTCTGCTCGGCTATGGTAGGGCTAAGTTTCAAGGCTCCCCTATGAGGCTCTTGGTATATGGTTGGCTTGATCCTTGCTATTATCAGTCATTTCTCTGTGGTTGAGTCTTCATGCTCCCTATTCTTCTTGCTACTGGTGCTCCTTGGTGTTATTGGTGGCATATTTATCTGATCGCCTACCGCTGTGCATGCCTGCTCTTTACCTTATCGTCCAGCATCACCTGTTACTATACATGGGTTTTCGAGTTCTCTCTTGCATTTGCGGTGCTGAAGGAGCTCTATGACATACCGGTGGGTTGAGCTCCATGGGAGCTTCCTCTTCTATCTCTGCTCAAGGTTGAGATTCATACCCATTCGCCCTTCTGTGGTTCTATGGATCAAGCTTGGAATTTTCTTTTTTTTTGGATTGAGCTCACATGCGGCCTCCATTGCTCCTCTCGAATAAATCACTATTGCGGGAATGTTCAAGCTTTCCAAATGCTACCCTCTCATGCAAGAAACCATCTTTATCGGATCCTGATGGTGCAAGAGCTGCCATTTCTTGGGTTGAACTGTGGAGCCAATCCAATCAATGGCCTCCCCTCAATATACCAAGCCACGATGCTGCTCCTATCACTCTGTTGGTGACAAGTTCCCACGAATGAGCTATGGAGCTCTTTCGATCTAGTAAAAAGTCTCTGTGTTGCGATTTTTGTTTTGCTCCAAACTTGTGAAGGATGTCTGCATGATGGAGCTCTCGATTGAGATAGTGTGCATCCATTGGCTTTCTTGATGCTGGTACTTCGGAATCGGTTGTTCTTCTAAAAGGAATCAATATTTTTCAGTAAAGGTTGGTAGCATTGGCTTTGATTGAAGTACAAAATCGCTTGACACAACTTCTGTCTTGATGTATTAACTCTCACGATACCATTTTGTCTATAATCTACCATATGTCAACTTACCTATCCTAGTATCTCTTTCTATGGTGAATCAAGGGCTCACCTTGTAGTTCTTTATGTCTGAACAGGTGTTGAACAGCTCTGAATGCAAGAAAGGACTACCCAACAATCCTTGATACCTTCAATCTCAAGGGTTAGTGTCCTCAATCTCCCCAACTTTGTATCCAAAACTCCAAATCAATACCTCTGCCTGTTTGATGATGCCTTTTGGATGGATAGCTTGCAGTCTTATGTACTTACCTGCTCTCCATACTCTTGTATGTGTGTTATAAGACCAATGATACTGCCACTATGGGTTGGTTTTATTTTTCTCTCATTGGCAGAAAATCTGTAGGATTGAAACCCGACACACTTCTTTCTGTTGTTTTGTCATGCACACATTCTAGATGGCTGTCATTCAGGTTCCTCTTGCAAATTTCAAAGGCTTTATCATTGACAATAATTGCTGAGAGGATGATATCTTTATGAACCTAGCCATTTCAGGTGGCTTCAGTAGAAAATAAAGGTGAGTCATGGATCACAACTCCAGGCGTACTGCTGGTGGTGACATGTCTAAAAAATATCATTCTCATATCTCCATGTGGCATGTTCAATGAAGTCATTATGGTGTTCAACAACTTAAATTCTTTATGAGGAACTCATGGAATGCTATTTGGATGGCTATTCATGATGAATGTTGCCTATTGATGATTTCAAGATCAAGGATACTATAGTCTCTGATGGAAACTGTAATCTTGTTGGCTTTTTTATGTTCTTAATTATTGGATATGCCTTTGTGTTCCTTACAATTTCAGGTTGGCGTGCCCCAAGTTAGGGTGGATGTTTTACCTTCTAGGAACAGTATCAAAACCTTTTCCACTTCAAAAAAGAATGATGACACAATACTATGAAGGATGTTTGCTCCTGATGGTCTGGATGTATTTATTATGTGCTACTGGTTCCATAAGTATATGCTTTGAGTCTTATGAATGGTAACATGGGCATTTGGGATAATCACAAATATTGCTGATTTGACATTTACATAAGTCCTGAATTAACTTTGCATATTGGGAGGACCCTATAGCATACTAATTATCACTTCACGTTGTTCTCAATGAATAAATGCACTCACTTATGTGTTGTGGATAGAAGGGTTATCCAAGTTTTGCCAAAGCTTGTCGACTGATAAAATGGCATTGAAAGCTTGTTGTAGCCAAACATTCGGGGTCTGATCTTTAGGGGCACTGTACCGCAAAGGATGCATTCTACAAAAGATTATGAGAATTTTCTCAGGCAATATCTAGAAGTCCATATGCATTGTGTTCTGCTCTCGAGGATTGTGTGTGAGTTCTGCTTTATGTGTTCACTGACCTAGGATAAAAATGACTATTAAACATAGGGTGGTCTTGCTGGCGAAATGTGCAAAAGAAGGCCCGATATGCTAAAGATTTCAGGGTGGCAGTTTCAAATTTGATATTCCGGATAGCACTTTACTACCATATGCATGATCTTTGGAAATTATAATGATGGATTGTGCCCCCCTTTTTCTATGCTATCTTGTTCCTTGGAAAAATGCTAAACCATTTTTTGTTTTTGAGATCATATATGAAATGGCTGCAAGGTGTCATGAACCTTTACAAATATAAAGTTATGGATTTATCTGGGTTCTATATTAGAGAATTATTTTTGTGCTAAGTATGAAAATGGATGGTTGTGTGGTCTTCCTCTCTACTCTCTAGGACCTCTGAGAAAGATGGAAGCTTTGGGTGCATTAGGAGACTCTGAATCTTGAGCTTAGAAAAAAGACTTGGAACTCAAGCTAAGAGCTTTTCTGGTTGGTGTGTTTTTACTCTTTAGGGAATGGTGTCCACACACCCATCACAGCTAAGAGGACGGTATAGAATGGGTCAGTCATGTTTAATGTTACATGGTCAGAAATACTCACTGAGAATGGATGAGTATCATATGTTTCCAATTGTCTTTGTCTGTCTTCATGTCCTAAAGATTGTGGCACTCCATGTTCACATATCACACTAACAAGAAGAGACTGCACAAAACACCATCAGGCTCTCACGAAGAAGTTTTCATATGATGCTAATCTCTATTGAAAGATGTCCAGTCTGTCATCTTTTTATGTCTATCCCTTGCATTTTCTTTTGTCTTAACAAGTCCACTGCTACTGTAAGAGAAGAGGTTGATCACAGTGTTGTGTTGTCTGGATGCTGGTAGATAACTCCTGTGGATACCTTCTTTCAATATGACTAATCTTTGAGTACTACAGGCATGAAGAAGGATGTTGGTGGCCCCTAGTTTGGGGTCTTCTACTGATCTCTATGTGGAGAACTATTGCTATTGGACCTTAATAACTTGTTGTTTTCTTCATATGGTCTGTTGTGATTGCATGCATTCACTTGTGCTTATAAAAAGGACGATTGTGGCATCATCTGGTTGAAGCAGCTTGGGGTTGTGTCCACTTCCCCAACTTGTCTGCAGAAATCCCAAGGCCTATTGTAGAACTAAAGGAATGAATCACACTCGTGCATGAATCCCATGATCAATGCCTAAACTTACTATATTTAGAGGCTAGTATTAGGCAGTGTCCATGCATGGTGATAACTCATGTCTTTTATAGTTGCATGACTGACCTTGCAGTACACATGAAACCTGATTTATGGTCTGTGGAATTCCCATAGATGCAAGGGACCCTTGTAGTATTCCATGAATGCTTGAGAAATGATTTCACTTCTATATAGTCATAATGTTTGGAAACTTCATTTTAGGCTACAATGATATATGGAAAATGTGATGTTTCACTTGGTTGCTCATATCATCTTGAAACTAAAGTGTTCGCACCATTTGGGCTCTCCGACTGATGCTTTTTTTACTGTCTCTATCTTGTTCATCTTGCTTAGCTTTTTATGATAGGGAGTTGCAGGGATTTAGAACTATTTCTGTACAGATTTCTCCCATGATTGGGTCTCCATAATCAGTGGAGCAGGGGAGTAATCTCTGTGTGATTAACCCACTGATGAGGATTCTACTTATGGTCACGTTCTATTTTGCATTATGATCACATATTTGTTTGGTCACTATGCATCCACTTTCATATGCTGCAATGACACGTGTGACTCCTTTGGTTGACCACATTACTCTTGAAAATACAGGGCTAGTGCCTGACAACAACATCTATCTCATACTTTACAATCCAACATGTCACAAGTGCACTTGTTTGATAACACAACATTGATAGTGGCCTAGTAAACAACATCTAGGAAATTGAGCTCTGAGTATTTATGTGTTATGATTGGTTGTGGCTCCTTGCTTTCACATGATATATAGGTTTCACTATTAGCTACTATGCCAAGTCCTTGCCAAGGAGTCCCTATCCTAGTGGAACAAGAAACTCTTTATGGGGACTTCTCTCTAGAAGACTAAGTCTTGAATGACTTGATGTTCCCTGAAGTGGAAACTAAAAGTTGAACTAAATTTTGTATTCTACCTCTTTTTCAAAAGCAGTCTGCTTGTTGTGTATGTTTAATTTCAGGTTTGGGGAGCTGCTTGAGAAGGCATTTCTAGCTTTACAAAGGACTACATAGTGAGATGTATGTTGGGCTGAGTGCCGGCCCATGGGGACTGTGTCGCCCAGCTCTGAAGACGGAAGATTTGCAGATTGAAGGAAGGACTGAAGGCTTGAAGATAGAAGTGCTGCAGATTCGAAGATCATTAAGGACCTGAAGTCCTATAGACATGCAGACTGAAGCTTTGGAGACTGAAGATGTGCAGATTTGAAGACCTGAAGCTTTCTAGAATTGAAAACTGCAACTTGGATCAGTTCAGTTATGTATGCTCTTCTTCTTTAGCTTTGTCAAGGACGACAACGACTAGAGGGGGGAGAGTGTTGGGTTGTAGGGTATGCCACATCCACAATTGTGCATAGGAACCCTTCCTAGACCATGAGAATAACCTTTTTTGTATATATTTGAGTGTCACATGTGAACACTCTCCTAGAGGCACTTTTTAATATTCTCTTATACCATAGTGTAGGTAGCCCTTGGATATCTCACATTTTTGGCCCTTTTGAGGAATTCCCACGTAGAAAATCCCACGCATGCATATTCTTGGGATTTGGTGGTTACAAGACTTTATTTTGGAATATCCTAGAAGATATGTTAGTTAGAGAGAGATTCGCTTTTTGACTTTTCAAAAGAGCACATAGGGAATAGAGCTTAGCCTATATATAGAAGCTCATTTTTGTAAAGAAGGGGGCTTTTGGTCCACATGCTCTCATGTAATATCTATTATCAATGGAAGAAAGCTCTCTTTTACTCCAAGACTATTTACATTTATGTATTGTGTCTTTGTGAGTGTGCGAGAGTGGTGTGTGTGTGCCTATGCATGTGTCTCCTTTGTGTGAGTAGAGTACTTGCTTTTGCTTGTATTTTCCTCATGGACTAGGATCCTTGACTCCCTATTCTCCTTGTTTTCAAGCATGTGGCATAGCATGTGTCTGATGCCAATGGCTTGAACATGTTGGAGATAGGGGTGGATGAGACAAGAGTCAGTCTTGAGCTTTCCTTCTTGCTTCGATGCAAGGTAGTGAGGGTTTTGGCCTTCTCTTGCTCCAACCTCAACAGATAGTTATCTAGATAAATATATAGTCCACCATTTAAATCTAAAGGATAGGTATTTAAAAATGTGCTTTCACAAATTTATGAACACAAAGGTACATAAATATATAATAGAGATAGAGATGGATAACCATTATTATTCATTTTGGTCCAATCAAAGATACAACTCTTACATGAGATGAATATATAGTTATCTCTATAAATGTTGAAGATATATGGATAGAAAATATAATCACTATTATTCATTGGGGTCTAACTACAAATTACAATCTCATGTAATTATGATATATTAAATATTTAGATATCGTGACCATATGTAAAGAGTATCATATATCATATTAACACATCAACATAATTATACATCAGAATCACGCATCATAATCAGACACCATAATAAAACTTCATAATAATTATTCATCATAATTGAACATTAGCCCTCAATATCCTACACCATCCAACATCATCATTTTCTAGATTCGTGATTCTGAAGTCATTTAATGGCCCAATGTGATTCTCAATGATTGATATATGCGAATTGATTTTCCATTTATCTTATTCACAACATGAGATCTCCCCTCTTAGTTGTTGCCTAGACATTCGTTTCCTTTGTTGATTATTATAATTTGAATTCTTTATTTTCTACTTACCCTTTATAGGGATCAAACAAACATCTTTGTGAAGATGTCCATACTATCGAAGGTTTGAATGATTTATTGTTCTTTGTTGATATATTTAGGTAGTGATGTGTGTGAACATACTAGCACCGTCGGGGCACTTTTTTCCCTCTTTAGGAGATTTTTTTCCCGCCAACTTGTATATACACTTATTGCCCTAGTGCACTACTTATCTTTGTACATTCTCTAGTAATACATTCAGTATTGTGTGTTGTGATCCAAGCTTCTTCTCCTTCCTTGTGTTGTTCCCGTGCTTCCACAGACGTCTATCTCCAACAATTAGTATCAGAGGAGGTCATTGCTTCATCTACGGCGCCATCAACACTCCTCCGGTTCTAGTCTTAGAATCGCATGAATTTTGGTGATCATACTCAGCGTGTTTTCGAGATCAAAACAGCTTCAATTTGTGGTGCTGAAATGGTGATCTGAGCTCATTTCGGCCTCTAAATGCACTATCGCAATGCTTGTGTAGGCTATTTCGTCTTTTTGTGCCAAAGGTATATACTAGTTTTTTTTCGCCAATATAAGCATCTCAAAGTCTACTACAGGTCTAGTGGAATTTGTCTGGGCAGTTCTGTTCAACTTTTTGAGATATAGTCAATTTTCTGCATCAAGGTATTTTAGTTACCGGCCATGGCTCAATCATGGAGATGGCGAGATGTATGGTCAAAAGCCAAGTTCTACCACATAGTTTCTAGCTTGAGGCTATCATGTGTGCAACATATGTACTTAACAGGTGTCCCACCAAAGCACTGCAGTCTATCACTCCATATGAGGCTTGGCATGACCGCAAGACATTTGTTGCTCATCTGTGTGTTTTTGGTTGTTTGGCATATGCATTAGGGCTCGAACAAAATCATAGAAAATTGGATGATAAAGCAGTAAAATGTATTTTTGTTGGGTACATTTCTGAAAGAAAAGGCTATCGTCTACATCACCCATAGACTAAATGCATTTTGGCTAGTCGTGATGGTTTTTTGTGGAAGATGCTATTCATCCATTGCTCTCATGTACTAAGGAGACATCTATTAGCTCCAAAGGTATATATGATACTTTGCCTCGTTTTACAGGTGGAAAGTCTAGTGTTGATCCTAATGAGGCAACTTCGCAGCCTTTGCAAGTTTCATGTGATGATGCAGATTTACAAGATGCACTTATTGATGAGAGAGCTGATATTGAGCAGGTAAGAACTATGCCAAAATGGCTGGTGCAGACCTTGTGTGACAGCAAATTAGATGCACCTCTGTCATATCGTACTCATTCAGGCTCTCATAGTGCCTCATTTGCATCAGATTGATATGCTATGGCTGCATCTAGTCTCTTTGATGAGAATGAGCCTGTTTTGGTTTGATGATGCACAAAATTCAGAAAAATGGATGGTTGTTATGCAATATGAACATGATGCTATAATGAAGAATGGTACTTGGTCTTTGTCTGACTTGCCTCCTGGCAAGAAGGCCATTGGCACTAAGTGGGTTTGCAAGTTGAAGTGTAAGCCTGATGCAACAGTTGACAAGTGTAAGGCTAGGCTTGTTGCAAAGGGTTATGCACAGGAAAGAGGCATTAATTTTGATGAGACCTTTGCACCTACATGTCATATGACTATTGATCGGAGCGTTTGTGCACTTGCAGCCCATCATGGTTGGAATGTACATTAGTTGGGCATTAAAACTGCATTTTCGAATGGTGACTTGCATGAAGAACTGTATGTTTTTCATCCCCATGGCTTTGTGCAGAAAGGGCATGAAAACGAGGTGTGCACGTTAAAGAAGGCATTATATGGTTTAAAGCAAGCACCATGTGCTTGGTATGAGAAGATACATGCCTATCTGATTGCACATGGTTTTGAGAACAATCCAACTCAAAGCACCTTATATGTTAAGCGTCCTAATAATGTGCTTTTGATCATTGTGGTTTATGATGATGTCATGCTGCTCATTGGTCCTCATGAGAGGCATATTGCTGATTTTAAAGCTCATTTGCATGGCTCATTTGAAATGTCTGATTTGGGGCATTTGCATCACTATTTGGGCATTCAATTTATGCAAGTTGATGATGGAACCGCTTTGTGTCAAACGAAATATATTGACATATTATTGTAGCAATTTGGACTTGAAGACTGTAAGCCTATTGCCACTCCTATGGAGAAAGGTTTACGATTGAGTCTTGATGATGCTCGAGATGCATTTGATGTTTCCTCTATCAGCAGGCTGTTGGATGCCTGATTTACTTATGCATTACTCAACCAGATATTCAGTTTGTTGTCTCACCAATAAGCATGTTTATGCATTGCCCAGGTGTCAAGCATTGGCAGGCGGCTAAGCGCATCTTTCACTACTTGAGTGGTACTCGGCTACTTGGGTTGTTTTATCCCAAGGGGGGATCACTACCACCAGATTTGCAGGCTTTTTCTGACTCAGATTGGGCTGGTTGTTATGACACTCGTGTGTCCACTAGTGGCTTTTGCTTCATGCTTGGTAGCTCATGTATATCTTAGTTGAGCAAGAAGCAGCCTACTGTGGCATACTTCCAGTTGTGAGGCTGAGTATAGGGCAGCTTTCATAGCTACTATTCAGTGTGTGTGGCCCAGAGGCCTTATGGCTGATTTGGGTGTTGGTCAGTCTTCTGCCACCACCATCTTCACTGACAGTTAGAGTGCATTGGAAGTTGTGAGGAACCCTCTGTTCCATGCTCACACTAAGCACATTAAGGTGCATTATCATTATGTCAGGGAGAGGTTCTCTCCTAGGGACATCAGCTTGGCATATGTGCCCAGACAGGAGAACATTGCAGACCTTTTCACAAAGGCTCTACCTAGGGAGAAGTTTGAAGCTTTCCGGAAAGCTTTGGGCTTACTTCCTTTTGTGGAGTGATTTCCACATAGCTTGGCACTTCCTTATACATGAGTGCCAGCTCCTTGTTCACCGCATCACTCCCAGGGGGGATTTGTTGATATATATAGGTAGTGATGTGTGTGAACACACTAGGACCGCCAGGGCACTTTTTTCCCTCTTTAGGAGGTTTTTCCCCCGGCTTGTATATATGCCTATTGCCCTAATGGGCTACTTATCTTTGTACATTCTCTAGTAATACATTCAGTATTGTGTGTTGTGCTCCAAGCTTCTTCTCCTTGTGCTGTTCGCGTGCTTTCGCACACGTCTATCTCCAACATTCTCTACCAAGCCTTTTAAGTTATCTCAATACAATAGTGTTTATCATGAAAGTATTGATCCACATGTATGTCTCTCTAGGGATTCAAGTGTGTGTGGAGTAAACGGCAGAAGAAGGCCTTGGGAAGTAAGTAAAAAAGATTAGTACATTAGTTCATCTACACAAATGTCTTTAAATAATCGGAAGGTTTTTTGTTGATTAAAATGTTTGTATGAATTAGGAATGAGGAATCTATAGTACCAATTAATATATCGAAAGATAAGATATCATATGCAAATTATTGAGGATAATGCATTAGTGGCACATGTCCACCACATGAAGTTTCTATGGTGCAAAAAGATCAGCATATGAAGCTAGCCACAATATGAGGTAATCTCAAAACTTAGTTGAGCAAAGAAAAAGATGTATGCAAAGAGGAACCATATTGGAAACTTTACAAAGTAGGAGTGCGTGATAAAATTAATCGTACACACGATGAGTAATTAAACTTCTTTGCAAGTTTTGAATTTCAGTTGGCTACCTGTTAATCATTCATGTTCTCTTTTCATTTGTATTACCTAACAGAGATAAATAGATGTTTTTTATCAAATGAATATACTTTTCATCAGTAAGTTTGATCAACGTAATGGATACATCGTTTGATGTGTACGTGGAGATATGAGGTTCAATTCTTGACATTGTCGAATCTGTGAATTTCCTTGAATTTTATTGTTATATTCCTTAACTAATGTGAAACTAATGTGCTATTCAAGAAATAAGAGTCTCAATGCGAAACCCACCTATTCTTTTGTCAATGAAATATGCAGCATGCATGTGAGCCATGCTCATAGTTATTGATACTAGGATTTGCCTCATTATACTGCCATGATTTAGCTATCTCGAGCATACATTCTTTGCTTTAATCATCATATAAATGTTTAGTACAATGCTCCTCAGCTGCTTATACAAGGAGATAATATACATCCACAAAAAAAATGCCCTCCAAAAGAGTACCTTATTATTTAAACTTGCAAACATGGAACCACACAAAATGTTGTTGCTGTTGGATTGTGAACTTGTAGCATTGCTCATGGACATTGCAACAGAAGTTACGTTTGAGAGAATCTAGAAGAAAATGGTTAGCTTTCTTGATGGAGTTTTTACATAGAAAGTGTTGAGTTACATGGATTTGTAACTTGTAATTGTTTTTTAATTTCTCCCTTTTTAAAAATTCTACTTTATTTCCTCATGGGGGACAAGAAAGCTTCAAATGTTGAACCTATTCTTCATGAATGCCTACTTTCGAAATGCTTTCCATACTTTTACCATGTCTAGCAGATCCCTATTCGCAATTAATACATGAATATTTGCTTCGCAAAGTGCAAGCCAATGTGATGCCTTTTGCGCCATAACCGCGAGGACTCAGCATAACTATTTCTAAGCAATTACATACACTCGAAGAAATCTGAGTGTAGGACTTAACCGCGAGGTCGTTGGAATTGATCCCCCAACTCAGCACCTTCATCAAATTTGATGCCAATGTGAAGTTGGCATTCGTTTGCATGTGTATGAATTGTTTTGTTTATTGTTTGTGTTCAAGTATTTTCATTGCCGAGTATGAGGAAAGGGAAGCTTGTATTGTTTGCTTGTTGGACATTAAAGTCAAATCTTAGATCAAGTAGAAGGATAATCTACAATAACATGACTAAAAGACATCCAATCATACATTTCAGTACTTGAAACACACATAGAAAAATAGGCAATAACCTTGAGGAAGAGAGGGTCTACAAAATTATTGGCTCGATAAAAGAACATTCAGGGGAATTGAATGGAACGAATGTGGCTTTGTATCTTAGATATTATGAGATCAACAGCATGGGTTGCCTAAAGATCATAAAAAGGATACTTTCATTTAAATCTCAAATGCCTTCACTAGGGAGTGTATTCAACTTGGAGTACTTATACAAAACATTTCTTGGGCTGATTTTATAGAGCGCTTATTTGGAAATTTCTAATATGAGCACCATGACAAGCACAATCAGCCCACATTTCTAAAGTGGATGAGTACACTTGGGATTGACAAGCATATGGCTTAGTGTTTGACTATGTTTGAGGTAAAGTTCTATTCATTTCCTCCTAGCAATAGAATGGCCCTAGAACTAGACAAGCTACCAAATTTCTTGAGCATATTACACATTTCTCTAGGAACAAAGCTGCCGCCAATGTTAGAGCATGAGATAACTGCAAGTGGTCTCAATGAGGATTGGGAGACTTCATGTGCTCCTATTCATAGATGGCTGAATGACAAGAACATAATTTGTAATCATGCACCTAGAATCAATGGAAGAGAAACTCCACCAAATATGGAAATTCAGCAAACTATGCTACAAAGAGATGATAGAAAAATATCATTTCTAGAACCTAAAGCTGATTCCTTAGCAAACACATATCGAGGCTTTGTTATTTAAAATTGCAACTCTGAATCGTTTTCAAGACACTAAATCGAGAATTCTAGAACAAGGACCTAGGGCTGAAAAGCAGGCGAGTTAACACTTCAATCAACCTTAGACATGCATCTGGTGCAATGAGTTTAACCATCCAAACTGGATGTGCAATTTGTTCAAAGAAGCCAAAGAGATTAGTTGAGTTACAAAAATAAAAGGACAAATATGTGATTATATGATCAAGATCTATGAAAAACGAAAAAGAGATGAAGAAAAAGAGGGACGAGCTAAGAGAACTAAAAGGTGTAGAAAAGATGAAAGAAAGATTGAGTCCAAGAATGAGCTAGAGAAATTTGAGCTCAAGAAGGATGATGAGAAGCAGAAGCAAGGAAGAAGGCTAATGAATCTAAAGAGATTCCTCACAAAGAAAAGGTTCATGAAGTATTCAAGAGAAGGGAAAAGAGACCTCAAAGTGAGGAGAAAGGAGAAAGGAAACATGAGGAAATGAAAGCTTTTGAATATGAAGGTGAAAAGCTGGAGAAAACAGGTAAGAAACTACCTCCTTTTCAATGGATCTCGAGCACATTGATATAAAAGAGGTTGTACATGAAACGATGATGAAATGCCAAGTTACTTGGAACTTTTAACATTAGCATGCATTGACGATGTAAAGTAAGACTTTATGAGTTCCATAAACCGAAAGGTGAAGATATTAAAATGGAAGATATCAAAAAGAAAGAAGAACCAAAAGTTAGTACATTGAAGGTCAATGAGGCATATTTTGAGAGATATTATTGTGGGAGCCATCTGGCTTTACTAGACTTCAGCCCTAAAACAAATGCAGTATCAAGAGAGCCATACGAAGAGAGAAATATCACGATCATGGATGGAAAATGAAGGTTGCCAATAATATTATGCACCTAGATATTTATTTCGTGCATAAACTAATGTATCAATTTCTATTGAAGATGTTAAAGAGGAGCATAAATTTTTCATCTGTGATGATTGTTCATATCCAATTTTCTTGGGGCAACCATTCATGTTTCACAAAAAGATGGAACAAAGAGATCTTAGATGATAGTACTACGTTTTCCATGATTCATTATCAATATTTCATAAAGTTAGTGCAACTTATGACAATATTTAATCACCCAAGAAATTGACGATCATTGAGGAAGTTTCCTCTCATGGAGGTGGATGACAATTTCAAGTAAGTTCTGCTATTATGTCCGTAAATAAGGGTAAATATGTTCTTGAATTTTTGTATTGACACTACTATTTCTTGATAGCATTTTTCAGTTTTTTCTCTGTAGGACATGTTTGCTTTGTACAAAGAAAAACGAGCAAACACATTACAAAACATTAAAATGAATTCAAACTTGATTGCCTTAATAAAATGGATGAAAACATTTGTGGGGTAATTGAAGATGTTTCCAGCTCATAGATGATGGAACAATTTGTCAAGTTCCTATATCTAAACCGATTTGAACGGAAAAGTTGTGCCATTACCATCACTAGAAATGTATGCTATTTTGCAAGTGTAGATTAAAAACAACTACACAACTTTGATGGTTTTGAGTCTAAAGTTGAAACTAAATACAAGACTGCCTCTAAAAATGTTGAGCTAGTAGTGAAACCTTTACCAAAGGTAAGTGATGAAATGATAAATAAAGTAATTCATGATCCAGTTCTTTGTGATAAGTCTAAAATTGCACGTATATCACATATGAAACTATTCAAAATGTTGAGATTGATTCTAATGGCTTCCGTTTCCCTATAGAAAAATTCTATTTTGAAACATTCATAAGAATGCATGGTAAATTATTTTCTCTTTATCCACACGAAATAGGATAAGCTTGTAGCTCCAACTATCATTTTTACAATTCCTTATATACCTTGGAATATGCACCCGATTGTGATACATAAAGAACATCTTCTTAAGTTGATGAAAGTGCTCAAGGACAAAATTAGTATGAAAATCCTAGAATCCTCATCTTCTCCTTACTCTAATTATTTTTTAATTGTGCCAAAGAAGCATTATAAACTTAGGTTTATGCCGTATGTGCAACCAATCAATAAAGGAAAAATCGAAATGTGCGCACTCAACCAATTGTATATGAGTTCTAAGAGGCATGTATAGGAAATTCCATATACTCTATGGGAGATCTCTATTCTTGTTACAAGTTATTTCAATTGGCAATTGAAATTAGGGACATTTCTACAATGAAGATGCCTCTTGGATGAGTTTGCATGTGCAAATTACTTCAAGGTACCAAAAATTCAATTGCACACATGATGAACGCAATGATTTTAGTGTCGGATGACCTAAGTACACACATTGCAATGGCATTTATAGATGATATTCATTTTAATCATTGTGCAAAAATGGATAAAGAACTTACCATAGGCAGTTATGGAAATAAAAAATTTACCAAAGCTCACATTCTTGACTATGAAAATATCTTTCAAAGAACTATTAAGCTTGGCTTGAGTTTTTCTATTGAAAAACGTGTTGTTGGTGTAAACGAGTTGCTCATAGTTGGGAATGAATGTGGATTTTCAAGGCAAAAACCATATCCTCCAGAAGTGGAAGAAATTATAAGAATGGAAAACATTTGCAATTTTTTGCATGAAGTGAGATGATTCCTAGGAGCATGTGTCCTCTACTCGAGATGGATTCCTCACTTTGCACACGTATCAGATGATTTGTATGGCCTATTGAGGATATATACTATGAAGAAGTTCAAATGAATTTTGATGCAAGAACCGACTCTTAAAAGAGTCGTTTATTCCAATGGAAAGACCATCTTATTTGTAGTTGATACTAGTCCAATTCGTATTGCTTAGGTGATTGGTCAAGATGAGGGAGAAGGAAACATATATTCTATTATATTTTTTGCAAAGATCTTACAAGAGGGTCAACTTAGATACCCTCAAATCAAAAGAGAATTACTGTATCGGTGCAAATTTTTTTTGTTGAAATGAATTTCTTGCCTTTGTTTGGAATGATACTCAAATGATATTCCCATCTTGTGATCCGAATTACTTTATCCGGTGAAATTATTGTTCTACGAATGGATTGCTTGCGTTTTCTTGGGATCTTAGTCAATTTTGAAACTCTTGATATTCCCATATTGCAATGGATTAGTTATATCAAATTTGTAAACCTAGAGTTACTACACATAGTCGGTAAGAAAAATGTTCCTGCAAACTATGCTCTCAGAAGCATGATGTAATAATTTTGAATATCAAGAAATCGGAGAAATAAAAAACCCTACCTATGAGATGAATACATCTGAATTAAAAAAAATTGGTCAATCTAGTTTTGTTGGAAATTGATTCGACATTGGATATTATTTTAGAAGTTGAGTGCATGATCATCTTGTTCATCAAAGTATTAAAAAAGCATTAGGAAGCCTACACACAATATTGTTTTACAAGATGGTTATATATGGAGCCATGTTCAAGGAAAAATCAATTTCCATAAGGACTAGTTGGGAAAAAGGAATTGAAAATAAGTGTGATGAAAGATTTTCAAGACTCTTTGTGGGATATCCATAGGGGGTTTGCAAGCACATATGATAAACTCCAAGAGAGATGTTGAAGGCCCACAATGTATTTTTTTATTACTTCATATGTTGCATCATGTAAATAATTCCAAATACACTCATCTATGAGACACTACGATGGTTTACACCCTACCTATCCTCCAAGCATACATTTTAACTGGTTTGATGAGTTACTGGACATATCTTTAGGAGTTATTAGCATGTGATACATTGTATTGCAAGAGAGGATCTAACTAATAATATTGAGTTAATTACCATCATGTGATACATTGTATTGCAAGAGAGGATCTAACTAATAATATTGAGGGTAGAGATATAAGTACCAATCATATGGAAAACATGTCTAAATTCTTGTTACAAGATGTGTTTTGTAGATTTGGTTATGTAGATAAAGTTGTAGCTCATCGTGGGGAACATAGTACACAAGAAAGGAAAGATTTTTCCAAAAGCATGGTATCCAACTTGCTTTAACTTCTATACATAATCGTGAAGAAAATGGAAAAATAGAAAGACATCATTCATTGATAGTTGAAGCATTAGCAAATGTGAGAGAAGGGATAATTAATCAATGGCCAAATTGTTTACCTTTCGCTTTGTGGGGTGATTGTATGGAATGCATGCACACTATTTTCATTTGTAAGTTAGCGATAGGAAATTGTTTCAAAAGGCGAGAACGAGAGTACTGGAAAATGCCAAAGACATTGATGGATTTTCTTAGAGATATTGAGCACTGGGACAACCACGAAAGTGAACGAAGTGAAGAATGTAACAAACATAGTATGCATTCATGCATTGAACATTTTGTTTTGAATAAAAGCACATTGCATTTGCAGATGAGGTTTAGATAAAATTTTTTGCAAATTCTAGCTACTTGGAGAAACGTTGTCAGAAGAAATGTTTTATGTTTAAATCTTTTTCACCATGTGAGAAACCTATGCATCTTCCAAGTCCGCATAATAGGACCACATTATATGGCCATGCATGAGATCCAATGATTATTTCCAAAACCTCCACATTCATTTGCGCATGATTCATTGGGAGGATTAATGTAAATTCTGAATGAAATGTTTGTGACATGAGTGATTGATCTCCACATTGACATGAAGATAGTAGCTTTAAGATGTTCAACTAATGTCATGAAAGCGTTTTTCATTGTTTTTTCGAGATTCGAGACTTATAGCTACTGAGAGATGTCATTTTTTATGTATAGTTCATTTTTCATGTCGTTCAATTTTCCAAAACGTTTTATCTTTCCTTCCAAGAAATATTTTATTGAGAAGAATATGGAATTAAGAGCACCAAGGCCACTCACAATACCAAAATGGACTATGATAAATCAGGAGCATGATCAGATAGAAAGAAGAAAATCAAAGAAAGAATCTACAAATATACTTTGAAGGTTGGTGGGCAGGTAGAGCGGACAAGCCTACGAAAGAGATGTGGATCCTTCTCAAGAAGAAGCAATGCAAGGAAGCGATTATGTTCATGATGGATGTCAATAGGGTTGAATGTAAAATGGATGAAGAAAATAGTACACTGATTTTCAACCACTTCACCCATCTCTTGGGGATTTCCATGCTTCTTTCTCCTCACAGACGTAACTACATGACCGCCATTTTGTGCATTAGAACCGAAAAGTATCCCGCAAAACCTTAAAGCTCTTTGTACAACTTCAATCTTGGATGCTGAGATTTTGGAGGTAATTGATTCCCATCCTAATGGCAAGAGCCCAGGGTTGGATGGCCTTACCAATGAGTTCTTCAAGACCATCAAACATGTGGTGCCCACTCCTTTACATTTCATGTGGCAAGAGGCTATTTCTTATGGCATACTTCCCAATTGTCTCAATGAGGGCATCATCAAGCTCATTCACAAAAGAGGAAGCAAAAATAAAATTGAAAATTGATGGCCAATTACGATGTTGCAAACCAATTACAAGATCCTAGCAAAGACAATTGCGAACTCTATTACCTATCGCCATTGGGACTAGACCAATGAGGATTAAAAAAAGGGTTCTTTAAGGGGGGGTCCATCTTGGATGCTATCAATGATGTTTGGGAAGGGTTGTTTCTTGCTGAGGAATTAGTGCAAGATGTCCTCTTCCTTAAGATTGACTTCAAGAAAGCTTATGATAGACTCAAGTGGGACTTCATTCTTGAATCCTTGAAAGGCTTGGGCTATGGGCCAAGATTTTATTAAGATGATCTCTACTCTACTAGGAATGCAACTGCTCAAATAAACATCAATGGCCAACTCTCTCAAGCCATTAGATTAAAATGTTCTATTAGAAAAGGGTGCCCATTGGCCCTCTTATCTTTGCTATCATTGTCGATGGTCGCAATTGCCTTGTTAACCATCAAGCTCACTTAGGACATATTTAGGGCCTCAATCTACCTCTCAATCAAGACCAGATGATCATGGTTTGTGAGGCTTCAGGATCCAAAATAAATCATACTAAGACTGGTTTCAGGGTGGTTATTGGGCCCCCTCCTCAATTTCTTATTGACCATGGTTGTAAGTTGATCCCTAGTGGTCAAATCTTCCATTTCTCAAGTATTCCAATGGGATTCGATGTTTTGATGGGGCACTGATGGAATTGGGCTCTCTCTAAGATTGGGATAAAGTTGATGTACTAGAAAGGTATGCAACTTAATCTTATTGGACATGCTATGGTGATTAACACATTCCTTCTCTCTTTGATGCTTTACTTTCTCTCGTGCTAGAGACAAAAAGATGAAGAGATCTTCAAAGTAGAGAGAATTTGTAAGAACTTCCTCTAGATGGCTGACTAGACTAAAAGGGGTACCCCAAAATTCCATGGACTACCTGCATTAGCAAAAAGGATCAAGGTGTCTTGGGCATTCTAGACATCAAAGGAATGACCAATAAGATAGCGACAAAATGGTTTATTAAAGCATGGAGTCATAGAGATGCCTCTTGGCCCAAGCTTACTTTTAGAAACATGCGTGCTCTTAAGCTTGTGGGTCCGCAGAGGTGAAAGGGTCTGGACCTTCTGACCATATTGTTCTCCCTATTTTTGGTGACTCTCAAAGGCTTGCACTTGGTTTATTCTCTATAGAAGAGTTGGAACAAGGTTAAATAGTTTATCAGAATCAATGAAGATTTGAATGGTCAGCCAATATTAGATAGAATGATTCCATCTAACTCCCTATCAAGGGCATTAAAGGTGGAGTCTTGGAGCCTCCCAAAAGCTAGGAAGCTTTGGAACAAAGGCATCTCTTTGTGGAAACACCTATGGAACCAAGAAACTTGTTAGTGGAATAGATTCAAAGACATTGATCTAGCCAAAAGAGTGGACTATGAAGAGTGGCATCTATTGATGACTAGATTCAATGCTTGAGAATGCTTGAGGACTCACCTACTCATTGTTCAAGACTCTTCTCAGCTTGAGGGTCTGAGATGGCACAATGGCAATAGCCTTGAGAAATTTCAAAGATTGAAGAAGGATGTGGAATTTTATGTCATGTTGAATAGGAAGTGGTGTTAGGATTGATTAAGCCGGAGATGGGACTTTAAGTTCCAACCACTTGGGCATCCGTCATTGAAATAAAAACATATATGCTTATGTGGAAAATCCTACAACGTGTAATCTGGACCAATGTAAAAGTTGATAGAATTTGTGAGGTTTCCCTGTGGCTCAAATGATGCCTTTGTGGCATGGAAGACTTGGGACACCTCTTCTATTCATGCCCCAAACAAATATGGATCTGGGAGGGCCTTGAGAGAATCATGTTGTTACAGGGACAAATCAACTAGAAGAAAGCTTTTCTTAGTGAAGCAGTTCAAGAGCTCTATGGAATGCTATCAAAGGGGAGACTCTATGGAAAATATGGAAAGAGAGGTGTGCAACCAAATTTGGAAGCCCTCCTAAAGAATGGTGCATCAAAAAATCCTTTTTCCTTTAAGGCAAAAGAATTTCCCATTGTAAAAGGCCCCTATCCTTTAGACATCATAGAGTGTTCTTCCTAGAGAGCAACAAGATCAAAACCAAGTGGGCCCTACATGAGGGGGCCAAAAGGCTTATCAACCTTCTTTGTAAAATTCTCTACTAATCTATATGCAGCTCGTGCTTTGTGGGATAGGGGGGGTCCCATGGGTGCTAGGCCCATTCACTTGTAGAGTTGTAATTTCCATTAATTAAAGTTTGGAAGAGTAGGCTTTACCAAACTTCCTTTTAAAAAAGAACAATGGTAGAAGCCTTATATGTTGGAGTTAGACGTCTGCGGAAGCACATGAACATCACAAGGAAGAAGAAGAAGCTTGGAGCTCAACACACAATACTGAATGTATTACCACTAGAATGTACAAAGATAAGTAGCCCGTTAGGGCAACAGGCATATATACAAGCCGGGGGAAAAAACCTCCTAAAGAGGGGAAAAAGTGCCCTGGTGGTCCAAGAGTGTTCACACACATCACTACCTAAATATATCAACAAATCCCCCTGGGAGTGATGTGGTGAACAAGTAGCTCGAACTCATGTATAAGGAAGTGCCAAGCTATGTGGAAGTCACTCCACAAAAGTAAGTAAGCCCAAAGCTTTGCAGAAAGCTTCAAACTTCTCCCGAGGCAAAGCCTTCGTGAAAAGGTCTGCAGTGTTCTCCTGCGTGGGCACATATGCCAAGGTGATCTCCCCAGCAGAGAACCTCTCCCTCACATAATGATAATGCACCTCAATGTGCTTAGTGCGAGCATGGAACACAGGGTTCCTCGCAACTGCCAACGCGCTCTGATTGTTAGTGAAGATGGTGGTGGCAGAAGACTGACCAACACCCAAATCGGCCACAAACACTCAGTAGTCGCTGTGAAAGCTGCCCTATACTCAGCCTCACAACTAGAAGTGGCCATAGTAGGCTGCTTCTTGCTCAACCAAGATATACATGAGCTACCAAGCATGAAACAAAAGCCACTAGTGGACACACCAGTGTCATAGCAACCAACCAATCAAAGTAAAAAAAAGCATGCAAATCTGGGGGTAGTGATCACCCCTTGGGATAAAACAACCCAAGTGGCCGAGTACCACGCAAGTAGCAAAAGATGCGCTTAACCGCCTACCAATGCTTGACTCCTAAGCACTACATAAACGTGCTCATTTGTGAGACAACAAACTGAGTATCTGGTTGAGTAATGCATAAGTAAATCAAGCATTCAAGAGCCTATTGATAGAGAACAACATCAAATGCATCTCCATCATCATGAAGACTCAATCGTAAACCTATCTCCATAGGAGTGGAAATAGGCTTACATTCTTCAAGACCAAAACATTGTAATAATGTGTCAATATATTTCATTTGACACAAAGCCATTCCACCATCAACTTGCATAAATTGAATGTCCAAATAGTGATGCAAATGAACCAAATCAAACATCTCAAATGAGGCATGCAAATCAACCTTAAAATTAGCAATATGCTTCTCAATAGGACCAATCAGGAGCATGTCATCAACGTAGACAACAATGATCAGAAGCACATCATTAGCACACTTAACATATAAGGTGCTCTCAGTTGGATTGTTCTCAAAACCATGTGCAATCAGATAGGCATGTATCTTCTCATACCAAGCACGTGGTGCTTGCTTTAAACCATATAATGCCTTCTTTAAGTTTCACACCAGGTATTCATGCCCTTTCTGTACAAAGCCACAGGGCTAGAAAACATATGTTCGTGCGGCTTCACCCCATCCCTTATCCTCTCTCGATTACTCTCCACCATCCTCACCTCATCTGCTCTCCACTTCATCATCACAACCTCTTCCGTCTCTCCCCCCCCCTAGCTGTAATGTTCACGAAATTGGCATCTATGGGCTAGCTACTGATCCAATTTTCAAAGCAATTGCCCTTCAGCTGAAGATAGCAACTCAAAACATCCGGAAAGAGTTGTAGGGCAAAGTTGACTTGCTCGAAGCAGACATCACCTTGCTCTAGGAAGAAGCAATTGTGATCAAAGCTGAGAATCACGCACTACAGCTTCAGCTCCAAAAACTCCAAGAACAATTAGCGGAAAAGGACACTCTACTTGTTCAACAGGACATAGAAATCACCATTTTGAAGCAAGAACTTACAAACAAGACAGATGCCATGACTGCCTTAGGTAATGAGCTTCATAGTACGAGGGATGCCCTCTGCGTGTTAGAAGAAGCTTCCTAGTCACTTGCAACCAATGTGCTTAAAGCAGAAGCTGAGTTACATAATGTTACTGAGAGATTGTTTCAGAGAGATCAAGAGTTCACAGAGGAGATCGCCAAGTATATACGGTTGAAGAAAGAACTTGACAGTGTGCAGAAGGAGAGAGAAGCTTATTATAAGACGATGCAGTTTCAAGCTGAGGAGCTGGAAGGAAGAGAAAAACAATTAGGGGCTCAGGCTGATAGGCTTTCTAGAGTTGATGCAGAGATCGCTGAGATGAAGCTGAGAAGAGACGCCGCTATCGCTAATGACGTCTACCTACAAGAAGCATTTTGGTAGACCCAAACAGAATCGCTCATCACTCAAGTTATCGCTGCCAGTTCGGTTCGAACTGATGCACAGCTTATTGAGCCCACCATTTTGAAAGACATGTTAGATTCTTTAAAACAAAAGATTACCCGAACTTTTAAGTTAGCTCGAACTCTGTATGTTCAAAGTATTATTGATGAGCATTAATTGTAAATTTTATTTTTGGGTTCGAGTCCACCGTGCATGCTAGTGTCAGCCGCCGGATTGGATCACTTTGTAATCTTATTTTTCTATATTTGCATGCACCGAAAAGGCGTGGTGAAAAGATTTAACCTTCTTTGAGTAATGAAAAGGCAAGCACGGTATTCTACAGGAGAGAGAGGCATCGCCAGACTATCTGCCTAGGGATTGCGTTGGAGATGCCGTGTTGCAGATCTTTGAAGAATTCTGAGTACTATGTTTGAGTATTAAGTTTCAGTAATTGATCATTAATTACCGTTGTGGGAGCGATTTGCGACGATTGGCGGATCAATTCCGTCGCCTCCCTAACGGCGCACGTAGGGTGACTATGCGGAACAGGTACAAGTTTTTCCTAAGGTCCGTAGGGTGAAGCGTTCCTATAACATTCAACTGCGTCAAAATAAGAAGGTAGGATAATCTTTTCACTAACTCTTTGATTTCTTATAGTTTCGTTTGTCTCTTCTTGGAAGTTTTCTACGTTTTTATCTATAGTTGGAGGAAAAAGATCTTCACTAACACTAGGTGGAACAATAGAAAGTAAAGTTATAGTTGTTCTAGGATCGAGCAAAGATTCTTCTACTATTACTTTTTTTATTAATTCTTTATCTTCTATTGGGTTTGGAAATAATAATTCAAAAGTTGTCGAAGGAAGAAAGGAATTATTCGAAGAACTTGCTTTATCTTCTATTGGGTTTGGAAATAACAATTCAAAAGTTGATGAAGGAAGAATGGAACTATTCGAAGAACTTTCATTAGACATAAAGTAAATGATACTAAATTAATAACCAAAGTCCTATACAACCTATAAGATGATGTTTTTAAATGATAATCTAATCAAAACTAAAAGATAGCCTATACAAGCTAATAAAAGTTTCAAGCTAAGGATAATCTTTGCTCTTCAAACTTCAGGTCACATGTGAATCTCCAGTTCGCCAATAGCTTTCTGCAAAAAACACATTACAGAAATTAGTATATCTTTATAAAATTTAACACTCATTTAGCATTTAACACTAAAGTAATTAACTTTCTAAAGCACATATATATTAAGTACATTCTTTTATTAAAATAGATACATTACAATAAATAATTCATTTACGTAATTATTTACTATACATCAACATACATTGTTTACTCATAAATAAACATGTATTTAAATAACATACATACATACATAAATAATCATACATAAACATACTTGCACATGCACTAAATGATCATGCATACTCATGCACATGCATTAAATGATCATGCATACTCTCATGCATACATGCACATGCAGAAACATACACACACTAATACACATATGCATACTAAACATATGCATGCATACACTAACACATGCTAACATATACATGCATGAACATACACTAACACATACATATATGAACTTATACTAACATATACATGCATGAACATACAGTAACACATACATATATGAACTTACACTAACATATACATGCATGAACATACAATGTAATATGCATAACAACTTAAATACATACTTTAATTAGCATGCATTAACTTAGATGCATAAATTTCTAACATCTAATATGCACTAACATACTTACATGGGTTCAAGCTCTAACACTAACATGGTTCATGCACTAAACTAACATGGGTGCATATCCTAATATCTAACATGCACTATCATGATACTTGGGTAAAAGAACTTAGGTGTCTATCAAGTTGAAGAAGCTTGGGATAAGGGTAGGGTAAGAAATGTATAGGCTAAGAATGGTTAGGTTAAGTATTGGGATAAAGAAGAGTTGGATGGAAAAATGAGTTCTTTGGAAAAGAATAAGGCTAAGTTGCTTCTTCTTCATGCTAACCTGAGAGCACACAAAAAACATTAGGATAGCAATTCATTCATTTACTATGTAAACACACATACATAATCATATATACTAAATCATCCACTTACAATTAAAAATACATAAAAAATATCTTTATATCCCATTTTTTTTATTTTTCAGTAAATATTTAATAAATATATTTAGGCATAAATATAATCATAAAATCATAATATAATATTAAAATATAAACATTAAATATTTAATATGTCTAAACTATAAAGTAAATACATATGTTAATATAATAAAAAAGGGAAAACAATATCTAATAAAAAACTAAAAAAGAAAAAGGAAAATTAAATAAAAAGTCTTTCTCTCTCTCTGTCTCTCTCTCTCTCTCTGTCTCTCTCTCTCTCTCTCTCTCTCTCTCTCTCTCTCTCTCTCTCTCTCTCTCTCTCTCTCTCTCTCTCTCTCTCTCTTTCTCTCTCTGATGTGCGCGCAGTTCTGCTGCGCCGCCGGCAGAGGAGAAAGGGAGGAGAGGGAATAAAATAAAGAAAAACAAAAAATAGGAAAAAACTCTTTCTCTCACTCTCTACTATTCTCTCTCTCTCTCTTTCTCTCTCTGCTGCGCGCACAGCTCTGCTGCGCCGTCGGCAGAGGAGAAAAGGAGGAGAGGGAATAAAATTAAGAAAATAAAAAATAGGAAAAAACTATTTCTATCACTCTCTACTGTTCTCTCTCTCTCTCTCTTTCTCTCTCTCTCTCTCTCTGTCTCTCTCTCTCTCTTTCTCTCTCTGCTGCGCGCGCAGCTCTGCTGCGCCGCCGGCAGAGGAGAAAGGGAGGAGAGGGAATAAATTTAAGAAAATAAAAAATAGGAAAAAACTCTTTCTCTCACTCTCTACTGTTCTCTCTCTCTCTCTCTCTCTCTCTCTCGCTCTCTCTCTGCGTGCGTAAACACATACAGTTGCAGTTGGGAGAGAAGGAAAAATAGAAGAAAGTAAAGAGTAGGAGAAAGTACCTACAAAAAACACATTAGCAAAATATGGATCAAGTCCATCTATTTATACACACAGAGATCTTCACTTTGCCACTCTTTTGGATTTGCTTTATTTTCTCAACCATTCTTTAACCCACATTTATCCACCATACTTTAAATTAGCTTTAATCACATAACTCACTTGTTCCATTCTTTTAATCACATACTTTTTGCACTTTAAATGCATAAATAATCTAATCCATTCTTTTATCTTGCACAATTAGCTACCACATCTTTAATTGTTTACTTTAACCACTTTGGTTACACAATTAATTCACACCACTCTTTAAATACCACTCTCATATACCACTCATTAATTATCCACTTCATTTTCATTTTAATTTAATTATCCTAATTTTCTTAATTTAATAATGCATTTAAATAAGGCTTAGGTTAAGAATTTAATATATTAGAACCTTAATATTTAAATACACACATATGAGTAAATTAATTACTTAATTCATATTTTAATTTTTAATACATAAATATTCATTTTAAACATTAACTTAATTGAATACATGTTATATTAACCCTTAAATTCAATAAACCCTTGAGAACGTCCTTGAAACCCTTTGAAATCCCTTGTTAACCCATTAAAATTCTTCTGAATCCTATCATGAACCCATTAACACTTAAATAAACTCTAGCATGAACCCATTAGAATCTTTTAAGATCCTTTGGATTAACCCTATTGTCATAAAATTATATGAACTTATGAAACTTGGGTTGAATACCCATGATTCTTGAATGTATAACTATAAAATACTCATTAATTTTGTAATTAGGGTAAACCCTAATATGAACATATGTTCTGCTTCATCATTCATACCTGTAAACACTTTCAAAGTAGTTAATTCCATTCAACACAACTGATCATCAATGATATAAAACGATAGAGGTCACCAATAAAATTGTTTTTCATTTTCTCTGGTCATCAACGGAAAGGTTGAAAACTTTCCGACATTCGCCCCGGCCAATCCTGCACATCGTCCTCGATGGGCCAACCTGCAGATTCAAATGGAACATATCAAATTCTTTTGAAAATAACGTTTTATTTTTTTCAAAATTTTATTTCATCATGCATTCAAACTTTATGTAGTTAAAAAGATTAGCATAAATCATTTAAAAAAAAACAACATAGAAATAAGTTATAAAATATCATGTCATATTTTTGAATCCACATTTAAACAAATATTTATAAGAATAAATCATAAGTCTTATAGTCCTTCTGTTCATGTCACTTGCTAAGAATAAGTAATTTATCCTTCATAACAACATATACAAAGAGAAAACTTTTTCCCATCAGATAACAGAATTATATGCCTCCTACTTTTATTTCCTATGGTCTGACTCTCTTTTTATTGCTTAAATCATTTCATTTATCTTACTTCATCCCAACTCAGCTCTTTCTTTATTTCTTTACAAATCGGCCTATACCGAAATTGGGTGCGACTCCTGGACTTGTCCACCCGGCCAAGTTTGTTCCACTTGTCTACCAACCCGGCATAGCGCACGACAAACTATGTCAGCCCTACATGAAATCGACGTCAGCTCGTGGCTCTGATCGCCCGACCAGAGTAACTTCACCCGCCTACCGACCCATGTAGGCGCAAGACAACACATAGGTTAGGCCTATGATGAAACTAGCTACAGCTCGTGGCCTTGATCACCCGACCAAGGTTGTTCCACCCGCCTACTAGCCCAACATAGCACTCTAACAACAGACACATACATATAAGCTAATTGGGTATGAAGGTTTTAATTAATTTTTTATTTTATTTTATTTTAGAGGTCAAATCTCATAAAAAATAAAAGCAAGTTACAAAATCCCATTTTCTAATGAATAAAAATTTCTTTTAAGCATATACATATATTCAAAATAAGACTACCTTTTCTTTTACAAGATTCCAATTCCAAAATTTCTATTTAACTTTCTGATTCAGTTCATATAGATACGAGTTTTTATGCTTCAATCATAAATATTTCAGATATTTCTATATCTTAATTCTACTTTGAATTTTTTAAATAAATTGGAACATATCCTTTTAATCCATGCAGTAATGCTATGCATATACACAAAAAATCAAAGAATCTATAATCAAAACTGTTTCACTTGATTTTTAATCATCATCTTCATTTTCATCAGCATCATCATCATCATCAATTTCTTCAATTTCATATTCTTCATTATTCCTCTTTTTAAATAGTTTAACTCTTTTTCCTACAATCAAATTTTTCAATAAAGAACCATCAAGTTCTCTAAGCTTTAATGTACCATTTTCAAATACAGTCACAACTACATATGGTCCAAACCATCTCTTAATTAACTTTCTCCTAGCATCATACTGAGTATCAAAAGTGCTATCATAAACTAAAACCCAGTCATCTACTTCTATAGTACAAGGTCTAAGTCTATGTTTTTTATCAAAATAGATTTTATTTTTAAGACGTGAATTTTTAATTTTCTGAACAACTTCTTCAATCATTTTATGACCTATTTTTAACTGCATAATCCTAACTAAAATTAGATCTTCACGAGTCATCTCATTATTCCACGGAAGTATCGTCCATGAAATAATTTGGGACTGGATAGGAAAAATCGGCTTTTGACAGTACATTAGTTCTGCAGGCATAAATCCTGTAGACCTAGTATACGTCATCCTGTTTGCCCATAGTGCAAAAGGAAGGAATCTAGGCCACTGCGTCGTATCACCATTGCAGGCCTTAGAAATTGCCTTCACAATAGAAGGATGACCCCGCTCAATCTTACCATTAGACTCTGGATTATAAGCAGTAGTGAGAGACAGATGAATCCCATGCTGGTCAAAGAATTCTCTAGCCTCTCTAGCATCTAACTCTCCCCTATCTGCCACTATCTTCTCTACATAGCCAAATCTACTAATAAATTCTTCTAACAAAAATTTACATACGTTATAAGTAGTTTTCGTACGAAGAGCTCTACCTTCTACATGATTAGTCAGGTCTTCTCTAGCTAAAACTATATATCTCATCTTATCTAATCCTTTAGGCATGGTCACTAAATCAACTACCCACTTGTAATGAATACAAGGAGGGTAGGTAGGGTGCAAAGGTTCTCTATGCCTACCTGACGAATGTACCTGACATGTAGTACAAGTACTAACAAAATCACGTATATTCACATACATACCCGGCCACCAGTAGGCTTCTCTAATTTTATCATAAGTTGCATAAAAGCCTTTATGACCTGCCCAAAGAGTCTCATGCATATCTATCATAACTTTATTTTGCAGTTTTTTATTTCCTAAAACTCGCTGTGGATATCTAATTTTTCCTTTAGCATGTCGCCAAATAAAACCATCTTTTAGGAAAAAATTAAACGCACGTTTTCTAATATCTCTAAATCTATTAGCTGACCAAATAGGTAATTGCTTCAGAGTACTAAAATAATAACCTATATCATACCAAATCCCTTCATACTCATTTTTATTAAATTTTTCATATACATATACATCAGAAATATAATTAATTATATTTAAATCAATTTTAGTCAATTCATCATCTTCAAATTTAGCCCTAGAAAGCATATCTGCTACAGAGTTAGTTTTACCCGAAATATGATTTAAAATAGGATTAATAAACTTAATATATGATATCCATCTTAACATAGCTATATCAGGAGAAGAACAGTTAGTAATCATTCCTATTAAAGGTAAACAATCTGTTTCTATGATGACATTAGCTCCTATAAAATACTCTTTATCAGTTTTTAATGCAGTAACTAAACCCCATAATTCTCGTTTTATTTGTGGATAATTTCTCTGAGTTTCATGCAAAATTTTAGCTCCGAATCTAATAGCATATCTATTTCCCTCACTATCATCTTGACCTATGTAGCTCAGAGATGAGTAGCACCTCCTTTAATGTCAATCCGGGAAGACATGAGGATGGTATGAAGACCACGAGCAAGTGGAAGCACAAGTGTGTGAGTGAGAAGCACACAAGCATGCACACACATACACACACACGCGCACACACAGTAAGATCAAAGAGAGGAAGACAATGGAATCACTTCTATTGCAAGAAAGTTCTCATACAAGCTCAAACTACAAGAAGCTAACCTCTAAAATGAGCTCTCTAGCTCTATTTATAGTTCTTGACTAGCTTTGGCCCTGTTCAGACCTAGTGTCCGGCCTAGTTAAAAATTAGGTTCCGGGGCTTATTTGAGGGCCCAAACGAGATCTAAAAATTATGAAAATTGACAGGCAACTACATCTAAGGCTCCCCAAGCTCGAGGACTCCTCGGCTTGTACAAAATGGAGCTACAAAAAGGTGAAATGATATTTACAAGGGTTCGTAGTGATGAGAATCACTTTAGAATGATGTGGGGGTTTTGAAAAAAATAAGTTGCCTCAGTGCTAGATCTTCATGTGTGTCCATACTTGCTTCTTCCCGCATCCTGTCAACACTCTCCCCCCCCTAGGGTCTGTCGCCTCTGACAGACCTCTTTTCCGCCGTTTGATCAATGTATTGTTGCAGGAGGTCGGTTGCCAATTCTTGTTCTTTGATTTTTAAACCTCTGATTAGATCTCGTTGCAAAGCCTCCCAATCCACTGTACCAGGCATGTCAGGTTGTGGCATCGTGTAAAGCTCAGAATGTATCGTTTGTTCGCATGCAAAGAGATGGAGTAGATGCGTAGGCCGTGGCGCAAATACCTCTGAATGTGCTTCCCAAAACCCCGTGGTGAACATATCGTCAAATGTTTGCTTGTAGCAGGCAGGGAGATATCTTATGCGTGCATGCCATGCGTAAGCCACTCGTATGCTCGGGGTTGTGCTCATATCATATAGCAGGTCGTAATTACCATTAATAAACCCGGGAATAGGAGGTTGAATACGGCATACATTGCGAAAAGTTTTGAGTACGACCTGCATCATGTCGAAGATCTTGAGCATCATCTGGGCAGCGACATCTGGCATAGGGTGGAGGCGTGGTATCCAATGTCTGATGGTTGCAATCATGTATGACACTGTAGGAGTACCGGTTGGGGGGGCGATAGTGGGGTAATTGAGCCATTCTTTACAGTTTGCGTTATTCTGAACCTTGATGGCAAAAGCTTTCCATGATCGGCGTCTTTGCACTGGCCCAAAACACGGATTGTACCTCAAATGCATGGGGGCATGATCCCATGTTCGAAGCATTTCTGGGTAAGTTTCGAGTAACTTTTGCCTCCACGTTGGTTGGAATATGACCCCTTTTCGTGCCGCTTCTGGTATGTCTTCTGGTTCGAACTGTGTGGCAAATGTGGGGCACTTGTTGGTGACCCGTTTGATTTCTGCATTGTAGTCAGCTAACAGTACAAAATAGGGCTTGTATTGCAGTTCTGAACTAGTGATAAGGCGTCTAGGGGCGATGTGCCTGAAGTATTCTGAGTGAAGGATGGTGTCCTCAATGGCCTTCATTGCCAGCATCTGAGTGGATATCCGCTCCTGATGAGTTTGCCCCATCTCCTCTACTTGTTTCATCCATGCTGATGGGGGTTCCTCATAGGTATCTTGACCTTCTTCTGTTACGCGTCCTCCTGGGAATGGTTGAGGCTCGTAGGCGCCGACTAATGCTTCCTCCACTGGGATGGTAACTGCTTCTTCTTCTGACGGTTGCTCTGGTGGGGAAGGGGGTCGTTCGTACTGCATCAACTTCAGTTTTAATTCTGCGATCTGCTGCCGTAACTCCAGCACGTCGTTGGGCGTTGAAGGTTCAGGTTCGGTTGAAGTAGCAGCGTCTGTCATTTCTTTATGCTCCTGTCCGTGTGGTGTAGACTCTTGGGGTCTCTGCAAGTCCTTTAGCTGGTCGGCAAGCTGATCATGTGCTTCTAACAGATTGGCATACGTTTCCAATATTTGTTGTATGCTCTCTGATGGGACCGCTTGAAATTTGACCGGGTCTATGGGTGCTCCCGGGGTGTTCTCCATGGCCGCCTCGAGATTCTCTTGGTTTTGTTGTTGAAGCCGTCTGTTCTCTTCTTGAGCTGCCGCTAGATGTCGTCGTAGCAAAGCCATATTTCGTTGAAGCCTTGCGTTGCGGCCCATCTGATCTCGCAGCTGTTCCTCCATGGCTTTGCGCTCTTCCATATGTCTCGCCTCGAGTTGCGCATTTGTCTGTTCGAGGGCGGATATCTTTCTTTGTGACTCCTTATGACTGAACTCCAAAGCATTGACACGCTCTTGGAGAGTTGCTGAGAGGGTGCAAAGGTCTTTGTTATTTTCTTCCAACAATGTATATTCCTGCTTAAGCTGAGTGGCAGCTTCGAGCATCGTGTCGAGTGCAAGACTAAATGAGGTGGATGCGGGGGTAAGGATGGAAGATGCAGGGGGTTGGGAAGTGGGAATGGGAAAAGTGGATGTTGTGCCTATTGTGTGTGGAAGTGGTGATGTGAGTGTAATAACATGTGATGGTGTTGTGAGAACAGTGGTAGTGGGTGACCCAGTGGATGGTGAGGTGTCCATGGGATCGGACATGAGAGAGTGTGATTCGTGAAACGTGAACACCGGGATGGTGGGTGGTGTGATAGTGGTGTTTGTGAAGGTGGGGAAGTGAACTTGGGGAAGGGGCTTTTTCTTATGTTCATGAACCTGTCGAAGAATGTTTACAAATTGGGTCCAGAAGGAGGGTTGGGTGATTAGTGGGGTGCCCGGGGCAGTTACAAGGAATGGGGTAGGTAGAGTTTGGGGGGAAGGAAATGGAGGGGTGGACGGTAAGGAGATGGAAAGAGTCTGACTAGAGACAGATGGTTGTCCAAAGGCAAGGGGGAAGAATGGGTGACCTAATTGGGGTTCAAAAACCTGAGTGACAGAGATGGATGAGGGTGAAGGAAGGAAAGTGGAAACGGGGGTGTGTACAATGGTCTCACTATAGGAGGAGAATGGTTGTGTAGAAAGACACGTGGAGAGAGGCTCTGAGGGTGGGATAGGAGACGATGGGGGAGATGGGGCATGCGTAATTTCCTCCGGTTCATCATTGGGCCTAGGGCTAATCATGTGCACATCTTCTGCTGTGGACGTAGCTAACGCGGTAGAGACTTCCATCTGAATCATCTTTCCGTGTCGAGGTCGTGTATCAATTCTTCTTTGGTCGTAAGCAGGGTTCTCTTGATAGACCAAGGTTCTCATTGCTTCACTGATGCCACAGGTGTCCGCCAAAAGATTTAGCGATTCTACAAACTGGGGATCGATATGCTCTGAGTGTAACATCTGGTTTACTAGGGCCCTATTTGCTTCTTCTGTCATCTTATGGCGTCGTTGTACCTGCTTGATTGTTTGGTATAGCCGTTTGAGCTGTGCCGTATATGCAGGGGCTTCGTCTTCACTCTCTTCTGGGTTATTCCTTGGTGCCTGCTCCTGAGCTTGTGTGTTTGGACTTTGAGGAGGTTGCGTCACTCCTAGCTCCTGTACGCTGCTTGTCTCACCTCGTGCCTGTTCTCTTTGGGTTGATGTCCCCGGATCGATATTGTCAGGGCAACCTTCACTGTCTGATAGATGAGCCGTCTGCAGAAATGTTTCAAAATCAAAATTTTGGTCTTCGGTGAAAGTGGCCATCGCTGCGAATTCTGCATCGGTAGGTAGCGGAGGGGCAGAGGGAGTGGGCTGTACCACCTCTCTTGGTTGAGACTCCTGGAGATGGATTGTGATTGGTGCCACCGGGGCTTCCTCTCTAGTGGAGACTTCGGTAGTGGTTGCTGGAGGGATCAGGACTTGTGAAAGGGATCCACGCATTCTTTTTGCAGGCTGACTCCCTGACTTTCGCCCTTTAAACAATTCTAGATGTGCATACTTTAGGGCTCGAGCAACTGGTACATCATACGCCAGACATCTGTAGATGATTCTAGTCAACGCACAGCAACCATGTAGAGTGGGCTTCCTCACCCCCCGCTTGCCTGCCTCATACGCCTGATCTAAGATCCATACCGACATCTTAATGGGCAAGCTTCCGGTCTCTGCTAAATACAATCCGTACCATATCTTCTTGTGAGGCTGAGTGAAGCGGTCTTGAGCTGGAAATGCGAAGTGCTGGAGGCACATCCGCAGGGGTATGGCGATGTTGGGGGTGAGGGCGCACATGTCTTTAAGCTTCTTGACTCTATTGCTTTTCATTGATTCTGGTATCAAGGGGTCACGATCTGAAGGCACATGAGTGCCATACATTTGAAGGGCTTCCCTGATTAAGGTTACATTTAATTCAAACTTCCTCATCTCCTCCAGATTAGATAAGGAGGGCACCCAGAATGTGCCTGAATGATCTTTATCCCCGGTAGGTTTCAACGTAGCAATCAAGTAGTAACACCTGAGGAAGTCAAGTTTTGGTAGAGCTGCACTGAAGTAAGTTTGAAGTCCCGCCTTTTGCCAGATCTCTTGAAGTGGAGCTGCATTTTGCAAGGTCTCAAATTCTCTTGAAAAGAATTGGAAGGTCCACCAAACCCCTCCACACTCCATCTTGGACTCCCAGATGTGATCTGCGTCTCCCAAATCCCCTGGCATTTCATTGAACCAATGGGAGTGCCCTTTTACTCTTTCGGTTAGCCCACTGGGTGGATCTGGAATAGGAATCCTTCGCACATTCAAGAGTTCTTCAGGCCTAGCCGTTGGTGGAGCTTCCACTGGCATGGCATCCCAATTGATAGGAGCACCAGATCCTGCCTGAGAGCTTGTGCCTGCCGCTGTTGCCATGAGAGTAGGTTGCTTATCTGCTAGAAGACGAAAGGCACATTAGTGTTGCATAGGAAACAGGATGTAATGGTGTTCCCTTCACAATACTAACACGACAATCCCGGAGGTCAGTGATTAGTGGTGAGGTGTTTATGATATGGGTGAGTGGTGATTAAAGGTCAGTGTCATCCTAGATGCATACTTTGGTTATGCAATGGGCTCGGAATGCTTCTACGTTAGTGTGGACGGATTTACAGAATAGGGTCAGGGGGTTTAGTACACCGTTTAATTCTCCACACTTTGATACAGGAGTCGTAGCTCTTAGAGCTAAGGACATGTGAAGATTTCGGTCTGAGAGTGTGATGTATGTGGGATCTTGTGGGTACCCATTTCCAGACATTCCTGGGGTTGATGGGAGTGTGGACAGTGAGAGGTGTAGGCATCCTGTCACTTCCTGAGTTGTTGGCCAAGAGTGCTTGTGAGAGCTGCTTCATCCTTGTGCCTGTAGTTGAAGTAATTTGGGCTTGTAAGCTAGCCTTGGGCACCCATATCTGTCTAGCATTAGGGATGGCCTTCATTGACCGCTTAGGAACCCAAATAGAGATGGTGTGCCTAGGGGTTATATTAGGGGGCTTCTTAGCTTTGTTCCTTGATTGTGAGGCTCGTTTCTTGTCTCCTTGAGAATCTGCGATTGGAGCTGTGGGTCTCCCATCCTTGCGTATCCAGATCTGCTTCACGCCACGAGATGCTCCATGTTGCGCGGGTTGGCGCTCCTTCCTCTTGATCAGCGGTCTCCTTCGTATAGAGTGATGTTCGGTCCGTTCGTTTAGAATCTTCTTTGGATCAATTAGGAACTCCTTCTTGGCTCCTGAGCCTTCAGTAAGATTGACATTTCTCTGCACCATAGAAGTTTGGACAAGCACAACGTGGTTATCTTCGTGTGGATTCCTGGAGGGACCAGGAGTTGTTGCCTGTTCTATTGGTTTGAGTGCTTGATTTTCTAATTCAATCGTGAGACGACTCTGGCCTACCCAAGCCTGAAGAAGTCCACTTCTTAGGTTCAGGTTGACTGCGTAATCATAGATCCAGTCTTGGCCCAAGACAAGAGGTTCGGTCAGATCCTCGTCTTCACACATTAGCACTTTTGCTGGCATGAGGACCTCTTGTATGTAGAGGGGAAGATCCACCTCTCCCATACAAGGGGTTTCAACACCTCCTAATCCTATCAGATATGCTTCTATGGGTTTTACCTCCAACTGCAGCTGCTGGCAATAAGAAAGCCGAACTGCACTTGTGGCTGCTCCTAAATCAATTAAAGCCCTCACGCTTGTTGTGCTGTCCTTTTGTCCTATTTCTAGGGTCACAAAAGGTCGTCGGTCTACTATCTTATGGGTGCGCCCACCTGAAGCCTCACACATGGCCATGTGGTAGCCTGGAGACTCTTGAGTGTCAGTCATAGGCTGGTCCCTTCCTCGTCTCCTCAACTTCATTCTTCTGATACGCTCTAAGGCCTCTGCCTGTGCTTCTTCCCGAATTCGTTTTTCCTCCTCTTTACGTTGCTTAGCAATATTGAGTCGGCTTAGCATCTCCTCCGTGAGGGGTTCCTGATACAGTTTGACTCTGCATCCGCTAATATAGTTTGGGAGGACATCCCCCTCTAAAGTGGCTAGTTGTACTGCTCCACTTGTGGAGATCCTATTAATGATCATAGGTCCATAGCCTCTCTTTTCTAGCTTTCTTGCGTGTTGTTTCAATGTGTAGACTAACACTAGATCTCCTGCCTTCAAGCCTTTATCCTTCACATGGGCATCAAAGTATGCTTTTTGCCGTTTCTTTGCAGCATAGATGCCTGCTGCTGCTCGTAGCCTCGTCTCACCTAAACGCTCTAGATCAAAGATCCTAGAGGACAACTCGTGTCCATTCCACTCATGCTCTTGTGCTACTCTTAAAGCTGGAATTAGGAAATCTAAGGGTAGCACCGCATTTTGTCCGAAGACCATCTGAAATGGGGTGGCATTGAGTACCGTTTTGTAAGCAACTCGGTATGCCCACACAGCATGGTGAAGTTGTTTGTCCCAATCAGAGCATTTATTATTGACCAGTTTCGTCAATACGTTACACAGGATCTTATTCGTGCTCTCGGCTTGTCCGTTAGCTTGCGGGTGATAGGGTGCAGACTTCTTATGTACCACCATGAATTCTTGAAGGAGATTTTCAATGACCTCATTCAAGAAGTGCGTACCTCTATCACTAACCAACTCTATTGGTAACCCATATCTAGTGAACACATTTTCGAATAAGAATTTAGCCGTCGTTTGAGCATCATTCTTTGTCGTGGCTTTTACTTCCACCCACTTTGTAAGGTAATCTGTGGCTACAATAATATACTCTGCATGGGAGTTCCTAGCTGGGGGGTTGATGGGACCTACAAAGTCTATACCCCACTTTGAAAATGCACGTCCTCCCATCATTGGCCTCAAGGGCATTTCATCTTTTCTTGTCGGATATTGGGCACGTTGGCATGTGTCGCAACCCTTCACATAAGTATGTGCATCCATATGAAGAGTGGGCCACCACAGTCCTGAGAATAGAATGGTCTTAATTACTCTGTCAGGCCCAAAGTGTCCACCTGCAACACCGCTGTGTGCCGTTTCTAAGACTTTCAGGTAGTCTGATTCATGTACGCACAGTCTTAGGTAACCATCCTTGCCTCTTCTGTATAGGTTATCCCCTACTAAGGCATAGTCTTGAGCCTCTTGCTCCATGCTTCGTCTTCTTGCAAGACTAGCCTGATTGGGTAATGTTCCCGATCTTATGAACTCGACCAGTGGAGCACTCCAATCTGGGATTAATGACATGTGATAAAGAGTGGCATGCTCCACTGGGGGTCTCTCCTGGCACTCTGGACAGCTCTGGATCCACTCTTGTACTTCTTTGTCCATGCTAGGCCAATACACTCCTAAGCGTTTTAGATTCTGCAAGGTTCGTTGTTTAGAGTAGTGATTCCCTAGCGGTCCCTCATGGGCTTGTTGCAGCCAACTAGCATGTTCATCATCCTCGACACAACAAGCTAATATGCCCTCGTTATCTTGCTTGTACATGCTTCCGGCTAATATTTGATACTTTAGCGATTTTACAATTTCCTCTTTGCTTGTCTTAACATTTTTATTTGCAGGCCCGAAGGTTAGGACTGGTACCAACTTATTTGCCCATTTAGGTACAACTTCTAAATTGAACAGATAAGCATCGGGCAACTCATCAGACACTCCTTGCGATGGCTCTCCTGAAGTGATGCGAGAAAGATGGTCAGCCCTAAGATGGGTTCTACCTTTCCTGACAACCACTTCAAAGTCGTATTCCATTAGTAAGAGGAACCATCTTACTAAGCGGCCTGTATTGCAAGGTTTATTGACCAAATATAGTAACGCTTGATGATCAGTGAAAAACTTGAACTTATTGGCCAATAGATAGTGTCTAAACTTCTTCACAGCATATATCATGCCTAAGCCTTCTCTCTCCGTTGTGGTGTAATTTCGTTCAGCTGCATTTAATTGCCTACTAGCATATGCTATCGGCAAATCTAGGTTTCCTTCACCTGTGGGTTGTGCTAGCACACATCCTATTGCATGATTGGAGGCATCCACATGGACATGAAAGGGTTTGCTCCAATCCGGAGTAGTCAATATTGGTGCTGTGCACAAACGTCTCTTCAGCTCATTGAAGGAAGTCTCGCATTCCTCATTCCATTCAAAATTCGTTAACAGCCCATAAAGAGGTTTAGCTATGATGGCATACATGTGGATAAATCTACGATAATATCCACAATGGCCCATAAAGGCTTGTACCTCCTTCACATTTCTTGGTCTGGCCAACTCTGCTATTGCTCTCACCTTGTCTTCGTCTGTTGATATTCCATTCTTCGAAACAATGTGACCTAAGATCTTACCTTGGCGTACCATAAACACACACTTCTCTGGATTCAGACACACTCGATAATCTCTACACTTGTTGAAGATTTGCCTAAGCTCAGGGATGTGGTAACTCCTTTCTTGGGAATGAGCGCATAAATCATCCACATATACTTCTAAGCTCTTTCGCAAAAACTCTTTGAAGACATGACACATGAGTCTTTGGAATGTTGCAGGTGCATTGGTGAGCCCAAATGGCATCACACGAAATGCAAAGATTCCCCATTCTGTGGCAAAGGCCGTTTTGTGCTGATCTTCGGGGGCAATGGCTACTTGGTTGTAACCTGAAAATCCATCAAGGAAGCTGTAAACTTCCTTGCCTGCAACACGCTCCAAAAGATGTTCGGTGATTGGAAGAGGATAACTATCTCGGATCGTAGCGGCATTAACTTTTTTAAGGTTAATGCACACTCGCAATTTCCCATTCTTCTTGGGCACTACTACGATAGGGGACACCCATTCAGTATGCTCAATCTCATAGATGAATCCGGCTTCAATCAGCCTGTCAATCTCCTCTTTTATTTTGGCCGCATAATTGTCATTATACGTGTAAGGTTTTTGTTTGGTGGGCTTAGCATCAGCGGTCATCGGAATCGTATGAGAGCAGATCTCTGGATCTACTCCTTTCAAGTCTCTATAATGCCATGCGAACACATCCCTATATTCCCTTAATAGGGCTACGAGCTCTGCTTCTTCTTCTGCACTTAGGTCATCTCCTATGTACGTACATCGTTCTTCGTTCCCTTCAATGGTCACTACAATTTTTTTGGTCTTTTCTTTATTGTCATATGCTTCTCCTATAATGGCCTCTCTCTTAGGCATTCGTACCAAAATTTTCCGGTCTTCCACTTCATATTTCTTGAAATTTTCTGGTACTTCAAACAATGATTCTTCCTCTTCTTGTCTCACTGCTTTCCTTTTCTTTTTCTTTTGACTTCCTTCACTTCCTTCCTTTGAATTTATCGTTTTAATACTCGCAAGGGGTTCTTCTTCTTTTTGGGTTAACACTCCTATGTCTTCTAAGTAGTGTTCCTCTGAGTCAAAGTAAGTATCCATCACAATGGATTCTAGATCATCGTCACTCTCTTCCTCTTCCATGGACCCACTAGGATCACACTCTTCCAACAAGGGCTGACACATGAACACTGAAATGTCATAGCCCTCCTCATCACAATGAGGTGTCCATTGTTCTTCATTGACTGCAATGTCCATGGTAGCTAAGATTTCTGCCCAACCATGAGGCTCAAATTCCTCATCTGGAAATATCATCGGTGTATAGGCTGGGTCTTTTATTGGTCTATCTCCTGGAGGAGCTCCTTCTTCTCTCGCTTTTCGGCGCTTTTCCTCTTCCTCCGCGACCTTGCACATCCACAAGTGAGTATCTTCATGCAACCAGGATGGTTCAGGTGAACTTCCAGAATGCACGGAGATAGAATCTTCTTTCGCTTTGTGGATAGGATTCCACTGTAGGGGTGGTACATCTCTGAAGGTGTGATCCTTCAGATTGACCTTGGTGGTGACCCCTAAGTGCTGTAAGTACAAGGAGTTGGTTCCCCAATCCTGTACTATTTGCAATTGTCGTAGGAAAGGTCTTCCTAGGATCATCTCGTAAACATTATTCTTCTCAAAGTCACATATAGCAAACGTATGTTCAAACTCCACACCACAAGTGGTTAGAGTTATCCCTTCAAGCAATCCGAGAGGTCTTTCAAAATGACCATCTGCCATTTGAAGTTTCATTCTCGTTGGTCTTAAGGTGGGTTTGCCCCATCGCTTCCATAGGGAGATGGTCGCGATAGCAACTCCGGCACCCGAATCCACAATTGCTTTGGTTGTGTAACCTTGATAGGTGATCGGAAGATAAGTGTTACCTTCTTCACCTTCGCTCATGTCTCCTATCTTGTCGAGAGGTATCTCGGGAACTTTCTGCTTAGAGTCTACTTTTGGTATATTGGATTCAAGTTCTGGAACCTGATCCTTCACATGATTCCAAAGCTCCGGTTTTGCCTTGAGCAGCTCCTCTACAGTGAGGTGACATTGAACCTTAGTGTTTTTCACAACATCAGTGTTCCTGGGAATCACTGAGTCTTCGTTTCTTACCAATATCGTGGGCGCTCTGATCTGGAGAGATTCAGATTCCCATGGGCCTGTGAAATGAGGCAACTCTTGTAAAGAATTAGATTCAAAATCTAATCTCTCATCCTCTTGTTGCTCTGCTTGATCCCCATAGATAGAGGGAATGTCTTGGGGAAATTGATCATGAAGGTCATCAATCTCAGGAATAGGAGGGAAATCACCCTTCTCTTTGGCCCATTTCTCTTCTTGTATTTCCCGCAAGAACTCTGGAGAGTACTGTTGTATTGAAGGAGGTATTCCAGCATCTGTAGAATTAGGAACATAAGCTACCATTTGTGGTGCGCTTCCTCTTTCAACAACTGGTTGAGCCTGTGGAGGTAAAGAAACTTGTGATTTGTTTACCAACTGCTCTAATCTTTCTAGTAAGCCTTGGAAATGCAAATCCGGCTTGACAGCGTTCGTCTGACTGAACTTTTGGCTAGTCTCAAGTATAGCTTGAGCTTGTTCTACCATTTTCATACACATCTTCATCCGTTCAATCTCTAAGTCGGCTCTAGGATAACTCCTGTCTAGGTTTGCAGCTGTTGGCCCTTCTTGAAGTCGAGCCTGGTAGGCTTTAAACATCATGTCCAAGCCTTCAGGAGTGGGGTCAGCTAATACTGATCCTACTCGGGGTGGTGGGTGGGTTACGAGGGGTGTGTTAGAGGGTGGAGGAATGGAGGGTGATGGGGGAGGTAGTGGTGGAAGTGTGTGGGAGTGCGGTTGAGATGTGATCTCTGTGATTTTTGCCTTGGTTTCTCTCAAGCTTTCTTCAAGTTCGTTTATCTTTTTTGCCCATTGCCTCTTCATCCTTTCACGACTCTCCTTCCAGGCTCTAGTCCTCTTTTTGGTTATGCTCTCTGTTTCACTCACCTCGGGGCTCTGTTCGGGACCAACACCTTGGTGTTGTTGAAGTGCCTGGGCTCTTGTGATCACCTGCACAGGTGCAGTGGAAGTCCCGCTTCCTATGGAGTCTACAACTAACCCCACAACATTGATAGGAGTGATCTTAGGCATGTTATTGGGGTTTTTTGGGCAATCTCATAGAAGATGCTCTTTCCCGCAGTCTTGACAAAAGCCCTGAATGGTTACTGGCTGAGGTAGTGTAGGGATAGGTAGTGGACAATCACGTACAAGGTGATCTCCCTGACATCTGAAACATGGCCCTCTAGGAAATGGGGGTCGTACCTGCCTAGGTTGAGGTCTAGAGTTGGGGTTTGTGTACATGACATTAGAATACTCCGGTTCCCCACTATTTTCACTTGGGTCCTCATAGTAGTATGACTCGTTATGCTCGGGTGACTGCATGTAGTAAGCCTGTGGGCTATCAATATGTGCGGAGTCAAAACTATGGTCACTGGGGTCACTGTCTGATAGCAATGGGGTGACTGGGACTATGGCTCTGTTCGGATTTTCTTCAGTAGATGCATACTTCACTGGGATCACATTGGTTGGCGTAGGGGGTTGCTGCACTAGGACTGGTTGAGGTCTCTGCTGCCCTTGATAAGGTGGCTGATAAGTTTGTTGCGGTCTGTTGTATTGTGGTGATGGGTACTGATTCTGGTATCTACCCTGTTGTGGATATGGATAATTTTGCCTAACAGTTTGTTTGTTATATGGGCAGTCTTGTGCCATGTGATTGGTGTACCTGCGCTCTATGGTGCAGTACTGGCCACTAAGGTTCGCCTGAGGTTGAGCCATAATGGGGCATACACTTGCCATATGTTCGCCGCCACAATTGTAACACCGCTTAACTGGGGCAAATCTTGGAATTTGCTTGCTAGAGACGCCTAGTTTTTGGGCTACCTTCTCTGCAAGTTCCTCGATGGATGCAGATTGACCAGATGTCTGTGTGCTAGCGTTATCAGAATCCTTATAGATTTTTGATAGTCCTAATTCCTCACCGAGATTGTCCTCAATGTCTATGCACATGCGCACGCACTCCTCTATCGTTCTAGGGTCCTTCAGGTACACATATGACCTGAGCTTAGTGCTCAACAATCCATCTAGGAACAAGGCCACCTGTTTGGCTGGTGTGGGTAGCTCCGGCATAGGGCATCTCTCCAGGTACTGTCTAAATCTTCTTCCAGCTAGTCTGACCGTCTCTTGAGGTGTTTGTTTGAAGCTATGAATTAGTGAGGAGGTGTTGTGCCTGATTCCACTCTTAGAAAACTCAACAATAAATGCCTCTAAGAGTTGGTCTATGTTTCTGAAATGCCTCTCATTCAGTGGTTGGAACCACGTAAGGGCAGTGTTCCTAAGGGTTAGACCGAAAGCATTATATTGCGTGAATAGGTCCTCCACTTGTTCAGCTTTCAACACTTGTCGAAATTCTGCCACATGGTCATACGGGTCTCCCGTGCCATCGAAGTAATTCTTCATGGACTTCACAAGTTGGGTTGGACGCAGGGTCCTAGTGTGTTCTCTCGGCCTTGGCAAAGGAAAATCATCAATGTCCCGGTGATTCCATGGGGTTCTATGTCTCTCAGTTTCTACTCTATTCCTTTCTGTTCCCGTTCTTTCTCTTCCCAAGGAGTTGGCAAAACTTACCTCAGGTTTGTCTCTACCTCTATCTCTTTGAGCGCCATGAGCTTGGGAGGTCCCAGCTCCTTGATGACCAAAGGATACATTAGACCTTGGTTGGGGAAAGACAAATTCACCCTTCCAAGTGTAGGCATGTTTGCCCTGCTCCGTGACCACGAAGATTCTCTCTGATGCAGCGTCTAGGTAGGTTACTTGGCCTGGACTATCAGGGTCTTTAAACTCGTAGATTGTGAGGGTGTTCCTCTCCTGAGGTTGAGAAGTTCTATATCTCCAAAAAGCCTCATCGGTTTCCCGATTTAAAAGCAGATCTATGCTTTTATTATCTTGTGGAATCCACTCAGGAGTCATGATTCTGGTCAAGACAGACTTACCGCGGGGAGTTCTTGGCTCTCTCTCTAAGTTCCCTTGCTCTATATCTCCTATGTCGGCCTCCGCAATCACATTTCCCAACTCATCAGTTCTATCGGGAAGAGTGGTGACTACATATATAGTCCCCTCTTTATCTAGGTATGCTCCATTCTCAAACTTGACTACCGGGTGGTCTATTCCATGGGGTTGGTCGGGGTTCTTAATCTGGACCACTGATCTTCTCAGTCCGTCTTCGTAGATGCGAGCACCTAGATGATTCGTCCTGATATATTCCAATTGAGTCTTATAAGGCCCCTCTGGCTTTTCTAGATATGCCAACCCTGAACTACCTACTGATCTCTCCATGTGATAGGACATCTCAGAATCACTTGTTTCTGATCTGGCAGTGTATGGGTAATCACTCAACTGCTGGGCCCAAGACCTGGCAGTGTGATTGACACTAGCTTCAGAAGATCTGAGGCTTTCTCTGTCTCGGCCTAAGTGTCTGCCTGATCTAAGGTTCATATGCCTGATTTATTCACCCCCTGGAACCCAAGCACACTCTCGTTGCAGGTTGATTTTGCCCCAATTACTTTGTTCTTTTTAGTTGAATAGTATGTTTATGGTCTTGTCTGAAATTGCGTCGTCAGGAGTACTTAAATGAATTTCCGCACTTGATGAGTGATCGATTCCCGTTTACCTTTTTGTCCCTTAGTGTTTTCGCACTTAAGACCTATTTATTTTCTTGCACTTGGGTGATTAATTCTCTTGGACTTACTTCGTGCCTAACGTTGCCCTAGTTAATTACCACACCTAAGTCGTACTTAGCCTAGGCTAGGAATTGACAAAGGAGGGTTATAAGATCTTCCAACCTCAATCAGCTGGTTGACCCGACAGCTATGCAAGCCCAGGAAGCCTTCTTCCAGGCCCGGTACTCACCCTTGCTAGCTTGCTTTGATTGCCTTGAGTGCCCACAAAGTTCCTGCAAAAACTCACCAGTTAGTATAGCTTTATTGCCCCAAGTATTTGAAAGACCCGCTTCAATAATTTTAACCCCCTTGGGTAGCTCACTGTACCCCCTGTCTCTGAGAATCACTTAGTCCCACCTATCTCGGGTTTCTATGCTTTTTGCCCCCTACCACAGTTCTAAGTTTTACCAATATGTCAAACACCAAGCTCACTACCCTTCAACCACTCAAAAATTATCTCTCAATTTTCATGCGTTAATGGCCGTGTATCGCGATAGGTCGGGTCGGGGTGTCGCGATACCTTGGGGTGTCGCGATAGCTCGGAGTGTCGCGATACCTTGGGGTGTCGCGATAGCTCGGAGTGTCGCGATACCTTGGGGTGTCGCGATAGCTCGGAGTGTCGCGATACCTTGGGGTGTCGCGATAGCTCGGAGTGTCGCGATACCTTGGGGTGTCGCGATAGCTCGGAGTGTCGCGATACCTTGGGGTGTCGCGATAGCTCGGAGTGTCGCGATACCTTGGGGTGTCGCGATAGCTCGGAGTGTCGCGATACCTTGGGGTGTCGCGATAGCTCGGAGTGTCGCGATACCTTGGGGTGTCGCGATAGCTCGGAGTGTCGCGATAGCTCGGAGTGTCGCGATACCTTGGGGTGTCGCGATAGCTCGGAGTGTCGCGATACCTTGGGGTGTCGCGATAGCTCGCGGGGTGTCGCGATACCTCGCGGGGTGTCGCGATAGCTCGAGATATGGCGAATTTTCCTGTTCTATCTAGGGTTTCTAGGAGCTCTAGGCCTGCGCAATGCCGTGGTGCACTCAGAATCGTGAGAGGTCGAGCTTCGCGGAGTGTCGCGATAGCTCGAGCTCAACGCCTCGGGGACTGTGTAGGCAGTTTCTGTACCTGCTGAGCTTGCTGGAGATGGTGATGGAGCTGGTACCTGCAAGAAACATGCAAAAAACACACAAATGCAAACACACACAATCGCTCTCTCTCAAACTCGCACACAACAAATGAGGGAAAGAAAGGGAAGAGGGGATATGTAGTGGGGAAGGAGGTGGAGGTGGAGATGGAGAAGGAGGTGAAGATGAAGATGGAGATGGAGAAAAATCAGAAATTTACCTACTACTTACCATTCCAACGCGTCCTCTCTACGTCTTACCATCACACGCTCGTCCTCAAAGCTCGATCCCCGGCAACGGCGCCAAAATTTGGTGTAGCTCAGAGATGAGTAGCACCTCCTTTAATGTCAATCCGGGAAGACATGAGGATGGTATGAAGACCACGAGCAAGTGGAAGCACAAGTGTGTGAGTGAGAAGCACACAAGCATGCACACACATACACACACACGCGCACACACAGTAAGATCAAAGAGAGGAAGACAATGGAATCACTTCTATTGCAAGAAAGTTCTCATACAAGCTCAAACTACAAGAAGCTAACCTCTAAAATGAGCTCTCTAGCTCTATTTATAGTTCTTGACTAGCTTTGGCCCTGTTCAGACCTAGTGTCCGGCCTAGTTAAAAATTAGGTTCCGGGGCTTATTTGAGGGCCCAAACGAGATCTAAAAATTATGAAAATTGACAGGCAACTACATCTAAGGCTCCCCAAGCTCGAGGACTCCTCGGCTTGTACAAAATGGAGCTACAAAAAGGTGAAATGATATTTACAAGGGTTCGTAGTGATGAGAATCACTTTAGAATGATGTGGGGGTTTTGAAAAAAATAAGTTGCCTCAGTGCTAGATCTTCATGTGTGTCCATACTTGCTTCTTCCCGCATCCTGTCAACAACCTATTACCCATCCTATTCCTATAGGGCTAGTATCTATAGTTAAAATAATCGGTTTATTATTTGAATAATCTACACGTTTCAAAACTGGTGCATTAGAAAGCAAATTTTTTAATTTTTTCATCGTTTTAATATGAGTTTCAGTCCATTAAAATTTTTTGTTTTTCCTAAGTAAATCGTACAATGGATTAGCTACATGGGCATAATGCGGAATCCAAATTGCATAAAATACACATGCTCCTAAGAAACGTCTAACTTCACTAACATTTTTACAAGTTTCAGATAGTTTAGTAATAGCATCTACTTTTTGAGGATAAGGCCTACGACCGTAATAACCACATAAATGTTCTACAATTAAAACTTCATTAATTCCAAAAACTGATTTTTCTATAGAAAAAGTTAATCCTACTTCTTCAAATCTTTTTAGAATTTTTTCACAATCTAAAATATGATTAGCTACAAACTTCCTACATCCTAATGCATCTAATGTCTCATCTTTTTCTTTTTCTTCACATCCTTTAATTGGAATATCATCTATAAACGGCATGGTCACATTAGGAATAAAGTCATGAAGAACCCTATTCATTGCATTCATCATATGTGCTACCGAATTTGTAGCTCCTTGGGGAAGAGTACACATACGAACTAATCCTAAAGGAGTCTTCATCGTGGTAATATCTCTACTTTTAGTAGCAAGCTGAAACTGGTCATATCCTGAATATAAGTCACCTATAGAGTAGATAGAATGCCCAGCAAAAGCTTCGGCAAATTCTCCTACAATAGGGCCGGTTCCCACGTTCCTAATAGTAACTTTATTTACGGGTTGTAAGTCTTGAATAAATCTAAGTTTACCATTCTTTTTAGGAACATTAAACCATCTATTAGAATAAGGTGCAAAGGAAGGTTCTAAAATTTTCATTTTCATCTTCTCCTTAAGCAGTTTCATTAGCTCAGGTAAATGAGCCTTTGGAACTGGTATAGGGCAAAGATTCCAAGGTATATGGGCTACAGTAAATATGATCATAGGAGAAACTAATCTAGGGTCAACACATCCTATTTCCTGAGGATAAAGAGAAAAAGCTCTACCATGTTTTTTAATCATTTCACGAAATAATTCTTGTTCAGTTGGTAATAAAAAAGAATTTTCATTTCCAGTTTTTATTAATTTAATAGTTTCTTCAGTAAATTTATGACCTATTTTAGATATGTCACGTAAGATAGGATCGTTAGCTATTTGTTTAATTTTTAAATCACTTCCTTCAGGTAAGGCTTGAGCTACAGGTTTCACTTTTTTATCTACTGTTTTATACTTTGTATTAATTTGAACTTCATGAAAATCAAAAACAAATTTTGAAATTAAATCATATTCATTTAATGAGTTTAAAAGAATAATATGTAATAATTTCTCATCATGTAAAGTTTCATCAATTTCATCAAATAAAGTAGAGGAAAAAGAAGTTTCAATTATATTTTCAATATTTTCAGTTTTAGACATATATCCTTTATCATTAAAATATTTTTCATATTTTTTTATTGTTTTTCTAGGAATATCTTTATTCTTTAGAATTTGTAATTTTGAAGATGAAAAATAAACAGAAACATTTTCTATTTTATTCACACATATATGCGAGATATCAAATCAGTTACCACTATTGTCTCGCTCAACAATGGTCTCTAGTAAAAATTTTGATCAAAGTATGTTCCAGAATCACTAAGAGGTAAATGACTCTCGTGCATTTTCTCTTGTGATCTGATAGGTGTTTTCCTAATTTGTTCTCTATTTCTAATATGGTTTGGATTCATTACTTGTAAGGATTGTAAGTCATCTTTTGATCTAAATTTTGCATACCCAGAGCCATCTTCTGTCATTTTTGTTTCCATACGAGTTTCACAGATAAAGGGTTGTCCTAAGATAATTTCATAAGAACAGTTATCCTGTATGAAAAAATGAAATGTTTCACTTATGCCACCTATTGAAATTGGAATGTTGGCACATGCTCCTAGAAGTGCACCACATCCATTATCTGCTGTTCTCATAATCCACCCATGCTGTTTATCTATAGGCCATCTAAATTTATCATATAATTCTTTTGATATTACGTTTATTTCTGAACCTGAATCTAGTAAAGCTAAAGTTGTACAAGAATTTTTCCTATGTCCTAAATTTACTTTGATTTCTGGTGTTCTCCTGGCCCAAAAACTCTTTTTGTAATTGCTTTCAGACTTTTCTTGTATATTATCTAGAATTATAGGTCCTAAAAATTTTTTATTAACATATCCTTCACTTTCTTCTTCATCATTAGAATCAGAAGAAAAGGAATCTTTAGAAATATGAGTTACATCTACATTATCATGCATTTCAATATCAATATTTAAGGGAAATCTTTTTCTTTTAATCATCTTAATAAAGTTATCTTTAAATTCTAATTTAGCTATAGTAAATAATTGTTCAAGCGACATAGTCACTTGACCTTTTAAAAGAATATCATACAGTATTTCCTTTGTGTCATTTTTTTGTTCAAGTTCTGATGTTAAAATAGCTTTTGGAATTCTTTTAGGCTTCTTGGTTTTTTCCTCATTTTTATCTGTTTCTTCATTAGTCTTTGAATCTAATTCACTAGGTTTGTTTGATGTCTCAAGTTGTTTGCCCTCCCGTATCTCTCTTCTTCTCTGCTCATTTGAATCTAAATTTGTTTTTTCATTAAATTGTACATTTTTAGGTTCTTGTCTCAATTGCTTTCTAGTTACTCTTTGATTAGATTCATCTAGATCTTGAGTTTCATCTCTTTTTCTCTTTTCTTCCACATTTGCAATATGTGAGAAGATAGAGAAATTATCTATAGGCGAGTTCCATGTAGTTTTGTTCATTATATCATCTCTAGCTTTTATCAATGCTTCTATTGAATACTTCTTTGTTTCTTTTGATGTGTCATCATCTGAATCACTTTCATCGCATTCTAATCTAACCCCAGATGAGCTTCTTTGAGCTTCTGATATATTTTCATATAGTTTTTGCATCCCACCTTTTCCCCAATTTACAGCTAGAGGGAGGTGGGTGCGATAATCACATAGTTTTTTATCAATATCAATAACTAATTTTCTTTCTTTTGCCTCTTTTAATGATTCACAAGCATAAGACATATGTTCAGTGGAGTCACACCAAACACATCGTCGGGTGGGTGTGCCTCTTCGTAATGGAGACCTCTTAATCTCCAAAGGTTTGATCTATACTGACTAAGAACACTTCTATGTCAGTTATAAACCAAACTTTACACAAATATTGTTCTTCTTTACCAAAACTTTCATTAACACTTCTCTGAGTGAAAAAGTGTTTACTTCAGAAAGTCTGCTTCAGAAATCAACTTCATTACCTGCACATAACTTCAAATTTCTTCAAGTAAATGATGCACAAGTATTTGCAATACCTTTGCGCAATCATACCAATCATTAGTTCTCAAAACTAATCATCAAAAGTTTAATTTGATCCTTAAGATCAAAAGTATGTCATAACTGTCTTCCAGAGGTAGCGCCTTCGACATGGTCAACTTCTTAAGTTGATTTCTCACAGCACACAACCCGTTTTGCTAAATGCTTTTAGCCATAGCTTCCTTATCTCCTAACTTAGATTTTAAGTGCTCATTCATCAAAAACTTTACAGTATACACTGAGATCTAAGCAAAATACTGAGACGGAAAAATGCGCTACTCTCAGACTTCAGTTTTCACTTCTACATACAAATGTTCCTATTGATCATTCTCACAGTAGGAGAGGAATTAGATCATGAAACTCTGAACATAGCTTCATTAGCTTCTCAATTAGATGTGTACAAAAGGAATCTTGATCCAAATGATCAGACAGAGAGCACTTAGAGAAAAACCCGTCGCTATTTTCTGGGAAAAAAACTCTCTACACATCTCTAAGATATTTGTCATCTGCAAATGACTCTCACATACATTTCTTATCATCATTAACTTATATATACATGATTTTAGACTTATTCCGCGTCTATGATATTACTCCTTATCATCCTAAGGGTTTAGCTATACTCAATTACAAGGATTTCCACTTATATGTACATATGTGTACAAGACATCATTCTGAAATCTCCTTCACTTTCTCAAGTGTCTTCTTTCACTTCATTCTGACCATAAGCCTTCTTCAAGATCTTTATAATCACTAATTTGTGATTGGTTTGTTCCAACAGCTCCCCCTCAATCACTAATTGTGATTATTCCATTCTTCTTCACTCCTGCCATCTCTTTGAATCTCTGTAGCTTAGGTCCATCTAAGCTCTTTGTCATCATATCTGCCACTTGTTCTTTTGTTGGAGTATACATCACTTCAATCTCTTTATCAAGTACCTTTTCCCTCAAGAAATGATACTGAATCTCTATGTGCTTAGTCCTGGCATGAAAAACAGGGTTAGCTGCCAAATACAAAGAACTCATATTATCTCCAAAAATAATTGGAGTACTATTATCAGTTTCAAAACTCTTCATCAAGGTCTTCAACCATATCACTTCCTTTGCAGCTTCTACCATTCCTTTATACTCAGCTTCTGTGGATGATAAAGCAACTGTATGTTGCTTCTTTGAACACCAAGAAACTAATTTATCTCCAATATAACAGAGATACCCATGAGTAGACCTTCTATCATCTGAGTCACCTGCCCAATCTGCATCACTAAACACTTTGATTCTTGTGTCAGAAGTGAATCCATAGTACAATCCTTCACTTAGGGTTCCTTTGATATATCTGAGTACCCTTTGAGCTGCAATCCAATGAGTCTTCTTTGGACAATGCATAAATTGTGACAACACACCTACTGCATATGATAAATCTGGCCTTGTCAAGGTAGCATAGATTAAACTACCTACCAAACTCTGATATTTCTTCATACTATGAATTCTTCACCTCCATACCAGCTCAATTTATGATTTACCTCCAATGGTGTAGTTCAAGTCTTGCAATCTTCCATGTTAAACTTGACTAGAAGATTTTTCAAATACCTCTCTTGTGAAACATATACTCCATGTTGAGTATACACAATCTGCATTCCTAAGAAATAAGATAAGTTACCCAAATCACTTATCTTAAACTCCTTCTCTATTTGCCTTTTAAGTTCATTGATTCCTTGAGCATCTGTTCCTGTGACAATAATATCATCAACATAAATGCACATGTAAATGTATCCATTTTCACTTGCCTTCACTAGCAAGCTACTATCTACCTTTGATGCTTGAAATCCACATTCATTCAAGAACTTGACAAGTCTGTAATTCCAAGCTCTTGGGGCCTGCTTCAACCCATACAAAGCTCTCTTGAGCTTACACACATAATCTGATCCAATTGAATTCATAAAACCTTCTGGTTGCTCCATGTATACTTCATCTGCAATGTATCCATTTAGAAATGCATTTTCCACATCTAGTTGTGACAACTTCCATCCTTTACAAGCAGCAATAGCAATCAATGTTCTAATTGTAGACATCTTAGCAACAGGACTAAAGGTTTCATCATAATCTACCCCATAAGTTTGGGCATAACCTTTGACCACAAGTCTAGCCTTGTATCTAGACACCTTACCATCTGCAAACCTTTTGGTTTTATATACCCACTTACATCCAATGACTTTCTGATTCTTTGGTCTTGGTACTAATTCCCAAGTTTCATTTTCAAGTAGAGCATCATACTCTTCCTGCATTGCCTTCTCCCAATTCTGTTTACCTTTGGCTTCTTCATAAGTGGTTGGATCTTCTTCTGTCTTCACAATGTAAGCATAATCTTTTGTTGTTAGAAAAGATGTATCATAACTATACCTTATAGGCTCTTTCCTTTCCCTTGAAGATCTTCTGATTTCTGCACTTCTCGAAGTTTCAGCCTCATTTGATTCTAGATCAAATCTTGGCCCATCTTCTACATGATCCTACAATCTACTTTTAGAGTCAACATCATCAATACTTTCTTCATACACTTTTACTTTTGCCTTCCCTTTCCTTTGTATCTCTTCAACACCTGCATAATCATTTGTTGATCCTGTATACCATGTATTTTGCTCATCAAATGTCACATCTTTGGTAACAAGAAATTGCTTTGTGGATGGACTCCACAACCTGTAACCCATCTGTCTATCATCATATCCAATAAACACATACTTCTCTGTTTTTGGTTCTAGCTTATGTGTTAATTGTGAAGGAACATAAGCATATGCTACACATCCAAATACCTTACAATGATCAAGAGTAGGTTTCTTACCCCACCATGCTTCATAAGGGGTTCCTCCATCCAAAGCTTTACAAGGTAACCTATTCACAAGGTATGTTGCAGTATTAATGGCTTCTGCCCATAAGTAATTTGGACAATTCTTTTCCTTCATCATTGCTCTTGCAAATTCTACAAAGTCCTATTTCTCCTTTCTGCTACTCCATTCTGTTGAGGAGAGTACCTGCAAGTTACTTCTCTTTTTATACCTGCATTCCACAAATAATCATCAAACTCTTTAGAGAAATACTCTCCCCCTCCATCTGACCTTAACCTCTTAAGCTTTTGCCCTGTGATCCTTTCTGCATAGGCATGATAATGTTTGAATGTCTTGAAAACTTCTGATTTATCCTTGATTACATACAAAGTAATCCATCTGGTTGCATCATCAACAAACAACACATAATATCTAGATCCATTTATGCTATAGTCCCTTGAGGGACCCCATACATCCGTATGAACCAAATCAAGCATATTTGAATGCTTGTACCCTGATTTGTTGTAAGAACCTTTATGTGCTTTACCTAATTGACAAGCTTCACACTTGTACACCATATGTTGCCCTTCAACATTTGGCAATCCAAGCACCACCTGATTCTTTGACATTTCCTTTATAGCTCTCTCATTGAAATGACCTAGCCTTTTATGCCATAGGTCTAACTCAGACACCTTTTGACTTCCATAAGTAAATAATGCATGTCCCACATTACCTTGGACTTTGAGAGTGAACAATCTTCCTTCCTTTTTCCCTGTAATTATATTTCTATATCCCTGATTTGGATCTTGCACATAAACACCATCATTTGTGAATCTTACCTCATATCCTTTCTCCACAATTTGCCCTACACTTATCAAATTTTTAGGAATAGTAGGAACATAAAGTACCTTGCTCAAAAGTGTACTTCCACTCTTTGTCTTCACTGATCCAATGCTCTCCACTTTATGTTTGGTATTATTACCTGTTTGAACTGTATGTCCATTCACCTTTGCTTCCATATCTGTCATCAAGGATAGATTCCCACTCAGATGGTTACTACATCCTGAGTCAATATAAAACACTCTTTGATCTTCTCCCACCGATTCATGAGTTGCATTCAAGATAAGAGTCATATCATCCTTCTGATCTGATGCATAATTATAATAATTGTTGTTGTAGGACTGAGATTGGAAGTTTCTTCCACCTCCTCTAGCATATGATGTCCTACCACCTCTTCCTCTGAAGTTGCCTATTTGGTTTCTGCCTCCTCTACCTCTTTGACTAAAATTCTGATTATTGCTTCCACCATTTTGATTGTTATACCAACAATCATTTGCCAAATGATTTGTTCTGCCACAAATCCAACAAGCTTTAGCATTATCTTTGTTCTTACCTCCTCTTCCTTTACCTCTGAAATTCATCTTTCCTTTTGTGAAGTTAGCTTGACTTGAATTCCCTTCATCATCAGTCGATTGCTTTCCCTTGCCATTCTTTTTCTTGTCCTTGGAGTACATAGCTTGACTTGCACTTCTATCATTGTCTCCTTTAATGTCCTGCTCAAAAGTTAGCATGTGTCCTAGCAATTGATTAAGATCAGGAGTAAAGTGATCAAGTGACAACTCTATGGACAATATGAAAAGCTTCCACTTCTCATCTCCTCTCAGACTTGTAAGTATTTGTCTTACCAACTTATCCTCTTCAATGTCTTCATCCACTGCTCCCAAGCTATCTGCAATATCCTTCATCCTTGCCACATAATCAGAAATTGATTGTGAGCTCTTCTTCTTGAAGGTTGTAAACTCAGCCCATAGTGAGGACTTCCTTGACTTGGTTGTATTTTGGAAATGCTCTTCCAAAGCATTCCAAACATCTGTTGCACTTTCCAATCCTCTAATGTGAGGTAGAAGATAATCATTTACAGCCATGTAAATGATACTCCTTGCCTGAGCATCCTTTCTCATCCAAGTCTTCAAAATTGCAAGTTCTTCCCTAGTTGGAATACTAGGATCTGCAAATTCAGGCTTTTCTTCCTCTCCTGTAATGAATGCCATCAAATCTTTACTCATGAGGTGTGCCTCCATCCTCATGGACCAAGCTGGATAGTTCTCCCTATCTAGCTTATCAATCTGCAAGCTTTCTCCCATCCTTGACCTTCTGTATTTGCAGTTACTATGGTTTATGAGGATAAAGTGTACCTTTGGTATGAGCTTTGTCCTTCTTGATTCTTTTTGAACTCGTGCTTTGAACTTCTGCAGGTTATCTTCAATAATTTGTCCTTGTCCTCCTTTGATTTGGAAGAACTCCAATATCTGCACCAATCGGAACTTCAATTGTCTTTTCTTCTCTTGTATTGCACCTTCAGCTCTGATACCACTAATGGAGACCTCTTAATATCCAAAGGTTTGATCTATACTGACTTAAGAACACTTCTATGTCAGTTATAAACCAAACTTTACACAAATATTGTTCTTCTTTACCAAAACTTTCATTAACACTTCTCTGAGTGAAAAAGTGTTTACTTCAGAAAGTCTGCTTCAGAAATCAACTTCATTACCTGCACATAACTTCAAATTTCTTCAAGTAAATGATGCACAAGTATTCGCAATACCTTTGCGCAATCATACCAATCATTAGTTCTCAAAACTAATCATCAAAAGTTTAATTTGATCCTTAAGATCAAAAGTATGTCATAGCTGTCTTCCAGAGGTAGCGCCTTCGACATGGTCAACTTCTTAAGTTGATTTCTCACAGCACACAACCCGTTTTGCTAAATGCTTTTAGCCATAGCTTCCTTATCTCCTAACTTAGATTTTAAGTGCTCATTCATCAAAAACTTTACAGTATACACTGAGATCTAAGCAAAATACTGAGACGGAAAAATGCGCTACTCTCAGACTTCAGTTTTCACTTCTACATACAAATGTTCCTATTGATCATTCTCACAGTAGGAGAGGAATTAGATCATGAAACTCTGAACATAGCTTCATTAGCTTCTCAATTAGATGTGTACAAAAGGAATCTTGATCCACATGATCAGACAGAGAGCACTCAGAGAAAAACCCATCGCTATTTTCTAGGAAAAAAACTCTCTACACATCTCTAAGATATTTGTCATCTGCAAATGACTCTCACATACATTTCTTATCATCATTAACTTATATATACATGATTTTAGACTTATTCCGCGTCTATGATATTACTCCTTATCATCCTAAGGGTTTAGCTATACTCAATTACAAGGATTTCCACTTATATGTACATATGTGTACAAGACATCATTCTGAAATCTCCTTCACTTTCTCAAGTGTCTTCTTTCACTTCATTCTGACCATAAGCCTTCTTCAAGATCTTTATAATCACTAATTTGTGATAGGTTTGTTCCAACACTTCATTCATTATTCTGAGCTACTGGTTGATTCTGAGTTGTTGGTTGATTCATTACAGCTGCTATAGGTATAGGATTCATTTATGGAGCATGAGTAAACTGAGGACCTAGAATTTTTCTATCTTGACTAACTAAGGAATGAACTGTATTTTGAAGTGTTGCCACTTCCTTAGATATGTTTGTATGCATTTGCATCATATTATCTAATTTATTAAATAATATTTCAAATTGTAATTCACTAGGCATTTTAAATGTTGATGCTTGTTTAGTTAAACTAGAGTTTATATTGATTTTAGGATTTTGAGTAGTTGGTCCTACTGTTGGAAAACTTAAATTCATATCATATAATAATGATTGTCTCTGTTTCATTTGTGCTACTATTTCAACTACTTGTTTAAGTACCCCCCGGTCCTCTGTTAACCCATATCTTTTTCCAGGTTCCTCTAGTCTTCTTTCTACTTCACTTCTAATGTCTGTAGGAAAAATTTTTAAGAAATAAAGTACTATATCTAGAGTAAGTGCAATCCTATCTTGTTCATGTAATTGTGAAAATCTCTTCATAAATTCCCCATGTAATTGTGTAAGAGATATTTGGTTTTTGGGAGTGCTAAGCCACTTCATAAATCCCTCCCTACTCTGTTGACTAAAATCTTCTAAATAAAATTCTTTATGCATTTGTTTTTTAAATTCTTCCCATGCAAGTGCTTTATAAGGTTCTATAACACTAATGGCTGAACCTATTACAAGTCTTACTAAAAATGTTACCCATTTAGCAATTGGTAAACCGTGTCGTTTTGCTAGGTCTTCAAAAGTGTCTAAGTAATTAGTTGTATTAACTCTTGTAAATTTTCCTTTTTCTTTTAACATAGCCTCTACTACTTTTTGGCCTTGGGTTTCTGACATCATACTTTTAAATAACTCATCCATTTTGGTTTGTATGTTAGAACTAGACCTAAGTTTCTTAATATAATCCTTAACTTCTTCTTGAATTTTAGATTTTTGTTCCCTTACCAAACTAACTAAGTTGCCTGATTCTAGTTTTACTTAAATTTTAAACTTTCTTGAAAAATAAATGCTAACTTTTCTAAATGAAAATTCTTAATGAATTTTTCAATCTAAATCATGCTATTCTAACAATCCTTAATAATAAATCTAGATACTAACTTTTCAAATAAATTTCTTTTTTATTGTTTTAATTAAAATTGCACTAATCAAACAATCTTAAATAAATACTATCTTTTAAATAAAATACTTTTTGAGTCTAACAATTCCTACTAGTTTAATGAAAATAAATTCTAACTTTCAAATAAAATTTAAATCTAGCAATTCCTATTATCTTAATAAAATTAAATTCTATCTTTCAAATGAAATGAAATTTAAATCTAGCAATTCCTACTATCTTAATGAAAAGAAATTCTAGCTTTTAAATGAAATGAAATTTAAATCTAGCAATTCCTACTATCTTAAACTTTCCTAAAATCCTACTTAAATAGACACAAACAGTTGCAAGTTAAGAAAATATACCTGACACCAAACAGTTGGAGCAGAAGCTAGTGTGCATGTGAAATTTTCAAGTTACATTTGTTGATCATAAATGCCTAATACAAAAATCTAACTGTTGTGAGTGCAAATGTTTTTCTTCAAAATCTTGATGGTAAGGGTGTAGAGATGAGGTTTACTACTTGCCTATTCCCATGGAGGCGCTCAGAGCATAAGCTCAACCCTCAACAACCAGGGAATTACAAGGTTTGTATTATCTGCCTCTGCACGATGACCGCCTCAAGCTGTCGCAACCACGTCATCTAAACCAAGCTAGTGCATATGCTAGGAAAGGAAAAGTGTTATACCTATCCCACTATGCCGTTGTTTCACGTCGGGCTCAAAGTCTGGGAGCGATTTGCGACGACTGGCGGATCAATTCAGTCGCCTCGCTAACGACGCACGCAGGGTGACTATGCGGAACAGGTACAAGTTTTTCCTAAGGTCCGTAGGGTGAAGCGTTCCTATAACGTTCAACTGCGTCAAAATAAGAAGATAGGATAATCTTTTCACTAACTATTTGATTTTTTATAGTTTCGTTTGTCTTTTCTTGGAAGTTTTCTATGTTTCTATCTACAGTTGGAGGAAAAAGATCTTCACTAACACTAGGTGGAACAGTAGAAAGTAAAGTTATAGTTGTTCTAGCATCGAGCAAAGATTTTTCTACTATTACTTTTTTTTTTAATTATTTATCTTCTATTGGGCTTGGAAATAATAATTCAAAAGTTGTCGAAGGAAGAAAGGAATTATTCGAAGAACTTGCTTTATCTTCTATTGGGTTTGGAAATAACAATTCAAAAGTTGATGAAGGAAGAATGGAACTATTCGAAGAACTTTCATTAGACATAAAGTAAATGATACTAAATTAATAACCAAAGTCCTATACAACCTATAAGATGATGTTTTTAAATGATAATCTAATCAAAACTAAAAGACAGCCTATACAAGCTAATAAAAGTTTCAAGCGAAGGATAATCTTTGCTCTTCAAACTTCAGGTCACATGTGAATCTCCAGTTCGCCAATAGCTTTTTGCAAAAAACACATTACAGAAATTAGTATATCTTTATAAAATTTAACACTCATTTAGCATTTAACACTAAAGTAATTAACTTTCTAAAGCACATATATATTAAGTACATTATTTTATTAAAATAGATACATTACAATAAATAATTCATTTACATAATTATTTACTATACATCAACATACATTGTTTACTCATAAATAAACATGTATTTAACTAACATACATACATAAATAATCATACATAAACATACTTGCACATGCACTAAATGATCATGCATACTCATGCACATGCATTAAATGATCATGCATACTCTCATGCATACATGCACATGCACAAACATACACACACTAATACACATATGCATACTAAACATATGCATGCATACACTAACACATGCTAACATATACATGCATGAACATACACTAACACATACATATATGAACTTACACTAACATATACATGCATGAACATACAGTAACACATACATATATGAACTTACACTAACATATACATGCATGAACATACAATGTAATACGCATAACAACTTAAATACATACTTTAATTAGCATGCATTAACTTAGATGCATAAATTTCTAACATCTAATATGCACTAACATACTTAGATGGGTTCAAGCTCTAACACTAACATGGTTCATGCACTAAACTAACATGGGTGCATATCCTAATATCTAACATGCACTATCATGATACTTGGGTAAAAGAACTTAGGTGTCTATCAAGTTGAAGAAGCTTGGGATAAGGGTAGGGTAAGAAATGTATAGGCTAAGAATGGTTAGGTTAAGTATTGGGATAAAGAAGAGTTGGATGGAAAAATGAGTTCTTTGGAAAAGAATAAGGCTAAGTTGCTTCTTCTTCATGCTAACTTGAGAGCACACAAAAAACATTAGGATAGCAATTCATTCATTTACTATGTAAACACACATACATAATCATATATGCTAAATCATCCACTTACAATTAAAAATACATAAAAAAATATCTTTATATCCCATATTTTTTTATTTTTCAGTAATTATTTAATAAATATATTTAGGCATAAATATAATCATAAAATCATAATATAATATTAAAATATAAACATCAAATATTTAATATATCTAAACTATAAAGTAAATACATATGTTAATATAATAAAAAAGGGAAAACAGTATCTAATAAAAAACTAAAAAAGAAAAAGGAAAATTTAATAAAAAGTCTTTCTCTCTCTCTCTCTGTCTCTCTGTGTCTCTCTGTCTCTCTCTCTCTCTCTCTCTCTCTCTCTCTCTCTCTCTCTCTTTCTCTCTCTGCTGCGCACACAGTTCTACTGCACCGTTGGCAAAGGAGAAAGGGAGGAGAGGGAATAAAATAAAGAAAAACAAAAAATAGGAAAAAACTCTTTCTCTCACTCTCTACTGTTCTCTCTCTCTCTCTCTCTCTCTCTCTCTCTCTCTCTCTCTCTCTCTCTCTCTGTCTCTCTCTCTCTCTCTTTCTCTCTCTGCTGCGCGCACAGCTCTGCTACGTCGCCGGCAGAGGAGAAAAGGAGGAGAGGGAATAAAATTAAGAAAATAAAAAATAGGAAAAAACTCTTTCTCTCACTCTCTACTGTTCTCTCTCTCTCTCTCTCTCTTTCTCTCTCTCTCTCTCTCTCTCTCTATCTCTCTCTCTCTCTTTCTCTCTCTGCTGCGCGCGCAACTCTGCTGTGCCGCCGGCAGAGGAGAAAGGGAGGAGAGGGAATAAATTTAAGAAAATAAAAAATAGGAAAAAACTCTTTCTCTCACTCTCTACTGTTCTCTCTCTCTCTTTCTCTGCATGCGCAAACACATACAGTTGCAGGTGGGAGAGAAGGAAAAATAGAAGAAAGTAAAGAGCAGGAGAAAGTACCTGCAAAAAACACATTAGCAAAATATGGATCAAGCCCATCTATTTATACACACAGAGATCTTCATTTTGCCACTCTTTTGGATTTGCTTTATTTTCTCAACCATTCTTTAACCCACATTTATCCACCATACTTTAAATTAGCTTTAATCACATAACTCACTTGTTCCATTCTTTTAATCACATACTTTTTGCACTTTAAATGCATAAATAATATAATCCATTCTTTTATCTTGCACAATTAGCTACCACATCTTTAATTGTTTACTTTAACCACTTTAGTTACACAATTAATTCACACCACTCTTTAAATACCACTCTCATACACCACTCATTAATTATCCACTTCATTTTCATTTTAATTTAATTATCCTAATTTTCTTAATTTAATAATGCATTTAAATTAGGCTTAGGTTAAGAATTTAATATATTAGAACCTTAATATTTAAATACACACATATGAGTAAATTAATTACTTAATTCATATTTTAATTTTTAATACATAAATATTCATTTTAAACATTAACTTAATTGAATACCTATTATATTAACCCTTAAAATTCCATAAACCCTTGAGAACTTCCTTGAAACCCTTTGAAATCCCTTGTTAACCCATTAAAATTCTTCTGAATCCTATCATGAACCCATTAACACTTAAATAAACTCTAGCATGAACCCATTAGAATCCTTTAAGATCCTTTGGATTAACCCTATTGTCATAAAATTATATGAACTTATGAAACTTGGGTTGAATACCCATGATTCTTGAATGTATAACTATAAAATACTCATTAATTGTGTAATTAGGGTAAACCCTAATATGAAAATATGTTCTGCTTCATCATTCATACCTGTAAACACTTTCAAAGTAGTTAATTCTATTCAACACAACTGATCATCAATGATATAAAAGGATAGAGGTCACCAATAAAATTGTTTTTCATTTTCTCTGGTCATCAACGGAAAGGTTGAAAACTTTCCGACACCATAACATTGAGATTAACTTTAACAGTTCTACACGAATATGTAAGTGTTTCATATGTATGGTAAACGCATTGCGGAGTGATAAATATTGAATTGGAAAGTAGTAGTTGTTAATTGAATGTGGAATTGGGAAAATTAAAAAGGGCCTCTATACTATCAGACCCGTGTCCATCCCAAGAACCGATAAACAAGATTAAAAGGGCTTGATTGAAAGCACTTTCAACAGTGTGTATTTCTCTTTGATTGTGAGAGTGTGTGCATGAGCTCTCTTCCTTATCTCCTTTCTCATGACATGGTATCAGAGCCAGTCTAGATATAGAGAGCTCGTGGAGAAGGCCGACACTGAAGAGTATGTGAGAAGGCATGGAGAAAGTGTGATTCACAAATGACCTCAGACTGCTCCATTTCAAGCCCACAAGGTGGGGACCACAAAAGAACAAGGTCACTTCTTGTCTTTGACAACATCATATATTCCAGATCCAAAATTTCAAGCGATTTTATCTACTATTGATACACAAAAACTGTGTTTTTTTGAGATTGAACTGTCACATCATAGTGCAACAGTGTTCAAGTAGAAATGCTACTTGTAGTGTTCTGCAGTATTGTGAATAGCTGCATAAATGGAGAACGTAGATGGAATGAGTCAGCTTATGAGCGATAAGCAGGACAACAATAACTTGCAAGCTTAGAGATTTAGGATGATGAGTTTGCTGATGGGAAAAGGCTACTAGAAGTACATCGAAGGAGAGAACAAAAATGCTATGCAATTACTAGAGAGGAATCGAACTACAGACCATTTAAGAGTATATGAAGAATGGAATCAAGGAGCACGAAAGGTAATGTATTGGCTATCTATTAGCATACAAGATAGCATGATTGGGCAGATATAGGATGCTAAGACTCTGAAAGAGCCTTGAAACAGATTGGTCACATTGTATGAGACTAATACAAAGGCACAAAGATTACAACTCAAGAACGAGATGCATACACTAGAGGAAAAGGGCATGTTGATAAGTGATTACACCCTAAAAATCAGAATCATATGTGAGTCACTTGCATCTATTGGTGAGAATGTAGATGATGATGATGATGATAAGGTGGAAGTGTGCCTTCATGGTTTAGGAGCTGCATATAAGTAGTTCATAACTTCTATACAGACTAGGGAAAATATTCCAACATTTATTGATCTAGTATCTATGCTGATTGTTGAAGAAAAAATCTTGATGAGGATTCAAATTCTCATGGAAAACCTAGTTCTGAATAGGTATTCCACTTTGGAAAATGAAAAGGAAGAGGCAGAGGCTTCGAAAGCCGAAGAGGACATAATAACCAATACCAAGGTCAACAATAGAATCATGCAAGAGAAAGAGGATAGTTTCGAGGCAGGGGGAGCCAAAGAGGTCACAGAAATTTCCAAAGAAATGATTTAGGTAATGACAATAAAGGATGCTAGAATTGTGGTAAAGCTAGACATTTTGAATGTGATTGCAGGTTGAAGAATCAAAATAATAGAAGGCAGCAAAACAACTATGCATCCACAAGTGCCGATGATTCTAAGAAGCTATTCATGGTTCAATATCATATGATGAATACGATGTTTGGTGATGTTTCAAAATCAAACAATAATGTGTGGTATGTTGATTTAGGTGCTTCAAATCAGGACTAGCCATGCAGAATGGTTTAGTAGTTTGGAGAAATTGCTAGTTCTTGGATATGTTGAAACACGTGATGACACACCACATCCTATCAAGCATACAAGAAAGATAGCATTGTCTATGGAGTATGGGAAGGTAAAACACTTGTTGATGTGCTACATGTTCCAAAGACAACGAAGAATCTGGTTTCTATTGGAAAAATGGTTGACCAAGGATTACAAGTTAGGTTCAATGCGGATGGGTTATATGTGGAAGAGTACAAACAAGGTGGACAATTGATTACCAAATGAAACAAAGTGGGTAGGAAGTTCACCTTAAATGTGAAAATTCCTGAAATGAATGTAGCCATGTTTGCAAAAGGTGTAGGAGTTATTATTGATATAGAGATTTGGCAAAAACAGATTGGACATACAAACTTGCAGAGGTAGAAATTGATGTAGTCAAAGGAGAAATTTTCAAGGTTGCAGAGATGCAAATGGTATGTGAAGCATGTCAATTCGGAAAATAGTCAAGATCATCATTTTTGCATGACAATCATGTTAGTGAGAATGTGCTAGAAATAGTACACACAGATGTTTGGGGTCCTATAAAGATCACATGTATGAGCCATTACAGGTTTTATGTTACTTTCATTGATGAACATACATGGAAAGTGTGGGTATATTTCATGAAAGATAAGAGTGAGGTATTCTCTCACTTCTAGAATTTTCAAGCTATTGTGGAAAAGGAGACAGGGAAGTATATTCAGACATTAAGATTTGATGGAGGAGGTGAATACATGTCAAATGAGCAACAATTTTCTAAAAATTCATGGAGTTTGATGTCAAGTTTCATGTAGGTAAACACCACAACAGAATGGTGTTGCTGAATGCAAAAATAGACATATTGCAGAAATAGCAAAAGCCTTGATAGTTGATAAGAATATTCCTCATTGTCATGGGGTAGAAGTTGTGCATACGGCTATATACATCATGAAAAGAACTCCAACTATTGTTGTACATCAAGTTACACCTGCAAAGAAGTTCACAGGTAAAAAGCCAAACTTATCACATATGGAAGTTTTTGGTTGTATTGCATATGTACATGTTTTAGATGAGTTGAGGATGAAGCTTGATCCAAAAGCAAAAAAATGTGTCTTCATTGGATACTTCCTTGAGCAAAAGGGATATAAACGTTATAACCCACTCATAGGACACGTGAAGGTGAGCAGAGATGTGGCATTTGGTGAAATGTTAAGCTTCTATTTAGATGCCAAATATGGAATTAATCTTGAATCAAATGAAAAACAAAATGCTGAAAAATCAAGTGTAGAATCTCAAGTTTTGAGTGGGCTAGATGAATTACAGAGCAATAGTTCCAACTCAAATCCATGGAGTAGAAGATTGTGTGGAAATTTAGTCTAGCATTAAATTCTTTAAATACATCCATGAAAGGTAAAGAAAAGCTTTTTGCTAGTAGTAAAACATGTGCAAGTTTTGAAGACGTTGATGGAGATTCAAGCGCTTCTGAAAAGAGCCTTAATGATGAACTTGGATTGCCCTCTTTAAAAACTCCGAAAGTAAGAAAGGCACATGCAGATGGTACAAGGATAAGTGACCCAAGGCCAAGAAGATCTAGGAGGATGCGGAATTCAATTCAATGAGTCACATATGATAGTTACATGGCTTGTCATCATGCGTACATGACAAAGGTAATATAAGATGCTAAACCCTCTTGTTTTGAAGATTCAATCAGATATGTAGATTGATGGAGAGTATTAATCTCCAAAAGAACAAGGTGACCTTGAATTTAGACCACCTCTATATCAAGAACAACTTCAGACTCCACCAAATTTAGAGAACATTCATCAACTTATCAGAAAATTAACTATTCTGAAAAATTCAACTTTTCAGAAAAGTCTGTTGCAGATTAATCTCTGATTGACTGACCATTTGTGTAAAGTTTTTTATGAAACTTTGTGGCTTGCTTCGCCTTAAGGTTGCGCACCTTTTGCAACTTAAATCTCCTCAAATGACTGAGTATACTTCGAGAAATAACTCAAACACTTTACCTATGTGTAAATCTCCTTCTCTGCAGTAGCGACTTTGACACCTGCAACTTCTTAGCTTTGGTTCTCCCAATGTCGAACCCGTTTGGACAAATCCTTTTAGCTGTAGATAGCTTATCTCTCAACTTAGACTTTGAGCTATCATATGTGTAAAACTTTACACTGTGCACTGAGCACTACTCATTTCATTGAACTCGAAATCTGCGCCTGTTTCAGAAGACTGTGAACATTCTTTACATATGAATGTTCCTACACACAATTCTCTTAACCTGATTACAATTGGAAGCTCAAACTCTAGCCATAGATTGATTAACTATGGACTTAGACATCTCCAAAAGGAATTCACAAAAGATCTACTACACGAGGAGAACACACAGAAACTTCGGGCGCAAAAATTCTTCTATTTCTCAGAAACTTACAACTGAGTTATGAGAAAGACTTCTTCTCATTTCCATGAACTCTAATGAGTCTTACCACTTACAAATGCACTATTCTCATACTCTCCTATTGTCTCCTCTATTGCCCCAACATTTTTCCAAAATATTTATAGGCAAATATATACAAGCTTATGACTAATCAAAAATCTAAGTGACCTATGTCTTCACTAATGTACATATGTGTACATATCCTTCATTCTGTGAATGTAACCATCTTCTTTGCTTCAAGTCTTGATCTTATCTCCATCTTTTGTCCTTCAAACTTCAATTGGTGATTGGTTTGCACCAACAGCTCCCCCTCAATCATCAATTGAGGTTTCTCTTATCTTCTTTATGCCTGCCATGTCTTTAAACTTTTGTAACTTTGGTCCATCTAAACTCTTTGTAAGCATATCAGCTATCTGATCTTTTGTTGAAGTATGTATAACTTCAATCTCCTTATCCATCACCTTCTCTCTTAGAAAGTGATATTGTATCTCAATGTGTCTGGTCCTGGCATGAAAAACAAGATTAGCAGCTAGATACAATGAACTCATGTTATCTCCATAAATGATAGGTATACTCTGTATAGTATCAAAACTCTTCATGAGAGTCTTAAGCCATATCATTTCTTTTGTAGCTTCAACCATGCCTTTGTATTCTGCTTCTGTAGATGACAAAGCAACTGTATGTTGCTTCTTTGAGCACCAAGAAATTAACTTATCTCCCACATAACACATGTATCCATAGGTTGACCTTCTATCATCTGGATTACCTGCCCAATCTGCATCACTATATATTTTGATATTTATATCTGATGTAAAACCATAATACAAACCCTCTTTGAGTGTACCCTTAATGTACCTCAACACTCTTTGACCTGCAATCCAATGCTCTTTCCTAGGACAATGCATAAATTGAGACAACACCCCAACTGCATATGATAAATCAGGCCTAGTTAATGTAGCATAGATAAGACTACCAACCAAACTCTGATATTGCTTCATGTCCTTGAACTCTTCACCTCCAAATCTGCTTAATTTGTGATTCACTTCCATTGGGGTAGGTGCTACTCTGCAATCATTCATTTTAAACTTGGTTAACAAATTCTTCAAATACCTTTCTTGGGTCACATACACTCCATGTTGAGTGTATGAAATCTCCATGCCCAAGAAGTATGACAAATCTCCCAAATCACTGATTTTGAACTCTTTCTCCATTTGCTTCTTTAGGCTTTGAATGCCTTTCTCATCTGTACCTGTAAGAATTATATCATCAACATATATACATATGTAAATGAACCCATCATCACTTGCTTTGACAAGCAAGCTACTATCTGCTTTAGATACTTGAAATCCAAGTTCTTTTAAGAACTTTACAAGCCTATAGTTCCATGCCCTTGGGGCCTGCTTCAAGCCATATAAAGCTCTCTTGAGCTTACACACATGATCTGGATATCTTCCACCTCTGAATCCTTGAGGTTGCTCCATGAAAACATCATCTGAAATATAACCATTCAAAAAAGCATTCTTCACATCTAATTGACACAATTTCCAACCTTTACATGCAGCAATTGCTATAAGTGTTCTGATGGTTGTCATCTTTGCCACAGGACTATAAGTCTCATCATAATCAATACCATATGTCTGAGCAAACCCTTTCACAACAAGTCTAGCTTTGTACCTAGACACACTTCCATCTGCAAATCTCTTTGTCTTATAGACCCACTTGCATCCAATGATCTTCTGGCTATTTGGTTTTGGAACCAAATCCCATGTTTGATTCTCCATTAATGCATCATATTCTTCCTGCATAGCTTTCTCCCAAATTTCTTTACCTTTTGCCTCTTCATATGTAGAAGGGTCTTCATCTGCTTTAATCATGTATGCATAATCCTTAGTAGTCAAGAATGAAGTATCATAGCTATACATTGTAGGTTGCCATTTGTGCCTTGTAGACCTCCTAAGTTCTCCACTTCTTGAGGTTTCTGGTTCTTCACATTCAGGATCAAATCTTGGTGTTTCTTCCACTTCAACCTGCACTTCATGATTCTCTTGTTCATCAAATATCTGAACCTTTGATTTACCTTTTCTTTGGCTCACAATTTCTTCATCATCTGTATTAATATTGATAGTACCTGCATACCAAGTACCTTGCTCATCAAATGTAACATCCTTTGATACAAGAAAATGTTTTGTGGATGGATTCCACAACCTGTATCCCATCTGCTTATCATCATAACCAATAAACACATATTTTTCAGCTTTAGGTTCCAATTTGTGTCTTAATTGTGATGGCACATATGCATAGGCCAAACATCCAAATACTTTGCAATGGTCTAATGTAGTCTCTTACCCCACCATGCCTCATATGTTGTCATACCCTGCAAAGCTTTACATGGTAGCCTATTGACCAAATAAGTAGCTGTATTTACAACCTCAACCCACAAATAATTTGGACAATTTTTCTCCTTCATCATGGATCTTGCAAACTCAACAAGAGTTCTATTCCTCCTTTCTGCTACACCATTTTTTTGAGGAGAATACCTGCAAGTAACCTCTCTTTTTATACCTGCATTCCATAAGTAATCACTGAACTCATTAGAGAAATACTCTCCCCCTCCATTTGACCTTAGTCTCTTCAATTTATGACCTGTAATTCTCTCTGCATACACATGATAATGTTTGAATGTATTGAATACCTCCGACTTATCTTTGATCACATATATAGTGATCCATCTGGTAACATCATCAACATAAATCACATAATACCTTGAGCCATTAATACTGAAATCCTTTGATGGCCCCCACACATCTGTGTGTACCAACTCAAGTTTCTCTGAATACATAAACCCATGCTTAGAATAGGATTGCTTATGAGCCTTACCTAATTGACATGCCTCACATCTGTATGTCATATGTTGACCTGCAACATTAGGCAATCCAAGCACTAAACCATAATTAATCATGTCTTTAATACCTCTTTCATTGAAATGTCCAAGCCTCTTGTGCCAAAGATCTAACTCAGAGATCTTATGTCCTTCATAAGTGAACAAGGCATGACCAACATTACCTTGAATCTTCAATGTGAACAATCTTCCTTCTTTCTTCCCTGAAACAATTTGTTTATACCCATTGCTAGGGTCTTCCACAAACACTCCTTCATTAGTGACCTCACTTCATAACCTTTTTCCACAATTTGTCCTACACTTATCAAATTCTTAGGAATTGTAGGAACATATAAGACCTTACTCAATAAGGTGCTACCATCCTTGGCCTTCACTGATCCAATTGACTTCACATTGTGCTTCGTATTGTCACCTGTTTGAACAACATGATTAGATACCTTATTCTCCAAATCAGTCATCAAGGCTATATTACCACTCAGGTGATTGCTACACCCTGAGTCAATGTAGAAGACTCTTTGATCTTCACTCTGCCTTTCACAAGTTGCATTCATTATCAATGTTGAATCTTCCTGTTGATCTGAAGCATAATTGTAGTAGGTATTTTTATATTGCTGACTTTGGAAACCCCTACCTGCATTTCTTCCAAAGTAACCCCTACTACTTCTACCTCTGAAATTACCTCTTTGATTTCTGCCACCTCTTCCTCTTGAATTATAGTTCTGATTGTATCCACCATTATTCTGAGTGTTATGCCAACAATCATTGGCTAAATGATTTTTCTTACCACAAATCCAGCAAGCTTTGGATCCATCTTTGTTACTCCTGCCTCTTCCTCTACCTTTGCCACCTCCTCTTCCTCTTAGCAAAGTTGGCTTGACTAGTTGTGCCTTCTTCTTCATTTGCTTGTTGCTTTCCTTTGTTAGTTTTCTTCTTGTCTTTAGAGTACATTGCATGACCTGCACTCTTGTCAACATCTCCTTTGATATCATTCTCAAAGGTTAGCATATGTCCTAACAATTGATTCAAATCAGGAGTGAAATGATCCAAAGAAAGTTCTGTGGACAAAATAAAAGGTTTCCACTTCTCATCACCTCTTAGTCCTGTGAGAATTTGCCTTACCAATTTATCCTCTTCAATGTCTTCATCCACTGCTCCTAATGCATCTGCAATGTCCTTCATCTTTGTCACATAATCAGATATTGACTGTGAGGCCTTCTTCTTGAAAGTAGTAGACTCTACCCATAGGGATGCCTTCCTTGACTTTGTGGTGTTTTGGAAATGCTCCTCCAAAGCATTCCATATTTCACTTGCACTTTCAAGACCTCTAATGTGAGGTAGCAAGTAATCATTGACTGCCATATAAATAATACTCCTAGCTTGAGCATCTCTTTTCATCCAATTCTTCAAATCTGACAACTCCTCTCTAGTTGGAACACTAGAATCTCTGAACTGTGGCTTTTCTTCTTCTCCTGTAATGTAAGCTATCAAATCTTTGCTCATTAGATGAGCTTCCATCCTCATTGACCATGCAGGATAGTTCTCTCTATCCAATTTCTCTATCTGAAGAGAATCTCCCATCCTTCCTTTACCTGTACTAACAGATCTTTAAGCTTTATGAGAAATAAATGTACCTTGGCTTCAAATATTACTCCTTCTGATCCTTTTGAAAACTTCAGTGTATCTTCCTTCAAGCTTTCTTCAATCTTTATCCTTTTGATCCTCCAAGATGTAAAGTTTGTATGTCTGCAACAGTCGGAGTCTCCTTTTCCTCAATTCTGAAGCTTCCTGCTCTGATACCACTAATGGAGAGTATTAATCTCCAAAAGAACAAGTTGACCTTGAATTTAGACCACCTCTATATCAAGAACAACTTCAGACTCCACCAAATTTAGAGAACATTCATCAACTTATCAGAAAATTAACTATTCTGAAAAATTCAACTTTTCAAAAAAGTCTACTGTAGATTAATCTCTGATTGACTGACCATTTGTGTAAAGTTTTTTAAGAAACTTTGTAGGTTGCTTCGCCTTAAGGTTGAGCACCTTTTGCAACTTAAATCTCCTCAAATGACTGAGTATAATTCGAGAAATAACTCAAACACTTTACCTATGTGTAAATCTCCTTCTCTGCAGTAGCGACTTTGACACCTACAACTTCTTAGCTTTGGTTCTCCCAATGTCGAACCCGTTTGGACAAATCCTTTTAGCTGTAGATAGCTTATCTCTCAACTTAGATTTTGAGCTATCATATGTGTAAAACTTTACACTGTGCACTGAGCACTACTCATTTCATTGAACTCGAAATCTGCGCCTGTTTCAGAAGACTGTGAACATTCTTTACATATGAATGTTCCTACACACAATTCTCTTAACCTGATTACAATTGGAAGCTCAAACTCTAGCCATAGATTGACTAACTATGGACTTAGACATCTCCAAAAGGAATTCACAAAAGATCTACTACACGAGGAGAACACACAGAAACTTCGGGCGCAAAAATTCTTCTATTTCTCAGAAACTTACAACTGAGTTATGAGAAAGACTTCTTCTCATTTCCATGAACTCTAATGAGTCTTACCACTTACAAATGCAATATTCTCATACTGTCCTATTGTCTCCTCTATTGCCCCGACATTTTTCCAAAATATTTATAGGCAAATATATACAAGCTTATGACTAATCAAAAATCTAAGTGACCTATGTCTTCACTAATGTACATATGTGTACATATCCTTCATTCTGTGAATGTAACCATCTTCTTTGCTTCAAGTCTTGATCTTATCTCCATCTTTTGTCCTTCAAACTTCAATTGGTGATTGGTCTGCACCAACATAGATTGGGAAAAATCTATGGATGAGGAGATCACTGCACTTTATGGAAATGATACATGGAAGCTGGTTTCATTGCCCCAAGGAAAGAAACCAAAAGGCTACAAGTGGGTTTACAAGGTAAAGCACAATGTTGATGGTAGCATAAGTAGGTACAAAGCACGATTGGTAGTAAAGGGATATGCACAAACATATAGCATTGATTATGAGGAAATGTTCAGCCTTGTAGCTAAAATGTCTACTATCAAAACACTTGTTGCATTAGCTACAACAAAAGGATGGGCGTTGCATCAGATGGATGTGAAGAATGCTTTCCTACATGATGAGTTATAGGAAGAAGCATACATGGACCACCCACAAGGATATGAAGATTCAAATCATCCAAAGTATGTTTGCATGTTGCAAAAGGCTTTGTATGAAGCAAGCTCCTCATGCATGGTATGCAAGGATTGCTGATTACTTAGCCACCATTGGGTTTTCTATGTGCAATGTAGATCATTCACTATATGCAAGGAAGGGTGACGATGGCATCACATTTGTGGCTATTTATGTTGACGACTTGATTGTAGGTGGTGATAATGAAGAAATCATTAAAGAGGTAAAGAAACTTCTTATGCAGGAATTTGACATGAAATATTTTGGTGTGCTGCACTATTTCTTGGGCTTTGAGTTTATACATACAAAAACATGTATATGGATGTCGCAAAGGCAATATGCCTTGAATATGATTCAAAAGTATGGTATGGCTGACTGTAGGCCAATTTCTATGCCATTAGGTCAAAATTTGAAGCTAGATACTACATCAGGTGAAGCATTGGAAAATGCTACCATGTATAGGAAAATTGTAGGAAGTTTGATCTATCTCATAATTACGAGGCCTGATCTTAGCTAAACTATTGGACTTGAAAGTCAATTTATGCAAGTTCCTAGTAAGCCACATTTAGATGCTCTGAGGTGCACTCTATGTTATGTGAGTGCTACTTTGGATTATGCATTGTTTTGTGAAGTTGGTGTAAGTTTGCAAGTTCATGGATACACCGATCCTGATTGGGCTATTGGCATTCTAGATAGAAGATCTACTAGTGGCTTTCTATCCTCACTTGGGAGTGCAGCCATTACATGGAGCAGCAAGAAGCAACCCACTATTGCTTTGTCGAGTACAAAGGCTAATTATAGAGGCGCTACAGTGCCAGCATGTGAGGCATCATGGTTGGCGATGCTACTTGCAGATTTAGGTGTGGAAGTGCAAAAGCCTATCACTATCTATTGTGATAATCTTAGCAGCATATAGTTAGCATAAAACCCTGTTTTTCATGCTAGCACAAATCATATCGAGGTACATTATCACTTCATCAGAGAGAAGGTATTAGTAGGCTATATTGATCTTGTTTATGTGAGAACAAATGAGCAGGTTGCTGATATTTTCACTAAAGCACTTGGAGCAGAGAAGCTTAAGAAGTTTCAGAAGATGCTTGGATTAGAGGACATGGCATTAAGCTTGAGGGGGACTGCTGAGATATCAAGTCCAACATGTGATGATCCAAGATAACATGTATCACTTTTTCATTTCTCTGACATGTAAAGTGGTCATGCCAATATATGTCAAGGACACTTCATTGAGCTTTATTAGATAAATCTACTAAGAGTGATGGAAGATTTGTTTCTTGCCATCTCACTCATTCGTGGACATAAAGTTTTTCCTTATATAATGGTCTTTTATATATTGCACTTGTTGTATTCTTTTTTTTTAGGTCATTCTTGTACATTCCTCTTATGTACTTGAAGAAGAAGATTCATTCTTCCTTGACTCAATCTTTTTGTGTGTTTCTCTTTCATTGTGAGAGTGTGGATGTGTGTGAGATCTCTTCCTTATCTCCTTCCTCATGACACTATGTATACTGGAAAGATCCTAGAACACTAGAGCAATGTGTGAGGATCAACATAGATATTGAGGAAAACTTAGGAGATGAGTTGGAACCCTCCAAGGTCTACAAGGACACAGATAGTTCTACTCAAGTGTCTTCTAAACATTCTAATTCCATAGAAGACCTCACTGAAAAAGTGGCTTAGAGGTTAGGAGTCTCAAGTAAATAGACACCCAAAATAACTTCAGTTAAATGTTGTTATAATTGTGGTGGTGATCATATGGCAAACACTTGTCCAAACATGGCACAACCCCAAGGCAACCTTGGCCAGTACTACACAATAGAAAGGTGATACACTAAACACACCACCCAAGATTGTCCCTACAACAAGCAAGTGGTTTGATAGAACTACCCATAGGCATATAAACAACCTGCTAGATACTTTGGCCAATACAATTCTCAACTACATTACTAAACACCCTAATAAAAGTACCAAGTACCATAGCAAACTCAGCTTAGATCTCAACTTCTCCTAAGATAGCAATCACCTCCCCTTGCCAATGTAATCTTAGTTAAATACACTATCGAGATGAAATCCCATAGGGAGTGTGATATGATAAAATAAATTGTTTAAATGTTTGATTGATTCGATTGATTAAGTGATGATTTCATTTGTACGTTGGAATTCTATACTTATTGGTTTAAAGTTCATTAACCCCTTATAAATATATCCCAAACCCTTGAAAAACTAACCTTTACCCCCTTGGAAAAATATAACCCGAACCCTTAGGAACCCTACAATTTTAGTCCACAATGTATATAAAACCATTGATTTGATGTGCATTTCCCTAATAGAAAGTAACCCTAGGTTATTCCAAAGAAAAACCCAAGCTTAGGAACCATAGGATTTTAACCCACAATGTAAACAAAACCATTGATTTGATGTGCATTGCCCTAGCAAAAAGAAACCCTAGGTTATCTGTGATAAAAGACCTAGATTGGAACCTTAGAATCATGATTTTCCCAAATCTAAAACCTTAAGTTCATTAAATTTGTATATAGGTGTGAAACAAACTAGAACCTTAGTCAAAAAAAAGAAAAGAAAAAGAAATAAAAATAGAAAAAGAAAAATTAGAAAAATAAAAAGACAAAAAGCAAAATACAAACAAAAGATTTAATTTTCAAAAATAGAAAAAGAACAAGGAAGAAGATTCTGAAAATAGAATGATCAAAAGGGAGATTCTCTAAAAATAGAAAGAAGAAGGCTATAAGATTTTAGAGTTTTGGAGAGAGGACCTAGGGGGAAACTATAAATAGATTCCAATGCTCATCTGGTTTTCCCCATGGATTTTCTCCAAGTACTTCTCCTTGCCTTTTCTTGTCCATGCTTTACCTTTTTCTTTTGTTCATGCTTTATGAGGTTGAGGGAAAGAGAGTGAGAGGCTTCTATCTCTCATCTCTCTTCTTCTTTCTTCCATAAGCAAATTGAAAGTTATTTACAAGTGATGCAGAAGAGAGAAGGAAACTATGGTTTATATTTTGACTATAGAATGATAAAAAGAGTCATAAATTATTTAAATGTTTGATTGGTTGGATTGATTAAGTGATGATTGCAATTTCATTTGTACATTGGAGTTGTAGCCCACAATGTAAATAAAAACATTTATTTGATGTGCATTGCATAAAAAAAGAAACCCTAGGTTATTCCAAATAAAAACACTACTTTAGGAACCCTAGGATTTTAGCCCACAACATAAATAAAACCATCGATTTGATGTGCATTGCCCTAACAAAAAGAAACCCTAGATTATCCCTAATAAAAGACCTAGTTTGGAAGATTAGAATTGCGATTTTCCCACTCTAGACCCTTAATTTCATTAAATTTACACATAGGTGTGAAACAAACTAGAACCTTAGTAGAAAAATTAAAAGAAAAAAGAAATAAAAATAAAAAAATAAAAATGAGAAAAATAAAAAGAAAAAAATCAAAATATAAAAAAAGATTTGATTTCCAAAAATTAAAAAAACAAGAAAGAACATTTTGAAAATAGAATGGATCAAAAGGAGATTCTCTAGAAATAGAAAAGAGAAGGCTAGAAGATTCTAGAGTTCTAGAGAAAGGACCTAGGGGGAAGCTATAAATAGATTCCCAATGCTCATTTGATTTTCCCCATGGATGTTTTCCATGTATTCCTCCTTGCCTTTTCTGGTCCATGCTTTACCTTTTCTTTTGTTCATGGTTTATGAGTTTTTTATTCTCTCTTCATGACCACCTCTCAAGCCCTGCATCTATGGCTATCATGTTAATAGAGAAAGGAGAAGAGAGAGAAAGTGATAGAAAACATGAGAAGGAGGGAAAGAGAGTGAGAGAGGCTTCTATCTCTCTTCTCTCACCTCTCTTCTTCTTTCTTCCATAAGAAAATTGAAAGTCATTTATGGATGATGCAGAATAGAGAAGGAAACTATGGTTTTATTTATGATTTTGTACTAGCCATAAGTGTATCGTAGAAAGAGAGAGAGAGAGAGAAATAAATATATATATATATATATATATATATATATATATATATATATATATATATATATATATATATATATATATATATATATATATATATATATATATATATATATATATATATATGGTATTATTTCTTCACATTTTTATGTGATTTCATAGTTCTTGTTAGACGTTTCTACCAATATGTATCATTATTCATGTTTACAAAGGTCGTGACAGAAGAGAGATGGTTGGTGTTGTAGCGAACATGAAAAGGTTTTTCTCAATCTCGACACAGGGTTTTAGGGCCCGTCCTTTCCTGTCTTCTACTTGCTATTTGTTGCACTCGTTGGTGCCATGAGTCCTCAAGCTACACTAAAGAGGCTCTCCTAACTTGCTACTATGGTTGGTATCGGGGGAAGTTTCTTTCTCCATCCTTAAGTATCATGGACGACATTGAACAAGTGACAATCTTAGGTCATTTCCTAGGAGTGTTGGATAAAGCATGTGTGCAAGCATGAAGCACGCGCAAGGGAAGGTGCTCACATGCTAATTTCATGGCTTCAAATGGTCGGTCATCTTTAATATTCAAACTCATGCTCACAGAGTTAGCTCTATCATAGGCAAATGGTTAACCTTAGTCTTTAATATTCGCAAATGGTTAACCTTAGTCTCTAGGTCCTCTATCGACTTGGCATCAATGGGCTTCCTCAAACCTACGATCATATAGGCATCAAGTGCAATGGAGAGAGATCTAGTGGAGATGGTAGCATCATTGAGAGAGGGAGAGGAAGGGGGAGGAGAGAGAGAGAGAGAGAGAGAGAGAGAGAGAGAGATAGAGAGAGAGAGAGAGAGCCAACTGGAGGCCTGGGCCTGCATGTTTGAAGTCAAGGACCCAACGGGAGGCCTGAGCCTGCATGTCTGAAGTTCCGTCATCTATGAATCTTATCTAAATGAAGGGAGAAGTTCCACAAGTAGAGAGAGGAAGAATTCCCTCTTAGCCACAAAGGCGATTTTTGGGTAGATGCTCAGTTGCTTCTATGTAGCGAAGGCAAATGTGGGAAGGTAGGAGAGTAGGAAATTCCAAATGAATGAGAGAGAGAAAGATAGATAGATAGATAGATAGATAGATAGATAGATAGATAGATAGATAGATAGATAGATAGATAGATAGATAGATAGATAGATAGATAGATAGAGAGAGAGAGAGAGAGAGAGAGAGATGAGTATGGTCATTGCTATTCAGAGTGATAGAGCCAAGTACAGACAAGGGGAAGACTTAAAGAGAGGGAGGGAGAAAGAAAGAGAGAGAAAGAGAGAGAGAGAGATGGAAGAAACTAATGTATATGGTCATCTATAGCACATAGTGTCCTTTCTATTTTTATAGGAAAAATCAAGTTAGGGAGTTTAAGAGTGTTCTTGAAATCGTGCTATAAAAACTATTGGAGCTTCCATTAAGGGCTCATAAATGCAAACGAGATTGGTAGATTTCATGAAACAAACGTAATTGGAGATAAAATCTATAGCAAAACATGGGGATATCTAACAAGAGAACAAAGCATTTCGTATTAAAATGCAATGTGTATCATTATTCAAAGTATTGTATGAGCAAACATATTTGGTGTTGGAGAATTCGTCTCCTATTCATACTGGAAAGTGTAGAAGACCTTCTCAGGATCAAGACTTTTACCAAAAGCTGAACCTTCGATTGAAAACTCCTATCATCTGAAAAATGCAATGAAATTGAAGCTTTGGTCACTCCAATTAGACACTTATAGATTTCAAATGAGCTATCAAACACTCAATTTTGAGTAGTTTTGATTTGGCAATTCTTTGCCTCAAAACAGGCTGCCTATTCACTCAGTTAGGCTGAAAACTGGACTTCATTAAAAACTGAATAACTCATAGAACATAAAGAATTTGACAAAACTGTTCTAGAAACAGGATGTAATTGAGATAATATCTCCAAGGAATATTTAAACTCTAAAACAAGATACATATATTGAGAGATACGACTCTCACAATGAGGCTATCTAGAAATTGGTATGTGGCTGGACATAGTCTATGAGAGTGAAGAGAATGAAATGGCTCAAACCAAATGAACTACCTACAAGGGGACTTCCACACCTTTTGTCTCTGTTTTTTAGATGTCCTCCCTTGCCTCTTTTGTAGCCAAATGACCATGAGCTCTCATGATGAATTTAAGAGGTCTGCTCCATAACTTCTCCACTACTTTGGACAACCACTCCTCTTCCAGTTCAGTTTTTGGATTTGATTCTCTTTTGATTGATTCTCTTTTGGCCTCCACTACTTGCTGAAGTAAATGCTTCCATTTTTCATTTTTGTATTTTCCTTCTATTTGAAGAAAAATCCTTCTTGCAAAATATATAAAACCTTGCTTCTTTATTTTTAACACTCCCCCTCAAGCTCACATGTGAGCTTGCACCTTTAGCCATATCCTGCAAGTTGATTTCATCCTTGAACCTCTTTAACTTAGAAGCATCTACGGACTTTGTAAACATGTCTACAACCTGGTCATTAGTTCTAATGAACCTTACATCCACATCCTTGCTCAAAACTTTTTCTCAAACATAATGATAATGCACTTCTATGTGCTTACTTCGTGCATGAAACATTGGATTGTTTGTCAAGTGAATGTTTGACATGTTGTCACCATAAATTGGAATGGTCTCTACCTTCACATCAAGAACAACCAAGAGCTTCTTAATCAACATAGCTTCTCAAGTTGCAAAGGCTAATCCTCTCTATTCAGCTTCTGTAGCTGATAGTGCAATAGTAGGTTGCTTCTTCAAGATCTATGTGATAGGTTTGCTACCTATCATGAACACATAACCTGAAGTGGATCTTCTATCTTCCTTCGAACCAGCCCATTAGCATCACTAAAGCCCTTTACGTGCAATTCTTCATCATATCTATAAAACAAGGCATGGTTGACATTGTGCTTCACATATCTTAGCACTAGTTTGGATTAATTTAAATGTTCACTTGTTGGAGCTTGTATAAATTCAGAAAGAACTCCAACAATATAAGACAAATCTGGTTTTGTGATCGTAGCATAGATCAATGAACCTATAATACTCTTGTATGTAGTTACATCATGTAACGTCTCTCCATCATTTGAGCATATCTTCACATTTGTGTCCATAGATTTGAGTGAGTGGTTTGCATTCACTCATTCCAAATTTGAAAAGAACATCCAATAGGTACTTTCTTTGCATCTAGTAGATGCCATCTTTCCCATAGACTACCTCAATGCCTAAACAGTATTTGAGCTCTTCAAGCTCTGAAATTTTAGACTCCTTACCGAGTTTTCTTTTTATCTCTTGTATTCCTGCAACATTACTTCCTGGTATGATGGGATCATCAACATATATGCAAATGTATACCTGCTTGCCTTCTTCTTTCTTCATGTAGAGAGAGGGATCTACACTACTTGGACTATACCCACACCTTGTGAATACTCGACGAATCTTTGGCTCCAAGCACGTGGTGCTTGCTTTAGCCCATACAAAGATTTCTTCAATCTACAAACAAAATTTGGATGCTTTTTATCTTCAAATCCAATCGGTTGACTGATGCATACCTCTTCTTAAAGTTCATCATTGAGAAAATCATTTCTTATGTCAACTTGGTACAATGGCCATCTCCTTGCTGCACTCACTGCAATTAAGATTCTAATTGTTCCCATCTTTGCAACCGGGCTGAAAGTCTCTTCATAGTCGATGCCATGAGTTTGCTTGAATCCTTTTGTTACTAGTCTAGCTTTATGCCTTCCTAGAGAACCATCAGCATTTCTCTTTATTTTAAACACCCATTTATTTGGAACAATCTTCATACCTTGAGCCTTTGGAACTAGCTCCCATGTGTGATTGTCCTTGACAGCTTTTATCTCTTCTTGCATAGCTTCTTGCCATTCTTTTTGTGTACATGCTTCTCCATATGCATCTGGTTCTTTGTATTTGACCACTTGTGTCATATATGCAAAATGCTTTGCAATTAAACAATCATAGCTCAACCTTTGAATTGGATACGTTTCTCTTGAAGACCTCCTTTCATTTCCTTTTGAATATTGCTTCTTCAACCGGTTCAACTTTACCTTTGGTGTAATCACCTCTTCACACTCTTCTTCACTTCCATTTGAATCACTATTTTGGGCAGCACTTTCACCTTCAAATCTTTCATAACCTGGTGTTGGTGATGAGGAATGTCTCCTTAGTCTCCCCTTCCATGTTGAGCTTTCTCCATGTCATGTAGAAGCTTCTGGACCTGGCATTTGAGTGCTTGTTTGTTGAAATTCTTCTTGGACAACACCTCCATCATCTTCGCAATCTTCTTCAAGAATCTTCTCTTTCCCTTTCTCTTCAAACCATGGTCTTAGCTCATCAAATACCACATCTTGTGACACTCGTAGCTCCTTTGTCACCTGATTGTAGCACCTGTATCCCTTTTGAACCGATGAATATCAAATGAAAATAGATGTTTTTGACTTTGTCTCCATCTTTGTCCTTAGTTCTTGAGGGATGTGAACATAACACACATCCAAAAACTTTGAGATGTGTAAGGTTAGGTTTCTTACTAAAATAAACCTCCTCGGAGTTAAATTATTCACTCCAGTCATTGTGCACTTGTTCATTAAATAAACAATCGTACTAGCTGCTTCAGCCCAATAGTTTAGTGGCACCTTCATCTCGTTGAGTATGCATCTTGCAACTTCTGTGATATGTCTATTTTTCCTTTAAGCAATTCCATTTTGTTGAGGCATGTACCTACATGTAAATTGTCGCTTGATACCATTTTCATAAAGAAAATCTGAAAATTCTTTGGAGAAATATTCTCCTCCTCCATCAGACATTAAGGTCTTTATGTAGCATCCTGTTTCCTTTTCTACCCGTGCTTTAAATCTCTTGAACATGGAGAAGACATCTGATTTTTGTTTTATGCAAAACATCCATACTTTTCTTGAATGATCATCAATAAAAGTGACAAAATATCTATTACCAACCATTGATGCTTGTTGTGATGGTCCCCATACATTCGTGTGTATCAAGTCAAGGACATTCCTTGCCACATAGTTCCTTTTCTTGAATGGTTGTCAAGTTTGATTTCCTAGTTGGCATGCTTCACAAAACTCATGTAGTCCAGCATCATTGAATCTTGGAAGACCTCTTACCACTTAATGGTTGCTCATGTCCTTGAGCTTGGGAATGTTGATATGTCCAAACCTTTTGTGCCACAAATCGATTTTGGCAATCCTCTTGTTTCCAAACTGAATATACATCACCCTTCCATGTGATTGTTGAATGTCCAAAGTGAACATCCTACCTTCTTTCCTTCCTTGAGCAATGAACTTGAATCCTTCTTTTGAATTCTTTATACAATAGCCTTTTTCATTGAAGATAACATGATATCCTTTCTCTACCATTTGTCCGACTGAAATCAAATTCTTTGCAATAGTAGGAAAATGAAGAACATCAGTCAATACCTTCTTATCTCCAAACTTCATATCTCCAACATGTTCAATTGTGTGTTGAGTTTCATCACCGGTCTCTTCACATCCTTTTCCACTTGGAGCTTGTAGCTTTGTGAATAAATCTCCTTGGCATGTCATATGGTTGCTCCAACCTGAATCTATAACCTCATGCTTCATGGCAAGCATGGTTTTCTTGTCTCCTTTAGTTGCCTCCATTTAGCCTTCCATTCTTTTTCCAACAATCATTTGCATAATGTCCTAGTTTACTACAATGATAACATGTTACACCTTTATGAGGATTGTATGAACCTCGACCTCTTCCTCTATTTCTTCCTTGACCTCTTCCATGTGTGTTGTCATTTGAGTTGTCCTTGTTGTCCTCTGAGTTGTGTTGGTTGGAATTTGTGTTGTTGTAGATTCTTCCTCTTCCTCTCGAGCCTCCTCTTGAGTTCCTTCCTCTACCTCGACCTACATATAATGTTTGAATATGGTTGTCCTTACCTTTGTTGCCTTCTCCTTGTTGATTAACCTCTTCAGCCACAAGATTTGGTATAATCTCGTCGAATGTTGGTAGAGGATCTCTATAAAGAATGTTTGTGATGAGGGGCTTCCACTTTTCTTCACTCCTCAAGCCATTGAGGGCTATTTGGACGATGTCTTCCTCTTCTATCTTGCATCCAACTAATGCTAGCTAATCTCAAAGCTCCTTGATCCTCAATTTATACTCACTAATGATTTGGTTTGAGCTTTTTTTCATGTTGTTGAGCTCGTTCTTGAGTTGCATCTTCTGAGACCTTGTTGAGGTAGCATACACCTTCTCCAATGCTTCCCAAACTTCGTTGGTTGTCTCTAAGATTTGCACATGACCAATCATAGTGTTAGAAATAAGTTGTGAAATGAGGAACATCACCCTTTGATTCCTCTCTTCCCAATCAACAAATTGTCTCCTTTGTGCTAGAGTAATGTTCGGATCTTGAAGGTCCACTGGTTGTGGATCATCTCTAGTAACTAGACTCCAAAAACCTTTACCTTTAAGGTAAGTTGTCATTCTATATCTCCAAGACTGAAAATTATCTTTGTCTAACTTCTCAAAGTGTTGTCCTAAATCAGCCATTGAAAACTTCCAAGATCGAAGTTTACCTCAAATATGTTGTGGCACGCTTTCTTGACTTTACAAAGATCCCCCTTGATTTGTAGCTTCTCCTTTGTTTCATGTGGGAATTGAACTCATGACCTACCAGCTAGGAGCATGATGGGCTAACCACTTGCCCCAAAAGCCATGGTTGAGAATTACTTCCTAATCCTCCCTCTTAGGGTGTGGTTCAACCATCTTGTGCTTGTAATCTCTTTAGTCTAACACTCTCTTCCCCTTCCAGAGATCATTTTCCTCAATGATCAATCCTTGATCTCCCCTTGAATGGATGTCCTCAACCTTGCATAGTCTATTGAACCATCTTGTTCTCAACCTTGGTCTCTTAAACCCTTGCTTTCACCCTTGGTCTCTAGAACCTTGCCTTTTTGCTTCTTGGCCACTTGCCTATGGACTTGCCTTGTTCACAACCTTGGTGTCTTGAGCCCCTTGTTCTCAACCTCAATATCTTGAATCTAATTCTCACCCATGCTAGGGGTCTTGGAACCCCAAATTAGTGTTTTAAACGAAAATGTTGTTCCAGGAGCTTTCCAAGGGTATCTTATACCTCTAAATCCGACCTATGAATTGGGAGATACACTCTAATCTATGTTGGGCACACCTTTGAAAGCCACGCATGCGCCTTCCTTGCCCAAGCCTACTTCCTAAGCTCTAATACTAATTGTGGGAATTGAACTCATGACCTACCAGCTAGGAGTATGATGGGCTAACCACTTGCCCCAAAAGCCATGGTTGAGGATTACTTCCTAATCCTGCCTCTTAGGGTGTGGTTCAACCATCTCCTGCTTGTCATTTCTTTAGTCTTACACTAATGTGAGAAGTGGAGAATGACATGCCTAGGACTCACCTCCTACCCTATACATAGCCCTTGCCTAGTAACCATCTAGAGTTCTCTCTAAGGTGCCTCTACTCATCTAGCTATCATGAGTAGGTACCTCATATGAACTCTCTGGCTTTTGGCCTTGGCTATCCCTCGAGTAAGGAACTTCTCGTTCCTCCAAGCATGTACATCTCTGGAATATAACACTCTCTCCCCCTTCTAAACATCATTGTCCTCAATGATATAGAAGGAGTTAAAAACTTGGGAATCAAAATCTGTGATTCCAAATAATAAGAGTAGAGTGTACTAGATGTCTGAAATACTAGATAATAAAAAAGAGGACCACTCATCTCTCTGCTTCCTATCTAGCATTTCCATCCATAAATATTAGTCCTTGCCTAGCATACTGTAGGAATCCCTCTAAGACCCAATGAGTCAATATGTGCATAGCATAAGTACTCAGAATATCCTCGGACTCCTTATGCCTAGACCTTGACCACTAACTTGTGACAGCTTGTCACTTGTAGAAACCTTGGCAAATCGCCCTTGTCTCCCTAAAATACCCATTGAAAGCTTGTCATATGGTATAATTGTGCAAAATCACTTACTCCACTAGAGTAATGAAAACTATTATGCTAATTTCAAAACAATGTGACTAGGTCCCAATCTCTATAGAAACATAATAAAGATGAATGGAAATATTTTACCAAATAGTGTTTTATCTCTAAGCTCAAGTAAATCTACTTGATTTACCTACTATAATGAAAATGAAATTGAAGAAAGTATCATCATGATCCAAATTATGAATCCAAGATGACAATCTATCAATGATCCAGACTATGAACCAAGATATCAATATGTCAATGATCCAAACTATGGACCAAGATCTCAATCTGTCACATCCAAACAATGGACTAAGATCTCAATCAGTCATATCCAAACTATGGATCCAAATCTTGATCTATCATATATATAATCCAAACTATGGATCAAAATCTCTCCCATATAAAGTAAATCCCAATCCACTCTGTGAAATTAAGTCCATCATGCCAAATCAAGACGTACTAAGAAAGTGTAGCAACTAGTGGAACTACCACCACCTTCTCAATCATAACATGCATGATGTTCCAAGTGGATCAAACCTACTTTATCCATGAACACCATCTAATCATCACTATGATCAAATCATTCCTAACTAGGAATGAGGTGTCTCAAGTAAACTACTGTAATAATCTGGCACTCCCGGATATAATGAGGACCATAATATGATTCCACCAAATACACTGAAAAATGGTAAGTAGATTTGTGCACCATCATAGCCCACTAGGCTAAGCATCTAGCTCATCTCATACCATGGCCTATCCGCATGCATATCAAATAAAGTAGTACGTACTCTATGAACTTCTTCTCAATGCAATTGCATATTCATAGTTCTTATGTGCAAACCTTGCCTTTCCACTTCTAGGCTGCTGGCTTATGGACTTGCCTTGTTTGCGATCACATACAAAGTGAGTGAATCAATTGCCCCTCTGTTTTCTAATAATAAAAAGATCATATGAATGAACTCCAAATGATAAAAAAAATACAATCCCAGAGACTTCTCTCCCATACCATCTATCCAACACCTAGGTAGAATACAAAGTTTGATGTCCCATACCACATAGATGCGTGTATGAGATTAAAGTCAAACACTTCTCTAAAAAATGATAAGAATAACTCGGTGAGTACTCACAACCATAAATAATAACAATTAGATCATGAAGTGTTCCTAAATTGTTTCCTTCCCTCGCAGAAAGAACACTTATAACTATCTGTAACATCAACTCATATGACTCTATCACTCATAACTATTTGTAACATCAACTCATCTTGAGTTGGGAAATGAGAAACTATATGATAAATCAACTCAACTAGAGTTGCGAAGGATGGGGCTTGCATCAAATATCAACTCATGTAACCTGATTCAAAGATTAACTCACAAGAAATTGGAATTTATACAACTTGTATGAATCCAATTATATGAAATGAGAAAAACTAGCAAAGTTCTCCTATTCCATGCTCTCATGGCACTATATATATTTCTTAAAATTTGAACAGCATCTTCTCTGCCCTACTAAGAATGGTCACCATAAACCAATGATCAATAAAAAAATCTAGGGCATAGCTAGCCCATGGTGATCACACCATCTCAAAAAATATATCCTAAAGACTTGTGGAATATCTTTTCCTTTCAACAACATCTCCTGCATAAACAATTTCCAACAGTAGTAGAGTAAAGCTTACTTTTAACTGCCTTTTGCTCCTAAAAAATCTATGAAATTTTCCAAACTTTTGTAACTTTTTTCAAGCTTTCATTAGGCACAAAAATTACTTGATTTGGAAATTTTTTCAGAGTTTTATAGCCGTTTTACTAGAAGGGTTGAACACTTGATGACCAACTCTAAAAATGTACAGGGTCATCTTCTTTAAGCCCTTAGTCTGATAAAAAAACCTCCGAATTCTATTTTCTTTATGCCACGATCTAGATCACCTTATCTAGTTTGGTCTCATAAAATTTCAATTCAAAATGCAATCAAACTAGAAACAATCCTGCTGCACTTTTATAATATCTTCTAACTATGAAGATAAATTCCAAAATCCTTGAATTTTGGGTATATTATAGGGTATATACTGGAGTCTCTTTTCCAGAAACAAGTTTTGAAATTGGAGTTTCCAATATGAAAATATCATGTGCTCATCAGACAAATGTACCACTCTTTGGAAAATCCTCGCCACAGATTGGTATGAGACTAATAGGTCCTTTGACCTACCACTTGATATCCAATTTCTTCAAAATTTTACTAGTATATAGCTACTACTATCTTATTTTATTGATATAAGTGTCATAGTATTTGGATATTTGGATCTTTCACAATGACCAAAATACTAAGCCTCTATACCTACAATATTTTAAAAACTTGTAGAGGCTAACGTTTACTCTTTTCTTTATATCTCCTAAATGGAGAAACATTTCATCTTGAAATTTTTTACACAACATCTGGAAGTGTACTTCGAATGTTAGAAATAGAAATCATACAATTGGACTGAAGCGTCTAAGAGAACCAATCACCTCTAAGTGACATGGTCTCTAGTCATTTGATAAATTCCGGAGGCTCCACTTTGATGTGCAGAGATTCTTTGACATGTCAAATGATCTCTACAAATAATGAGACTTGTTATCAATGCGTCTATCAAGATTTCATTTCCAATAAAAATCTGTCAATTTAGATCTATCAATGAAGAGAAATGCCCTTTGTAACAAGCCTATGTCACTTGTGTCAGGCCTCTACCTCTATTAGTAACACTTTTAGTGTAGAGGTCATTTGACCTCTCTAAAAGTCTCCAAATTACTTGAAAATTGGTCAACTTAAAGCAAATCCTAGGATCTACTTGCCCTCAAAGGTTCAATAAATTTGGGAATTCTTGCAAAGATTAGCATCCAAATCTTTATGAGGCTACTACCTCACTAACTATTTCCTCAATTATATTTTTTATAATCTTAAAAGTGATGAGACATGTTAATCCTTATGATTAAACAAACGCATTCATTATCATGGATGGATTATGACATGGAGATATATCCATGCATATAATGATCGTCTAGATCAATGCAAATCAATTAGCAATCACAAATCATCTCGTTGAAAAATCTATTCTTTACAATATTCACTTTTCAATGGAAGTGAATATGCATGGATGTCATTCTATTCATTGTGCTTCTTGCACCTCATTAACCTCATAAAAAACAATCACATACAAGCACTTAATAATTGTATTGATGATCATAACCATAGCACTCTTGTGCGGACTCGAGATGAATGTATATATCAAGTACATAGACTCGCATGAAAGACAATTTATGTGCTCATGCGTTACTAGTCAAAAACACATCTTGGTTGTTCTTGATGTATATACCTTGTCATTTACTCTCTAAAGGCACAATTAGCCTATGCATGATACCTCTATCACATACCTCATGTTCACCCTTACTCATCATGGTGATACATAAAAGTGATCTTCTATAAACAGAAAATGCATCATGCACTTCAACTTTCTAGCAATCATATCGTCTATGTATGCATGCATCCACTCATTCATCTTTTTCTCTACTTCAATCAATTTATATGCTTCTACTTATGCACACATAAGAATTCCTCTCTCTCACAACATAACATCACTCTAGTTCTCACATGGCATATAATGCCATGTGGCTACAAACTTTTCGACAACACTTCCCCAGGAAAATGAGAAGCTTGAAAAAAAATATTAACCATAATACAATGATAGGCATCAGCTTAGTGTTTGGCAACCACATTCTTTACTTCAGAAACCTGCAAATAAGAAACTTTTCCAAAATGTGTTGTTGGGCACTACACACCCTCATTACAATATCTTTTCTTGCTCCAATACTTGCACAAAGATCTTGAAACACACAACAACAACCTTTGCATGATTTTATGAAACAAAATAAGATAGTGCAACCTCATGTGCATAGAAAAATTCATATCAAAGCTAAATTTCATGTACATTTCAATGTTGGATGTTTCATAAAATTGAAAAAGAATACATTGCAAAATTGTAAACTTGGATGTGAAAAGTATTCAAATGAATATATTTGACAAAAAAAATATGATGTGAAGGTACTCAAATTAATTTATTCCTATCCAAAATGGTTCAAAATATGATTACAAACTCCTAATTATCATAATTAAGCACTCAATTCACTCAAAAAGAGTTTCTCGCCAGTCAATAGCTATCTAAAAGCTTGTGTAGAGATGGCTTCCAATTATCAAAATATGTCTTGTTACTAGTAAAAGAAAGTTTTGAAGTGTAGAATCTATACCAAGTTGAATTTATTTATTTGGAGCTTCCATTAGGAAGTTATGGCCAAAACAATGAAGCTAGGTGAGTGGGCAGCAAGGAATGATCCAAGGAATGTTTAATCTGTTGTGATTAACCACCTATGGAGCATGCTATTTTATACCATGTGTCTCTAACACGAGAATGGAGTGAACCAATGGTAATCTACTTGAGGATGAAAACATTCCGTCAAGGAATGACATTAGCAAGACAAAAAATTCTAGAGCAGGGAGCTCAAGACTACACACTCATTGGCAATATTATGTACAAGAGAGGGAGAGATGGATATCTAAGACAGTGTGTTCATGAGAGTGACTACTTGAGCATATTAGAAACTGCATACCACAGTGTTGTAGGAGGTCATTTTGGCCTCAATCAGGTAATCAAGGCCATACTATTCTCAAGATTATGGTGGCCTAATCTTCATATGGATGCACATACATATGTAAAGAGATGCGATGTTTGCCAAAGAGCTCAGTTTCCAACATGTAGAGATCGGATGCCATCGAAACCCATGGTGGGAGGATGTGCATTCTCTAAGTGGGGTATAGATTTTATTGGACCCATTAATCCCCTGCTATGTTGGGTGTGTGTAGAAGTGTGAGAGACACACAAGAAGCACACAGAAGGACCACAAATGCATCAAGACATATAGAGAACACGATGGCTTGAATAGCTCTCTCTATTGATGAGAACTGAAGTGAAGTAAGAGCTGAATAATATCCCTAAGTACAAAGTACCCCCACATATGAGAGTATCAAGTATGTGGTAACATGGGAAAAAACCTCTAGTCAGCACTAGAGTAAAAAGTGCCCATGTATAGGGAAAAGGTTCACATCAAAGCTACTTGAGGAACACATAACTGTAGCAAACCCCCCTAGAGCGAATGATGTGAACACATACAGGGAGTGAGAGATCAACCCCCACAAGGTAATAAGCCTAAAGCTTTGTGAAAAGCTTCAAACTTTTCTCGTGGAAGAGCTTTGGTGAATATGTCAGCCACATTATCTTATGTATGCACATATGCCAAATCAATATATCCTGCATGAAGACACTCTCTGTTGAAGCTGAAGGTCAAGGACATAAAGCATAGGAGCACATCTAAGAGGTGGACACACAAGAAGAAAGAGCAAGTAGGGGGCTCCAAGAAGTACATGTCAACTTTTCATAAGAATCCCCTACAAAAATATTGATTTCCATCACTAAAACCATTGTAAATACCATTTTCTATTTTTGTAGCTCCATTTTGTGCAAGCCAAGGAGTCCTCGAGCTTGAGGAGCATTAGAAGTATAATCCTACCAATTTTCATAATTTTTAGACTTCGTTTGAGCCTTCAAATAAGCCCTAGAACCTAATTTTTAACTAGGCCAGACACTAGGTCTGGACAGGGCCAAAACTAGTCCAAAAACTATAAAAAGAGCAAGAGAGCTCATTTTTTGGGCTGGCTTCTTGTAGATTTCAGCTTTGTAATAGATTTCTTTTGTAATCAAAATCCTTCCATTGTTCCTTTCTTTGATCTTATCTTGTGCGTGTGTGTGTGTATGTGTGTGCATGTTTGTGTGCTTTCACTCACACACTTGTGCCTTCACTTGCTCATGGTCTTCATACCGGTCCTCACATCTCCGCGGATTGATAAGTAAAGGAGGTCGTGCTTACACTTGAGCTACACCAAATTTTGGCGCCGTTGCCAGGGAGAGAGCTTCGAGGACGAGCATTGTGATGGTAAGATCGTAGATTTGGGACGTTGGAAGGTAAAAAAAACTGTCATTTTTGTTCATTTTCTGATTTTTCTTCTTCATCTTCTTCATCATCATCATCTCCACCTTCTTCCATTTTCTTCTTCATAGAAAATTCTTGTTTTTTAGTGCATTTTCACCATTTTCATACCATTTTTCATGCATTATTGTGTGGGAAGGAGTTAGGAAGTGCAAGGGAGAGCAAGCGCCTGTGTTTTTCATGAATTTCTGATCATACGGAGCTCGCCATTGCCTGACGCTCAAAAATTTGAAGTTCCCGCCAAAAAACACGATTCTGTGAAGAAAATCGCGATTCTGTGAAAAATTCAATTTTTTTTGAACAATCACGATTTTCTATTTCCTGCTTAAAAACCCTCTGAAGGAATCATGATTCTGTGGTCATTCTCAGAATCGCGATTCTGTGGTTGTGCTCAAAATCACGATTGTCACAAATCACAATTTTCAGCCAAAAAAACACGATTCTGAGAAAAGACGATTCTGTGGTTGTGCTCAAAATCGCGATTCTCTAAATTTTTGAAAACCACGATTCTCTAAGTCAAAATTGTGATTCTCTAGAACACGATTCTCTAGAACACGATTCTCTAACACACGATTCTCATCCAAGGTACAAAATCGCGATCCTCAGAACACGATTTTGTGAAAACACGATTCTGTGAAAACATGATTTTGTGAAACACAATTCTGTGAAACACAATTCTTTGCTCAAAATTGCGATTCTCAAAAACATGATTCTCTGCTCAAAATCGCGATTCTCACTACTCAAAATCGCGATTCTCACAATCACGATTTTTAGCCAAAACATGAGTTTGTGAAAACATGATTCTCAAGGTACACAATCACGATTCTTTGATTTCACACAATCGTGATTCTTTGATTTCACACAATCGCGATTCTCTGATTTCACACAATCACGATTCTCTGACTTCACAGCATCGCGATTCTCTGACTTCACAGCATCGCGATTCTCTTGAAGTTCATAGCATCGCGGTTCTCTTGAAGTTCACAAAATTGCAATTCCCTTGAAGTTCACAGGATCGCGATTCTCTTGAAGTTCACAAAATCGGGATTCTCTTGATTTCACAAAATCGCCATTCTCTTGACCCCTAGGAGCCTGATTTGACATAACTTTTTCATCCAAAGTCCATTTTTTGAGCTCTATAGCTCGTTGGAAAGCTCGTTTCGAATCCTACATGACCTCAACTATTTTTTATAAGAATAATGCGTTAATTTTCAGGTAGGATAATTTGAAGTTGACCCTCAAGTGGGACCAGGAAACCAAGGGGGCTCCAAAGGATTTTTTAGCAATACCAAGAGGGAGAAAAATTACATCATGGGAAAGAAAAAAGCAAAAGAGAGAAGAAAGGGGGCTAAGATTGAAAAAAAGGAGGGAGATAAACATGAAATGCATGAAATAATCTCACATAAGGATGAAACATCTAGAGAAAAATTGCAAAGAGTCAAGGAAATGGGGGAAATGTCACAGGGGGTAGGATCCATATTTGCAACAAGAGAATATCACAATACTTTTGTGCATATAAGAATAGGATATGACTATAGAAGGTTGAGTGCGTATATCAATCCTAAGTGTGCGTGGAATTTAATTCATATTGACCTAGTGACCATTATTTTTGACAACATTCAACCAACAACTCATTCTTCTATCCTCATGGATGGTGAACATTGTGAATGCATGGGTCAAGTTGTGTTGCCTATCATGGTGGATGATATGCAATTTTCGGAAACATTCTCTGTCATGGATTGTAGAGATGAAGACTTGATCATTGGCACCCAAAGGTTCAATACACAAAATCATCAAGATTTTGAGGTGTCTTCTCCACCTATTACCCATGCTTCTACATATATGTCTATGGAAAATCCTAATGACTATCCACCTTATGATAATTGGGGGCAAAATCATCTTTTCAAAGAGTGTGCTTTTCATGAAATTTTTTTTCTTTCTACTCATGTTTTTGAATCTAATCCTTCTTTGAGTAAATCACACGAAACCTTGGAGAATGGAGAAATGGAGGACTCCAAGTGTTTGGGGGATGTGGAAGGACCCTCTCTTCTTGTAAATTTGGATTCCGCTCATGAAACCATAAGCAGGGATGATCTACACTCATATGATCAAGAGATGATCCACAAATACCAGGTATCACTTATATGGAGAACAATGTCAAATCTATGGTCAATCATGACAATTCATCACCCACTTGTACATCTAGAGATTTGAGTTGTAATACGGATAAATGTGTCGATGAATCTCTAGATCAATCTCAAACCACACAACCCATTGATCCCTTGCATAAGCTTGATGAATGTATACAAGACCAACCTTTGTTGCATTCCCCATGTAAAGATGAGTTTTCTCAAAAAACTCACATAGACGGTCCCAAAGACCCTTACATCAAGAAACAGAAATCACAATTTCTTGGTAATGTCAAGCAAATTTGGGTGGCCAAGAAATTACTTAGAGCCCAACCGAATCGCACTATGATATGGGTACCAAAGAAATCCCTCATACAAAATCAGCCCCCTCACACTAGACTTCAAAATCTATGGTCTAGGCCTATCATGACTTATCTTCAAGAAAGACCACTTCCAATCAAAGGACCCAAAGCAATCAAGCCTAAACTCAGAGAGAATCCAGGGGGGGACTTCAAGGCAACAACCTGCACAACAAAGACACCAAGGCGAGGTAAGGGACTAAATCAAGCACAGAGCTCCAAAAAAGATCAAAGAACCTCTTCTACAAGGATATGGGTATGGAAACCAAAAGCATCGGTAGGCCGCACAGAACCACAGAGCCAACCACGCAGGATCAAAGCCTCAAGAAAGCATCCAAACATGGAGCCGCCAAAGGAGATCACTAAACAAGCGAAGACCAATCTCAAATGGATCCCTATAAGGAGGAAATATCAATTGTCGTTCGGGGATCCAATGGATACTTCCAACAAAGGCTGCCATAGCATCTGTAAATAACATCGAAAGCCTCGACGAGCGACAACCATGTGCTCCTTGCACAACCCTGTCTTTTGCACCATTCAGGTCATGCATTTCCAAAGTATGCATTAATATAGGGCCACATTACACGGTCGTGCATAGACACACTTGGGAATCCCAAGCACAAGAGCACATTGACATATGTCAAATATTTCTATTGATACTAACTTTTGTGTTCTTGTTTTGTGATATTTTTTTCCTCAAAAAAAAAATAAAGAGAGGGAGCAAAAAAAAAAAGCGAGAGAGTGAGAGAGAGCTTGTTCCTAGGTTTGGCTCATGGAACACGAATGAGTCATGCTTAGTGGAAGGTGGAACCATTGATTACTGGGCATTTATCAGTTGGATAGAAGTGTGTAATGGCTTGCAGATGACATTATTGCCGCCGTATCTGGTAGATGGCAAGCACTTGGCATGAACACAGCATCCACAACTATTGTTTCCTCTTACCATGGTAGGAGGAAAGAGCTTGAAGGTGAGAAGACTCCTGCTTAGGGTGAGCCAAAGAGAATATGTGAAACTAAGCTCGGTGTAGTTACCCAATGCTGTTTGTCAAGGAATATAAAGAAATTCAATTCTCGATATTTGGCAAATGCTACTTTGAGGAGAGGAGATAGGACCAGGTGCTCGACGAATCTCCCATCAATGGACCATCAACCAGGGCATTTGTCGATAATGATAGACCAACCAATGGTTCATCACAATGACAGGTGTACAACACAAAGAGATCCGCATCGACTAACCATTCACTATGGTAAGAATCTCCTACTTGGGTCATATTATAACCATGATAGAGTAGGAAAACTCTTCATCAGCATACCCTTGAGCACTTAGCTCAAGACCCCAAATTTTTGCACCATAATTCTTCCAATGCATTTTCCAAGTAAGCATGCATAGGGCTACATTACAAGGTCAGGGACGACAGACTCGAGAGGGGGGGAGTGTTGAAGCTGAAGGTCAAGGACATAAAGCATATGAGCACATCTAAGAGGTGGACTGTTGAGAGCAGTATGGGCACCCAAGGACTAACTAGACAAAGAAGCCAGCAGAGAGAGTCAGAGCAAGGTGAAGGAGTAAGTAGACAAAGCAGTCGACGCAAATCTAGCAGATAGGCCCTTCAAATTTTTCCAAATCAACATCTTTATAACAGTGATTCTTATCACTAACAATCATTGTAAATACCATTTCATATTTTTGTAGCTCCATTTTGTGCAAGCCAAGGAGTCCTTGAGCTTGAGGAGCCTTAGAAGTACCTACATATCAATTTTCGTATTTTTTAGACTCCGTTTAAGCCCTCAAATTGGCCCTGGAACCTAATTTTTAACTAGGCCGGACACTAGGTCTGGACAGGGCCAAAACCTAGTCAAAAACTATAAAAAGAGCTAGAGAGCTCATTTTTGAGGTTAGATTGTAATTGAATTGAACTTGTAAGAGCTTTTTGAAAGTAATCTAAGAACTCCATTGCTTCTCACTCTTTGTCTTGCCGTGTGTGCGCGTGTGTGTGTATGTGTGTGCATGTTTGTGTGCTTCTCACTCACGCACTTGTGCCTCCACTTGCTCGAGGTCTTCATACCATCCTCACGTCTTCCCGGATTGACATTAAAGGAGGTGCTACTCATCACTGAGCTACACCAAATTTTGGCGCCGTTGCCGGGGATCGAGCTTTGAGGACGAGCGTGTGATGGTAAGACGTAGATTGGAGACGTTGGCGTCGTAGGTAATTTCTCTACTTTTCCTATTTTTCTCTTTCTTACCATACCACCATCATCACCATCATCATCATCACCATCTTCCACCTCCACTTCCATCATCGCGAAAATTTCAGTTTTTTGATTATATCACCTTCTCCACCTCATTTCCCTCATTTCACTTGTGAGAGAGAGCGAGAGAGCGAACTGTTGTGTGCTATTTTCTGCATGCTTTTGGAGTTTCTTGCAGGTTTCAGCAGCATCATCCCCTCCAGCACGTCGCGCAGGTACGGAAATGTGCAGAACTGTCTTGCAGTCACCGACTCCTGTCGATCGCGATTGACAGAAATTTTCACCCTTTGGTAAATCTGAGTGCACCATAGTGGACTAGAGACCCTGCACACCACATTTCCACAAAAATTTTTGAAAATTTTGCAAAATTTCAGTCCATCGCGATTGACAGCTCTGTCCATCGCGATTGACAGCCCTGTCCATCGCGATTGATTGCCTGTCCATCGCGATTGACTGACCCCTGTCCATCGCGATTGATTGCCTGTCTGTCGCGACCAACTCTTGTCCATCGCGATTGACTGACCCCTGTCCATCGCGATTGATTGACTGTCCATCGCGATTGACTGACCCCTGTCCATCGCGATTGATTGCCTGTCCGTCGCGACCAACTCCTGTCCATCGCGATTGACTGACCCCTATCCATCGCGATTGATTGCCTGTCCATCGCGATTGACTGACCCCTGTCCATCGCGATTGATTGCCTGTCCATCGCGATTGACTGACCCCTGTCCATCGCGATTGACTGACCCCTGTCCATCGCGATTGATTGCCTGTACATCGCGATTGACTGACCCCTGTCCATCGCGATTGATTGCATGTCCATCGCGATTGACTGACCCATGTCCATCGCGATTGACTGACCCCTATCCATCGCGATTGATTGCCTGTCCGTCGCGACCGACTCCTGTCCATCGCGATTGACTGACCCTTGTCCATCGCGATTGACTGACCCCTGTCCATCGCGATTGATTGCCTGTCCATCACGATTGACTGACCCCTGTCCATCGCGATTGATTGCCTGTCCATCGCGATTGACTGACCCCTGTCCATCGCGATTGATTGCCTGTCCGTCGCGACCGACTCCTGTCCATCGCGATTGACTGACCCCTGTCCATCACGATTGATTGACTGTCCATCGCAATTGACTGACCCCTGTCCATCGCGATTGATACTCTGTCCATCGTGATTGACAGCCCTGTCCATCGCGATTGACAGCTCTATCGATCGTGATTGACAGCCAATTTTAGCCAAATTTTTTAGGGTTTTTTTAATTGAAGAGTTGGCTAATTTTGGGCATAATTATTTTACTCTAGAGCACATAATGAGGCCTTAGGAAAACAACTTGGGGAAAACCTGTTGCACAGTGATCCTGTTTGAACACTGTCTTAACCATAGAACCCTGAACGGTCATAACTTTCTCATACGAAATCCGTTTGCCGTGATTTTTGTTTTGTTGGAAAGCTCGCGAGGAGTACAACAAAAACATTGACTGGTTATGGTTAAATTAAGATCAGGAATATTAGATAGGGTATTTTTAAGTTGACCATACCGAGGGGAACAAAATTCAGGGATCTCTAGAGTTGTGTCCAAAAGTCATAGTGCAAATTGGTGAAGTGTTACATGAATGAAAGTGATTGGTTCTGTCTTTTGAATTTAAGTCTTGAGCTAACAGTGGGCCTTTTACAGATCCTTTGGGAGCATCGAAGGGTACGCAAAGCAAGAGTAAGTGCAGGCTTGGGAACGCGCGTCCTGGGCACACCAGGGCAACAACACAAGGAAAGGAACTCAAGGTTGGAAAACCCGCAACACACTCTGTCAATTCTTAGTTTAGGCTAAGTGCGGGTAGTGTTAGAAGTAATTCCAGGCAACGATAGGCACGAGATAAATCAAAGACTATCTAAGAAATCAAGTTCAAGACAAGAGAGAACCTGTGTGTGTGAACGACAACCTTAAAGGAAAAGAACCTAACGTGAAATGACCAAAACTTAAGTGCGAAATTAAACTCAAGTATTCCTAAGGACGTAATATCAGACAAGAGTATAAACACGATAATCAACATAAAAAGGGGACTAAGTAATTGGTACAAAAGGACTCTGCAACGAGGTTGTACTCTAGGCAAAAATTGGGCTACTTAGATAGGCATATGAACCTTAGATCAGGACGACATCTAGTAAGGGATAGACAAAGCCTTAGGTCTTCAGAGGCTAGTGTCAACCACACTGCTAGGTCTTGGGCCCAGCAATTGAGTCACCACTCATACTACCCTAGCTCTGAGACCAGTGAATCAGAGATGTCTCAAGGCATGGACAGACCTACGGGAAGTTCAGGAGTGCCATACTTGCACAGAGTAGAAGGCCCTTACAAGACACAGCTGGAATATCTTAGGACCAACCGATTAGGTGCCAGCATCTATGAGGACGGCCTAGGAAGATCTGTAGTACATATTAAGAATCCTGATCAATCCATTGGACTAGAGCACCCAGCTGTCAAGTTCGAAAATGGAGCATACTTGGACAAAGAAGGAACCATATACGTAGTCACCAGTCACCCAGATAGGACGGAGTAATTTGGAAATGTGATCCCAGAAGCAGACTTAGGTGACCTGGAGCAAGGAAACATGGGTGCAGAGCCTAGAACCCCTCGAGGTAAATCGGTTCTCACTAGGATTATCACACCAGAGTGGATTCCCCAAGATAATAAGAGCATAGATTTGCTCCTCAATCGAGAGACTGACGAAGCCTTTTGGAGGTACAAACCTGACCGGCCAATTGATATAGGATCAATCATGATCTATGAGTTTAAGGATCCTGATAGCCCAGGTAGAGTGACCTACTTAGATCACGCTTCGGAGAGGATCTTTGTGGTGACAGAAAATGATAGGCATGCTTACACTTGGAAGGGTGAATTCGTTTTCCCCCAACCAAGATCGAATGTATCCTATGGTCACCTTGGAGCTGGAACATCCCAAGCTCATGGAATGCAAAGAGACAGAAGTAGAGATAGACCAGAAGTAAGCTTTGCCAACCCAGTGGGCAAAGAAAGAACGAGGACGGAAACAAATAGAGTAGAACCTGAGATACTTAGAGCTCATAGGAATCAAAGAAATGCGGATGAGTTCCCTCTACCACGACCTAGAGAGCACACAAGGACTTTGAGACCGAATCAGCTAGTTAAGTCCATGAAGAACTACTTCGATGGCACTAGAGATCCATACGATCATGTGGCTGAGTTTAGGCAAGTCTTGAGAGCTGAACAAGTGGAGGATCTATTGACGTAGTACAATGCCTTTGGTCTGACCCTTAGGAACACTGCCCTGACATGGTTTCAGACACTAAATGAGAGGCAATTCAGGAGCATAGACCAACTCCTAGAGGCTTTCATTATTGAATTCTCTAAGAGTGGCATAAGGCATAATACCTCCTCCCTGATTCATAGCTTCAAGCAAACCCCTCAAGAAACCGTGAGACTTGCAGGAAGAAGATTTAGGCAATACTTAGAAAGATGCCCTGTTTCGGAGCTACCCACACTAGCTAAGCAAGTGGCTTTATTCCTGGATGGATTGCTAAGTACTAAATTGAGATCTTATGTGTACTTGAAGGACCCTAGGACCATAGAAGAGTGTGTGCGCATGTGCATTGACATCGAGGATAACCTAGGGGAGGAGTTAGAGCTTTCCAAGATATACAAAGATTTAGATAGTGCCTCTAACCTCTCTTCCACGCAATCCACATCAATTGAGGAACTTGCAGAGAAAGTAGCTCAGAAATTAGGTGTCACTAACAAACAAATCCCAAGGTTTGCCCCTGTGAAAAGGTGCTATACTTGTGGTGGCAACCACATGGCAAATGTATGTCCCATTATGGCTCAACCCCAAGTTAATCCTAGTAGCCAGTACTGCACTATAGAACGAAGGTACACCAATCACACCGCGCAAGATTGCCCCTACAATAAGCAAACTGTTAGGCAGACGTACCCACAGCCATACCCTCAACAAGGAAGATACCAGAACCAGTACCCACCTCAACAGTATGCTAGGCCTCAACAAACTTACCAACCCTATCAAAACCAACAAAGGCCTCAGCCTGTGCTAGCACAACAACCCCCAGCTCCAGCTAATGTGATTCCGGTAAAGTATGCTGTTGCAGAAGAAAACTTGAATAGAGCTATAGTCCCTGTAACACCAGTGCTTTCAGAAAGTGATCCCAGTGACCATAGCTTTGATTCTACACATGTTGATAGTCCCTAGGCTTACTACATGCAATCTCCTGAACATGGTGAGTCCTACTATAGTGAAGAGCCAAATGAACCTAGTTGGGAGTCAGATTACACAAACGTCATGTATGCAAACCCCAACCCTAGAACTCAACCTAGGCAGGTAAGACCCCCATTCCCTAGAGGACCATGCTACAGATGTCAGGGGGATCACCTCATTCGTGATTGTCCCTTGCCTCCACCTACACAACCCCAGTCAGTGACGATTCAGGGTTTTTGCCAAGAGTGTGGAAAGGATCATCTCTTACGAGACTGCCCCAAGAATCCTAATAATATGCCAAAAATTACTCCTATTAACGTTATTGGGTTAGTGGTAGATTCCACAGGAAGTGTCACTTCCACTACACCCGTGCAAGTGATCACTAGAGCTCAAGCATTGCAGCAAAACCCAGGGGTAAACCAGGAGAAGAGCCCAGATGTTAGTGAAGCGGAGAGCATGACAAAGAAGAGGACTAGAGCTTGGAGAGATAGCCGTGAACGTATGAAAAGGCAATGGGCAAAGAAAATGAGTGAACTTGAGGAAAGTCTACGAGAAACCAAGGCCAAAATCATAGAGATCACATCTCAACCGCACTCTCACACATTCCCACCGCTACCATCCCCATCACCCTCCATCCCTCCACCCGCTAATACACCCCACGTGACCCACCCACCACCCCAAGCAGGATCAGTATTAGCTGATCCCACTCCCGAAGACCTTAATATGATGCTTAAAGCATATCAGGCCAGAATCCAAGAAGGGCCAAATGTAACTGATCATGAAAAGTACTACCCAAGAGCAGAACTAGAGTTAGAACGAACCAAAATTTGTGCTAAGATGGTGGAATTGGCTCAGACCATGTTTGAGGCCAGTCGCCTATTTAACATCTCTAGTTCAGCGAAGACACAGTTGCATTTTGATGGACTGTTAGAAAGAATAGAGAAGCTGATTGCACAATCAGAAAAGGAACCCGCCTCTCAACACAAGGACAAGGCAAGTGAAAGATTAAGCATTCCTGCCCAGGAAGCCTATGTGCCTGAAGCCTATGTGCCTAACTCTACGGAGCCAGACACATCATCTTCTATGAATCGGTTCACACCAGAATTCCTACGTGAGATTCAAGAAGACAAATGGGCTAAAGAGAGTGAAGTCCCTCCTCCTATTGAACTTGTGGATGATGCACGCGACCAATTCCCACAAGACATCCCATCCATTTATGAGGAGCAGGAGAGCACCCACTCTCAGGACAGACTAGACTTTGAGTCTAACTCTCTACAAGAATTACCCCACTTCACAGGCCCATGGGAAGCTAAGTCTACTTGTATGAGAGCACCCACGGTCATGGTACGAAATGAGGACTCAGTCTTACCTAGGAACACAGAGGTAGTGAAAAACACTAAAGTGCAGTGCAATCTCAAGTTAGAAGAGCTACTCAAGGTTACACCTGAATTATGGAAACATGTCGCCAAACAAGTACCAGCGATAGTGAAACCTCATTCCCAGGTAGGATCACATAGGACGGTGCCAGAGATACCCTTGGATAAGATAGGAGACATGTGTGAAGGTGAAGAAGGGAACACCTATCTTTCCATTACCTACCAGGAGTACACCACCAAGGCAATTTTGGACTCAGGTGCAGGAGTTGCAATTTCCACTTCCCTATGGAAGCGTTGGGGCAAGCCAGCACTCAGGCCAACGAGAATGAAATTGCAAATGGCCGATGGTCATATCGAGAGGCCCTTAGGATTGCTAGAAGGAATAACTCTCACCACCTGTGGTGTCGAGTTCGAGCACACCTTTGCCATATGTGATTTTAGCAAGAACCATGCCTATGAAATGATCTTGGGACGACCTTTTATGCGACAATTGCAAGTGGTACAGGATTGGGGAACCAATTCTTTGTACCTGCAGCACTTAGGTGTTACGACCAAAGTCAATCTCAAGGATTACTCTCATAGAGATGTCCCTCCTATCCAATGGAACCCCATCCATAGAGCCAAAGATGATACGGAATCGGTGCATTCCATAGGATCAGGATCCTCATGGATGCATGAAGACACTCACTTATGGATGTGTAAGGTAGCAGTAGAAGAAGAGAAGAGAGAGAAAGCCAGAGAGGTAGGTGCAAAAGAAACCCATAGATCAATCCAAGACCCAGCCTATGCACCTGTAGTTTTTCCTGATGAGGAATTTGAACCCCATGGCTGGGCAGAAATCCTAGCAACAATGGATGTAGCCATCAATGAGGAACAATGGACACCTCACTGTGATGAGGATGGTGTAGCTCAGTGATGAGTAGCACCTCCTTTAATGTCAATCCGGGAAGACATGAGGATGGTATGAAGACCACGAGCAAGTGGAAGCACAAGTGCGTGAGTGAGAAGCACACAAGCATGCACACACATACACACACAAGCGCACACACAGTAAGAACAAAGAGAGTAAGACAATGGAATCTCTTTTATTGCAAGAAAGTTCTCATACAAGCTCAAACTACAAGATGCCACCCCAAAAATGAGCTCTCTAGCTCTATTTATAGTTCTTGACTAGCTTTGGCCCTGTTCAGACCTAGTGTCCGGCCTAGTTGAAAATTAGGTTCCGGGGCTTATTTGAGGGCCCAAACAAGATCTAAAAATTATGAAAATTGGCAGGCAACTACATCTAATGCTCCCCAAGCTCGAGGACTCCTCGGCTTGTACAAAATGGAGCTACAAAAAGGTGAAAAGATATTTACACGGGTTTGTAGTGATGAGAATCACTTTAGAATGATGTTGGGGTTTTTGGAAAAAATGAAGGGTAGCCTCAGTGCTAGATCTGCATGTGTGTCCATACTTGCTTCTTCCCGCATCCTGTCAACACTCTCCCCCCCCTAGGGTCTGTCGCCTCTGACAGACCTCTTTTCCGCTGTGTGATCAATGTATTTTTGCAGGAGATCCGTTGCCACTTCGTGTTCCTTGATTTTTAAACCTCTGATTAGATCTCGTTGCAAGGCCTCCCAATCCACTGTACCAGGCATGTCAGGTTGTGGCATAGTGTAGAGCTCAGAGTGCATCGTTTGCTCACATGCAAAGAGATGGAGTAGATGCGTAGGCCGTGGCGCAAATACCTCTGAATGTGCTTCCCAAAACCCCGTGGTGAACATGTCGTCAAATGTTTGCTTATAGCAGGCAGGGAGATATCTTATGCGTGCATGCCATGCGTAAGCCACTCGTATGCTCGGGGTTGTGCTCATATCATATAGCAGGTCGTAGTTACCATTAATAAACCCTGGAATAGGAGGTTGAATATGGCATACATTGCGAAAAGTTTTGAGTACGACCTGCATCATGTCGAGGATCTTGAGCATCATCTGGGCAGCGACATCTGGCATCGGGTGGAGGCGTGGTATCCAATGTCTGATGGTTGCAATCATGTATGACACTGTAGGAGTACCGGTTGGGGGGGCGATAGCGGGGTAATTGAGCCATTCTTTACAGTTGGCGTTATTCTGAACCTTGATGGCAAAGGCTTTCCATGATCTGCGTCTTTGCACTGGCCCAAAACACGGATTGTACTTCAAATGCATGGGGGCATGATCCCATGTGCGAAGCATTTCTGGATAAGTTTCTAGTAACTTTTGCCTCCACGTTGGTTGGAATATGGCCCCCTTTCGTGCCGCTTCTGGTATGTCTTCTGGTTCGAACTGTGTGGCAAATGTTGGGCATTTGTTGGTGACTCGTTTGATTTCGGCATTGTAGTCAGCCAACAATACAAAATAGGGCTTGTATTGCAGTTCTGAGCTAGTGATCAAGCGTCTAGGAGTGAGGTGCCTGAAGTATTCTGAGTGAAGGATGGTGTCCTCAATGGCCTTCATTGCCAGCATCTGAGTGGATATCCGCTCCTGATGAGTTTTCCCCATCTCCTCGACTTGTTTCATCCATGCCGATGGGGGTTCCTCATAGGTATCTTGACCTTCTTCTGTTACGCGTCCACCTGGAAGTGGTTGAGGCTCGTAGTTGTCGTCGAATGCTTCCTCCACTGGGATGGTCACTGCTTCTTCTTCTGACGGTGGCTCTGGGGGGGAAGGGGGTCGTTCGTACTGCATCAACTTCAGCTTCAATTCTGCGATCTGCTGCTGTAACTCCAGCACGTCATTGGGCGTTGAATGTTCAGGTTCGGTCGAAGTAGCAGCGTCTGTCATTTCTTTATGTTCTTGTTGGTGTGGTGTAGACTCTTGGGGTCTTTGTACATCCTTTAGCTGGTCGGCAAGCTGATCGTGTGCTTCTAATAGACTGGCATACGTTTCCAATATTTGTTGTATGCTCTCTGAGGGGACCGCTTGAAATTTGACCGGGTCTATGGGAGCCCCCGGGTTGTTCTCCATGGCAGCCTCGAGGTTCTCTTGGTTTTGTTGTTGAAGCCGCCTATTCTCTTCTTGCGCTGCCGCCAGATGTCGTCGTAGCAAAGCCATGTTTCGTTGAAGCCGTGCATTGCGGCCCATTTGATCGCGCAGCTGTTCCTCCATGGCTTTGCTCTCTTCCATATGCTCCGCTTTGAGTTGCGCATTTACCTGTTCGAGGGCAGAGATCTTGCGTTGTGACTCCGTATGAATGAACTCCAAAGCATTGACACGCTCTTGGAGTGTTGCTGAGAGGGTGCAAAGCCCTTTGTTATTTTCCTCCAATAATGTATATTCTTGCTTAAGCTGAGTGGCAGCTTCAAGCATCGTGTCGAGTGCAAGACTAAATGAGGTGGAAGATGCAGGGGGTTGGGAAGTGAGAATGGGACAAGTGGATGTCGTGCCTACCGTGTGTGGAAGTGGTGCTGTGAGTGTAATAACCTGTGATGGTGTTGTGATGACAGTGGTGGTGGGTGATCCAGCGGATGGTGAGATGTCCATGGGATCGGACATGAGTGAGTGTGATTCGTGAAATGTGAACACCGGGACGGTGGGTGGTGTGATAGTGGTGGCCGTGAATGTGGGGGAGTGAATTTGGGGATGGGACTTTTTCTTATGTTCCTCGACCTGTTGAAGAATATTTACAAGGTAGGTCCAGAAGGGGGGTTGGGTGGTTAGTGGGGTGCTCGAGGCAGTTACAAGGGGCGGGGTAGGTAGAGTTTGGGGGGGAGGAAATGGAGGGGTGGAGGGTAAGGGGAAGGGAAGAGTCTGACTAGTGACAGATGGTTGTCCAAAGGCATGGGGGAAGAAAGGGTGACCTAATTGAGGTTCAAAAGTCTGAGTGGCAGAAATGGATGAGGGTGAAGGAAGGAGAGTAGAAACGGGGGTGTGTACAATGGTCTCACTATAGGAGGAGAATGGTTGTGTAGAGAAACAAGTGGAGAGAGGCTCTGATGGTTGGATAGGAGATGATGGGGGAGATGGGGCATGCGTAACTTCTTCCGGTTCATCATTATGCCTTGGGCTAATCATGTGCACATCTTCTGACGTGGATGCAGCTAACGCGGTAGATACTTCCATTTGGATCATCTTTCCTTGTCGCGGCCGTGTATCGATTCTTCTTTGATCATAAGCAGGGTTCTCTTGACAGACCATGGTTCTCAATGCTTCACTGATGCCACAGGTGTCCGCCAATAGATTCAGTGATTCTACAAACTGTGGGTCGATATGCTCTGACTGTAACATCTGGTTAACTAGGGCCCTATTTGCTTCTTCTGACATTTTATGGCGGCTTTGTACCTGCTTGATTGTCTGGTATAATCGTTTGAGTTGTGCCGTATATGCAGGGGCTTCGTCTTCACTCTCTTCTGGGTTATCCCTTGGTGCCTGCTCCTGAGCTTGTATGTTTGGACTTGGAGGAGGTTGTGTCACTCCTAGCTCCTGTACACTGCTTGTCTCACCTCGTGCATGTTCCCTTTGGGTAGAGGTCCCCGGATTGACATTGTCAGGGCAATCTTCATTGTCTGATAGATGAGCCGTCTGCAGAAATGTTTCAAAATCAAAATTTGGATCTTCGGTAAAATTGGCCATCGCTGCAAATTCTGCATCGGTAGGTAGCGGAGGGGCAGAGGGGATGGGCTGTACCACCTCTCGTGGTTGAGACTCCTGGAGATGAATTGTGATCGGTGCCACCGGGGCTTCCTCTCTAGTGGAGACTTCGGTAGTGGTTGCTGGAGGGATCAGGACTTGTGAAAGGGATCCACGCATTCTTTTTGCAGGCTGACTCCCTGACCTTCGCCCTTTAAACAACTCCAGATGTGCATACTTTAGGGCTCGAGCAACTGGCACATCATACGCCAGACATCTGTAGATGATTCTAGTCAACGCACAGCAACCATGTAGGGTGGGCTTCCTCACCCCTCGCTTGCCTGCCTCATATACCTGATCTAAGATCCAAACTGGCAACTTAATGGGCAAGCTGCCGGTCTCTGCTAAGTACAGTCCGTACCATATCTTCTTGTGAGGCTGAGTGAAACGGTCTTGAGCTGGAAATGCGAAGTGCTGGAGGCACATCCGCAGTGGTATGGCGATGTTGGGGGTGAGGGCGCACATATCTTTGAGCTTCTTGACTCTATTGCTTTTCATTGATTCTGGTATCAGGGGGTCGCGATCTGAAGGCACATGAGTGCCATACATTTGAAGGGCTTCCCTGATCAATGTTACATTTAGTTCAAACTTCCTCATCTCCTCCAGATTAGATAAGGAGGGCACCCAGAATGTGCCTGAATGATCTTTATCCCCGGTAGGTTTCATCGTGGCAATCAAGTAGTAGCACCTGAGGAAGTCAGGTTTTGGTAGAGCTGCACTGAAGTAAGTTTGCAGTCCTGCTTTTCGCCAAATCTCTTGAAGGGGGGCTGCATTTTGTAAAGCCTCAAATTCTCTTGAAAAGAATTGGAAGGTCCACCAAACCCCTCCACACTCCATCTTGGACTCCCAGATGTGGTCCGCGTCTCCCAAATCCCCTGGCATTTCATTGAACCAGTGGGAGTGCCCTTTTACTCTTTCGGTTAGTCCACTGGGTGGATCTGGAATAGGGATTCTTCGCACATTCAAGAATTCTTCAGGTCTAGCCGTTGGTGGAGCTTCCACTGGCATGTCATCCCAGTTGATGGGGGCACCAGATCCTGCTTGAGAGCTTGTGCCTGCCGCGGTTGCCATGAGAATAGGTTGCTTATCTGCTGGAAGACGAAAGGCACATTAGTGTTGCATAGGAAACAAGATGTAATGGTGTTCCCTTCACAATACTAACATGACCATCCAGGAGGTCAGTAGTTAGTGGTGAGGTGCTTATGATATGTGTGAGTGGTGATTAAAGGTCAGTGTCATCCTAGATGCGTACTTTGGTTATGCAATGGACTCGAAATGCTTCTGTGTTAGTGTAGACGGATTTACAGAAGATGGTCAGGGGGTTTAGTACACAGTTTATCTCTCCACACTTTGATATAGGAGTCGTAGCTTTTAGAGCTAAGGACAGGTGAAGACGTTGGTCTGAGTGTGTGATGTGGTTGGGACCTTGTGGGTACCCATTTCCAGACATTCCTGGGGTTGATGGGAGTGTGGGCAGTGAGAGGTGCCGGTATCTTGTCACTTCCTGAGTTGTTGGCCGAGAGTGCTTGTGAGAGCTGCTTCATCCTTGTGTCTATAGTTGAAGTAATTTGGGCTTGTAAGCTAGCCTTGGGCACCCATATCTGTCTAGCATTAGGGATGGCCTTCATTGACCGCTTAGGGACCCAAATAGAGATGGTGTGCCTAGGGGTGATCCTAGGGGGTTTCTTAGCTTTGATCCTTGGTTGTGAGGCTCGTTTCTTGTCTTCTTGAGAATCTGCAATTGGAGCTGTAGATCTCCCATCCTTTCGTATCCAAATCTGCTTCACGCCACGAGGTGCTCCATGGTGCGCAGGTTGGCGTTCCTTCCTCTTGATCAGCGGTCCCCCTCGCATAGAGTGATGTTCGGTCCGTTCGTTTAGAATCTTCTTTGGATCAATTAGGAACTCCTTCTTGGCTCCTGAACCTTCAGTAAGATTGACATTCCTCTGCACCATAGAAGTTGGGACAAGCACATCGCGGTTATCTTCGTGTGGATTCCTGGAGGGACCAGGAGTTGTTGCCTGTTCTATTGGTTTGAGTGCTTGAATTTCTAATTCAATCGTGAGATGACTTTGGCCTACCCAAGCCTGAAGAAGTCCACTTCTTAGGTTCAGGTTGACTGCGTGATCATAGATCCAGTCTTGGCCCAATATAAGCGGTTCGGTCAGATCCTCGTCTTCGCACACTAGCACTTTTACTGGCATGAGGACCTCTTGTATGTAGAGGGGAAAATCCACCTCTCCCATACAAGGGGTTTCAACACCTCCTAATCCTATCAGATATGCTTCTATGGGTTTTACCTCCAACTGCAGCTGCTGGCAGTAAGAAAGCCGAACTGCACTTGTGGCTGCTCCTGAATCAATTAAAGCCCTCACGCTTGCTGTGCTTCCCTTTTGTCCTATGTCTAGGGTCAGAAAAGGTCGTCGGTCTACTATCTTATGGGTGCGTCCACCTGAAACCTCACACATGGCCATGGGATAGCCTGGGGATTCTTCAGTGTTAGTCATAGGCTGGTCTCTTCCTTGTCTTCTCAACTTCATTCGTTTAATACGTTCTAAGGCTTCTACCTGTGCTTCTTCTCGAATTCGCTTTTCCTCCTCTTTACGTTGCTTAGCAATATTGAGTCGGCTTAGCATCTCCTCCGTGAGGGGTTCCTGATACAGTTTGACTCTGCATCCGCTAATATAGTTTGGGAGGACATCCCCCTCTAAAGTGGCTAGTTGTACTGCTCCACTCGTGGAGATCCTATTAATGATCATAGGTCCGTAACCTCTTTTCTCTAGCTTTCTTGCGTGCTGTTTCAATGTGTAGACTAACACTAGATCTCCTGCTTTCAAGCCCTTATCCTTCACATGGGCATCAAAGTATGCCTTTTGCCGTTTCTTTGCAGCATAGATACCTGCTGCTGCTCGTAGCCTCGTCTCACCTAAGCGCTCTAGATCAAAGATCCTCGAGGACAACTCGTGTCCATTCCACTCATGCTCTTGTGCTACTCTTAAAGCTGGAATTAGGAAATCTAAGGGTAGCACCGCATTTTGTCCGAAGACCATCTGAAATGGGGTAGCATTGAGTACTGTTTTGTAAGCAACTCGGTATGCCCAAACAGCATGGTGAAGTTGTTTGTCCCAATCCGAGCGTTTGTTATTGACCAGTTTCGTCAATACGTTACACAGGATCTTATTCGTGCTCTCGGCTTGTCCGTTAGCTTGTGGGTGATAGGGTGCAGACTTCTTATGTACCACCATGAATTCTTGAAGGAGATTTTCAATGACCTCATTCAAGAAGTGCGTCCCTCTATCACTAACCAACTCTATTGGTAACCCATATCTAGTGAACACATTTTCAAATAAGAATTTAGCCGTCGTTTGAGCATCATTCTTTGTCGTGGCTTTTACTTCCACCCACTTTGTAAGGTAATCTGTGGCCACAATAATGTATTCTGCATGGGAGTTCCTAGCTGGGGGGTTGATGGGACCTACAAAGTCGATACCCCACTTTGAAAATGCACGTCCTCCCATCATTGGCCTCAAGGGCATTTCATCTTTTCTTGTCGGATATTGGGCACGTTGGCATGTGTCGCAACTCTTCACATAAGTATGTGCATCCATATGAAGAGTGGGCCACCACAGTCCTGAGAATAGAATGGTCTTAATTACTCTGTCAGGCCCAAAGTGTCCACCTGCAACACCGCTGTGTGCCGTTTCTAAGACTTTCAGGTAGTCTGATTCATGTACGCACAGTCTTAGGTAACCATCCTTGCCTCTTCTGTATAGGTTATCCCCTACTAAGGCGTAGTCTTGAGCCTCTTGCTCCATGCTTCGTCTTCTTGCAAGACTAGCCTGATTGGGTAATGTTCCCGATCTTATGAACTCGACCAGTGGAGCACTCCAATCTGGTATTAATGACATGTGATAAAGAGTGGCATGCTCCACTGGGGGTCTCTCCTGGCACTCTGGACAACTCTGGATCCACTCTTGTACTTCTTTGTCCATGCTAGGCCAATACACTCCTAAGCGTTTTAGATTCTGCAAGGTTCGTTGTTTAGAGTAGTGATTCCCTAGAGGTCCCTCATGGGCTTGCTGCAGCCAACTAGCATGTTCATCCTCCTCGACACAACAAGCTAACACCCCTTCTGTATCTTGCTTGTACATACTTCCAGCCAAGATTTGATACTTTAATGATTTTACAATTTCCTCTTTGCTTGTCTTAACATTTTTGTTTGCAGGCCCGAAGGTTAGGACTGGTACCAACTTATTTGCCCATTTAGGTACAACTTCCAAGTTGAACAGATAAGCATCGGGCAACTCATCAGACACTCCTTGCGGTGGTTCTCCTGAAGTGATGCGAGAAAGATGGTCAGCCCTAAGATGGGTTCTACCTTTCCTGACAACCACTTCAAAGTCGTATTCCATTAGTAAGAGGAACCATCTTACTAGGCGGCCTGTATTGCAAGGTTTATTGACCAAATATAGTAACGCTTGATGATCAGTGAAAAACTTGAACTTGTTGGCCAATAGGTAGTGTCTGAACTTCTTCACAGCGTATATCATGCCTAAGCCTTCTCTCTCCGTTGTGGTGTAATTTCGTTCAGCTGCATTTAATTGCCTACTAGCATAGGCTATCGGCAAATCTAGGTTTCCTTCACCTGTGGGTTGTGCTAGCACACATCCTATTGCATGATTGGAGGCATCTACATGGACATGAAAGGGTTTGCTCCAATCCGGAGTAGTCAATATTGGTGCTGTGCACAAACGTCTCTTCAGCTCATTGAAGGAAGTCTCGCATTCCTCATTCCATTCAAAATTCGTTAACAGCCCATAAAGAGGTTTAGCTATGATGGCATACATATGGATAAATCTACGATAATATCCACAATGGCCCATAAAGGCTTGTACCTCTTTTACATTTCTTGGTCTGGCCAACTCTGCTATTGCTCTCACCTTGTCTTCGTCTGTTGATATTCCATTCTTCGAAACAATGTGACCTAAGATCTTACCTTGGCGTACCATAAACACACACTTCTCTGGATTCAGACACACTCGATAATCTCTACACTTGTTGAAGATTTGCCTAAGCTCTGGGATGTGGTAACTCCTTTCTTGGGAATGAGCGCATAAATCATCCACATATACTTCTAAGCTCTTTCGCAAGAACTCTTTGAAGACATGACACATGAGTCTTTGGAATGTTGCAGGTGCATTGGTGAGCCCAAATGGCATCACACGAAATGCAAAGATTCCCCATTCTGTGGCAAAGGCCGTTTTGTGCTGATCTTCGGGGGCAATGGCTACTTGGTTGTAACCTGAAAACCCATCAAGGAAGCTGTAAACTTCCTTGCCTGCAACACGCTCCAAAAGATGTTCGGTGATTGGAAGAGGATAACTATCTCGGATCGTAGCGGCATTAACTTTTTTAAGGTTAATGCACACTCGCAATTTCCCATTCTTCTTGGGCACCACTACAATAGGGGACACCCATTCAGTGTGCTCAATCTCATAGATGAATCCAGCTTCAATCAGCCTGTCAATTTCCTCCTTTATTTTGGCCGCATAATTGTCATTATATGTGTAGGGTTTTTGTTTGGTGGGCTTAGCTTCAGCGGTCATCGGGATCGTATGAGAACAGATCTCTGGATCTACTCCTTTCAAGTCTCTATAATGCCATGCAAACACATCCCTATATTCCCTTAATAGAGCTACAAGTTCTGCTTCTTCTTCTGCACTTAGGTCGTCTCCTATGTACGTACATCGCTCTTCGTTCCCTTCAATGGTCACTACAATTTTTTTGGTCTTTTCTTTATTGTCATAAGCTTCTCCTATAATGGCCTCTCTCTTAGGCATTCGTACCAAAATTTTCCGGTCTTCCACTTCATATTTCTTGAAATTCTCTGGTACTTCAAACAACGATTCTTCCTCTTCTTGTCTCACTACTTTCCTTTTCTTTTTCTTTTGACTTCCTTCACTTCCTTTCTTTGAATTTATCGTTTTAATACTCGCAAGGGGTTCTTCTTCTTTTTGGGTTAACCCTCCTATGTCTTCTAAGTAGTGTTCCTCTGAGTCGAAGTAAGTATCCATCACTATGGATTCTAAATCATCGTCACTCTCTTCTTCTTCCAAGGACTCACTAGGATCACACTCTTCCAACAAGGGCTGACACATGAACACTGAAATATCGTAACCCTCCTCATCACAATGGGGTGTCCATTGTTCCTCATTGACTGCAATGTCCATGGTAGCTAAGATTTCTGCCCAACCATGAGGCTCAAATTCTTCATCAGGAAATATCATCGGAGTATAGGCTGGGTCTTTTACTGGTCTATCTCCTGGGGGAGCTCCTTCTTCTCTCGCTTTTCGGCGCTTTTCCTCTTCCTCCGCAACCTTGCACATCCACAAGTGAGTATCTTCATGCAACCAGGACGGTTCAGGTGAACTTCCAGAATGCAAGGAGATAGAGTCTGCTTTCGCTTTGTGGATAGGATTCCACTGTAGGGGTGGTACATCTCTGAAGGTGTGATCCTTCAGATTGACCTTGGTGGTGACCCCTAAGTGCTGTAAGTACAAGGAGTTGGTTCCCCAATCTTGTACTATTTGTAATTGTCGTAGGAAGGGTCTTCCTAGGATCATCTCGTAAACATTATTCTTCTCAAAGTCACATATGGCAAACGTATGTTCAAACTCTACACCACAAGTGGTTAGAGTTATCCCTTCAAGCAATCCGAGAGGTCTTTCAAAATGACCATCTGCCATTTGAAGTTTCATTCTCGTTGGTCTTAAGGTGGGTTTGCCCCATCGTTTCCACAAGGAGGTAGTTGCAATAGCAACTCCCGCGCCCGAATCCACAATTGCTTTGGTTGTGTACCCTTGATAGGTGATCGGAAGATAAGTGTTACCTTCTTCACCTTCGCTCATGTCTCCTATCTTGTCGAGAGGTATCTCGGGAACTTTCTGCTTAGGGCCTACTTTTGGTAAATTGGATTCAAGTTCTGGAACCTGATCCTTCACATGATTCCAGAGCTCCGGTTTTGCCTTGAGGAGTTCCTCTACAGTGAGGTGACATTGAACCTTAGTGTTCTTCACCACATCAGTGTTCCTGGGAATCACTGAGTCTTCATTTCTTACCAATATCGTGGGCGCTCTGATCTGGAGAGATTCAGATTCCCATGGGCCTGTGAAATGAGGCAACTCTTGTAAAGAATTAGATTCAAAATCTAATCTCTCATCCTCTTGTTGCTCTGCTTGATCCCCATAGATAGAGGGAATGTCTTGGGGAAATTGATCACGAAGATCATCAATCTCAGGAATAGGAGGGGAATCACCCTTTTCCTTGGCCCATTTCTCTTCTTGTATTTCCCGCAAGAACTCTGGAGAGTACTGTTGTATTGAAGGAGGTATTCCAGCATCCGTAGAATTAGGAACATAAGCTACCATTTGTGGTGAGCGTCCTCTTTCAACGACTGGTTGAGCCTGTGGAGGTAAAGAAACTTGTGATTTGTTTACCAACTGCTCTAATCTTTCTAGTAAGCCTTGGAAATGCAAGTCTGGCTTGACAGGGTTTGTCTGATTGAACTTTTGGCTAGTCTCAAGTATAGCTTGAGCTTGTTCTACCATTTTCATGCACATCTTCATTCGTTCAATCTCTAAGTCGGCTCTAGGGTAACTCCTGTCTAGGTTTGCAGCTGTTGGCCCTTCTTGAAGTCGAGCCTGGTAGGCCTTGAACATCATGTCCAAGCCTTCAGGAGTGGGGTCAGCTAATACTGATCCTACTCGGGGTGGTGGGTGGGTTACGTGGGGTGTATTAGATGGTGGAGGAATGGAGGGTGATGGGGGAGGTAATGGTGGAAGTGTGTGGGAGTGCGGTTGAGATGTGATCTCTGTGAGTTTTGCCTTGGTTTCTCTCAAGCTTTCTTCAAGTTCGTTTATCTTTTTTGCCCATTGCCTCTTCATCCTTTCACGACTCTCCTTCCAGGCTCTAGTCCTCTTTTTGGTTATGCTCTCTGTCTCACTCACTTCAGGGCTCTGTTCGGGACCAACACCTTGGTGTTGTTGAAGTGTCTGGGCTCTTGTGATCACCTGCACAGGTGCAGTGGAAGTCACGCTTCCTATGGAGTCTACTACTAATCCCACAACGTTGATAGGAGTGATCTTAGGCATGTTGTTGGGGTTTTTTGGGCAATCTCGCAGGAGATGCTCTTTCCCGCAGTCTTGGCAAAAGCCCTGAATGGTCACTGGTTGAGGTAGTGTAGGGACAGGTAGTGGACAGTCACGTACAAGGTGATCTCCCTGACATCTGAAACATGGCCCTCTAGGAAATGGGGGTCGTACCTGCCTAGGTTGAGGTCTGGAGTTGGGGTTTGTGTACATGACATTAGAATACTCCGGTTCCCCGCTATTTTCACTTGGGTCCTCATAGTAGTATGACTCGTTATGCTCGGGTGACTGCATGTAGTAAGCCTGTGGGCTATCAATATGTGCGGAGTCAAAACTATGGTCACTGGGGTCACTGTCTGATAGCAATGGGGTGACTGGGACTATGGCTCTATTCGGATTTTCTTCAGTAGAGGCGTACTTCACTGGGATCACATTGGTTGGAGTAGGGGGTTGTTGCACTAGGACTGGTTGAGGTCTCTGCTGCCCTTGATAAGGTGGCTGATAAGTTTGTTGCGGTCTGTTGTATTGTGGCGATGGGTACTGATTCTGGTATCTCCCCTGTTGTGGATATGACTGAGGATAATTTTGCCTAACAGTTTGTTTGTTATATGGACAGTCCTGTGCCGAGTGATTGGTGTACCTGCGCTCTATGGTGCAGTACTGGCCACTAAGGTTCGCCTGAGGTTGGGCCATAATGGGGCATACACTTGCCATATGTTCGCCGCCACAATTGTAACACCGCTTAACTGGGGCAAATCTCGGAATTTGCTTACTAGAGACACCTAGTTTTTGGGCTACCTTCTCTGCAAGTTCCTCGATGGATGTGGATTGACCTGATGTCTGTTTACTAGAGCTATCAGAATCCTTATAGATTTTTGATAGTTCTAACTCTTCACCTAGATTGTCCTCAATGTCTATGCACATGCGCACGCACTCCTCTATCGTTCTAGGGTCCTTCAGGTACACATATGACCTGAGCTTAGTGCTCAACAATCCATCTAGGAACAAGGCCACTTGTTTGGCTGGTGTGGGTAATTCTGGCATAGGGCATCTCTCCAGGTACTGTCTAAATCTTCTTCCAGCTAGTCTGACCGTCTCTTGAGGTGTTTGTTTGAAGCTATGAATTAGTGAGGAGGTGTTATGCCTGATTCCACTCTTAGAAAACTCGACAATAAAGGCCTCTAAGAGTTGGTCTATGTTTCTGAAATGCCTCTCATTCAGTGGTTGGAACCAAGTGAGGGCAGTGTTCCTAAGGGTTAGACCGAAAGCATTATATTGTGTGAATAGGTCCTCCACTTGTTCAGCTTTCAACACTTGTCGAAATTCGGCCACATGGTCATAAGGGTCTCCCGTGCCATCGAAATAATTCTTCATGGACTTCACAAGTTGGGTTGGTCGTAGGGTCCTAGTGTGTTCTCTCGGCCTTGGCAAAGGAAAATCATCAATGTCCCGGTGATTCCATGGGGTTCTATGTCTCTCAGTTTCTACTCTATTCCTTTCTGTTCCCGTTCTTTCTCTTCCCAGGGAGTTGGCAAAACTTACCTCAGGTTTGTCTCTACCTCTATCTCTTTGAGCGCCATGAGCGAGGGAGGTCCCGGTTCCTTGATGACCAAAGGATACATTAGACCTTGGTTGGGGAAAAACAAATTCACCCTTCCAAGTGTAGGCATGTCTGCCCTGCTCAGTGACCACGAAGATTCTCTCTGATGCAGTGTCTAGGTAGGTTACTTGGCCTGGGCTATCAGGGTCTTTAAACTCGTAAATTGTGAGGGTGTTCCCCTCCTGAGGTTGAGAAGTTCTATATCTCCAAAAAGCCTCATCGGTTTCCCGATTTAAAAGCAGATCTATGCTTTTATTATCTTGTGGAATCCACTCAGGAGTCATGATTCTGGTCAAGACGGACTTACCGCGGGGAGTTCTTGGCTCTCTCTCTAAGTTCCCTTGCTCTATATCTCCTATGTCGGCCTCCGCAATCACATTTCCAAACTCATCAGTTCTATCGGGAAGAGTGGTGACTACATATATAGTCCCCTCTTTATCTTGGTATGCTCCATTCTCAAACTTGACTACCGGGTGGTCTATTCCATGGGGTTGGTCGGGGTTCTTAATCTGGACCACTGATCTTCTTAGTCCGTCTTCGTAGATGCGAGCACCTAGACGATTCGTCCTGATATATTCCAACTGAGTCTTATAAGGCCCCTCTGGCTTTTCTAGATATGCCAACCCTGAACTACCTACTGATCTCTCCATGTGATAGGACATCTCAGAATCACTTGTTTCTGATCTGGCAGTGTATGGGTAATCACTCAACTGCTGGGCCCAAGACCTGGCAGTGTGATTGACACTAGCTTCAGAAGATTTGAGGCTTTGTCTGTCTCGGCCTAAGTGTCTGCCTGATCTAAGGTTCATATGCCTGATTTATTCACCCACTGGAACCCAAGCACACTCTCGTTGCAGGTTGATTTTGCCCCAATTACTTTGTTCTTTTTAGTTGGATAGTATGTTTATGGTCTTGTCTGCAATTGCGTCGTCAGGAGTACTTAAATGAATTTCCGCACTTGATGAGTGATCGATTCCCGTTTACCTTTTTGTCCCTTAGTGTTTTCGCACTTAAGACCTATTTATTTTCTTGCACTTGGTTGATTAATTCTCTTGGACTTACTTCGTGCCTAACGTTGCCCTAGTTAATTACCACACCTAAGTCGTACTTAGCCTAGGCTAGGAATTGACAAAGGGGGGTTATGAGATTTTCCAACCTCAATCCGCTGGTTGACCCGACAGCTATGCAAGCCCAGGAAGCCTTCTCCCAGGCCCGGTACTCACCCTTGCTAGCTTGCTTTGATTGCCTTGAGTGCCCACAAAGTTCCTGCAAAAACTCACCAGTTAGTATAGCTTTATTGCCACAAGTATTTGAAAGACCTGTTTCAATAATTTTTAACCCCCTTGGGTAGCTCACTGTACCCCCTGTCTCTGAGAATCACTTAGTCCCACCTATCTCGGGTTTCTATGCTTTTTGCCCCCTACCACGGTTCTAAGTTTTACCACTATGTCAAACACCACGCTCACTACCCTTCAACCACTCAAAAAATTATCTCTCAATTTTCATGCGTTAATGGCCGTGTATCGCGATAGGTCGGGTCGGGGTGTCGCGATAGCTCGGAGTGTCGCGATACCTTGGGGTGTCGCGATAGCTCGGAGTGTCGCGATACCTGTCAGGGGAGCACTAGATTGTGCTCTCTGACTACACAAGACAAGATTTCGGAAACACAGTTCTGATTACAAGAATACCCACGAAGGGAAAATGCTACAAGAATATACGATCGATACAAGATGTCCCACAACCCGGGACCAATAGGTATGGAAAACTCGACTAGAGATGATACAGGAGATCCCACAACCCGGGATCGTAGGTAGGAAACAAGATATCTCGATTACAAGAAATCCCCTCAGGGATATGAACTGGATACAAGAAATAACTAGAAAGGATCTCGTACTACGAGATTACAATAGGACAAGAAAGGATGTCCACAATACAAGACTAGACAAGACTAGAGCTAGAAACAAGACTAGAACTTGAACTGGAACTTGAATGTACTTACTTGGAGGTCACGACTCCTTGAGCTCCCAAGACTGGCATTGGCAAGACTGATTATGAATGTGGCCAACCCCTCCTTATATAGGTTTTCAAGGGCGGTTCCCAAGGCGGTTGCGAACTGATGATGTCATCATGATGTCATCGATTTGTAACAAGACCTCCCAATGTCAGAATTCAGCGAATAGACAGTTGATCTTGGGGTTTTGGCACATTCCGGACGCAATGGAAGCATTGGTTTCTCCTAATTCTGAACCAATCATGAGATACAGGGTTCACATGGAATCTTAGGTTCAGGATGGTTTCCTTCGTCCATGACATCACCTCCCCCTCAAGCGACGAGTTCCACGAGGAGCGGTCATGTTATCTGGTCTCGGCTTCGTTGGATTTTTCTTATGGAATTCTCGAACCTTGATTGGTGCTCTCTGAAGGTTTTCTGCAGGTTCCCAAGTACGATCACTGATGTCATACCCTTTCCAATGAATAAGGTATTCCAATCTTCCCCGGGATATTCTGGAATCTAGGACATGCTCGACTTCAAATTCTTCATGATCATCAATCTCAATAGGTGGTGAAGGACTAGGTCTCTCCCCCCTCAATGGTGAAATCTGATATGGTTCCAACATGGATACATGGAAAACTGGATGTATTCTCATGGTACTCGGTAACTGGAGTTTGAAGGTGACTGGATTAATCTTGGCCAAGATGGTAAATGGTCCAAACTTTTGATGATCTAACTTTGCACAAGGCCTTGAAGTTTGTAAATTGTTTCGGAGTAACCATACTTTATCCCCAATTTGATACGATGGATTCTGGACACGATGTTGATCTGCATAGTACTTATATTGTTGTTGAGCTTTATGGATCTCTTCCTTCAGTTCTTTGTGAATGTCCATCAGGTACTGGGCCTTGTCTCTGGCAGCTGGGTTCTTGACATGATTTGAGAGTTGTATATCCATCCTTGGATGTTGTCCATAGTTTGCAAAGAAGGGAGTTTGCTTAGTAGATGCATGAACACTATTGTTATAGGCAAACTCTGCAAAGGGTAACAACTCAAACCAGTCATTTTGGTGATAGTTGCTAGTGCAACGGAGATATTGCTCCAGGACTTGATTCACTCGTTCTGTTTGTCCATCAGTCTGTGGATGATTTGCTGTAGATAGTTTAACTTGAACACCAAGGAGCTTGCAAAGACTGTTCCAAAAGCTGGATATGAACTGTGGACCTCGATCACTGACAATGTCATCAGGCAATCCATGAAGCCTAAATATGTACCTAAGAAAAAGTCTGGCAGTGGCTGCACCTGTGATTGCCTTGGTAGTTGGAATGAAGTGTGCCATCTTTGTAAATCTATCCACAATAACAAGAATGGCATCATACTTATCTGACTTTGGTAGATCTGTGATGAAATCCATCGACAATGAAGCCCATGGCCTTTCTGGAATAGGTAGAGGTTGCAAGAGGCCATGAGGTTTATGTCGGGGTACCTTAGATCTATTGCAAGTATCACAGGTTCGAATGTATTCTTTGACTTCCTTCCACATCTGAGGCCACCAAAAGTCCCTTGATATGAGTTCTATTGTTTTATTTACTCCAAAATGTCCTGCTGCAAGGTTGTCATGGCGTTGTTGAAGTACTTGGATCCTGGGCTTTCCTGGAGGGACATACAATAGGTTCTTATAGAGTAGTAAACCATCCTTTTCCTGAAATTCGTTTACTTCTTGGAATTTTCCTTCTTGAGCTTTCTGCTTAACGTTACAAAACAATTCATCCTGTGGTAGATTCTCACGGATCAACTGATTCAAGGCTGAATCTTCATGATGGCTTGAAGAGATAGCTGCTAACTGGAGATGCTCGGGCTTGAGTAATACACTCTCTTGTTGATCAAAGGCCTCTTCACCCTTCTTTGGTGCAAGGTAAGATCTTCTGGATAGGGCATCTGACTGACATTGATGACGTCCTGGACGGTATGTGATGACAAAGTCGAATCTGGATAAAAAGTTACTCCATCGAGATTGCCTTCTATTGAGGATCCGGGTGGTCATAAAATACTCTAGGTTCTTGTGATCTGAATATACAATGACTTTATGAGCTGCTCCTTCTAGATGGTGACGCCAGGTATCAAACGCGTCTACTATGGCAAGGAGTTCTTTATCATGAATTTCATAATTAATTTCTGGAGGGGAAAACTTCCTTGAATGATATGCAACTGGATGTAGTTGTCCATCATCTCCATATTGGGAAAGAATGGCCCCTAGAGCAAAGTCCGATGCATCTGTCTCAAGGAAGAAGGGCTTACTAGAATCAGGATGAACTAGGATTGGAGCAGTAGTGAATGCTGATTTCAAGGTCTGAAAGGCCTTCTCTGCTTCTTCGGTCCATGAGAATTTGGAGTTCCCTGTAAGCTTGGTAAGAGGTGTCACTATCTTGGAGTAATCTCTGATGAATATCCTATAGAAATTGGCAAACCCCAAAAAACATTGTACATCTCGAACACATGAAGGTGGTTGCCAATCAAGGATTGTCTCAATCTTCTTAGGGTCCATAAAAATTCCTTTATCTGATACTATGTACCCTAAAAATTCCACTTCTGTCTTATGAAAAGAACACTTCTCCAATTTCGCATACAATCCTTTTTCTCTTAGTTTCTCTAGGACTATCTTTACATGATCTTCATGATCCTCTAGATTTTTTGAAAATATCAAGATATCATCAAGGTATATTACAACAAAATCATCTAAATATTCTCGAAAAATATCATTCATCATATGTTGGAAGACAGCTGGAGCATTTGTAAGACCGAAGGGCATAACTACATATTCAAAATGCCCATACCTTGTTCGAAATGCTGTCTTCCATTCGTCTCCTTCTCTGATCCTGACAAGGTTGTAAGCTCCTCGAAGATCAATTTTCGTGAAGAATTTTGCTTTTCCAAGGCGTTCCAAGAGCTCTGATATGAGTGGTAGAGGGTATCTGTTTTTTATAGTGACTTTGTTCAATCCACGATAATCTACACACATCCGGAGAGTCCCATCCTTCTTCTTTACAAATAGAATAGGAGCTCCTGCTGGAGACTTCGAGTGTTTGATAAACCCCTTTGCTAGATTCTCATCAATGTTCTTGCGTAGTTCTGTAAGTTCCTCTGGAGATAGTCTGTAGATTGGTCCAAAGGGTGGTTGTGTTCCCTCTTGAAGATCTATGGGACAATCATAAGGTCTATGCTCTGGAAGGATATCTGCATTCTTCTTTTCAAAAACATCTTCAAAGCCGTTGTACTGATTGGGTAGCTGTACTGGATCATCTTTCTTGGATTCTTGAGCTGGTATGGCATAGATCATATATGTAGGTTCCTTCCTTACTGCATGTATGAAGGCTTTAGCTCCAACATATGTTGGGTTCTTCTGGATATCTCGACGGGTGATTTTATTCTTTTCCCAATTAATTTCTGGATTATGTTTCTTTAACCACGGCATTCCGATGATAACCATATTTGCTGGACTCGATATTACATTGAAACATATGTGTGAATCATGGTCACCAAGGTGTACTCTTAGTGGTATGGTTTCCATGGTTATATTCCCCGATGCTAGAGGCCGTCCATCTACTACTTCGGCTACTACTGGTCTGTTCTTTCGAAGTACTGGAATTCCATGTTTCTTAACGAGTCCTTCATCAATGAAACATGAGGACGCTCCTGAATCTACTAGAGCTATGAGGGAAAGGGTCTTCTTAGACAGGATTAACTTGACAGGGGCAAGACATGTTTCTACGGGTGTGGATGGAATTATGAGACCCTTTCGTATATCATGGTCCGGCTGTATGGTCTCTTTTACAACTGGACTTCCTCGTTTCCCTGCTCTACAAGGGTGGCTGCGACTTTGGAGTTTGTTCTCTTGTTGGGACAATTAACTGCAATGTGGCCAGGGTTTCCACAATATAGACATAATTTGTTATCCCTCCTTCTTTGTTTCTCTTGTGGTGTTAGAGGCTGGAACCTAGTTACATCTATCTGCATAGGTTCGGGCATAGTGTCATCTCTAGGAGTAGGCTGGAAAGGTTTCCATTGGCGAGGTCTTCCTTCTACTTGTTTTTCTTGTTTCCTTTCAAAAAGACGGTTATCACATTGAATGGCTTGGTTGATGTATTCATTCAATGTCTTCACCTCTGGCATCGTGAGTAGAAGGTCCTTCACGTCATCCCTTAAGCCCCATCTAAATTGGCTAATGAAATAATCTTCATGCCAAGTGAGGTCACATATCAATTGCCTAAATTCTGATGCATAGGTAGAGGCAGGGCGGTTACCTTGACGTAGCTTTCGAAGTTTTGTTTCTGCCACTCGACTCGTGTCTGCATCTCCAAATGTGGCGACAAGCTCTCCAAGAAATGCCTCATAATTATGAAGTACGGCCATATCCTTCTCCAAGATTGGGGCGAACCATGATAAAGCTTGACCATAGAGCAAGGTTCCAATAAAACCGACCTTGGATGCATCATCAGGGTATCTATCAGGCTGCATGCGAATGTACAATTTGACTTGTTGCAAGAATCCTCGAAACTTTGTACGATCACCATTGAACTTTTCTGGCATGCAAATCTTGGGTTCCTTCACAAATGATGTACTGGGCCGTTGGTTCACTTGAATACTCCCTTGATTCGCTTGAAGACTCCCGATTCGTTCTTGTAATTCTTGAAGGAGTGTACCTACATGCACTGGATGTCCCATCTCGACTTGTGTCTGTCGACGACTTAGGTCTTCGACTTGTTGTTGGAGACTCTGAAGTGATGCTACGATCTGTTCATAAGCGTTCTCCATGATGTCTGGTCTTGGATAGAAGATAGTCTTGCCAAAATGTCAGGGGAGCACTAGATTGTGCTCTCTGACTACACAAGACAAGATTTCGGAAACACAGTTCTGATTACAAGAATACCCACGAAGGGAAAATGCTACAAGAATATACGATCGATACAAGATGTCCCACAACCCGGGACCAATAGGTATGGAAAACTCGACTAGAGATGATACAGGAGATCCCACAACCCGGGATCGTAGGTAGGAAACAAGATATCTCGATTACAAGAAATCCCCTCAGGGATATGAACTGGATACAAGAAATAACTAGAAAGGATCTCGTACTACGAGATTACAATAGGACAAGAAAGGATGTCCACAATACAAGACTAGACAAGACTAGAGCTAGAAACAAGACTAGAACTTGAACTGGAACTTGAATGTACTTACTTGGAGGTCACGACTCCTTGAGCTCCCAAGACTGGCATTGGCAAGACTGATTATGAATGTGGCCAACCCCTCCTTATATAGGTTTTCAAGGGCGGTTCCCAAGGCGGTTGCGAACTGATGATGTCATCATGATGTCATCGATTTGTAACAAGACCTCCCAATGTCAGAATTCAGCGAATAGACAGTTGATCTTGGGGTTTTGGCACATTCCGGACGCAATGGAAGCATTGGTTTCTCCTAATTCTGAACCAATCATGAGATACAGGGTTCACATGGAATCTTAGGTTCAGGATGGTTTCCTTCGTCCATGACAATACCTTGGGGTGTCGCGATAGCTCGGAGTGTCGCGATACCTTGGGGTGTCGCGATAGCTCGGAGTGTCGCGATACCTTGGGGTGTCGCGATAGCTCGGAGTGTCGCGATACCTTGGGGTGTCGCGATAGCTCGGAGTGTCGCGATACCTTGGGGTGTCGCGATAGCTCGGAGTGTCGCGATACCTTGAGGTGTCGCGATAGCTCGGAGTGTCGCGATACCTTGAGGTGTCGCGATACCTCGGAGTGTCGCGATACCTTGAGGTGTCGCGATAGCTCGGAGTGTCGCGATACCTTGAGGTGTCGCGATAGCTCGGAGTGTCGCGATACCTTGAGGTGTCGCGATACCTCGGAGTGTCGCGATACCTCGGAGTGTCGCGATACTTTGGGGTGTCGCGATACCTCGCGGGGTGTCGCGATAGCTCGAGATATGGCGAATTTTCCTGTTCTATCTAGGGTTTCTAGGAGCTCTAGGTCTGCGCAATGCCGTGGTGCACTCAGAATCGTGAGAGGTCGAGCTTTTCGGAGTGTCACGATAGCTCGAGCTCAACGCCTCGGGGACTGTGTAGGCAGTTTCTGTACCTGCTGAGCTGGCTGGAGATGGTGATGGAGCTGGTACCTGCAAAAAACATGCAAGAAACACACAAATGCAAACACACACAATCGCTCTCTCTCAAACTCGCACACAACAAATGAGGGAAAGGAAGGGAAGGGGGGATATGTAGTGGGGAAGGAGGTGGAGGTGGAGATGGAGAAGGAGGTGAAGATGAAGATGGAGATGGAGAAAAATCAGAAATTTACCTACTACTTACCATTCCAACGCGTCCTCTCTACGTCTTACCATCACACGCTCGTCCTCAAAGCTCGATCCCCAGCAACGGCGCCAAAATTTGGTGTAGCTCAGTGATGAGTAGCACCTCCTTTAATGTCAATCCGGGAAGACATGAGGATGGTATGAAGACCACGAGCAAGTGGAAGCACAAGTGCGTGAGTGAGAAGCACACAAGCATGCACACACATACACACACAAGCGCACACACAGTAAGAACAAAGAGAGTAAGACAATGGAATCTCTTTTATTGCAAGAAAGTTCTCATACAAGCTCAAACTACAAGATGCCACCCCAAAAATGAGCTCTCTAGCTCTATTTATAGTTCTTGACTAGCTTTGGCCCTGTTCAGACCTAGTGTCCGGCCTAGTTGAAAATTAGGTTCCGGGGCTTATTTGAGGGCCCAAACAAGATCTAAAAATTATGAAAATTGGCAGGCAACTACATCTAATGCTCCCCAAGCTCGAGGACTCCTCGGCTTGTACAAAATGGAGCTACAAAAAGGTGAAAAGATATTTACACGGGTTTGTAGTGATGAGAATCACTTTAGAATGATGTTGGGGTTTTTGGAAAAAATGAAGGGTAGCCTCAGTGCTAGATCTGCATGTGTGTCCATACTTGCTTCTTCCCGCATCCTGTCAACAGATGGCTATGACATTTCAATCTTCTCCATAGAGCCAATCATGGGAGAGGCAGTTCTAGAAGAATGTGAACCTAGCCCTGATGCATTTGAGGATGCAAGTGACTCCGATCTAGAGTCAATCATTATGGACCCACCATTTGCATCAGATGAAGAATACTTCCATGAAGTAGAATTTCAACCCCAGAGGCATGGAGAGCTTACAAATGATGTAAGATTAGCAACACATGTGGCCCCTAAGGAAGAAGGAAAGAAACGAAAGAAGAGAGAAGTCTCACCAAAAGAGGAAGAATCATTGTTTGAGGTCCCAGAAAATTTTAAGAAGTATGAGATAGACGACAGGAGGGTCATGATAAGAATGCCTAAACGAGAGGCACAATCAGGAGAGGCCTATGATAACAAAGAAACCACCAAGAAAATAGTAGTGGCCCTAGAAGAAGGAGAGGAGAGATGCACGTACATAGGCCATGACCTAACAGAGGAAGAAGAGCATGCGTTAATAGCCTTGCTAAGAGAATACAGAGATGTATTCGCTTGGAGTTACAAGGATTTGAAAGGTGTTGACCCTCACATATGTTCAAACACTATCCCCATGACCTCAGATGCTAAACCCTCTAAGCAAAAGCCCTATACATATAACGATAATTACGCTGCCAAGATCAAAGAGGAGATAGATAGGCTGGTTGAAGCTGGATTTATCTATGAAATTGAGCACACTGAGTGGGTATCCCCCATCGTAGTGGTGCCCAAGAAGAATGGCAAGCTGCGTGTATGCATTAACTTGAAGAAGGTCAATGCAGCCACAATTCGAGATAACTATCCGCTTCCCATCACAGAACACCTCTTAGAAAGAGTAGCAGGCAAGGAAGTGTACAACTTCCTCGATGGATTTTCGGGCTACAATCAAGTAGCCATTGCTCCAGAGGATCAACATAAGATAGCATTTGCCACTCAATGGGGCATATTTGCCTTTCGGGTAATGCCATTCGGGCTTACTAATGCACCTGCTACCTTTCAACGATTGATGTGTCACGTGTTTAAAGAGTTCCTGAGGAAGAACTTAGAAGTCTATGTTGATGTTCTTTGTGCTCACTCCAACATCAGACAAACTCATATTCCTGAACTCAGACAAATCTTTGACAAATGTAGAGAATATCAAGTCTGCCTGAACCCAGAAAAGTGCGTTTTTATGGTCAGGCAAGGCAAGATTCTAGGACACATAGTGTCAAAGAATGGCATATCCACTGATGAAGAGAAAGTGAGAGCCATAGCCGAGCTTCCAAGGCCAAGGAATGTCAAGGAAGTACAAGCTTTCATGGGACATTGTGGTTACTACCGCCGGTTCATTCACATGTATGCTGTCATTGCAAAGCCTATGTACGGACTTCTGACAAACTTTGAGTGGACTGAGGAATGTGAGAATTCCTTCAATGAGCTTAAACGAAGATTATGTTCAGCACCAATCTTGACCACACCAGATTGGACTAAGCCATTCCATGTTCACGTGGATGCATCCAATTATGCTATTGGGTGTGTGCTTGCTCAACCTACTGGTGAAGGTAATATGGATCTTCCAATTGCCTATGCCAGTAGACAATTGAATGCAGCTGAACGAAATTACACCACTACTGAGAGAGAAGGCTTAGGCATGGTGTATGCGGTTAAAAAGTTTAGACATTATTTGCTTGCAAATAAGTTAAAATTTTTTACTGACCACCAAGCATTGTTATATCTCGTAAACAAGCCATGCAATACAGGAAGATTAGTAAGATGGTTTCTCTTGCTAATGGAATATGAATTTGAGGTTGTGGTAAGGAAAGGGAGGACTCATTTGAGAGCAGATCATCTCTCTAGGCTCACATCTGGAGAAGCCCCACAAGGAGTGTCAGATGACCTTCCTGATGCTTACTTGTTTAACTTGGAAGTGGTACCGCAGTGGGCTAAGCCATTGGTACCAGTGTTAACATATGGACCTAACCACCCAGTAATAGCCACACAGAATAGAGAGGTAGTAAAAGCCCAAAAGTACCACATCATGGCTGGAAGTATGTACAAGCACATAGATCAAGGGATCTTGGCTTGTTGCGTAGAAGAGGACGAGTATGCGAAGTGGTTGCAATTAGCACATGTAGGTGCATTAGAGCAACACTACTCAAAACAACGAACCCTACAAACACTAAGGAGACTCGGAGTGCATTGGCCAACCATGGAAGCGGATGTCCAAAGGTTGTGCAAAGAATGCCCAATCTGTCGCACTAAACCACCGGTGGAACATGCCACTCTTTATCAAGTGTCCATAGTGCCAGATTGGAGTGAACCACTAGTATCCTTCTTGAGGACGAAAACATTCCCTCCAGACATGACTCTGGCTAGGAAAAGGAGTTTACAACAAGAAGCCCAGGATTACTCTCTCATTGGCGATAATCTATACAAACGTGGTAAAGATGGTTACTTGAGACTATGTGTCCATGAAAGTGAATATTTCAAGATCTTGGAAACTGCTCACCAAGGTGTAGCAGGAGGACACTTTGGACCAGATCGGGTGATCAAGGCAATACTATTTGCAGGCTTCTGGTGGCCGACCCTTCACATGGATGCACATACCTATGTGAAACGGTGTGACGTTTGCCAGAGAACTCAGTATCCTATACGTAAAGACGAGATGCCACTGAAACCCATGATGGGTGGACGTGCATTCTCTAAGTGGGGAATAGACTTTGTAGGTCCTATTAATCCCCCAGCTAAGGGTTCTCATGCAGAATACATCATTGTTGCAACAGACTATCTAACTAAGTGGGTAGAGGTAAAGCCACAACGAAGAACGATGCTCAAACAACAGCTAAGTTTTTATTTGAGAATGTGTTCACTAGATACGGGCTACCCATAGAGCTAGTTAGTGATAGAGGCACTCACTTCTTGAATGAAGTGATTGAAAATCTGCTCTAAGAATTCTTGGTAATACATAAGAAGTCTGCCCCCTATCACCCTCAAGCAAATGGCCAGGCTGAGAGCACCAACAAGATCTTATGCAATGTATTGACGAAATTAGTGAACAATAAACGCTCTGATTGGGATAAACAGCTACACCATGCTGTTTGGGCATACCGAGTTGCCTACAAAACGGTACTCCAAGCCACTCCCTTTCAAATGGTGTTTGGTCAAAATGTTGTGCTACCTTTAGACTTTTTGATACCTACATTGAAAGTGGCACAAGAGCATGAATGGACGGGTCATGAACTCTCCTCTAGACTTTTTGACCTTGAACGATTAGGAGAAACAAGACTGAGAGCAGCTGCAGGGATATATGCAGCTAAGAAACGACAGAAGGCATACTTTGATGCCCACGTTAAGGATAAAGGTTTAAAGGCAGGCGACTTAGTTTTAGTCTACACATTGAAGCAACATGCGAGGAAACTGGAGAAGAGAGGCTACGGACCTATGATCATCAATAGGATCTCCACGAGTGGAGCAGTACAACTAGCCACTTTAGAGGGTGTTGTTCTCCCAAACTATATTAGCGGATGCAGAGTCAAGTTGTATCAGGAACCTCTCACAGAGGAAATGCTAAGTCGACTCAACACTGCTAAGAAACGCAAAGAGGAAGAAAAGCAAATTCGAGAAGAAGCTCAAGCAGAAGCCCTAGAGCGCATACGGAGAATGAAATTAAGAAGAAAAGGTAGAGAGCACCCTAGGCAAGATACATATGCAGATCAAGGATACGATGTGGCTATGTGTGAAGTTTCCGGTGTTAGCTCACATAGGATAACTGATCGACGTCCCTTCATAACCTTAGATATAGGGCAAGGAAAGAGTGCAAGGACTGTAAGAGCCTTGATTGACTCAGGTGCAGCCACTAGTGCTGTTAAATTGTCTCACTGTCAAGAGTTGCAATTAACTGTCAATCCTGTGGAAGCATATCTCATAGGATTGGGAGGCATGGAAACCCCTTGCATGGGCGAGGTGGAACTTCCGCTCTATATTCATGATGAGGCAATGACAGTTAAAGTACTAGTGTGTCAAGATGAGGACCTCACTGAACCCCTTGTCTTGGGTCAAGACTGGATCTATGACCAAGCAGTCAACTTGAACCTAAGAAGTGGACTTCTTCAGGTATGGGTCAATCGTAGTCGAATTACAGTAGAGTTAGATAATGGAGCACTCAAGGAACTAGGAAAGGCACACACTCCTGGTCCTTCGAGGAGTACACATGAAGATGACCATGCTGTTCTTGTCCAAAACTATGTGTTGCAGAGGAATGATGGTTGCAAAAAAGGAGTCAGGGATGCAACGGAATTCCCTTCTTTTCCAAAGGCCAGAGGGAGGCAGCAACCAAAGGTGGATCAAAAGCAGAAGAAGCAGAGTACTACCTATGTTGGAGATCAAAAGTACGTGCGCAACAAAACGTCTCAACTATTGAAACAAGTGTGGGTGCGGAAAGGCAAACACCCGGTTGCACTCAAGCCAACCACACGGGCAAAGCCTCTTATTAGTAACCAACAACACAACACTAATAAGACGTCTTTCAGAAGTTCTTCTGCTAACGTGAAGTCTATTTGGGTGCCCAAGAAGTCGATGAAGGCCAGCCCACAATCAAGACAAATTTGGGTGCCTAAGGCTTGCTTGCGGGCTCAAATAACTCCACACAATTCACATCATACACGACAGGGTTCACTCGCTCAAGCAGCCGCCACCCACTCTTGTCTGATACACTCGAACACACTGCCACCTAGAAGCACGCACAGACTCACTCGTAGATGGGTCCCTAAACAGCCCCCTTTTTCAAGTAAATACCCTATCACACTCTCCAGAGCCTCCACAAAGTCAAACTCAAACCTATCTGTTGCATTTGGCAACCTAAAACTTGTAATAAACCCCCAGACCCCAATTGTAAATCCATGTCCACCTACTAACTACTTCACTCTCACATCACATCATTCCGCTTAGCTCGTAGGTCTACCCAATTTCTAACTACACACACTAGCACCGAGCACTTATTAACCCCTAACCTCTCCCGAACTTTAGGTTAATGTTGTAACAGGGGACACCGTGTCATTTTTGTGTCCATTGCAATGTTAACATTTATTCATATATTCTCACAAAACCAGCTGCGAAGTTTTCAACATGGCTGAGGCAACAGGAACTAGCTCTCAAACAGAAACAAGCCAGCAAGTGGTGGACTTAGACAGTTTACCCGTGTTGCCTGAGACAAATGAAAGACCAAAAGAATTGCGGGCCATCAAAATCATACCTATTGCGGACCCTCCGTGTGGCCACACCATGCCTGTAGGAAAGACTTCCCACTGGTTTACTGAAGTGGCAGGACCCTTGGGTGAGGGAACTTACCTATGGGATCAGAGTTGGACTTCAATGGGAAGCAAGGCAGATACCATTTCTTTACAAGAGAATTCGAGAAGTTACAAAATGCAGAAGGTTTACGTTCGATATGGGAAAAGGCAGGATTGAATGCATATTTCAGTGCACGGCTCCCAAAGCTTGACTTCATGCGATGCTACTATCTCATCAACACCTTGACTCGAAACCAGAACCCAAAAGGTGCAAGCTCATTTGTGATTCCATCTCTGACAAAGGGGAATGAGCTCAAGAGATTCAGGCTATCAAACAACTTGGTGCGAGAGGCTCTAGATATGCGCGGAATGCATATTCCTACAAAGAAGGAAACCCTAGTACCGGATTACATGAAGAATCGAAGTCTCACCAAACTCAAGGACATGGTGTCCATGACGCCTAATATTGCAATACACCTTCGCATGTGCATGCAACACTTTGCTTTCCCTGCACAAGATAGATTCACCATGCCGCCCAAAAAGATTTGGTTTAGTTTGTATCTGGCAGAGACACAAAGCCTCACCATCAACTTACCCCACTGGATAATTGATTAGATACACCTAGCTCACAAACGATGGCCGCGGAAACAGGTTTTATATGGTTGCTGTGCTCTGACGAGAATCATTTATAGGTGTTTGGCTTATGAAATTCCTATTCAATGGGCCCTAATGTGGAATCGTGTAGAGCAGTTTAGAGGCAGGACATCCACTGGACCCCCTTCTAAGAAGATGAGAGGCACTGTCCAAGTCCCATGTGCTCAACCACGTGGAGCCACCCTAACACCAGATGTCACCCCTCCACCCCGAAGAGTCCGACCATTCACACACGCAGCACCGATGGTTCCACCTTGATATTCCCTCCTATCCCAACTGATCTTGAATTTCCTAGTGGTGCACCTTTGGAAGAACTCACTAATGAAGATTTCGAACAATTATTACAAGATGTAGAGCTAGAGGCAGAAGAGGCACAACAAGTGGAGAACGTGCAAACGCAGGCCACAACCTCCCAAGCACCTGTCACCACAGTTGAAGTGGATGAAGAGGATGACGGAGATGAAGAACAGGAGGAAGATGAGGAGGATTATGATCAAGAGCATCAAGATGAGCAACAAGAAGTGCCAGAACTTGTAGGTGCACCAGCATATACAGCTCAACTACGAAGGTTATACGACACAATCAAAGCAGTACAAGAAAGGCATCAACTCTCTCTTGTATCAGGTCAAGCTTTGATGCAAGAAATGCTATCAGATGAGGGGGTGGACCAACATTTCATTGACACCCTCAAATTAGTGTCAGAATCTTTAGGAGTTCCGGAGGCTGTCCACACTGCAGTCCGCCAGTCTGTGAGGTATGACAAACGCAGAGTTGACACATTACCACGAGCAGGTAAAACTATCAGGATACCCGTCACAGAACAAGAAGTACCCATTGAAACCACAACTACCCCCACCACCACCACTGACCTCTCTGCTGAAACTTTCGTTCAGACATCACCCATCTCACCCCAGCATCCTCCATCACCACCTTCTCCACCCCCACCACCACCTCCCACCATGGAAGAAACGACAGTCATCACCTCTACCTTCACTTATAACCCATCCTCATTCAAATCATTCTCATTTCGAGAACCCACCTCACAAGACACCCTCTTCTCCTTCGTCACCAATCCCTTGTACACATCATCCCTTCAATCCTCTGAACCCATGACTGGCCATCCCATAATTCCAAGTGTAGTTGGAAACCCAGCACCCACCGAAGGCACCCTGTGTTTCCCAGCCTATTCCCCACTACGGGCACCTCCGTTCCATGACCCTCACTTCCCATCTGGCCCCTACCCCTCTTTCAACCTGACCTCACGACCCCAATACCCGTCCTTTGTGGAGCAGTTCATCCGCTCTCCAATGTTTCAGAGGCACATTTCCCCGATGTTCGCAACGACATCAATTTACACGAACACCACACTCACTTCACCTACCATACCCACCTACATGGTAGCCCCTGTACACACCACTTTGTCTGACCCAATGGAAATTTCACCAACCACAACACCTCTCCCCACGATTCCACCATCTCCCCCTCCCTTACCCCCCACCTCACCACTCACATCATTGGCACACACAGCATTCACTACCCCCCTACCCAATCCCACCTCCCCTGCACTTCAAACTTTTCCCCTTGCATCTCATAATGTAAATAGCACGTTCAACACCTTACTTCAGTGTGCATACCATCAATTGGAAGAACGCACTACGGCCCTCCAGGCAGAATCTCAACGTCTGCAAGCTAGGGTCACCACTCTTGAAGCTGACTACCAAACGCTCCTAACCGAGCATACCACCTTACAGCAGGCTCACTCCGAACTGGAATCAAAGACATCAACAGTGGATGACCAAGCAGTCAAGGAATTAGAAACAGTGCTCCAAGCGCATATGATATCTAATGCTACACTCAGACGCAACATTGGGCTATTAAGGAAGCATATGGCAGCAGCATTAGAAGAGAACAAGAGACTTCAACAACAAAACCAAGACAACTTTGAAGCGGCTATGGACGGAACTGTAGGAGCAACCATTAGCCCTACCAGATATAGAGCAGTCCCATCGGAAGACATTCGCATCTTACTTGAGGAGCATTGTTGGAAGCAGTCAGAGGCACAGACGCCACGAAAGCATGTAAAGACAGAGCAGGGAGCCAGACGGATCATTTTTTCAAACAATTATGTTTTTATTACCTCTTCAAATATCCAACAGTGATTTTCATCACTCTTGTAACATATGTAATATAGAGAAAACCCCAATTTTGTAATCCATAGCTCCATTTTGTGCAAGCCGAGGAGTCCTCGAGCTTGAGGAGCTTAGGTAGAATACTCGTACCAAATTTCGTTATTTTTAGACATCGTTTACCCTTCCGAATAGCCTCTAGGACCTATTTTTTAACTAGGCCGGTCACTAGATGTGAAACCGGTCAAAACTAGTCTAGAAACTATAAAAAGAGCTAGAGAGCTCATTTTTGAGGTTGGTTCATTATAGCTTGTTGGAGATTAGAGTGATTCTTGAGCTTGTAAGAGTATTCTTGAGTAATAGAGCTAATTCCCCACCTTCCATTGTGTCTTGCTTGTCTCTTCATTGTGTGTGTGTATGTGTGTGTGCACCTTTGTGCTTCTCACCTTCACTCTCACTTCACCTCACATTCACGATCTTCATATCACTCCTACCTCTCCCTCGGATTGACATTAAGGAGGTGAAGCTTCTTAACTTGGTTCTCACCATTGTGCTAGAGCAACACCAAATTTGGCGCCGTTGCCGGGGATCGAGTCTAGGACGAATGTGTGATGGTAAGAGTATAGCAAGAAGAGGCGTTGGAAGGTAAAAATTTCAGTTTTTGTTGTTGTTTTTACTTAGTTTTTGGTGTTTTTCACCTCCCCCACACTCCATCTTCATCATCTCATCATCATCTCCATCTCCAAAAAAATCGGAAAATTCACCATATCCACCCATTCACCTCATTTCCCCTCATTTGTGCGTGCGAGAGAGCGAGAGAGAGTTTTTGCGCTTGTATGCACTTGTGTTTTCTTGAGTTTTCTTGCAGGTACAGAGCGTCAGAGCATCAGGAAAGCTTCCAAAAGGTAAAAATTTCTGTTTCTGTCAGAAATTTCCGACTGTGTTGGACCATCGCGATGGTCCGCCAAGTTCGGAATTTGGAGAAGGCGACCACACCAGCGTGAAGAGCACACCTGCGCCATTAGGAATCCATACTCGCATCTCAAAAATTCATTGTTTGGTGGACCATCGCGATTGGCTCGGACCATCGCGATTGTGTCGCACCATCGCGATAGGCTCACGCCATCGCGACGGCTCGGCCGGACCATCGCGACGGTTCGTTTTTTCGGACCATCGCGACAGTTCGTTTGAGCCATCGCGACGGTCCACTTGGACCATCGCGACGGTTCATTTGACCCCGGACCATCGCGATTGGCCTATGCCATCGCCACGACAGTGCCACGTGTCACGTTGAACCATCGCGACGGTTCGTTTTTTTCGGACCATCGCGACAGCCCAAAATCGGACCATCGCGATTGGCTCAAGCCATCGCATCGCGGACCATCGCGACGGTTCATTTTGGACCATCGCGATTGTCCACCGTTGACCGTTGACCGCGCCATCGGGATTGTCCGCCCGATCACGCCATCGCGACGGTTCATTTTTTGGACCATCGCGACGGTTCGACCTCACGCCATCGCGATTGTTCACTTCGAGCCATCGCGACGGTTCGCTTTTTCGGACCATCGCGATTGTCCAAATCCCACGCCATCGCGACGGTTCGCTTGGACCATCGCGACGGTCCCAGACCATCGCGATTGCCCACCCCCATCGCAAATTTTGGACTTCAAATTTTGACCAAATTTGAGGGTATTTTTGGAAAATTTTTGGACCATTAGACTCATAGGAGACCCCTTAGCTCATATTTGAGGGAAAATTGGATTGTCAGTTTTTACCCCCCAGGGCCTGAACGCGTATAACTTTTTCATCCGAAGTCCGTTTTTTGAGCTTAATAGCTCGTTAGAAAGCTCGTGACGAGTACTACGTGACCTCAACTGTTTTTTTCATAAAGGATACATCTATTTTTTGATAAACTATTTTGAGGTTCACCTAGTCTGGGACTAGGAAGTCAGGGGGCACACATTGAAAATTTAGAGGTGTATATACTCAAGTGTTTAATCATCTTGTGAACTGGTCTAACATTGGAATTTTCCAGGTCTAGCAAGGGCAATCCAAGGCAAGCAAGCAAGGCAGTGAAGACAGCAGAGCTTGGGAAGCACGGCTTCTTGGGCAACAGGACATCAGAGCAATCAGAAAAGCCGACTCGAGGTTGGAAGATTACTCAACCCCCTCAGTCAATTCTTAGCTTAGGCTAAACGGTAGTTGTGGATTAACGACGATAGGAACGCCTCAAGTTTAAGATACTTAATTATTTCAAGTCTAAGACTTAAAGTAAAGGTGTGTGTGACGCGAAAACCTAAAGAAAAGAACATAAGCCTGACGGAACGAAAACGTAAAATCATCACGAAAAGTCGAATTCCTGACGCATAAATTAAGACGAGAATCCAAAGAAAAATTAAAAAAGAACCAAGAATCGATCACAAAGAACCATTGACGATCTAAGTGTGTAATTGAGCGTGCAAGGAAGAAAATTAATGAACCTTAGATCGGGCAAACATATAGGTAAGTCGGACAGAAGAAGCCTTAGATCATCGGAGGCTAGTGTAAGAACCACCGCACGATCTTGGGCTCAGCAATTGAACAGTAGTTATCCCTACGAGTTGAGCTCAGAATCAAGTGAGTCAGAAATGGCATTTAGCACAGACAGACCAGCAGGAGGATCTCATGTAGCATACCTAGAAAAACCTGAAGGACCCTATAGAACGCAGCTAGAGTTTCTCCGAACCAACCGATTAGGTGCTCGCATCTATGAGGATGGTTTGCAGAGGCAAGTGGTGCAACTGCACAACCCTGATCAACCCATTGGATTGGAAAGACCAGTGGTGAAGTTTGAGAGAGACGCGTACATAGACAAAGAAGGAACCATGTATATCTTGAGTACGCAGTCAAACGATACTAATGAGTTTGGCACAATCCAATTAGAGACAGAAGGGAAATTTCAAGGAAAAGAACCGTTAGAAGAACCTAGAACACCTAGAGGGAAATCCGTATTAACAAGAGTACTCATCCCAGAGTGGATCCCTCAAGATAACAGGAGCACAGAGTTGTTCATAAATAAAGAGACAGATGAAGCCTTTTGGAGGTACAGAAAGGAAAACCCCAGTGAGGTAGGCATTATTACAATCTATGAATTCAAGGACCCAGATACACCTGGAAAGGTTGTATACCTGGATGAGACTTCAGAAAGAGTCTTTGTGGTGCCTGAGCGTGCTAAAAACACATACACATGGAGAGGTGAATTGATATTCCCTCCACCTAGAACAAACGTGAATACAAATCAACAAGGGGCAGGAACATCCTCAGCCCATGGAAATCACGAGAGACCGGAAGTAAGCTTCATTCACCCCATAGGGAGAGATGGAACAACCACGAACACTAATAGGACGGATAGACAAAGAGATCATGGAATACTAGGTGGTAGAGATGATTTTCCTCTACCTAGACCACGCGAACATGCAAGAGTATTGAGACCCACACAGTTGGTAAAATCAATGAAGAATTACTTTGATGGGACAGGAGATCCCTATGACCATGTCGCAGAATTCAAGCAAGTACTAAGAGCAGAACAAGTTGAAGACATGTTCACGCAGTACAATGCATTTGGACTAACGTTAAAGAATACCGCTTTAACTTGGTTCCAACCATTGCAACAAAGGCAATTTAGAGACATCCATCACTTTTTAGAGTCATTCATTACTGAATTCTCTAAAAGTGGGGTTAGACATGACACGTCTTCGTTGATTCATAGTTTTAAGCAAACCCCTCAGGAAACAGTAAGACTGGCAGGACGTAGATTCAGACAATATGTTGAGCGATGTCCAATGCAAGAGCTACCCTCACAAGCCAAACAAGTATCACTGTTCCTAGATGGCTTGTTGAGCGCTAAACTACGCTCTTATGTGTACCTAAAAGAACCCAGAACGCTAGAAGAATGTGTGAGAATATGTATAGACATTGAGGACAACCTAGGAGATGAATTAGAACTCTCAAAGGTCTATAAGGACTCAGATTGTTCTTCTCTAGCATCCACAAAATTGTCTAATTCGATAGAGGACCTAGCAGAAAAAGTGGCCCAAAAACTAGGAGTTTCTAGCAAACAGGTGCCCAAGCTACCTACAAATGTACGTTGTTACACTTGTGGTGGAAATCATTTGGCAAACATGTGCCCCAATGCACCTCAACCTCACGTCAACCCTAGTGGCCAATATTGTACAATTGAGAGAAGATACACGAATCATACGGCTCAGGACTGCCCATACAACAAACAAACCGTGAGACAGAACTACCCACAAACATACCAGCAGCCCGGTAGGTATCAAGGCCAATACAACGCTCAGCCTTATTACTATAGGCCTCCCCAGAACTACCCATACCAGGCTCAACAGAGACCTCAACCCGTCTTAGCTCAGCAGCCACCCCCACCAGCGAATGTCATCTCAGTCAAATATGCGGCTGCAGAAGAGAACTTAAGTAGGGCTTTAGTGCCTTCTTCACCCCTGATCACCGAAAGTGACCCGAACTCAAACAGTTTTGACTCTACTCATGTAACTAGTCCACCCGCTTATTACACGGAGTCACCAGAGCATGTGGAGACATATCATTATGATAGTCCACCAATGGAGCCTAGTTGGGAGCCAGACTATACTAATGTGATGTACGCAAACCCAAACCCACGGCCCCAATTGAGACAACAGAGACCACAGGGCCCTAGAGGACCATGCTTTAGGTGCCAAGGAGACCATTTCATAAAGGACTGTCCACATCCCCCAATAGTAAGGCAATCACAGTACTATAACGTACAAGGCTTTTGCGCCGATTGTGGCAAAGAACACATAATCAAAGATTGTCCTAAGAACCCAGTTAACACATCAAATGTGACATCGATCAACGTGATAGGTATTGTAAACAACGCAGATGGATCCAACCCTACATACGTGCCTATCCAAGCTATAACTAGAGCCCAGGCACTTATACAAAACCAGCAGCTTAATCATGAGAAAATAGCCGAAACTAGTGAAGTTGCAGAATCGAGTAGCAAAAAGACGAAATCTTGGAAAGATTCCAGAGAAAGGATGAAGAGAAAATGGAGTAAAAAGATAAGTGAGTTGGAAGGAAGTTTAAGAGAATCTAGAGCCAGAATACAAGAATTGGCTTCACAAGAATCAAACCAAGAAATCCCAGCTCAGAAATCAGGATCAGTCTTAGCGGAACCCATACCGGAAGATCTAGACATGATGTTTCGTGCATATCAGGCTAGAATAAAAGAAGGACCTCAAGTAACGGAAATGAGTAAAAACTACCCTCGAGCTGACCTAGAGATTGAGAGAACTAAACTTTGCATGAAGATGGTAGAGTTAGCACAAGCCTTGTTCGAAGCCTCTCGATATCTTAATTGGAACAACATGGCAAAACCAGAACTACACTTTCAAGGACTAATGGAGAGGCTAGAACACTTGATTGAAAGCAAAGAGAAAAAGGATCAGCATAGGAACCCTATTATCCCAGAGACACCGAAAAGGAATCCACCATCCCTGTCTCAAGTACCCAATACAGAGAGTCAAGACAACCTATCCTCCATACATAAGTACTCACATGAATTTTTAAGAGAAATCCAAGAAGAGAAATGGAGAAAAGAACAAGGAACTCATCCTCCTATTCAAGAAATAGACGACTTGCAGGAACAATTTCCCCAAGACATCCCCTCTATATATGATGATGTAGAGGTGGAACAACTAAGTGAACCCACAGGATTTGAATCCAATTCTTTACAAGAATTACCTCAGTTCACTGGGCCTTGGGAAGCTAAGTCTATTAGTATGAGAGCACCCACGATAATAGTGAGGAATGAAGAATCAGTGATCCCTAGAAATACGGAAGTGATCAAGAATACCAAAGTACAATGTAATCTCACTCTGGAGGAACTGCTAAAGGCAAAACCAGAATTGTGGAAGCACGTAGCAAATCAATTCCCTGAGCTAGCTACCACACCCTCTCAGATAGGATCACATAAGAAGGTACCAGAGATACCCGTGGAAAAGATTGGAGACGTAAGCGAAGGAGAGGAAGGTAACACATATCTTCCAATAACCCATCAGGGCTACACCACGAAAGCCATCTTAGATTCAGGAGCCGGAGTAGCTATCGCTACTACCGCCTTATGGAAACGTTGGGGTAAGCCAGCACTCAGACCCACCAGGATGAAGCTACAAATGGCCGATGGACACATAGAAAAACCATTAGGCTTACTAGAAGGCATATCTCTCACCACTTGTGGTGTAGAATTTGAGCATACTTTCGCCATTTGTGACTTTGCTAAAAATCATGCGTATGAGATGATATTGGGACGACCATTCATGCGTCAGTTGCAAATTGTACAAGATTGGGGAACTAATTCGTTGTACTTGCAACATTTAGGAGTGACTACCAAAGTCAATCTTAAAGACTATTCACATCGAGATGTACCCCCAATACAATGGAATACCATCCATAAGACACCAGTAGAGACGGAATCAGTGCACTCATTAGAATCAGATCCTTCTTGGTTGCATGAGGATACCCATTTATGGATGTGTAAAGTTGCCAAACAAGAGGAGAAAAGATTAGAAGCAAGGACCTTAGGTGCGGAACAACATTCACGAACCCTTCAAGATCCAGCCTATGCACCTGTAGTATTCCCTGACGAGGAATTTGAACCCCATGGTTGGGCGGAAATACTAGCAACCATGGATGCAGCCATCAATGAAGAACAATGGACACCCCACTGTGACGAGGATGGCTATGACATTTCAGTTTTTACGATAGAGCCAATCGTGTGCGATGCAATTTTAGAAGAGTGCGAACCAAACACTGATGCATTTGAGGACGCAAGCGATTTTGATTTAGAATCAATCATCATGGACTCACCCTTTGCATCAGAGGAAGAATATTTCTACGAAGTAGAGACTCACACTCAGAGACACGAGGAAATTACGAACGAGGTAAGGTTAGCCACAGAAGTGACTACTAAGAGTGAAGGCAAGAAGAGAAAGAAGAAAGAAACCATGTCGGAAAAAGAAGAATCTTTGTTTGAAGTACCCGAGAATTTCAAGAAATATGAAATCGAAGATAGAAGAATCATGGTACGAATGCCCAATAGAAAGGCGAATGACGGACAAGTATATGATAACCGAGAGAAAACCAAGAAAGTAATAGTTGCCATAGAAGGAGAAGAAGAAAAATGCACCTACATAGGGCACGATTTGACGACTGAAGAAGAAGAAGAGTTAGTTGCCCTATTGCGCGAATATAGAGATGTTTTTGCTTGGAGTTACAAAGATTTGAAAGGAGTAGACCCAGATATATGTTCTCATAGAATCCCTATGACTCCAGATGCAAAACCGACAAAACAGAAACCGTACACGTACAACGATAACTACGCTGCGAAGATTAAAGAGGAGATAGATCGGTTGATAGAAGCAGGATTTATCTACGAAATTGAGCATACCGAATGGGTATCCCCCATTGTGGTTGTGCCCAAGAAGAATGGAAAATTGCGTGTGTGTATTAACCTTAAGAAAGTTAATGCCGCCACGATTAGAGACAGTTATCCTCTTCCTATCACGGAACATCTATTGGAAAGAGTTGCGGGCAAGGAAGTTTACAGCTTTCTTGATGGATTCTCAGGCTATAACCAAGTAGCCATTGCTCCAGAAGACCAACACAAGACGGCTTTTGCCACAGAATGGGGCATATTTGCATTTCGTGTGATGCCATTTGGCTTAACAAATGCACCCGCCACTTTCCAGCGACTCATGTGTCATGTTTTTAAGGAATTCTTACGCAAGAGCTTGGAAGTTTACGTCGATGACTTATGTGCTCATTCAGATGTAAGACAGACGCATATCCCAGAGTTAAGACAACTATTTGACAAATGTCGAGAATATCAGGTTTGTTTGAACCCAGAAAAGTGTGTTTTCATGGTCAGACAGGGCAAAATTCTAGGACACATTGTGTCAAAAAATGGAATCTCTACGGACGAGGAAAAGGTGAAGGTAATTGCAGAACTACCTAGACCAACTAATGTGAAAGAGGTACAGGCATTTATGGGCCATTGCGGCTATTATAGGAGATTCATACACATGTATGCAATCATAGCCAAGCCTCTGTACTCTCTTTTGACCAATTTTGAGTGGACAAATGAATGCGAAAATTCATTCAATGAACTCAAACGACGCTTGTGCTCAGCACCTATATTGACCACCCCAGATTGGAGTAAGCCATTCCATGTACATGTGGATGCATCCAATTATGCCATAGGATGTGTGTTAGCACAACCCACGAATGAAGGTAACATAGATCTCCCCATAGCTTACGCTAGCAGACAACTGAACGCAGCAGAGAGAAATTACACCACGACGGAACGAGAAGGATTAGGGATGATCTACGCTGTAAAGAAGTTTAGGCACTACTTGTTGGCCAACAAATTCAAGTTCTTTACAGATCATCAAGCCCTATTATATTTAGTTAACAAACCATGTAACACAGGACGACTGATACGTTGGTTTCTACTGCTCATGGAGTATGATTTTGAAGTGGTAGTTAGGAAAGGAAAGACGCATCTTAGAGCCGACCACCTCTCAAGATTAACCTCAGGCGAAGCTCCTCAAGGAGTAGCGGATGATCTACCAGATGCATACTTGTTTAACCTTGAGATAGCACCTGAATGGGCTAAGCCGTTAGTCCCTATTCTGACATACGGACCCAAGAGTCCTAGGATAAAGATCAAAGAAGGAGAAATTACCAAATCCCAGAGATATCAAATAATAGCAGGAAGCATATATAAACAGGATAATCAAAAGATTCTTGCTTGTTGTATAGATGACTCAGAACAGGCGAATTGGTTGCAATTAGCACACTTAGGTGCACTAAAGCAACATCATTCAAAACAAAGAACACTACAGACTCTGCATAGATTAGGAGTATTTTGGCCTACGATGGAAGCAGATGTCTACAAATTGTGTAAGGAATGCCATGATTGTGGTGAAAGACCACCAGTAGAGCATGCGACATTATATCACGTGTCTCTCACACCAGACTGGAGTGAGCCTTTAGTGACATACTTGAGGACGAATACGTTCCCTCAAGGAATGACCTTAGCTCGACAACGCAGTCTAGAGCAGGAAGCTCAAGACTATTCACTTATTGGCCATAATCTATACAAAAGAGGACGAGATGGATATCTAAGACAATGTGTTCATGAGAGCGATTATCTGAGAATACTAGAGACTGCACACCAAGGTGTTGCAGGAGGTCATTTTGGATCAGATAGGATAATCAAAGCCATCCTCTTTGCAGGATTATGGTGGCCCACTCTTCACATGGATGCACATACCTATGTAAAGAGATGTGACGTGTGCCAAAGAACGCAGTTTCCTACTCGCAGAGATGAAATGCCATTGAAACCCATGATGGGCGGACGTGCATTTTCTAAGTGGGGTATAGACTTTGTAGGACCCATTAACCCCCCTGCAAAAGGTACACATGCGGAATACATTATTGTTGCCACAGATTATTTAACCAAATGGGTAGAGGCAAAGGCTACAAAAAAGAATGATGCTCATACGACTGCAAAATTCTTATTTGAAAATGTCTTTACAAGATATGGATTGCCTATAGAGTTAGTGAGCGATCGAGGCACTCACTTTCTAAATCAGGTCATTGAATGTTTGTTACAGGATTTTATGGTGATTCACAAGAAATCTGCACCATATCATCCTCAGGCCAATGGTCAGGCTGAAAGCACTAACAAGATACTATGTACCGTACTGACGAAACTCGTGAACAATAAACGTTCAGATTGGGACAAACAGCTACACCACGCTGTTTGGGCATATCGAGTGGCCTACAAGACCGTACTCAATGCAACTCCCTTTCAGATGGTTTTTGGTCAGAACGCAGTGCTTCCCTTGGACTTCTTGATACCGACCCTTAAGGTTGCACAAGAACATGAGTGGACCGGCCATGAATTATCAGCGAGAATAATGGACTTGGAACGATTAGGAGAAACAAGGCTGAGGGCAGCAGCAGGAATATACGCAGCGAAGAAGCGACAGAAAGCATATTTTGATGCACATGTGAAAGATAAAGGCCTAAAAGAAGGAGATTTAGTTCTAGTATATACGCTGAAACAGCACGCACGGAAGTTAGAAAAGCGAGGTTATGGACCTATGATCATTAACAGACTTTCGACTAGTGGAGCAGTACAGTTAGCCACCTTAGAAGGAGACATAATGCCTAATTACATTAGTGGCTGCAGAGTCAGGTTATATCAAGAACCTCTTACTGAGGATATACTTAGACGACTCACGTTGGCAAAGAAGCGTAAGGAGGAAGAAAATAGAATACGAGCAGAAGCTCAAGCAGAAGCCATAGAACGCATTAAGCGCATGAAGCTAAGAAGACAAGGACTAGGAAGAGAACATTATAACCATCTGGAAACATCACCCAGATATCCCATGGCCATGTGTCAAGTAAAGTCAACCACTCACCCGAGCATAGTGGATAGGAGACCATTCATTACAGTGAGGCTAGAGCACGGTCACCACAGCCAAGAACTCAGGGCTTTAATTGACTCAGGTGCTGCGACTAGTGCGATTAGGTGGTCCCACTATAAGGATTCAGGAAAAGAAATGCGGCCAATTGAGGCATACCTCATAGGCCTAGGAGGCATGGAAACCCCTTGCATGGGTGAGGTGGACCTTCCTATCCTCATTAAGGATATGACCATGACAGCGAAGCTATTAGTGTGCCATGATGACGACCTGATAGAACCCCTAATCCTTGGCCAAGATTGGCTATACGATCACTCAGTGGACCTAAATCTTAGACAAGGCTCCTTACAGATTGGAACCTTAGAGCAGAAGCGAGTGATACCGCTTGACTTCCCTAACCGCACTCCGCTTGACGGTTGTGACCCTAGACCATATGAAATGCATGAGACGGAAGACCGGAAGATCTTTAATCAGACCAGTCACGTTACGTCTACACCAACCCACTCGGGCTTGGCTATAGACAGTTGTCAGTCAGAAGGACGACAGGAGATCTTCCCTGGGACTTCCTGCAAACTAGAAGAGACAGTTACCCAACAGCAAGGGCAGAAGGGCACAAGCAGAGGTCAGGTGGGTTGCATCAGCGGCCAAATGAGCACGACACCCTACGGTGCTCATCCTTCCAAGCTTGTTGCGGACTGGCCTAGATTAAAGTTACAAAAGGCATCACTTCCTGATGGGCAGGTCACGCAAGTGTTGGAACTCCCTTCTTTTCCAAAGCAGAGTGTCCATCCGACCTCTCAACCTCAACAACAACAGAGTCAACCGCGACAAAGGAACCCAGACCGACGACAGTATCAGAGGAAACAACATGGAAAGCAGTTTAGGCCTCCCAAAGGAAGCGGCACCAGACAAATATGGGTGCCAAAAGGACAAAAAGCACCAAAGAACTCCAACCCAGCAGAGATCAACAGACAAAAGGCAGAACAGAAACAGAATCGATATCCACCATCCCCTCGACCTTCTTCTACAGGTCCGAGCATCCGACAAATGTGGATAGCCAAGAAGTACCTTACCCATAGACCCACGCCCACGCAGATTTGGGTACCCAAACCACGTATCATAGCTCAACCCATATGCCATGTAATATATAATCCTCACAAACCTTTTCATCCCTCGACACCACCACACCCGATACCACCTTTTACCCCTCAGCAGAAACCCACCACCCATTCAAAGACTCTTAGGAAATGGATACCGAAACGTGTCCACCCGTCTTCCCCTAACCCATTGCCTAACTACCCCCCGACTAACATACAACCTTGTACTCAATTACTAACCTTTAAACCTTGTATAAATTCACACACCATCATCACACACCACTCGTAATCTCATCTCATCAAGAAATGTATGCATGATCTGAAACGTATAGGTGTCTAGAGACCTGCACTAGTGCTGCAAGACACATTGCATCCATCACATCACAACACTTGGCTACACGGGTTACGCATCGGTTATGGAAAGGGATTGCGGTCTCACTTTAATGGGATCATGATTAATTTCCATGCTAATGTGTTAATCTTTTGTAGCAGATCTTTCTCACTATCGCACCAGCCACCATGCAAACTGACGAAGGAACATCAGGAGTAGGCCCCAGTGTAGCAGCAGTGCCACTCAACGTGCTACGAGCAGAGTCCCACCCTACTGCTCCACCACCGGAATTTCAGGGATTTCCAGGGCCCATGCCTATCGATAACCCCCCTATGGGCTACACCGAAAAGATACACAGGAATTCTCATTGGTTTCAGGGCCTGGCAGGACCCCTCGCGGACGCAGACTTTATATTTGAATCCTCTCTGACTTTTGATGACCGCACGTGGGGAAAGTACCAGTTTTTTTCCAGAGAATTCGAAGCCCTACAAAACACTCAAGATTTAACTCATGTTTGGGCCAGAGCCGGTTTCACAGAATATTTCAGTGATCCTCTACCCAAACCAGATTTTTATAGGTGCTATTACTTGATCACTACCTTACTGGCATCAGAGAATAAGGACATCCCAGGAACCTTCATCTTGCCTACCCTAGTGGATGATCCGCCTTACAAGAGATTTTATCTCTCTAAGGACCTAATTAGAGCAGCCATCAAGATTCATGGAACCCACACTCCCACAGACCGAGAGAGATTGATTCCAGAACCGATGAAACGTGGGGATGTCACGAAGTGGGAAGAGATTTCGGCCATCACACCTGAGTTGTCAAAGCCACTAAGAATATGCATGCAACATTTTGCCTTTCCAGCTCAAGACAGGTTTACCATGCCACACAAAAGAATATGGTTTGGATTATATTTGGCATGTACGGGACCTCAAACAGTTGATCTGGCTAGCTGGATCATAGATCAGATGTACCTGGCACAGCACAGATGGGAGCGTAAAAAAGTGCTTAACGGATGTTGTGCACTCACAAGAATTGTGTATATGTGTTTGGCTTATGACTTGCCCATCGAGCGTGCATTAACAGGAGAGGAATTAAAGGCATTCAAGAGCACAGCGAAGAAAGCTAGGAAGCCCAGTAGGACACGGGCTGGTAAGCGCATGCGAGGCACCATCCCTTGCCTCCAAGTGCCAGAGTCGCCGTCACCACAACCCTCTCCCGAGCGACCACAGACAGAAGCTGAGCCCACTGTACAACCTATTCGCATACGGTTGTCCAGACCAGTAATTACGGAGGCCACCACGAGTACCGCTGCACCTCAGGCAACTACCACCTCACAACCCGCCACCACAACCGCAGAAGCTCCCACCACCATTGGTGCGGAAGCGTTTTCTTTCCCGATACCACATATGGAGGCCGACCCAATAAATACGACATTTGATTTTGAGATGCCTGATGCATTCTCAAACGAGTTTCAGTATTCAGAAGCACCACTGTTCTCCCAGGAATATGAGCGCCCCAGCTACCCCACTACGCCGCGAGACTTGCCACAGGGACAAGCTGTGTCGGGCTCTGAAGAAGAAAGAACTGAAACAGACGACGATCAAGGCGACGATGAGGCCAGCCAGGGCTCACAAGAGGAACAGACAGAGGGCCAAGGCCAACAGACTGACACACACGGCGACACCAGCACATATGAAGATGAAACTTTTGAAGCCGCAGCGTATACATTGGCCATAAAGAAATTATATCGTACCATGGAGAAAGTCTGGGCACGAAAGAGGTTAACTGAAGAGGAGAGCCAGGCATTAATTGAACAGGAACTCCTCTCCGGAGGATTCGAAGACGCCTATATCAGAGGGTTCCGAGAGTTAGTCCAATCAGTAGGCTCCCATGAAGCACTCAGATTTTTACAAAGAAAACAACTACCACAATTTGATCCCCGCCGAGTGCGATTACTCTCAAAACCCGGGGAGTATATTCGTGTACCAACAGGAGCCCAATCTTCAGCACACGCCAGGGAGGCACGCCTCGCCCCCGAACGTTCAGTAACCGCAGAAACCATTCTTGTAGATTCGCCACCCCGTACCACCATCGTACATACCACTACAATCCTTGAAATAACCTCCACCCCTTCGACTCCTCTTTCACCTCATCTTTCACCAACCCATCCTGTCTCACCCGCGCACCCACCTGCTTTCCCCACATCCACACCTGTACAAAGCAATATAGCCCCAACCTCTTCCTTACCCATTCATACCACCAGGCCCACACCCAGCCCTCTACATCCCTATGTTAACCCCTTCGCCCCTTCATCCTTCCCAGCGTTTCCCCCACCTCGAAGAACCCCATTTCCCTTCCTAACCCCGCTAACCTTCTCACCAGTCTCACCTCCCCAACCTACCCTAACCCCCATTTCCCCGTTTCACCAAACTATTCCCACTATCCCCCCTGTAAACTACTCGACGTTTGTAAATCCCGTATTCACACCTACGCAACCACCCACAATCACACCACTTTTCACAGTCACAACGTTAAACACGTCCAATGGCATGGACATATCACCACCCACCTCACCACCACCCACTACACTCACAACACCCTCATATTTAGGCACTTCACAATTTTCCACAATCACCACTGCATCCACAGTCCCAACCCCGATTCCCATTCCCACTGCATCTACCATCACTGCATCCTCATTTAGCACTTCACTACTGCTATCGCCCACCGTAGACACAGCATTTCAACACATGTTCGCATGTATGACGCAAGTCCGAGATGAGTTTGCATCACTCGGCACCAATTATCAACAGTTGCAGAAAACGACGAACGACTTACAAACGCAGCTTAATTTGTTGTCAATTGAGAACGCCTCACTGAACAGCCGGTACCAAGAGTTACGCGAGGCTTATCACAAGTTAGAAATAGAAAGTGAGGAAAAAAGCAAAGAGGCCACCGCAGATTTAGATAACCTACTTAGAGCCCAGACTGTCCGCAATGCAACGCTTACTAGAAATATGGGCTTATTAAGAAGACATTTAGCCGCAGCTAACGAGGAGAACCAGCGACTCCAAGAGCAGAACAGAGAAAACCTGGAGGCGGCTTTAGATCATCCAGACACGCCACTAAGTCCGAGCAGATTCAAGGCCATCCCATCTGAGTCGATGCGGATGTTGCTAGACGACCATGTCAGATTGCTCGAGGACTATGATCGGATGAATGAAGAGTATCAAAAGTTAAAGGAAGATCACAAACTGCTACAGCTCAGAGAACCAGCCACACAACAGGTACCAGCAGCAGCGGAATTACCAGCGCCTGTGGACCCTGCCCCTGAAGTTTTAGAGGAACTCAACGCACTCCGGGCCCAGGTAGTGAATCTTGAATCTCGAATCGCCATCTATGAAGCACCACCAAGGCCAGACTCCCCACCTGAGCTACCAGCTGAGGAAGAAACTGTCACTATCCCGGTGGAGGAGACCTTCGAAGAAGCTTATGAACCAATACCCATCCCAGGCGGACGTGTCACGGCCGAAGGCCAGATGACCTACGAATTACCTACCCCCGCGTGGATGAAGACAGTAGAAGAACTCGGAACAACACACTCGGCCAGAGTAGAGGCGCAGTTACATGCCATGGCCACAATTGAAGAGAAAATTTTACAATCACCATTCTTTGCTCACATGGCCCCGCGAAGATACATATCCGGGCATGAGCTTCAGTACAAACCATACTTTATGTTAATGGCAGAATATCAATTAACCATAGAGAAAGAAACCGGCAAGAAACCTACGCAAGCAACTCAATTCGAGCCAGAGGACTTGCCACCAAGGGCGCAGAGAGGTGAAATCCTCCAACCAGACTGGCGCAAAGATTTACTGCAAAATTATCCAGAAATGATGAGCACGTGGGTAAAGGCGCCTCTTCACTTAAAATTTAATCCGTGCTGGGGACCAGTACCACGACGCCGCTCTTGGACTGCCTTCGCTATAAAGCTACAGAACAATAAGCAGTGCCAAGACTGGCTGAACTACCCCTATTTCAAGCCACCAGTCGCGTTACCCACAGTTGGCTATATGATGGCGACGATCCGCCACTGGCTCCCTCGATTAAAACCTATGGATGATATAGCCGCGCAAATGACTGTCAAAATCTTTGACATGATGCAGATGGTCTTTAAAGTCTTCCGGCGCATCAAGGCTCCCCATGTCAACACCCCGGGCTTTGAGCATGGCAATTTGGATTTAGTCTATGATAGGAGCACAACGCCATCGCTCCGGGTGTGTTACGCCTGGCACTGCAGGATCAAATATCTACCGGCATGTTACAAGCAAACATTCGAAGAAATGTTCACCACCGGTTTTTGGGAGTACCATTCAGAAGTATTCATAAGCAGGCCGACACATTTATTGCAATTATTCGCCTGTGAACGAATGGTGTACTCCACACACTATCAGCTCCCACCACCAGACGAGCCGCAACCTATCGACTGGGAGAAACTCGAGGCTGATCTAGCCCGAGGTATTCGTGTATCAGAGCACACCCTCGCTCAAGACCTCCTACAGAATTACATCCGGCAGACCTCACAACAAGGTTCTGTCAGGGACGACAGAAGCGAGAGGGAGGGGGGTGTTGGAAGCAGTCAGAGGCACAGACGCCACGAAAGCATGTAAAGACAGAGCAGGGAGCCAGACGGATCATTTTTTCAAACAATTATGTTTTTATTACCTCTTCAAATATCCAACAGTGATTTTCATCACTCTTGTAACATATGTAATATAGAGAAAACCCCAATTTTGTAATCCATAGCTCCATTTTGTGCAAGCCGAGGAGTCCTCGAGCTTGAGGAGCTTAGGTAGAATACTCGTACCAAATTTCGTTATTTTTAGACATCGTTTACCCTTCCGAATAGCCTCTAGGACCTATTTTTTAACTAGGCCGGTCACTAGATGTGAAACCGGTCAAAACTAGTCTAGAAACTATAAAAAGAGCTAGAGAGCTCATTTTTGAGGTTGGTTCATTATAGCTTGTTGGAGATTAGAGTGATTCTTGAGCTTGTAAGAGTATTCTTGAGTAATAGAGCTAATTCCCCACCTTCCATTGTGTCTTGCTTGTCTCTTCATTGTGTGTGTGTATGTGTGTGTGCACCTTTGTGCTTCTCACCTTCACTCTCACTTCACCTCACATTCACGATCTTCATATCACTCCTACCTCTCCCTCGGATTGACATTAAGGAGGTGAAGCTTCTTAACTTGGTTCTCACCATTGTGCTAGAGCAACAAGCATGCAAATTTCTTGGAGTCATATGAAAAGTTAGAGACTGAATGTGCAGATCTAAAGAAACAGATAGCTAGTGTCCCCACAGCTCAACAGGAGCCGGCAATCTTGCAACACTCTACAGATGAAGTAGAGACCCTCCGGGAACAGGTGGCAGAACTCCAAGCACGCCTCTTACCATATGAAAGGCCACCCTCGCCCATTGAAGAACCAGAACCTGAAACAGTAGTGGAAATCCCCGTCGATGACTGTAGCTCAGCGATGAGTAGCACCTCCTTTAATGTCAATCCGGGAAGACATGAGGATGGTATGAAGACCACGAGCAAGTGGAAGCACAAGTGCGTGAGTGACAAGCACACAAGCATGCACACACATACACACACACGCGCACACACGGTAAGAACAAAGAGAGTAGACAATGGAATCTCTTCTATTGCAAGAAAGTTCTCATACAAGCTCAACTACAACAAGCTAACCCCAAAAATGAGCTCTCTAGCTCTATTTATAGTTTTTGACTAGCTTTGGCCCTGTCCAGACCTAGTGTCCGGCCTAGTTAAAAATTAGGTCCCGGGGCTTGTTTGAGGGCCCAAACGAGATCTAAAAATTATGAAAATTGACAGGCGACTACATCTAAGGCTCCCCAAGCTCGAGGACTCCTCGGCTTGTACAAAATGGAGCTACAAAAAGGTGAAATGATATTTACAAGGGTTTGTAGTGATGAGAATCACTTTAAAATGATGTGAGGGTTTTTGAAAAAAATGAAGGGTTGCCTCAGTGCTAGATCTGCATGTGTGTCCATACTTGCTTCTTCCCGCATCCTGTCAACACGCTCCCCCCCCTAGGGTCTGTCGCCTCTGACAGACCTCTTTTCCACCGTTTGATCAATGTATTTTTGCAGGAGGTCGGTTGCCAATTCTTGTTCTTTGATTCTTAAACCTCTGATTAGGTCTCGTTGCAAAGCCTCCCAATCAACTGTACCAGGCATGTCAGGTCGTGGCATCGTGTAAAGCTCGGAATGCATTGTTTGCTCGCATGCAAAGAGATGGAGTAAATGCGTAGGCCGTGGCGCGAATACCTCTGAATGTGCTTCCCAAAACCCCGTGGTGAACATATCGTCGAATGTTTGCTTGTAGCAGGCAGGGAGATATCTTATGCGTGCATGCCATGCGTAAGCCACTCGTATGCTCGGGGTTGTGCTCATATCATATAGCAGGTCGTAGTTACCATTAATAAACCCGGGAATAGGAGGTTGAATACGGCATACATTGCAAAAAGTTTTGAGTACGACCTGCATCATATCGAAGATCTTGAGCATCATCTGGGCAGCCACATCTGGCATAGGGTGGAGGCATGGTATCCAATGTCTGATGGTTGCGATCATGTATGACACTGTGGGAGTACCGGTTGGGGGGGCGATGGCGGGGTAATTGAGCCATTCTTTACAGTTTGCGTTATTCTGAACCTTGATGGCAAAAGCTTTCCATGATCTGCGTCTTTGCACTGGCCCATAACACGGATTGTACTTCAAATGCATGGGGGCGTGATCCCATGTTCGAAGCATTTCTGGGTAAGTTTCGAGTAACTTCTGCCTCCAAGTTGGTTGGAATATGGCCCCTTTTCGTGCCGCTTCTGGTATATCTTCTGGTTCGAACTGTGTGGCAAATGTTGGGCACTTGTTGGTGACCCTTTTGATTTCTGCATTGTAGTCGGCCAACAATACAAAATAGGGCTTGTATTGTAATTCTGAGCTAGTGATAAGGCGTCTAGGGGCAATGTGCCTGAAGTACTCTGAGTGAAGGATGGTGTCCTCAATGGCCTTCATTGCCAGCATCTGAGTGGATATCCGTTCCTGATGAGTTTGCCCCATTTCCTCTACCTGTTTCATCCATGCCGATGGGGGTTCCTCATAGGTATCTTGACCTTCTTCTGTTACGCGTCCTCCTGGGAATGGTTGAGGCTCGTAGGTGTCGTCGAATGCTTCCTCCACTGGAATAGTAACTGCTTCTTCTTCTAACGGTTGCTCTGGTGGGGAAGGAGGTCGTTCGTACTGCATCAACTTCAATTTTAATTCTGCGATCTGTTGCCGTAACTCCAGTACGTCGTTGGTCATTGAGTGTTCAGGTTCGGTTGAAGTAGCAGCGTTGGTCATTTCTTTAGGTTCCTGTCGGTGTGGTGTAGACTCTTGGGGTCTCTGTAGGTCCTTCAGCTGGTCGGCAAGCTGATCATGTGCTTCTAAAAGATTGGCATAAGTTTCCAAGATTTGTTGTATGCTTTCTGAGGGAACAGCTTGAAATTTAACCGGGTCTATGGGTGCTCCCGGGGTGTTCTCCATGGCCGCCTCGAGGTTCTCTTGGTTTTGTTGTTGAAGTCGTCTGTTCTCTTCTTGCGCTGCTGCCAGATGTCGTCGTAGCAAAGCCATGTTTCGTTGAAGCCTTGCATTGCGGCCCATTTGATCTCGCAGCTGTTCCTCCATGGCTTTGCTCTCTTCCATATGCCTCGCTTCGAGTTGCGCATTTGCCTGTTCGAGGTCGGATATCTTGCTTTGTGACTCCGTATGACTGAACTCCAAAGCATTGACACGCTCTTGGAGAGTTGCTGAGAGGGTGCAAAGCTCTTTGTTATTTTCTTCCAATAATGTATATTCCTGCTTAAGCTGAGTGGCAGCTTCGAGCATCGTGTCGAGTGCAAGACTAAATGAGGTGGATGCGGGGGTAAGGATGGAAGATGCAGGGGGTTGGGAAGTGGGAATGGGAAAAGTGGATGTTGTGCCTATCGTGTGTGGAAGTGGTGATGTGATTGTAATAACCTGTGATGGTGTTGTGAGAACAGTGGTAGTGGGTGACCCAGCGGATGGTGAGATGTCCATGGGATCGGACATGAGAGAGTGTGATTCGTGAAATGTGAACACCGGGATGGTGGGTGGTGTGATAGTGGTGGCTGTGAATGTGGGGAAGTGAATTTGGGGAAGGGACTTTTTCTTATGTTCATCAACCTGTTGAAGAATGTTTACAAGTTGGGTCCAGAAGGAGGGTTGGGTGATTAGTGTGGTGCCCGAGGCAGTTACAAGGGATGGGGTAGGTAGAGTTTGGGAGGGAGGAAATGGAGGGGTGGAGGGTAAAGATATGGAAAGAGTCTGACTAGTGACAGATGGTTGTCCAAAGGCATGGGGGAAGGAAGGGTGACCTAATTGGGGTTCAAAAATCTGAGTGACAGAGATGGATGAGGGTGAAGGAAGGAAAGTGGACACGGGGGTGTGTACAATGGTCTCACTATAGGAGGAGAATGGTTGTGTAGAAAGACACGTGGAGAGAGGCTCTGAGGGTGGGATAGGAGAAGATGGGGGGGATGATGCATGCGTAATGTCCTCCGGTTCATCATTGGGCCTAGGGCTAATCATGTGAACATCTTCTGATGTGGACGTAGCTAACGCGGTAGATACTTCCATCTGAATCATCTTTCCTTGTCGCGGCCGTGTATCAATTCTTCTTTGATCATAAGCAGGGTTCTCTTGATAGACCAAGGTTCTCATTGCTTCACTGATGCCACAGGTGTCCGCCAAAAGATTTAGTGATTCTACAAACTGGGGGTCGATATGCTCTGAGTGTAACATCTGGTTTACTAGGGCCCTATTTGCTTCTTCTGACATTTTATGGCATCGTTGTACCTGCTTGATTGTTTGGTATAGTCGTTTGAGTTGTGCCGTATATGTAGGGGCCTCGTCTTCACTCTCTTCCGGGTTATCTCTTGGTGCCTTCTCCTGAGCTTGTGTGCTTAGTCTTTGAGGAAGTTGTGCCACTCCTATCTCCTGTACACTGCTTGTCTCGCCTCGTGCATGTTCTCTTTGGGTTGATGCCCCCGGATCGACATTGTCAGGGCAACCTTCACTGTCTGATAGATGAGCCGTCTGCAGAAATGTTTCAAAATCAAAATTTGGGTCCTCGGTGAAGGTGGCCATCGCTGCAAATTCTGCATCGGTAGGTAGCGGAGGGGCAGAAGGAGTGGGCTGTACCACCTCTCTTGGTTGAGACTCCTAGAGATGGATTGTGATAGGTGCCACCTGGGCTTCCTCTCTAGTGGAGACTTCGGCGGTGGTTACTGGAGGGATCAGGACCTGTGAAAGGGATCCACGCATTCTTTTTGCAGGCTGACTCCCCGACTTTCGCCCTTTGAACAGCTCCAGGTGTGCATATTTTAGGGCTCGAGCAACTGGCACATCATATGCCAGACATCTGTAGACGATTCTCGTCAACGCACAACACCCATGTAAAGTGGGCTTCCTCACCCCCCGCTTGCCTGCCTCATACACCTGATCTAAGATCCATACCGGCATCTTGATGGGCAAGCTTCCGGTCTCTGCTAAATACAACCCGTACCATATCTTCTTGTGAGGCTGAGTGAAACGGTCCTGAGCGGGAAATGCGAAGTGCTGGAGGCACATCCGCAGAGGTATGGCGATGTTGGGGGTGAGGGCGCACATTTCTTTGAGCTTCTTGACTCTATTGCTTTTCATTGATTCTGGTATCAAAGGGTCGCGATCTGAAGGCACATGAGTTCCATACATTTGAAGGGCTTCCCTGATTAACGTTACATTTAATTCAAACTTCCTCATCTCCTCCAGATTGGATAAGGAGGGCACCCAGAATGTGCCTGAATGATCTTTATCCCCGGTAGGTTTCAACGTAGCAATCAAGTAGTAGCACCTGAGGAAGTCAGGTTTAGGTAGAGCTGCACTGAAGTAAGCTTGTAGTCCTGCCTTTTGCCAGATATCTTGAAGTGGAGCTGCATTCTGTAAGGTCTCAAATTCTCTTGAAAAGAATTGGAAGGTCCACCAAACCCCTCCACACTCCATCTTGGACTCCCATATGTGATCTGCGTCTCCCAAATCCCCTGGCATTTCATTGAACCAATGGGAGTGCCCTTTTACTCTTTCGGTTAGTCCACTGGGTGGATCTGGAATAGGAATCCTTCGCACATTCAAGAATTCTTCAGGCCTAGCTGTTGGTGGAGCTTCCACTGGCATGGCATCCCAATTGATAGGAGCACCAGATCCTGCCTGAGAGCTTGTGCCTGCCGCTGTTGCCATGAGAGTAGGTTGCTTATCTGCTGGAAGACGAAAGGCACATTAGTGTTGCATAGGAAACAAGATGTAATGGTGTTCCCTTCACAATACTAACATGACAATTCCGGAGGTCAGTGGTTAGTGGTGAGGTGTTTATGATATGTGTGAGTGGTGATTAGAGGTCATTGTCGTCCTAGATGCATACTTTGGTGATGCAATGGGCTCGGAATGCTTTGTGTTAGTGTGGACGGATTTACAGATTAGGGTCAGGGGGTTTAGTACACAGTTTAATTCTCCTCACTTTGATAGGTAAGTAGTAGCTCTTAGAGCTAAGGACACGTGAAGATTTCGGTTTGAGAGTGTGATGTATTTGGGACCTTGTGGGCACCCATTTCCAGACATTCCTGGGGTTGATGGGAGTGGGGACAGTGAGAGGTGTAGGTATCTTGTCACATTCTGAGTTGTTGGCCAAGAGTGCTTGTGAAAGCTGCTTCATCCTAGTGCCTGAAGGTGAAGTAATTTGTGCTTGTAAGCTAGCCTTGGGCACCCATATCTGTCTAGCATTAGGGGTGGCCTTCATTGACCGCTTAGGAACCCAAATAGAAATGGTATGCCTAGGGGTTATCCTAGGGGGCTTCTTCACTTTGTTCCTTGATGGTGAGGCTCGTTTCTTGTGTCCTTGAGAATCTGCTATTGGAGCTGTGGGTTTTCCATCCTTGCGTATCCAGATCTGCTTCACGCCACGAGATGCTCCATGTTGCGCGGGTTGGCGCTCCTGCCTCTTGATCAGCGGCCTCCTTCGTGTAGAGTGATGTTCGGTCCGTTCGTTTAGAATCTTCTTTGGATCAGTTAGGAACTCCTTCTTGGCTCCTGAACCTTCAGTAAGATTGACATTCCTCTGCACCATAGAAGTTTGGACAAGCACAACATGGTTATCTTCGTGTGGATTTCTGGAGGGACCAGGAGTTGGTGCCTGTTCTATTGGTTTGAGCGCTTGATTTTCTAATTCAATCGTGAGACGACTTTGGCCTACCCAAGCCTGAAGAAGTCCACTTCTTAGGTTGAGGTTGACTGCGTGATCATAGATCCAGTCTTGGCCTAAGACAAGAGGTTCGGTCAGATCCTCGTCTTCACACACTAGCACTTTTGTTGGCATGAGGACCTCTTGTATGTAGAGGGGAAGATCCACCTCTCCCATACAAGGGGTTTCAACACCTCCTAATCCTATCAGATATGCTTCTAGGGGATTTACCTCCAATTGAAGCTGCTGGCAATAAGAGAGCCGAACTGCACTTGTGGCTGCTCCTGAATCAATTAAAGCCCTCACGCTTGTTGTGCTGTCTCTTTGTCCTATTTCTAGGATCACAAAAGGTCGTCGGTCCACTATCTTATGGGTACGTTCACCTGAAGCCTCACACATGGCCATGTGATAGCCTGGAGACTCTTGAGTGTCGGTCATAGGCTGGTCCCTTCCTTGTCTCCTCAGCTTCATTCGTCTGATACGCTCTAAGGCCTCTGCCTGTGCTTCTTCTCGAATTCGTTTTTCCTCCTCTTTACGTTGTTTAGCAGTATTGAGTCGCCTTAGCATTTCCTCCATGAGGGGTTCTTGATACAGCTTGACTCTGCACCCGCTAATATAGTTTGGGAGGACATCCCCCTCTAAAGTGGCTAGTTGTACTGCTCCACTCGTGGAGATCCTATTAATGATCATAGGTCCGTAGCCTCTCTTTTCTAGCTTCCTTGCGTGTTGTTTCAATGTGTAGACTAACACTAGATCTCCTGCCTTCAAGCCCTTATCCTTCACATGGGCATCAAAGTATGCCTTTTGCCGTTTCTTTGCAGCATAGATACCTGCTGCTGCTCGTAGCCTCGTCTCACCTAAACGCTCTAGATCCAAGATCCTAGAGGACAACTCATGTCCATTCCACTCATGCTCTTGTGCTACTCTTAAAGCTGGGATTAGGAAATCTAGTGGTAACACTGCATTCTGTCCGAAGACCATCTGAAATGGGGTGGCATTGAGTACCGTTTTGTAGGCAACTCGGTATGCCCAAACAGCATGGTGAAGTTGTTTGTCCCAATCAGAGCGTTTATTATTGACCAGTTTCGTCAATACGTTACACAGGATCTTATTCGTGCTCTCGGCTTGTCCGTTAGCTTGTGGGTGATAGGGTGTAGACTTTTTATGTACCAGCATGAATTCTTGAAGGAGATTTTCAATGACCTCATTCAAGAAGTGTGTACCTCTATCACTAACTAACTCTATTGGTAACCCATATCTAGTGAACACATTTTCGAATAAGAACTTAGCCGTTGTTTGAGCATCATTCTTTGTCGTGGCCTTTACTTCCACCCACTTCGTAAGGTAATCTGTGGCTACAATAATGTATTCTGCATGGGAGTTCCTAGCTGGGGGGTTGATGGGACCGACAAAGTCTATACCCCACTTTGAAAACGCACGTCCTCCCATCATTGGTCTTAATGGCATTTCATCTTTTCTTATCGGATATTGGGTACGTTGGCATGTGTCGCAACTCTTCACATAAGTATGTGCATCCATATGAAGAGTGGGCCACCACAGTCCTGAGAATAGAATAGTCTTAATCACTCTGTTAGGCCCAAAGTGTCCACCTGCAACACCGCTGTGTGTCGTTTCTAAGACTTTCAAGTAGTCTGATTCATGTACGCACAGTCTTAGGTAACCATCCTTGCCTCTTCGATATAGGTTGTCCCCTACTAAGGCATAGTCTTGAGCCTCTTGCTCCATGCTCCGTTTTCTTGCAAGACTCGCCTGATTGGGCAATGTTCCCGATCTCATGAACTCAACCAATGGAGCACTCCAATCTGGGGTTAATGACACGTGATAAAGAGTGGCATGCTCCACTGGGGGTCTCTTCTGGCATACTGGACAATTGTGGATCCACTCTTGTATTTCTTTGTCCATGCTAGGCCAATACACTCCTAAGCGTTTTAGATTCTGCAATGTTCGTTGTTTAGAGTAGTGATTCCCTAGCAATCCCTCATGGGCTTGTTGCAACCAACTAGTATGTTCATCGTCCTCGACACAACATGCTAATACGCCCTCGGCATCTTGCTTGTACATACTTCCGGCCAATATTTGATACTTTAGTGATTTTACAATTTCCTCTTTGCTTGTTTTCACATTCTTATTTGCAGGCCCGAAGGTTAGGACTGGTACCAGCTTATTTGCCCATTTAGGAACAACTTCTAAATTGAACAGATAAGCATCGGGCAATTCGTCAGACACTCCTTGCGGTGGCTCTCCTGAAGTGATGCGAGAAAGATGTTCTGCCCTAAGATGGGTTCTACCTTTCCTGACAACAACTTCAAAGTCGTATTCCATTAGTAAGAGGAACCATCTTACTAAGCGACCTGTATTGCAAGGTTTATTGACCAAATATAGTAACGCTTGATGATCAATGAAAAACTTGAACTTATTGGCCAATAGATAGTGTCTAAACTTCTTCACAGCATATATCATGCCTAAGCCTTCTCTCTCCGTTGTGGTGTAATTTCGTTCAGCTGCATTTAATTGCCTACTAGCATATGCTATCGGCAAATCTAGGTTTCCTTCACCTGTGGGTTGTGCTAGCACACATCCTATTGCATGATTGGAGGCATCTACATGGACGTGAAAGGGTTTGCTCCAATCCGGAGTAGTCAATATTGGTGCTGTGCACAAACGTCTTTTCAGCTCGTTGAAAGAATTCTCGCATTCCTCGTTCCACTCAAAATTTGTTAACAACCCATAGAGAGGTTTAGCTATGATGGCATACATGTGGATAAACCTACGGTAATATCCACAATGGCCCATAAAGGCTTGTACCTCTTTCACATTCCTTGGTCTGGCCAATTCTGCTATTGCTCTTACCTTGTCTTCGTCTGTTGATATTCCATTCTTCGAAACAATGTGACCTAAGATCTTACCTTGACGTACCATGAACACACACTTCTCTGGATTCAGACACACTCGATAATCTCTACACTTGTTGAAGATTTGCCTGAGCTCAGGGATGTGGTAACTTCTCTCTTGTGAATGAGCGCACAAATCATCCACATATACTTCTAAGCTCTTTCGCAAGAACTCTTTGAAGACATGACACATGAGTCTTTGGAATGTTGCAGGTGCATTGGTGAGCCCAAATGGCATCACACGAAATGCAAAGATTCCCCATTCTGTGGCAAAGGCCGTTTTGTGTTGATCTTCGGGGGCAATGGCTACTTGGTTGTAACCTGAAAATCCATCAAGGAAGCTGTAAACTTCCTTGCCTGCAACACGCTCCAAAAGATGTTCGGTGATTGGAAGTGGATAACTATCTCTAATCGTAGCGGCATTAACTTTTTTAAGGTTAATGCACACTCGCAATTTCCCATTCTTCTTGGGCACCACTACAATGGGGGACACCCATTCAGTGTGCTCAATCTCATAGATGAATCCCGCTTCAATCAGCCTGTCAATTTCCTCTTTTATTTTGGCCGCATAATTGTCATTATATGTGTAGGGTTTTTGTTTGGTGGGCTTAGCATCAGCAGTCATCGGAATCGTATGAGAGCAAATCTCTGGATCTACTCCTTTCAAGTCTCTATAATGCCATGCGAACACATCCCTATATTCCCTTAATAGAGCTACAAGCTCTGCTTCTTCTTCTGCACTTAGGTCGTCTCCTATGTACGTACATCGCTCTTCGTTCCCCTCAATGGTCACTACAATTTTTTTGGTCTTTTCTTTATTGTCATATGCTTCTCCTATAATGGCCTCTCTCTTAGGCATTCGTACCAAAATTTTCCGGTCTTCCACTTCATATTTCTTGAAATTTTCTGGTACTTCAAACAATGATTCTTCCTCTTCTTGTCTTACTGCCTTCCTTTTCCTTTTCTTTTGACTTCCTTCACTTCCTTTCTTTGAATTTATCGTTTTAATACTTGCAAGAGGTTCTTCTTCTTTTTGGGTTAACACTCCTATGTCTTCTAAGTAGTGTTCCTCTGAGTCAAAGTAAGTATCCATCACAATGGATTCTAGATCATCATCACTCTCTTCTTCTTCTATGAACTCACTAGGATCACACTCTTCCAACAAGGGCTGACACATGAACACTGAAATATCATAACCCTCCTCATCACAATGGGGTGTCCATTGTTCCTCATTGACTGCAATGTCCATGGTAGCTAAGATTTCTGCCCAACCATGAGGCTCAAATTCCTCATCTGGAAATATCATTGGTGTATAAGCTGGGTCTTTTATTGGTCTATCCCCTGGGGAAGTTCCTTCTTCTCTCGTTTTTAGGCGCTTTTCCTCTTCCTTTGCGACCTTGCACATCCACAAGTGAGTGTCTTCATGCAACCAGGATGGTTCAGGTGAACTTCCAGAATGCACGGAGATAGAGTCTTCTTTTGCTTCGTGGATAGGATTCCACTGTAGGGGTGGTACATCTCTGAAGGTGTGATCCTTCAGATTGACCTTGGTGGTGACCCCTAAGTGCTGTAAGTACAAGGAGTTGGTTCCCCAATCTTGTACTATTTGTAATTGTCGTAGGAAGGGTCTTCCTAGGATCATCTCGTAAACATTATTCTTCTCAAAGTCACATATGGCAAACGTATGTTCAAACTCTACACCACAATTGGTTAGAGTTATCCCTTCAAGCAATCCGAGAGGTCTTTCAAAATGACCATCTGCCATTTGAAGTTTCATTCTCGTTGGTCTTAAGGTGGGTTTGCCCCATCGCTTCCACAGGGAGGTGGTCGCAATAGCAACACCAGCACCCGAATCCACAATTGCTTTGGTTGTGTAACCTTGGTAGGTGATCGGGAGATAAGTGTTACCTTCTTCACCTTCGCTCATGTCTCCTATCTTGTCGAGAGGTATCCCTGGTACTTTTTGTTTAGAGCCTACTTTTTGTGTATTGGATTCAAGTTCTGGGACCTGATCCTTCACATGATTCCAGAGCTCCGGTTTTGCCTTGAGGAGTTCCTCTACAGTGAGGTGACATTGAACCTTAGTGTTCTTCACAACATCAGTGTTCCTGGGAATCACTGAGTCTTCATTTCTTACCAATATCGTGGGAGCTCTGATCTGGAGAGATTCAGATTCCCATGGGCCTGTGAAATGAGGCAACTCTTGTAAAGAATTAGATTCAAAATCTAATCTCTCATCCTCTTGTTGCTCTGCTTGATCCCCATAGATAGAGGGAATGTCTTGGGGAAATTGATCACGAAGATCATCAATCTCAGGAATAGGAGGGGAATCACCCTTCTCCTTGGCCCATTTCTCTTCTTGTATTTCCCGCAAGAACTCTGGAGAGTACTGTTGTATTGAAGGAGGTATTCCAGCATCCGTAGAATTAGGAACATAAGCTACCATTTGTGGTGAGCTTCCTCTTTCAACAACTGGTTGAGCCTGTGGAGGTAAAGAAACTTGTGATTTGTTTACCAACTGCTCTAATCTTTCTAGTAAGCCTTGGAAATGCAAATCCGGCTTGACAGAGTTCGTCTGATTGAACTTTTGGCTAGTCTCAAGTATAGCTTGAGCTTGTTCTACCATTTTCATGCACATTTTCATCCGTTCAATCTCTAAGTCTGCTGTAGGGTAACTCTTGTCTAGGTTTGCAGCTGTTGGCCCTTCTTGAAGTCGAGCCTGGTAGGCTTTGAACATCATGTCCAAGCCTTCAGGAGTGGGGTCAGCTAATACTGATCCTACTCGGGGTGGTGGGTGGGTTACGAGGGGTGTGTTAGAGGGTGGAGAAATGGAGGGTGATGGGGATGGTAGTGGTGGAAGTGTGTGGGAGTGCGGTTGAGCTGTGATTTCTGTGATTTTTGCCTTGGTTTCCCTCACGCTTTCTTCAAGTTCATTTATCTTTTTTGCCCATTGTCTCTTCATTCTTTCACGACTATCCTTCCAGGCGCTAGTCCTCTTTTTGGGTATGCTCTCTGTTGCACTCACCTCGGGGCTCTTTTCCTGAACAACATCTTGGTGTCGTTGAAGTGCCTGGGCTCTTGTGATCACCTGCACAGGTGCAGTGGAAGTCACACTCCCTGTGGAGTCTACAACTAACCCAACAACATTGATAGGAGTGATTTTAGGCATGTTATTAGGGTTCTTTGGGCAATCTCGTAGGAGATGTTCTTTCCCGCAGTCTTGACAGAAGCCCTGAATGGTTATTGGTTGAGGCTGTGTAGGGGCAGGCAGTGGACAATCACGTATAAGGTGATCTCCCTGACATCTGAAGCATGGTCCTCTAGGAAATGGAGGTCGTACCTGCCTAGGTTGAGGTCTAGAGTTGGGGTTTGTGTACATGACATTAGAATACTCCGGTTCCTCACTAGTTTCACTTGGGTCCTCATAGTAGTATGACTCATTATGCTCGGGTGACTGCATGTAGTAAGCCTGTGGGCTATCAATATGTGCGGGGTCAAAACTATGGTCACTGGGATCACTGTCTGATAGCAATGGGGTGACTGGAACTATGGCTCTATTCGGATTTTCTTCAGTAGATGCATATTTCACTGGGATCACATTGGTTGGAGCAGGGGGTTGCTGCACTAGGACTGGTTGAGGTCTCTGCTGCCCTTGATAAGGTGGCTGATAAGTTTGTTGTGGTCTGTTGTATTGTGGTGATGGGTACTGATTCTGGTACCTACCATGTTGTGGATATGGCTGAGGATAATTTTGCCTAACAGTTTGTTTGTTATATGGGCAGTCTTGTGCCGTGTGATTGGTGTACCTGCGCTCTATGGTGCAGTACTGGCTACTAGGATTCACCTGAGGTTGGGCCATAATGGGGCATACACTTGCCATATGTTCACCGCCACAATTGTAACACCGCTTAACTGGGGCAAATCTTGGAATTTGCTTGCTAGAGACACCTAGTTTTTGGGCTACCTTCTCTGCAAGTTCCTCGATGGATGTGGATTGACCAGATACCATGTTACTAGAGCTATCAGAATCCTTATAGATTTTTGATAGTTCTAATTCCTCACCTAGATTGTCCTCAATGTCTATGCACATGCGCACACACTCCTCTATCGTTCTAGGGTCCTTCAGGTACACATATGACCTGAGCTTAGTGCTCAACAATCCGTCTAGGAACAAGGCCACTTGTTTGGCTGGTGTGGGTAACTCCGGCATAGGGCATCTCTCCAGGTACTGTCTAAATCTTCTTCCAGCTAGTCTGACCGTCTCTTGAGGTGTTTGTTTGAAGCTATGAATTAGTGAGGAGGTGTTATGCCTGATTCTACTCTTAGAAAACTCAACAATAAATGCCTCTAAGAGTTGGTCTATGTTTCTGAAATGCCTCTCATTCAGTGGTTGGAACCACGTAAGGGCAGTGTTCCTAAGGGTTAGACCGAAAGCATTACATTGTGTGAATAGGTCCTCCACCTGTTCAGCTTTCAACACTTGTCGAAATTCTGCCACATGGTCATAAGGGTCTCCCGTGCCATCGAAATAGTTCTTCATGGACTTCACCAATTGAGTTGGTCGTAGGGTCCTGGTGTGTTCTCTCGGTCTTGGCAAAGGAAAATCATCAATATTCCTTTGATTCCATGGGGTTCTATGTCTCTCAGGTTCCACTCTATTCCTTTCTGTTCCCGTTCTTTCTCGTCCCAGGGAGTTGGCAAAACTTACCTCAGGTTTGTCTCTGCTTCTATCTCTTTGAGCTCCGTGAGCTTCGGAGGTCCCAGCTCCTTGGTGACTGTAAGACACATTAGTCCGAGGAGGTTGGGGGAAAACAAATTCACCCTTCCATGTGTAGGCATGTCTGCCATGCTCAATGACCACGAAGATTCTCTCTGATGCGTTGTCTAGGTAGGTTACTTGGCCTGGGCTATCAGGATCTTTAAACTCATAGATTGTGAGGGCACTCACTTCCTGAGGTTGAGAAGATTTATATCTCCAAAAAGCCTCATCGGTTTCTCGGTTTAAAAGCAGGTCTATGCTTTTATTATCCTGTGGAATCCACTCTGGGGTCATGATTCTGGTCAAGACAGATTTACCACGGGGAGTTCTTGGCTCTCTCTCTAAGTTCCCTTGCTCTATATCCCCCATGTCGGTCTCCGCAATTACATTTCCAAACTCATCAGTTCTATCAGGAAGAGTGGTGACTACATAAATAGTCCCCTCTTTATCTAGGTATGCTCCATTCTCAAACTTGACTACTGGGTGGTCTAATCCATGGGTTTGATCGGGGTTCTTAATCTGGACCACCGATCTTCTCAGTCCGTCTTCGTAGATGCGAGCACCTAGACGATTCGTCCTGATATATTCCAATTGCGTCTTATAAGGCCCTTCTGGCTTCTCTAGGTAAGCCAACCCTGAACTACCTACTGATCTCTCCATGTGATAGGACATCTCAGAATCACTTGTTTCTGATCTGGCAGTGTATGGGTAATCACTCAACTGCTGGGCCCAAGACCTGGCAGTGTGATTGACACTAGCTTCAGAAGATCTGAGGCTTTGTCTGTCTCGGCCTAAGTGTCTGCCTGATCTAAGGTTCATAAGCCTGATTTATTCACCCCCTGGAACCCAAGCACACTCTCGTTGCAGGCTGATTTTGCACCAATCACTTTGTTCTTTTTAGTTGAATATTGTGTTTATGGTCTTGTCTGAAATTGCGTCGTCAGGAGTACTTAAGTGAATTTCCGCACTTGATGAGTGATCAATTCCCGTTTATCTTTTGTCCCTTAGGGTTTTCGCACTTAAGACCTATTTACTTCTTGCACTTTGTTGATTAATATTCTTGGACTTGATTCGTGCCTAACGTTGCCCTAATTAATTACCGCACCTAAGTCGTACTTAGCCTAGGCTAGGAATTGACAAAGGAGGGTTGAGAGATCTTCCAACCTCAATTAGCTGGTTGACCAAACTGCTACGCAAGCCCAGGAAGCCTTCTCCCAAGCTCGGTACTCACCCTTGCTAGCTTGCTTTGGATTGCCTTGAGTGCACACAAAGTTCCTGCAAAAACTCACCAGTTAGTATAGCTTTATTGCCACAGGTATTTGAAAGACACACTTCAATAATTTTAGTCCCCTTGGAGTAGCTCACTGTACCCCCTGAATCTGAGAACCACTTAGTTCCACCTAAAGGTCAACTTACAAATGCATGTTCTAAAACTCCGCATATAATTCTTACAAAATCCAGTCGAGGTCCACGTAGGATTCTCAACGAGCTTTCCAACGAGACCAAAATCTCATCAATCGGAGTTCGTATGGTCAAGTTATGACCATTCAGGCACTAAAGGGTCAAAACAGGCTCTCAGGGTTCAGGAGATCCCTCTCTGGTTTCTAGGCCTTTTGCCCACTTCCAAGGTTCTAAAGTTATGCCAAGGTACCAAAAATGAAGCTCAACTAGCCTTCCAATCACTCAAAAAATTAACCCTAAATTTTCATGCGTTAATGGCCGTGTATCGCGATAGGTCGGGTCGGAGTGTCGCGATAGCTCGGAGTGTCGCGATACCTCAGAGTGTCGCGATACCTCAGAGTGTCGCGATAGCTCGGAGTGTCGCGATAGCTCGGAGTGTCGCGATAGCTCGAAGTGTCGCGATAACTCGGAGTGTCGCGATAGCTCGGAGTGTCGCGATACCTCGGAGTGTCGCGATAGCTCGGAGTGTCGCGATACCTCGGAGTGTCGCGATACCTCGGAGTGTCGCGATAGCTCGGAGTGTCGCGATACCTCGGAGTGTCGCGATAGCTCGGAGTGTCGCGATAGCTCGGAGTGTCGCGATACCTCGGAGTATCGCGATAGGTCGCGGGGTGTCGCGATACCTCGGAGTGTCGCGATAGCTCGGGATATGGTGAATTTTTCTGTTCTATCTAGTGTTCCTAGGAGCTCTAGGCCTGCGCAGTGTCGTGGTGCACTCAGAATCGTGATCGGGTGAAATTTTTGGAGTGTCGCGATAGCTCGAGCTCAACGCCTCGGGGACTGTGCAGACAATTTCTGTACCTGCTGAGCTTGCTGGAGATGATGATGGAGCTGCCACCTGCAAGAAACATGCAAAAAACACACAAAAACAAGCACGCACAATCGCTCTCTCTCAAACTCGCACACAACAAATGAGGGAATGAAAAGGAAGAGGGGATATGTAGTGGGGAAGGAGGTGGAGGTGGAGATGGAGAAGGAGGTGAAGATGAAAATGGAGATGGAGAAAAATCAGAAATTTACCTACTACTTACCATTCCAACGCGTCCTCTCTACGTCTTACCATCACACGCTCGTCCTCAAAGCTCGATCCCCGGCAACGGCGCCAAAATTTGGTGTAGCTCAGCGATGAGTAGCACCTCCTTTAATGTCAATCCGGGAAGACATGAGGATGGTATGAAGACCACGAGCAAGTGGAAGCACAAGTGCGTGAGTGACAAGCACACAAGCATGCACACACATACACACACACGCGCACACACGGTAAGAACAAAGAGAGTAGACAATGGAATCTCTTCTATTGCAAGAAAGTTCTCATACAAGCTCAACTACAACAAGCTAACCCCAAAAATGAGCTCTCTAGCTCTATTTATAGTTTTTGACTAGCTTTGGCCCTGTCCAGACCTAGTGTCCGGCCTAGTTAAAAATTAGGTCCCGGGGCTTGTTTGAGGGCCCAAACGAGATCTAAAAATTATGAAAATTGACAGGCGACTACATCGAAGGCTCCCCAAGCTCGAGGACTCCTCGGCTTGTACAAAATGGAGCTACAAAAAGGTGAAATGATATTTACAAGGGTTTGTAGTGATGAGAATCACTTTAAAATGATGTGAGGGTTTTTGAAAAAAATGAAGGGTTGCCTCAGTGCTAGATCTGCATGTGTGTCCATACTTGCTTCTTCCCGCATCCTGTCAACAATGACAGCTATGAAGAGCCATACAAGCCTATGCCGACACCCGGTGGTCGAACTACAGAAGAAGGACAAGACACTTTAGAAATTCAAGTTCCAGATTGGGTCAAAAGGGTCGAGAAAGTGGGTAAGACACATGATGATCGTGTGGCCGTGCAAATGCAATCTCTCACAAATCTGGAAGAAACTGTCCTTCGGTCTTCCTACTTTCAAAACTTATCCCATCAACGGTTAATCACAACATCAGAGTCGCAATACATGCCTTATTTTGTCTTACTACACGATTATAATGCAGAAGTCAAAAGACATACAGGGAAGGAGCCCACATCCGCCACTCAATTTGAGCTAGGGGATTTACTGACAGATGCACGTGCTGGCTCGATCTTCCAACCTAATTGGCGTGCACGTCTACTAACCGATTACCCAGAGATGATGAGCACCTAGGCAACCATGCCACTATATATCAAGTATAATCCATGCTATTGCCCAGTGGTACGTCGCAGATCCTGGAAAGCATTTGCAATCAAGGTACGCAACAATAAAGAATGCTCGGCTTGGGTTAACTATCCATATTTTGCTCCACCTCTAGGGACCCCAACCGTAGCCTACATGATACCAACAATTCGGCACTGGTCTACACGTCTAAATAATGTACCCGACATAGCAGCAAAAATGTGTATGAAGATATTCGAGCTCATGACCATTGTCTTCAAAACCTTTCGGAATGTACAAGCTCCATACATCTCTGCCCCTGGATTCTCTCAAGGTAACAAGGATTTAGTCTACGACATGAGCCAGACTCCCTCGGTCACTATAATCTTTGCCTGGCATGCATGAATGAAGTACTTACCCGCATGCTTCAAGCAGACATTTGAGGAAATGTTCTCTACGGGATTCTGGGAATATCATTCCGAAATCTTCATTCCCAGACCCACACATTTGCTATATCTATTAGCAGTAGAACAAGCGATCCATGCAGATCAGTTACGTCTGCCACATCCGGACATTCCAGGACCAATTGATTGGGATCGTATGATGACAGACTTGGCCAGAGGACTACGCCTACAAGAACATCAGCTTGCCACTCAGGTTGTGGAATATTACATCCAACACTCCCAGCAACAAGGGTCTGTCAGGGACGACAGACGCGAGAGAGGGGGGGGTGTTGAGAGCAGTATGGGCACCCAAGGACTGACTAGACAAGGAAGCCAGCGGAGAGAGTCAGAGCGAGGTGAAGGAGTAAGTAGACAAAGCAGTCGACGCAAATCTAGCAGATAGGCCCTTCAAATTTTTCCAAATCAACATCTTTATAACAGTGATTCTTATCACTAACAATCATTGTAAATACCATTTCATATTTTTGTAGCTCCATTTTGTGCAAGCCAAGGATTCCTTGAGCTTGAGGAGCCTTAGAAGTACCTACATATCAATTTTCGTATTTTTTAGACTCCGTTTAAGCCCTCAAATTGGCCCTGGAACCTAATTTTTAACTAGGCCGGACACTAAGTCTGGACAGGGCCAAAACCTAGTCAAAAACTATAAAAAGAGCTAGAGAGCTCATTTTTGAGGTTAGATTGTAATTGAATTGAACTTGTAAGAGCTTTTTGAAAGTAATCTAAGAACTCCATTGCTTCTCACTCTTTGTCTTGCCGTGTGTGCGCGTGTGTGCGTATGTGTGTGCATGTTTGTGTGCTTCTCACTCACGCACTTGTGCCTCCTCTTGCTCGAGGTCTTCATACCATCTTCACGTCTTCCCAGATTGACATTAAAGGAGGTGCTACTCATCACTGAGCTACATGGACACACAAGAAGAAGGAGCAAGTAGGGGGCTCCAAGAAGTACATGTCAACTTTTCAGAAGAATCCCCTACAAAAATATTGATTTCCATCACTAAAACCATTGTAAATACCATTTTCTATTTTTGTAGCTGCATTTTGTGCAAGCCGAGGAGTCCTGAAGCTTGAGGAGCATTAGAAGTATCATCCTACAAATTTTCATAATTTTTAGACTCCGTTTGAGCCTTCAAATAAGCCCTAGAACCTAATTTTTAACCAGGCCGGACACTAGGTGTGGACAGGGCCAAAACTAGTCCAAAAACTATAAAAAGAGTGAGAGAGCTCATTTTTGGGGTTGGATTCTTGTAGATTTCAGCTTTGTAATAGATTTCTTTTGTAATCAAAATCCTTCCATTGTTCCTCTCTTTCATCTTACCTTGTGCGCATGTGTGTCTATGTGTGTGCATGTTTGTGTGCTTTCACTCACACACTTGTGCCTTCACTTGCTCGTGGTCTTCGTATTGGTCCTCACGTCTCCGCGGATTGACAAGTAAAGGAGGTGGTGCTTATGCTTGAGCTACACTCTGTCACATAGTGATAATGCCCCTCAATATGTTTGGTCCGTGCATGAAACACTGGGTTTTGTGCAACAGTCAAAGCACTCTAGCTATCAGTGAGAATATGCGTAGGAGCATCAATCACTTTGTGCCAATGACATTCTTTCCTTTTGGCAATTCACATAACTCGCAAGTACTATTCCTATGTATGGAATCCATTTCTGATTGCATAACACTCATCCATTGTGGATCATCACATGCATCTTCAAAAGAAAGTGGCTCTTCATTACATGTAGCAATAAGAGAATAATCCAAAAAATTACTTGATGCATGGTGAGAGCTTGATCTTGTTCTACCAGGTAAAGGTGCACTCAATTTGCTGTCTTGCAAAGTTTGTTTCAGCCACTTTGGCATAGATTGTCCACTCTTGATAGACATGTGTTCATTATGTAATACATCTTCAACATGTACATCATGTGTGGGCTGATTTTCATGCTCATTTGCAGCCATATTTTGATGCAAATGTTCAGTCATGTGTGGCTGAAAATTTCCAGCAGTTTTGATAGTTTTTTGCTTAAAATTTTCAGCCATGTTTGGTTCAAACTTCTCTGCATTTTCAACCCTATTTGGATGGAATTTTTCAGCCCTTTAAGCCTCAGTTGGCTAGTCTGCATGGCCATAGTCAAGCACATCATTTTGGAACAAAGGCATGAGTGTATGGAACACATCTTGTAAGCTAATTGTTGGCTGTTTTTTGCATTCAAGTGGAGGAAAAACTGAATTTTCAACAAATACCACATCTCGACTCACAATAATGGTGTTTATCAATGGATGGTACAATCGATATCCCTTACTTTTAGCACTATAACCAACAAATATACATTTCTTTGCCTTGTTGTCAAGTTTGTCACGTTGTTGTGGTGGCACAAGAGCATATGCTGAACAACCGAACACACACATATCACTAACCATAGGCTTATGACCATTCCAAGCCTCATAAGGAGTGATGAATCTCAATGCTTTTGTAGGACAGCGATTCAAAACATAGTTTGCACACATGACTGCTTCCATCCAAAACTTATCAGGAAGATGCTTTCCTTTAACCATACATCGTGCCATTTCAAGTAGAGTTCTTTTTTTATGCTCTGCAACACCATTTTGCTGAGGTGTATATATGGCACCGTACATTGGTGTGAAATACCTCTTTCATGAAGAAAATCATTAAACTCATGTGACATGTATTCACCACCATGATCCATGTGTAGAGTCCAAAGCTTTCGTGAGGAAAAAGTTTCAGCCATAGCTAAAAATGCTTTGAAGCAAGAAAATACCTCATTCTTTGCTTTCATAGGATACACCCATGTATGGCGAGTAGCATCATCAATGAAGATAACAAAATATACATGCTTCCCAAAACGTGGAGTCTTGACGGGACCACATACAGCACTATGAACAAGCTACAATTTTGTTTTAGTGTGTGTATGACTATCTTTTGGAAAAGAAGCACGATGCATTTTTCCAAGATTGCAACCTTCACATGCATGCTTTTCAATGGACTCAAGTGTAGGCAAACCAATAACCATGTCCTTCTTTTGCAAGTAAAGCAAACCATTGAAGTTCAAGTGACCAAAACGAGCATGCCAAGGCTCCATTTCAGCCATGGAAGAAGTATGAGCAACTAAGGCATTCGAGGCAGCCCTCTTGTATGTATCCATGTGATACAAACTATTACATAATGTACTGGACATCATGATAACATCGGCATTGCTGAAATCAGGAACCATACACTTATCATGAACAAAGTGTACATGAAGTCCAACTTTGGCAATCAACGGAACTGAAATTAAGTTCTTCTTTATACCAGGCACATACAATGCATTTTTCAAGAGAATCACACCTCCATTTGTAGTCGTAAGCTCAATTTCTCCTACTCCAATGATAGGATAAGAGGCATTTTTTGCACACACCACATGTCCTCCTTTGGGTGCATCTTTCAAAGAGGCAAAAAATCTTTTGCATGATGTTATGTGCTTTCAAACACCACTATCAAAGAACCAATCCGAATCAGCTTCACTCACAACCATACATTTAGAATCCAAAGAAGCATCGTAATGACATGTAACAACACATGCCTAAAAATCTTGAGCCATGTTAGCTTCATCATTCTTTACATTTGTTGAATTAATTTCAATAGACATGTCAGATTCCTTCTTCTTTTCATTGCGTTTAGCAAGCTTTCTACACTCATTGTTGAGGTTGTAGCAAGGAATGACCAAGAACCCTCACCACCTTGCATGGAAGCAAGAAGGAAAGCTCAAGAGTGACTCTCCTCTCATCCACCCCTACCTCCCACATGTTCAAGCCATTGGCAACAGCCCCATGCTTTGCCACATGCTTGAAAACAAGGAGAATAGGGAGTCAAGGATCCTACTCCATCAGGAAAATACACAAAGGAGAGACATGCTTAGGCACACACACACCACTCTCACACACTCACAAAGAGATATTACATGAGAGCACGTCGACCAAAAGCTCCCTCCTTTACAAAAATGAGCTTCTATTTATACGCTAAGCTCTATTTCCCATGTGCTTCTTTGAAAAGTTAAAAAAAGTGATTCTCTCTCTAACTGTCATGTCTTCTAGTATATTCTAAAATCTCTTCTTGCAACAACCATATCCCAAGAATGTGCCTGCATGGGAATTTCTACGTGCGAGTTTCTTAGGAGAGCAAAAAAGATGATATATCAAAGGTCACATATACTATGGTATAAGAAAATATCAAAAAGGGATTTTAGGAGAGTGTTCACATGTGACACTCAAATATATAAAAAAGGGCTATTCTCATGGTCTAGTAAAGGTTCTTATGCACAATTGAGGGTGTGTGCATACCCTACAACCAAACACTCTCCTCCCCCTAGACTTTGTCATCCTCGACAAAGCTAGAAAGGAAGAACATACACAACTGAACTGTTCCAAGTGGAAGTCTTCAAGTTTGAACATCTTCAGGTCTTCAAAATATGTAAATCTTCAGGCTTCAAGCTGCAAGTCTTCAATCTTCAAAGCTTCCTCTAGGCTATGCTGAGCGACACCATCCCCCTTGGGGGGTAGTCAGCCCAGCCTCCATCCAATGTGGAACACTTTGTAAGGCTAGAAATGTCTTCTCAAGAAGCTCCAGTACCTGAAATTTAAACATACACAAGTAGACTGAATTTGAAAAGAAGCACCCACAAAATGTTAATTCCATTTTCAATTTCCACTTAGGGGAACATCTTTCACTCAAGACTTGCTCTTCTAAAGAGAAGAGCTCATGAAAATCTTCTCATCTCTGCGCTCCAAAAAATGATGGCCGAAAAAAAAGAAAAGAGCCCACGAAGGATTAATAGTGCCTATCTCTTATATCCTAGTGTTGCCAAAATATGTTATTTCCAAGTGTGTGTGACATATTGCATTGTATAGCATGAGATGAATGTGGTATCATGATTAACTTATGTTCCTGCCATCATTTATACTATGCTTGTATCAACAAGATTAGCATGAGTTTCATGTGTTCACAAAATGATTAGACAATAGTGCAACATTATGACTCTATCATACTACGAGCATTCATGAAATTCAAACAGCTTATCCAGAGTGATTCCTGCAAAGCACAGTTTCAAATCATCTATAGGAGGTAAGAAGGATCAATGCTTAAGTTCTAAGTGTGCTGGCCTGTAATGCATTATGAAAAAATAAGCCTTAAATGAGCATTGTGAAACTAGAGAGTTACTTCCCTAGCAAAAAACAATCACTCATTCCGTGACTTCACACTTAATTTAGTTCAGGTCTGAATCAAAAATTTCAACCCCCTATGTGCATGGTCACCTACAAATATCCTTTAAAGAATACATGCTTACATCATGAAGAACATTTTGAAGCATTATGCACCCAACCTATGAATTTTACTAGAAACAGCCACGTGCATTACTAAAGAATAGAATCAAGAGAGATGTATGAGCATGTAGCAAGAGTTGTGTAGTCTTGGATCTGATTCCTATTAGTGGGTCAATGGATAGAGAACATCAAGCAACATTCATACCATTGTGACTTTTGTATTTGAGGAGTCTAAATCCACACACTCTTCCAGTAGCTTTGCTAGAGCAAGATAAATTTGACAAATCCTTCAGATTCTATGCCTAAAATATTGAGCAGACACTCTCCTAGAGCCATCCAATCATAACACAACATTCACATATCAACCCTATAAAGACACAAATTTCCTTTCAAACATACGTGATCATATGCAACTACAATAACATATAGAGGAAGAAAAAAGCAATTTTATCCATTTCCAATGATAATGCCAAGCATGCAATAGAACTTCGCAAGACCAAGAAGCACCGTCCTCTTTCTTTCAAACCTGTAACACTCAGAATCATGAGGAATTGAGTACAGAGTTAGCAATTGAAGATAAGCTTCTCATTTAAAGATCAGCAAAGAAGAACTCAGTAAACCCAAAAGCTCTTTAATCCTCATAAGGGACTCCTTCCCCAAGGAGAAGAATCAATATATTCCAGTCACCTGCAAGCTTTCCATCAAACAAGAAGGGCATATATATGATGAATGCACAAATATGAGGTGGTTTAAAGGAGTCAGTAGTCTTCAAATCCATCATGTGTATCAGTCCTTGATAGGCCATCAAAACCTACAACTCCAAGATTTAGCAGAGAACGTAGATGGCACATGAAACCAATCATCAAAAAGCTATAGCATCATGAACCTTAGGCCCACTATCAAACCAAAAGTGCAACAAGGGGTTGTAATAAACATATTTGAACAAACATAATACCACTCAAAGAGACCAAGAGTGATGTGGATCTGTAAGAGGGTAGATGCTTGAACCCTCTATGTTATGAAGTGCGTCATCCATAAAGTAAAAGCTTCTTGTATGCCAACCCCAACATATAAGAGACCAAAAATTAAGTTGTACCTGCAGTAGAAGATCCAAAAGAAAACAAGTCTCACGGTCATAGTCAAGAATTACTTTTTAGGTACATAAAAAGTGAACTCGCATCAAAGTCCACCTTTGGTGGCCTAAATGAGAAGTGAACATAAGGTTTAAAACGCAATCGTGTTGTTGATCTTTGAGTGCTCAATCTTGTGTACATACATTATACAGGTGAGTAATTATCCTAACCCTAAGAAGGTCAATCATAAAAAGCTCCAACGCCAACTAGCACTCCAAGCTTCATACCTTTGAAATTGGTTCAAATGAACTCTAACACTTTTGCATTTTTGGCTTCTTAGCTTCAATACCTATTCAATCTTATATCCACACATAAACAGTGAAATTGAGATGTATAGGATAATGTGTGATAAACATCATTGTTCTAATTTCATTCATGATCAAAGTGATGCAAAGCATTGATCCTTCTAAAAAATTTGAACATGACTGGAGTATTGACAACAAAATTTTTGTCCATCAAAACCTCATTGCTTTATTTTGAGCCTTCCTCAATTAAAGTGTCATCCAGCTAACAAGACAAAGTTAAAAAAATCATAAATACCACAAGCATCAAGTTGCCACAATGGCATAACAACTTTAAAATAGAACACCCTGCATATAAACACTTTTGAAGAGCACTAGAGGCTATCTTTACACCCATGTGAACCTTCATACCTACAAATGGCCACAAAACAAGGGGCAAAAACTTTTTCCACAAGTAACCCTATGAGAGCATATCCATAATCTGGTTCTGTAAATAATGGCATGATTCATCAACACATAGTGGATAAGGATTCAAAAATAGAAATGCGCAGGTTGGACCAAAGAGAATCCATTCTATCTCGAGTGCACATATCTTATTACGTGGTCGCTCATTCATAAGTGTGAGAAACTCATAGAATACTGCTCAAAGTCCTATGCCACCATGCATTAGATTCAACAAAGAACGTTTGGTGCACGCATAAGTAAATGGAAATAGAGGCAAAAGTGCACAAATGCCTAACCAATGCATGGAAAAAGGTAGAGTCTACAGATTGAGTAGGAAGACAATGAATGGTAGAGGATCCAAGGCCATCACAATTGAACCTATCATGATCCATCATCATTAAGAAAATGAGTGTTCACGTGCCAGTCAAACGGAAAGCAAACGCCAATGGAATCTCTGAGACAATTATTTCAAATAGCACGCGAGGATAAGTAGGGAGCAGAGGAGAAGAAAGGGGCAAGAGGGACCCCCAAACTTGCCATCGAAGGGATCTACAGGTGCAAAATTTAAGAGGAAAAAGAGACCTCTAAAAATTCTCAAGAAGCACACAGAAGGAAGAGGGCGCAGAGGTTCACCCTTTTGAGTTTGCATATCCAAAGGAAGAGTGTATATGCAAACATGGCCCATGCTTGGAATCCCATGCAAACGTCTTCAAGATATTGTAGCTCTTATGCGCAGAGCACCAATCTGCAAGAATGCAGCACCAACGAGGGTCAAACTTCCTCCTGGAGACATTGAGAACCTCAATGCAACAAGATAGGAAGTCGAAGGTAAGGAGCAAGGAGTAGTAGAAGAGGTAAGGTGAGAGAGCAGAGGAAGAGTCTCCTCCACTGCCAATACCACCCCGAACTGGGCTCAAAGAACAACTGAATGAGGGCCATCACGTCCACAGACTTGAGCCATAATGAACTAGGGGAGTGATGGCATTCACGTATGGCCATTTTTGCCTCAGCTTTTGAGCCTATAATTTTTAAAGAATGGGCAGCTATTACGTGTGTGAAGGGGACCTCGATTAAGAGAGCGGACAAAAGAAGTGGGAAGTTAAATTCTCCCACCTACCTCACATGGATAATCGCACGACACACCTTCCAAAATGAATTGAAATCACCCAGTCAATGGAGAGGGAAGTTTTACCTCGCCATGCCATATGCATTAAAATCTAGGTGATACACAAACAAATAGTAAGCATTAAAGGCCATAAACGACTTTTTAAGTCCATATCAAATAACAAATGGGTTTGCTCATCGTTTGAAAGCTCATACAGATGATGGAGAAAGCAATCTCATGGGTAATTGTAAAAAATACTCCAATATTTTGTTTTACTAGAAATGAAGAGAGGGAAGGAAAAGAGAAGAAGCACTACCCATCCCACTTTCCAAGGAAATCACTACAAGAGAAGTGATAGAAGTGGATAGTGATGCCCATTGTGTGTGTGTGTGGAGGTGTGTGTATACGAGAGAGGGAGAGAGAGAGAGAGAGAGAGAGAGAGAGAGAGAGAGAAGGGGGTAAGGGGGTGTTTTTTTGCAAGCAACCAACATGAACTAAACTACCCTACTAAAAACAAGAAAATGGGGAGCAAATGCCCCAATGGAAGGGTGAAAGTGCCATGCAAAAACTCAAATCCTACATAGTTGAGCAAAAGAAATTGCAACACAATACTTTACCACATGTTCTTGTGCTCTCCAAGTGACGAAAGACCGACCATCCCTGGCAACGACACCAAAAACTGTTGAGGTTGTAGCAAGGAATGGCCAAGAACCCTCACCATCTTGCATGGATGCAAGAAGGAAAGCTCAAGAGTGACTCTCCTCGCATCCATCCCTACCTCCCACATGTTCAAACCATTGGCAACAGCCCCATGCTTTGCCACATGCTTGAAAACAAGGAGAATAGGGAGTCAAAGATCCTAGTCCATGAGGAAAATACAAGAGAATGCAAGTGCTCTACTCACACAAAGGAGAGACATGCATAGGCACACACACACACACACACACCACTCTCACACACTCACAAAAACAACAATACATGTAAATGTAAAAAGTCTTGGAGTAAATGAGAGACTCTTCCATTGATAAGAGACATTACCTGAGAGCACGTCGACCAAAAGCTCCCTCCTTTACAAAAATGAGCTTCTATTTATAGGTTAAGCTCTATTCCCCATGTGCTTCTTTGAAAAGTAAAAAAGGTGATTCTCTCTCTAACTGTCATATCTTCAAGTATATTCTAATTTCTCTTCTTGCAACAATCATATCCCAAGAATGTGCCTTCGTGGGAATTTCTACGTGGGAGTTTCTTAGGAGAGCAAAAATGGTGATATATCAAAGGTCACATATACTATGGTATAAGAAAATATCAAAAAGTTATTTTAGGAGAGTGTTCACATGTGACACTCAAATATATACAAAAGGGCTATTCTCATGGTCTAGTAAAGGTTCTTATGCACAATTTAGGATGTGTGCATACCCTACAACCCAACACTCTCCTTCCCCTAGACTTTGTGGTCCTCGAAAAAGCTACAAAGGAAGAACATACACAACTGAAATCTTCCAAGTGGAAGGCTTCAAGTTTGAATATCTTCAGGTCTTCAAAATCTGTAATTCTTCAGGCTTCAAGCTGCATGTCTTTAGTCTTCAAAGCTTCATCTAGGCTATGCTGAGCGACACAATTCCCCTTGGGGGGCAGTCAGCCCAGCCTCCATCCAATGTGCAACACTTTGTAAGGCTGGAAATGTCTTCTCAAGAAGCTCCAATACCTGAAATTTAAACATACACAACAAGTAGACTGAATTTGAAAAGAAACAGCCACAACATGTTAATTCCATTTTCAGTTTCCACTTAGAGGAACATCTTTCACTCAAGACTTGCTCTTCTAAAGAGAAAAGCTCTTGAAAATCTTCTCATCTCTGCGCTCCAAATATGATGGCCCAAAAAAAGCAAAGAGCCCACCAAGGATTAATAGTGCCTATCTCTTATATCCCAGTGTTGCCAAAATCTGTTATTTCCAAGTGTGTGACATATTGCATTGTATAGCATGAGATAAATGTGGTATCATGATTAAGTTATGTTCCTGCCATCATTTATACTATGCTTGTATCAACAAGATTAGCATGAGTTTCATGTGTTCACAAAATGATTAGACAATAGTGCAACATTATGACTCTATCATACTATGAGCATTCATGAAATTCAAATGGCTTATCCAAAGTGATTCCAGCAAAGCACAGTTTCAAACCATCTATAGGAGGTAAGAAGGATCAATGCTGAAGTTCTAAGTGTGTTGGCCTGTAATGCATTATGAAAAACTAAGCCTTAAATGAGCATTGTGAAACTAGAGAGTTACTTCCCTAGCAAAAAACAATCACGCATTCTGTGACTTCACACTTAATTTAGTTCAGTTCTGAATCAAAAATTTCAACCCCCTATTTGCATGGTCACCTGCAAATATCCTTTAAAGAATACGTGCTTACATCATGAAGAACATTTTGAAGCATTATGCACCCAACGCAGGAATTTTACTAGAAACAGGTACGTGCCTTAATAAAGAGTAGAATCAAGAGAGATGTATGAGCATTTAACAAGAGTTGTGTAGTCTTGGACGTGATTCCTATTAGTGGGTCAATGGGTATAGAACATCAAGCAACATTCATACCATTGTGACTTTAGTATTTGAGCAAGTCTAAATCCACACACTCTTCCAATAGATTTGCTAGAGCAAGATAAATTTGACAAATCCTTCAAATTCTATGCCTAAAATATTGAGTAGACACTCTCCTAGAGCCATCCAATCATAGCACAACATTCAAATACCAACCCTATAAAAGCGGAAATTTCCTTTCAAACATACGTGACCATATGCAACCACACAAACATATGGAGGAAGAAAAAAGCAATTTCATCCATTTCCAATGATAATGCCAAGCATACAATAGAACTTCGGAAGGCCAGGAGGCACTATCCTCTTTCTTTCAAACCTGTAACACTCAGAGTCATGAGGAATTGAGTACACAATTAGCAATTGAAGATAAGCTTCTCATTTAAAGATCAGAAAAGAAGAACTCAGTAAACCCAAAAGCTCTTTAGTCCTCATAAGGGACTCCTTCCCCAAGGAGAAGAATCAATATACTCCAGTCACCTGCAAGCTTTCCATCAAACAAGAAGATCATATATATGATGAATGCACAGATATGAGGTGGTTTAAAGGAGTCAGCAGTCTTCAAATCCATCATGTGTATCACTCCTTGATAGGCCATCAAAACCTGCAACTCCAAGATTTAGCAGAGAACGCAGAAAACCAATCATCAAAAAGTTGTAGCATCATGAACCTTAGGCCCACTATCAAACCAAAAGTGCAACAAGGGGTGGTAATAAATAGATTTGAACAAACATAATACCACTCAAAGACACCAAGAGTGATGTGGATCTCTAAGAGGGTAGATGCTTGAACCCTCTATGTTATGAAATGCATCATCCATAAAGTAAAAGCTTCTTGGATGCCAACCCCAACATATAAGAGATTAAAAATTAAGTTATCCCTAAAGTAGAAGCTCCAAAAGAAAACAAGTCTCACAGTCATAGTCAAGAATTACTTTTTAGTTGCATAAAATGTGAACATGCATCAGAGTCCACCTTTGGTGGCCTAAATGAGAAGTGAACAGAAGGTTTAGAACACAATCCTCATGTTGATCTTTGAGTGCTCAATCTTGCGTACATACATTATATAGGTGAGTAATTATCCCAACCCTAAGAAGGTCAATCATAAAAAACTCCAACGCCAACAAGCACTCCAAGCTTCATACCTTTCAAATCTGTTCAAATGAACTCGAACACTTTTGCATTTTTGGCTTCTTAGCTTCAATACATGTTCAATCTTATAAAGCATGCACACATAAATAGTGAAATTGAGCTGCATAGGAGAATGTGTGATAAACATCATTGTTCTAATTTCATTCATGATCAAAGTGATGCAAAGCATTGATCCTTCTAAAAACTTTGAACATGACTGGAGTATTGAAAACAAAATGTTTGTCCATCAAAATCTCATTGCTTTATTTTGAGCCTTCCTCAATTAAATTGTCATCCAACTAACAAGACAAAGTTAAAGAAATCATAAATACCACAGGCATCAAGTTGCCACAATGGCATAACAACTTTGAAATAGAACACCGTGCATATAAAAACTTTTGAAGAGCACTAGAGGCTATAGTTACACCCATGTGAACCTTCATACCTGCAAATGGCCAAAAACCAAGAAGCAAAAACGTTTTGCACAAGTAACACTATGAGAGCATATCCATAATCTCATTCTGTGAATAATGGCCTGATTCATCAACACATAGTGGATAAGGATTCAAAAATAGAAATGTGTAGGTTGGACCAAAGAGAATCCATTCTATCTCGAGTGCACATATCTTATCATGTGGTCGCTCATTCATAAGTGTGAAAAACTCATAGAATACCGCTCAAAATCCTATGCCACCATGATTAGATTGGCATGAAAATTCATTGGCAACATATTACAATATCACAATGAGCACCAAGGAAATAAAAAGCATCAATGTTACACCCCCATCTATACGAACATCATAGAAACCCCAAAACCTTTAAGAAAACCAATCCCCATTTAATTGCCACTAGTCGTAAATATTCAAAGCTTATGATACCATATTCTGAAGCACAGTCCCTTTTGGGGCAATCACACACCCCTACCCTTAAGCCTCTTGAGCTTGATGCTTTCCACAAGCGGTTTGGACATGCAAAGTTTTCGGACACATATGTGTGGAACAAAATAAGCCATTACGGGCGTCATTCGGACAACTTTAAACATAAGTATGACAAGCATTGGTTTCACTTCTCTTTGACCTGAGTTATACAAAAGCCATATTTGTGAACCTTGAGGTGTGCCGGTATGGGTGCAAAGCTTACGCAAGGCACTCATATCAAGCTTCCCAAGTTTTGCACAAGTATAATGAAATAAGTGTGTTCGACTATCCTCTCCTTTGTCAAAGAAACTTCTAAACCAAAAATGAAAATAGAGATGCCCCTGATTCTAGGGTATGATTCACACTAAGTGTCCCCGAACACCACCATGGGAAGTCCCCAATAGCTAATGAGAGAGATCAATAACCCACCATGCATTTAGTCCTGCATGCCATATAATGAAAACGACCTTGTGTGAACAACAAGAAGCAATGAGCATGCACCATTCAACCAACCAATAGTTTTCGGACATAATAGGACATGGAATACCAATACTATAACAATAACAACATAGCACTTGATTCAACTTGTTATTTCATATGGAAAATGAGACAGAGATGGGTATACGAGCAAAACAACTTCATTTTCAATTTATCCTTAGCATTGCATGTGGAACATCTTCAGCCTTCCCTGGGAGATTGGTGACACAAGATTAGTGAGACAAGATATTTGCACATTTGAGAAGATTCAACAAAGAACGTTTGGTGCACGCATAAGTAAATGGAAATAGAGGCAAAAGTGCACATATGCCTAACCAATGCATGGCAAAAGGCAGAGTCTACAGGTTGAGTAGGAAGACGATGAATGGCAGAGGATCCAAGGCCATCACAATTGAACCTATCATGATGCATCATCATTAAGAAAATGAGTGTTCACATGCCCGTCAAACGGACAACAAAGGCCAATGGAATCTCTGAGACAATATTTCAAAAAGCACCTGAGGATAAGTTGGGAGCAGAGGAGAAGAAAGGGGCAAGAGGGACCCCCAAAATTGCCATCGAAGGGATCTACAGGTGAAAAATCTGAGAGGTAAAAGAGACCTCTACATGTGCACACAGAAGGAAGAGGGCGCAGAGGTTCTCCCTTCGGAGTTTGCATATCCAAAGGAAGAGTGTATATGAAGACATAGCCCATGCTTGGAATCCCGTGCAAATGTCTTCGAGATATTGCAGGTCTTATGCGTAGAGCACCAATCTTCGAGAATGAATCATAAACGAGGGTCAGATTTCCTCCTAGAGACATTGAGAACCTCAACGCAGCAAGATGGGAAGTCAAAGGTGAGGTGCAAGGAGTAATAGAAGAGGTAAGGTGAGAGAGCAGAGGAAGAGTCTCCTCCGCTGCCAATACCACCCCAAATTGGGCTCAAAGAACAAGTGAATGAGTGCCATCATGTCCACAGACTTGAGCCTTGTCCATGCACTTCAGCACAAATGCGCTAAAAGAAACACCATGGCCACTTGCAAACGATGCATGTACGTGGACAAATGAACCAGAATGAACTAGGGGAGTGATACAAATCATGTACCGCCATTTGTGCCTCAACTTTTGAGCCTATAAGTTTAAAAGAATGGGCAGCTATTACATGTGTGAAGGCGACCTCAATTAAGAGAGGGGACAGAGGAAGTGGGAAGTTAAATTCTCCCACCTACCTCACATGGTCAACCGCACGAAACACCTTCCAAAATGAATTGAAATCACCCAATCAAGGAAGAGGGAGGTTATTACCCCTCCATGCCATATGCGTTAAAATCTAGGTGATACACAAACAAATAGTAAGCATTAAAGGCCATAAACGACTTTTCAAGTCCATATTCAAATAACAAATGGGTTTGCTCATCGTTTGAAAGCTCATACAGATGACGGAGAAAGCAATATCGTGGGTAATTGTAAAAATACTCCAATATTTTGTTTTACTAGAAATGAAGAGAGGGAAGGAAAAGAGAAGAAGCACTACCCATCCCACTTTCCAAGGAAATCACTACAAGAGAAGTGACAGAAGCGGATACTGATGCCCATTGTGTGTGTGTGGAGGTGTGTGTATATGAGAGAGGAAGAGAGAGAGAAGGGGGTAAGGGGGTGTTTTTGTGCAACCAACCAACATGAACTAAACTACCCTACTAAAAACAAGAAAATGGGGAGCAAATGGCCCAATGGAAGGGTGAAAGTGCCATGCAAAAACTCAAATCCTATGTAATTGAGCAAAAAAAATTGCAACACAATACTTTACCACATGTTCTTGAGCTCTCCAAGTGATGAAAGGCTGACCATTCCCAGCAACGGCACCAAAAAGTGTTGAGGTTGTAACAAGGAATGACCAAGAACCCTCACCACCTTGCATGGAAGCAAGAAGGAAAGCTCAAGAGTGACTCTTCTCTCATCCACGCCTACCTCCCACATGTTCAAGCCATTGGCAAGAGCCCCATGCTTTGCCACATGCTTGAAAACAAGGAGAATAGGGATCAAGGATCATAGTACATGAGGAAAATAAAAGAGAATGCAACTACTCTACTCACACAAAGGAGAGACATGCATAGGCAAACACACACCACTCTCACACACTCACAAAGAGAATAATATATGTAAATGTAACAAGTCTTGGAGTAAATGAGAGCCTCTTCCATTGATAAGAGATATTACATGAGAGCACATCGACCAAAAGCTCCCTCCTTTACAAAAATGAGCTTCTATTTAAAGGCTAAGCTCTATTCCCCATGTGCTTCTTTGAAAAGTCAAAAAGGTGATTCTCTCTCTAACTGTCATATCTTCTAGTATATTCTAATTTCTCTTCTTGCAACAACCATATCCCAAGAATGTGCCTCCATGGGAATTTCTATGTGGGAGTTTCTTAGGAGAGCAAAAAAGGTGATATATCAGAGGTCACATATACTATGGTATAAGAAAATATCAAAAAGTGATTTTAGGAGAGTGTTCACATGTGAGACTCAAATATATACAAAATAGCTATTCTCATGGTCTAGTAAAGGTTCTTATGCACAATTGAGGGTGTGTGCATACCCTAGAACCCAACACTCTCCTCCCACTAGACTTTGTCGTCCTTGACAAAGCTAGAAAGGAAGAACATACACAACTGAACTATTCCAACTGGAAGTCTTCAAGTTTGAACATCTTCAGGTCTTCAAAATATGTAATTCTTCAGGCTTCAAGCTACAAGTCTTCAGTCTTCAAAGCTTCATCTAGGCTATGCTGAGCCACACAATCCCCCTTGTGGAGGCAGTCAGCCCAGCCTCCATCCAATGTGCAACACTTTGTAAGGCTGGAAATGTCTTCTCAAGAAGCCCCAATACCTGAAATTTAAACATACACAACAAGTAGACTGAATTTGAAAAGAAGCAACCACAAAATATTAATTTCATTTTTAGTTTCCACTTAGGGGAACATCTTTCACTCAAGACTTGCTCTTCTAAAGAGAAGAGCTCCTGAAAATCTTCTCATCTCTGCGCTCCAAAAAATGATGGCAAAAAAAAGTCAAAGAGCCCAGCAAGGATTAATAGTGCCTATCTCTTATATCACAGTGTTGCCAAAATCTGTTATTTGCAAGTGAGTGTGTGACATATTGCATTGTATAGAATGAGATGAATGTGGTATCATGATTAACTTATGTTCGTGCCATCATTTATACTATGCTTGTATCAACAAGATTAGCATGAGTTTCATGTGTTCACAAAATAATTAGACAATAGTGCAACATTATGACTCTATCATACTACGAGCATTCATGAAATTCAAACAGCTTATCCAGAGTGATTCCTACAAAGCATAGTTTCAAATCATCTATAGGAGGTAAGAAGGATCAATGCTTAGTGTGTTGGTCAATAATGCATTATGAAAAAATAAGCCTTAAATGAGCATTGTGAAACTAGAGTTACTTCCCTAGCAAAAAACAATCACTCATTCCGTGACTTCACACTTAATTTAGTTCACCTCTGAATCAAAAATTTCAACACCATATGTGCATGGTCACCTGCAAATATCCTTTAAAGAAAACGTGTTTACATCATGAAGAACATTTTGAAGCATTATGCACCCAACCCATGAACTTTACTAGAAACAGCCATGTGCATTAATAAAGAGTAGAATCAAGAGAGATGCATGAGCATGTAGCAAGAGTTGTGTAGTCTTGGACTTGATTCCTATTAGTGGGTCAATGGGTACTAAACATCAAGAGACATTCATACCATTGTGACTTTTGTATTTGAGCAAGTCTAAATCCACACACTCTTCCAGTACCTTTGCTAGAGCAAGATAAATTTGACAAATCCTTCAGATTCTATGCCTAAAATATTGAGCAGACACTCTCCTGGAGCCATCCAAGCATAGCACAACATTCACATATCAACCCTATAAAAGCACAAATTTCCTTTCAAACATACGTCACCATATGCAACCACACAAACATATGGAGGAAGAAAAAAGCAATTTTATCCATTTCCAATTATAATGCCAAGCATGCAATCGAACTTTGCAAGACCAGGAAGCACCGTCCTCTTTCTTTCAAACGTGTAACACTCAGAGTCATGAGGAATTGAGTACACAGTTAACAATTGAAGATAAGCTTCTCATTTAAAGATCAGCAAAGAAGAACTCAGTAAACCCAAAAGCTCTTTAATCCTCATAAGGGACTCCTTCCCCAAGGAGAAGAATCAATATAGTCTAGTCACCTGCAAGCTTTCCATCAAACAAGAAGAGCATATATATGATGAATGCATAGATATGAGGTGGTTTAAAGGAGTCAGCAGTCTTCAAATCCATCATGTATATCACTGCTTGATAGGCCATCTTGAGAATGTCTTTACAGGGTATGGATTACCTATAGAAGTGGTGTATGATAGAGGGAATCACTTTCTAAACAATTTCATTGAATATTTGTTATAGGATATTATGGTGATTCACAAGAAATCTGCACCGTATCATCTCTAGGCCAATGGGCAGCTAGAAAGTACTAGTAAGATCCTTTGCAATGTACTAACTAAACTCATAAACAACAAATGTTCAAATTGGGACAAATAATTACATCATGCTATTATCGAATGGCCTACAAAACCCTATGCAATGCAAATCCCTTTCAGATGGTTTTTGGTCAAAATGTAGTGGTTCCCCTGGAATTTTTGATACCCACGTTTAAGGTTGCACAAGAGCATCAATGGACTAGCCACAAGTTATCATTAGGGATCATGGACTTGGAACGATTATGAGAGACTAGGTTGATAGCAGAAGCAGGCATATGTTTAGCCAAGAAGAGATGAAAAGCCTATTTTTATGCACATGTGAAAGACAACTTGAAAGAAGGAGATTTAGTTCTAGTGTATATGATGAAACAACACACATGGAAGGTAGAGAAACGTGATTATGGACCTATGATCATAGGCCAGATTTCAACAAATGGAGCTATACAATTAGCCATGCTAGAAGGAGAGATCATGCCTAATTACATTAGTGGTTGTAGATTCAAGCTTTACGAACAACCTCTTACTAAGGATATGCTTAGAGGAATCACAATGGAAAAGAAGCACAAGGATAAAGAGAGAAGAATAAGAGAAGAAGCTTAAACAGAGGCCTCAGAATGCATTAAATATATGAAATTAAGAAGACAATGACTAGGGAGAGAATGTTATAACCAGTTGGAAGGCTCTAAACTAACCCCCTGTAGCAATGTGAAGCCTCCAAATATCCTATGGCCTTGTTTCAAACTAAGTCAACTGTTCAATCTAGCATAGTGGATAGGAGACCATTCATTACAATTATGCTAAGGTAAGGTAATACATGCAAGGAGACTAGGGGTTTAATTGATTCAGGTGTTCCACCTAGTGCAACTAGGTGCTCTCACTATCAAGACATGGGACTAGAAATGTGGCCAATTGAGGCATACCTCAGAGGACTAGGAGGCATGGAGACCCCTTGCATGGGTGAGGTGGATCTTTCTATCCTCATAGATGATGTAACCTTGATAGTGAAGCTCCTAGTGTGTCATGATGATGACTTGATAGAACCACTAATTCTCAGCCAAGCTTGACTATATGATTAATCTATGGACTTAAATCTTAGAAAATGCTCCCTTCAGCTCGGGATACTAGGCTAATAGTGAGTGATATCACTTAACTTCCCTAACCATGCCCACTCAGAGGAAAGTACCCCCAACCCAAATAAGATGTACACTAAGGAGGATCAAATGATTTTTGGACAAATGCTCCAACCTATGACGACCCTTCTTGGGCAAGTGGCCAACATCCTTGTGCAATCACAATATCTTCCCCTCTTTCTTCAGACAAATGCGAACAATGAGTGGATACATGGGCACAATAGTGTTCTCAAGCCCATCTTCTACACTTCTTGCATACTTGCCTAGATTTATTGTACACAATGCTTCATCTCCTAATGGATAGGTCATGCATGTGTTGGACCTTCCTTCTTTTTCAAATCCAAGTGTCAACCCAACCTCTCAACCACCACCACCACAAGAAAGTCAACGATGACCAAAATGCCTCAACCGACGAACCATCTAGCACACCTTTTGGAAGCAATGCAAGAATCCAAATGCAACCTGCAGAAAGCAAGTGTGGATACCTAAGGGATAGTAAACACCTACCACCCCTAGCACACAATATGAAGGGAAGAAGCCTAAGTAGAATCAATCTTAATTTTTGGCCTCGCCTAGAATTTCTTTTCCATCGAGAATTCAACACGTTTGGGAGCCTAAGAAGTATCTGATGACCACGCCCAACCCCACTCAAGTGTGGGTGCCCAAGGTTTGTCTTGTAGCTAAGAAACCAAGCCATTTAATATCCACCCTTCCAAAATCACAACACTCACCAAACTTACCACCTCCAAATCCATCCCTTTTATCCCATCAAAGGAGCCTTATTCATTCACCAACCCTTAAGAAATGGGTGCTAAAAAGCTCCCAATGCCCTCCATACACCCTGTTGTACAATATGGAACCTCTTATTGCTAACCTTTATCCTTGTAATAATTCGCTCACACCTAAGCTTTCTAAAAATAACCCCTATTAACTCACTATCACTAGCAATAACATCTCACGAAAGGCAATTTATGCATTATTCAGAGTATGCAGGTAGTCTATAGACATGCATTATTAACAATTCATTATACAATCACCTCACAACATTGCTACACAAGCAACACATCAGTTATGGATAGGGATTTCAGTCTCACTTTATTGGGATCACAATTAATTTACATGCTAACGTGTTAGCCTTTTGTAGTAGATCTTTTACACAAACACTTAGAATCCCAATGTAAGCCAAAGGAACTTTCAAATTTGGCAGCAGCATGCCACCGGTGGATTTTGAATTAGTGGTAGAGGCCCAACCTTCAATGAGACCTCCCACTTTTCAAGATTTTAAGGGGTCAATGCCTATTGACAACCCCCCTATAGGAAGGATAGAGAAAGTACATAGTAAGTCCCATTAGTTCCAAGGATTAGCAGGACCTTTGACCGATGCAGAGCACATCTACGATGAAACCCTATGCTTTAGTAGTGACACATGGAGAAGATACCAGTTCTTCTCCAGGGATTTCAAAGCTCTTCAATATTCAAAGGAATTAAGACCAATTTGGGCAAGGGTAGGATTCACAAAACATTTTGGCACCCCCTTCCCAAACCCAATTTTTATCGCTCTTACTACTTGGCCAGCGCTCTACAACCTCTAATATAGAAGGAGCTTTCGAAGCATGTCCATCTTGCCATCTTTAGTCACAGACCCACCCTTCAAAAAGATTTATCTCTTAGCAGATCTCATCAGGGATACATTAAAAATTCATGGCACACATACACCAAAAAAAAGGGAAAGACTTATACCCAAACCCATGAAAAAAGGAGTCTTTTTGAAGTGGGCTGATATCTTAGCCATTACTCCTGAATTGTGAAAGATGCTACAAATTTGCATTCCCTACTCAAGATCATTTTACATTGCCACAAAAAATGCATATGGTGTGGCCTATATCTTGCAAATACTAGGCCCCAAACCATTGACTTCGCTAGATGGATCCACGAACAATTAGTTTTGGCGATCAAAGGTGGCTTAGAAAGAGATTCATCCACGTTTGGTGCGCAATACATGAACAATGTATATGTGTTTAGCTAATGACATTCCTATCGAGAGATCCCTATCTAGTGTGGAATTAAAGAGGTTCAAAGGCACTACCAAGTCTCATAAAATGCCAAAGTCCAGAATTGACAAACAAATGAGAGGTACAATCCCATGCTTACAAGTATGTGCTTCACCATCCCCTCAATCATCACCCTGGCAATCACCTACAGAACCTACATTGGTAGTACCACCTATCAGAGTTCTTTTTTCATGACCACTTATGTCAGAAGGAACCTCTAATGGAGCTATTACCTCTCGAGCCATGAATGTCACCACCCCTACCATCACAGCTACTGAAGTACGAGAAGTAGCAACCAATATTTGGTGTTGAGGCATTCACTTTCCCTATACCCAACTTAGAGGCGGAACCACTTAATACGACATTTGATTTTCAAATGCAAGATGTTTTTTTTACACGAGTTCAATTCTGAAAAGCTCACTTTTTTTTCAGAAGAGTATGAATGCCTGAGCTATCTTAGCTCCCTACCAGAGCATGAGGGCACTCAAACCATATTGAGTTTGGATAAGCAAGATAGAAGAGTCACTGAGGAAGATGATGAGGAAGATGAGAGAGCAAAGTCAAGAATTACAAGCAGAAGATCAACAAGAACGTGAGGAGTAGTAGATTGAGACTCAATGAGACACATGCACCCAAGAGGAGAACACCTCAGATGTAGCCGCTTATATGATTTCCATCCAAAAGCTCTATCAAAATATGCAAGCTATGTGGGCAAGTCGTTGGTTCATGGAAGAAGAAAGTAAGGATATCCCACAATGAGAATTGGCAAATAGTGGATTTGAAACCTCTTTTGTAAATGCACTCAACAAATTAGTTCAAGCTATGGGCACTATTGAAGCACTCCATTTCCTAAAGCAAAATCTGCTACTAGAGTTTGACCCTCAACGTGTATGATTAATGTCAAGGCCAAGTGAATACATCCACATATGGATCAAAGCATAGTCCTCCAATCAACAAGAAGCAAGAATAGTTGTCAATATGCCACCTAAGGGTGAAGCCATTATCATTGATTCTCCACCACATTCATCAACATCCATGCCCACTACCATTGTGGAGCTTGCCTCTACATCTGAATTCACCCTCCAATTGCCTATACATCCAGTCTCCTCTGTATACCCTAGTACATGCTCCTTCGATCAACCCATCTCTAGTGTCATAACACAAGCCTTAGTTCGTCCTTTTTCCACTTCTTCCACCTTACCCTTCACCCTCTTCACCACTTCAATGTTCCCACTAATCCCTATTAATCCTTTCCTCACTCCTTCTATTTCAGTGACTCCCTTTCCCCAATGACCTTTCCCCATGCCACAGAGTTCTATTACTTTTTCACTAGTAACACCTCCCTATCCCACTACATTATCGCCGCCCTCTCCTATGCATCAATCAGTGTTTGAACATCATCATGTAACATATTCATCTACTTTTGTAAACCCTATATTTACACCAACACACTTACCCATAATCACTCCACTTTTCACTATTAGTTCATTAGATCACACATCTAGCGATATGGATATCTCACCACCCACTGCACCTCCACTCATGTCTACCACCATGCTACACCCACTCACATCCACTCACTTCTCCAGTATCACAACATCATCCACACTCCCTTACTCGACTCCCGTTCCCCCTACATTATCCACTACAAAACACACATTTTTTAGCACACCATCAATATTTTCATCTTCCATGATACATATAGCATTTCAACAAATGTTCTCATGTTTGATTCAAGTTCGTGAAGATTTTGCTTCATTAGGAACTCACTATCAGGATGAGTAGTAGACCACTCAACTCCAAGCAAACCTCAACTCGTTAACAATTGAAAATGCATCTCTAAATGCCCCTCATCAAGATCTTCATAATGTTTATGACTCAATGGATTTGGAGTTGGAGAAAAGACCAAAGAAGCTATAGCTGAAGCGGAAGGCCAACTACGATAGCAGATTACCCAGAACCCCTAACTGTTCAAGAGAAAATGTAGGAAGCAATAGAGAAGTTGAAGGAATTGCATATTAGAAATAAAATTTTTTTCAACAAAATTCATCACGTGAAGCCAAAAAAGGGGAGGTTTGACCCTCATACACAATACTTCACTTCATACACAATACATTCCAAGAAGGAAATTAGTAGAATCATTGGTTTTATCCAAATATTGTGCATAACATTAATGTAAATAATAATTATGTTCTTAAATAATTAGATAACACTATTTTCAAAGTTCCCTTTGTAGATAAATGAGTAGAGCTTTCCAAAAGGCAATAAGGAGAGGACTACAAAAATGCTAGAGACGTTGATGGATTGTGGGAATTGAACTCATGACCTACTGTCTAGGAGTATGGTGGGCTAAACACTTGCCCCAAAAGCCATGGTTGAGGATTACTTACTATCCTCCCTCTTAGGGTGTGATTCAACCATATCCTACCTACCATTTCTTGAGTCTAACACTCTCTTCCTATTCTAGAGATCATTTTCCTCAATGATCAATCCTTGAACTCCCCTTGAATTGATGTCCTGACCCTTGCACAATCTCTTGAACCTTCTTGTTCTCAACCTTGTTCTCTTGAACCTTACCTTTCCACTTCTTGGCCACTTGCCTATCGACTTGCCTTGCCATAAACCTTGATGTCTTGAGCCTTGCCTTTCCACTTCTTGGCCACTTTCCTACAAACTTGCCTTGATCTCAACCTTGGTATCTTGAACCTTGACTTTCCACTTCTTCGCCACTAGCCTATAGACTTGTCTTATTCTCAACCTCAGTCTCTTGAACCTAGTCCTCACCCATGCAGGGATGTTGAATCCTCAATGTACTTCCATTGGAATGCTCGTTTTGAGAGCTTTCCAATGGTATCTTACATATCTAAATCTGACCTATGGATTAGGAGATACACTTAAGCCTTTGATGGGCTCATTTGTGAAAGTGTCGCACAAGCCTTCCATTCACCAAGCCTACTTCCTAGGCTCTGATACCAATTGTGGAAATTGAAATCATGACCTACCACCTAGGAGTATGTAGCTCAGTGATGAGTAGCACCTCCTTTAATGTCAATCTGGGAAGATGTGAGGATGGTATGATGACCTCGAGCAAGTGAAGGCACAAGTGCGTGAGTGAGAAGCACACAAACATGCACACACATACACACACACGCGCACACAAGGTAAGACAAAGAGAGAGAATCAATGGAGTTCTTTTAGATTACTTCCAAAATGCTCATACAAGTTCAATTCTATTACAAGCTAACCTCAAAAATGAGCTCTCTAGCTCTATTTATAGTTTTTGACTAGGTTTTGGCCATGTCCAGACCTAGTGTCCGGCCTAGTTAAAAATTAGGTTCTAGGTCCTATTTAAAGGCTCAAATGGAGTCTAAAAATTATGAAAACTGGTAGATAGCTACTTCTAGTGCTCCTCAAGCTCAAGAACTCCTTGGCTTGCAGAAAATGGAGCTACAAAAATATGAAATGGTATTTACAATGGCTTCCAGTGATGAAAATCACTATTTTTGTAGGGATTTCCTCTATCGATTTGTCATACACATCTTCGAGCTCCCTACTTGCTCCTTCTCCTTGTGTGTCCACCTCTTTGATATGCTTTAGCTTCTAGAAAAATTAATGGCCTACTTGCCAGATCGTTGTTGACTACTCTGTCTGCTTGTGCCTTCTCTTTGCTCTGACTCCCTCCGTACGCTTCCTTGTCTTGTGAGTCCTTCAGTTCCTTGACTACTGCTAACACCCCCCCTCTCTCGCGTCTGTCGTCTCTGACAGATCCTTGTTGAGTGGGTCGTTGGATGTAGTACTCCACAACGTCTGTGGCTAAATGATGTTCTGCAATTCTTAACCCTTTGGCCAAGTCAGTGAGTAGCGCATCCCAATCTATGGGCCCAGGAACCTCTGGGTGTGGAATACGTAGCTTTTCTGAATGGAGAGCTTGTTCCACTTCAAACAATTGTAATAAATGTGATGGTCTGGGAATGAATATCTCTGAATGATATTCCCAAAACCCTGTGACAAACATTTCTTCAAAAGTCTGTTTGAAGCAGGCAGGTAGATACTTTATACGCGCATGCCACGCATATACGACGTTAATGGATGGCGTGGTGCTCATGTCGTAGACAAGGTCCTGAATTACTTCATTAAATCGAAGAGCCGAAAGATGAGGTTCCTTGACATTCTTGAAGGTCCTGAAGGTGACCAGCATGAGCTCAAAAATTTTAAGGCACATTTGGGCCATGACATCTGGTACATTTTTGAACCTGATCCCCCAATGCCGAATCGTCGAAATCATATATGCTATGGTAGGTTGGCCTTTAGGTGGTGCTAAGTAGATATAATTGAGCCATTTCTCACATCCTTTGGCTGTCACCACGGTTTTGTGTATTCCAGCCAAGACCTTCTTCGAAAAACAGGGCAGTAGTATGGGTTGTATTTGATATACAAAGGCATGTTATTCCATGTCCGTACCATCTCAGGGTAAGTTTCAAGCAGACGGATTCTCCAAGTAGGTTGATGTATATTCCCCTGCTTGGCACTTGCAAGGATGTCGTTCGGTGCAAATTGTGTTGCCGAGGTTGGTTCTTTTGATGTGTGGTGCTTGATTTCAGCATTGTAATCCGCCATTAAAACATAGAATGGAACATACAAATCATCGGATGTGCCGATCCACCTATGATGGGAGAGGTTTCTAAAGTAATCCGATTTTATAACGACCTCTTCCAATTGAGACATTGACGCTATCTCAACTGCAACTCTTTCATCATGGGTAGTGGCCATCTTTTCTAACCTCTGCATCCATTCAAGAGCCTCAATCTCAATGTTGTCCATGCCTTCTTTTGTTTGCTTACCCCCTAGTGCACGCATGGGAACATATGGGTCTTCAAAGGTTTCCTCTACTTCAATTGGCACTAAGTCTTCAGGTTCGAGTTCTACAAGGGGAGAGGGTTGATGTTCGTATTGCATAACTTTATTTCGTAGTTCCTCGAGTTCTGCTCTGAGTTCTGCGATTTCTTCAAGTGTGTCGGCTGCGGTTGTGACTTTGCTTGGTAGCTCCTGCTGGGTTGCCAGTTGCTTTAATAGGTCATCTCTTTCTCTTTCTAGTGCTGCATGGGCTTCCAAGAGGTCAGCATGGGTTTCCAACACGATTTGCATATTCGTTGAGGGGATGGCCTTGAATTTCTCTGGGTCGATTTCCTGCAGTGAACCCTCCATTGCTGCTTCCAAGTTTTCTTCATTCTGTTTCTGTAGTCGTTTATTTTCCTCGAGTGCTGTAGACATGTGTTTTCGTAAGAGGGCCAGGTTGCGTCGAAGCTTGAGATTCTCTGTTATCTAGGCGTGTAGCATATCATCCATTTGTTGTTTTTCTTCCGCATCTGAGTGGGGTGGATTGGCCATTAACTGCTCATGTTGTTCTTGCAGGGTAGTATACTGCTGTTGTAATAGCTGCTTCTCCTTTTCTAAATCAATGAATTTTCCTTATAATGTTTCATGGCTTCTGAACAGACCGGTATGTTGAGCATCTAGGTGCTGGTAATGCTGTTGTAGTTGAGACATACACTGCTACATGTTATTAAATACATTATTAACAGGGGTGGATGCAGGAAAGGTGTTGAATGCAGAAGGGAAGGGAAAAGGGAATGGGAGCGTGAATGCCTGCTTAAAAAGGGTGAGGTTGGTGGTGGGGGAATGGGAGATTGTGGACATATGGGGGGAGGGGGAGGTGCGGAGGTGGGCGATAAGTCCATGAAATCAAAAGTGGATGCAGTCGTGGGCATGATTGTGAACATGGGAATTGTGGGTGCGGTGATAGTGGTGAAAGTGTACAATGGTGTGTGCAATTGTGAATACGAACCGCCACGAAGTGTGATCGGGGGAACGGGGTTTTCCGTGGCTATGGTTAGAATTACTGTGTCAATGGTCGTGTATACAAGAGAGGTGGAGATAGGGTGTGTGGGTTGTGTGGGTTGATTGACGGTCTGTGCTTCGGTATGGGCAGTGGACTTTGGGGCGGTGACGGTAGTGGTTACACTAGTAGTGGGAGGTGAATGTGGTGGAGTTGGAGGTAGGGGTGGTAAAGGGGGTGAAGGGGGTGCACTTGATGTATGGGCTTCATCAGTGTCATGAATGGTGTGTGTTGTGCCCGTGGTTGTGGATATGGTGCCTTGTGGTTCTGATACCAATACGTTCATTTGTTTACCTCATCGAGGAGGACGTCTGCCGTATCTTCACTCCGTTCTTCGTGATTATGCAAGGGCGGTATGCACCATCTCAGGTACCCCCAACGCATCGGCTATCATGTCAAGGGTTGCTCTGTATTGCTCGTCCACACCTTCTTCCTCAAGAATTTGGTTCATGAGGCTTTTCTTGCTGCTAGGGACAGTCTCTGTTGCTCTTGAACTCTATTGATGGTATTATACAACTTTTTCAATTCCTTCGTATAAGCCGGGGCACCCTCGAGTTCCTGTAGAACTTATTGCTCATATTCCTACTCTTCTTTGTCGGACCATCCTTCTCGTTCCTCTTCTTATTCTTCTTCTTCTTCATCCTCCACTTCAACTACTTTTGGTTGGACTAGACGAGGTTGGTCTGGGACTGTCTGCTGCCCGCTTGCCTGCTCTGCCTCCACTTCTAAGTTCGTAACATTGATTATTCTGGCCACTTCTTCATCAGTAAGATCTTCCAATGTAAATCCATGAGGAAACTCTAAGTCGGTTGGTACAGGCGGAAACACCAGGTTTGGTCCATCAGTGCTGTGTCTTGGTAGTCTGATCGTGAAGGGTTGCACTCGCCTTGGGAGCCGTGGAGTTGTCTCTCGTGTCAGTGTCGCACCGCGGGCCTGGGCACAGGGCATCTGAACTGCACCTCTCATTTTCTTTGACGGGGGCCCTGCGGTGGATAGTCTACGTTGGAATTCTTGTACCCTGGTCCAAATAAGTGCCCTTTGAATTGGCACATCATAAGCCAAACATCTATACACAATCCTGGTGAGGGCACAGCATCCGTATAATACAGACTTTTGCTTTTTATACCACCGTTGATGTGCCAAGTGGATTTGGTCGATAATCCAATGTGGCATGTTGATTGTCAAATCGAAGGCGTCGGCCAAGTATAGACTAAATCATATCTTCTTGGGTGGCATTGTGAACCTCTCCTGAGCAGGGAATGCGAAATGCTGCATGACCATTCGCAAGTGAATGGCAATCGTTGGTGTCATTGCTACCATGTCCTTTAATTTTGTCAGATTCCTGTTCTTCATATTGTTAGGGACCATGCTCTCTTTCTCGGTGGGAATGTGCATGCCTTTCATGTCGAGAGCTTCCCTTACCAAATTGATAGTCAGCTTGAAGCGCTTCAACTCATTGCCCCTTGTGAGAGATGGGAGGACAAAGGTGATGTATCCCTTTTTCTCTTTGCTCGGAGTGAGGGTGCTAATCAAATACAAGCATCTTAGAAAGTCGGGCTTTGGCAATTGGGATTTGAAGTAATCGTAGAGTCCCGCCTTCTTCCATATCGGTTTCAGTCCTTCATTATTTTGCAGTTTCTCAAACTCCTTGGTGAAGAAGTGATACCTGCCCCAGCGCCCATTGAACTCTATCTCGGCCTCCCACATGTAAGTTCCTTCTCCCAGAGATCCTGCCACATCACTGAACCAATGTGAGTTTTTGCTGACCGACATTGTGTGCCCCTGTGGAGGATTCTGAATTCGTATGGCATGTAATGCCCTCAATGCCACTGGGCATTCCTTCAATTCATCTTCAATGGGAAAACTTTCAATGTCCACAATTTGCGGGCTGGTGCTTGCCTGGGAGCTAGTTCCTGTCGTATCTGCCATGTTACTTCTTGCCTGCTGACTCTGTGAGAATATAGAAACATGTGTTAACATTGTAAAGGACAAGATAGAATAATTTTTGTCCTTGTTACAACATTAAGAAGAGGTTGGGGAGAGGTTAGTAGGTTATTAAGTGCTCAGTGCTTGTGTGTGTAGTTAGGGATTGGATATACCTAGGAGCTAAGTGGAATGATGTAGTGTGAGAGTGACATAGTTAGTAGGTGAGGATGAATTTACAAATGGGGGTCAGGGGTTTATTACAAGTTTTCGGCTGCCAGACACTGTGCATGGCTTTCTGTTTTGGTTTGATGGAGACTCTTGAGGGCTTTATATGAGTGTCTGCTTGTAAATGAGGCTTTTTAGGGACCCATTTGCAAGTGATTTTGCTCGTGCTCATGGGCCAATGTGTGTTCGTGAGTGTTGAAAACAAGTGGGTATCGGCTGTGCGAGTGAGTGAATCATGTTGTACAGGGTGTGGTCTCGATGTAGCTATTTGAGCCCGCAAGCAAGCCTTAGGCACCCAAATTTGTCTTGATTTTGGGCTAGCCTTCATCGACTTCTTGGGCACCCAAATAGACTTCACTTTCGCAGAAGAATTTCTGAAAGACTTCTTATTAAAGTCGTGTTGTTGATTACTAATAAGAAGTTTTGTCCGTGTGGTTGGCTTGGTCACAACAGGGTGTTCGCCTTTCCGCACCCACACTTGTTTCAATGACTGAGACATTCTGCTTCGCACGTTCTTTTGGCCTCCAGCGTAGGTAGCACTCTGTTCCTTCTGTATTTGATCGGCTTTTGGTTGCTGCATCCTGCTGGCCTTTGGAAAAGAAGGGAGTTCCATTCCGTCCCTGACTTCTTGATTGAGGTCATCATTCCTCTCCATCACACAGTTTTGGACAAGAACAACATGGTCATCTTCATGTGTACTCCTAGAAGGACCAGGAGTTGGTGCCTTTCCTAGTTCCTTGAGTGCTTTATTTTCTAATTCAACTGTAATTCGACTCTGATTTACCCATACCTGAAGAAGTGCACTTCTTAGGTTTAGGTTGACTGCATGATCATAGATCCAGTCCTGACCCAAGACAAGAGGCTCCGTGAGGTCCTCATCTTGACACACTAGTACTTTAAATGTCATTACTTCGTCTTGAATGTAGAGGGGAAGTTCCACCTCGCCCATGCAAGGGGTTTCCACACCTCCCAATCCTGTGAGATATGCTTCTATAGGATTGACAGTTAATTTCAACTTTTGACAGTAAGAGAGTTTAACTGCACTAGTGGCTGCACCTGAGTCAATCAAGGCTCTTACATTCCTCGCACCCTTTCCTTGTCCTATCTCTAAAGTTACAAAAGGACGTCGATCAATTATCCTATGAGAGCTAATACTTGAAACTTCACACATAGCCACATGATATCCTTGATCTGCATATGCATCTGTCCTAGGTTGCTCTCTACTTTGTCTTCTCAACTTCATTCTTCGGATGCGTTCCAACGCTTTTGCTTGCGCTTCTTCTCGGATTCGATTTTCTTTTTCTTTGCGTTTCTTAGCAGTGTTGAGTCGACTTAGCATTTCTTCTGTGAGAGGTTCCTGATACAACTTGACTCTGCATCCGCTAATGTAGCTCGGGAGAACATCACCTTCTAGTGTAGCGAGTTGAACTGCTCCACTGGTTGAGATCCGATTTATGATCATAGGTCCATAACCTCTCTTTTCGAGCTTTCGTGCATGTTGTTTTAGGGTATACACCAACACTAAGTCTCCGGCCTTCAAGCCTTTATCCTTAACATGGGCATCAAAGTATGCTTTCTGTCGTTTCTTAGCTGCATATATCCCTGCAGCCGCCCTCAGTCTTGTTTCTCCTAATCGTTCAAGGTCAAAGAGTCTAGAGGAGAGTTCATGACCCGTCCATTCATGCTCTTGTGCGACTTTTAATGTAGGTATCAAGAAGTCGAACGGTAGCACTGCATTTTGGCCAAATACCATCTGAAAGGGGGTGGCTTGGAGTACCATTTTATAGGCGACTCTGTATGCCCAAACAACATGGTGTAGCTGTTTGTCCCAATCAAAGCGTTTATTATTCACTAGTTTGGTCAACACATTGCACAGAATCTTATTTGTGCTTTCGGCTTAACCATTCGCTTGTGGGTGATAGGGGGCGGACTTCTTATGAACTACCAAGAATTCTTGGAGAAGATTTTCAATAACTTCATTCAAGAAGTGAGTTCCTCTATCACTAACTAGCTCTATAGGTAGCCCGTATCTGGTGAACACATTCTCAAATAAGAACCTAGCTGTTGTTTGAGCATCCTTCTTCGTTGTGGCTTTTACCTCTACCCATTTGGTTAGATAGTCCGTGGCAACACTAATATACTCAGCATGCAAACCCTTAGCTGGGGGATTAATGGGACCTACAAAGTCTATTCCCCACTTAGAGAATGCACGTCCACCCATCATAGGTTTCAGTGGCATCTCATCCTTACGTATAGGATACTGAGTTCTCTGACAAACATCACACCGTTTCACATAGGTATGTGCATCCATGTGAAGGGTAGGCCACCACAAGCCTGCAAACAGGATCGCTTTAATCACTCGGTCTGGTCCAAAATGTCCTCCTACTACACCTTGGTGAGCAGTTTCCAAGATCTTGAGATATTCACTCTCATGGACGCATAGTCTCAGGTAACCATCTTTACCACGCTTGTATAAACTATCACCAATGAGCGAGTAATCTAGGGCTTCTTGTTCTAGACTTCTTTGTTTGGCCAGTGTCATATCTTGAGGGAATGTTTTCGTCCTCAAGAAGGCTACTAATGGTTCACTCCAATCTGGCACTATGGACACTTGATAAAGAGTGGCATGTTCCACTGGTGGCTTAGTGCGGCAAATTGGAAATTCCTTGCACATCCTATGAACATCTGCTTCCATAGTTGGCTAGTATACTCCAAGTCTCCTCAAAGTTTGTAGGGTTCGTTGTTTTGAGTAGTGTTGCTCTAATGCACCTACATGTGCTAATTGCAACCACTTTGGTACTCGTCCTCTTCCACACAATAGGCTAATACCCCGTGATCTCTATGTTTGTACCCACTTCCTGCCATAATATGATACTTCTAGGCTTTTACTATCTCCCTATCTTGTGTGTTTACTATTGGGTGGTTAGGCCCATATGTCAGTAATGGCACTAATGGCTTAGCCCACTGAGGTACAACCTCCAGGTTAAACAAGTAAGCATCAGGTAAGTCATCTGACACTCCTTGTGGGGCCTCTCCTGATGTGAGCCTTGAGAGATGATCTGCTCTCAGGTGAGTCTTACCCTTCCTCACCACTACCTTGAAGTTGTATTCCATTAGTAAGAGAAACCATCTTACTAATCTACCTGTATTGCATGGCTTATTCACAAGATATAACAATGTTGGATGGTCAGTAAAGAATTTAAACTTATTTGCAAGCAAGTAATGTCTAAACTTTTTGACCGCATACACCATGCCTAATCCTTCTCTCTCAGTAGTGGTATAATTCCGTTCAGCTGCATTCAATTGTTTACTAGCATAGGCAATGGGAAGATCCATATTACCTTCACTAGTAGGTTGCGCGAGTACACATCCAATAGCATAATTGGATGCATCCACGTGAACATGAAAGGGCTTACTCCAGTCTGGTGTGGTCAAGATTGGTGCTAAACACAATCTTCTTTTGAGCTCGTTGAAAGAATTTTCACATTCATCTGTCCACTAAAAGTTAGTTAAAAGTCCGTACAGAGGCTTTGCAATGATGGCATACATGTGTATAAAGCGTCGATAGTAACCACAATGCCCCATGAAAGCTTGTACTTCCTTGACATTCTTTGGCCTAGGTAATTCTGCTATGGATCTTACTTTCTCTTCATCAGTGGATATGCCATTCTTTGACACTATGTGCCCTAGAATCTTGCCTTGCCTGACCATGAAAACACACTTTTCTGGGTTCAAGCAGACTTGATATTCTCTACACTTATCAAAGATTTGCTTGAGCTCGGGTATGTGTGTATGTCTAATGTTGGAATGAGCACAGAGATCGTCAACATAGACCTCTAAGTTCTTCCTCAAGAACTCTTTAAATACATGACACATCAATCTCTGAAATGTAGCAGGAGCATTGGTGAGACCAAATGGCATTACTCTAAAGGCAAATATGCCCCACTCTGTGGCAAAAGCCGTCTTATGCTGATCTTCTGGTGCAATGGCTACTTGATTGTAGCCCGAAAATCCATCAAGGAAGCTATACACTTCCTTGCCTGCTACTCTTTCTAGGAGATGTTCCGTGATAGGAAGCGGATAGTTATCTCGAAAGGTGGCTGCATTAACCTTCTTCAAATTAATGCACACACGTAGCTTTCCATTCTTCTTGGGCACCACTACAATGGGGGATACCCACTCAGTGTGCTCAATCTCATAGATAAATCCAGCCTCAACCAAGCAATCTATCTCTTCTTTGATCTTAGCAGCATAATTATCCTTATATGTATATGGCTTTTGCTTAGAGGGTTTCACGTCTGAGGTCATGGGAATTGTGTGTGAACATATGTCTGGGTCAGCACCCTTCAAGTCCTTGTAACTCCAAGCGAATACATCTCTGTATTCCCTTAACAAGGCTATCAACTCTTGCTCTTCCTCTTCCGTCAGGTCATGCCCTATGTAAGTGCATCTCTCTTCTCCTTCTTCTATGGCTACCACTATTTTCTTGGTGGTATCCTTGTTATCATAGGCCTCTCCTGATTGTGCCTCACGTTTAGGCATTCTTATCATGACTCTCCTATCGTCTATCTCATATTTTTTAAAGTTTTTAGGGACCTCAAACAAAGATTCTTCCTCTTCTGGTGTGACTTCTCTCTTTTTCCTTTTCTTAATTTCGCTCTTGGGGGTCACTTTTATGGTTAACCTCACATCATTCATGATTTCTCCGTGTCTCGGAGGGTAAGCTTCCACTTCATAGAAGTACTCTTCATCTGATGCAAAAGGTGGGTCCATAATGATTGACTCTAGATCGGAGTCACTTGCATCTTCAAATGCATCAGGGCTAGGTTCGCACTCTTCTAAAACTGCCTTTCCCATGATTGGCTCTATGGAGAAGACGGAAATGTCATAGCCATCTTCATCACAGTGTGGTGTTCATTGTTCTTTATTGATGGCTACATCCATTGTTGCTAGGATTTCTACCCAGCCATGAGGTTCGAACTCTTCATCGGGAAATACTACTGGTGCATAGGTTGGGTCTTGAATTGATCTATGTGTTTCCTTCGCACCTACCTCTCTTGCGTTTTCTCTCTTCTCTTCTTCTACTGCTACTTTGCACATCCACAAATGGGTATCTTCATGCATCCACGAGGATCCTGATCCTATGGAATGCACCGACTCCGTATCATCTTTAGCTCTATGGAGGGGGTTCCATTGGATAGGAGGGACATCTCTATGAGAGTAATCTTTGAGATTCACCTTGGTCGTAACACCTAAGTGTTGCAGGTATAAGGAATTGGTTCCCCAGTCCTGTACCACTTGCAATTGTCGCATAAATGGTCTTCATAAGATCATTTCATAGGCATGATTTTTGCTAAAGTCACATATAGCAAATGTATGCTCGAACTCAACACCACATGTGGTGAGAGTTATTCCTTCTAACAGCCCTAAGGGTCTCTCGATACGACCATCGGCCATCTGCAATTTCATCCTCGTGGGCCTGAGTGTTGGCTTGCCCCAACGCTTCCATAGGGAAGCGGTGGCAATTGCAACTCCTGCACCTGAGTCTAGAATGGCCTTGGTGGTGTATCCTTGATGGGTGATAGGAAGATATGTGTTTCCTTCTTCGCCCTCACTCATGTCTCCTATCTTGTCCAAGGGTATTTCTGGCACTATTCTCTGGGATCCTACCTGGGAACGAGGTTTTGCTATCTCTGGTACTTATTTGGCTACATGTTTCCATAGCTCTGGCCTTACTTTGAGTAGCTCTTCTAAGGTGAGGTTGCACTGTACTTTAGCGTTTTTCACTACCTCTGTGTTCCTAGGTATGACTAAGTCCTCATTTTGTACCATGACCGTGGGTGCTCTCATACAAGTAGACTTAGCTTCCCATGGGCCTGTGAAGTGGGGTAATTCTTATAAAGAGTTAGACTCAAAGTCTAATCTTTCCTGAGATTGGGTGCTCTCTTGCTCCTCATAAATGGATGGGATGTCTTGTGGGAATTGGTCATGTGCATCATCCACAAGTTCAATGGGAGGAGGGACTTCACTTTCTTTAGCCCATTTGTCTTCTTGAATCTCTCGTAGGAATTCTGGTGTGAACCGATTCATAGAAGAAGATGTGCCTAGCTCCGTAGAGTTAGGTACATAGGCTTCCTGGGCAGGAAGGCCTACTCTTTCACTTGCCTTGCCCTTATGTTGAGAGGCGGGTTCCTTTTCTGACTGTGCGGTTAGCCTCTCTATTCTTTCTAGCAGTCCGTCAAAGTGCAACTGCGTCTTAGCTGAACTAGAGATGTTAAAGAGGCAACTGGCTTCAAACATAGTTTGAGCCAATTCCACCATCTTAGCACAGATTTTGGTTCGTTCAAGCTCTAGTTCTGCTCTCGGGTAACACTTTTCATGATCAGTTACGGTTGGCCCTTCTTGGATTCTTGCCTGATATGCCTTAAGCATCATGTTAAGGTCCTCGAGAGTGGGATCTGCTAGGACTGATCCTACTCTAGGGGGTGGTGGGATTGTGTGAGATGGATTGGGAGGTGGAGGATCGGATGGAGATGGGAATGGTGGAGGTGGGGCAGTGTGAGAGGGAGTTTGAGATGTGAGTTTGGTTATCCTAGCTCTCGTTTCTCTTAGGCTTTCCTCAAGTTCACTCATTTTCTTTGCCCATTGCCTTTTCATTCTTTCACGACTATCTCTCTAGGCTCTAGTCCTCTTCTTGGTCATGCTCTCAGTTTCACTAGCCTCTGGGCTCTTTTCTTGGCCTACCCCTTGGTTTTGCTGCAATGCCTGAGCTCTAGTGATCACTTGCACTGGTGCAGTGGAAGTTACACTCCCTAAAGAGTCTATCACTAACCCAACAACATTGATAGGAGTGATTTTTGGCATATTATTGGGATTCTTTGGGCAATCTCGTAAAAGATGCTCCTTTCCACAATCTTGGCAATAGCCTTGGATTGCCACTGTTTGGGGTTGTGTAGATGGAGGTAAGGGGCAATCACAAATGAGGTGATCTCCCTGACATCTGTAACATGGTCCTCTAGGGAATGGGGGTCTTACTTGTCTAAGTTGAGGTCTAGGGTTGGGATTTGTATACATAAAGTTTGCGTAATCTGCCTCCCAACTAGGTTCACTCGGCTCCTCACTATTGTAGGACTCTTCGTGTTCAGGAGACTGCATGTAATAAGCCTAGGGACTATCAATATGTGTTGAATCAAAGCTATGGTCACTAGGGTCACTTTTTGAGATTAATGGTGTCACTCGGACTATAGCTCTGTTCAAATTCTCTTCTGCAGCTGCATACTTTACCGGAATTACATTAGCTGGAGCTGGGGGTTGTTGGGCTAACACAGGCTAAGGTCTTTGCTGATTTTGGTAGGGTTGCTGATAGGGTTGTTGTGGTCTACCATATTGTTGTGGTGGGTATTGGTTCTGATACCTTACTTGTTGTGGATAGGGCTGAGGGTAGGTTTGCCTAACCGCTTGCTTATTGTATGGACAGTCTTGTGCTCTGTGATTTGTGTATCTCCATTCTATGGTGCAGTATTGGCGACAGGGATTCACTTGGGGTTGAGCCATAATGGGGCATAAGTTTGCCATATGGTCACCACCGTAAGTATAGCACCTCTTTACTAGGGCAAATCTTGGGATTTGTTTGCTAGAGACACCTAGTTTCTGAGCAACCTTCTCTGTGAGTTCCTCGATTGATGTGGATTGCGAGGAGGAGAGGCTAGAGGCACTATCTAAATCTTTGTAGATTTTGGAAAGCTCTAACTCTTCCCCTAGGTTATCCTTGATGTCAATGCACATGCGTACACACTCTTCCATAGTCCAGGGGTCCTTCAAGTACACATATTACCTCGATTTGGTGCTTAGCAATCAATCCAAGAACAAAGCCACTTGCTTAGCTAGTGTGGGTAACTCAGGAACAGGGCATCTCTCTAGGTATTGCCTAAATCTTCTTCCGGCAAGTCTCACGGTCTCTTGAGGGGTCTTCTTGAAGCTGTGAATCAGCGAGGAAGTGTTTTGTCTTATGCCACTTTTAGAGAATTCGGTAATGAATGCCTCTAGAAGTTGGTCTATGCTCCTAAACTACCTCTCGTTTAGTGGTTGAAACCATGTCAGAGCGGTGTTCCTAAGGGTTAGACCAAAGGCATTGTACTACGTGAGCACGTCCTCAACTTGCTCAGCTCTCAAGACTTGCCTAAACTCGGCCACATGATCATATGGGTCTCCTGTGCCATCGAAGTAGTTCTTCATGGACTTGACCAGCTGGGTTGGCCTCAAGGTTCTGGTGTGCTCCCTAGGTCTTGGTAAAGGGAATTCATCCGCATTCCTTTGGTTCCTTGGGGCTCTAAGTCCCTCAGGTTCTACTCTATCTCGTTCTTTCTCTGCCCACTGGATTGGCAAAGCTTACCTCTGGTCTATCTCTATGTCTGTCTCTTTGAGCTCCATCAGCTTGGGACGTTCCAGCTCCTGGGTGTCCAAAAGAAACATTGGATCTTAGTTGGGGGAAAATAAATTCACCCTTGCAAGTGTAGGCATGCCTATCATGCTTTGTAACCACAAAGATTCTCTCTGAAGCGTGATCTAAATAGGTCACTCTACCTGGGCTATCAGGATCTTTGAACTCATAGATCATGATTGTTCCTATCTCATTTCGTTGATCCGGCCTATACCTCCAAAAGGCTTCATCGATCTCTCGGTTTAAGAGCACATCAATACTCTTATTATCTTGGGGTATCCACTCTGGTGTGAGAATTCTTGTGAGAACAGACTTGCCTCGAGGTGTTCTAGGCTCTCCACCTAAGTTTCCTTGCTCGAGGTCACCTATGTCCGCTTCTGGAATTACATTACCAAATTCGTCTGTCCTATCTGGGTGACTAGTGACTACATACATGGTTCCTTCTTTGTCCAAGTATGCTCCGTTTTCAAACTTGCCAGCTGGGTGTTCTAGTCCAATGGATTGGTCAGGGTTTTTAATCTGGACCACGGATCTTCCTAGGCCGTCCTCATAGATGCTAGCACCTAATCGGTTGGTCCTAAGGTATTCCAGCTGCGTCTTGTAGGGGCCTTCCACCCTATACAAATATGGCACACCTGAACTTCCTATAGGTCTGTCCATACCTTGAGAGATCTCTGATTCACTAGTCTCAGAGATAGGGTAATGTGAAAAGTGGCTCAACTGCTGGGCCCAAGACCTAGCAGTGTGATTAACACTAGCCTCTGAAGACCTAAGACTTTTTCTATCCCTTCCTAGATATCGTCTTGATCTAAGGTTCATATGCTTTATTGAGCAGTCCCAAATTTAACCCAAGTACAACCTCGTTGCTGAGTTCTTTTGTACTAGTTACTTGATTCTTTTTTAGTGTGTTATTGTGTTCATGATCTTGTCTGATATCGCATCGTCAGGAATACTTGAGTTAATTTCCGCACTTGAAGTTGATCGTTCCATGTTAAGTTCTTTTTCCTTAAAGTTATCGGTCACACACAAATTATCTCTTGCACTTGATTTCTTAAATAGTCTCGGACTTGTCTCGTGCCTATCGTTGCCTTGGCTTACTTCCATCACTATTCGTACTTAGCCTGAGCTAGGAATTGACAGAGGGTGTTGAGAGTATTCCAACCTAGCTTGCTGATCCCTTGCCCTTTGGTGCTCAAGAACCCGGTTCTCAAGCTTGCAAAAAACCCTTGCTTTGGATGCCTTCAAGTGCTCTCAGTGGACCTGTGAAAGTCCCAAAGTTAGCTCAAGACTTAAATTCAAATGATAGACAGATCACTTTCATGCATGTAATTTGGATATCAATTAAGTCCCCTGTCTTTATTGCAAACAATTCTAGAGATCCCTTGGTTCTGTTCCCCCTAGGTATGGTTACTTCAAAATAGGATATCTAATAATCCAGATATTAATTTTGGTTGTACTCCCCATGAGCTTTCCAACAAGACAAGAATCACAGCAAACGGATTTCGTATGAGGAAGTTATGACAGATCAGGGTTTTGGAGTTAAAACAGGGCTCACAGAGGCTAACAAATCCCAGGGTTTTTCTCAAAACACACTTGTAAGAACCTCACAAATCACTACTTGTTTGATAGTATGCCCAAAAATTACCCCAAAAACATGCAAGAAAAAACCTTAGAAAATTGGCCGAAGAAGCCTGTCAGTCGCGATCGACAGGTTTGTCAATCGCGATTGACACAGGTGTCCGTCGGGGCCTGTCGATCATGATCAACAGGTCAGTCGCGATTGACAGTGTCAATCGCGATCGATAGAGTCGTTCGTGAGTCCTGCCAATCGCGATCGATAGTGTCAATCGTGATCGACACTTTTTCCGGGATTTTCATCGTAATTTCAGTCGATCGGGGATGTGTCCATCGCGATGGATACGTGGCAACGTGAGAAATTCAATCAATCGTCAAAATTTAGTCGGTCGCGATCGACGGTGTCAATCGTGACTGACAGAGGTGTCGGTCGTGGCTATCGATCGCGATCGATGGTGTCAATCGCGATTGACAGGGTCAGTCGGTCGTCTCTGTCGGTCGCCATCGACAGAATCTGTCGATCAAGGCTGTCGATCGCGATCGATGGTGTCAATCACGATTGACAGAGAAACACAGAATTTTTTAATTTTTTTTAGTGATTTGGAATGTGCTCATCTTGTGGATTTTGGTGGTGCACTTTGTTTTACCAAATAAGCGATTTTTCTGTCGATCGCGATCGACAGAGGTCTGCGACACAGAGACAGTTCTAAGTTCGTCCTTACTTGCGTAGCGTGCTGGGGGGGATGATACAGCTGTACCTGCAAGATCACTCAAAAAACAGGCAAAAAGCAATGCACAGAATTCGCTCTCTCGCTCTCTCTCACAAGTGAAATGAGGGAAATGGAAGGAAGAAGGTGATATGATCAAAAACTGAAATTTTTTGTGATGATGGAGATGGAGATCGGATATGGTGAGGATGATGATGGTGAGGTAAGAAGGAGAGAAAAATAAGAAAAGTAAAGAAATTACCTACAACGCCAACGTCTCAATTCTACGTCTTACCATCACACGCTCGTCCTCAAAGCTCGATCCCTGGCAACGGCGCCAAAATTTGGTGTAGCTCAGTGATGAGTAGCACCTCCTTTAATGTCAATCCGGGAAGATGTGAGGATGGTATGATGACCTCGAGCAAGTGAAAGCACAAGTGCGTGAGTGAGAAGCACACAAACATGCACACACATACACACACACGTGCACACAAGGTAAGATAAAGAGAGAGAATCAATGGAGTTCTTTTAGATTACTTCCAAAATGCTCATACAAGTTCAATTCTATTACAAGCTAACCTCAAAAATGAGCTCTCTAGCTCTATTTATAGTTTTTTACTAGGTTTTGGCCATGTCCAGACCTAGTGTCCGGCCTAGTTAAAAATTAGGTTCTAGGTCCTATTTGAAGGCTCAAATGGAGTCTAAAAATTATGAAAACTAGTAGATAGCTACTTCTAGTGCTTCTCAAGCTCAAGGAATCCTTGGCTTGCACAAAATGGAGCTACAAAAATATGAAATGGTATTTACAATGGCTTCTAGTGATGAAAATCACTATTTTTGTAAGGATTTCCTCTATCGATTTGTCATACACATCTTTGAGCTCCCTACTTGCTCCTTCTCCTTGTGTGTCCACCTCTTTGATATGCTAGGAAGAACAAGAGTTAATTCGTCTCATAAGAGAATATAGGGATGTCTTTGCTTGGACCTATAAAGACTTGAAAGGAGTCGACCCTTCTATATGTGCGCATAGAATCCCCATGACATCCGAAGCCAAACCTTCTAAACAAAGACCATATACTTACAATGATGTGTATTCAGCCAAAATAAAGGAAGAAATAGACAAGTTACTAGATGCTGGATTCATCTACGAGATTGAGCACACGGAATGGGTGTCACCTTTGGTGGTTGTACCGAAAAAGAATGGAAAGTTAAGAGTGTGCATCAATTTGAAGAAAGTAAATGCCGCGACAATAAGGGATAGTTATCCTTTACCAATCACAGATCATCTCTTGGAAAGAGTAGCAGGGAAGGAAGTTCATAGCTTTCTGGATGGCTTTTCAGGGTATAATCAGGTAGCTATTGCCCCTAAGGACCAACATAAAACAGCGTTCGCAACTGAATGGGGAGTATACGCCTTTAGAGTCATGCCTTTTGGTCTAACTAATGCCCCAGCTACCTTCCAAAGATTGATGTGTCATGTATTCAAGGAATTTCTAAGAAAAAGTATGGAGGTCTACGTGGATGATCTTTGTACTTATTCAGCTATACGATCAGAACATATCCCTGAGCTAGAAAAGATCTTTGCTAAATGTTGACAGTATCGAGTGTGCCTTAACCCAGAAAAATGTGTCTTCATGGTTAGACAAGGGAAAATATTAGGACATATAGTCTCCAAAAATGGAATCTCAACTGATGAAGACAAAATTAAAGTAATTCTGGATTTACCAAGACCAAAGACGGCTAAGGAAGTTCAAGCATTTATGGGACATTGTGGATACTATCGAAGATTTATACATATGTACGCCAGAATTGCTAGACCTCTTTATGCATTATTGACACAATTTAATTGGACCGAAGAATGTGAAAAAGCCTTCAACGAGTTAAAGAATCGATTGAGTTCAGCACCAATCCTTCGAGTACCTAACTGGAATAAGCCGTTTCACATTCATGTGGATGCTTCCAAGTTTGCCATTGGTTGCATCTTAGCTCAGCCTGCAGATACGGGAAAACTAGACCACCCTATAGCCTATGCTAGTAGACAATTAAATCAAGCAGAACGCAATTATACCACCACGGAGAGAGAAGGCCTAGGGATGGTGTACGCAGTCAAAAAGTTCAGACATTACCTGTTGGCAAACAAATTCAAATTCTTCATTGATCATCAAGCCCTACTGTATCTAGTCAACAAGCCTTGTAATACAGGACGACTAGTACGATGGTTTTTATTGCTAATGGAATTTGATTTTGAGGTAGTAGTCAAGAAAGGAAATACCCACATAAGATCAGATCACTTATCAAGAATGACCCATGGAGAACCGCCCATAGGAGTACCAGATGATCTGCCAGATACGTACCTTTTTAACCTGGAAGTATGTCCTCAATGGGCAGAAAAGTTGATCCCTATACTTACACATGGACCTAAAGATGGGATCACACCAAACCAAACCCAAGACCTCTGGAAGACTAGAAACCTTCATATCATTGCGGGAAGTTTGTATCACCAGGATTCAAGTGGATTATTAATGAGATGCGTAGAAGAAGAGGAACAGGAAATGTGGCTTCAGAAAGCACATGTAAACCAATGGAAAACTCATTTGAATGCAAATGGAACATGGCAAACACTCAAGAGATGTGGCATATATTGGCCAACCATGCAAAGAGATGCACATAACTATGTGTCAACCTGTCAAACCTGTCAAGAACAAATCCCTGATGAGAACTCTACCTTATGCTATTCTACCATAGCACCAAGATGGAGCATGCCTCTGGTAAAGTTCTTGAAAACTCAAGAATACCCCGAAGGAGCTACTTCAGCAAGGAAACGTGCACTTGTAGAACAAAGTAAGGATTACGCCATTATAGGAAAACAACTTTTTAAACGAGGGAAAGATAACCAATTACGAATGTGCATTCACGAAGACGAATATCTTTCTGTTTTAGAGATGGCTCATACAGGAGCTGCAGGAGGACACTTCTCTACGAATAAAACAGCAAAAATGATCCTCTTTGCTGGAATGTGGTGGCCAACTCTACACCAAGATGCCATGACATATGTGCAACGGTGTGATACTTGCCAACGGACCAAATATCCAATTAGGAGAGATGAAATGCCACTTAGGCCCATGATGAGTGCCAGAGCTTTCACGAAATGGAGAATAGACTTCATAGGACCTATTAGCCCACCAGCGAAAGGATCCCATGCCGAATATATAATTGTGGCAGCAGACTATCTGACCAAATGGGTTGAAGCAAAAGCAACCAAGAAAAATGACGCAAGAACCACAGCCAAGTTTCTCTTTGAGAACATTTTCACTAGATTTGGACTACCAATAGAAATTGTGAGTGATAGAGGTACACACTTTGTGAATGAAGTTATAGAAGCCTTATTGAATGAATTCTTGGTAATTCATAAGAAATGAGCTCCTTATCACCCACAAGCCAATGGACAAGCAGAAAGTTCGAATAAAATCTTGTGTACAGTTCTCACCAAAATTGTTAACAATGGTAGATCAGATTGGGATAAGCAATTACATCATGCTTTATGGGCATTTCGAGTAGCCTATAAAACCGCCATAGGCACTACTCCTTTTAACTTAGTGTATGGACAAAATGCTATTTTGCCAATTGATTTCTTAATTCCCACTCTGAGAGTAGCAACTACTTACGAGTGGACAGGACATGAACTATCAGCTCAATTGGATCAAATAGAAAAGCTTCACGAAACTAGGTTACAAGCCGTAGCAGGCATTTATGCTGCTAAACGACGATAGAAAGCCTACTTTGATGCTCACATTAAGGACAAAAATTTGAAGGAAGGAGATTTAGTTTTGGTATACACCTTGAAACAGCACGCTAAGAAGTTGCAGAAGAGAGGATATGGACCATTAATCATTAATCGTATATCTACAAGTGGAGCCATTAGCTTAGCAACCTTAGATGGAGACATATTACCAAACTACATCAGTGGATGTAGAGTAAAACAATATCTAGAACCATTGACCAAAGAAACAATGTCTCGATTAATCAAAGGTAAGAATAGATGCATAGAAGAGGAAAGGATATGAGAAGAAGCGAGACAGGAAGCCCTAGAACGAATAAGGAAACGGAAAGAGTGGATGAGAGAGCGAGATGAGAGATATCGACTAGGAGAAGAACTCATCCCAATGGCTAATTTTAGAGCCACTAAAAGCCTAGGTTCAAAGAGAACGCAACCATATTTAAATTTGGGAGCAGGTAAAAAGGAGTACCACTTGGTGGATGCTCTCATTGACACAGGAGCTGCTGTAAGCTGTATCAAGCTTTCTTTGACCAAAAAACTCCAGGAGGAAGTACGCCCATCAAGGGCACAGTTGATCGGAATAGGAGGAACAATTACTCAATGCATAGGTGAGATCACCTTACCTTTGCATCTTGGCAACAACACTATGGAACAAAAGCTATTAGTGTGTCATGATCAGGATTTACTTGAAGAGGTAGTGTTAGGTCAAGACTGGATTTACGAATATGAGGTGACCATTCAATTGGCTTTAGGCTACATCTGAGCCAGGAAAGGACATCGTGAAGTATTCAGTCTACTAGATGAACGACCAATCAAATCTGTGAGCATAGAGCAAAAAATTCATTCCAATGAACAAAGTCATGAATGTATGTTCACTAGCACTAGAGAAACACCTTCATCAAGTACTATATGGGTGGACACATTGAATTCTGATTGCACACAATCTTCTAGTCTAGCAAGTCAAGAGAGTGTCAATCAAGTTGAAACTGACCTCAGTAAAGCACTATGCCTAAGAGGGACTAGTCCTCTGAGTAATTCAAAATCTGTACCTATTAAGATATACCCTATTCCATACTCTAACCAAGCGTGGATAAAGAAAGATCAAGTGGAGGAGTATCTTCGACGACAAAAGCACAACCGACATCAGAACAAACAATCAAATGAGAAACCAACTCAGTCTGAACAACGAAGTCATCGACAAATTGCTACAATATGGATTCCAAAGAAAGTAGCAGCCGCCCAACAAGATCGATCGCAAATTTGGATCCCTAAATCATGTGCTCCAAAGAAACTAAGCCGGAATAATGATCCTCTACACAGGAAGAACCAATATAGTCCATAGGCAAAATGGCCACAAAAAAGGAGCTACTGGAGAAAGAAGGAGTCTGTAATGGAAACCCGAGCCATTCCGAGATTTACAAATCAGATAAAGCAGACATACAACAAGAAAAGAGCCATATTCATCGGAATTGGGCAACATACAACAAAGCCCAGCAAAATGAGGCAGATTTGGATACCGAAAGACAAAACAAACGGCATGCATCAACCAACTATTTCCAATTGCACACATATGGAGCCTTCGAGACCCAAAGTATGCATGATAGGGCCACATTATAAGGCCAAGCATTTGGCACATCCTTCTTCTATTTCAGGATAGTCAAGCACATTTTCCTCTTGGGAAATAGGAGAGCACTTGTACATACATTAAGAAAATTACTCCAAAAAAAAAAAAATAATCGCTTCGGCTATAAACTAACTTTTCTGTTTTCGTTTTCAGATGAAAATATAAAAATACCTAAAAATGTGAACAATCTAGGTATTACCTTTCTCACACACACGGGAAAGGGGCGACACCATTCACTCGGAGCAATATCGAGCTTATGACAAACAAATAAAGGAGGATTTCTGATAATATATGGCAACTAATTCATGCTCTATATTGAGTGCAGATGGCATCTACTATTTCCGAAGCTACACAAGAGGAAGAGGTCCAGCTTCTTCCATTCGAATCAGTCACAAAAGCAAGAGGTCACTGGTTTCGGGATGACCAACCAGTGTCAGATCTCATCTTCATGGCAACTATCAAAATTATGGATACAGATCAATATTTTCCTATCATGTCACAGGACTTCAAAACAATAATACAGGGGTTACCTCATATTGAAGATGTATGGACACAAGCAGGCATAGAGGCATTTCTCAAATTGCCAATCTATGTTCCAGATTTTTAGAGATGTGCACAAGTAATGAATACCATGCAACCTGTAGCTACAAAAATATCAGTTCCAGAAGCACGCGTCTTGGATAAAGTCGGAATTTGGAAGACCATCCAATTCACACATGAATTAATCAACAGAGCATTTGGATGGAGGCGTCACAAATGTCAAAGCAGAGTGCCATGATCCCAAGAAGAGATCATTTTTGGATATAAACAAAATTGACATAGAAGATGCTGTTCGATTGGTGCATCAACACTTTTGTTTCCCAAGCATGCACAGGTATACCGCTCCACAGAAGATAGTCGTACAATTACTATCGCATGCCATGAGACAAATTGGGAACAAAGTGAATATGACAGGCTATGTTCAAGAAAGATTATTTGAAGCCCAGAAGAAGTGGGGCCAGAAGAAATTTTTGAATGGTAGTTCGGCTCTCACATTACTGATATATGAAGCTTTAGATATGAAGAATTGTTTGAGAGAGATGCCAACTTCAGAAAAGCTAGCTCAATATGCAAAACCCGCCATTGTCCCTAAGAAAAAGAAGGTTGCCATCAGTGGGGAAGAAGCAGAAACCAGTTCTCAGCCGAGAATGCGAGGCACAAAAAGACTACGAGAAGTCAAGGAAGATGAAGAAGGAGAACCTATGACAAAAAGAGTCCATGTACTTCCCAAAGTAGCCATTGCAGGACCGAAACAAATCACGGAAGAAGAATTGACTAAAGCACTGGAAGAGATGCACAAATACACGGAGGGACAAATCAACTTACCAGTGCAAGGTCATCATTATCAGCGGTCACAACAGGGATTAAATACAAAAAGAAAACTCACTAAAGTTCACCGATACCGCGAAATAGGGTTAGACAATTCCAGCTCGTCATCACAGGACAAAGAAGAAAAGGACACATCATTGTTGGATGTTGATATTCGAAGCGAGTCGAAGGATGATGGGCAATGGACCGAATTAAATGAAGTTGACTATGGTGAAGAACCAGAAGGCCTCAAGCCAGTCGATCAAGAAATAAAAGTGAATCAGAAAACCACAAGCACAAAGACAGATGTGGAAATATCAAAAATGGAGAATGAAGATAATGATATAGAAACGGAAGAACCCTTCACACCAATCAGGGTGGTGGCAAAACCATCCCCAATGGACGTCACGTTTCAGGGGAGTGCCACTAAAAATGATGAAGCAAAAGGAGATGATAAAGAACCCAGGATACAACTGCAAGTTAGACAACCGCATAATGAAACACTCCAGGTGGAAGAAGGCAAGGATGTGCAAACAGGAGAGACTCCAGGAATAGCAAAGACATGGCTGAATGTAGACATAGCTCAGCTCAAGCTTGTTGTGCAAGATATGATTAGAACAGCTCTGGACACACAACAATTAATGCTTGACGCTGATGAAGATTACGACCAAGCCATGCGAGACAAGAAAGAACTTGAAAGAGCAGGTCAAAATCTTTCTAAAGAATTATCCAAGGTAAGAGAACAAGCTCTGAATAAAGAAAAGGAACTTCAGGAGGTCAAAACACGAAACAACATGCTAGAGACAGAGCAGACAAAACTGAAAGACCAAGTCCAGGAACTAATAAAGAAATTAGAGATGAGTGAGACTGAGAAGACACGTATTCAAGCACGAAGTAAAATCTTAGAGTCTTAGCTTAAAGTCAGTATGGAGGAAGCTAACAATATACGACAACGAAATAAAGAGTTAATGACAGCTCTCATTAGTGATCAGCCAATTGCAGTTACTGACAACCCACAAGGCGATATCAAGAACTTGGAAGAACAGATCACTAAACTAGAAGACCAGCTCAGACAGGAGCAAGCAGTCATTACAGATTGGGAAAAGAGATACATGGAGGACACAGCTGCCCTCAGAATGAAATGGAAAAAAGCAGAGAATAACTACCTGCGACAGTGTAAGGAAGACACAGAGCAAATGAATATTGTGGCCCAGGAACTAATTAAACACCAGGCAACTATTGCTAAGGCCAAAGAAGAAAACAAGAAAAAAGATGATTTAATCAAACAGCTTCAGGAGCAATTAGAGCAACGAGCAAAACAGGGGACACCAGTAGTTCCACAAGAGACCACGGCTACTATGGAGGAAGAGGTACGTCCTCTCTCTCCCCCCTCGTATCATTCTCCAATAAGGGCGGAAAAGAAGGTTCCCATTGAACCTAACACTCGAGACATTGCAGAACTAAGCCGAGCAGATAGGGCACTACTGGTGTCCCAGCTTACTGCGGAGTTTGAAGATGAAATCATCAAATTAATGAAAGAGGCTCAAATCGACAGCAAGCAACTCGAGCACCTACTCAAGCCATTCAATGTACCATACGGGCTATTGAAGGAAGAAACTCGGTCTTACATAAAGTATACGACAAATAAGGAACCGGATCACAATCTCCACTTTCGGTATGAAACGTTTAACTATACTCAAGCAAAGTTTGAGGCAGCAGATGCAATATGGAGAAGGAAGCTCTTGGAAAAGAACCCTACACTACGGGTACAGTGGGAAGCATCCCCGTATGAGCTTCAAGTCAACCCATCATTTTGCCCACTACCCCGTAGAAGAGCCTGGATGCAATTTTGGGAAGGTCAGCGACAAGGCAGCATTAATAATCAGTGGTTAAATTATCCACTGTTACCTAGTCCACCACATAACTACCTACCGACAGAGGAATACATGGTCAAAACCATGGAATTTTGGCTTGCAAGATATGCTACCGTTCCAGATTTAGCAGTCAAAATGACAAATAAAATCTTTAGCATGTTCTTGACTGTAATAAAAGTGTTCCAACATGCACGATATACATTTTTGAATTTCATCGGCATTACGCAAGGGTCGGAGGCATTAATTTTTGATTTATCTACTATTCCCAGCCGGTTAACTATTATGGCATATTTTTCTCGTCTCATATTTTTGCCATCGACATATATGTAGACTTTTGAAGAAGCATTCTTTACAGGCTTCTTTGAAATGGATTCAGAGATTTTTGTTAAAATGACCTCCAATTTGAATGCAAGACTGGTGGCCTATGAGACAAGTTTCTTTGCTGATCATAGACAGGTGCCAGAGGACGGAGTAAAGTCTCAGCAATGGAAGGAGTTCATGCTATGTCACGCTAATCTGCTAAATCAAAGAGAGCAACAAGCCATCCAAACCTACACATGTCACCACAAAAAGCCTGTCGGGGACGACAGAGTCCAAGAGGGGGGCAGTGTTGAGGGAGAGTCAAGTAAAAAGAAGAAAAGAAGAAGACAACGAAAGAAGCAGCTTCACTAAAAGGAAATATCTGAAGATATATCTCTGCAAGAAGCCCCGCAGGGGCGCAACACCCATCTCTGCACAGAGCCCCGCAGGGGCGCACACACCAAGGAAAAGCACGCAGCTGGAAGGAGGAATCAGGGCCAACAAGTATCACTTATGAGGGTGCTTCAACCTCTTGAGTTATAGAGGATTCAAATCAAGGCTTACGAGCTACATCCGCATATGTGCACTAATGGCGTGCGTGGCAAACCGAATCAACCGGCTTGGAGTAATGCAACCAGGTCCGATGTGTGCAACCAGGACAAATCAGAGCGCCTCTAAAACATAATGCAAGATCAAGAATCAGGCAAAACTGGCCACGGGATGCGTGCGGACAACAAACTGAGGACAAGAAGCAAAGCTTGTCAAGGGACGACAGAGACGAAGAGGGGGAGAGTGTTGCAGAGCTAAAGAAAGCACAAAGCAGAGAAAAAGACGGGCCCCAAAATTTTTCCGATTTGGACATCATATTTTTGTATCATAATCATTCTTGTAATATATTTCCCGTTGTAAATGCACTAGAGGAGTCCTCTAGATGCATCCCCACAGAAGATTAGAGATTTACCCATGTAAAATAGTAGGAAATTAGTCTTTTAGTGAATAAAGTGCCGGTCTTTTGTGTGAAAGGACCATTTTTAGGGCACTAGTATATAAGTCAAAGGTGACTCTTTGTAAAGAACTTTTGCCATTGTGAGAATAGAGAGCACAGAAATTCGAATTTGTGTCTTCTTCACTCTGTATCTTCTTCTTTGTGAGCTTGTATGCATGTGTATTGCTTGTAAAGAGTGCTTGTGAGGGTTGTCTATCCATGAAAGTGTTTATTTGCTGTAGGTAAGGTGTGTGCGAAGTGTAGGAAGTGCTGAAGTGTAGGAAAGTATTTCCCGTGACTCAGTATTTTGCTCATAACTTGATGTAGGAGCATCGGAATTGAGTGAAACCACTGCCATTGGATGCGTCTTCTTGAGAGCTTCGAAACGCATATACTATTTGCTATATTTGGAGCTCGGAGCAGGGAGAAAAGTCCAAAATAATGACGGCTGCTGCACCAAGTATCGTTTCGCCTTGACCAACAGTTGGAACTTGTTTGGATAAGTCTTTGCCTCATTTACACTCTTTGAGTAGTTCATTCGCATTGATCATTACATGATTGCATGTCCTCATACACTCGGCTAGGTTTGTATACTCTTTGGATTGATAATTAAAAGCATGTATCCCCACTATATGCACTTGAGGGGGGATTGAGGTATAGTCTCTTTCTCCGCAAGTCCCTAAGTTGGTACTTAGGTCAACAACAAGCTGGGGGAAAAAAACCTCCTCAAGGGGGAAGAAAGTGCCTCGACAGTCCTAGTGTGTTCACACACATTAGTGTTGGAACATCAAGCTTACACTATGCTTGAGGTGGATTTGATCTACATCAAAGGCTATTGCGTCGAAAGAATATCCGTTGGAGAGTTTTTTTCATATGCTCATTTATTCTATTTTTTGAGAATATTTTGATGGCTCATTTACCGTTGTAAAAGCCTTGAGTTGTACACATGTAAAGGTACAAATATAGGGCCAAAATCCCACGAAATTTTGGTGGTTGAAGTTGCATTCAATCAAGCAAATCAAGTCACCTAAAAGTAGATCAATCAAGATCTTCACTTTTCCTAGATTGTAGGGAAGTGAATTGATTCCCTCCAACAACCATTCCCACCTTCATTTGAATTCAAATTCAAGTTGTAAAAGTCGTGGAACACTCCTAGAGGCTATATAAGGAGTTGAAATCACTTGTACATTACATGGAAGCAATATACATACACTTGTGACCATCATTGTCTTGCTCCTTCAATTTTCTGCATCATCTTCTTCGCCAACAGTAATCTTGCAGAGGTTGCTGCTCTCTCCTCAGAGCTCCAAATTGAGTGCAAGAAGACTCAGTGGAAAGGTATCAGTGTCTAGTTTATGCCTGTAAATTTTCAAAGCATTTGGTTCAGCAGATTTGGAGAAATCTCAGTTTTTCTGCCTCGGGGTCAATCTCTGCGTATTCCTGAAAAATAGGAAGTACCACCGGTGAATGTCGCATTCATTCCTATAGCATATTTTGCTTATTCCTTATACTTTTGTGCATTCCATACACTCAAGCCTATGTGTATCACTCCCATAAAAGGATTTTTTCTAATTGTAATCACGCTGGTCGCTATGGGCATTTGAAGTTCATTGTCTCTTCCATAGATAGTAAGTTTTTTGAGCTAGTCGACCGGCGAACCTATCTGTTTTGTATCGACTCATTCTCCTTGATGCTCCAAGGTACATAGTGTGTTTCTTTGCACTTATAGCATGCCTATAAGGTCTATTTGAGTCTCCAAAAGCTCAAGGGCTGGTCTTGTGCCGGTTGGCTTGACCAAACTTCATCGCTTCGAAACGCACTTTTCTACCTTCGACAAGCTTCTCCAAGTTCTTTCAGTGGTATCAGAGCTAGTTCAAGATGGGTGACGGCTTTCCCTCAATGATCGAGAAGCTTGATCGACACAACTACGCGGCTTGGCAAATCAGAATGGAGGCCTACTTGCAAGGTAGAAATCTTTATGGAATTGTAGTAGGTGATGAAGCTATGCCTATTCCAAGATCCAAAGGAGGACCTACACAAGAGGAGACAGATAAGCTCACACTTTGGTGTGCAAGGGATGCTCAAGCAAGGTCGTACATACTAAACTCTATCTCTGACTTTCTATTACCACATATTAGAGGATGCAAGACATCTCAAGAGACTTGGGATGCCCTGGAGACTTTCTTTTCTGCTAGTACCAAAGCAAGAAAGAATCATCTTTGGAACGAGTTCAACCAAATGAAGAAGACACCTAAACAAACCATCACAGAGTTTGTTACCAAGGTCAAGGAGGTTGCGGATCAGTTAGCATCCATTGGAGAGCTGATTGAAGAAGAGGTCATCATGAGGCAAATTCTCAACGGCATTCGAAGTGATAAGCAATGGCAATCCTTCACGACGGCTTACGATCTCATCATGGATGTGCAAACTCCAGACTTCAACATCTTTCTTGGACAACTCTTCAATCAAGAAGCCAACAATAGCATAAAGGAAGGTAACTCTTATCATGGTAATTCAACTAGTGCTCTATATGCAGATAAGAAGGATAAGAAGCAGAAAGGCAAGAAGAAGGAAGAAGATGAAGAAGAGACTTCCCAAGCCAACTTCGCAAGCAAGAGCAAGTGGAAAGGGAAGAAGAAAGGACCAAAGCAAGACAAAGCCAAAGGTCAGAATGTTCAACCTTGTGCCATATGCGATAAGACCAACCACACCACTCAGAACTGCTGGTTCAATGGGAAGACCCAGAAAGGAAGTGGAAGAGGTGGATATGGCGGCAATAGAGGCAGAGGTGGACACAACTTCAACAACAACAATAGAAGCTATAATAGAAGGGACTACAACAATTATTCAGAAGATCAACCACATGAAGACTCATTACTTCTTATGAACCTAAGCCACAAAGAAGGTAAAGAAGATGATCATTTGTTCTACATAGATTCAGGATGCTCGAATCATGTTGCAGGCAACATTGCTCTTCTATCTGACTTGGAAAGTCCAAAGCATAGACATGAAGTGCAAATAGGGGATGACACGAAGCACAATGTGGAGAAGATTGGTAATGTCAAAGCTTCCAATGGCAGGACAAACATTCTGAGTAAGGTTCTCTATGTACCCACTATCACTAAAAACCTAATAAGTGTAGGCCAAATAGTTGAAAAAGGCTTGCAAGTTAGGTTCACCCAACATGGAGCTTTTGTGGAAGATCCATGTCAAGGCTTCAAGAAGATAGCCCGAGGTGAGAAGCATGGTAGGCTCTTTACTTTTGAAGTAGGAGATACCAAGAACATAGCTCTATTCAACTTTGGGTCTCAAACCCTAAGTGAGCTTGAAGTGTGGCATAAGAGACTTGCTCATGTGAATGAAAGAACCTTGAAGGATATATGCAGGGATCAAAGTGTTCTAGGACTGCCGAACATATCAAAGCAGCACATGATCAACAGGTGTGATGCATGTCAGATTGGGAAGGCACAAAGACAACCATTCAACCACAAAGGTTACATCCACAACAACTTATTGGACGTAGTACACACAGATGTATGGGGACCAAGTCAAGAACCTTCATTGGCAGGATCAAGGTACTATGTCTCATTTATTGACGACCATAGTAGGTGGACTGTTCTATACTTTATCAAGAGTAAGAATGAAGTGTTTGATTGCTTCAAGAAGTATCTTGCGCATGTGGAGAATCATACAGGTAGATCACTAAAGAAGCTCAGATCTGATGGAGGGGGAGAATACTTCTCCAAAGATTTTGATGAGTTCTTGCAGGATAAAGGTATCAAAAGGGAAGTGACTACCAGGTACTCTCCTCAACTAAATGGAATTGTAGAGAGGAGAAACAAGACATTAGTTGGATCAGCCCGAACAATGCTTGAAGAGAAGAAGTTGCCACATTATCTATGGGCAGAAGCTATTTCAACTGCAGTGTACCTTGTCAATCGACTACCATCCAAATCACTTCAAGGTATGACTCCTTATGAAGCATGGCATGGAAGAAAACCTAGTCTTGGACATTGCAAGGTTTTTGGTTGTTTAGCTTATGTTCATGTACCATCACAAATAAGAGGTAAGCTAGATGAAAGGGCAACAAAGGCAGTGTTTATTGGATATGATTCAACTCAGATGGGTTACAGGTTCTTCAATCCTTCAACCAAGCAATTCACTACAAGTAGAGATGTTGTGTTTGAAGAACACAGGTCTTGGTATGATGAAGACAAACAAAAGGTAACACTACCATATGATCTTGATTATGACTCTCATCAATTAGGAAGCAAGCATGATACACAGGTCCAGGATCCAAGAAGTGATACAGACGATGACCAAGATGAAAGAGAAAGGGATTACAAGCTATGGAAGTCAAGAGGCAAAGCAAAGATGCAAGAGGTTGGAGAATGCTCCAAACAAGCACCTAGAAGATCAGCAAGAGAGAAGAAACAACCAGAAAGGTATGGATATGATTCCACATTTGTTACAAAGCATTCAATCTACTTGGCAAAAGACTCTATTTCAGAGGAACCCTCAACCTATGAAGAGGCAAAGGGAAACCCTAATTGGGAAAAGGCCATGAACGAAGAGATAGATGCATTGAAGGAAATGGACACTTGGGATTTGGTTCCAATGTCACCGAATCAAAAGGTAATTGGTTGCCGATGGGTATATAAAGTTAAAAGAAATTCAGATGGATCAGTTTGCAGGTACAAGGCAAGATTAGTTGCCAAAGGATGCTCACAAACTCATGGTATAGACTATGAGGAAACATTCTCACCAGTTGCAAAGATGACTACAATCAGGACATTGATAAGTGTAGCTGCTGCAAGGAATTGGAGACTCCTCCAACTTGATGTGAAAAATGCATTCTTAAATGGTTGGATAAGTGAAGAGGTATACATGTCACAACCACCAGGTTTTGAAAACCCTAATCATCCATCTTATGTTTGCAGACTTAAAAAAGCATTGTATGGATTGAAACAAGCTCCAAGAGCTTGGAATTACAGGTTGGTTACATATCTTCAAGACCAAGGGTTCAAAGCTAGCAGCTCAGATCCTTCTCTATTCATCAAAAGGGATCACAATGAGGTTATCTATCTATGTGTATATGTAGATGATATTATTGTGACAGGTGATGATCTAAATGGCATTCAAAGGATCAAGAGACACATGCAAGAGGAGTTCAAAATCAGTGACCTAGGTGAGCTCACATATTTCCTAGGTATGCAGGTGATATATACAGATGAAGGAATGTATTTGACTCAAAGAAGATACATTCAGGATCTCCTTCTCAAGTTCAAAATGGAGAACACTAAAACTGCAGGTACACCTTTGGAGATGAATCATAAACTTAGTGTTTATGAAGGTGAGAAAATTGAAGACATAAAAGAGTATCAAAGCTTGGTAGGTAGCTTGATATATGCTACTCATACAAGGGCAGACATCTCATATAGTGTGGGAGTGCTTAGTTAGTTCATGCACTCACCGAGAAGACCACACATGGATGCGGCTAAGAGAGTACTTAAGTATCTCAAAGGTACAATCAACGAAGGTATATTCTATCCTTACTCTTCCGATTTGGATATCAAAATCTACTCAGATGCAGATTGGGCAGGAGCTAAGGATGATAGAAAAAAGTACATCTGGTTACTTAGCATTTGCAGGTTCGAAGCTAGTGTCATGGAGTTCCAAGAAGCAACCAACAGTTGCTTTATCCTCAACTGAAGCAGAGTACAGAGGCTTGACCATAGCAACTCAAGAGGCAATATGGTTAAAAGCATTGTATACAGATTTGGGACTTGTGAGTTCCAAACCTCACATATTTGGAGATAATGTAAGTTCCATGCATCTAGCGGCAAATCCTATTTTCCATGCGAGAACCAAGCACATAGAAGTCCATTATCACTTCATCAGGGAGAAGCTCATGGCAAAGGAGATCGACATTTCTTTTGTTCCGACTGAAAAGCAAGTAGCAGATATGATGACGAAGGCACTTGATGGAATAAAGCTTTGTAGATTCAAAGCTATGGCAGGTATTCAACCTATCAGAGAATGAAGACTCAAGCATACTTTAGCTTGAGGGGGAGCTGTTGGAACATCAAGCTTACACTATGCTTGAGGTGGATTTGATCTACATCAAAGGCTATTGCGTCGAAAGAATATCCGTTGGAGAGTTTTTTTCATATGCTCATTTATTCTATTTTTTGAGAATATTTTGATGGCTCATTTACCGTTGTAAAAGCCTTGAGTTGTACACATGTAAAGGTACAAATATAGGGCCAAAATCCCACGAAATTTTGGTGGTTGAAGTTGCATTCAATCAAGCAAATCAAGTCACCTAAAAGTAGATCAATCAAGATCTTCACTTTTCCTAGATTGTAGGGAAGTGAACTGATTCCCTCCAACAACCATTCCCACCTTCATTTGAATTCAAATTCAAGTTGTAAAAGTCGTGGAACACTCCTAGAGGCTATATAAGGAGTTGAAATCACTTGTACATTACATGGAAGCAATATACATACACTTGTGACCATCATTGTATTGCTCCTTCAATTTTCTGCATCATCTTCTTCGCCAACAGTAATCTTGCAGAGGCTGCTGCTCTCTCCTCAGAGCTTCAAATTGAGTGCAAGAGGACTCATTGGAAAGGTATCAGTGTCTAGTTTATGCCTGTAAATTTGCAAAGCATTTGGTTCAGCAGATTTGGAGAAAGCTCAGTTTTTCTGCCTCGGGGTCAATCTCTACGTATTCCTGAAAAATAGGAAGTACCACCGGTGAATGTCGCATTCATTCCTATAGCATATTTTGCTTATTCCTTATACTTTTGTGCATTCCATACACTCAACCCTATGTGTATCACTCCCATAAAAGGATTTTTTCTAATTGTAATCACGCTGTTCGCTATGGGCATTTGAAGTTCATTGTCTCTTCCATAGATAGTAAGTTTTTTGAGCTAGTCGACCCGCGAACCTATCTGTTTTGTATCGACTCATTCTCCTTGATGCTCCAAGGTACATAGTGTGTTTCTTTGCACTTACAGCATGCCTATAAGGTCTATTTGAGTCTCCAAAAGCTCAAGGGCTGGTCTTGTGCCGGTTGGCTTGACCAAACTTCATCGCTTCGAAACGCACTTTTCTACCTTCGACAAGCTTCTCCAAGTTCTTTCAATTAGTACCTAAATTTATCAACAAGGAGGTGACAAGCAATGTGGAAAGAGATCAATCCACAAAAGGAAATAAGCCCAAAGCTTTGTAGAAAGATTCAAACGTCTCTCAAGGGTGAGCCTTTGTGAAAAGATCTGCAATGTTATCCTATGTGGGCACCAGATCTCCCTTGCGGAGAACCTCTCCTTGACATAATGATAATGCACCTCAATGTGCTTTGTGCAAGCGTGGAACACATAGTTTCTCACAACTACCAATGTTCTCTAACTCTTAGTGAAGATAGTGGTAGTAGAAGACTTATCAACACCCAAATCATCCAAAAGGTTTCTAATCAATACAAACTTAATAGTTGTTGAAGGGAGGGAAATCTGGAAAAATAAAATAAAAAGAAAAAGCAAAAGACGGCTACGATGAGATTAAAAAGGACATGTCGCAAGAGGAGAAGATATAAGAAAGGAGTTTGCGACAACCATAAAGAAGAAGTTACGAGAAGAGAGAGAGAAGGAGAGCGACAACAGAAATCGAGGAAGTAGAGGTTCCGAGAAGAAGCAGACGTGATGAGAAGAAGTAGCGTAACAATACTGGAGAAGAAGAAGTTCTCCTAACAGATATTCAGAAGGACCGGAGAGAAACTGTTTCTGCAGGAAAGACTATTATGTCTTCTGTAACTGATGTAATCATATCGGTGAATACTCAAGTTCCTAATCATGAAGTTCTGATATTTGTAAACCTGTACATGCAGCATCTAGTTTACTAAAGGAATGAACAGAAAATGTTTCACAAAGTAGAAATCTGTATCTGTTAATCATCTATTATTCTGTTAAGTCAAATGAGAGATTCAAGTAGTCTATGCAGAGAAGTCACTTTATTTCGTGTAACTATGAGTGTGTAAGAAGTTGTAAACCCTCTAGAAGTGAAAGTCTGTAATGCGACTGTGCACATCTTATTCAATAAGAAGTCACCGGAAAGAAATATTTCGGTGAATTTCTGGTGGACATCTAAAAGCAATTTCGGTGGAAATCTCTGAGTATGAAGATCAGTGCTGAAAGAAGAACAAGTAGTTTTGGTTTTGTTCTTTAATTCGATGTTGTGTTGAACCTCAGAACCCTCAACACAATTGGCGATCCTACTGTACGGCTGACGCAACCTCAAGAAATGCATGAGGGGCAGGCGCAACCGTTTTGGTAAAGTCTATTTTACAAGGGCACATGCAAGAGCAGCGAACATGGAGACATCTTCAGACTTTTACGAGTGGTACGAGGCCTAGGAGCAGGAAGCTCTGGGCACTGACGAGGAACAAGGGGAAACAGGTGCAGCAGAGGTAAGCTTAGTGGGCGGCATACTTGGAGCGTTATTCCTCATAGAAGCAACTGTAGGGGTAAGAAGACAATCCAGTTTGATCCACTTGCAGGGGCGACCGGTCAAAAAACTAGGTGCACACCTCAACCACTGCCAATGGCGCAACCACCTCCTAATCCTAAAGTCAAAGCCGCTCATTTTAGTGGAACCTCTAAGGAGGATGCTGATTGCCATGTGGCTCAATTTGAAATAAAATGGACAGCGAATGGATATCCAGCCATGTACGGTGATGACATTAAACTTCAACAGTTTGCAGCCACGTTGGAAAGACGAGCTATGAGCTGGTTCAATCAATATGGCATTGCTCATTTTGCTAAATATAATGCTTTAAAAGTAGCATTCTTGCAACGATTTAGAAAAGAAAAGACGCCTTCCGATGTATTAAGGAAGTTGAGGGCTATCAGACAAAAGACCATGCTAGTGGAAGACTATGCTCAAAAGTTCCAGACTTTAATGGAAAGGTTGCAAGGTAATGAACGACCTACTGATGAGATGTTGGCAGGATTTTTTTTGAAAGGATTAAGGAGTACAATAAGACATGTGGTGGCTAGTGTGGACATTGCAAATGGTTTTGATGTATTAGTAATAGCAGCGGTGCACGTTGAAAGAAGGTTTGGATGAGCCAAGAAGAAGCAGTTTGATTCTGGTTCAGAGGTTGAATCGGATTCAGCAACGGAGTCGGGCAAGAGCTCAAGTGATTCTGACACGGATGACTATGATGATGAAATAGTGAAGACAAAGCATCGTAAGCATAAAGCTAAGCACAGTAAAGAGGAGGGATGGATTAATAAGTTAAAGAGACATGGATATTCTATACTAGCTCCAAAGGAGAAACAATTTTGTGATATCTGTGACAAAGAGGGACATACAACAACTCAGTCTTGGTATAACCCTAAGCATAGAGGGCAAAGTTCTCGGCAAGACAATAGAAATTTAAATGACGTAGCGGCCAATCAGGCTATTCCCATTCCAGGGCGAGGTAATTTTCCGAGACAGCAGCAAGGGAGACCCCCATGGAGAGATCAAGGGAATCAGCAAGGGAATAACCAGCAAGGCAACCACCAAGGTCGACCACCAAGGGTAATGCCTTGCAGGTATTGTTCAGCTCCTGATCACTGGATAGGGCCGAACTGTCCTTTATGGGTAAAGCACCGTGAAGAAAGAGGTATACCCGTCATTCGGTATAATCAGCATAATCAACAGGGACAACATCAACAACAGGGGCAGCGGGTGGCTCAGGCGAATGATGGAGAGTGTTAATCTCCAAAAGAACAAGTTGACCTTGAATTTAGATCACCTCTATATCAAGATCAACTTTAGACTCCACCAAATTTAGAGAACATTCACCAAATTATCAGAAAATTGATTATTCTGAAAAATTCAACTTCTCAGAAAAGTCTACTGCAGATTAATCACTCATTGACTAATCAATCTTGTAAAGTTTTTGATAAAACTTTGCATAACACTTTGCCTTGAGATTCTGCAACTTTTCCAAGTTAAATCTCTGCAAATGATTTAGTATACTCTGAGAAATCATACAAACAAGTTACCTATGTATGAAACACCTTCTCTGTAGTAGCGACTTTGACACCTGCAACTTCTTAGCTACAGTTCTCACAATGTCGAACCCGTTTGATCAAGATCTTTTAGCCATAGATGGCTTACCTTCCAACTTAGTTTTTAAGCCCTCACTTGTGTAAAACTTTACACCACACACTGAGTAAAGTTCATTTCTCTGAACATGAAATCTACGCCAGTTTCATCGACTCTCAGAACATCATTACATATGAATGTTCCTAAACTAAATTCTCTCAACCTGATTACAATTAACCTCTCAATTTCTAGCCATAGATAGATTAGCTATGGACTTAGATACATGCAGAAGGATTTCTCAAAAGATTAAACACAGAAGGAGCAGACAGCAAAACATCGCGCGCAAGTTTTCTTGATTACTCAGAAAAATTACATCTAAGTGAAGTTGATGAATTCAACTCACTTCTAATGTGTCTAATGACACTCACAACTATTCATTTCTCTCTTCCTATTCTCTATTCTTCTTCTGCTCTATTTGCCCGACATTTTTCAAAGTATTTATAGATGAATATATACAAGTTTATGACTAGACAAAAGTATAAGTCAGCTAATGTACATATGTGTACATATCTTTCGTTTTCTGAATATGTCCTTCCTTCAACCTTCTGAATTTATTCTCTTCTTGACTCCTTGACTTCATTTCTTCATAATCCTTCAATTGATGATTGTCATGCACCAACAGCTCCCCCTCAATCATTAATTGAGGTTCTTCTCTATCTTCTTGATTCCTGCCATATCCTTGAATCTTTGTAGCTTTGGTCCATCTAGACTTTTAGTCATCATATCTGCAAGTTGATCTTTTGTAGGAGTGTGTATGACTTCAATCTCCTTATCAATGACTTTCTCTCTCAGGAAATGATACTGTATTTCAATATGCTTAGTTCTAGCATGAAACACAGGATTAGCTGCCAAGTATAAAGAACTCATATTATCTCCACAAATAATAGGAGTACTTTGAATTACATAAAACACCTTCATAAGTGTCTTTAGCCATATTACCTCCTTTGCAGCTTCCACCATACCTTTGTATTCTGCTTCTGTAGATGACAAAGCAACTGTATGTTGCTTCTTAGAACACCATGAAATCAATTTGTCTCCTACATAGCACAAATATCCATGTGGTGATCTTCTATCATCCACATTACCTGCCCAATCTGCATCACTATATATCTTCACTCTTGTATCAGAAGTAAATCCATAGTATAACCCTTCTCTGAGTGTACCCTTGATGTACCTAAGTACTCTTTGTCCTGCAATCCAATGTTCCTTTCTAGGACAATGCATAAATTGTGAAAGCACACCAACTGCATATGACAAATCAGGCCTTGTCAATGTAGCATAAATCAAGCTACCAACCAAACTTTGATAGAGTTTCATATCTTTGAACTCTTCTCCTCCAAATCTAGACAATTTATGGTTCACTTCCAATGGTGTAGGTGCAACCCTGCAATCTTCCATTTTAAATTTGGTTCGCAAATTTTTAAGATACCTTTCTTGGGTCACATATACTCCATGTTGAGTGTAAGAAATCTCCATTCCCAAGAAGAATGATAAGTTCCCCAAATCACTGATTTTGAACTCTTTCTCCATCTGCTTCTTGATCATTTGTATTCCTTTATCATCTGTTCCTGTAAGTATTATGTCATCAACATAAATACAAACATAAATGAATCCATCTTCACTTGCTTTGACTAGCAAGCTACTATCTGCCTTTGATGCTTGAAATCCAAGTTCATTCAAGAACTTTACAAGCCTATAATTCCATGCCCTTGGGGCCTGCTTTAACCCATACAAAGCTCTCTTGAGCTTACACACATAATTTGGGTTCAATTGATCTTTGAATCCATCTGGTTGCTCCATGTAAACTTCATCTGAAATATAACCATTCAAAAAAGCATTTTTAACATCTAATTGAGATAACTTCCAACCTTTGCAAGCAGCAATTGCTATGAGAGTTCTGATTGTTGTCATCTTTGCCACAGGACTATAAGTCTCATCATAGTCCACTCCATATGTCTGTGCATACCCTTTCACAACAAGTCTAGCTTTGTACCTAGACACACTTCCATCTGCAAATCTTTTTGTTTTGTAAACCCACTTACATCCAATAATTTTCTGGCTATTTGGTTTAGGAACCAAATCCCAAGTCTGATTCTCTATCAATGCATCATACTCCTCTTGCATAGCTTCTTCCCAATTTCTCTTGTCTTTGGCTTCATCATATGTAGATGGATCTTCATCTTCTTTTACCAAATAAGCATAATCGTTAGAAGTCAACTTAATGAGGTGTCATAGCTATACCTTGTAGGTTGCCATTTGTGCCTAGATGACCTCCTAACTTCTGCACTTCTTGAAGTCTCTGGTTCATCACATTCTGGATCAAACCTTGGCCTCTCTTCAACTTCAACCTGTACTTCATTACTCTCATTTTCATCAATTAATTGAATCTTTGCTTTACCTTTCCTTTGATCCACTACTTCTTCATCATCTGCATGTACATTATATTTACCTGCATACCAAGTACCTTGCTCATCAAATGTAACATCCTTGGATACAAGGAATTGCTTTGTGGATGGACTCCACAACCTGTATCCCATTTGTTTATCATCATAGCCAATGAATACATACTTTTCTGCCTTAGGCTCCAACTTATGCCTTAATTGGGATGGCACATATACATATGCCAAGCATCCAAATATTCTGCAATGATCCAAGGTAGGTTTCTTACCCCACCAAGCTTCATATGGTGTCATACCTTGCAAAGCTTTACAAGGCAATCTATTGACCAAATAAGTAGCTATATTTACAGCCTCTGCCCACAAATAATTTGGACAATTCTTCTCTTTCATCATGGACCTTGCAAACTCAACAAGAGTCCTATTTCTTCTTTCTGCTACCCCATTTTGTTGAGGGGAGTACCCGCAAGTAACTTCTCTCTTTATACCTGCATTCCACAAGTAATCATTGAATATCATTTGAAAAATACTCTCCCCCTCCATCTGACCTTAGTCTCTTCAATTTTTGACCTGTAATCCTTTGTGCATATGCATGATAATGTTTAAATGTATTAAACACTTCTGACTTTTCTTTAATCACATAAATTGTGATCCATCTGGTAGCATCATCAACATATATGACATAATATCTTGAACCATTTATACTAAAGTCCTTTGAAGGACCCCACACATCTGTATGCACTAATTCAAGTCTTTCTGAATACATAAACCCATGCTTGGAATAGGATTGCTTATGAGCCTTACCTAATTGACATGCCTCACATCTGTATGTCATGTGTTGACCTGCAATGTTAGGCAACCCAAACACTGAACCATTGTTAATCATTTCTTTAATACCTCTTTCATTGAAGTGTCCAAGTCTTTTGTGCTGAAGATCCAATTCTGACACCTTCTGCTCTCCATATGTGAACATAGCATGTCCAACATTTCCTTGTACCTTCAATGTGAAGAGCCTTCCTTCTTTCTTTCCTGTAACAACCTGTTTATACCCTTGACTAGGGTCTTCAACATAAACTCCATCATTGGTGAATCTTATCTCATATCCTTTTTCCACAATTTGACCTACACTGATCAAATTCTTTGGAATTGTGGGAACATAAAGAACCTTACTCAGAAGAGTGCTCCCATCCTTAGCTTTAACTGAACCAATTGACTTTACCTTATGCTTTGTATTATCACCTGTCTGAACTGTATGATTAATTGCATTATGATCTAGGTCAGTCATCAAAGCAATATTACCACTTAAATGATTACTACATCCTGAATCAATATAGAACACTCTCATGTCCTCATGCGAGGTTTCACATGTTGCATTCATAATGAGAGTCGAGTCCTCCTTCTGATCTGATGCATAGTTGTAATATGTGTTATTGTAGGATTGATTTTGAAAGTTTCTTCCTCCACCTCTTCCAAAAGAATTCCTACCACCTCTACCTCTGAAATTTCCTCTCTGAAATCTACCACCTCTTGCTCTTTGATTAAAATTCTGATAATTACCATTGTTCTGATTATTATGCCAACAATCATGAGATAGGTGATTGGTCTTACCACATATCCAACAAGCTCTTGCATTATCTTTGTTGTTTCTGCCTCTTCCTCTACTTCTGCCATTTCCTTTTCCTCTTATGAAACTTGCTTGGTTTGAAGTACCTTCTTCTTCACCTGATTGTTGCTTTCCTTTGTTGGCTTTCTTCTTGTCTTTAGAGTACATTGCATGACCTGCACTCTTATCAACATCTCCTTTGATATCATTCTCAAAAGTTAGCATATGACCTAACAATTGATTCAAATCAGGAGTGAAGTGATCTAATGAAAGTTCTGTAGATAAAATGAAAGGTTTCCATTTCTCATCTCCTCTTAGCCCTGTGAGAATTTGTCTTACCAATTTATCTTCTTCAATATCTTCATCCACTGCACCTAGAGAATCTGCAATGTCCTTCATCTTTGTCACATAATCAGAGATTGATTGTGAGGCCTTCTTCTTGAAGGTAGTGAATTCTGCCCATAGTGAAGCCTTCCTTGATTTGGTTGTGTTTTGGAAATGCTCCTCCAAAGCATTCCAAATGTCACATGCACTTTCAAGTCCTCTAATGTGAGGAAGCAAATAGTCATTGACTGCCATGTAGATTATGCTCCTTGCTTGAGCATCCTTCTTCATCCAATTCTTCAAATCTGACAATTCTTCCCTAGTTGGAACACTAGGATCTCTGAACTTAGGCTTCTCTTCTTCACCTGTAATGTATGCTAACAAATCTTTGCTCATCAGATGAGCTTCCATCCTCATAGACCATGCAGGATAGTTCTCTCTATCCAGCTTCTCAATTTGGAGACCATCTCCCATTCTTGCTTCACCTGTAGTCTCAAACTTTAGACCTTACAAGGAATAAATGTACCTTAACTTCTAGTATTGCTTCTTCTGATCCTTTTGATAATCTTTGCGTGTCTCTCTTCAATCTTTCTTCAGCACTTTATCCTTCTGACCTTCGAAATGTAGAACTTGTATGTCTGCAACAGTCGGAGTCTTCTTCACTTCAATTTTGACACAACCTGCTCTGATACCACTGATGGAGAGTGTTAATCTCCAAAAGAACAAGTTGACCTTGAATTTAGATCACCTCTATATCAAGATCAACTTTAGACTCCACCACATTTAGAGAACATTCACCAAATTATCAGAAAATTGATTATTCTGAAAAATTCAACTTAAGAACATCATTACATATGAATGTTCCTAAACTAAATTCTCTCAACCTGATTACAATTAACCTCTCAAATTCTAGCCATAGATAGATTAGCTATGGACTTAGATACGTGCAGAAGGATTTCTCAAAAGATTAAACACAGAAGGAGCAGACAGCAAAACATCGGGCGCAAGTTTTCTTGATTACTCAGAAAAATTACATCTAAGTGAAGTTGATGAATTCAACTCACTTCTAATGTGTCTAATGACACTCACAACTATTCATTTCTCTCTTCCTATTCTCTATTCTTCTTCTGCTCTATTTGCCCTACATTTTTCAAAGTATTTATAGATGAATATATACAAGTTTATGACTAGACAAAAGTATAAGTCAGCTAATGTACATATGTGTACATATCTTTGGTTTTCTGAATATGTCCTTCCTTCAACCTTCTGAATTTATTCTCTTCTTGACTCCTTGACTTCATTTCTTCATAATCCTTCAATTGATGATTGTCATGCACCAACAGCGAATGCCATGCTAATAGAATGGCCAGAGCATATGGATAGCGCTCATGACACACCCGCTACATCTGATCGAATGCACGTTGAGAAGACTAACCAATGGCAGTGTGATTGCAAACAATGTGGGAAAGGTAAAGAGGTTGATGTGTTGGCAGTGACAAGATCAAGGAATAAAGGCCCTATTCATTGGCAAGAACAAATACAAATCCGAGACAAGGTTTTGAAGTAGGTTCGAGATGAGTCTTCTAATCAGGCGAGGTGTGGAGGTCAGACTGAGCAACAACAGGGTGTGAAAGTGATACCTCCCATAAAGGAGCGGGATAAGGCGCCGATTCATCATGGCTTGGCAAATGATTGGTTTGATGAAATCATTAGTTCACCGCTACAGTTGTCCTTGGATCAACTATTATCTTTGGTACCTATGTTTTCAGAGAAATTGTTGAAAAAGCTACATGGGTTTCATGTAGAGCCCGAAGTTAGGTCGATCCTTTCTATTTCGGCCAACAGTATTGATCCAGCGGACATGGATTTTTTAGTACCAGTCATTCAGGTGCAGTACAACCACCGGCGATTTGCAGAAGCGTTGCTTGATGGAGGATCAGGAGTAAACATATGCCAACTGGTAAACAAATTATCATTTCCGGCATGACATTTATGGTTAATTTTGTGGTCATCCAAATGTCTGAGTCCGCATATCCGTATGAAATGTTGTTAGGGAGACCTTGGTTTCGGCTTGCCAAAGTCAAGCAGGATTGGGGCTTGAATGTAGTAATGATTACCAAGGGTAAAAAGCAGGTGACGATTCGTATGCGTGGACGAAAAAATATGTCGGTACAGGAAAAACCACTTATGGCTCAGACTATTAATTTGGCGGATGAGATTGAAGATGATGAGGAGGAAAAGTTTTTGCAAGCAAACCCAATGGTGGTGCCAGTATTAGAAGTCGATGTTGAAAGAGTATTAAGTAAGGATTATAGTGGTGGGCAAAAAGTAGAAGAGCCAGTTCCTGGTGAACAAGTGGCAGGTGCCCAATTACAAAAGATATTTGACCAATGTATGGACATTCCGGTGCAGCAGCAGATGGAACACCATGAGGAAGAGATAATTACGCGGGTGGAAATGATGTACGATCAGAAGTATGCAGGTTCTATGCGGGTGAAGGAAGAGGAACTTCAAGAGGTTAGTTTAGGAACCGAAATGGAACCCAAGATGGTGCGGATTGGTAAAACATTGGAAGGAAAGTTTAAGGAGGATCTGATTTGTCTTCTTGAAGAGTATGTAGATGTGTTTGCTTGGGATTATACTCAAGTAAAAGGCATAGATCTGTAGTTGCATCAACAAAGGATTAATTTGAAGGCGGATGCAATACCGGTGGCGTAGAAAAGATATAGAATGAATCCTAACTTTGCTAAATAGGTGAAGGAAGAAATAGATAAATTGTTGGCAGTTGGATTTATCAAACCGGTGAATCAGGTCACTTGGCTATCTCCAATCATAGTGGTCCCTAAAAAGAATGGGAAGCTCAGAATTTGTGTTGATTATAGAAAGTTAAATGCGGCAACGGTTATAGACCCGTTTCCTATGCCGTTTTGTGATGCAGTGTTGGATGCGGTCGCAGGCCATGAAATGTATAGTTTTTTGGATGGATTTTTTGGCTATAATCAGATCACTGTAGCTGAGGAGAACCAGCATAAACAACGTTTATTCCAGAATTTGGAGCTTATGTGTTTATAGTGATGAGCTTTGGCTTGAAGAATGGACCACCATCGTTTAATTACGTGGCGCATAAAGTATTTGAACCTTATCTACAAGACTTTATGCAGGTATTTGTCGACGGCTTTTCGGTCTTCGGTGAAATGATTAAGCATTTACTACACCTAAAAGCATGTTTTGAAAGATGTCGGCAGTTTAGGATGGTATTGAATCCATTTAAAAGTGTGATTGCGGTCAGAAGTGGTCTTTTATTGGGCCATGTTATATCACAAGCAGGAATGGCTATTGATATTAAGAAAATAGAAGCTATAAGCACCGACTAACGTTAAAGAAGTAATGCGGTTTGTGGGTCAAATCAAGTGGCATTCCAGATATCTAAGATATTTAGCAAACATTTCCTTACCACTAACTCATTTGACCAAGAAGGATGCTCCATTTATGTGGGCTGATGCTCAAGAGAAAGCATTTCAGTTGTTAAAAAAGATGGTGTCGGTAGCACCCATCTTACAACCACTTGATTGGTCAGTGCCTTTTCACATATTTGTGGATGCATCAGATGTGGCCGTAGGAGCAGTTTTGATGCAGCAGAAAGACAAAGGATGGTATAGACGTGTCTATTATGCAAGTAGGGTATTGGCTGCGGCTGAAAGAAACTATCCGATGACGAAAAGAGAAGCTTCGGCGATGGTAGATGCCCTTAATAAGTTTCGACATTATTTGTTGGGCAATAAAGTGGTTTTCATGTGGATCATCAGGCTTTGGTCTATTTAATCAAGAAGCCCTTATTAACAGGCCGATTAGCCAAATGGATGCTTTTGTTACAGGAATTTGATTTTGTGATTGTGCATACTCCGGGGAAAGAGCATGCGATGGCAGATTATTTTAGTCGATTGGAATCAGGAGAAACACCCACCGGTGCACTTGATGTATTTCTGGATGCTGAGTTGTTTACGGCACAAGTAGTGGAGGCAGATTCGTGGTATGAGGAGTTATTAACCTTCCTGACGGAGGGTGCATTACCGCAGTATTTTACGCCCGATCTGAGGAGAAAGTTTGCTCTTAAAAGTAGGCCATATTTGGTTATAGCAGGGGCATTATACAAGAAGGGCGTGGATCATGTTATCACGAGATGTGTACCAAACTATGAACAATCAGCTGTTTTACAGGAAGCACATTCCGGTTCACCAGGAGGTCATTTGCCCGACGATATTACGGGAAAGAAAGTATTACAAGATGGGTTGTGGTGGCCGACGGTGTTAAAAGATGCGCATGAGTATGCCAAAGGATGTGTCATTTTCCAAAGGTTAGGCAAACCTAATAATTCTGACCGGATGACTGATCATCCGGTATTACCACTGGATCCTTTCCAAAAATGGGGCGTGGATTTTGTGGGGCCTATTAAACCTACCACTCAGCGCGGTAATAGATATATATTGGTGGCAACCGATTATTGTATGAAATGGGTGGAAGCAGTAGCATTGAAAGATAATAAGGCAGCAAGTGTGGCAAAATTTCTTTATCATAATATTATGACCAGGTTCGGGTGTCCGATTGAGTTAGTGAGTGATCGAGGTACTCATTTTTTGAATGAGGTGATCTTAGAATTAACAAGGAGTCATTTGATCTTGCATAAAAAGACTACAGCCTATCATCCTCAAGCGAATGGGCAGGCAGAAAGTACGAATAAAACTCTAATGCGTATTCTTAAAAAGTTAGTGCATGAAAATAAAAAAAATTGGGATTTGTTTCTTGATTCAGCTTTGTGGTCTTTCAGAACAACATTTAAAGTAACAACAGGTATGACACCTTTCCGATTGGTATATGGATTGGAGGCAGTAGTACCTATGGAGTTTGTAGTTCCTAGTTTGCGGATTATGGTAGAGAAGATGTCGCCTGAGTTATCGGTTAAACACAAGAGTAAATACCTTTTACAGATTGACAAGGATCACTTGATAAGTGCATATATTACGGAGGTGATTCAAAAGCGGCGACAAGCTTGGGTAAATCAGAATGTGAAGTTTATGTTATTTAAAGAAGGTGATTGGGTGATGGTGTATAATTCTAAGCTAGGACCCCATCCAGGAAAGCTTACATTGAGATACAGGGGCCCATATCAGATTGTGCAAGATTTGGGTCAAGGCACTTTTCGAGTGGCAGATGTGTTTGGCACATGGATGGACAAGCCAATAAATGGATTTAGGCTGAAATTATTTCAAGGGAAGCCGCCACATTTGGATTGGTTATCTGTTAATATGGTGCAAGTTGTTCATAGTTCGGAACAACACTTCAACAATGTTTGTGAGCATCGTAGTAAAAGAGTTTATCTCTCTACATTTTCATCTGTAATACAGTGTTTTTTGACCTCGTGTTGGTCTAAAACTACATTAAGTAAATTCTTACGATTACAATGGAAACTTGGTTTACAGTTGCAGTTCAACAGTGTGTTATGGATTAGGCCAGGGCCAATGATGGATAATCAGGCTATACAAACTAAGGAATATTCTGGGTCTGCAAGTAATGATAGGTTGGAAATAAGTGCACTTCGTATTATGAGTCAGCAGATCTATAAGAAGTAGACGCATCAAGGGGAATATGAAAAGAAAGCTAGTATTCAAACAATGATTATCTTGCAAAGTACAATTTGTCAGAATTCTATGGTTGGAAGTTTTTGCATTATAAAAAGTACTATGGGAGAATTTAAATATCAATCTTGTATTCTTGAAGTACCAATGAATGTTCTGTTCCATGATTTTTCTGGCACGTGTAGAAGATTTGTTAAGAGGGTTATTGGCATGAGGGGTAATCGATTGTGGATGATTTCTATGATAGTCCATACTACAATATTATTGAGTCCCATGAAGTGTTACGTGTGTAAGTACGTTCATCATTACAGTAAGTGGCAGTTCAAGCATTCACACTTGTGGAACGAATATTTTCAGTTCTATTTAATGGCTTCCAGGATAATACTTTTTCCAGCGTTTTCTGTATTAGTGCCTAGATCAAGAGTCATGAGAGGGTGCATGAGAAAGAAGGACGTTGTAGTGCGAAAGGAAGAAACCACAACGGAGGAGAATGATAGTTCGGCTCAAGAGGATGAAGAGGAGATATCAACGCCATCTGCAACGATTAAGGTGGTGCAAACGCGTATGGGGTCATTCATAGATTTTAAAATGGAAGTGGATACACAGTCTCATTTGCAGGAGACGTGGCTCAGAAGGATTGGATTATTACAGTTCGCTATGTTGCCATGGGAGTGTTGGAGATGCAATTATGATGCAAAGAGCCAGATGGAATTCATGCGGAAAATGAAGGGTCAGTTATCAGTTCAGGTAAATTTTTCACCAAAATTAGTTGCAGAAGTATTTCAATTACCTAGATACGATGATGTTGTGGTCCCCAAATGTTCTGAGGAGGCTTTGAAGAAAGACTTTGGACCCCGAGAAGGAAGACGGAAGTACTATATGATGAAGAATGCAAGCTATGTGCGAAGGGAGCAGCTAAAATGGTATTTGGAAAGATTATGTTTTATCATTAAATATGATTCTATGTCCAGGGAGAATTTTGCACCACTCGCCTATGCAGAGACAGGTGGAAAAGTAAGTTGGGCCCATTGGGTCTATGATCACTTACATAGTGAGATCTTCGTCGATGATAGGCGAAAAACAGAGACAAATAGTCGATTATCAGCATATTTAGCTGCATTATTTGAGTTTGTGTAGTTAGTTGAAGATCAGAAGATAATGTGGCCAAAGGAGATCAATTTTTGTGGTCGTCAAGTGATGAGGAAAGAGCAGGAGCAGCTAGCAGCGAAACCGGTAGGATGGACCTTCAGAGATGTCTGAAGATCTTCTTCGCGCTGGTTATATTGCACAAGAGATGAAACATGTTAGTCAGATCATTCAACCTGATATACGAGAAGCAAAGATATAGGAAGATATTTTGTTGTCGGTGCCAGATAGTATTGAAGATCCGAAAGCATTCGGAACTGTTTTTAAGTTGTCTAGAAAAAGAAGAGTGGAGGAGCAATTACAAGCAAAAGTCGAAAAAATGTTGAAAGATGATAATACTTCAGATTATGATGTGCCAAAGATGAGGAAGAGGTTGCAGGAAGTGTCAAATTTCTTAGTTTTTCAAGCAGAAAGATTGTTTTGGGATGAACAAAATAAAGTATTTATTAATAAGACTGATTATCAGTCTTTGCAGGAGAAGACTAAAAAACTTCAGGATGCATTGGATAAGAAGGTATGTATATTGGAAGAATTGAAAAATGATAAGATGCAATCTGTGATAGAATTGACTAGTACAAAGAAGTCTATGCATGATTTTGAAGAATGGCAGAAGTCTTTGCAAGCGCAGATTCAAAAAGAAATAACGGATTTTTCAGTGTTAAATGCTACTTTGCAGACGGAAGAGGTAGTTCTTCAATCGAGAATACAAGTCTTGCAGGAATTAGAGAAGCAGATATTAAAAGAGGAACGTGTGGAGTTAGATGCTACATTGATGACGAAGTTGGATATAGAAGTATTGAAGCAGCAACTCCATAAATATGTTCAAGATATTTGGAATGTTTTCCAAAATCGGTGGTTCGGTATGTTTAAGTTTCAGTATGAACAGGTGCAGACATGCTTTGTTTCAAAGCATGAAAAAGATTTAGTATCTATAATTTCAAAGCAAGAGAAGCAGATCGAGGAGCAGATATAGATAATTGCAGAATTGCGGGAACAATTGTTGAAAAGGAAATTAGACAAAAAGGTGAAGATATTTGATGCGAATTGTCAAGAAAAGGATAATACAAAAAAAGATGTTGATAATTTGGAGATTCTCAAACAGTCACGGGAGAATCTTGTATGATCAAGGGATTGTCAAATTTGAATCTAATTTTTGACAAAATTACCCACCGGGCTGTGCCAGGTGCTGAAGGCAGGGAAATCTAGAAAAATAAAATAAAAAGAAAAAGAAAAAGACGGCTACGATGAGATTAAAAAGGACATGTCACAAGAGGAGAAGATATAAGAAAGGAGTTTGCAACAACCGTAAAGAAGAAGTTACGAGAAGAGAGAGAGAAGGAGAGCGACAACAGAAATCGAGGAAGTAGAGGTTCCGAGAAGAAGCACACGTGATGAGAAGAAGTAGCGCAACAATACTAGAGAAGAAGAAGTTCTCCTGACAGATATTCAGAAGGACCGGAGAGAAACTGGTTCCGCAGGAAAGACTGTTATGTCTTCTATAACTGATGTAATCATATCAGTGAATACTCAAGTTCCGAATCATGAAGTTCTGATATTTGTAAACCTATACATGCAGCACCTAGTTTACTAAAGGAATGAACAGAAAATGTTTCACAAAGAAGAAATCTGTATCTGTTAATCATCTATTATTCTGTTAAGTCAAATGAGAGATTCAAGTAGTCTATGCAGAGAAGTCACTTTATTTCGTGTAACTATGAGTGTGTAAAAAGTTGTAAACCCTCTAGAAGTGGAAGTCTGTAATGCGACTGTGCACATCTTATTCAATAAGAAGTCACCAGAAAGAAATATTTTGGTGAATTTCCGGTGGACATCTAAAAGCAATTTCGGTGGAAATCTCTGAGTATGAAGATAGTGCTAAAAGGAGAACAAGTAGTTTTGGTTTTGTTCTTTAATTCAATGTTGTGTTGAGCCTCAGAACCCTCAACAATAGTCCATGTTAAAGCTACCCTATACTTAGCCTCATAACTAGAAGTGGCCAAAATAGGTTGCTTCATGGTCAACTAAGTCATGCATGATCTACCAAACATGAATAAGAAACCACTAGTGAACACATGATTTTCATAGCAAGTAGACCAATCAGAGTTAGAAAAAGCATGTAAATCTAGTCGTAGTGATCCCTCCTTGAGATAGGAGTGACAATATGTTTGCAATCTTCAATGCCAAAATGCTGCAATAATGTGTCAATATATTTTGTTTCACACAAAGATATTCCACTACAAACTTGAAAAATCGAATGCCCAAATAATGATGCAAATGTCCCAAGCCTAACATCTTAACAAAGGCATGCAAATCGCCTTAGATGTTAGTATATGATCAATGTCTACCCCTCATGATTGTATAATGCACATTTTGTAAGGCCCCCATTATGAGGAGAAGCCAAGCATGAATTACTCAATCGAGGGGAATCCCAGCTTGCATGTTGGATGAAGGTCATATTGGACCATGTAAGTTATTGTAAGGAAAGGGAGTCTGTGGGGGGGTCCGTGGGCAGTGTCCTTGACATGATAGTATAGGGAATATTCCATGGAATATTCCTTCCCAAAGTAAGAAATAATTTATATAGCTATGTATGGCAGCTACACGAGTGGTGGATGCCCACGCTCTACCACCCATGTATAGCTGTTCATGTAAGGCCACCCATTATCCTATATATGCATGACCTTTCTACTACCTCAAATATCAAACCAAGCTAGCATACCTCTACCTTGTATCTCCCTATCTAGAGTTTTCTAGATCACCATTTAAGATCTACCTTTAGAGCACCATGTGGACCATGCCATCATCTTTATATTTGTTGTTAATAGAAAATTGTTGAGATTCTACCATATTTGTTATCTTCTCTACTATTGTGTCTGTGTTATATTGCATCACTATTGTCTTACATTAAAATCAGCAAGATGCTTTCATTAGGACCAATTGGCAACATGTCATCAACATAGACACAATGATATGAAGCACATCATTTGCACACTTAACATATAAGGCACTCTCTGTTGGAGTGTTCTCAAAACCATGTGCAATCAAGTAGGCATGTATTTTTTCATACCAAGCATGTGGTGCTTGCCTCATGCCATATAATGCCTTTTCAACCTCCACAGTTTGTTTTCATGCCCTTTCTATAAAAAAACCATAGGGCTAAAATACATACACTTCTTCATGTAGTTAACAATTTGGAAATGGAGTTTTAATGCCCAAGTGATGTACATTCTGACCATGATGAGCTACAAGTGCAAAAATGCTATGAATGGTGGCCATTCAAAATGTTGGAGCAAAGTTCTCATCAAATAAATCCCTCTCGGTTGAGCATAACCTTTTGCAATAAGCCTAGCATTATACTTGTTAATTGGTCTATCAGGCTTATGCTTTAGCTTGTATACCCATTTAGTGTTAATAACATTTTTTTCCTAGAGGAAAATCACATAAAGACAAAGTACCATTCTTCATAATGACATCATATTTTGATTACATAGCAGCTATCCAATTTCTTGAATTTTGTGCTTCATTGAAAGAAACAAGTTCATTCTCATAAAAAAGACTAGAGGCAACCATTATATAGAAATTTGATGCAAAAAAGTTTTATGAGAGCCTAAACGAGCATGATATGATAGAGATGCATCTTTTTTGCTATCTCACAAAGTTTGCACTAGCCATATGGGCATAGTTTTTCCTCGTCTATATGAGATGAGCTTCCATCCTCATTGACCATGCAGGATAGTTTTCCCTATCCAATTTCTCTATCTGTAGAGAATCTCCCATCTTGTGTCCACCTGTGTATTGAAATCTTCAAGCTTTATGAATAATATATGTACCTTTGTTTCAAATTAGAGTCCTTTTTTCTTTCTTGATGTCGTATGGTCTTCTCCTCAAGCTTTGTCTTCAAGCTTTCACCTTTTAGTTCTTCAGTTGTTGAAGTTCTTGAATCTGCAGCAGTCGGGATCCTCCTTTCCTTGATTTTGATGTCTCCTGCTCTGATACCACTGATGGAGAGTGTTAATCTCCAAAAGAACAACCTACTCTTGAATTTAGAACACCTCTATATCAAGAGTAAGTCAAAACCTTCACCAATTTAAAAGATCAATGACCAAATATCCATTTCTTGACTAAACTATGAAGAAGGAAATTCCTCAGAAAGTCTGCTGCATAGATCTTGCTCATTGACTGAGTAAATGTGTAAAGTTTTTCATGAAACTTTGCACAAGTGTTGCCTAAAGATTGCGCACCTTCTACAAGTCAAATTACTTCAAAAGGTTCAGTAGATCTTGAGAAATCTACTTACCAAGTCACCTATGTCTAAATCTACACTTTTGAGAAGTCGATTTGGACACCCCTAACTTCTTAACTTTAATCATCTCAGTATAGAACCCGTTTAAGCAAATGCTTTTAACCACGAGTAGCTTACCTTCCAACTTAAAGATTAAGTGCTTACTTGCACAAAACTTTAAACTGTGGAGTGAGAAATGATCAGATCATTAAGATCGAAATTTGCGCCTGTTTCAGGAACCAGTGAGTACTTTCTCACATGTAAATGTTCCTACACACAATTCTCTTAGCCTGATCACAATTAGACTCTCAAACTCTAGCCATAGATTGATTAACTATGGACTTAGATATCTCCAAAATGAATTCACAAAAGATCTATCACACAGAGAGAAAACATAGAAACATCGGGTGCAATTTTTCCTTCTATTTCTCAGAAATTTACAACTGAGTGAGGATGGAGAATTCAATTCACTTCACATGTGTCTAATGACATTCTCTACTTCTCAATACACTATTCTCATGATCTCCTATTGTCTCTCCTTGTCTTCTCTTCTTGCCCCGACATTTTTCAAAAGTATTTATAGGTAATTATGTACAGACTTATATCAAAGCATAAGTATAAGTAACCTATGTCTTAACTAATGTACATATGTGTACATGTCTTGCACTCTGTGAATGTATCCATCTTCTTTGCTTCAAAACTTGATCTCATCTCCATCCTTTGTCCTTCAAATCTTCAATTGGTGATTGGTCTGCACCAACATGAAAGTAATCGATGAATTGCATCTTCCACAAAAACAACATCACGACTAACCAAAATGTATTTATTCTATGGATGATATAGACGATAGCCTTTTCTTTCAGAATTAGAAAAATACATTTTACTGCTTTATCATCCAATTTTTTGCATTGTTGTTCAAGTAATAATGCATATGCCATATAACCAAAGACACATAGATGAGCATTAAATGGCTTGCTACAAAGCCACAACTCATATGGAGTGATAGAGTGCAATGTTTTTATGGGACATCTGTTAAGTACATATACTACAAAAATAATAGCCTCAAACCAAAAGCTATCTGGTAAAGCCTCACTTTCGACCATACACCTTGCCATCTCCATGAGAGACTTGTTCTTTATTTCACCAACTCTATTGTCTTGAGGTATATACAAAACTCCACACTGATATCTTATTCCATGTTTAACCAAAAATGCCTTAAAATCACGAGATGTGTATTCCTCCCCTTGATGAGAATGGAGGTGCCTATGCTACATGTTCAAAGATTTTGAGCCAAAACCAAAAGTTGTTTGAAGCACATAAAAACTTTGGACTTTGCTTTCAAATGACACATCCGTGCATGCCTAGGAAAATAATCGATAAAATTCACAAAGTAAAGGTAGTTCCCAAAAGAAGGTGTTTGCATATGACCACAAACATGATTGTGAACAAGCTACAGTTTCTTAGTAGCTCGTACTAAACCATCTTCTGTGAAGATTGAATGCTACATTTTGACCAAAATATAGCCTTCAAAAAAATTTCTACCAAGGGCCTCAATTTGGAGCACAGAGGACACCATTTGAGATCTCTGTAGGTGTAGAAAAATTCAGATGACAAGAGCATGCGTGCAAAATCATTGCATTTGATATAGACTGAGAATCTTAAATTTCACATTTTGAATGATTCATAGATTTTGCATAGTGTATGACCTTATACAACCCATGACATAAAATGTTAGAAGAAATAATAACATCACCATTTGATAGATCAAGAATTGTACATCTATCATCAACAAATTTGACAACCAATCTGATCTTGGCTAATGTTGAAATTAGCAATAGATTTTTCTTGATTTTTGGCATAAACAAAGCATTCAAAAATGTGGAAGAATCACCATCAATAGTAGTCAAAATGATTTTACCAACTTCCATTATAGAATAAGAGGAGTTGTTAGCACATGTGAAAATATTCCCTATAGGGGCATGCTCAAGTGAATTGAAGAAACTACATTGTGAGGTAATATGTTTGGTTTCTCCACTATCAAAGTACTAAACTTCTTAGTGTACTAGAGACATAGACTATTCATGAGAAGATGGGTCATAGTTGCAAACAACAGTAAATGCCCATCCTTCATTCTAGAAAAGATTACTAGACTCTATTTTAGGTGTAGAGGCCTCGACAACAAGCATTGTAGCCTCTTTCGTCTTTGCCTCTTTTGTAGCTAGTTTTGGATAACTCTTTATGACATGCTTATTTCCTTTACAATATTTGCAGAACTATTTCCACTTTTCTATTTTCTTCTCGTCTTTGTCTTCCCTTCTTTACCATGTAGAATTGGCATATTTTTGCTTACTAGTAGATGTGCTCCATTTACCTTTTCCCTTCTCATTAGCTAAGAAAGCTTGATCCACAAAATGCATAATGGACCTCTTTTGCCTAGACTTGTCTTCTTGGAATAAAAGAGAGACTAACTCCTCAAATGTTAAGCCATTCAAATTGCCTTTCATCATCAACCAAATAGTAGAAGCAAAACTTTGATATGAATCAGGAAGGCCATTTAGAGAGTGTGCACAAGTGAACTATCGAGAAAGAATTCATCTATAAAAATCAACTCCTCTTTCAAATCTTTGATCTGTGTTAAAAAAATTTCCATATAATCGCCTTCATTCATATGCTCACTCTCAAACTGTTCCGAGAGGTAAGCAACACAAGCCTCATTTCTTGCCTAGTATAAAGTGGTACATGTGTCCCAAGCATCCTTTGTTGTTTTGCATGATCGAATATGAGGGATAGTGGATTTTTTGGTAGAATAAGCTATCAATGCATGTGCCTTAGCATCTCTACCATCCCATCAAAGTTGCTCTCTAGTAGGTGCAATAGGAACTACAACATGAACAAGAATTTGAAAATCTTAATCTTCAACGCCATCTGCATTATCTTCAATAACTATATTTTTAGGTGTAGTAGGTCTCTTGTCAATATGCTACAAAATATTCCAAATTCGTTTTACCACCAATACATGATGCATCATATATAACCATAAAAATTAATTAGTGTCATCCAACTTTTCCTCAACAACCAACATATAGAATATATCATTGCTTTCAGCCTTGGCCACTCACGAAAATACCTTGGTGTAGAAAAATGATTGTATCGCAAAATTTTCAATATAAATACCCTATTGACGTGTGCTAAATCTGTAGAAAACTTGGAGCTACTTGTATTCACAAATCAAAACTTGTATATATGGTTGGCATAGAAGGAAAAAGTTGCCTACATAAGCATTGTGGTATCACATTGGGAGGCTGAAATGAGCTCATATAAAAATTTCTACACCACAAAATGAAGCTATTTTGAACTACTAATTAGCCCAAATATGCTCACTAGTTTTCCTACGATTGTGCGATTGTGATAGGAGGGGTGTTGATGATGCCTTGGATGAAGCAATGACCTAGTCTGATACCAATTGGTGGAGTTTGAGGTCTATGGAGGCACACAAACAATAGAAGGAAGAAGAAGAAGTTGAAGCTTGGAGCACAATACACAATACTTAATGTATTAACAAGTGAATGTACAAAGATAAGTGACCTATTAGGGTTATGTGCATATATACAAGTTGGGGGAAAAAACCTCCCAAAGAGGGAGAAAAGTGTGTCAGTGGTCCTAGTTTGTTCACACACATCACTACCAAATAACATCAACAATATATGCCCACATTGTGTTCATGTTATATATATTTTGACCCTATAACGGGGGTTTCTTAAAATAAAAAACACTCAACATTTGTAGAGGACATGGAATTCTTGAGCGCCAGTAGTGACCCTCCACTTTTAAGAATTCGTTTGAGTATTTTTATGACTCGTTTCCATAACTTGGTGAGATACATCTCCATACACTTGAAGAAGTGAACATACTTGGATTAACATGTTTAAAGTTGATTCCCACAACTTGAAGGTAATTAGGATTCAATCTAGTAGATCTACAACAATTTTTGGCATTGTTACTAGGTGATGTATTGTTGTTCAAGGTAGGTAATAGAGATTTCTCGGAGATATTGGTTTGTTTTATTGAATTTTTCAAGGGTTTTGGTCCATTTTCATCATGACTTGCATGCCTTGCTTTCTATGAAAATCATAAGACACTAGATGTGACTTATGTACATACATTCTGCATCATTGTCCAAAATTGGGTCTTTATATAGATTGTATTGGCAAGGTTTCCATTCTTAGCGGAGAATATATCTTTTTTTAAATAGTGTGAATTACATATGAACCTTATGTATCCAAATTACAATTCTCTTTTCTCAAAGGTTGAATCGCTTCAAAAAATTCTCCTTACACAATTGTGGTCCACACACAAAGAAAGAGTCACTATGAATCTCTTCTCTCTATAGCATGTCGACTCCAGCTCTCCTTTGAATCCTTCGATGCAAAGCTCACAGTGTGGAAAGTGTTCCATATAACTTTTCTAAAAGGATTCATTCCATTCACTTGATTCCATTAAATGTGGATCATTTCCTGGCTCCTTTGTACAGTGCTTCTACCATTGTTGCACTTAATCTCGTCTCTTCATACCAATATCTTCTAAGAATTTTCAAGGGCATATCCCCATTGGATCAATGAAAAGAAAACTAAACAAATTTGGATATATGGATAAAGAAGTTAGTGTTCTTAATTCCATACTCTTCTCAACCAACTACTACGTGGAAAAATTGATTGACATGAAGAATATGCATTATACATCATAAAAAATATCTCTTAATAGGTATAACTTCCAAAAAAAGAGTGAAAAAACATTCCAGATATTATATGTAAATCCTCAAGATACAAATCTTCATGAACCCCACCCCCTCCAAAACTCTGCTTCATCCTACAACATCGATCAATGTGAAAATATTTAATGTCATCATATATTAAGCAATCATGTGCATCCAAGAATGAAAATTTGTGAATGTCCATGAATATGAAATGGGCCCTATTAAATACTTAAGTTTAAGTGCAAATGAAAACATAATGGTGCAAAAGTGGTAGGTATAAGGTCAAACACTCATGTCACATATGTTTCATTCAAAATATACATTCATCCATCCAATCACTTATGTGCAAATGAACATGCAAGTTTCGAAAAAATCATTGTATCTCATAGATGTCTATATAATGTCTCTCTATTATGGTCACTTGCAAAATGCGTACGTTTTCCACATGGTGCAAACAATGAAAGGATAAAGGATTTCTCATGATAGACTCTCTCCACGTAGCTAGAAGCTACAAATTTTATTTAGCATCTGTGTGCAAGCACAACGTGATTTTATTCAAAATTAAATTCGCAATGCATGAATGTATACTCTATTTGCATATGTACTTTAATGGTGCAAAAAGTGGAAACTACACACAAGAAAAGCAAAAAGAAAAAACAATAATTTTTCTCATTTGTTTCAGTCCTCACTTGTTTCACTCTCTTGGTTGTCCTTATTCTCATCATCTACAAGAAAGTCCATGTTAGACTCAAGAAATGGCAAGCAGGAGATGGTTGGAACACACCCTAAGAGGGAGGATTAGGAGCTAATCCTCAACCATGGTTTTTGGGGCAAGTGGTTATCCCATCATACTTTGTTAGCAGTAGTCAAGGAATTGAAGGACTCACAAGACAAGAAAGCGTACGGAGGGAGTCAGAGCGAAGAGAAGGTACAAGCAGACAGAGTAGTCAACGACGATCTGGCAAGTAGGCCATTAATGAGACATCCTGTCCTATGAAGGCACATCGTTCTTCTCCCTCTTATTATCATATGCTATTCCAGGCTGTGCTTCTCTTTTCGGCATTTGAATAGCGATTTTTCTCTCCTCCACTTCATATTTTTTAAAGTGAGCTGGTACCTCAAATTGGTCTTGGGGTTTATTTTCTTCATCTTCTGATTCTCTTTCAAATTCTAATTCCCCCTTCTGTGTGAGTTCCTGGTGTTTCTCTTTGGCTGTGATATTTATGTTGGTGGTTCTATTCCCTAGATCCATTGGTTCGGGCTCCATTTCAATGCTCTCGTAGTCTTCCTTCTAGTCTTTCTCGATCACTTCTCCTTCTTCAGCCTCCTGAAGGACTACCACATACAGGCTAACATCATAACCCTCCTCATCGATACATTCGTTCATGGTCACTACTTCTTCGTTTACACAGACATCGAGGGTCGCTAAAATTTCCATCCAACCGTGTGGCTCAAATTCTTCATCCGAAAAGACTTGTGGCATGTAAGCTGGATCTTGTACAGACCTCGCTATTCCTTGTTTTTGCTGCCATCCTTTTCTTCTCTCCTCTTCCTTCCTTGCAGCTTGGCATATCCATAGATGAGTGTCCTCGTTCATCCAAGATTGATCACTAGAACCTACACTATGAATTGATTGATCGTCTTCCTCCTTATGAATTTGATTCCATTGTAGAGGCGGAACATCTTGATAAGTGTACGTATGTAGGTTTACCCTAGTGGTGGTTCCTTCGTGTTGTAGGTATACCGCATCTTTTCCCCAATCTTGTACGACCTTTAACTGTCTCATGAAAGGCCTTCCCAGGATCATTTCATAATTGCTTGGCCTTTCGAAGTGACATATTGCTAAAGTGTGTTCGAATTCCACTCCACATGTAGTGAAAACTACTCGTTCCAACAATCCTAAGGGTCTTTCTGTATGTCCGTCTGCCATTTGTATCTTCATGCGTGTTGGTCTTAACGCTGGTTTTCCCCATTTTTCCCAAATTTCTTTGGTAGCAATACCAACACCCGCTCCCGAATCTAAAATGGCTTTGGTACTGTAACCCCTATAAGTAATTGGAAGGCAGGTATTTCCTTCATCTCCCTCACTAAAGTCTCCTACCTTATCCACTGGAATTCTCACCGTGTTTACTTCGTCTGCTATCTCTTTCTTTTCCTCCTTGACTTCCCATTGATTGATTAATTTCTCCTTCAAATGTGGTTTTACCTTCAACAGTTCTTCGAATGTTAGGGTACAAGGGATTTTTACCTCTCTAAGGCGTTGTATGATCTCAGATGTTTGGACTGATGGGTTCGTTTCTCGTTTCCTTATTGAGGGAATGCGATACAATTCTGAATTGTGTTCGTACTCCCCTGTGTAATTGGGCAGTTCCTTTACATCTTCCTCTCCTTGGTCACTTGCATCCATCGGAAAAATTTCTTCTGAATTTAGTTCAGGTATTGATCCCTCTATTTCGTTTTCTGCTTCTAGTTCTTCAAAGGGTGGTTCAATTCCTTCCACTTTCTTCCATTTGTCCTCTTGAACTTGTGCCCATAGATTTTTAGTCCATTCTCCTTCTACTTCGGGAACTATGGATCCTTCCCTTCTCTCAATACCACGTTCGTCATTCTGTGTTCTACTTACTTCAGGCTTTTCATGGGTGTTTACACACTCTTGGAATTCTCCTTCAGAAATTCAGGTATTGGGTAAAGGCGATGCCGGTTTTTCTAAGGTCTGTTGTGCAACTTCTATCAATTTCTTGCAGATCTCCAGTCTTTCTTTTTCTAAGTCGCCTCTTGGATATTCTCTCTCGTGTTGCTCTATGGTAGGTCCTGCTCTTATTCGTGCCTTGTATGCCTGAATCCACATGGCTAATTCTTCAGGCATAGGATCTGCTAACACTGATCCTACCTCCTCTTTTTTATACTGTTCACTTTTGTTTCCTTCTTCCCTCTTCGGTTCTTCTTTTGGTTTTTGTTCGTTTTCCTCCTTTTCCTTTTTTTGTAATAACTTCTTTTCTTTTATCCTATCTCTTTGGTGCTTCCATCTCTGGGACCTTTTACTTGCCATACTTTTCTCCGGCTCTTCTAAGTCTTCAACTCTTTGAGGGATTGGTGTGTTCGTCGCTATGTCACTATGATCGTGTTTTTCAGCTTTTTCTGGGATCTCTCTAGCTTTAGCTCTCGTTATCGCTTTCAATGGTACAGTGTATTCCTTATCACTCCCTGATGATTCAATTACTTCTATTACATTGATTTGCACGTTAGATGTAACCTTGTTGGGATTCTTGGGGCAGTCTCTGAAAAGGTGTTCCTTACCACAATCACTACAGTAGCCTTCGCAGACTCGTTGTGGTGGTGGTGGGTTTGGCAATGTGCATTCTCTGATGTAGTGATCACCTCCACATCTGTAACATGGTCCTCTGGGTACAGGCGGTCTGTTTATGGGTTGGGGTGGTATGGTTGCTCTAGGAGCTGTGTACATTAATGACACATAATCCTGCTCATATCCGTATGAACTATCTGATGCTTCCATGCCATAGGCATATGGTTCATACAGTTGTCCATATTCCATCATTGAGCTTTCATAATTGGAATATGCTCCTTGACTAAGGTCGTAAGATGAGTCATATGATTCATTACCAACCAAAGGTGTGGCTGGGACTATTGCTCTCTCTAGGTTTTCTTCAGGTTGAGCAATCTTGACTGGGACAACGTTCTGAGGATGGGGCGGTTGTTGTCCTAGTACTGGTTGTGGTTGGGTGTATCCTTGATATAGATATGGTCGTGGCACTGGTGCTTGCGGCTGATAAGTGGGATATCTAAAGGCTTCACCTCCCTGATCTCTCTAAGGGTATCCATAAGGTCTCATGTATGGCTGTGCTGGTCTCGCCTGCCTATTGTAAGGGCAATTTTCTGTACTGTGATTTGTATATTTTTGTTCTATACTACAATATTGTAGAGATCCTGGGACAGTGGGTCTATTATAAACATAAGCAGGTGGTGGGACTACTCCCCTAGTACACAAGTGAGAAGGATGATCCCCTCCACACTGCATACATCTTCTGAGCATGGGTACTCTCATAGGGTTATTGGGGTAGTTCCTCTGTCCTTGAACGTTCAACTTCTTCGCTACCAAATCGGCTATTTCCTCTACATTGTTTTTAGGGATTGATGTGTTACTGGCCGAATCTTCACTTTTCAAGCTACCTTGAGGTATTTTCAGGTCCTCTGCTAGGTTGTCTTCTAGATCTATACATTCCTTCATGCATTCTTGCAAAGTCTGAACTCTCTTTACATATACCAATGATCTCAAAGATCCGTTCAACAATCCTTCCAAAAATAATGACACCATTTTATTTTGGGTAGGTCTCTCTTCTACTGGGCATCGGTCTACATACTGCTTGAATCTTCTTGCAGCCAATCTCATTGATTCGGTAGGGGCTTGCTTGAAGCTATGGATCAATGATGAAGAATTGTTTTTAATTCCTGACTTAGTGAATTCCTCAATCATTTCTTGGTATACTTGCTCCATGTTTTGAAAAGTATTAGGGTCCAATGGCTGAAACCATGCTAATGCTGTGTCTGACAAAGTAAGACCAAAGGACTCGTATTGAATCAAAAAGTCTTCTACCTGTTCGGCTCTGATTACTTGTTTAAATTCAGCTATATGATTGTAAGGTTCACTAGAGCCATCATAGTGGTTTCTCATGCATTTGGCAACTTGGATTGGCCTTAATCGTCTTCCTGCTTCGGTTGGTCTAGGCATCACTGGGAAAATTGGTCTTCCTATTGGTATGCCTGGTCCTCTTGCTACCTGCGGTCTGACTGGAGCATGAATTCCATGTCTTGTGTCAGTAGTTGGTTGAGGTCGGTAATTAGGGTTATTTGCAGGCATTGCGAACTGCACAGGTGGTCTGACTGGGATTTGAGTTTGTTGTGTTTGTTGTGTTTGTTGTGTTTGGCCCGACTGTTGATATGAATCATTATGGGACGTTCCAAGTGGGTTTCTTGAAGTAGTGGCTTGGTTCCTAGGGGGGAACACTGGGATATTCTGATATTTCAACTCAGCTCTTTCTGCTTCTATTATGGGCCAATATCTTCTCTGATTCTTATCCAGATATGTGATGATGGTGGAGAAATCAGGATCTTGTAACTCATAGATGGTGACTGGATTAGGAGCAGCTTCCCAAATTGAAGAATGTGCTCTAAGAAGATGCTCTATCCCATTGATCAAATATACATCCATTAAGGTGTCATCTTGGGGAATCAGGTCTCCTCTCCATATCCTTGCAACCGTAGATCTTCCTCGAGGTGTAGTTACTTGCTCTTCATTCCCTCCTCCATTTAAGTTTGAAGCATTATTTTCTTCACCAATTTCATTAATGTTTTCTGGGTGTTCTGTGAAAACATATTGAATATCTCTTTTGTCCATGTAAAATCCTCCTACGTACTTGACTGCTGGTCTAGGCACTATGTAAGCCTCTGACGCTTTCTTTAACCTAGCCACTGATCTGTTTAGACCATCCAAATAAATAGGGATCTCATTTTGGTTGGTGTTCACATACTCCAAGGAGGTCATGTACTCTCCCTCAATGATTGACATCGTGCCAATCATGGGTACTGTGTTCTGCATATCCTCTGAAGCCATGGGAATTTCTTCCTCTGACTCACTAGAGTCTCTGAATAATGTGAATGGTTACTTGGCTCTGCTACACTACCTACAGAAGAGATTACACTTCTTCGGCTTCCTAGGGTTCTTCCGGATCTCAGGTTCATCCACTTCTGAACTCTGATCAGTCTTTGCTAACCTTTAGCCTCTGGGATTCTTCACTAAAGGTCAGAATTCTAGGAAGAATGTTGGCTGAAAAGAACTTAACCTTAACCTCCAAATTCCACGATCTCTGACTACAGACGATACTTGATCTCAGTATACAAACGATACACGACCTACGAACCAAACGATACACGATCGCTGATGAATATCGCGATCTTTGATCAAAACGATCTTGAGCACAAACGATACTTGGCTCCAAACGATACACGATACTTGCTGGAAACGATACTTGATACTTGGGTCCAAACGATACACGATACTTGAACAAAACGATACTTGATCTTTGGTAAGTATCGCGATCTCTGAAAAGACGATACATGATACTTAAACCAAACGATACACGATCGCTGATGAATATCGCGATCTTTGATCAAAACGATCTTGAGCACAAACGATACTTGGCTCCAAACGATACACGATACTTGCTGGAAATGATACTTGATACTTGGGTCCAAACGATACACGATACTTGAACAAAACGATACTTGATCTTTGGTAAGTATCGCGATCTCTGAAAGACAATACACGATACTTAAACCAAACGATACATGATCGCTGATGAATATCGCGATTATTGATCAAAACGATCTTGAGCACAAACGATACTTGGCTCCAAACGATACACGATCTTTGACGAGGAAATGATCGACGATACTTGAACAAAACGATACTTGATCTTTGGTAAGTATCGCGATCTCTGAAAGACGATACACGATACTTAAACCAAACGATACACGATCGCTGATGAATATCGCGATCTTTGATCAAAACGATCTTGAGCACAAACGATACTTGGCTCCAAACGATACACGATACTTGCTAGGTATCACGATCGCTGAACCAAAACGATACACGATCGACAAAAGTGACGATACATGATACCTGACCGAAGTGATACTTGCTACTGACGATACACGACCTTTGACCAATATGGCGATCTTTGCAAAACGATACACGATACCCAGATTGAAACGATACACGACACTGATCAAGTATCGCGATCGGTAAAGACCAAACGATACTCGATCTGGCACAAGTATCGCGATCTCTGAAGACCAAACGATACACGATCGACGATCTTTGAGGGACGATCTTTGGCACACAATCGTTCAGAGAAACGATCGCTGTCAAAACGATCTCTCAGAGACGATCGCTGGTCAAAAACGATCTCTAACCAAGTATCGCGATCGCTATGAAATGATACTCGATCGGAGGGAAATATCGCGATACTCAACCACAGGAGCAAAACGATACTTGCTAAGTATCGCGATACTCGACCGCGGGAGCAAAACGATATTTGACCCTTAGACAAATTTTGGGAAAGATTTTTTCTAAGTTTTGGTTGTACACATGCTCTACTCTTTCCTCTCTCCTCTCCTCACTCTCTGTATCACCCCAAATCACTCCTTTTCACCTCTGTCAGTACCAAACGATACCTGACGCAGATCGTTTCCCTTTCCAAACCTAATTTACTGAGAAATTTTGATCAAAAGGGTGGGTTAGCTCACCTTGGTAGCTCCTATGATCTCTTTGTCACTTCCCCTTGCTCTGTGCAACCCCAGCTTGCCCGTTTGCTCACTCACGATCTCTGGTGCAGCTCTCACGATACTCGACACTGGAGCTCACGATACTTGCTTTCAAACAAGTGAATTGCAAAATGACTATTTTTGGCTTTTATACTTGAGGTTTTCTTGCTTCAAAGAAAGGCAAATTCCACTAATCTATGACTCACTCCTACTCCAATGACTTGACCTACTCTTTCACTACTCCTACTCTACTCACTTCACTCACTTCCCTAAACTAACAACTCACTATACACACTCCAAGAATGAGAAGTAGCAAGTGCCGCTGAAAATGACTTACCAAAGAAGAGAAAATTTCCACTCCTCCACTTACTTCAATGCAAAAAAGCTACTTACCATCACACGAATGCCTCGGTTTGATTCGTCACTCCCCGGCAACGGCGCCAAAAAGTGTGTTGACCTAAGTACCAACTTAGGGACTTGCGGAGAAAGAGACTATACCTCAATCCCCCCTCAAGTGCATATAGTGGGGATACACGCTTTTAATTATCAATCCAAAGAGTATACAAACCTAGCCGAGTGTATGAGGACATGCAATCATGTAATGATCAATGCGAATGAACTACTCAAAAAGTGTAAATGAGGCAAAGACTTACCCAAACAAGTTCCAGCTGTTGGTCAAGGCGAAACGATACTTGGTGCAGCAACCGTCAGTATTTTGGACTTTTCTCCCTGCTCCAAGCTCCAAACATAGCAAATAGCATATGCGTTTCGAAGCTCTCGAGAAGACGCATCCAATGGCAGTCGTTTCACTCAATTCCGACGCTTCTACTTCAAGTTATGAGCAAAATATTGAGTCGCGGGAAATACTTTCCTACACTTCAGCACTTCCTACACTTCGCACACACCTTACCTACAGCAAATAAACACTTTCATGGATAGACAACCCTCACAAGCACTCTTTCCAAGCAATACACATGCATACAAGCTCACAAAGAAGAAGATACAGAGTGAAGAAGACACAAATTCGAATTTTTGTGCTCTCTATTCTCACAATGGCAAAAGTTCTTTACAAAGAGTCACCTTTGACTTATATACTAGTGCCCTAAAAATGGTCCTTTCACACAAGAGACCGGCACTTTATTCACTAAAAGACTAATTTTCTACTATTTTACATGGGTAAATCTCTAATCTTCTGTGGGGATGCATCTAGAGGACTCCTCTAGTGCATTTACAACGAGAAATATATTACAAGAATGATTATGATACAAAAATATGATGTCTAAATCGGAAAAATTTTGGGGCCCGTCCTTTTCTCTGCTTTGTGCTTTCTTTAGCTCTGCAACACTTGTATGTATGCCTATTGCCCTAACGGGCTACTTATCTTTGTACATTCTCTAGTAATACATTCAGTATTGTATGTTGTGCTCCAAGCTTCTTCTTCTTCCTTGCGCTATTCGGGTGCTTCCACAGACATCTAACTCCAATAATTGGTATCAGAGCAGGTCGTCGCTTCATCTAGGGCATCATCGACACTCCTCGGGTTGTAGTCTCAGAATCCCACAAATTTTGGTGAGCATACTTAGCATGTTTTGGAGATCAAGACTGCTTTGCTCTGTGGTGCCGAAATCACGATGTGTGCTCGTTTCGGCCTCCGAACGCACTATCACAACGGTTGTGCATGCTATTTGATCTTTTTGTGCCAAAGGTATATACCAGTTTTGGTGTGCCAATATAAGCATCTAGAAGTATGCTACAAGTCTAGCGGAATTCATTTGGGTACTTTTGTTCAACGTTTTGAGATACACTCAAGTTTCTACATCAAGGTATTTTAGTCATTGGCCATGGCTGAAAGCACTGATGTATTCCATATCTTGGCTGTTGAGGATAAGTTGGATGGTACCAACTACTCATTATGGGCTTATATGATGCGACATGTATTGGTTGCAAAAGGACAATGGAACATTGTGCAAGGTGTTGAAAAACATCCTATCACACTTGCAACTCTTACAACTGCAAGTACTAAAGTTGATGCAGAAGGTGTCAAAGATGATGATATTCTGCATATTCCTATTCGTGTTGCGGTTTTTGCTGCACCTACTATAGAGCAAATTCATTGGGATGGCAGAGATGCCCAGGCACATGCATTGATAGCTTTGTCTATCAAACGTGCCATTATTCCTCACATACGCTCTTGTAGAAGAGCTAAGGATGCTTGGATACACTTACCACATTGTACCAAGCTAGGAATGAGGCTCCTGTTGTTTACCTCCGAAAACAGTTGGAGAGTGAGCACATGAATGAAGGTGATTCTATGGATAGTTTTCTAACAAAGATCAAAGAATTGAAGGAACATTTGATTTTTGTGGATGAGGTTATACTAGATAGCTCACTTGTGTAGACCGTTCTGAATGGTCTTCCTGATTCATATCAAAGTTTTGCTTCTACTCTTTGGTTGATGATGAAAGGCAATCCAAATGCCTTGTCATTTGAGGAGTTAATCTTTGTTCTATTGCAGGAGGATCATTCCAGGCAGAAGAGGTCCATTGTGCATGTTGTAGATAAAGCTTTCCTAGCTAGTCAGAAGGGCAAAGGAAAATGGAGCTCTTCATCTGCTAATTTTGCACAGTTGAAGAGGGAAGACAAAGATGAAAAGAAATAAAAAAAGCAGAAATTCTTTTGCAAGTACTCTAAAGGAAATAATCATATCATAAAGAACTGTCAAAAACTAGCTGCTAAAGAGGCAAAGAAGAAAGAGGTTGGAATGGTTGTTGCAGAGGCCTCTACATCAAAAACAGAGTGTACAAATCTTGTGCATGAAGAAGAATGGGTTTTTACTACTGTTTGCAGTTTTGACCCATCTTCTCATGAGCAGTGCATGTGCAGTAGACTTAGATGTTTGGTACTTTGATAGTGGGGTGACCAAACATATTACCTCGCAGCACAATTTCTTCTCTTCACTCAAGCCTGCCCCTGGGGAATACTGTTACATGCACCAACAAGTCCTCTTATCCTATTATGGGAGTTGGTAAGATCATTTGACTACTGCTGATGGTAGTTCTTTCACTTTGTCAGATGCTTTGTTTGTGCCAGGGATCAAGAAAAATCTGTTATCAGTTTCTGCATTAGCCAAGATTGTCTTGGTTGTAAAATTTGTTGATGATAGATGTGCAGTTCATGATCTATCAAATGGCAATGCGATTATGGCTTCTGGAATTTTATGTTGTGGGCTGTATAAGATCATAGACTATGAAAGATCTGTAAATGATTAAGCATGTGCAGTACATGATTCTCAGGCTATGTCAGACGCAAAGCTTTGGCACACATGCTTTGGTCATCTGAATTTTGGTAGTTTGCTATGCCTGCAAAAATCTGAAATGGTGTTCTCCTTGTCCAAACTTGAGGCACCTTTGAAAACATGTCTGTGAAGGTTGTATTTTGGGCAAAATGCAGTGCTCCTCCTTTCCAAAAGATGGTTCAGTTCGGGCTACTCAAAAATTGTAGCTTGTACATAGTGATGTCTATGGTCCTATGCAGACACCTTCTTTTGGAAATTACCTTTACTTCGTGACTTTCATTGATGATTTTTCCAGGCATGCATGTGTATATCCATTGAAAGGAAAGTCCGAAGTGTTCATGTGCTTCAAACAGTTTTTGGTTTTGGCTGAAAATCTGTCAGCATGTAAAATGGGCCCCTTCCATTCTGATCGAGGGGAGGGAATATATGTCTTATAATTTTAATGCATTTCTGGCTGAACGTGGGATAAAACACCAGTGTACAGTGTTGTATACACCTCAATGGAATGGAGTTGCTGAACAGAAGAACATTTCACTCACGGAGATGGCGAGGTGTATGGTCAAGAGTCAGGCTTTACCACATAGTTTCTGGCTTGAGGCTGTCATGTGTGCAACATATGTACTTAATAGGTGTCCCACTAAAGCACTCGAGTCTATCACTCCATATGAGGCTTGGCATGTTCGCAAGCCATCTCTTGCTCATCAGCGTGTTTTTGGTTGTTTGGCATATGCATTAGTGCTTGAACAACATGGCACAAAATTGGATGATAAAGTAGTAAAATGTATTTTTGTTGGGTACAATTCTAAAAGTAAAGGCTATCATTTGTATCATCCACAGACTAAAAGCATTCTGGTTAGCGATGATGTTTTTGTGGAAGATGCTATTCAGCCATTGCTTTCATGTACTAAGGAGACATTTGTTGGATCCAAAGACATTTATGATACTTTGCTACTTCTTTTTACAGGTGGACAATCTAGTGCTGGTCCTAATGAGGCAACTTCTCAACCTTTGCAGGTTTCATGTGATGATGGAGATCATCCCATTCTGATGCAGATTTACATGATGCACTTGTTGATGAGAGAGTTGATGGTACAATTGACAGGTATAAATCTAGGCTTGTTGCAAAGGGTTATGCAGAGGAAAGAGGCATTGATTTTGATGAAACCTTTGCTCCTAGTTGCCGAATGACTACTGTTCATAGCATCTGTGCACTTTCTGCTCATCATGGTTGGAATGTACATCAGTTGGACATTAAAACAACACTTCTAAATGGTGACTTGCATGAAGAGTTGTATTTTTTTCAACCCCATGGCTTTGTGCAGAAAGGGCATGAAAACTAGGTATGTAGGTTAAAGAAGGCATTATATGGTTTTGAGAGCAGTCCAACTGAAAGCACCATATATGTCAAGTGTGCTAATGATGTACTTCTGATCATTGTGGTGTATGTTGATGACATCTGCTCACTAGTCCTCATGAGAAGCATATTGCTGATTTCAAGGCTGATTTACATGCCTCATTTTGAGATTTCTGATTTGGGGCATTTGCATCATTATTTGGGCATTCAGTTTATGCACGTTGATGGTGGAATGGCTTTGTATCAAACAAAATATATTGACACATTATTGCAGCATTTTGGCCTTGAAGATTGTAAACCTATTGCCACTCCTATGGAAACAGGTTTACGACTGGTCTTCATAATGCTGGAGATGCATTTGATGTTGTTCGCTATCAGTAGGCTGTTGGATGCTTGATTTACTTATGCATTACTCGACCCAATATTCAGTTTGTTGTCTCACAGATGAGCAAGTTTACGCATTGCCCAAGAGTCAAGCATTGGTAGGCAGTTAAGCGCATCTTTTGCTACTTGAAAGGTACTCGACTACTTGGGTTGTTTTATCCCAAGGGGGGATCACTATTGCCAAATTTGCATGCTTTTTCTGACTTTGATTGGATTGGTTGCCATGACACTCATGTGTCCACTAGTGGCTTCTGCTTCATGCTTGTTAGCTCATGTATATCTTGATTGAGCAAGAGGCATCATACTATGGCCACTTCCAGTTGTGAGACTGAGTATAGGGCAGCTTTCACAGCGACTATTGAGTGTGTGCGGCTCAGATGCCTTATGGCTGATTTGGATGTTGGTTAGTCTTCTGCCACCACCATCTTCACTAACAGCCAAAGCACATTGGCAGTTGTGAGGAACCCTATATTCCATGCTCGCACTAAGCACATTGTGGTGCATTATCATTATGTCAGGGAGAGGTACTCTACTGGGAGATCAGCTTGGCGTATGTGCCCATGCAGGAGAACATTGCAGACCTTTTCACAAAGGCTCTACCTAGGGAGAAGTTTGACGCTTTCTACAAAGCTTTGGGCTTACTTCCTTCTGTGGAGTGATTTCCACATAGCTTGGCACTTCCTTACACATGAGTGCGAGCTCCTTGTTCACCGCATCACTCCCAAGGGGGATTTTTTGATATATTTAGGTAGTGATGTGTGTGAACACACTAGGACCACCGAGGCACTTTTTTCCCTCTTTAGGGGGTTTTTCCCCCGGCTTGTATATATGCCTATTGTCTTCACAGGCTACTTATCTTTGTACATTCTCTAGTAATACATTCAGTATTTTGTGTTGTGCTCCAAGCTTCTTCTTGTTCCTTGTGTTGTTCGCGTGCTTCCGTAGACGTCTAACTCCAACATTCCTTATACATGAGTGCAAACTCCTTGTTCACCGCATCATTCCCAGGGGCGATTTGTTCACATATTTTGATAGTGATGTGTGTGAACACACTAGGACCATTGAAGCACTTTTTTCCCTCTTTCAAAGTTCATCCCATTAAGCAAAAAATTTAATCTAGAAAAAGAGTTTTTTGGAATAGATTCATTCAGAATATGAACTATAAAGTTCTAACTCAAAACAGTGAGAAAATAAGGTTGAATTGAAAGACCTATTTTGTACAGACACTATTTAAGTTCTCCAAGTCATAACCAAATCTATAATTTGACTTAGGAATTATATTTTATTTCACTATTCCCATTCAAATGATTTAGAAAAGAAATCTTGAGGCACTTCTTTCCTTCTTTAGGAGGTTTTTTCTTGTGGCTTGTATATTCACCTATGACCTTAAGATGTCACTCATTTTTATACATGCACTTGGTAATACATTCAATGTTTTGTTGTACTTCAAGCATCTTCTTTTTCGTTTTTCTATTTTCATGCTATTATAGAATCCAAAATCCAAAAATTGGTATCAAGTCAAGTGGTTGCTTCATGTAGGAAATTATCGACAACCCTTTAATCATAGTCTCAAACTCCCATAAAAAATGGTGAGAATGAAGATTTTGATTTCACCTTGCTTTGGCCTTTGAGTGCACTATCACAATGAGTCTACATGAAATTTCATCCTCTTGTGTCAAACATATATATAGGTTATGGCTCGCTAATACAAGCACCTCAAATTCTAGTATGGGGTTAATAGAGCTAGATAGGGTGTTTGTGTTCAACATCATTTGAGATACAATCTATTTTTTGAATGAGGGTATATAGGCACCAAGCATGGCTAAGAGAAATCATGTATTCATTATGTTCGCTATTAAGGAAAAGTTTGATGTCACTAACTATCCATTGTGGGCATATATGATGTGTCAATATTGGGAGAGACTCAGCTATGGAATATGGTCCAGGATGTTCAAAACTTCCTACTACACCTGCAAATCCAATTACTGAAGATGATGTTAATGGTGTTGAAGATGAATATCTTTACTTTCTTGGTTGTGATGCAGTTCCTACTGCACCTTATATAGAGCAACTTTCTTGGGATGGTAGAGATTCTCAAGCACATGCACTAATACATTTCACTATCAAACATCCCATCATCCCTCACATTGTCTCTTACAAGATAGTAAAGGATGATTGGGATACACTTATAACTTTATACAAGGAAAGAAATGTGCCTCATGTTTCTTACCTCTCAAAAATGTTGGAGAGTGAGGATATGAAGCTAGGAGATTCTATGGATGATATCTTTACAAAGATCAAAGATTTGGAGCACTTAATTTTTGCTAATGAAATCTTGCCACATAGTTCATTTTTGGAGATTGTTCTTAATGATCTTAGATATTCATATCAAATTTTTTCTTTGACTCTTTAATTGATGATGAAAGAAAATCCAAATGCCTTAATATTTGAGTATTTAGTCTCTATTCTATCACAAGAAGATTAGTCCAAATAGAACATGTTAACTATGAGTGTTGCAGATCAAGCTTTCTTAGCTAATTAGAAGGGCAATGATAAATAGAGCTAGTTAGATTAGTCCAAATAGAACATGTTAACTATGAGTGTTGTAGATAAATCTGTTAGAAGGGCAATGATAAATAGAAAGAAAATCCAAATGCCTTAATATTTGAGTATTTAGTCTCTATTCTATCAGAAGAAGATGAGTCGAAATAGAACATGTTAACTATGAGTGTTGCACATCAAGCATTCTTAGCTAGTTAGAAGGACAATGATAAATGGAGCTTATCTATTAGTAAGTAGAAATCCGCTAATGATGTATGTTCAGGAAGGAAGAAAGACATGATAAGAAAATAGAAAAGAAGAAACACTTTTGCAATTACTATCAATAATATGATCATTTTATAGGGATTTTCCCAATTTCCCTAAAAAAAGGCAAAAAGAAAAGAACTTGGAATTGTTGTTGTAGAGGCCTCAACACCTAAAGCAGATTCTTCTAATCTTGTTCCAAATGAAGAATGGTAATTTAATGTTGTTTGAATGATATGACCTATCTTCTCATTGGGCACTATATGTTTCTAGTAGAATTAGATGTTTCATATTTTGATAGTCGGGCAACCAAACATATTACATTGCAATGTAGTTTATTGAGTTCACTTGAGCCTGCCACAACAAGGAATATTGTCACATGTGCTAACAACTCCTTTTATCTTGTAATGGGAGTTCGTAAGATCATTCTCGTGTCTATTGATGGAAGTTCTTCAACATTCATAAATTCTTCATATATGCCAAGGATCAAGAAAAATATGATGACAGCCTCAGGATTAGCCAAGAATGGTTGGTTGTCAAGTTTCTTTTATGAAAAAGGTACAATTGATGGTCTCTCAAATGGTGATGTTACTAGTGTTCTTGAATTTTATGTCATGGATTATATAAGCTCATAGACTTTGCAAAATCTATGGATAACTTTTATCCTTTAGAGTTCAAGATTTTCATGCTTTCTCGTATGCAAAACTTTCACATGCATGCTTTCGTCATCAAAAGTTTTCTATTCTACTTTGCCTATAGATATCTAAAATGATGTCATCTTTGCCCAAACTTGAGGTGGCTTGCAAAAATGTCATGAAGCATGCTTTGTCAATATAATGATTGTTGGTTTGCTTTTGCCTCTAGATATCTTAAATGATGTCCTCTTTTCCCAAACTTGAGCTGCCTTCCAAACATGTCATGAAGGATGTAATTTGGGCAAAATGCAAAATTTTCTATCCCAAAAAGTGTTTGAGTTTGAGCTGCTCATAAATTGCTTCTAGTTCATAGTTATGTATGTGGTCCTATGCAAACACCATTTGGGAACAACCTGTACTTCAAAACTTTTATCAATGACATCCCATGCATATGTGGTTGTATCCTTTGAAAGTAAATTTAGGAACTTTAGTAGCCCTTATACGTTCCAAATGATCATGAGGATCATGCCATTTTTTATGTAGATTTACATGATGCAAGTGTTGATAAAAGGTCTAACATTTATGAGGCTAAAACTATGCCTAAATGGCTAATACAAACTTTGATAGATAGCAAGTTAGATGCACCTTTTTCATATCATAGTCATTCCAGCTCTTGTAGTGCTTCATTTGCATTGAATTTCTATTCAATGGCTATCTCTAGTCTTTGTGATGAGAATGAGCCTATTTCTTTTGGTGATGCAAAGAATCCAAAAAATCATATGGCTCCTACTACTCAATCACAATATATTGTTATTTTAAAGAATGGTACCCAATCTTTATATTATTTGCTTCCTGGTAAAAAGGTCATTTGCACTAGATGGTTATAGAGACTAAAACATAAGACTAATGAAAACATTGACAAGTATAAGGTGAGGCTTGTTGCCAAAGGGTATGCTTAAGATAGAGGCATTAGTTTTGATCAAACCTTCGCTCGCACATGTCCATGACCACCGTTCATAGCATTTGTGCACTTGTAGCTCACCATGGTTGGAATGTACACTAGTTGGAAATTATGAATTCATTTCCAAATGGTGACTTCCATGAAGAAGTGTATGTACTTCAAACCCATGGTTTTGACCAAAAATGGCATGAGGAAAAATTGTGCAAGTTGAAAACGGCATTATATGGTTTGAAGCAAGCACCATGTGCTAGGTCTGATAGATACATGTGTACTAGATAGCACATGGTTTTGTGAATAGTTGAACTAAGAGCACCTTATATGTGAATCATGTAGATGATCTACTTATGATGATTGTTATATATGTTGATGTCATGGCTCTCACTACTCCAAATGAGAAGCATATTGCTGAGTTTAAGAGGGATTTGCATGCCTATTTTGAGATGTCAGATTTGGGGCATTTACAACATTTTTTGGGCATTTGATCTATGTAAATTTTATGGGGAATAGCTTTATGTCAAACAAAATTTTTTGACAAATTTTTGTAGCATTTTGGCCTCTATGATTGCAAGCCTATTTCCTTTCCCATGGAAACAAGTTTATGATTGAGTCTGTTATGCTTGAGATGCATTTGATGTTCTTCTCTATTAGCAGCCTATTGGGTGCTTGATTTACTTATGCACAACTCAGTGTGATATTTAGTTTTTTTATCTCTCGGATGAGCAAGTTTATGCATTACCTAGGTTTAAATCATTGGCAAGTGATTGAGCACATCTTTCAGTACTTGACCTTTTACTTGGATTATTCTATCCCAAGGGGGATTATTACCACTAGATTTACATGCTTTTCCTAACTTAGGCTAGGCTTGTTTCTTTTACACTTGTGTGTCAACTAGTGGTTTTTGCTTCATGCTTAGTATGTCATGCAAATTTTCATTGCATTAGAAGAAATGTACTCTGGCCACTAGTAGTTGTGAGACTCAGTATAAGCAAAATGATTATTGAGTGTGTATGGCTAAGAGTTCCCTTTGGTTGGTTTGGGTATTTTTCTTTCCTCTTTTGTGACCATCTTCACTTACACTCGAATGTCACGAGGAAGGAGATAAGGAAGAGAGCTCACACACACTCTCACTCTCAAGGAGAAGCACACACACAAATCGAGGCAAGGAAGAATGATCTTCTTCTTCTTCTTCTTCTATTACATAAAAAGGAATGTACAAGAATGACCTAAAAACAAGAATACAACAGTGCAATATATAAAGACCAGTACATAAGGAAAAACCTAATGTCTACAAATGAGTGAGCTGGCAAGAAACAAATGTGCCATCACTCTCGGTAGATAAATCTAATAAAGCTCAATGAAGTGTCCTTGACATATGCTGGTGTGACCACTATACATATCAGAGAAATGAAAAAGTGATACGTATCATCCTGGATCATCACATGTTGAGCTTGATATCTCAACACTCCCCCTCAAGCTCAACGTCATATCTTGTAATGCAAGCATCTCCCGAAACTTCTTCAACTTCTCACCTCCAAGTGCTTTAGTGAAAATATCAGCAACCTGCTCACCTATTCTCACATAACAAGATCAGTATCACTTGCTAATACCTTCTCCCTGATGAAGTGATAATGTATGTTGATATGCTTTGTTCTAGCATGGAAAATAGCATTTCATGTTAATTGTATGCTGCTAAGATTATCACAATGAATAGTGATAGGCTTTTGCACTTCCACACCTAAATCTGCAAGTAGCATCTCTAGCCATGATGCCTCACATGTTGTCATTGCAACACCTCTATACTTAGCCTCTATACTCGACAAAGAAATAGTGGGTTGCTTCTTGCTGCTCCATGTAGTAGTTGCACTCCCAAGTGAGAATAGAAAACCACTAGTAGATCTTATATCTGGAATGCCACCACCCCAATCTGCATTGATGTATCCATAAACCTGCAAGTCTACACCAGCCTCATAAAAAAATGCATAATCCAAAGTGGCAGTCACATAACGTAGAGTGCGCCTCAAAGCATCCAAATCTGGCTTCTTGGGAACCTGCATAAATTGACTTTCAAGTCCAATTGTGTAGCTAAGGTCAAGCCTTATAATTGTGAGATATATCAAACTTCCCACAATTTTCCTATACATAGTAGCATTTTCCAATGCTTCAGCTGAGGTGGTATCTAGCTTCAAATTCTGATCTAATGGCATAGAAATTGGCTTATAATCAGCCATACCATACTTTTGCAGCATATTCAAGGCATACTGCCTTTGTGACATCCATATACTTGTTTCTGTATGAATAAACTCAATGCCCAAGAAATAGTGTAGCACACCAAGATCTTTCATGTCGAATTCCTCCATAAAAAGTTGCTTTACCTCTTTGATGCTTTCCTGATTATCACCACCTACAATCAAGTCATCAACATAAATAGCCACAATTGTGATGCCATCATCAGCCTTCCTTGCATATAGTGAATGATCTGCATCACACATAGAAAACCCAATGCTGGTTAAGTAATCAGCAATCCTTGCATGCCATGCACGAGAAGCTTGCTTCAGCCTATACAAAGCCTTCTACAACCTGCAAACATGTTCTGGATGCTTTGAATCTTCATGTCCTTGTGGCTGGTCCATATATACTTCTTCCTGTAACTCACAATGTAGGAAAGCATTCTTCACATCCATCTGATGCAAAGTTCATCATTTTGTTATAGCTAATGCAACAAGTGTTCTCACAGTAGACATTTTAGCTACAGGGCTGAATGTTTCCTCATAATCAATGCCATATGTATGTGCATATCCTTTAGCTACTAATCATGCTTTATACCTGCTTATGCTACCATCAGCATTATGCTTTACCTTGTAAATGCATTTGCAGCCTATGGGTTTCTTTCCTTGCGACAATGGAACCAGCTTCCATGTATCATTCCCATAAAGTGCAACCATCTCCTCATCCATAGCTTTTTCCCAATCTACACTTCCAATTGCATCTTCATATAGTTGTCATACATCAATCATTGCATTGAATTACGCATATTCCCAGATCTTCTTGGTCCTGGGTCACTTCTCCTTGTATCATCTGCATGTGCATTTCTTACTCCTTGAGTCTTCACAGAGGTCAATCCAAGTTCCTCATCAAGAATCTTTTCTGAACCACTTGAATCGCCATCAACATCTTCAAAACCTGCACATGTTTTATGACTAGCAGAAAGTTTTTCTTTACCTTTCTTGGATGTATTTGATGAATTTGCTAGACTAAAATTTCCACGCAATCTTTCACTCCATGGATTTGAGTTCGAAATATTGCTTGGTGATGCATCCAGTCCACTCAGAACTTGAGCTTCTCCACCTGATTTGGCTCATGATTTAGTCCTTCTTTGGCATGTTCATAGAAGCTTGACATTTCATCAAACACCACATCTCTGCTCACCTTTACCTGTCATGTGAGTGGGTTATAACATTTATATCCCTTTTACTCAAGGGAGTATCCAATGAAGACTCACTTTTCTGCTTTTGGATCAAGCTTTGTTCTCAATTCATCTCGAACATGTACATATGCAATAAAGCCAAAAACTTTCAGATGTGATAAGTTTGGGTTTTTACCTATAAACTTCTCTTTAGGTGTAACTTGATGTACAATAGTGGTTGGAGTTCTGTTCATAATGTATACAGCAATATGCACAGCTTCTACCCAATAACAATGAGGCATATTCTTCTCAGCCATCAAGGCTTTTGCTATTTTTGCAATATGTCCATTTTTTCATTTAGCAACGCCATTCTATTGTGGTGTGTACCTGCATGAGAACTGATGCCGATTTCCATTATTTTTTAGAAAACTGCTGAACTCATTTGACATGTATTCACCTCCTCTATCAGATCTTAATGTCTGAATGTACTTCCTTGTCTGCTTTTACACCATAGCTTTAAAATTTTGGAAGTGGGTGAACACCTCACTCTTCTCTTTCATGAAAATACTTTGCGTGTATAGTCATCAATGAAAGTAACATAAAACCTACAACCGTCCATAGATGTGTTCTTTCCAGGATCCCAAACATCTGTATGTGCTATTTCTAGCACATTCTCACTAACATGCTTCTCATGCAAAAATGATGATCTTGACTGTTTACCAAATTGACATGCTGCACATACCTTTTGCATCTCTACAACCTTGAAATTTGGTAGTCCATGGACAGTCTCCTTTGACTGCATCGATTTCAGCCTTTGCAATTTTGCATGTCCAATCCGTTTGTGCCAGATCTCTATATTAGGAATAACTCATGCACCTTTTGCAAACATGGCTGCATTCATTTTAGGAATTTTCACATTTAAGGTGAACATCCTACCCACTTTGTTTCCTTTGGCAATTAATCTTCCATCCCATATGTATTCTTCTACATATACTTGCTGCCTTTTGTTATTTCGATTCTTCAACTTACAATCACGTTCAAAGTGTCCAGGTTTACCACAATTCTAGCATCCTTTATTATCACTACGTGAATCATTTCTTTGGAAATTTCTGCGACCTCTTTGGCTCCCCCTGCCTCAAAATTGTCCTCTTCCTCTTGCATGATTTTGTTGTTGACCTTCGTCTTGGTTATTGTTTCCTCTTCCACTTCCAAAACCTCTTCCTCTTCCTTAGGAAATTCTTCATTTTGAATCTCCAAGCATGGAAGTTGTTCTTGTCTAGCTTATCGCTCATAAGCTGACTCATTCCATCTGCATTTACCACTTCTGCAGCAATTCACAACACTACAAAACACTACAAGAAGCACTTCTGCTTGAACACTCTGGCACTATGATGTGACAGTTCAATCTTAGAAAAACATAGATTTCGTGTATCAATAGTACACAAAATCGCTTGAAATTCTGGATCTTGAATATATGAGTGTTTCCAAACACAATGCAAGTTATAGTTTCTGAAATTGACCTGGTCTTTTTGTGGGCTCCACCTTGCGGGCTCGAAATAGAGCTCGAGATGGCTCCAAAACTTCAATCTGACAAAAACAAGTAAACCTAAAGGGATAACTCTCAAAAATATTTTGACATCTTCTACCTTCACTCTGATTTTCGTAGGAAACGGAGGTCGTTTGTGAATCACATTTTCTCCACACCTTGCCACATACTCTTCACCCTCGCCTTCTCCATGAGCTCTCTACAACCAGGCTAGCTTTGATACCATGTCACAAGGAAGGAGATAAGGAAGAGAGCTCACACACACACTCTCACTCTCAAGGAGAAGCATACACACAGATTGAGGCAAGGAAGAACGATCTTCTTCTTCTTCTTCTTCTTCTTCTTCTTCTTCTTCTTCTTCTATTACATAAAAAGGAATGTAGAAGAATGAACTAAAACCAAGAAAACAACAAGTGCAATATATAAAGACCAGTACATAAAGAAAAACCAAATGTTCGCGAATGAGTGAGCTGGTAAGAAACAAATGTGACATCACTCTCTATAGATAAATCTAATAAAGCTCAATGAGATTTCCCTGACATATGCCAGTGTGACCACTATGTTGGTGTGTGTAGAAGTGCGAGAGACACACAAGAAGCACACACAAGGAGCACAGATGCAGCAAGACAAACGAAGAAGATGATGGTTGGAATAGCTCTCTCTATTGACGATGAACTTAACTAGAGTAAGAGTTGAATAATATCCCTAAGTACAAAGTACCACCACATATGAGCGTATCAAGTATCTATTAACATGGGAAAAAAAACTCTAGCCAACACTAGAGTAAAAAGTGCCCATGTATAGGGAAAAGGTTCACATCAACGCTACCCAAGGAACACATAAGTGTAACAAACCCCCCTGGAGTGAATGATGTGAATACATACAGGGAGTGACAGATCAGCCTCCACAAGGTAACAAGCCTAAAGCTTTGCGAAAAGCTTCAAACTTTTCCTTTGGAAGAGCATTGGCGAATATGTCTACCACATTATCTTGTGTAGGGACATATACAAAATCAATATCTCTTGCATGAAGGTGCTCTCTCACATAGTGATAGCGCACCTCAATATGTTTGGTCCGTGCATGAAACACTGGGTTTCGTGCAACAGCCAAAGCACTCTGACTATCAGTGAGAATATGCGTAACAACATCAATTTGCATGCAAAGATCCATCAATAGGTGTCTTAGCCATATACACTCCACTGTAGCTGTGAAAATTTCCCTGTACTCAACTTCACAACTTGATGTCGCCACTGTAGGCTGCTTCTTACGCAACCAAGATATGCATGAGTCTCCAAGAAAAAAGAAATTACCACTAGTGGACACATGAGTATCATAACAACGAGCCTAATTACTATCTATAAAAGCATGCAAGCATGGCTGAACATCTTTGCCATTAAAGAGACCTAAGCTCAAAGTGCCACTGAGATATCTAAACACACGTTTCACCGCTTGCAAATGCTTAGTGCCAGGGCTATGCATGAATCGACTCAACTGGCAAACTCCATACTGTATATCCGCCCTTGTGTTGCATGCATATATAAGACATCCCAAAGCTTGATGATAAAGAGAAGTGTCAAATGCATCACTAGAATCCTCAACTGAGAACCTAAATCCTGTCTCAACTAATCTGGAAACTAGCTTGCAATCCTCAAAGTCAAAACACTGAAGTAGTTTTTCAACATACTTTGTTTGATGCATAACAATTCCCCCCTCAACGGATACAAAATGGATGCCCAGATAGTAGCTCAAAAGACCAAGATAAGTGCCATCAAAAGTATGTTGCAAATCAGCCATAAGAATGTTAGGTTTTGCATCACATGACCCAATCAAGAGTATGTCATTGACATAAAGAACAAGCACTATAAGATCAGCCCCATTTTTGCGTACATAGAGTGTGCTTTCAATCGGACTACATGTGAAGCCAAGAGCAATCAATTGCTTATGGATTTTGTCATACCATGCATGTGGAGCTTGCTTGAGACCATACAAGGCTTTATGCAAGCGACAAACCATATGCTCTTTCCCTTTCATAGCAAATCTAGGAGGTTGCTTCACGTAAACCTCTTCTTGCAAATCACCATTCAAGAAGGCTATTTTTATGTCCAATTGATACATTTTCTAACCTTGATGGTCAGCCAATGCAACCACGGTACGAATGGTAGTCATATGTGAAGTAGGTGCAAACATTTCCTCATAGTCAATGCCATATTGTTGCGCATATCCTTTGGAAACCAATCTAGCTTTGTAGCGATCAATGCTGCCATCAGATTTTCTCTTAATCTTGTAAACCCACTTTGTACCAATACCATTCTTTCCTTTTGGCACTTCACATAACTCCTAGTACCATTCCTATGTATGGAATCCATTTCTAATTGCATATCACTCATCCATTGTGGATCATCACATGCATCTTCAAAAGAAAGTGGCTCTTCATTACATGTTGTAGTAATAAGAGAATAATCCACAAAGTTACTTGATGCATGGTGAGAGCTTGATCTTGTTCTACCAAGTAAAGGTGCACTCAATTTGCTATCCTGCAAAGTTTGTTTTAGCCACTTTGGCATAGATTGTGCACTCTTGATAGACATGCATTCATTATGTAATACATCTTCAACATGTACATCATGCGTGGGCTGAATTTCATACTCATTTTCAGCCATATTTTGATGCAAATGTTCAGCCATATGTGGCTAGAAATTTCTAGTAGCTTTGATAATTTTTGGTTGAAATTTTTTAGCCATGTTTGGCTGGAAGTTCTCTACATTTTCAGCCCTATTTGGTTGGAATTTTTCAGCCCTTTGAGCCTCAGTTGGCTGTTCTACATGGCCATAGTCAAGAGCACCATTTTGGAACGAAGGCATGAGTGTATCGAACACATCTTGTGAGCTAACTGTTGGTTGTTTTTAGCATTCGAGTAGAGGGAAAACTCAATTTTCAGCAAATACCATATCTCGACTCACAATAATTGTGTTCGTCAATGGATGGTACAGATGATATCCCTTACTTTGAGCACTATAACCAACAAACATACATTTCTTTGCCTTGTCATCAAGTTTGTGATGTTGTTGTGATGGCACAAGAGAATATGCCAAACAACCAAAAACATGCATATGACTAACCATAGGCTTATGACCATTCCAAGCCTCATAAGGAGTGATGACTCTCAATGCTTTTGTAGGGCAGCGATTTAACACATAATTTGCACACATGATCGCTTCCATCGAAAACTTATCAAGAAGATGCTTTCCTTTAACCATACATCGTGCCATTTCAAGTAGAGTGCTATTTTTATGCTCGGCAACACCATTTTCCTGAGGTGTATATGGCACCGTACATTGGTGTGAAATACCTCTTTCATGAAGAAAAGCATTAAACTCATGTGACGTGTATTCACCATCACCATTCGTGCATAGAGTCAAAAGTTTCTGTGAAGAAATTTTTTCATCCATAGCTAAAAATGCTTTGAAGCAAGAAAATACCTCATTCTTTGCTTTCATAGGATACACCCATGTATGGCGAGTAGCATCATCAATGAAGGTAACAAAATATACATGCTTCCCAAAAGATGGAGTCTTGACGGGACCACATACATCACTATGAACAAGCTGCAATTTTCTTGTAGTGTGTGTATGACCATCTTTTGGAAAAGAAGCACGATGCATTTTTCCAAGAATGCAACCTTTAAATGCATGCTTTTCAATGGACTCAACTGTAGGCAAACCAATAACCATGTCCTTCTTTTGCAAGTAAAGCAAACTATTGAAGTTCAAGTGACCAAAACAAGCATGCCAAAGCTCCATTTTAGCCATGGAAGAAGTATGAGCAACCAAGGCATTCGAGGTAGCCCTCTTGTATGTATCCATGTGATACAAACCATTACATAATGTACCGGACATCACGATAACATCGCCATTGCTGAAATCATGAACCATACACTTATCATCAACGAAGTGTACATGAAGTCCAGCTTTGGCAATCAACAAAACTGAAATTAAGTTCTTCTTGATACCCGGCACATACAATGCATTTTTCAAGAGAATCACACCTCCATTTGCACCTGTAAGCTCAATTTCTCCTACTCCAATGATAGGATAAGAGGCATTGTTTGCACACACCACATGTCCTCCTTTGGGTGCATCTTTCAAAGAGGCAAAAAATCTTTTGCATGATGTTATGCGCTTTGAAGCACCACTATCAAAGAACCAATCCGAATCAGCCTCACTCACAACCATACATTTAGAATGTAAAGAAGCATCATAATGACATCTAACAACACATGCCCAAAAATCTTGAGCCATGTTATCTTCATCATTCTTTACATTTTTTGAGTTTTCAGGAATAGACATGTTGAATTCCTTCTTCTTTTCATTGCGTTTAGCAAGCTTTCTACAGTCATCAATAGTATGACTAGCCTTTGGAGAATATTTGCATCTCTTCTTCTTTTGCAAATCACCATCATTAGAGAAATTAGTGGAAGAGGAAGCTTGAGGCTTTGGTTTTGATGAACCCAAAGCTGAACCATACTTGCCTTTCCCCATTTGTGAGATAGCAAGTGCTTGTGTTCCCTCAATCAAACCACTCCTATTTGCTCTAGATTGCTCTTCTTGCAAAAGAAGAGACACAACCTCATCAAATGCATACATATTAGGATTTCCTTTTGCAACCAAACGGAGTGTAGTAGCAAAGCTTTGAAAAGATTCTGGTAATCCTTTCAACAATGTAGAAATGAGTGATGCATCCAGAATGATCTCATCTATGTTTGCCAATTGCTATTTCAAGTCCTTGATGCGTGTCACATACACATCCATCAACTCATTTTCAGCCATACATACATCCTCAAGTTTCTTCCTCAAGTATGCAACACGTGCTTCATTACACACGACATACAAAGAAGCAAGAGTGACTGTCCCATGCCTATCGTGATGTAGAACATGACTGAATGTGTGGAATTATATGATGCTTCACAGAAAGCACAATCAATGCATGAGCTTGAGCATCTTTTCCCTCCCATCTAAGCTCCTACTTTGTAGGTGGAGAAGGAGAAACCACTATACTTCAAGAAGAAGCTCCATCTGTGATAGTAGATTGTGAAGTAGAAGAACCTGTGGATCTTTGATCTACATCTGCCACTATGTTCCAAAGTTGTTAAGTAATAAGAACATGCTTCATCATGTAAGACCACATCGGATAGTTGGTCCCATCAAGCTTATCTTTAGCTTGAAGCATGCCAAACAATTCATTGCTCCCCACCATTTCACTAAGGAACAAGAAAGTGACAAAAACGTTACTTCGACGAAAGCTAAAATGAGTGCTGAAATTTCAGCTCACAAACCGTCACTCTGATGGTGATTTTGACTACACAAATGGCTTCAAAATGGGGGTAAAACCCTAGGGCACCTGGTGGAAATGTTTCTTGGCTGCTGAAATTCACAGTTCTATGCTCCAAAGTCGATTTGCACTGTTAAAAGTGCGTGCACGCCGCGATGCGAAAAACCAAAACTTGAGAAGGAACTGAACCTACTATGATACGACTCATGGGTGTGTGGAGGAGTGTGAGAGACACATGAGAAGCACACACAGCGAGCACAAACGCAGCAAGACACACGAAGAAGACGATGGCTGGAATAGCTCTCTCTATTGAGGACGAACTTAAATGGAGTAAGAGCTGAATAATATCCCTAAAGTACAAAGTACCACCACATATGAGAGTATGAAGTATGTGGTAACATGGGGAAAAAAACCTCTAGCCAACACTAGAGTAAAAAGTTCCCATGTATAGGGAAAAGGTTCACATCAAAGCTACCCGAGGAACACATAAGTGTAACACACTATACATGTCAAAGAAATGAAAAAGTGATACATTTCATCCTGGATCATCACATGTTGAGCTTGATATCTTAACATCGGAGTGCACTGGAAGCTGTGAGGAAACCCTCAACTCCATGTCTTCATGGAGCTAATTGAGGTGCACTATAATTATGCTAGAGAGAGGTTCTCACATGGAGAGATTATTTTGGCTTATGTACCAACACACAATAATGTTGTAGACCTTTTCACAAAGGATTTCCCTAGGGTGAAGTTTGAAGCTTTCCATAAAGATTTGTTCTTAGTTAATTTTGTGGATTGATTTCTTTCCACATAGCTAGACACTTCCATACACATCAGTTTGAGATACTTGTTTAGAACATCACTACTAGGGGGCATTTGTTGATATATTTTGGCATTGGTGTGTGTAAACACACTTAAGACTACTCTGGCACTTTTCCCCTCATTAGGAGGATCCCCCACCTACCCCTCACTTGTATATACTTCTATGACCCTAATACTTAATTTTGTCTATTCACTTGGTATACATTCAATATTTTGTTGTGCTTCAAGCTTCTTCTTCTTCCTTGTGTTGTTTATGTGCTACTGTAGACCTCAAAATCTAACAAACAGTTAGAGCATAGAGTTATATTTTTTAGGAACCATTCCTCAAATAAATTTATCCAAGAAAGGTAGATGTCTTGATAAATTTTTGGCTGATATTGACGAGCAAAAACTAATATCAGAGTGTTATACACTTTTTGAAAACGGTTCTTCTTTGCATCAATCATGAAATATTAGTGGTAAAGAGACAGATAATATAGATGACATGTTGAAAAATGTTTATATCGATTGATTTATGAAACAAATATTGTGTATTCATATCATTATTTATTGTTGAAGGTATTTATGATGAATAATGAAGTTATTGGTGAGGGTATTTGTGATTATTGTAGTGTTAGAACTGATAATGATATATAATATATAATGTAAATTTATTTCATGATTTTGTATGGTTTTCACAATCAATTTCTTTTTTGTTAAAAAAACGTTGAAGAGAGTGACAAACGTATTACATAAAATCTTTTTTGTAATCTCATAAATAGATTAAGCATTTATTTGAATATGAGCTCAATCATTTTGATGAGTTCAAACATGAGTGCCTATTGGTCTATTGATGGCCTCGAGAGAGGACATGAAGGGCTTCAAATATGAAGGAGCGAAGTAGTCCTTCAACGCACCATGTCACCCACAAATTTGCATCAAGATGGATCTTAACAAAGCTCTCCCCTCAAAGATTTCCATTGATTTAGGGGAAGAGGAAGTCTGGGGGCTTTACAAAAAATCTCCAAACGTGTGCTATCATTGTGGTCTTCAAGGACACAAGATTAAGAGTGTCCTCAAAAACAGAACACCTTTGAAATCAAACTGAGCCAAGAAGCTGCCAATGAAGGTCAAAGAAGTTCTAGGGCACAAATACGTCTACCTATCACATAGGACGAGAAAGCAACTAGGTACTCACAGAGATACTTAGAAGGGTTCACAAAAGTCAAACGTAGAAGGAAAAGAAGCCTTCAAGGATCCACAGAAAGGAACAACATGGAAATGGAAGTGGTTCCTCTAAATAACTTGTGTTGCAACCTCGAAAAGGATATCAATGAGTTGGACTTTCCAGGAGGGAATTTTTATGAAGAAGACAGAGAAGGAAAGACCTTGGAGACTACCATAAACAAAGAAGATAACCAAGAGGATAACCAAGAGGTCTATACCACTAGTAAAGAGGAGGGTTTCACAACTAGCAATGAAGACAACTTAGATAGTGAGAGCGTCATCATTGGATCAACACTCACAAAAAAAGTGTTAAATTCATTCCCACAAAAGGTGACTCATAACGGAAAACAAACATTGGAAATGCCTTGGAAGAGCCCCCTTAAGGGTAAGATTTGTGGACACGATTTCTCCTATTTGAGGAAAAAAGACTAACCCAAGAAGAAAAAAGACAAGGTCCCTCTCTGTAAAGAGGATAACCATCGATTATGCTCATCATATCACTTTACGTTAGGGGGTTGAATGGCCCCTCAAGAGCGGCTATTATTGGGCATTGGTTTCGTGATAATATCCTAAACCAAAATTTCATATGTATTCAATAGATTAAAGCTGATGGAGAGGACCTTCAGAAATGACAAAAGCACATCTCTCTGACCCATGCCTAGGTTAGCACTTCTCACCCTACGAGGAAAGCAGCATGGCTATTGGAAAAAATAACGTTTTGTTTGGAAGACTTGTCAACTCGTGTGAGGATTAGAAACATCATTGGTTAGCTTCCTCCTTCAGAGGCCCCTTCCAGTTCATTGTGGTCTCCATGTATGCTTTAAATAGGGAGTCAGAGTAGATCAACACTTGGGTCTCTCTCGACCCGCTATCAGGATGAAATCCCTCAGAGAAGTGTACATCAATTTTTTTTCAAGTTCATTGATTTTCTAATTATGGTGTGATGTTTTGATTGAGAAAGAGCTATAACTTGTGCATGTTTTGATTGATTCGATCAATATGAGATGGGAAACCATGACGTTTTTGTAGATTGGGCTTGTATATTTGTAAAAAGCTCATTGAAACGAACTTCTGACCCTTGAAGCCCTAGATTTGATCTTTGAAACCCCTTGAAAATCCGAGTTTTACCCCATAAAAACCTAACCTAGACCCTTAGGAACCCTTGGAGTCTAGGTCTTAACTGTGATTAAACCTTTAATCTGATATGCCTGACCTTAACTACATGCAAAACCTAACTTTTCCCAATTGAAACCCTAGTTGGAAACTTAGTTTTGTCACTTACCCTAAGTCTAGCCCATAGAATTTTTGTTTATTTTGTATATATAGTGTGAAACCAAAAACCTTAGTCCCAAAGGAAAATTTAAGAAAAAGAGAAAAAGGAAAAGAACCAAAATTATAAAAAAGAGGAATTGGAAAAATAAAAAGAAGAAAAACCAAAAATGGAATTAAGAGATAGGATTTTCTCAAACTAGTAGATGACCATGCAAGATGATAACAAGGAGGTTAGAAGATTGTAGAGAATTCTAGAGGGGAGAAATCTATAAATAGGTGTCCAAATCTCATTTGTTTCTCCCCCTGGATCTTCTTTGTGGATCTTTCCTCCAAGTATGTTCCTTGTCTATTCCTATTCATTCATGCTTTATCTTTTGTTCATACTTTATGGTCGTGCACTTAGGGGGAGAGAGAGAGAGAGAGAGAGAGAGAGAAAGAAAGAAAGCCACCATCTCCCTAATCTCCTCCCATGCTCTAATAGGAAAGGATTTCTACACTGTGAGAGACACAAAGATAAGAGAATTGAATAATTAACATTCGATACATTCACAAGCTTGGTTCGAGGTAGTCAAATTAGATGTTCTGGATTTCTTGATCCTGATAAGTGTTTAGGGTTTTTTGTCTACATTGTTTTGATTGGGCGACAACGAAAGCAATTTATGTAATGACTCTGAAATAAATGATGAAATAGAGTCAACATTTTTTTTTTAAATGGAGTTTTGGCCAAGGCTTACTCCCCCGAGCTTTAACTTTAAAATTGAAATTGTATAAGGAAGGGCATAGTACCCATGGGACCCCCCTTATCCCACAAGAACAGAGTTTTACAAGGCTAGGTTAAATGCCAATCACAATTACCGCTTGGTTGGACAAACTATGGCACATCAGCCACATGCAACATCTTTCCAAGATAGACATGTCCCTTACATGTTGCTGCCGGGGGTTGAACCCTCACCCCTGCCTCAAGAGGCAAGAGCTCCAACCACCCGAACAGCGGCCTGGGACAAATAGAGTCAACATTTGTTTTTGAGGGAACAGATAGTTAAATTAATGATGGATTGTGAAACTGTACAAAGGGAAGAGCCCCCACCACACGCAAAGAGTCAAGTACAACAAATAGGGTAGTACAAGGGCAACCAGGCCAATAGCACCCACCTACAGAGCTTCCTGATAGTCAAATTGAACAAAAAAATCAGAGCTCAGAAGTTAAGTACATAACAGGGCCATTTCTAATCTGGGAGCAGAATAAACTTGAGTAAAGACTCTCTCCATTGACTAAAAGGGGTATTTTTGAGATGTTTAGCTAAAGAAAAATCTTCAGCAGGGGCATCTTTAACAACAATGATGCTCTTTAAGGCAAGAGACCTAAAGTTTTGAGTAAAAAAGAACATAGAGGCAGTTCTATATCTACTCCAAACTGCATCATTGTTGCTTTTCCAGATGCTCCATAAGATCAAAGCTCTCCAAAGGTTCCATCAGACAAGATCCATTTTGTTACAGCAGCCAAGCAAGACCTCCTTGTAAGACAGATATATGCTGAAATTTTGACAGTAAGGTTGCAGTAGTTTCTAGAAGCTCTGAGCATGGTAGTATTTGTAGAAGAGATGGGGGAGATCCTCCACAGTGCCACAGAAAACACAAACTCCATCATTAATCTTAAGCTTCCTGTTTTTAGCACCACTCTCACTCTAGCACAATGGTGAGTACCAATGTGAGGAGATACACCTCATAAATGTTAATCCGTGGAGACGTGAGGATCGGTATGAAGACCGTGAGCAAGTGATGGCACAAGTGCGTGAGTGAAAGCACACAAGCATGCACATACATATACACACTCACGCACAAAGTAAGAGCAAAGAGTGGAACAATGGAAGATCTTCGATTAGAAAAGAGCTCTCTTACAAAGCTGAAATCTACAACAAGCTAACCCCAAAAATGAGCTTACTAGCCCTTTTTATAGTTTTTTGGGTGGTTTTGGCCCTGTCCAGACCTAGTGTCTGGCATAGTTAAAAATTAGGGTCTAGGGCTTATTTGGGGGCTCAAAGGGAGTCTAAAAATTATGAAAATTGGTAGGCTGATAGTTCTAATACTCCTCAATCTTGAGGAGTCCTCGCCTTGAACAAAGTGGAGTTTAAAAAAAAATGGAAAATGGTATTTACAATGGTTTTTAGTGATAAAAATCACTATGTCTATAGGGATTTTTTCTGAAAATTTGACCGGTGCTTCTTGGAGCTCCCTACTTGCTCCTTCTTCTTGTGTGTCCACTTCCTTTATGTGCTTCCATGCTTTGTGTTTAACCTTAAGCTTCAACAAGCATGCACACACATATACACACACGCGCACAAAGTAAGAGCAAAGAGTGGAACAATGGAAGATCTTGGATTGCAAAAGAGCTCTCTTACAAAGCTGTAATCTACAACAAGCTAACCCCAAAAATGAGCTCTCCAGCCCTTTTTATGGTTTTTTGAGTGGTTTTGGCCCTGTCCAGACCTAGTGTCCAGCCTAGTTAAAAATTAGGTTCCAGGGCTTATTCGGGGGCTCAAACGGAGTCTAAAAATTATGAAAATTGGTAGACTCATAATTCTAATACTTCTTAAGCTTGATGACTCCTTGGCTTGAACAAAATGACATTACAAAAATGGAAAATGGTATTTACAATGGTTTTTAGTGATAAAAAACACTCTTTCTATAGGGATTTCTTCTAAAAATTTGACAGGTGCTTCTTGGAGCTCCCTACTTGCTCCTTCTTCTTATGTGTCCAGTTCCTTTTTTTTTTTTTTTAAATGGAGGTTCGGTCGAGGCCTACTCCCCCGGGCTTTAACTTTGAAATTACAACTGTACAAGGAAGAAATTTGACAGGTGCTTCTTGGAGCTCCCTACTTGCTCCTTCTTCTTGTGTGTCCAGTTCCTTGATGTGCTTCCATGCTTTGTGCTTAACCTTGAGCTTCAACAAGCATGCACACACATATACACACACATGCACAAGTAAGAGCAAAGAGTGGAACAATGGAAGATCTTTGATTGCAAAAGAGCTCTCTTACAAAGTTGTAATCTACAACAAGTTAACCCCAAAAATGAGCTCTCGAGCCCTTTTTATAGTTTTTTGAGTGGTTTTGGCCCTGTCTAGACCTAATGTCCGGCCTAGTTAAAAATTAGGTTCCAGGGCTTATTTTGTTGGAGCAAACCAATCACAAATTGGTGATTATACAGATATTGGAGAATGCTTATGGTCAGAATGAAGCAAAGGAAGATATTTGCAAAATGAAGAAGAAGTCAGAATGTTGTCTTGTACACATATGTACATTAGCATAGTCATAGATGACTTAGAACTTTTGATCAGTAAGAATTATGTATAAATTATCTATAAATACCTTGAGAAAAGTCGGGGCATGTATGGAGAGCACATGAGAGCATATGTGACATTAGATAGAAGTCAAGAGATAGTGGAAAGTAAGTTTGTGTTTGCTCTCATCACTCAGTTGTAATTTTCTGAGTTAATGAAGAATTATTGCGCCCGATCTTTTCGTGTCTGCTCCTTCTGTGTTTAATCATTTGTGAAATCCTTTTGAGGATATCTAAGTTGTTAGTTGATGAGCCTGTGACCTGAATTTCAGAGTCCAATTGTGAACAGGCTAGGAGAATTATGAGTAGGAACATTCATATGTGTTGAATGTCTACAGTTCTCTGAAACAGGCGCAAAATTCGTGTTTAATCTTTTGGTCAGTGCTCACTCCATAGTTTAAAGTTTTGTGCAAGCAAGCACTTAATCTTTAAGTTGGAAGGTGATCTACTCGTGGCTAAAAGCATTTGGCAAAACGGGTTAGATACTGTGAGAATCAAAGTTAAGAAGTTAGGGGTGTCTGAATCGACTTCTCAGAAGTACAATTTCTGACATAGGTAACTTGAGAAGTTGATTTCTCAAGCTACACTTAATCTTTTGGAGTAATTCAACTTGGAATAGTTGCGCAATCTCTAAGAGATGATTCGTACAAAGTTTCATGAAAAACTTTACACATTTGATAAGTCAATATAAGGAAATAGTGCAGCAGACTTTTCTGTGTATCACCTTCTTCACAGATTTGTTCATCTTTTGATAATTAGAAGTTGATCCTCTAAATGTGTGAAAGGTTTTGACTTATTCTTGGTATAGAGGTGCTCTAATCACAAGAATAAGTTGTTCTTTTGGAGATTAGCATTCTCCATCAGTGGTATCAGAGCAGGAGACATCAATTTGAAGAAAAGGAGGATCCCGACTGCTGCAGATTTAAGAGATTCAACATTTGAAGGATCAAGAAGTGAAAGCTTGGAGTCAAAGCTCGAGGAGAAGACAAATTGACATCAAAGAAGGCAAAAGGAGCTCAATTCGAAGTAAAGGTACATACATTGTTTGTAAAGCTTGAAGATTTCAATACACAGGTGGATACAAGATGGGAGAAAGCTTGCAGATTGATAAGCTAGATAGGGAGAACTATCCAGCATGGTCCATGAGGATGGAAGCACACCTCATGAGCAAAGATCTTATATCATTCATTACAGGAGATGAAGAAAAACCAGAATTTGCAGATCCAAGTATTCCTACTAGAGAGGAACTTGCAATGTTGAAGACTTGGATGAGAAAGGATGCTCAAGCAAGGAGCATCATCTACATGGCTGTAAATGATTATCTTCTACCTCACATCAGAGGTTTGGAAAGTGCTACAGATGTTTGGAATGCCTTGGAAGAGCATTTCCAAAATACAACTAAGTCAAGGAAGTCCTCACTATGGGCTGAGTTCACAACATTCAAGAAGAAGAGTTCACAATCAATTTCAGATTATGTGGCAAGGATGAAAGATATTGCAGATAGCTTGGGAGCAGTGGATGAAGATATTGAAGAGGAAAAGTTGGTAAGACAAATACTTACAGGTCTAAGAGGTGATGAGAAGTGGAAGCCTTTTATATTGTCCATAGAGTTGTCACTTGATCACTTTACTCCTGACCTTAATCAATTGCTAGGACACATGCTAACCTTTGAGCAGGATCTTAAAGGAGACAATGATAGAAGTACAAGCCAAGCTATGTACTCCAAAGATAAGAAAAAGAATGGCAAGGGAAAGCAATCAAATGAAGATGAAGGGAATTCAAATCAAGCCAACTTTACAAAAGGGAAGACAAATTTCAGAGGTAAAGGAAGAGGAGGTAAGAACAAAGATAATGCTAAAGCTTGTTGGATTTGTGGCAGAACAAATCATTTGGCAAATGATTGTTGGTATAACAATCAAAGTGGAGGATACAACAATCAGAATTATAGTCAAAGAGGTAGAGGAGGCAGAAACCAAAGAGGTAACTTCAGAGGAAGAGGTGGTAGGACATCATATGGTAGAGGAGGTGGAAGGAACTTCCAATCTCAGTCCTACAACAATAATTATTACAATTATGCATCAGATCAGAAGGATGATATGACTCTTATCCTGAATGCAACTCATGAATCAATGGGAGATGATCAAAGAGTGTTTTATATTGACTCAGGGTGCAGCAACCATCTGAGTGCGAACCTATCCTTGATGACTGATATGGAAGCAAGGGTGAATGGACATACAGTTCAAACAGGTGACAATACCAAACATAAAGTGGAGAGCATTGGATCAGTGAAGACAAAGAGTGGAAGTACACTTCTGAGCAAGGTACTTTATGTCCCTACTATTCCTAAAAATTTGATAAGTGTAGGGCAAATTGTGGAGAAAGGATATGAGGTAAGATTTACAAATGATGGTGTCTATGTACAAGATCCAAATCAGGGATATAGAACCATAATTGCAGGTAAAAAGGAAGGAAGATTGTTCACTCTCAAAGTCCAAGGTAATGTAGGACATGCATTGTTTACCTATGGAGGTCAAAAGGTATCTGAATTAGACCTATGGCATAAAAGGCTAGGTCATTTCAATGAGAGAGCTATAAAGGAAATGTCAAAGAATCAGGTGGTGCTTGGATTGCCAAATATTGAAGGGCAACATATGGTGTACAAGTGTGAAGCTTGTCAATTAGGTAAAGCACACAAAAGTTCTTATAACAAATCAGGGTACAAGTATTCAAACATGCTTGAATTGGTTCATACAGATGTATGGGGTCCCTCAAGGGACTATAGCATAAATGGATCCAGATATTATGTGTTGTTTGTTGATGATGCAACCAGGTGGATTACTTTGTATGTAATCAAGGACAAATCAGAAGTCTTCAAGACATTCAAACACTTCCATGCTTATGCAGAAAGGATCACAGGACAAAAGCTAAAGAGGTTAAGATCAGATGGAGGGGGAGAGTATTTCTCAAAAGAGTTTGATGATTATTTGTGGAATGCAGGTATCAAAAGAGAAGTGACTTGCAGGTACTCCCCTCAACAAAATGGAGTAGCAGAAAGGAGGAATAGGACTCTTGTAGAGTTTGCAAGAGCCATGATGAAGGAAAAGAATTGTCCAAATTACTTATGGGCAGAAGCCATTAACACTGCAACATATCTTGTGAATAGGTTGCCTTGCAAAGCCTTGGATGGAGGAACCCCTTATGAAGCATGGTGGGGTAAGAAACCTAGTCTTGATCATTGTAAAGTATTTGGATGTATTGCATATGCTTATGTTCCTTCACAATTAAGACATAAGCTAGAACCAAAAGCAGAGAAGTATGTGTTTATTGGATATGATGATAGACAAATGGGTTACAGGTTGTGGAGTCCATCCACAAAGCAATTTCTTGTTACTAAAGATGTAACATTTGATGAGCAAAACACATGGTATACAGGATCACCAAATGAGTATGCAGGTGTTGAAGAAATTCAAAGGAAAGGAAAGGCAAAGGTAAAGGTATGTGAAGAAATTGTTGATGAAGTTGACTCTAGATGTAGAGTGCAGGATCATGTAGAAGAAGGGCCAAGATTTGATTCAGAATCAAATGAGGCTGAAACATCAAGAAGTGCAGAAATCAGAAGATCTACAAGGGAAAGGAAAGAGCCTATAAGGTATAGCTATGATACATCTTTCCTAACAACAAGAGATTATGCTTACATTGTGAAAACAGAAGAAGATCCAACCACTTATGAAGAAGCCAAAGGTAAACAGAATTGGGAGAAGGCAATGCAAGAAGAGTATGATGCTCTACTTGAAAATGAAACTTGGGAGTTAGTACCAAGACCAAAGAATCAGAAGGTCATTGGATGCAAATGGGTATACAAAACAAAGAGGTTTGCAGATGGTAAGGTGTCTAGATATAAAGCTAGACTTGTGGTTAAAGGTTATGCCCAAACTTATGGGGTAGATTATGATGAGACCTTTAGTCCTGTTGCTAAGATGTCTACAATTAGGACATTGATTGCTATTGCTGCTTGCAAAGGATGGAAATTATCACAATTGGATGTGAAGAATGCATTTCTTAATGGTTACATTGCAGATGAAGTATATATGGAGCAACCAGAAGGTTTCATGGAGTCAATTGGATCAGATTATGTGTGTAAGCTCAAGAGAGCTTTATATGGGTTGAAGCAAGCTCCAAGAGCTTGGAATTACAGATTGGTCAAGTTCTTGAATGAATGTGGATTTCAAGCATCAAAGGCAGATAGTAGCTTGCTAGTGAAGGCAAGTGAAAATGGATATATTTACATGTGCATTTATGTTGATGATATTATTGTTACAGGAACAGATGCTCAAGGAATCAATGAACTCAAGAAGCAAATTGAGAAGGAGTTTAAGATAAGTGACTTGGGAAACTTATCTTATTTTCTAGGAATGCAGATTGTGTATACTCAACATGGAGTATATGTTTCACAAGAAAGATATTTGAAGAATCTTTTGATCAAGTTTAACATGGAAGAGTGCAAGACCTCAACCACTCCATTAGAGGTAAATCATAAATTAAGCAGGTATGGAGGTGAAGAGTTCAATGACATGAAGAAATATCAGAGTTTGGTAGGTAGTCTAATCTATGCTACCTTAACAAGGCCAGATCTATCATATGCAGTAGGTGTGTTGTCACAATTCATGCATTGTCCAAAGAAGACTCATTGGATTGCAGCCCAAAGGGTACTCAGATATATCAAGGGAACCCTAAGTGAAGGTTTGTATTATGGTTTCACTTCTGACACAAGAATCAAAGTGTTTAGTGATGCAGATTGGGCAGGTGACTCAGATGATAGAAGGTCTACTCATGGATATCTATGTTATGTTGGAGACAAGTTAGTGTCTTGGTGTTCAAAGAAGCAACACACAGTTGCTTTATCATCCACAGAGGCTGAGTATAAGGGAATGGTAGAAGCTGCAAAAGAAGTCATATGGTTGAAGACCTTGATGAAAAGTTTTGAGATTGATCATAGTACTCCAATAATTTTTGGAGACAATATGAGTTCTTTGTATTTGGTAGCTAATCCTGTTTTTCATGCCAGGACTAAGCATATAGAGATTCAGTATCATTTCTTGAGGGAAAAGGTACTTGATAAAGAGATTGAAGTGATGTACACTTCAACAAAAGAACAAGTGGCAGATATGATGACAAAAAGCTTGGATGGACCTAAGCTACAGAGATTCAAGGAGATGGCAGGAGTGAAGAAGAATGGAATAATCACAATTAGTGATTGAGGGGGAGCTGTTGGAGCAAACCAATCACAAATTGGTGATTATACAGATATTGGAGAATGCTTATGGTCAGAATGAAGCAAAGGAAGATATTTGCAAAATGAAGAAGAAGTCAGAATGTTGTCTTGTACACATATGTACATTAGCATAGTCATAGATGACTTAGAACTTTTGATCAGTAAGAATTATGTATAAATTATCTATAAATACCTTGAGAAAAGTCGGGGCATGTATGGAGAGCACATGAGAGCATATGTGACATTAGATAGAAGTCAAGAGATAGTGGAAAGTAAGTTTGTGTTTGCTCTCATCACTCAGTTGTAATTTTCTGAGTTAATGAAGAATTATTGCGCCCGATCTTTTCGTGTCTGCTCCTTCTGTGTTTAATCATTTGTGAAATCCTTTTGAGGATATCTAAGTTGTTAGTTGATGAGCCTGTGACCTGAATTTCAGAGTCCAATTGTGAACAGGCTAGGAGAATTATGAGTAGGAACATTCATATGTGTTGAATGTCTACAGTTCTCTGAAACAGGCGCAAAATTCGTGTTTAATCTTTTGGTCAGTGCTCACTCCATAGTTTAAAGTTTTGTGCAAGCAAGCACTTAATCTTTAAGTTGGAAGGTGATCTACTCGTGGCTAAAAGCATTTGGCAAAACGGGTTAGATACTGTGAGAATCAAAGTTAAGAAGTTAGGGGTGTCTGAATCGACTTCTCAGAAGTACAGTTTCTGACATAGGTAACTTGAGAAGTTGATTTCTCAAGCTACACTTAATCTTTTGGAGTAATTCAACTTGGAATAGTTGCGCAATCTCTAAGAGATGATTCGTACAAAGTTTCATGAAAAACTTTACACATTTGATAAGTCAATATAAGGAAATAGTGCAGCAGACTTTTCTGTGTATCACCTTCTTCACAGATTTGTTCATCTTTTGATAATTAGAAGTTGATCCTCTAAATGTGTGAAAGGTTTTGACTTATTCTTGGTATAGAGGTGCTCTAATCACAAGAATAAGTTGTTCTTTTGGAGATTAGCATTCTCCATCATATTTGGGGGCTCAAACGGAGTCTAAAAATTATGAAAATTGGTAGACTGATAGTCCTAATACTCCTCAAGCTTGAGGACTCCTCGTCTTGAACAAAATGGAGTTAAAAAAATGCAAAATGGTATTTACAATGGTTTTTAGTGATAAAAATCACTATTTCTATAGGGATTTCTTCTAAAAATTTGAAAGGTGCTTCTTGGAGCTCCCTACTTGCTCGTTCTTCTTGTGTGTCCAGTTCCTTGATGTGCTTCCATGCTTTATGCTTAACCTTGAGCTTCAACACTCCCCCCCCCCCCTCTAGAGTCTGGCATCCCTGATAGACCCTTGTTGTAGTGGTTGTTTCATGTAGTACTTTGAGAGGTAGTGTCCCTTATGTATCAACCTGAGTTGTCCATCTTCCAAATGTAACGTGGTCTATCGTTGAGTTCTTCATGTCCTCTTCTCTTCTTTGCAAGCTTTATTTCCTGTATATGTACTCCTACCTTGGACTCTTGCATGATGGTGTATTTAGGAGCTTCCCCAAAAATTGTTGGTTGCTCAAAAGAGGTTGTCAATGGTGATTTTGAGCGGTTGTTGACTGTGAATTACTCCATAGGTTCTGATGTTGTAGCTTGGATGTCCTCAAGATCTTCGAAACATGGCTTTCACAACGTTTATGCCAAGTACTTGTAACCCATAATGTATGATGGGTAAGTGCATTAGTGCATGGGCTGAACAAAATATGTGCCTTGTGCATGGCCTTGCAATGTGGCCCTATGTATGCATACTTGGGTATTGCATTGGAAGAAGTATGGTGCAACAAATGGGGTCTTGAGCAAAGTGCTCAAGGGTATGCTGACGAAGAGGTTTCCTAGTCTACCATGGTTATAGTGTTATTACAGTAGGCAATTCTTACCATGGTGAAGGGTCCATGGGTCTTCACTCATCGTGTTGTACTCCTATCATGTTGATTGACCATTGTCTTGTCTTGCCTGTTGATGGATGTCCTTGTTGATGCTCACTGAGGAGATTCTTCAAGTGCATGGTCATGTCTCCTCTCTTTGTCTTTTCTGCTTCCCTTTTTTTTTGCTTTCTTTGTTTTTCTTTTTCTTTTTCCTCCTTTTTTTTGAATAATGGTGCAAAAGACAAGATTATGCCAAAGGCACATGGTTGTTGCACATTGAGGCTTTCAATGTTCTTGAAAATGTTGATGCGGCCTTTGTTGGAGGTATCCCTTGGATGTCAAAAGGACAATTGATTTTAGGGACCCATTTGAGAACACTATTGGGCTATGTATGAGTCCTTGTTGACTTCTTCATCTTTGGTTGGTTGCTTAAATTTTGTATCCGGAGTGGCTCATTCTTGGGTTCTGTGGATGCTACTGGTACCTTAGGCTTCCAAACCCATATCCTGGATGATTGTCTTCTAACTTTTGCCGAAGGGTTGAGTTTATCTTCTTTTGGTCTTTGTGCTCTGTTCTTACCGTGTCCTCTCCTTGGCTTCTTTGTTGAGACCTTTTGCATGGTGGGGAGCATAGGCCATTGTGTATGTAAGAGCTTCTTGGGTACCCACATCTGTAAACACCCTTGTTGAGTTGCGGCTAATTTCTTAGGCACCCAGATTTGTCGGAGATCTTTTGGTTGAGGTGGCCCTGGTTGCTTGTTTTTGGTCTTCGATTGGTTGCTTGCCTGAGTGGAAATTGTGTTGGCAAGGGTGGTGGTTGCTCTCCTTTTTGTACCCAGATCTATTTCATGCTTGGAATTACTTTCTTCTTGAAATCTCTTTGTCGATTTGATATAGCCATTGTCTTGTACTGTTTTGCTTGCCCTTGTGGTTGAGTCGTGGTTGCAGCATTAGTCCTTGCAGGAGAGGAGGAGTCTACTTGTCTTTGAGCCAGTTCTTCCATGATTGAGTTCTTTTGGAACACAGAGCTTTTGACACATACAACATCTTTTTTGCTAAGATTAGCCCTAGAAGAACTAAGAGAATGTGTGACATCTGGATTTGTGAGCATGCAATTCTCTAATTCTAATGTGACGCATTGTTCCAATACCCAAACTTGAAGAAGTTGACTTCTTAGATTCAAGTTGACTACATGGTCATAAATCCAATCTTGACCCAAAACAAGTGGCTCTGTGAGGTTCTCATTGTGACACACTCGCATTTTGACTTTCATTGGAACATCTTGAAGGTAGATGGGAAGTTCCACCTCGCCCAAACAAGGGGTTTCCACACCTCCCAATCATATGAGATATGCTTCTATGGGTTTGATGTCCAATTGCAAGTCTTGGCAATATGAAATTCTAACTACACTAGTTGTTGCACCTGAGTCAACCAATTCTCTCACAGTCCTTACACTCTTTCCTTGTCCTATCTCTATGTTCACAAAGGGGTGTCGGTCGATGATTTGAGAAGCAATTGTGCCCAATTTTTGGCACATGTCCATGTGATATTTTGGGGCTTTTGAATCTAGGCCTAGTCGCCTTAACTTATTTCTTTTGCTGCGCTCTCTAGCCTCTACTTGTGCTTCTTCTCTAACCCATAACTCCTCTTCTTTTTGTTTTTTAGCAGTGTTGATTCTCATAAGCATATCCTCTGTAAGAGGTTCTTGATATAACTTGACTCGACAACCACTTATATAGTTCGGCAAGATATCACCTTCTAAAGTGGCCAATTGAACTCTACCACTAGTGGAGATTCTATTAATGATCATGGGTCCATATCCTTGTTTCTCCAATTTTTGGGCATGTTGCTTTAGCGTATAAACCAGCACTAGATCTCCCTCTTTCAATCCTTTATCTTTGATGTGTGCATCAAAGTATGCCGTTTGTCTTTTCTTTGCAGCATACATGCCCACTGCCGTTCGTAGCCTCATCTCACCTAAACGTTCTAGATCAAAGATCCTAGAGGACAACTCATGTCCATTCCACTCGTATTCTTGTGCTACTTTCAAGGCTGGGATTAGGAGATCTAATGGTAGCACAACATTCTGTCCGAAGACCATCTGAAATGGGGTGGCATTGAGTACCGTTTTGTAGGCAACTCGATAAGCCCAAACAACATGATGAAGCTGTTTGTCCCAATCACAGTGTTTATTATTACAAGTTTTGTCAATACATTACATAGGATCTTATTCGTGCTCTCGGCTTGTCTGTTAGCTTGGGGACGATAGGGGGCCGACTTCTTATGTATCACCATGAATTCTTGAAGGAGTTTTTCAATGACTTCGTTCAATAACTGGCTGCCTCTATCACTTACTAACTCTCTGGGTAACCCGCATCTGGTGAACACATTCTCGAATAAAAACTTAGCTATCATTTGAGCATCATTCTTTGTTGTGGCTTTTACTTCCACCCACTTGCTAAGGTAATCTATGGCTAGAATAATGTACTCTGCATGGGAGTTTCTAGCTGGGGGGTTAATCGGACCAACAAAGTCTATACCCCACTTCGAGAATGCGCGTCCTCCCATCATTGGCCTCAAAGGCATCTCATCTTTTCTAATTGGATATTGTGCATGTTGGAATGTGTCGCATTTGTTCACATAGGTATGTGCATCCATATGAAGAGTGGGCCACCCAAAGTCCTGAGAATAGAATGGTCTTGATTACTCTGTCAGACCCAAAGTGTCCACCTGCAACCCCGCTATGTGCAGTTTCTAAGACTTTCAAATAATCTGATTCATGCATGCACAGTCTTAGGTAACCATCTTTGCCTCTCCGATATAGGTTATCTCCAACTAAGGCATAATCTTGAGCCTCTTGCTCCATGTTCCGTCTTCTTGCTAGACTAGCCTCGCGTGGTAGTGTTCCTGATCTCATAAATTCTACCAATGGAGCGCTCTAGTCTGGAATTAATGACATGTGATAAAGGGTGGCATGCTCCACTAGGGTTCTCTCCTGACACACTGGACAATTCTTGATCCATTCTTGTATTTGTCTGTCCATGCTAGGCCAATACACCCCTAAACGTTTTAGATTCTGCAATGTTCGTTGTTTAGAATAGTGATTTCCTAACATTCCTTCATGGGCTTGTTGCAACCAACTAGTATGTTCATCCTCCTCAACACAACAAGCTAATAATCCATCTCTATCTTGTTTGTACATGCTCCCTGCCAATATTTGATATTTTTGTGATCTCACTACTTCTTACTTGTTCGTTTTCACATTTTTATTTGTAGGGCCGAAGGTTAGGATTGGTACCAACTTATTTGCCCATTTTGGAACAACTTCTAAATTGAACAGATAAGCATCACGCAGTTCATCTGCCACTCCTTGCGATGACTCTCCTGAACTGATGCTAGAAAGGTGATCTTTCCTGAGATGGGTTCTACATTTCCTAACTACCACTTCAAAATTGTACTCCATTAGTAAGAGGAACCATCTTACTAAGTGTCCTGTATTGCAAGGTTTATTGACCAAATATAATAAAGCTTTATGATCAGTGAAAAACTTAAACTTGTTGGCCAATAGATAGTGTCTAAACTTCTTCACAACATATACCATGCCTAAACCTTCTCGCTAAGTTGTGGTATAGCTTCGTTCAGCAGCGTTCAATTGCCTGCTAGCATATGCTATGGGAAAATCTAAATTTCCTTCACCTCTTGGTTGTGACAACACACATCCTATTGCATAATTGGATGCATCCACATGGACATGGAATGGCTTATTCCAATCAGGAGTGGTCAGTATTGGTGTTGAGCACAAGAGTCTCTTCAGCTCATTGAACGAATTCTCGCATTCATCGTTCCACTCAAAGTTTGTTAGCAAGGCATAAAGAGGTTTGTCTATGATCGCATACATGTCACCACAAGAAATAGGGGGGCGTAGCAACGCCCCCAAATTGAAAAAGAAACGAGCATCGTCGCTTATGCGACACTAGCGTCGCATAAGCAACGATGCTATTTTCAAAATTTTTTTCGGGCATTCGTCGCATAAGCGATGCTTGCATCGCTTATATGACACTAAATTAATGCGTCACAAATACTTTCGCTAACTAGCGATGGTATTTGCAACGTTGGCAAACCGGAGAGCATTGCATATGCGACGCTCTGGAATGTAAAAAAAAAATCAATTTCTCCCGGCACATTTGTGCCGGGATTTGGATGTGAGAGCAAGAATAGACCAAGAGAGAGAGAGAGAGAGAGAGAGCATGCGAGAGAGAGAGATGCATCTCATTGAAGCAAGGTATGCACACACACACATATGCATACACACACACATATACACAGATAGACACACACACACACATACACATACACACACATATACACATACATATACACACACATACACACACACATACACACACATACACACACATATATGCATACACACACATAGAGAGACATGCACACACATAGACGCATATATATGCATACATAATGCATATGCACATGCGTACATACATACATACTTACATGCATACACACACATATGCATACATAATGCACATGCATACATACACATACATAATGCATATGCATACATAATGCATATGCATACATAATGCATATGCATACATAATGCATATGCATACATAATGCATATGCATACATAATGCATATGCATACATAATGCATATGCATACATAATGCACATGCATACATACACATACATAATACATACACACACATACACACACATGCATACATACATGCATACACATACACACATAGACACATACACACACATAGACACATACACACACATAAACGCATACACACTCATTGTGACACACACATACACATAGACGTGCACACACATACACACACATATACACACACATACACATGCATACACACATACACACACATACACACAAATACACACACATACACACACGCACATGCACACACATACATGCATATACACACACATAGAGAGACATACACACAGATACACATACATGCATACATAATGCATATGCATATGCATACATACATACTTACATGCATACATACACGTACATAATGCATACACACACCTATGCATTCATACATGCATACACATACACACATACACACACATAGACACATACACACACCTAAACACATACACACTCATAGATGTGTAGCGACACATACACATAGACACACACACATATACACACACACATACACACATAGACACATACACACATAATGATGCATACACACATATACACATGCATACACATACACACATAGACACATACACACACATAGACACATACACACACATAAACACATACACACTCATAGATACAAACACATACACATAGACACACACACATACACACACACATACACACATACACACATACACATGCATACACACACATACACACATACACACATACAGACACATATACACACACATACACACACAGTGGTTGGTCATCCAGAAACCAATGACCTCTTGCTTTCGTTATTGATTCCAAGGGGAGAATGTGGACCTCCTCCTCTTGCATAGCCTCGGAATTAGAGGACGCCATCTGCACTCAATATAGGGCAGTAATTAGTGACAGGTGGTATCTAGAATCATCCTTCATTTATCCTTCATTAGATTGGCAACTCTCCGCGTGAATGGTGTCGTCCCTTCCCTATGGGTGTGAGAAAGGTAATACCTGGGATTTTTCATTCTTTTATATATTTTATGTTTTTATCTAAAAGAAAAAAAGAAAACTTAGTCCATAGCCAAAGCGCTTATTGATTTTTGAGTGATTTTCTTAGAGTATGTACAAGTGCTGTCCTATTTCCCAAGAGGGAAATGTGCTCCATTATCCTGAAGTAGAAGAATAATGTGCCGAATGCTTGGCCTTGTAATGTGGCCCTATCGTGCATACTTTGGGTTCTGGTAACTCAAAATGTGTGCAACTCGAAGCATTTGGGTGATGCATGCATCTTGTCTTGCCTTTCCGCCTCCAGATCTGCTTTACACTGTTGGGGCGGATTGTATTCCCAACATTCCCGATGAATGTGGTGCTTCTTATGTTGTACTTCTGCTTTGTCTGCTTTTTTGAATCTTGAAATGGCTTTTAATGCATATGTAGACTCCTGTTCTGTCCTCTAGCTATTCATCTTTGATTGTTTTGCCTTTACACCATACTGATTCTCCTTGTGCACTGGCTCGTCCTTTTTGATGATTGTCACTTGGGCACATAATTTTGGAATCCATATTTGTGTTCAAGCCGGTTGGGTGGCAACCACTTTCTTCGGAATCCATACTCTAGCAATTCGTTATGGACCTGGGTGTCCAAAGTGATTTGCCTGCTTGTTCGATGGGTCGTTCTGATGTCGATAATGTTTTTGTTGTTGAAGATATGCTGACACTTGATCCTTCCTTATCCAAGCCTGTCTAGTGTAAGGAATGGGGTATATTCTAATAGGTGCAGATTTGTGATGGTCCTGAGGACTAGTCTCTCTTGTGTGTGGTTCCTCACTAAGGCTGTTTTTAGATAGAATGATACTCTTGTGACTTGCTAGATTAGAAGATGGTGTGCAAACAGAATTCAGTGTATCCTCACATGAAGTACTCGAGGAAGGGGTTTCCATAGTGCGAGTGAACATGCATTCATCACTGTGTTCATTAGAGTGAGCTCTCGGGTCCACATCCTTGTCTTTGATTGCTCGTTCGTCTAACATGCTGAATACCTCTCGATGTCCTATCTTGACTGAGATGTATCCTAAGGCCAATTGAATAGTCACTTCATATTCGTATATCCAATTTTGGCCTAATAGGAGGTCTTCGAGTAAGTCCTGATCATGACACACTAAGAGTTTCTATTCCATCGTGTTGTTTCCGAGATGTAGAGGTAAGGTAACCTCACCTATACATTTAGTGATTTTTCCTCCTATTCCTATCAGCTCGGCCTTAGATGGGCGTAATTCCTCCTTGAGTTTATGAGTCAATGAAAATTTAATACAGCTTATTGCAGCTCCTCTGTCAATGAGAGAATCCACTAAGTGGTACTCTTTTTTTCCGGCTCCCAAATTCAAATATGGTTGCATCCTTTGTTGACCTAGGTTTTCAGTGGCTCTAAAATTAGCCATTGGGACTAGTTCCTCTCCTAGTCGATATCTCTCATCTCTTTCTCTCCTCCACTCTCTTCGTTTTCTAATCCGTTCCAATGCTTCTTGCCTTGCTTCTTCTCGTATCCTTTCTTCCTCTTTGCACCTATTTTTACCTATAACCGTGACATTATCTCTTCAGTCAATGGCTCTAAATATTTTTTTCACTCGACACCCACTGATATAGTTGGGCAATACATCTCCATCTAGGGTTGCTAAATTGATGGTTCCGCTGGTGGATATGCGATTGATGATCAATGGACCATATCCTCTTTTCTGTAGTTTCTTAGCATGTTGTTTCAGAGTATAAACCAAAACCGAATCTCCTTCCTTCAAATTTTTATCTTTAATATGAGCATCAAAGTAGGCTTTTTGTCGCCTTTTAGCAGCATAAATCCCTACTACAGCTTGTAACCTAGTTTCATGTAACTTTTCAATTTGATCCAATTGAGCCGATAGTTCGTGTCCTGTCCACTCATAAGTCGTTGCTACTCTGAGAGTGGGTATCAAGAAATCAATTGGCAGAATAGCATTTTTTTCGTACACTAGGTTAAAAGGAGTAGTTCCTATGGCGGTTTATAGGCTACTCGGAATGCCCATAAAGCATGATGTAATTGTTTATCCCAGTCAGATCGACCATTATTGAAAATTTTAGTGAGAATTGTGCACAAGATTTTATTTGAACTTTCGGCCTGTCCATTGGCTTGTGGGTGATTCGGGGTTGATTTCTTATGAATTACTAAGAATTCATTCAGTAAGGCTTCTATTACTTCATTCACAAAATGCGTGCCTCTATCACTCACAATTTCTATCGGCATTCCAAATCTAGTGAAAATGTTCTCAAATAAAAACTTGGCCGTAGTTCTTGCATCGTTTTTCTTGGTTGCTTTGGCTTCACCCATTTGGTCAAATAGTCTGTGGCTACAATTATATACTCAGCATGGGATCCTTTAGCTGGTGGGCTAATAGGTCCTATGAAGTCTATTCCCCATTTTGTAAAAGCTTTGGCACTCATCATGGGTTTTAGTGGCATTTCATCCCTTTTAATTGGATATTTTGTTCGCTGACAAGTATCACATCGTTGCACATATGTTGCTGCATCTTGATGTAGAGTTGGCCACCACATTCCAGCAAAGAGAACCATTTTTGCAGTTTTATCTGTAGAGAAATGTCCTCCTGCAGCTCCTGTATGTGCCATCTCTAAGACAGCAAGATACTCATCTTCGTGAATGCACATTCGTAAATGATTGTCTCTTCCTCCCTTAAAGAGTTTTTTTCCTATAAGGGCATAGTCCTTGCTTTGTTCTATGACTGCACGTTTCCTTATTAGAGTGGCTCCTTTTGGGTATTCCTGGGTCTTCAAGAATTTTACCAGGGGCATGCTCCATCTTGGTGCTACTGTGGAGTAGCATAGAGTGGATTTCTCTTCTGGATTTCATTCTTGACAAGTTGGGCAGGCTGATACATAGTTATGTGCATCCCTCTGCATGGTTGGCCAATATATGCCTAATCTCCTCAGTGTTTGCCATGTTTCGTTCGCATTTAAATGAGTTTTCCATTGATTTACATGTCCTTTTTGAATCCATATTTCTTGTTCCTCTTCTACGCATCTCATGAGTAATCCAGTTGAGTCTTGGTGATACAAACTTCCAGCAATGATATGAAGGCTTTTAGTCTTCCATAGGTCTTGTGTTCGGTTTGGTGTGATCCCATTTTTAGGTCCATACGTGAGTATAGGGATCAACTTTTCTGCCCACTGTGGACATACTTCGAGATTAAAAAGGTATGTGTCAGGCATATCATCCGGTATTCCTATGGGTGGTTCTCCATGTGTCATTCTAGATAAGTGATCTGCTCTTATGTGGGTATTCCCTTTCTTGACTACTACTTCAAAATCAGATTCCATCAACAGTAGGAACCATCGTACTAGGCGTCCCGTATTACAAGGTTTATTGACCAAGTACAATAGAGCTTGATGATCAATGAAGAATTTGAATTTATTTGCCAATAAGTAGTGTCGAAAATTTTTTACTGCGTACATCATCCCTAGGCCTTCTCTCTCGGTCGTAGTGTAATTGCACTCCGTTTGATTCAATTGTCTACTGGCATAGGCTATAGGGTGGTCTAACTTTCCTATATCTGCAGGTTGAGCTAAGATGCAACCAATGGCAAACTTGGAAGCATCTATGTGAATGTGAAATGGCTTGTTCCAATTGGGTACTCGAAGGATTGGTGCTGAACTCAATCGAATCTTTAATTCATTAAAGGCTTTTTCACATTCTTTTGTCCAATTAAATTGAGACAATAATGCATAAAGAGGCCTAGCAATTATGGCATACATATGTATTAATCTTCGGTAGTATCCGCAATGTCCCATAAATGCTTGTACTTCTTTAGTAGTCTTAGGTCTCGGCAAATCCATAATTACTTTGATTTTGTCTTCATCAATTGAAATTTCATTTTTAGAGACAATATGTCCTAATATCTTTTCTTGTTGAACCATGAAGACACACTTTTCTGGATTGAGGCATACTCTATATTGTCGACATTTGGCAAAGATCTTTCCTAGTTCAGGGATATGCTCTGATCGTATAGCTGAATAAGTGCATAAATCATCCACGTATACCTCCATACTCTTTCTCAAAAACTCCTTGAATACATGGCACATTAATCTTTGGAAAGTGGCTAGGGCATTGGTTAGACCAAAAGGCATAACTCTAAAGGCGTACACTCCCCATTCAATTGCAAAGGCTATTTTATGTTGGTCCTCAGGAGCAATGGCTACCTGATTATACCCTAAAAAGCCATCTAAAAAACTATACACTTCTTTCCCTGCCACTCTTTCCAAAAGATGATCCGTGATGGGTAATGGGTAACTATCCCTTATGGTAGTGACATTTACTTTTTTCAGATTGATGCATACCCTTAACTTTCCATTCTTTTTCGGTACGGCCACCAAAGGTGACACCCATTCCGTGTGTTCGATCTCATAAATGAACCTAGCATCTAATAATTTGTCTATCTCTTCCTTGATCTTTGCTGAGTAAACATCGTTATAAGTGTATGGTCTTTGTTTTGAGGGTTTGTCTTCAGATGTCATAGGGACTCTATGAGCACATAGGGAAGGATCTACTCCTTTCAAATCCTTATATGTCCAAGAAAAGACATCCCTGTATTCTCTTATGAGTTGTATTAACTCTTGTTCTTCCTCCATTGAGACATCCTGTCCTATAAAAGTACATCTTTCTTCTCCTTCCTCCAAGGTTACTACAATTTTCTTGGTTTGTTCTTTGTTGTCATATGCTATTCCCGACTGAGCTTCTCGTTTAGGCATTTGAATAGCAATTTTCCTCTCTTCTACTTCATATTTTTTGAAGTGGGTAGGCACTTCAAATTGATCTTGCCGCTTGTTTTCTCCATCTTCTGGTTCTTTACCTAACCCAGGCTCTTCTTCGTGTGTTGGTTCTTGATTTATTTCATTAGCTATGACACTTACTCCTTGACTTTCACTTTCCGGTTCCATTTGCTCTTGCTCCATTTCAATACTCTCATAGTCCTCCTTCCACTCTTTTTCTATCACTTCTCCTTCTTCAGCCTCCTAAAGAACTACCACGTATGGACTAACATCATATCCTTCCTCATCGATGCATTCATTCATGGTTATCACTTCTTCGTTTACACATACATCGAGAGTAGCTAAAATCTCCATCCAACCATGAGGTTCAAATTCTTCATCTAGAAATGTTTGAGGCATGTAAGCTGGATCTTGTACAGACCTTGCTACTCCTTGCCCGTGCTGCCATCCTTTCCTCCTATCCTCTTCCTTTTTTGCAGTTTGGCATATCCATAGATGAGTGTCCTCGTTCATCCACGATTGGTCGCTTGAACTCATAATATGAATTGACTGGTCATCTTCCTCCTTATGAATTTGATTCCATTGTAAGGGGGGAACATCTTGATATGTATATGTGTGGAGATTTATCCTTGTGGTGGTTCCTTCATGCTGTAGGTATACCGCGTCTTTTCCCCAATCTTGCACAACCTTTAGCTATCTCATGAATGGTCTTCCAAGTATCATTTCATAATTTCTTTCCCTTTCAAATTGACATATTGCTAAGGTGTGCTCGAATTCAACTCTGCAAGTGGTAAAAACTACCCGTTCCAATAATCCCAAGGGTCGTTCAGTGTGTCTGGCTGCCATTTGTATCTTCATGCGTGTTGGTCTTAAAGCTGGTTTTCCCCATTTTTCCCAGATTTCTTTAGTAGCAATTCCTACTCCAGCTCCAGAATCTAAGATGGCTTTAGTGGTGTAACCTCTATAGGTAATTGGAAGGCAAGTATTTCCCTCATCTCCCTCACTGAAATCTCCAACCTTATTGACAGGGATTTTTAATGTGTTCACTTCATCAGACATCTCCTTTTCTTTTGCCTTGATCTCCAATTGGCTAGTCAGTTTCTCCTTCAAATGTGGTTTGATCCTCAAAAGTTCTTCCAATGTTAGAGTACAAGGGATTTTTACTTTTTTAAGATGTTGTATGATATCCGATGTTTGGACTGATGGGTTTGGTTCTTTTTTCCTTATCGAGGGAATGCAATATAATTCCGAATTATGTTCGTACTCTCCTGTGTAATTTGGCAAGACCCTTATACTGTCATTATCCTTGCCAGTTTGGTATGTTTGTAATAATCCCTCTGAATTTAGTTCAGGTATCGCATCTTCTATTTCACCTTCTGCTTCCAACTCCTCAAAGGGTGGTTCTATTCCTTCCACTTTCTTCCATCGGTCTTCTTGGACTCTTGCCCACAAATCTTTAGGCCATTCACCTTCTACTTCGGGAACAATGGAGCCTTCCCTTTTTTCCTCACAGTAATTTCCATTATACATCTCACCTTCTTCGGTTTTCTCGAGGTCATTAGGGATGACACACTCTTGGAATTCTTTTTCAGGAATTCGTGAACTAGGTAGTTGAAGAACATGTTTTTCTAAGGTCTGTTGAGCCATTTCAATTTTTTGCATAACTCTAACCTTTCCTTCTCCAAGTCTCCTCTAGGATATTCTCTTTCATGTTGTTCAATGGTAGGTCATGCTCTTATTCGTGCGTTGTATGCCTGAATCCACATGGCTAACTCTTCTGGCATGGGATCTGCTAATATTGATCCTACCTGTTCTTTTTTATGCTTTCCTTTCCTAATTTCTCCTTCCTCTTCTTGTTTCCCTTTTTAATGTTTTTCCCTCTTTTCATTTTCCTTCTTTTGTTGTAGTTTCTTTTCCTTTATCTTGTCTCTACGGTTCTTCCATCTTTGTGTTTGTTTACTTGTAACACTTTTCTCAGGCTCTTCTGAGTCTTCAACTATTTGAGGTATAGGTACATTCACTTCCTTGGTAGCTTGATTATCTGCTCCAGTTTTTTTTGGGGTCTCTCTTGTTGCGAACATTTGTTTTATGTAGGGTACAAGTTTCAAATTATGTAAATACCTTTGGGAAGTCTTCAAATACTTGAAGAAGACTCATATTATTCATAAAATATAGCCAAAATACCACGTGATTTCTAGAACATGGTGAGTCAAATTAGTGAGTCACAAGGGAGCTGCAGTGGTGTCCTAGTGGAAGGTTGATGTGGCTAGTTCTCAAAGTCCATCAATACTTTGCTTATTTGAGAACTTGAGTCATGTAATACCTCCACCCAAGTGTCTACCACGAATTTATATGTATTAGGAAGGTTTTAGATTAATTTCCCATGCTATAAAAAGAGGAGAAAAGTCGTGATCTTGTGGGAAGTCCAAGAGAGGCATATGTGTATCTCTATGCTGCTGTAGTTTTTTATGCAGAGATTACAGAGCTTGTATCTCCCTCATTATATATCCACATTACATGTTTAATATTCATTTGAAAGCTCTTAGTGTCTAACTTCTTCCTGTAAATTTTCATAATCATTAGAGTTGTGAGCTGAGAGCAGTACTCTCTGCAAATAGTGTGTGTTCTCTATTTTTTATCCCTTCTAAAGGTCTCCATTAAACCTCCAACTTGCAGAGGTCATACCTCCTTGTGTACTTATCCAGATTGAGTGTTCTTTGGCTCATTGGAAAGCTCTTAGAGTCTAGTTTATGTGTATGAGACAGTTTTTGAAAATTTCAAGTGAGTAAAGAGAATTTTTCTCTGCAAGAAAACTGGTTTGTGCATACAAGTTTGTGAAAAAGTCAACTAGGTCCTGTTGAGTTTCACCTACTTCTAGTTGTACTTTGGAGATCAATAAACTCCAACATTGGTATCAGAGCAAGTACTTGGAGGCTTGGAGAAGGTTATCATACCTTGATGAAGAATTTGAAGCTATCAAAGAAGCAGTTCATCATCAACACTACACAAAGGTAGAAGAAGATCGCAAGGAGGAATCTCAAGCAACATCCAAGCAAAGAAAGGTGCACATACCTCATTTACAAGGTAAATATTATATTTCTTCTCATCACACACATTGGAAAGAAGGCTTAAAGGAGGAAGCTTAGCATTTGTATTATGGGAGACCAACATGCACAAATAGAGAAGCTTGATAAGACCAATTATCAAGCATGGAAGTTTAGAATCACAGCATACTTGCAAGGTAGAGGCTTGTATGGTTTGATTGACGGCACAGATATCAAACCCACATTACCAGAGGACCCAAATCAGCAACAATTGAGGGAGTTTAAACTTTGGAATGAGAGAGACGAAAGGGTTATATTCATTTTATCACAAAATATTCAAGATTCAATGGTAGGACACATACAAGATCTAGACACAAGTAGAGATGTTTGGCTTGCATTGGAAAGGTTGTATGCTATAGGTACAAGAGCAAGGAAGATTCAACTCAAAAATGAGTTGAATAACATAAAGAAAGATATAAGGACATCGGTCAATGATTACATATTGAAAGTTAAAGAGATTGCAGATCAACTAGGATCAATTCAAGCTCATGTGGAGGACGACGACTTGGTTGCACATACTCTCAACGGACTCAAAGATGATGAGAGATGGAAACCCTTCATTACTTCAGTTTATGACAAAGGAGAATTACCAGATTTTGATCAACTTATTGTCCTCATGGTCACGGAGGAGATGAATCTAAATGGTTCTACTTCAAATCAAAAAGGAACTCAAGGACAAGCTCTTTATGAAGGATCATCAAGAGGTGGAAACAGAGGTAGAAGAGGTTCAAATAGAGGTCGAGGAAGAAGGAGTGATGATCAAGGTACTTCAAGTGGCTTCTTCAATGCAAGAGGAAGAGGAAGATCAAGCGCTAGAGGTACGAGAGGAAACTACAACTACAATAAAAGACAAAGGAGTGAAGATAACAACAATTGCTATATATGTGGAAGGTATGGACACTATGCCAAAGATTGTTATCAAAATGAAAATAATCAAGGTGGTAATCGAAGAGGAGGCTATTCAAGAAGAGGTAAACAACAAGGAAATTATGCAGTTGAAGGTAAAAGTGATGATTATGATTCTCTTCTTATGATGAATGTAGAAACTAAGATGAATTGCAATAGAGATGTATGGTATTTAGATAGTGGTTGCTCTAACCATATGTCACATGATGCTTCATGGTTTTCAAATATGCATAATCCATCATGTAAAGGTCATGTTGAAACAGGAGATGATACAACACATAAGATTATGCAGGTTGGAGATGTTGTTATGCAGGATAAGAGCAAGACAAATTGCTTGAAGGATGTACTTTATGTGCCAACGATCACTAAGAATTTGATATCGGTTGGTCAAATGGTAGAAAAAGGTCTACAAGTGAGATTTAATCATGCAGGTTGCTTCATTGAGGATCCAAAGCAAAGGAGGTTGATTGCCAAAGGTCAAAAACAAGGTAGATTGTTTACATTCAAGGTAAACCCTAATCATACAAACTATTTCTCTTATGGTATGCATAGGATAGCAGAACTTGATCTGTGGCACAAAAGGATTGGACACATAAATGTACACAGGTTAAAGGAGCTATCAAAGAAGAGGATTGTTGAAGGATTACCTGATCTTACTAAGCAACATATGGTGCATCTTTGTGAAGCATGTCAAATGGGTAAGCATAGTAGACAGCCTTTCAAGCATTCAAGCTCTGTAAGCAGTGGATTGCTAGACCTTATACACACGTACGTATGGGGTCCTACTAAAGAGGCATCCTTGGCTGGTAATAAGTACTATGTATCATTCATTGATGATCATAGTAGAATGACATTTGTGTATTTCATTAAACATAAGAGTGAGGTCTTTGATTGTTTCAAGAAGTTCAAATCATATGTCGAAAAGCAAACAGGAAGGTATATTAAGAAGCTAAGATCTGATGGAGGGGGAGAGTATTTCTCTCAAGCTTTTACTGATTTTTTGTATGATGAAGGTATCAAAAGAAAAGTTACATGCAGGTATACTCCACAACAAAATGGAGTCGTAGAAAGAAGAAACAGAATCATAGTAGAAGCATCTAGAAGCATGCTTAATGATATGTGTTTGCCTAATTATTTTTGGGCTGAAGCTGTTAGCACAAGTTATTACATTATGAATAGAGTTCTGACTGCTGGAGTTCATCATTTGACACCATATAAGGTATGGCATGGAAGGAAACCAAGTGTAAGTCATTTGAAAGTATTTGGTTGTGTATGTTATGTACATGTACCTTGTGAGGTGAGATCTAAACTTGATGCGAAATCAAAAAAATGTATATTTATTGGTTATGCAGATACTCAAAGAGGATATAGATGCTATAATCCTCATACCAATAAGGTTGTTGTGTCAAGAGATGTAAACTTTGATGAATCACTTTCATGGTATGCAGATATAGAATTGTTTGCAGGTCATGGATGAAAATGAAGAAGGTGTGGTTGAACGAGATGAATGCATAGTTCAGCCATGAGGAAGTTTAAATGATGAAAGGAGTGGTTTGGATGAAGAAAGAGGATCACCTTTCAATGGAAGATTAAGGCAAGAGTCACCTCCAAGTGTTAAAAGTAAAGGTAAACTCAAACTTGTTGAAGTTAATGATGAAGGAGAGGAAATTAGTGATGTATGTGAGTATGGAGAATCATCAAAGGTTCCTAATAAGAAAGGAAGAGCATCTACATTGGAGGTAAGAAGAACTTCAAGAGTGAGTAAGCAACCTCAAAGGTATACTTATGAATCTTTTATGAATACTCATTATGCTTTTATGACAAAAGTTGAGCAGGAAAATGAACCCACATGTTATGATGAGGCAAAAGGAGATGAAAAGTGGGAGAAAGCAATGAGAGAAGAAATAGAAGCACTACAGGATAACAAGACTTGGAATTTAGTTCCAAGGACACAAAAGCAAAAGGTAATTGGTTGCAAGTGGGTTTTTAAGATTAAAAGAAATAGTGATGGTAGTGTGTCAAGATATAAGGCTAGACTTGTAGCAAAAGGATATAATCAAACTCAAGGATTGGACTATGAGGAAACATTTGGTCCAGTAGCAAACATGGCAACGGTGAGAAATTTGTTGGCTTTAGCTGCAAGTAAAAGGTGGAATATATATCAACTCGATATAAAGAATGCCTTTCTTAATGGTGAGTTAAATGAAGAAGTGTATATGTCACAACCAGATGGTTATGTGGATGCAAAATGTCCTAATCATGTATGCAGGTTAAAGAAGGCATTGTATGGTCTTAAAGAGGCACCAAGGGCATGGAATGCAAGGTTGGTAAAGTATCTTATGCTACAAGGATACACAGCGAGTCATGCTGATCCTTCACTTTATGTAAAACATGTAGATGACATGTGTGTCTATGTATGCATTTATGTGGATGACTTGTTGATTACAGGGAATGATGCAAAAGAAATTGAAGAGATAAAAGGTAATTTGGGAAAGGAATTCAAAATTTCAGATCTTGGTTTGCTTAGATACTTTCTTGGGATTGAAATTGTGTATGGTGATGAAGGTATGTGGTTGATACAGAGAAAGTATATATGTGATATGCTGAAAAGGTTTGGTATGCAGGAATGTAAATTTGTTTCTACTCCAATGGAATGTAATGTAAAGTTGAGTGCAAAGGAAGGTGATGAGTTGCATGATATGAATGTGTATAGATCCATGGTAGGATCTTTGATTTATGCAACAAAAACTAGACCTGATATATGCTATGCAGTGGGAGTATTGTCACAGTTTATGCATGAACCTAGAGTACCTCATATGCATGCAACAAAAAGAGTGTTTAGATATTTGAAAGGTACCATGAACGAAGGATTATTTTATAGTCATGATGCGGATCTAACTCTTAAAGTCTTTAGTGATGCAGATTGGGCTGGAAGCAAAGATGACAGAAGATCCACAAGTGGATATGTGGTAATAGCAGGAAACAAGACATTAACATGGAGTTCAAAGAAACAACCTACAGTTGCTTTATCTTCTACAGAGGCTGAGTATAGAGGTTTAGCATTGGCTACTACTGAAGTTATGTGGTTTAAAAAGTTGTTTCATGACTTGAATGTGCAGGTTGATGTACCACTGATATATGGGGATAACTTGAGTAGCATTCATATGACCTCAAATCCTATTTTTCATGCTAGAACAAAGCATATAGAGGTTCACTATCATTATGTTCGAGAGAAGGCCATAAACAATGAAGTACAAGTTTCTTTTGTGGGAACAAAGGATCAAGTTGCAGATATCTTCACCAAATCCTTGGATGGACCAAAGCTTCAGAAATTCAACTATATTCTTGGCATGAAGGAAATACCCTTTGAAACTTGAGGGGGAGAATGTTGCAAACATTTTTTTATGTAGGGTACAAGTTTCAAATTATGTAAATACCTTTGAGAAGTCTTCAAATACTTCAAGAAGACTCATATTATTCATAAAATATAGCAAAAATACCACGTGATTTCTAGAACATGGTGAGTCAAATTAGTGAGTCACAAGGGAACTACAGTGGTGTCCTAGTGGAAGGTCGATGTGGCTAGTTCTCAAAGTCCATCAATACTTTGCTTATTTGAGCACTTGAGTCATGTAATATCTCCACCCAAGTGTCTACCACGAATTTAGATGTATTAGGAAGGTTTTATATTAGTTTCCCATGCTATAAAAAGAGGAAAAAAGTCGTGATCTTGTGGGAAGTCCAAGAGAGGCATGTGTATCTCTATGCTGCTGTAGTTTTTTATGCAAAGATTGTAGAGCTTGTATCTCCCTCATTATATATTCAAATTACATGTTTAATATCTTATTTGAAAGCTCTTACTGTCTACTTTCTTTTTGTAAATTTTCATGATCATTGGAGTTGTGAGCTGAGAGCAGTACTCTCTGCAAATAGTGTGTGTTCTCTATTTTTTATCCCTGTTGAAGGTCTCCATTAAACCTCCAACTTGCAGAGGTCATATCTCCTTGTGTACTTATCCGAATTGAGTGTTCTTTGGCTCATTGGAAAGCTCTTAGAGTCTGGTTTATGTGTGTGAAACAGTTTTTGAAAATTCCAAGTGAGTAAAGAGCAGTTTTCTCTGCAAGAAAACTGGTCTGTGCATATAAGTTTGTGAAAAAGTCAACTAGGTTCTGTTGGGTTTCACCTACTTCTAGCTGTACTTTGGAGATCAATAAACTCCAACATCTCTAGCTTTGGCCCTTGTTATTGCTTTCAATGGAACGGTGTACTCCTTATCACTCCCTGATGACTCTATTACTTTTATCACATTAATATACATGTTAGAGTTAACTTTGTTGGGGTTCTTGGGGCAATCTCTGAAAAGGTGTTCTTTACCACAATCACTACAGTATCCTTACCAAACTTGCTGTGGTGGTGGTGGGTTTGGTAGTGTACATTCTCTGATATAATGATCACCTCGCATCTATAACATGGTCCTCTAGGTACGGGCGGTCTGATCATAGGTCGTGGTGGTATGGGTGCTCTGGGAGCTGTGTACATCAATGACACAAAATCCTGCTCATATCCGTAAGAAGTATCTGGTGCTTCCATGCCATATGCATATGGTTTGTACATTTGTCCATATTCTATCATAGAGCTCTCATAAGTAGAATAGTTTCTTTGACTATGGTCATAGGATGAGTCATACGATTCATTACTAGTCAAAGGTGTGGTTGGGACTATTGCTCTCTCTAAGTTTTCTTAAGGTTGAGCCATTTTCACCGAGACAACATTCTGAGGATGGGGCGGTTGTTGCCCTAACACTGGTTGTGGTTGAGTGTACCCTTGATAAGCATACGGTCGTCATACTGGTGCCTATTGCTGATATGTGGGATATCTAAAGGCTTCACCTCCTTGATCTCTCTGCGGGTATCCGTAAGGTATCATGACAGGTTGTACCGGTCTTGATTGCCTATTGTAAGGACAATTTTCTGTGATGTGATTGGTATACTTTTGTTCTAGGCTACAATATTGTAGAGGACCCGGAACGGGTGGTCTATTATAAGCATAAGGAGGTGGTGGGACTACTCCCCTAGTGCACAAATGAGAAGGATGATCTCCTCCACAATGCATACATCTCCTAAGCATGGGTACTCTCATTGGGTTGTTGGGGTAGTTCCTCTGTCCTTGAACATTCAGTTTCTTTGCTACTAAATCGGTTATTTCCTCTACATTGTTCTTAGGGTTTGATGTGCTGCTGGCAGAATCTTCACTTTTCACACTACCTTGAGGTATTTTCAGGTCTTCTGCTAGGTTGTCTTCTATGTCAATACATTCCTTCATACACTCTTGCAAAGTTTGAACTCTTTTCACATATACCAGAGATCTCAATGATCCATTTACTAATCCTTCCAAAAATAATGACACCATTTTGTTTTGAGTAGGTCTCTCTTCCACTGGGCACCTATCCACATAGTGCTTGAATCTTCTTGCTGCCAATCTCACTAATTCCGTAGAAGCTTGCTTAAAGCTATGAATCAATGATGATGAGTTGTTTCTAATTCCTGACTTAGTGAATTCTTCAATCATTTCTTGATAGACTTGTTCCATGTTTTGAAAATTATTAGGATCTAATGGCTGGAACCAAGCTAAAGCGGTGTCTGTCAAAATTAAACCAAAGGATTCATATTGAATCAAAAAATCTTCTACTTGTTCAGCTCTGATTACTTGCTTGAATTCAACTATATGATTGTAAGGTTCACTAGAGCCATCATAATGGTTTCTCATACATTTGGCAACTTGAATAGGCCTTAATCTTCTTCCTGCTTGAGGTGGTCTAGGCATCACTGGGAAAATTGGTATTCCTATGGGTACACCTGGACCTCTTACTACAGGTGGTCTACCTGGGGCAGGAATTCCATTTCTTGGATCCACAGGTGGTTGAGGCCGATAGTTAGGGTTATTTGCAAGCATAACAAACTGTACATGTGGTCTAACCGGGATTTGTGTTTGTTGTGTTTGTCCTGACTGTTGATATGAATTATCCTGAGAGGTTCCATGTGGGTTTTGTGAAGTAGTGGCTTGATCCCTAGGGGGAAACACTGGAATATTCTGATATTTCAACTCGGCTCTTTCTAACTCAGTTAGGGGCCAATACCTTCTCTGGTTTTTGTCCAAATAAGTGATGATGGTGAGGAAGTCAGGGTCTTGTAATTCGTAAAGAGTTACGGGGTTGGGGGTTGCTTCCCATAATGAAGAGTGGGCCCTAAGAAGATGCTCCATTCCATTGATCAAATACACATCCATTAAGGAGTCATCTTGGGGAACTAGGTCTCCCCTCCAAACCCTAGCAACAATTGATCTCCCTCTAGGTGTGGTCACTTGCTCTTCATTTCCTTCTTCATTAAGGTTATGAGCATTGTTTTCTTCCCCAAGTTCATTAAGGTTATGAGCATTTTACATGGGCATCCCTTTTGTCCATGTAAAATCCTCCTGCATACTTAACTACTGGCCTAGGCACTATGTAAGCATCTGAAGCTTTCTTCAGTCTAGCCACTGATTGGTTTAGACCATCCAGGTAGATAGGTATCTCATGTTGGTTGGTGGTTACATATTCTAGAGATGTCTGATATTCTCCCTCAATAATTGACATCATGCCAATCATTGGTACTGTATTCTGCATGTCCTCGGAAGCCATGGGAATTTCTTCCTCTGACTTGCTAGAGGTTTTACAATAAAGTGAGTGGCTACTAGGTTCGGCTACACTTCCCACTGAAGAGATTACACTTCTTCGACATCCTAGGGTTCTCCCAGATCTCAGGTTCATTCACTTTAAAGTTCTATTTAACCTTAGCCAACCTCCAGCTTCTATAGTTCTTCACTAAGGGTCAGAATTCTAGAAAAAAATTGGTTGGGAAAGGACTGACAGTGAAACCTCGAGTCACGATACTTTTGACCCCAAAAAAGTTCACGATACATGATATTTCACCCAAGTAGAGTATGTCACGATACTCAATATGTGACACACTAGAAGGGTACCACGATACTCAACCTTTGAACAGACACGATACACGATACTTCACAGAAGACGATATACGATACTTGGATAAACACGATACTCGATACTCAGGAAACACGATACTCGATAGTTGCCCAATATCGCATGCCAAACACGATACTCGATACTTGACGAACTCGATACACGATACTGGACAAGTATCGCGATCAGAAGTCTTTGCGATACGCGATACACGATAATCAATTGGAAAATGTCAACGATACTCGATACATAACAAGTATCGCGAGGAAATTCAAGACGATACTCGATATTCATCAGGTATCGGGAAAGGTGCCTCCGCGATATACAATATCCAACAAGTATTGCGATTTGAAATCCACGATACACGATACTCAATGAGTATCGCGATTTGAATTTCACGATACATGATATGCGATATCCGACAAGTATCGTGAGAAATTCTCAACGATACTCGATACTTACCATGTATCGTCAACCCGATTCAATGATACCCGATACTTGACAGGTATCGCGATCAGAGTTCCACGATACACGATACTCAACAAGGTCAGGTATCGCGATACTCAACCACAGGAGATCACGATACTTAGGTATCGCGATACTCGATCGTGGGAGAACACGATACTTGACACTTTTCAATTTTTTGCAAGTGTTTTTTTGGATTTTGAGTTCATACACATGTTCTTAGAGTGCATCTACCCTCCCCTCTTAGCCTAAATCAAAAAAATACTTCTTCTCTACCCCGGTATTCACTCTCCTCCACTCACTCTATGCAGCTCAAACACCCTCGTCTAAGATCGCGATAGTTGACTGTGAGCTCCCACGATACTTGTGTCGAAAACAAGTGACTTGCAAAAGACAATATTTTTGGCTTTTATACTTTTGAAAATTCTTACTCACTGAAAAAGAATAACAAGACAAAGGTTGAATGCTACTCTAACTTCCTAACCTACTCCCTTACTCCTCCTACTCTACTCACTCAACTCACTTCCCTAGACTAATAACTCACTACACACACTTCAAGAGTGAGAAGTAGTAAGTGCGGATGAATGTGACTTACCAAAGCAGAGAAAATCACCACTCCTCCACTCACTTCAATGCAACAAGCTACTTACCATCACACGAATGCCTAGGTTTGATTCGACACTCCCCGGCAATGGCACCAAAAAACGTGTGTACCCAAGAACCAACTTAGGGACTTGTGGAGAAAGAGACTATACCTCAATCCCCCTCAAGTGCATATAGTGGGGATTCACGCTTTATTTATCAATCCAAGGAGTATCAAAACCTAGCCGAGTGTATGAAGACATGCATTCAAATGACGATCAATGCAAATGTGCTCTCCCAAGAGTGCAAACAAGGCGAAGACTAATCCAAACAAGCTTCAACTGTCAGTCATGGTGTCACGATACTTGGTGTAGCAGCCAATAGTAAATTGAGATTTTCTCTCGACTCCAAACTCCAAATATAGTGAATAGCATATGCATTTCGAAGCTCTCAAGACGATCCATCCAATGGTGTATTCTCACTCAATTTTGATGCTTCTACTTCAAGTTATGAGCAAAGTACTGAGTCGTGGGAATGACCTTCCTACAGTTCAGTACTTCCTACACTTCACACACACCTTAATAACAACAAACAAACACTTTCATGGATAGACAACACTTCCTAACACTCTTTTCAAGCAACACACATAAATACAAGCTCACAAAAAAGATGATACAGAGAGGAGAAGACACAAATTCGAAATTCTGTGCTCTTGATTCTCACAATGGCAAAAAGTCTTTACAAAGAGTCACAAATTGATTTATATACATGTGCCCTTAAAATGGTCCTTTCACACAAGAGACTGGCACTTTATTCACTAAAAGACTAATTTCCTACTAATTTACATGGGTAAGCTACTAATCTCCATGGGTATGCATCTAGAGGACTCGTCTAGTGCATTTACAACAGAAATTATGTTATAAGAATGGTTATGATACAAAATAGAGTGTCCAAATCGGAAAAAAATTTGGGGCCCTTCTTTTTCTTTGCCTTGTGCTCTCTTTGCTCTACAACACACACACACACATAGACACACATATACACACACATACACACATAATGATGCATACACACACATACACATGCATACACACATAGAGACACATATACACACACATATATGCATACACACATAGAGAGACATACACATATACACATACAAGCATACATATGCATACATAATGCATATGCATATGCATACATACATACGTACATGCATACATAATGCACATGGTTACATACACATACATAATGCATACACACACATATGCATACATAATGCATACACACACATAATGCATATGCATATGCATACATACATACTTACATGCATACATAATGCATATGCTTACATACACATACATAATGCATACACACACATATGCATACATAATGCATACACACACGTACACACATATTCATACATACATGCATACACATACACACATAGACACATACACACACATAGACACATATACACACATAAACACATACACACTCATAGACGCATAGCGACACATACACATAGACACACACACATATACACACACACAAACATACACACATACACACATAATGATGCATACACACACATACACATGCACACACACACATATGCATACATACATGCATACACATACACATAGACACATACACTCACATAGATACATACATACACATACACACTCATAGACACACACACATACACATAGACACACACACACACATACACACACACACATACATATAGACACATACACACATAATGATGCATACACATGCATACACACACATATGCATACATACATGCATACAGCATACATACATGCATACACACACACACATACACACACATAGATACATGCATACACATAAACACATACACACTCAGACACACACACATACACATAGACACAAACACACACATATACACACACAGAAACACACATATACACATACACACATAATGATGCATACACACACATACACATGCATACACACATACAAACACATACACACACACACACACGTACACACATACACACAATATATGCATACACACACACATATATGCATACACAGAGACATAGAGAGACATACTCACGCATACACATACATGCATATATATACATACATAATGCATATGCATATACATACATACATACATACATACATGCATACATACACATACATAATGCATACACACACATATGCATACAAACAAATATGCATACATAATGCATACACACACATACACACACATATGCATACATACATGCATACACATACACACATACACACATACACACACATAGACACATACACACACATAAACACATACACACTCATAGATGCACACACATACACATAGACACGCACACATACACACACACATATACACACACACATACACACATAGACACATACACACATAATGATGCATACACACACATACACATGCATACACACATACACACACACATACACACACACATACACGCACATAGATACACACACACATGCATACATACACATACTTAATGCATACACACATACATATGTACACGTATATATATTGATTTCTAACCATTTTGTTTTATATGTTAGATATTATGGATCCCAGTAGAGAGAGAAAGGCAAAACTCACTCTCATAAAAAGTCTTATGAGAGCAAGAGTTCCGTCTGATACTCTAGGGGCCATCATGCGTGATTACTCAGAGATGTCTGATGAGGAGCTGGACTGTATGATCCAGATGCTTACCCAGCAATCAGACGAGGGCTCTTCTGCAGCTCCACATGCAGGAAGAGAGCTATCTGCTCATAGGTATGTTTTTTTTTTTCATAAACTTTTTTAATGATATTATAACACATATTTTAGTTTATTTTTATCTATCTATTTTCAGGACACCTATACCACATCCAAATCGTGATAGCACAGTAGAGTTGCCTATGAGGACATGCATAGGCACCTTAGGACTAGAGTGTGATATAGAGCCAGAGGGTAACATTTGTACATAGGGAATGGATTGGAGTTCAAGAGAAGAATGCGGGCACTTTGCGACTCTTACCTGCACTTTGTCCACTTACCACCATGGAAGTAAGTAAAAATTTTACATATAAATTGAAATAAATATCTTATGTTTTATTTACAGTATGTTTTTTATTTTTGTAGTGAGCATGATGAGAGGGATAAAAAATATGTACGTAGTTCACTTGAGGCAGAGTTTGGGACAGGATGGTCGCTTAAGTGGTGTCTAAAAGAGATGCGAACACTTATGGCTCATCGTCGCGATAATGCATGGTATGCACTGCTTTTATGTATATATATGTGGATATGAGTATGTGTGTTTATGCATGTATGTATGTATATGAGAGAGAGAGAGAGAAAAGAGTGAGACTAGAGGTATAAACACACGCATACACACACATATACATCATGCATGCACATTTACACATGTTAGCTCACAAAATGGTTGGTTTTTATGCACTAATGTGGGTCTATTTGGCAGGAAAATACGTTTGATTTCAGGTACTTGAAGAGTGGATTTGATGATTGATGAGAAGCATGTGGAGGTATTGGTAAAGGAAAATAGGGGTATCATTGAGCAAGCAAATGAATTGTTGGAAAACAATGCAAGTAATTCCCCTAGCTCAATGGAAAAGACGGTTTGTGATTCTTCCTCACCACCACTATCAAAACATAGATCGAAAAGAACTTGCTAAGTTGAAAGTGCATAGGATTATAGAATCAGGGGATTAAAGCAGTCTTGTGCTTCTGGGTTCTTAAGTCTAGTGCTAGCAGAAGGGGTGGAAACGCGAGTGGCATCAGAAGTAGTAGTTCAACGCAGAAGTTACACGGCCGAAACTGTAAGAGAGCCTAACATTTATGAAAGCAGGGATGACAATGTTAACACAGGTAGTGAAGTGAATATTGAAAATAGACATGAGAATGGAAGCGGCAATAAGGGATAGGGTTCATGGAACAAGAAATTGTGGGGATAGAAAGTTATAATCAACTCATTTCGGACGGTCAAAACTTGCCAGTATAGAATGGTTGCTTGTCTGACACATTTCATCAAGAGTCAAAACATAATGATATTGATGGGGAGAAAAAAAAAAGTAGTTATTGTTTGTGATGATTCTACTAAAGGCACTTATATTGATGATCGTCTAAGGAAAGGTTTGGTCGATGTGTTCCCATAAAAGAAGAAGAAAGCATGAACGAGGAGCAGCTAGATGCTGCCACGAATGGCACTTGGACAGATGTGCAGACCTTAGTATCTACCGCCTCTGTGGTATTGTGCATTCAATTATAGGGGGCCGGTTCGTTTTTTGGCTCTGACAAGAGAAACAGAAAAGGGGGAAGGTTAATTCTGTCAGGACTCCCCCTCTCTTTTCCGTTTTTTTGCCAGAAAGAGTGGGGGCACCGGAAGGAAGAACCACCTGTGCATCTATGTTCAAATCGAAGGACTCTACTTCAAAAAACAAGGGGAGGACAGATAAAGGGGGGCGGCTGAATTCGCTACGGGGCTCTCTTTTTTCGTTCTGGTGGTGTCTCTGCAGAAACCAGAGAGATCGACGGGGCGCAGATCTGAGGATAGAAGGTAGCAATGGGGGGAACTCTCCACTCCTGGGATGGTTGCCATGGACACCCCCTTCAGCAGCTCGAGGCGGCCTATTTTTGCTGGTTGATTTATTGAGTTGCGGGGTGGAGCGTAGTGACTATCGTGTGGTTTGGGAAGACTCGAATGTTGTGGATGCAGTGCTGGAGAACGTCTTCAGTAGCTAGTTCGTGGAGAATTAAGTGTCTGGATCATTGCCATTTTAATGGGTACTTTGTTCTCCTATGCAGTTGGCCAGTCGGCCATTTATTTTCACCAAGTATTGTGGTTTTCATTTCTTTGTTGGAAATGTCTTATCCCCTCAAGCTTTGAATTCCGGTATCGAATACTTTGTGATGACTGATTGGTAATGAAAGGCTATTGATTAGTTGGTTATGTTTAGGTAATAGGTACTCTGTACTCTTGAAAGGCGTTGCTACTTGCAAGTTTTTCGCAGTAAATTTTGTCCAGATCTGTATCGTGTGAGGCTGCTTCCGTAAGTAGGACATTCCGTTTCAAGCAGCACTTTGGGCCGTCTGCATTGCGCAGGTTGATTCTGTTAGCCTTTGCATAGCTTCTTTTTTTTACGCTGCAAGTGATAGCTTAGACATGGCCGAGGAGGGATACAAAGAGCGTGGATTTTTTTTTTTTTGGATCCGATAAGCCAGGTAACGAAGAAGCCGACGAAGAGAAAGGAAGTGGGGGGTTCTTTAGCAAGGTGAAACACTACGTTTAATATACAATTGGGTTTGGGAAGCCCACTGTTGCTGTCTCTGGTTTTCATATCCTTCACATATCCCTCGAGAAAGTAGACATCGTGGTCGATGTCCTGGTAACAAATCCCAATCCGATTCCTATCCCCCTTGTTGACATCATTTATCTTATTGAAAGTGACGGTCACAAGCTCATATCTGGAACTATTCCTGATGCGGGAACTATACGTGCTCATGGTTCTGAGACCATTAAGATCCCTATCTCATATATAAAGATGTTAAAGATACATATGACGACATCCAACCTGGTGAAATAATACCCTATCGAGTATCTGTCGAGCCTCTCATTGATGTTAAAGATCCCTATCTCATATATAAAGATGTTAAAGATACATATGACGACATCCAACCTGGTGAAATAATACCCTATCGAGTATCTGTCGAGCCTCTCATTGATGTGCCAAATATTGGACGCGTCTCATTGCCTTTGGAGAAGAAAGTGGAGACACCTGCTCCATACAAACCAGATGTGGATCTCGATAAGATTGAATATGATCGTTTTTCCCTCGAGGAGACCACCGCCTCCCTCCATCTCAAGGTGGAGAACAAGAACAAGTTTGACTTGGGCGTGAACACCCTGGAGTATAACTTTACATTAGGTGACGATAACATAGCAAACGCAACACTGAGCGAGTCTACTAAAATTGGACAATGTGGTGAGGGTATCCTCGAAGTACCCATCACTTTTCGTCCTAAGGATCTTGGTTTTGCTGTGTGGGATATAATCAAAGGCCGTGGAGCAGGCTATAGTATGAAGGGAAAGCTGGAGGTGGATACACCATTTGGACCCATGAACATTCCTTTTTCTAAAGAGGGTGGGAAAGAGCAAGTGAAAGAGAGATCGAGGAACTAAAGGAACTCGGAAGGTGTGAGTAAGGGGGGAGGAAGGTCGCGAGAGTTAACCACTAGAGTTGGTTTCCCCTTGTGCATGTATTTTCCCGTATCCTCCATCAATACTTTGGAGTGAAATTGGGGACTTAGGGTGATAAAAGATGACCTTGCATCAGAAAGTTTGGAGCAAAATAAAGGCTTCCACAATCATGTTTTCCTTGGGCTAGGAGCCATACATTTTGGTGCGTTTGCCGGTTACATATGAGTTAGTGCATAGACATAGGAAGAATCCATTGCGAGATAATTGTGGGCTCTAGATAATCCAATTAGACCGATTCCGAGGGACTTGAACAAAATAAAGTCTCGCATAATCACTTTTTCCTTGGGCATTAGAACTATTTCATTTTGGTGCGTTTGCCGGGAATCGGCTTAGCACATCTCATCGAGAGTGCTACGAGTTCGCTTGGTGCCCCAATCGTGTGGCACAGCCAAGTCGATCCCAAATCTGCTTTGACCTTCATGAAAGAAATGGCTCAACAAAGGCAAGCCTGTGGTTTTGAGAAGACCAACATGAGGCAAATGAATTCTGGACGAAATAGGAGATGGATAGATTCTCATCCGACCATGAGATATAATGTGAACCGAGGGTGGCGATTTGGCCCGATATCAAATTATGTGAGATGCTGGTGTTGCGAGCAGATTGGGCATATAGCTAAATATTGCCCTCGTGTATGCTCCCCGTTGGATTTTGTCCCCACATGTGAGGACTGTGGGAAAAAGAGACTATGCGAGCACGTGTGTGGCTCAGAAGAGATGACTGACATAAAGGTCACAACGAATCAAGTTGATAGGTGCTTATCCTCTTTGTATGTGGAAGTCGACAAGGGTGGAGTTACTTTGTCGACGGAGACTGTGAGAGCAAGTGAAAGCAAGGACAGTGGATCTCATGATCGAGACTTGATAGAACTTGTGAAGAGCTTGGAATGTGAAGTCAATTGGTTGCATGTGGAGCGAGATAACGAGAGGATCAAAATAGCGAAATTAGAGGAAAATCAAGAGAAAACGGTCGAGGTCCTAGGAACTTGGGAAAAGCAAGTACGAATGTTGAAATATGAAAACAAGGAGTGGAAAAGAGTAAGCAAAAGCTTGAGGCAAGATCTTGTGAAGCCCGAGAGTGAAAACATGGTCTGGGACTTGAGATCCGGCTTGATGGTAGCCGACTTCTTTGGAGTTGCGATCGAAGAAGAGCTCTCAAGAGACGAGGATGACCTAATGAGGAGAGTCGAAGGAATGGAGCATGAAATTGAGAAGGTACAAAGCATAATCCGTCGATACAGTGATCAAGCGGGTAAGGCATGTGACGAGTTCCACCTAGAGTTAGAAGGGATGAAAAGTGCCCAAGTAGAGAGTGATGAGAAAATGAGACGGGTAGAAAAAGAGAATGCAAAGCTGAGTAGCAAGCTCGGTAGGTGGATGAATCGGAAAGACGACGAGATGCGAGGACAGGTGGAGGATCCGAGAGCGAGGAAAACGGAGGAAGAGCTGAAAGCGGTGTTGGATAGGTTGGATGCGTTCGGAACAGAGTTAGAAAGGACGAAGAATGAATTGTCGAAGAAGGTAGATGACCTGGATGAAGAAAATATGAGTAGGATTTGGGAGGAGAGGTCGATTCGAGAAGAGGTTGAAAAGTTGTCTGGCCAAGTCGAGAGGAGCGAGGAGGTTCCTTTGGAAATAGAAAGAAAGATGAGCCATTTAGAAGAGGAGAAGAAGAAAATGTGAGTTCGGTTCCATCAAGTGGATGATGAGATTTTTCGACTCCAAGGCAGTGATGAGCGAAAAGAAGAAGGGATAAGGGATTTATCTTTGAAGCTCGAGGCATTAAGAGGTGTAGTAATGAATGGTGGCCTTCCAGACCGTATCGCCTGGCTAGAGGACAATATCAGCAAGCTGTCGAATCATGTGGAATCTCTGCGAGGCAGAGGATGGAGATGAAAAAGAAAAATATGATATGATGGATGCCGGTGAGGATGGCTTGAGTTTGATTAGGGTTTGCTTTGCGGATTTCGAGTCAAAGATGTGAGGACGGGTGGACCAAGTGTGTTGTATACTTAGGAACTAAAGTGGCACTTTTTGAGGTTTCAGGTCGACAAGGTGGTTAGTATGTGCGGGTTTTGCGAGGACGGGTTGACCATGGCATTAGTGGCTGGATTTTGGCTTGAGTGGCAGCAGAGAGGAGATATGTCTCATTGGGATGTCCACGAGGGGATATATATGTGTGTGTGTCGTGATTGGTTGGGTTGGGAAAAAGTCCTTTCTTTTGTCTCCTAATTCTCGAGATGCGGGAATGAAAAAAAAAAATGAAAAAAATATATGTTTGTGTATGTGTGAGTGTGGCTACGCGCCTATGTGGGCCGATAGGTGGGTGGACCCACTTTGACCGGGTGGTCAAAGCCACGAACCGACGTCGGTTTCGCACAGGGCTAGCTGTCTGTGTGTCGCGCGCTGCGTTGGGTTGGTAGATGGGTGGAACAAACTCGATCGGGTGGTCGAGTCCACGAGTCGCATCCAGCTTCAGCGTAGGCCGGCAAGTGTGAGTAAATAAGTGAAAAAATAATGGAAAAAAACAAGAAAAGAAAAAACATGGAAAAAATGAATGAGAAGAATTCCTCGCTCGAGGGGGGACATAAGAGAGGTGAGAGAGCATGATGCTCGGATGGGAATATATGTGTTTGTGTTGTGGGGATTTGGGTTATGTGTGGGCTCCCGATGAAACATGTCAAATTGAAGCTTAAGCTCGGCTAGGGTTTTGGTTGCGATGTGTCTATGGAAAGCTTGGACTTGAGGAATCCAATCGTGCTAGTTGCATTGTTTGTCTGCAAACCTTCCGGAAGTGTTAAGTTTGGCTCTTAGGTGGTGCAATGACTTGTGAAGTTCGGAATCGCGTCGACGATGAGTGATCTTGTTAGAGTGAGCTCGTGTTAGGCTTGAGTGGTCTTTGTCGTGTGTCCATCAATTTAGGAGAGGTGGTGGTGACCCAGCATAGGATTCAATCGATGAGCAAGCAAAAAACGATGGATAAATAGGAAGAAAAGCGGGTAGTGCAAACCCTAGGTAGAAAGGGAATGAAAAATCGGCAAGAGAACTCGGCTAGAAACGAGAAAAAGAAATCAGGAAAGCGATCGTATGGCCAAGAAGAGTATCAAAAATAAAAGTGGGGAATGGTTTTGATTATATATGGTGTGTGTGGAAAGTGTGTTGAGTATGCATGTGAAACAAAGATTTGTGACGTGTTGAATGAGTAGTCAAGAAGAGTGACGAGAGCGAATGTGGACATGTCTTCTTTTTGCTTGCATGTGTGTTGTGCGTGATGAGAATGCATGTGTGATGCGGGATCATGATGTGTGTGCTGAGTATATATGTGTGATGTGGATGAAGGATATGATTGTCTTTTCATCTTGGTTGTACATATTGGGATTTGATGAAGAAAGGTTCTAATGTTTTAATGAAGTTTGCAGACAGGTGGACATGTCGGTGAAGATACATCAAGATGGACAAAGATGGTAAGTGAAATGATTGGATTTTGGTACTAACAAATGATTGTATGAGTATGATTTCAGGTGCTTCATTGAGGAAGAAAAGAATAGACTTGGCTCGTCGAGGACGACTTCGCAAATAAGAAGAGGGGAGTATGTTAGCTCACAAAATGGTTGGTTTTTCTGCACTAATGTGGGTCTATTTGGCAGGAAAATACGTTTGATTTCAGGTACTTGAAGAGTGGATTTGATGATTGATGAGAAGCATGTGGAGGTATTGGTAAAGGAAAATAGGGGTATCATTGAGCAAGCAAATGAATTGTTGGAAAACAATGCAAGTAATTCCCCTAGCTCAATGGAAAAGACGGTTTGTGATTCTTCCTCACCACCACTATCAAAACATAGATCGAAAAGAACTTGCTAAGCTAAAAGTGCATAGGATTATAGAATCAGGGGATTAAAGCAGTCTTGTGCTTCTGGGTTCTTAAGTCTAGTGCTAGCAGAAGGGGTGGAAACGCGAGTGGCATCAGAAGTAGTAGTTCAACGCAGAAGTTACACGGCCGAAACTGTAAGAGAGCCTAACATTTATGGAAGCAGGGATGACAATGTTAACACAGGTAGTGAAGTGAATATTGAAAATAAACATGAGAATGGAAGCGGCAATAAGGGATAGGGTTCATGGAACAAGAAATTGTGGGGATAGAAAGTTATAATCAACTCATTTCCGATGGTCAAAACTTGCCAGTATAGAATGGTTGCTTGTCTGACACATTTCATCAAGAGTCAAAACATAATGATATTGATGGGGAGAAAAAAAAAAAGCAGTTATTGTTTGTGATGATTCTACTAAAGGCACTTATATTGATGATCGTCTAAGGAAAGGTTTGGTCGATGTGTTCCCATGAAAGAAGAAGAAAGCATGAACAAGGAGCAGCTAGATGCTGCCACGAATGGCACTTGGACAGATGTGCAGACCTTAGTATCTACCGCCTCTGTGGTATTGTGCATTCAATTATAGGGGGCAGGTTCGTTTTTTGGCTCTGACAAGAGAAACAGAAAAGGGGGAAGGTTAATTCTGTCAGGACTCCCCCTCTCTTTTCCGTTTTTTTGCCAGAAAGAGTGGGGGCACCGGAAGGAAGAACCACATGTGCATCTAAGTTCAAATCGAAGGACTGTACTTCAAAAAACAAGGGGAGGACAGATAAAGGGGGGCGGCTGAATTCGCTAGGGGGCTCTCTTTTTTTGTACTGGTGGTGTCTCTGCAGAAACCAGAGAGATCGATGGGGCGCAGATCTGAGGATAGAAGGTAGCAATGGGGGGAACTCTCCACTCCTGGGATGGTTGCCATGGACACCCCCTTCAGCAGCTTGAGGCGGCCTATTTTTGCTGGTTGATTTATTGAGTTGCGGGGTGGAGCGTAGTGACTATCGTGTGGTTTGGGAAGACTCGAATGTTGTGGATGCAGTGCTGGAGAATGCCTTCAGTAGCCGGTTCGTGGAGAATTAAGTGTCTGGCTCATTGCCATTTTAATGGGTACTTTGTTCTCCTATGCAGTTGGTCAGTCAGCCATTTATTTTCACCAAGTATTGTGGTTTTCATTTCTTTGTTGGAAATGTCTTATCCCCTCAAGCTTTGAATTCCGGTATCGAATACTTTGTGATGACTGATTGGTAATGAAAGGCTATTGATTAGTTGGTTATGTTTAGGTAATAGGTACTCTGTACTCTTGAAAGGCGTTGCTACTTGCAAGTTTTTCGCAGTAAATTTTGTCCAGATCTGTATCGTGTGAGGTCGCTTCCGTAAGTAGGACATTCCGTTTCAAGCAGCACTTTGGGCCGTCTGCATTGCGCAGGTTGATTCTGTTAGCCTTTGCATAGCTTCTTTTTTTTACTCTGCAAGTGATAGCTTAGACATGGCCGAGGAGGGATACAAAGAGCGTGGATTTTTTTTTTTTTGGATCCGATAAGCCAGGTAAGGAAGAAGCCGACGAAGAGAAAGGAAGTGGGGGGTTCTTTAGCAAGGTGAAACACTGCGTTTAATATACAATTGGGTTTGGGAAGCCCACTGCTGCTATCTCTGGTTTTCATATCCTTCACATATCCCTCGAGAAAGTAGACATCGTGGTCGATGTGCTGGTAACAAATCCCAATCCGATTCCTATCCCCCTTGTTGAAATCATTTATCTTATTGAAAGTGACGGTCACAAGCTCATATCTGGAACTATTCCTGATGCGGGAACTGTACGTGCTCATGGTTCTGAGACCATCAAGATCCCTATCTGTCTCATATATAAAGATGTTAAAGATACATATGACGACATCCAACCTGGTGAAATAATACCCTATCGAGTATCTGCCGAGCCTCTCATTGATGTGCCAATTATTGGACGCGTCTCATTGCCTTTGGAGAAGAAAGTGGAGACACCTTCTCCATACAAACCAGATGTGGATCTCGATAAGATTGAATATGATCGTTTTTCCCTCGAGGAGACCACCGCTCCATCTCAAGGTGGAGAACAAGAACAAGTTTGACTTGGGCGTGAACACCCTGGAGTATAACTTTACATTAGGTGACGATAACATAGCAAACGCAACACTGAGCGAGTCTACTAAAATTGGACAATGTGGTGAGGGTATCCTGGAAGTACCCATCACTTTTCGTCCTAAGGATCTTGGTTCTGCTGTGTGGGATATAATCAGAGGCCGTGGAGCAGGCTATAGTATGAAGGGAAAGCTGGAGGTGGATACACCATTTGGACCCATGAACATTCCTTTTTCTAAAGAGGGTGGGAAAGAGCAAGTGAAAGAGAGATCGAGGAACTAAAGGGACTCGGAAGGTGTGAGTAAGGGGGGAGGAAGGTCGCGAGAGTTAACCACTAGAGTTGGTTTCCCCTTGTGCATGTGTTTTCCCGTATCCTCCATCAGTACTTTGGAGTGAAATTGGGGACTTAGGGTGATAAAAGATGACCTTGCATCAGAAAGTTTGGAGCAAAATAAAGGCTTCCACAATCATCTTTTCCTTGGGCTAGGAGCCATACATTTTGGTGCGTTTGCCGGGAACATATGAGTTAGTGCATAGACATAGGAAGAATCCATTGCGAGATAATTGTGGGCTCTAGGTAATCCAATTAGACCGATTCCGAGGGATTTGAACAAAATAAAGTCTCGCATAATCACTTTTTCCTTGGGCATTAGAACTATTTCAACACACATATACACATACATGCACATTTATACATACACACACATACATGCACATTTTTACACATACATACACATGCATGCAGTTACACACATATAATGAATACACATAGACACATACACGTACACATACTCACATACACATACACATGCATAATCATATGTACACATACATAGACTCATATAATCTTATTTACATGCATATATACATATACATATACATATATACACACACACACAACACATGCATATGCACATATAGATACACATACATACACAACACATGCAAAAATCCTAAATTGAAAACACTAATTTCGATATTAGGGTTATGAAACCCCTAATTTAAAAACTCTAATTCAATATTTTAGTCATATGTTTGAAGTATATGTACACATTGCATCTATTCCTCCGACGTCCTACTAGAGAGATGCCTCTCCTCCCAACCTTATGCCTCTATATATAACTACTCGAATAAACGAGGATCATAATATATATAAAGATATATACACATCATGTAGATAGAATACATAAATATAAAATGAAGTAGATATATTATGCATCACACATACATGCCTAAATGCACACATAAATAAATAAATATATATATATATATATATATATATATATATATATATATATATATATATATATATATATATATATGTATATGCATACATATTTACATGTACACATAGACATATATACATATATACATGTACACATCACATATACATGCCTACATGCACACATAAACATATATATACATGCATACATATTTACATGTACATATTTACACATAGACACATATACATATATACATGCACACAATTATAAACACTTGCATATATTACATGAATACATGAATATTGTACATAAATGCATATGCATAAATACACATATGCATATTTAACACATGTATGCATATATCACACACATGCAAACACATACATATACATGAAATACATATATATGCATACTAACGTATGTATACATATAATACACATGAATACACACACATATGCATACATACATGATAAAAATTTGCTCCTCGAAGATAAAGCTATATATAAAATAATTAGGCATACCCCCAAGCTTCATGTTCTAACTTAGAAGAACATGATTTTATCTCTCTAGTAGGATTTATCGTTATTCAAGTTAATAAAAAAATCTATTATCTAATATCCATTCAGAAGCTTCAAGTTATTGATCGATAACTAGAGTAGAATTTACTATGTAATCTGCTCATATGTTTTCATTATTGCCATCATTTTGGTAAGACATCAATATAGTCTCATCTTCATTATCCTTATTGATTTCATTTATTTCTTCTATTGTTAAATCTATGTTCTCATGAATTACATCATCTATTGATGGATTAATATCTATTTCTGGTAATTCCTCTTCCTCATCAGTAGAATCAGCATGTAGAGAATTATCCTCTTCATCAAAAAGATTAGTATCATTATCACGTATATGATGATGTGGTATGCTCGCTTTGATACCAACTTCTTATCGATGCAGCAAGACTCGGACCTTATCGAGCCTGTGGAATTCGCCGTGCCAAAGAAGAACTAAGCTAGAGTGATTTAGAACACCTCTGTAATCAGCAATAGCTTAGCAGAGTTTCTGACACTCAAACATATAAGACTGCGTTTTGAATTTACTGAAAAAAATTCACCGGAACTTCACCAAACTGTCATTGGAGCGTCACCGTAATTATACCGGAATCCTATTGGAATCAACTGCAAATCCGTTTGTAATTACTTCAAGTAAATGTACATGAAGTAAGGAAGTGATGTGTGAACTTCCTTCATTGAATGAACTCATTCTGAAGTTTAAGGAAAAACTTCACCAGTTCAGAGAGACTCTTTCCAGTCAGACTTTGTACTGTGTGTACATATCCATTTCATCGGAAACTTTGATCAGTTTATAGTAGAGATGTCTAGCTACAAGATGAGCTATCTCTCATACAAAACTTTACAATATTCTGCGAGATATACTTCGATGTTCTATCGGAAAACACGTTTTACTAAAACACTGACTGACCGTAAAATTCGTTTACTGAGAAAACTGTAACTGTTAACTAACTTTAACCGTAACATGAAAATACTCAAGTTTCTTCACATACGAATAGTGCGTGCAAACTTCCACATGAACATGTGTTTTCTATTAGAGAAGATGTGTACAAACTAGCTTGGCCTCTTCTTGCTCAAGCTACAGAAACTCTCCTCCTCTGAGTAGTTTCTTCTACCATCTCTCTCAGATGAATACCCGACATTTCAAGTTTCTATTATTCATCTTTTTCATACGCAGTCTCTGGCGTCTTCTTTACATATGCAATCTCTGGCGTCTTCTAAATCTATTCTTGACTCCTATATGCGTTCACTTCGCACCATGCACACTTCTCCCTCTTTACTTGCTCGCACGTCCTCTCTTTATATACAGTTTGATTCGGTGTAACGACTTCTAACAGACTCTGATTCTGGAAGATTCTACGCTGTACATAATGGTCGTGAATTTGTCCCTTCACTAAGGCTTTTGATTTTCTAAATATTTTGATTCCACTTCTCTTTATCTTTCTTTTTCTTTTATATCTATCTGTATGTCAAATTCGTGAGTGATTCTTCAAGAGCTCCCCCTCAATCATTAATTTGACTCTTCCTATCTTTCAAATATTCTTCTTTCTTTTATACCTGCCATTTCTTTGAATCTGCTTGTCTTTGTTCCATCCAAGCTCTTTGTCAGAATGTTTGCAATCTGATCTTTTGTCGGAGTGTATACTATTTCTATCTCCTTCTCCATTACCTTTTCTCTCAGGAAATGATACTGAATTTCTATGTGCTTTGTTCTTGCATGAAATACTGGATTTGTTGCAAGATACAACAAGCTCATATTATCTCCATGTATGATAGGTATACCTTGATCAATACCCATGCTTTTGAACAAGGTCTGCATCCATATCACTTCTTTAACTGCTTCTACAAGTCCTTTATATTCGGCTTCTGTTGACGATAATGCCACTGCGTGTTGTTTCTTCGAGCACCAGCTTACCAGCTTATCTCCTAGGTATATCATATACCCATGTGTTGATCTTCTGTCATCTTGACTTCCTGCCCAGTCTGAATCACTGTATGCTCTGAGCTTTATATATGATGTAAAAGGATAATATAATCCTTCCTGATGTATCTAAGAACTCTTTGTCCTACAACCCAATGTTGATCTTTCGGACAATGCATGAACTGTGAAAGAACTCACATTGCATGACTGATATCCGGTCTTGTTAGTGTAGCATAAATTAAGCTTCCTACTAACGACTGATATTTCCTCATATCTTCAAACTCTGCACCACTATATCTGCTGAGTTTATGATTTACTTCAAGCGGTGTTGAAGCTTCTCTGCAATTCTCCATATTAAACTTCTTCAGTAAGTTTAGGAGATACCTTTCTTGCGAAACATATATACCATGATCTGTGTATGTGATTTCCATTCCTAGAAAGTATGATAAATTTCCTAGATCACTGATCTTAAACTCCTTTTCAAGTAATCTCTTTACTTCTGTAATTCCTTCTTCTGAGGTTCGTGTGATTATTATGTCATCTACATAAATAAAAATGTAGATCATACCTTCGTCTGTTCTCTTAATGAGTAAACGTCTACCTTCGAACTTTGGTATCCAAGTTCATTCAGATACTTCACAAGTCTGTAATTCCAAGCTCTTGGAGCTTGCTTCAGTCCATAAAGTTCTTTTCTTAATCTGCAAACAAAGTTTGGGTATCTGGAACTTACAAACCCTTACGGTTGTTCCATATAGACTTCATTTGATATATATCCATTCAGAAATGCATTCTTTATATCTACCTGACTTAGCTTCCATCTTTCTGATGCTGCTATAACAATCACTTTCCTTATGGTTGACATCTTTGCCACCGGACTAAACGTCTCATCATAATCTATGCCATGCGTCTGAGCATAGCCTTTGATAATCAGTCTAGCTTTGTGTCTGGCTATCCTTCCATCTGCGAGCTTCTTGACTTTGAAAACCCATTTATTTCCGATTACTTTCTTACCATTTGGTTTAGGAACAAGCTCCCATGTCTTGTTCTTCTCGAGTGCGCTGAACTCTTCTTCCATTGCTTCTTCCCATTTCTTCTTGCCTTTAGCTTCATCATAGCTTTGTGGTTCTTCATCATCTTTGACCATATATGCATAATCTTTCTGAGTTATGTACAAAGTATCATAAGAATACGTCTCTGGTTGTCTTCTGGGTCTGCTTGACCTTCTTGGTTCACATTCTTCATAAGTGTCTGAATACATTTCTCCATCAAATCTCGAATCATCTTCGTTTCTCATACCTGATCCGATCTTGGACGTACTTGCCTGCATATGATCTTCATCTCTATTCACCTGCACAATTGATTTCCCTTTCTCTTTCCTTCTTACCTCTTCTTCAAATTCTTCCGTTGTATGACTTTGATCTGTATACCAGCTTTTCTATTCATCAAATGTAACATCTCTGGAAATAATAAACTGTTTTGTTAAAGGGCTCCATAACCTATAACCCATCTGTTTTTCATCATATCCGACAAACACATATTTCTCTGCTTTTGGTTCAAGCTTATGTCTGAGTTGTGATGGTACATAAGCATATGCAACTCATCTAAACACTTTACAATGATCAAGTGTTGGCTTCTTTCCCCACCAAGCTTCATAGGGGGTCATTCCATCTAAAGCTGTACACAGTAATCTGTTTACCAAATATGTAGCTGTATTTACAACTTCAACCCAAAGGTAATTTGAACAATCCTTTTCTTTTAGCATAGCTCGTGCAAACTCAACTAGAGTTCGGTTCCTTCTTTCTGCTACACCATTTTGTTGTGGTGTATATCTGTAGGTTATTTCTCTCTTAATTCCTGCATTCCAAAGATAATCGTTGAACTCTCCAGAGAAGTATTCTCCCCCTCCATCAGACCTTAGTCTCTTAAGCTTTCGACATGTAAGTCTTTCAGCATATGCATGAAAGTGCTTGAAGGTTTCAAATACTTTTGATCTTTCCTTCAAAACATATAATGTTATCCATCTTGTAGCATCATCAATAAATAAAACATAATACCTCGATCCACTGACTGATCCTTCTTTTGTTGGACCCCATACATCTGTATGAATAAGCTCAAGTACTCCATCATGTTTGAATCCTTTCTTCTGGAAAGGTAACCTGTGGGCTTTTCCCATCTGACATGCTTCACACTTATGAATCATATGTATGTTCTGTACATTCGGTAATCCCAGTACTGACTGATTTGAAATCATAGCTTTTATTCCTCTTTCATTAAAATGACCTAATCTCTTATGCCACAGTTCAAGTTCTGTAATCACCTTTTCAACATGCGTGAGCAACGCTTGATCAATGTTCCCTTGTGCCCTTAAAGTAAAGAGTCTACCTTCTTTCTTACCAGAAACGATCTGATTGTATCCATTCTTGGGATCTTCTACAAATACTCCTTCATTTGTAAATCTCACCTGAAAACCTTTCCCAACTATATGTCCCACACTAATCAGATTTTTAGGTATTGTCAAAACATATAAAACATTGGTTAGCAAATCTGCTCCACTTTTGCATTTTACTTTTCCAATTGAATGTACACACTGTCTCGTATTGTCACCTGTTTGAACAGTATGACTAGAACTACCCTTTTCCAGTTCTGACATCAATTCGATGTTTCCTGATAAATGATTAGAACATCCAGAGTCAATGTAAAATACCTTTAGATCTTCGTTATCTAATGTGCTGATTGAGTTGATGTATGACTTTCATTCTGTGTGTCATTTGCGTAGTTGTTGTAGGTGGTGTTGTAGGATTGATTCTGTCCCCAACTTCTTGCTCCACCTCTACCATAGCTACCTCTTTGGCTTTGTCTTCCTCTTTGAAAATTATTCTGATATCTTCCTCCTCTGCTTCTGCTATTATTGTTCTGATTTTGATTTGATCCCTATTGATTGTGCCAACAGTCATGAGCCAGATGATTACTTAATCCACAAATCTAGCAAGCCTTCTTGTTGGTATTCTAACTACCTCTTCCTCTTCCAAAACCTCTTGCTCTTCCTCTGCCAGTGCTTTTACCTCTTGTATAATAAGCATGAGAACTCGACTCTTGTTCATCTTTTGACTTATATTTATCTCCTTTCTTCTTGTTCTTCATGTACATTGCAGAACTTTGTCCTTTATCTCCATCTCCTTTCAGGTCTTGCTCATATGTGAGCATCAAACCAAGCAACTGATTTAAATCTGGTACAAAATGATTTAAAGAAAGTTCAGTTGAGAGTACAAAAGGTTTCCACCTTTCATCTCCTCTCAAACTTGTAAGCATTTGCACTATCAATCTGTGATCTTCGATATCTTCATTTATGGATCCAAGACTATCTGCTAGATCCTTCATTTTAGTAACGTAGTCACTAATGCTTTGATTTGACTTCTTTTCGAACGTCGTGAACTCCCACCATAGGCTAGCCTTCATAGCTTTCGTAGTATTTTGGAAATGATCTTCCAACGCACTCCATATTTCCTTCGCTTTCTCCAGATCTCTAATGTGTGGTAGTAGATGGTCTGTAACGGTATTATAAATGTAAGCTCTTGCCGTTGCATCTTTCTTCTGCCACAGCATCAAGGCTTCTAATTCTTCCTTTTCCGGTTGACTATCATCTTGGAAAGTCGGCTTCTTTTCTTCTCCGGTCACATACATCATTAAGTCCTTATTCATAAGTAAGGCTTCCATGCGCATTACCCATGCACGATAATTATCTCTGTCCAATTTGTCAATAGTAATGTGATCTGTGTTGATATATTTAGGTAGTGATGTGTGTGAACACTCTAGGACTGTCGGGGCACTTTTTTCCCTCTTTAGGAGGTTTTTTTCCCCCGGGCTTGTATATATGCCTATTGCTCTAATGGGCTACTTATCTTTGTACATTCTCTAGTAATACTTTCAGTATTGTGTGTTTGTGCTCCAAGCTTCTTCTTCTTCCTTATGCTGTTCGCGTGCTTCCACAGACGTCTATCTCCAACAATTGGTATCAGAGCAGGTCGTCACTTCTTCTAGGGCGCCGTCGATACTCCTCCGTTTGCAGTCTCAGATTCGCACAAAATTTGGTGAGCATACTCAGGGTGTTTTCGAGATCAAAACAGCTTCGCTGTGTGGTGCCGAAATCGCGATCTGAGCTCGTTTCGGCCTCCGAATGCACTATCGCAGTGCTTGTGTAGGCTATTTCGTCCTTTTGTGCCAAAGGTATATACCAGTTTTTGTTCATCAATTTAAGCGTCTCGAAGTCTGCTACAGTTCTAGCAGAACTCGTCTGGGCAGTTCCGTTCAACTTTTTGAGATACAATCAATTTTCTGCATCAAGGTATTTTAGTCACCAGCCATGGCTGAAAGCAGTGATGTATTCCGTATGTTGGTTGTTGAGGATAAGTTAGATGGTACCAACTACCCATTATGGGCTTATATGATGCGACATGTACTGGTTGCAAAAGGACTGTGGAACATTATGCAGGGTGTTGAAAGACATCCTGTTACACCTGCGACTACAGGTACTACAAATAGAGGTGCTGGAGATGTTGGAGCTGATGAAGATGGTGTCGAAGATGATATTCCGCAGATTCCTGTTCGTGCTGCTGTTTCTGTTGCACCTACTGCAGAGCAGATTCGTTGGGATGGTAGAGATACCCAGGCACATGCATTGATAGCTTTGTCTGTCAAACATGCCATTATTCCTCACATTCGCTCTTGCAGAATAGCAAAGGATGCTTGGGATACACTTACCACTTTGTACCAGGCTAGGAATGAGGCTCGTGTTGCTTACCTCCGAAAACAGTTGGAGAGTGAGCACATGAATGAAGGTGATTCTATGGATAGTTTTCTCACAAAGATCAAAGACCTGAAGGAACAATTGATTTCTGTTGATGAGGTTATTCCAGATAGCTCACTTGTGCAGACCGTTTTGAATGGTCTTCCTGATTCATATCAGAGTTTTGCCTCTACTCTTCGATTGATGATGAAAGGCAATCCGAATGCCTTGTCATTTGAGGAATTACTCTCTGTTCTGTTGCAGGAAGATCAGTCGAGGCAGAACAGGTCCATTATGCGTGTTGCACATCAAGCTTTCCTGGCTAGTCAAAAGGGCAAAGGAAAATGGAGCTCTTCTACTAGTAAGCAGAAATCTGCAAATGTTGCACAATCGAAGAACCAGGATAAAGATGAGAAGAAATCAGAAAAGCAGAAATTGTTCTGCAAGTACTATAAAGGAAATGATCATGTTATAAAGAACTGTCCAAAACTCGTTGCTAAAGAGGCAAAGAAGAAAGAGGCTGGAATGGTTGTTGCAGAGGCCTCTACACCAAAAACAGAGTCTGCAAATCTTGTGTAGGAAGAAGAATGGGCATTTACTACTGTCTGCAGTTTTGACCCATCTTCTCATGATCAGTGCATGTCTGCAATAGAGTCAGATGTTTGGTACTTTGACAATGGGGCGACCAAACATATTACCTCGCAGCGCAGTTTCTTCTCTTCACTCGAGCCTGCCCCTATAAGGAATACTGTCACATGCGCCAATAACTCCTCTTATCCTGTTATGGAAGTTGGTAAGATCATTCTGACTACTGCTGATGGTAGTTCTTTCACTTTGTCAGATGCTTTATTTATGCCAGGGATCAAAAAGAACCTATTATCAGTTTCTGCATTAGCCAAGATTGGCTTGGTTGTGAAATTGGTTGATGACAGGTGTACAGTCCATGATCTCTCAATGGCGATGTGATTATTGCTTCTGGCATTTTATGTCGTGGGCTGTATAAGCTCATAGACTATGAAAGATCTGTGAATGATTCGGCATGTGCAGTTCATGATTCTCAAGCTATGTCAGATGCAAAGCTTTGGCATGCACGCTTTGGTCATCTGAATTTTGCTAGTTTGTTACGCTTGCAGAAATCTGAAATGGTGTCCTCTTTGCCCAAACTTGAGGCACCTAGAAAACATGTTTGTGAAGGCTATATTTTGGGCAAAATGCAGCGTTCTTCCTTTCCAAAAGATGGTTCAGTTCGGGCTACGCAGAAATTGTAGCTTGTACATAGTGATGTCTATGGTCCTATGCAGACACCCTCTTTTGGAAATTACCTTTACTTCGTGACTTTCATTGATGATTTTTCCAGGCATGCATGGGTATATCCACTCAAAGCAAAGTCCGAAGTGTTCATGTGCTTCAAACAGTTTTTGGTTTTGGCTGAAAATCTGTCAGCATGTAAAATGGGCACCCTCCGTTCTGATCGAGGGGGAGAATATATGTCTTCAGATTTTAATGCATTTCTGGCTGAACATGGGATTAAACACTAGTGTACAGTGCCGTATACACCTCAATAGAATGGAGTTGCTGAAAGAAAGAACAGGTCACTCATGGAGATGGCGAGGTGCATGGTCAAAAGTCAGGCTTTACCACATAGTTTCTCGCTTGAGGCTGTCATGTGTGCAGCATATGTATTGAACAGGTGTCCCACTAAAGCATTGCAGTCTATCACTCCATATGAGGCTTGGCATGACCGCAAGCCATCTGTTGCTCATCTTCGTGTTTTTGGTTGTTTGGCATATGCATTAGTGCCTGAACAACATCGCAGAAAATTGGATGATAAGGTAGTAAAATGTATTTTTGTTGGGTACAGTTCTGAAAGTAAAGACTATCGTCTGTATCATCCACATACTAAACGCATTCTGGTTAGCCGTGATGTTGTCTTTGTGGAAGATGCTATTCAGCCATTGCTTTCATGTACTAAGGAGATATCTGTTAGCTCCAAAGACATATATGATACTTTGATGCCTCTTTTTACAGGTGGACAGGCTAGTGCTGGTCCTAATGAGGTAACTTCTCAGCCTTTGCAGGTTTCATATGATGATGCAGATCATTCCATTTCTGATGTAGATTTACATGATGCACTTGTTCATGAGAGACCTGATATTGAGCAGGCAAAAACTTTGCCAAAATGGCTGGTGCATACTTTGCGTGACAACAAATTAGATGCACCTTTGTCATATCGTACTCGTTCAGGCTCTCATAGTGCCTCCTTTGCATCAGATTGCTATGCTATGGCTGCATCTAGTCTCTGTGATGAGAATGAGCCTGTTTCTTTTGATGAAGCACAAAATTCAGAAAATTGGATGGCTGCTATGCAATCTGAATATGATGCTATAATGAAGAATGGTACATGGTCTTTATGTGACTTGACTCCTGGCAAGAAGGCCATTGGCACTAAGTGGGTATACAAGCTGAAGCGTAAACCTGATGGTATAGTTGACAGGTATAAGGCTAGGCTTGTTGCAAAGGGTTATGCACAAGAAAGAGGCATTGATTTTGATGAGACCTTTGCACCTACATGCCATATGACTACTGTTCGGAGCATTTGTGCACTTGCAGCCCATCATGGTTGGAATGAACATCAGTTGGACATTAAAACAGCATTTCTGAATGGTGACTTGCATGAAGAAGTGTATGTTTTTCAGCCCCGTGGCTTTGTGCAGAAAGGGCATGAAAACTAGGTTTGCAGGTTAAAGAAGGCATTATATGGTTTAAAGCAAGCACCATGTGCTTGGTATGAGAAGATACATGCCTATCTGATTGCACATGGTTTTGAGAACCTTCCAACTGAAAGCACCTTATATGTTAAGCGTGCTAATAATGTGCTTCTGATCATTGTTGTCTATGTTGATGACATGCTGCTCACTGGTCCTATTGAGACACATATTGCTGATTTTAAGGCTGATTTGCATGCCTCATTTGAGATGTCTGATTTGGGGCATTTGCATCACTATTTGGGCATTCAGTTTATGCACGTTGATGGTGGAATGGCTTTGTGTCAAACGAAATATATTGACACATTATTGCAACATTTTGGCCTTGAAGACTGTAAGCCTATTGCCACTCCTATGGAGACAGGTTTACGATTGAGTCTTCATGATGCTGGAGATGCATTTGATGATGTTCTCTATCAGCAGGCTGTTGGATGCTTGATTTACTTATGCATTACTCGGCCAGATATTCAGTTTGCTATCTCACAGATGAGCAGGTTTATGCATTGCCCAGGAGTCATGCATTGGAAAGCGGTTAAGCGCATCTTTCGCTACTTGAGTGGTACTCTGCTACTTGGGTTGTTTTATCCCAAGGGGGGATCACTACCGCCAGATTTGCATGCTTTTTCTGACTCAAATTGGGCTAGTTGCTATGACACTCGTGTGTCCACCAGTGGTTTTTGCTTCGTGTTTGGTAGCTCAGGTATATCTTGGTTGAGCAAGAAGCAGCCTACTGTGGCCACTTCCAGTTGTGAGGCTGAGTATAGGGCAGCTTTCACAGCGACTGTTGAGTGTGTGTGGCTCAGATGCCTTTTCGCTGATTTGGGTGTTGGCCAGTCTTCTGCCACCGCCATCTTCACTAACAGTCAGAGCGCATTGGCAGTTGCGAGGAACCCTGTGTTCCATGCTCGCACTAAGCACATTGAGGTGCATTATCACTATGTCAGGGAGAGGTTCTCTGCTGGGGAGATCAGCTTGGCATATGTGCCCATGCAGGAGAACATTGCAGACCTTTTCACGAAGGCTCTGCCTAGGGAGAAGTTTGAAGCTTTCCGCAAAGCTTTGGGCTTACTTCCTTTTGTGGAGTGATTTCCACATAGCTTGGCACTTCCTTATACATGAGTGCCAGCTCCTTGTTCACCGCATCACTCCCAGGGGGGATTTGTTGATATATTTAGGTAGTGATATGTGTGAACACTCTAGGACTACCGGGGCACTTTTTTCCCTCTTTAGGAGGTTTTTTTCCCCCAAACTTGTATATACACCTATTGCCCTAATGGGCTACTTATCTTTGTACATTCTCTAGTAATACATTCAGTATTGTGTGTTTGTGCTCCAAGCTTCTTCTTCTTCCTTGTGCTAGTCGCGTGCTTCCGCAGACGTCTATCTCCAACAATCTGCCATAATCTTCTTGTTTCTGTTTCTTCCGGTGAGTATAACGTTAAAAGGATTTTACCTTTTGTAGATCTTTACCTTGATAATGACTTCAGAATGTTTCTTGATGCCGCTTGTTGTTAATCTCCTCAACTTTTAGCTTTCTTTATGAAATTTCTTCGATTTCTCTTGTATCTTCACCTCTGTTTGAACTTTGAGAACCTTTCTGCCCTTCAAAATCTTTCTGCTCTTACACTTTTTCTTGGTTAATGAGGCTCTGATAGTGATTATGGCTCTTGGATCTAACACGCTCTGATACCAATGATGATGTGGTATGCTCGCTTTGATATCAACTTCTTATCGATGCAGCAAGACTCGGACCTTATTGAGCCTGCGGAATTGGCCGCGCCAAAGAAGAACTAAGCTAGAGTGATTTAGAACACCTCTATAATCAGCAATAGCTTAGCAGAGTTTCTAACACTCAAACATATAAGACTGTGTTTTGAATTTACTGAAAAAAATTCACCGGAACTTCACCGAACTGTCATTGGAACATCACCCTAATTATACTGGAATCCTATCGGAATCAACTACAAATCCATTTGTAATTACTTCAAGTAAATGTACATGAAGTAAGGAAGTGATGCGTGAACTTCCTTCACTGAATGAACTCGTTCTGAAGTTTAAGGAAAAACTTCACCAGTTCAGAGAGCCTCTTTCCGGTCGGACTTTCTACTATGTGTACATATCCATTTCACCGGAAACTTTGATCAGTTTATAGTAGAGACGTCTAGCTACAAGATGAGCTATATCTCATACAAAACTTTACAATATTTTGCGAGATATACTTTGATGTTCTACCGGAAAACACGTTTTACTAAAACACTGATTGACCGTAAAATTTGTTTACTGAGAAAACTGTAACTGTTAACTAACTTTAACCGTAACATGAAAATACTCAGGTTTCTTCACATACGAACAGTGCGTGCAAACTTCCACATGAACATGTATTTTCTATTAGAGAAGATGTGTACAAACTAGCTTGGCCTCTTCTTGCTCAAGCTACAAGAACTCTCCTACTCTGAGTAGTTTCTTCTACCATCTCTCTCAGATGAATACCCAACATTTCAGGTTTTTGTTATTCATCTTTTTCATACGCAATCTCTGGCGTCGTCTTTACATACGCGATCTCTGGCGTCTTCTAAATCTATTCTTGACTTCTATATGCGTTCACTTCACACTACGCGTACTTCTCCCTCTTTACTTGCTCGCACATTCTCTCTTTATATACAGTTTGATTTGGTGTAACGACTTCTAACAAACTCTGATTCTGGAAGATTCTACGCTGTACATAACGGTCGTGAATTTGTCCCTTCACTAAGGCTTTTGATTTTTTGAATATTTTGATTCCGCTTCTCTTTATCTTTCTTTTTCTTTTATATCTGTCTGTATGTCAAATTCGTGAGTGATTCTTCAACAGTATACTGATTCTAATTTCTATTTCAGATGTTGATGTATCAGTATTTGATGTTGAATCATCAAGAGGATTTTTGTCGATCTCTCTAACAATAAACTTTTCAAACAACCTACTTCTAAGTTGCACATGAATGACTTGCCACCAAGGATGAGCATCTGGGTTTTTATAAAAAAATGCTTGTTCAATATGCCTAGGAAGAATATATGGTTCTTTAGTAGATCACATTACCTTGGAAGAATCAATTGCCCAAAACCTAGATAATTCCTTTCTTAATTTACCTTTATACTCTCGTCGAAACCATTCAACCTTCAAAATGACCTATCAAAATGTATAAAAACAAAACCTCATTATTAGGTGCTTAAAAAAATAACTAAATCTATCAAAAAAATATAAACTTTTTTCTACCTGTTTGAATGTACAAAATGAAATTTCATAGATACCAACAATAGTTCCTATGTAACCAAGTTCGCTATCTATAAGGTTCGTGTCTTTTGAGCTAGCACATGATAGTTGCTTGAAAGAAGAAACAATACTAGAATCCTCTGTTTTACGTAAAGAATCAATGGCTTTGATTCTAATATGTTGTCCAAAAGCCCACATATTAGTGAACATTCGAGCCTACAAAATAAATTCAATTAGTAAATAGAAACTAACATACATATATGAAAAAAATAAAATATTATTTTAATAAAATTACCTTTCGTTTACAACCTATCATTAACTCTCTTTGCTCATCTGATATTTCTTCATTATTTGCGTTGGCGCATTGCAAACGACTATATAGCCAATCCATCAAAGAAGATAAATCTATAATCTCATTATTATCGAGATTACGTCTAAATCTTTTGTTTTTTTGCCTTTTACTTTGGAGATTTTGAAGTTCCTTGTACTCGCTAAGGAATGCTTGCATGCATTCTCTATTATATGCTACAAAAGTAGAAACATCATTTTTTTCTTGAAATGTAAATAAGAATGGAACCCCTTTACCTGATAATACCTCATCTGTTATTTTTGAAGAAGACTCATTGGTCCATGCATGTGGAGCTTCTTCATGAACTCTTTCAAGGTACTCACTAATGTAATACATGCACTCTTCAAGCATCCAACCCTTTGCCATGGATCCTTCTAGTTTCTCTCTTTGTCGCACATAGCCTTTTAATATTCCCATAAATCGCTCGATCCAAAACATCCATCGAGTGTTGACAACACCTGCAATCTCTATTTCATCTACAAGATGGACTAATAAATGAACCTGAATATCAAAAAATGAAGTAGGAAGTTCTTTCTCGATCAAACATAGTAGCTCTTTGCATTCATGTTTTTTTTGTGGGATCGAGTTTTTGTCGATCTCTTTGGTTGTAATCCACCTATACATATCATAAAAACAATTATAAAGAAGTTAATTAAAAAATAAAAGATATCCAATATTCATACATATTAAATATAAAAGTATCATAATTACCTTATAAGTGATCCAAGATGATATATCACATCTCGTACTCCTTTCGTTGTACATCCATCGATAACCAAAGGTAAAATATGTTTCAAAAAGTTATGCTAGTCATAGGTCTTTAACCCAGATAAGCTCTTATCATCCATAGTAAACATGTTGTGAAAAGATGCTCCATATCCTGTAGGAGTCTTAATCAATTGAATTCTATTGTTGATAGTCTGTATCTCTTTTGTTGTAAGTACCTAAGGAGCACGTGCATAAGTCGTTTATTATCGATGTCTATCAAAAACTGGTCATAACTTTGGTTTGGATTTTTGATCTTTCAAATCATATTCCTTGATGTTGTGGTATCTTTTAGTCCAAGAAGATGTTGCCATAGTGAATAACCAATATTTTTGAATATATGCATAAGATCAAGAAGATGACATACTTTTAACTCTTTCCAATACTCCAAAGAATACCATATTGATATGCTCTGTGCGAGTGCCAATTTTCCTTTACCTCTGTTCACATACTCATTATCTGAATCATCACTAAAGATTTTTTATTCTAGATCTATCAGAGGTCCATCTGTCCATTTTTATACCAATCCATAGGCATCATAGGTTTTGGACACTAACCTATTTCAAGCTTTCCATTGAAATGTATCGCTTCTCTTTTAGATCTTAATGGATGATCATCAGGCAAGAATCGTTGATGTCGAAGATAGATATTTTTGTCAAGATTCTTACTATAGATTGATCTCAACCAATCACCACAATATGGACAAGCTTTATAACCCTTACTAGATATTCCTACATCATGGAAAATGATCAAAATATAATTAGATTAAATCATATTTATTTACATGCATATTGAATAAAAAAATTACATCAATACCTGAACAAACACCATATCCTGGAAAATCGTGAATAGTCCACGCCACAATACCACGAACCATAATATGTCTTTCATTGATGCTTTTCGATACATCAATGACATTAATACCTCTCCATAACTCTTGAAGATCGTCAATGAGAGGAGCTAGATATATATTCATATCTTTAACTTTTCTTTTGCCTGGGATTAAAAGTGAAAGCATTAAATGTTCCTTTTTAATGCTAAGATATGGCGGAAGATTCTAGTTTATGACTACCATTGGCCATGTTGACCATTTACTGGACTTCATGGAGAATGGATTAACCCCATCTAATGCAACTCCTAACTTTAGATTCTGTGGATTTTGTGCAAATTCAGGCAATGTAGAATCAATATACTGAAAAGCAACACTATCATGAGGAATTCTGATTATTCCATCAGTACTTTTGTGATCATGTCCCCAAGTCAAAAGCTTTGATAATTCGGAGATTTGAAACATATGTCTAACCGTGGAGCCAATGGAAAATGTCTCAATACCTTTTTTGGGATTTTACCTTCTTCGCCCTTATATCGAGGAGATTGACATTTGGGACATGTCAAAGAGTTTGCATATTCACCTCTATATAAAATAAAATCATTAGGACATGCATGTATACATTGATAATCTATACCAAGATTGTTGATTATCTTCTTCTTTTCATCATGTGAGGTAGGAAGAATATTATGACTTGGTAAAAACTTTTCAGATAATAACCTTTAAGTTTATCAGAAAAAGATATATTAAAAAAAGTAAATAAATAAATACACACACATACACACACACACACACACACACACATATATATATATATATATATATATATATATATATATATATATATATATATATATATATATATATATATATATATATATATATATATATGCATATAATTTTATATATATGTATGCTTATGTGCATCTTTCGAAATATTCGCGAAAAAATTGATTGTTTGGATGGTAGGATACGATTGTTTGTTTTGGAGGATATGAAGTATGTACCTTCATTGAATGATTTTTCGATTCTATCATATGTTCAGTTTGAAAGTGTGAGAAGCGGGTTTATAATTGCTATTCAAAGAATTTGGCACTGTTTATAGGCCATCCGATGGTGACCTGGATGAATCGCATGCACAGAGGTTACTCAAGATAGAGCAACCTGACTATAAGGGACTAGTGCCAGCAGGTGTCCTGGGGTATGCAGTAAACCTCTTGCATGTCAATGATGAGCATCTGAACTTTAGGATACAAAGTGGAAATCATGGTTGCTTGAGAGGATCACTTTTCTACAGCTTGTTCAAAGAACTTCAGGTTTATGACATTGAAGTTTTTTGAACAAGCTGTATAAAAGTGATCCTCTCAAGCCACCATGATTTCCACTTTGTATCCTAAAGTTCAAATGATCATCATTGACATGCAAGAGGTTTACTGCATACCCTAGGAATCCTATTGGCACTAGTCCATTATAATGAGATTGCTCTATCTTGAGTAACATTTGTGCATGCGATTCATCCAGGTCACCATTGTATGGCCTATAAGTAGTGCCAAATTCTTTGAATAGCAATTATAAATCCGCTTCTCAAACTTTCAAACTGAACATATGATAGAATCGATAAATCATTCAATGAAGGTACATACTTCATATCCTCCAAAACAAACAATCGTATCCTACCATTGGACCAAACAATCAAATTTTTTGCGAATATTTTGAAAGATGCATTAATAGTTTTAAAAGATGCGTGGACAAAAAGTGTCCATTCAATTCAAGTTCAATAGATAGAAAATTGAAAATTATATCTTAATAGTGTCGAAACAGATACATTACTCCATCCAAAATGATTTTGAAGGTTGAGAATAAGTAAGCTCGCACTTAGTCGTGTCAAATGACTTCCTTCATATACATGCTTTAGACATTCCTCTCGAAGATATTTCTCATTTTTGGAAATATGAATGCTCTCACTGTCATTTTGATACCAATCCTCAATAAAATCTGCCATGCCAGCATCTTCATCATTGTCACACAAATCTTGTATTTTATCGTCTTTTGAATATAGATCTTTCAACTTTGCATATTGCACAGGATTAGTTTTGCGTAGGCTCCTCATGGAAGCTTCTGATAAATGAGGTCTTATTGGTAATTGTGAATGCTCTGGAGGAATATCATCAACATCATACGTTGGAATCTACACATATAAATAAAATTCATTAGTATTCCATAAATGAATAAAAAGTAGACTTTAAATATAAAATTAAGTATATAACTTATTAAATATGGAGAGAAAATTTTTATTCTGTCTAGCTAAAAGGTGCTCTTGGAGGTCTACGCCATCCATAATTCACTAATAGTTCTTCACCGGCATGTAATGTAGTAATAGCATTGACAACTATGTATCTTGATACATCTCTACTCATGTATGGTGATTCATGACTATTTTCATGCTCCTCAAATGTGCAATTAGTCCTTGAACTATTATGTAACCCTCGGCTACTATTTATTAAACCTGCTATATTTCCATGTGTGTAAGGTCTTCCATCAATATATATTCTTTCATTTTCCGCATGTAAAATCCTTCTACTAGTAAGGGATGCTGCGTTCAAGCATATTCCATAAGTACTCATGCTTTGAACATAACGTGAAAGTCGATGCCAATCTCCCCATCCATATATAGGACCACAAAATGACATAAGAGTGACTTCAGAGTTCGGAGGCATATACAAATCCTCTACGATAAAGAGACCACGACCAGCATTAGTAATAGTGGATGGAGCAATCATATAGCGATTACCCCAAAAGTTGAAGACCTCTCCATCTAAAGGAAGTGGTCCTCTATTCCATCCTCCATATCTTTTTCTATCATATGTTTGTACTAAAGAACGATCACGAGCTTGCAATGGATAATTTCCAGCTGTTTCATTCTCTAAACCAGGAGGTAGAGGATTTCTAGAAACCTATGCTTGTAATTGATGAACAGCAAGTCCATGACGTGTACGAAGTATATTAACATTATGAGAAAAATTATCATCATCATCATCGAGCAAGTATTCCTGTATATCAACAATAATTTGATTTTATATACGGTTTTTACATTAAATATTGACATTAATATATATAGAAAATACATACCCAAGCATTATCACATTGACCAGGTGATGGTGCACGCTCAAAAGTGCCATACTCTGCCTCATGTTCAATACATTCCAATCGTGGTCTTCGATATGTGCCATAACAAGAGTTACACCAACATATAATATGCTCTTCATAGTAAAATTCATCATAATTCCTATCGGAGGACACATGTGAAGTCGTTGCATGGGTAGGAGGTGGTGGAATACCCTCTGATTGATCAGACTCTGCGAAACAAAAAAAAATATATAAGTTATGTATCCATCAAATATATTTAAAGTTAAATGTTTGATATACTTACAGTATAAAGTCCTTGCACGATGAGGAGACGGTGGTGGAGTTCCATCTGATTGATCAAAATCTATAAATAATGGTATTTGATATTAATAATCTGATTATCTACATACACAAAAAATTCACATATACATATTTAGGCATACACACATATTCACATATACACATTTACACATACACACATATTCACATATACACAACTACACATTATTGTGGGATAAATGCATGTATTTTGTATGAATGAGTGTATATGCATGCATGTGTGTGTAGGTATATATGTGGATACATATATGTGTGTTTATGTTATATGTATGTATATGTGTATATGTATACATATATGTATGCGTATATGTTTGCATGTATATGTGTATGTGGGTATGTGTATGTGTATGTGTGTGTATATATGTGTATGTATTCTGATTTTCTTTTCTATTTGAAATTAAATTAACAGGAGATATTGTATGGTGGAAAAAAATAAGAGGCGAGCTAACATAACACCTGAGACATGGCAGTTTTTTCATAGATAGCTACGTCTTCAGGAGTCATTTCCTCAGTAGAAGGTACACAAATTAATAGTTTATATTTATAATTTTTATATATTTTAGTAATTTTTTACATTTAATTTATGTATTTTTTTCTTGAATAAACAGGCTACTGCAAAGAAGAGAGTGGAGTGGGGCCACACATCGCACCTAGGCCAAATGGGCCATAATGGTTTTGTAGCTACATTTGTAAGTATATGTGTTATTGTGAGTATATTTTTTATTTTAGTTAAAATGCAAGCAACTAATCTTTTTTATTTGTTTCAATGCAGCGAAAGGATTATGGCCGATATCCTACCAGACATGAGATCGAGTATGCTGAACATTTTGGATATCGGCGTTTGGGCGAGTATATGCAAGATCATCTTGATGCCTTTGTGAGTATTTTAAAATTTTATATAATTATTTTATGTTTATGAATGGTTTAATTGTTTTATTTATTTATGTTTGTTATATGTAATACAGGAGTATTATGGAGAGAAAAATATGGATGGGTGGAGAGACAGACACAGGAGGGACGATCTCGATCGTCACAGGGTGATCATGACGATGAGGACGAGGAAGATCAGGATGATCATGATATTGCTGATGATCATGATGATCATGATGATCATGATGATCATGATGATCATGATGATGATGATTAGGATTTTAGTTGATTATGACATTCGATTATATGTATTTACATTGATATATATATATATATATATTATCTATATATTTTTCATTTCAGTTATGTTTTGAATTGTGTGTAATTGTTATTATTGTTTATTTTAAGCATGTGTTTTAATACTTTAATTATATAATTCATTTATATGTGTGTACCTAAGTGTATATGTATGTGCGTGTATATGTATGTATGTGCATGTGTATGTGTGTGTATATGTATGTATGTGCATGTGCATGTGTAAGTGTATATGTGTGTATGAGTATGTGCATGTGCATGTGTATGTGTGTGTATATGTATGTGCATGTATATGTGTAACTCTATGTGTATATGTGTGTATGTGCATGTATATGTGTATATGTAGGTATGTGCATGTGTGTGTGCATGTGTATATGTGTTTTAATACTTTAATTATAAAATTCATTCATGTGTGTACCTAAGTGTATATGTATGTGTCTGTATGTGTCTGTATATGTATATATGTGCATGTGTATGTGTGTATATATGTATGTATGTATGTGCATGTGCATGTATAAGTGTATATGTGTGTATGAGTATGTGCATGTGCATGTGTATGTGTGTGTATATGTATGTGCATGTATATGTATAACTCTATGTGTATATGTGTGTATGTGCATGTATATGTGTATATGTAGGTATGTGCATGTGTGTGTGCATGTGTATATGTGTTTTAATACATTAATTATATAATTCATTCATATGTGTGTACCTAATTGTATATGTATGTGTGTGTATATGTATGTATGTGCATGTGTATGTGTGTGTATATGTATGTATGTGCATGTGCATGTGTAAGTGTATATGTGTGTATGAGTATGTGCATGTGCATGTGTAAGTGTATATGTGTGTATGAGTATGTGCATGTGCATGTGTATATGTGTGTATATGTATGTGCATGTATATGTGTAACTCTATGTGTATATGTGTGTATGTGCATGTATATGTGTATATGCAGGTATGTGCATGTGTGTGTGCATGTGTATATGTGTGTGTATGTATGTGCATATATATGTGTATATATGTGTATAATGTATGTATATGCATGTGTATATGTATTCCACATGCATGTGTATGTGGATGCATTTCTGTTTGCATCCATGTGCATGCATGTGGATGTGCATATACATGTATTTGCATATATGTTAATGTGTATATATATATATATATATATATATATATATATATATATATATATATATATATATATATATATATATATATATATATATATATATATATATATATATATATATATATATATATATATATATATGCAATAATGCATGCATGTAAGTCTTTTTATGTGGTTGTAGAAATGTTTGTGCATATGCATGTGTATATGTGTGTATGTCTAAGTGTATGTGCACATGTATCTGTGTGTATATATGTGTGTGTATGTGCATGTGTATATATGTATATGTGTATATGTGTGAAAGTGCATCTTCATCATGTATAAGCGTATAAGTGCATATCAATAAGTGTGAGTATGCTATCTAATGAAAATAACACAATTCAAATGATATACAAAGAATAGAAATTGTACTTACAATAGTTAGCCATACTTTTTGCTTGGTTAGCTTCTTGAATAACCTGCAATAAAGAGAGAAACAAGAGAGATAGAGAGAGAGAGAATTCAAAGAGAGAAAGATGTAGAAAGAGAGAAACAGAGACAGAGGGAGACAATAAGAGAGAGCTTAGGCAAAACAACAATTTTGCATATATTTGCTTAAGCTTGTGAGCGCAGCACAATTGCGAACGTTGGAGAGCTCTTCGATCAGATGCATGAAAATGCCGATCAAAGAGCCTCCAACATTTTAATTTTTGTCCATGAATAGACCGTCGTGTAAGCGATACTACACGTCGTTGCATAAGCGACATGTTTTTAGTGTTGCCTATGCAACATTAAATAGGGTCATTTATGCGACGCTATTTAAAATCATCATGTTAGTAACGTTGTATGGGAGCGTCGCAGCCCCGTTGCACCACAAGTCGCAAAAAATGTCGTTTGCTTCGTCGTTTAATCGCAATCCATGCGCGACGCTAATTACGATGCATGTTGTAATTTTATAGCGATGAAATTCTATCACCTTAACCGTCGCTATATGACTGTATTCCTTGTAGTGTGTGGATGAACCTGCGATAATATGCACAATGGCACATAAAGGCTTGTACCTCTTTAACATCCCTTAGCCTGGATAGCTCCTCTATGGTTCTTACTTTGTCCTTATCTGTTGATATCCCATTCTTAGAAACAATGTGTCCTAAGATTTTACCTTGTCGTACCATGAACACACACTTCTCTGGGTTCAGACACACTTGACATTCTCTACACTTGTTGAAGATCTGTCTGAGCTCAAAGATGTGGTATCTTCTTTCTTGGGAATGAGCACATAAATCATCCACATATACTTCTAATCTCTTTCACAAGAACTCTTTAAAGACATGACACATGAGCCTTTGGAATGTTGCAGGTGCCCATTGGTGAGACCAAATGGCATCACACGAAATGCAAAGATTCCCCATTCTGTGGCAAAAGATATTTTCTGTTGATCTTCTGGGGCAATGGCTACTTGGTTGTAACCTGAAAATCCATCAAGAAAGTTATAAACTTCCTTGCCTCCAACACGTTCCAATAGATGTTCAGTGATTGGAAGTAGATAACTATCTTTGATCGTAGCGGCATTAACGTTTTTGAGGTTAATACACACTCGCAATTTTCCATTCTTCTTTGGGCACCACTACAATGGGGGACACCCATTCAATATGCTCAATTTCATAGATAAATCCAGCTTCAATCAACCTATCAATTTCTTCTTTTATTTTAGCTGCATAAGTGTCATTATATGTGTAGGGCTTTTGTTTGCTAGGCTTGGCATCAGCAGTCATGGGGATAGTATGAGAGCAAATTTTTGGATCTACTCCCTTCAAATCTCTATAGTGCCATGCACACACGTCCTTATATTCCCTGAATAGAGCTACAAGCTCTACTTTTTCTTTTGCGCTTAGGTCATCTCCTATGTACGTACATCGCTCTTCGTTCTCTTCAATGGTCACAACATTTTTTTTGGTTTTCTCTATTATCATATGCTTCTCCTATGATGGCCTCTCTCTTAGGCATTCATACCAAAATTTTCTTATCTTCAACTTCATATTTCTTGAAATTTACTGCTACCTCAAAAAGTGATTCCTCCTCTTCTTGTTTCACTGCTTTTCTTTTCTTTTTCCTTTTACTACCATCACTTCCATCCTTTGAATTGACCATTTTAATACTTGTGAGAGGTTCTTCTTCTTTTTGGGTTAACACTCCTATATCTTCTAAATAGTGCTCCTCTGAGTCAAAGTAAGTATCCATCACAATGGATTAGATCATAGTCATTCTCTTCTTCTTCTATGACCTCACTAGGATCACACTCTTCTAGCAAGGGCTGACACATGAACACTGAAATATCGTAACCCTCCTCATCACAATGAGGTGTCCATTGTTCCTCATTGACTGCAATGGCCATGGTAGCTAAGATTTATGCCTAGCCCTGAGGCTCGAATTCCTCATCTGGAAATATCATCGGTGTATAGGCTGGGTCCTTAACTTGTCTATCTCTTGGGGGAGTTCCTTCTTCTCTCGCTTTTAGGCGCTTTTCCTCTTCCTCTGCGACCTTGCACATCCACAAGTGAGTATCTTCATGTAGCCATGAAGGATCAGGTGAACTTCCAGAATGCACAGAGATAGAATCTTCTTTCACTTTGTGGATAGGATTCCACTGTAGGGGTGGTACATCTCTGAAGGCGTAATCCTTTAGATTGACCTTAGTGGTGACCTCTAAGTGTTGTAAGCACAAGGAGTTGGTTTCCCAATCTTGCACTATTTGCAATTGTCATAGGAAGGGTCTTCCTAGGATCATCTCGTAGACATTATTTTTCTCAAAGTCACATATAGCAAATGTGTGTTCAAACTCTACACCATAGGTGGTTAGAGTTATCCCTTCTAGAAATCCAAGAGGCCTTTCAAAATGATTGTCTGCCATTTGAAGCTTCATTCTAGTTGGTCTTAATGTGGGTTTGCCCCATCACTTCCACAAGGAAGTGGTCACAATAGCAACACCAACACCTGAATCTACGATTGCTTTGGTTGTGTAACCCTGGTAGGTGATTGCAAGATAAGTATTACCTTCTTCACCTTCACTAATGTCTCCTATTTTATCGAGAGGTATCTCTGGAACTTTTTTCTTAGAGCCTGCTTTTGGCATATTGGAATCAAGCTCTGGAACCTGATCCTTCACATGATTCCATAGCTCAGGTTTTGCTTTGAGCAGCTCTTCTACAGTGAGATGACATTGAACCTTAGTGTTCTTCATGACATCAGTGTTTCTTGGAACCATTGAGTCTTCATTTCTTACCAATATTGTGGGAGCTCTGATCTGAAGAGATTCAGATTCCCATGGGCCTATGAATTGCGGCAACTCTTGTAAAGAATTAGATTCAAAATCTAACCTTTCATCTTCTTGTTGCTCTGCTTGATCTCCATAGATAGATGGAATGTCTTCGGGAAATTGATCATGAAGATCATCAATTTCAGGAATAGGAGGGAGATTACCCTTCTCCTTGGCCCATTTCTCGTCTTGTATTTCCTTCAAGAACTCTTGAGAGTACTGTTGAATTGAAAGAGGTGCTCCCTCATCCATGAAATCAGGAACATAAGCTTTCCTTGGCGGTGAGCTTTCTCTTTTAACAACCGGTTGAGCCTATAGAGGCAAAGAAACCTGCGGCTTGTTTACCAATTGCTATAATCTTTCTAGTAAGCCCTAGAAATGCAAATCCGATTTGATAGAGTTTATCTGATTGAACGATTGACTGGTCTCGAGCATAGTCTAAGCTAACTCTACCATTTTCATGCACATTTTTGTCTGTTCAATCTCTAAATCTTCTCTAGGGTAACTCTTGTCTAGGTAGGCCCTTCTTGAAGACGAGTCTGGTAGACCTTGAACATCATGTACAAGCCTTCTGGGGTTACATCTGCAAGAACAAACCCTGGTTGCAGTATATTTACAATGGTTGATGGGGTGCGATGAGGTGGAGTGGATGGAGCTTCGACATGTGAGGGTCTTTGAGATGCAATGTCTTCTATTTTTGTTTTGGTGTCTTTCAGGCTTTCTTCTAGTTCAGATAACTTTTTATTCCACTTATGATTGGTTCTCTCCCTGATATCTTTCCATGTTCTTTTTTTCCTCTTACTCGGCTCTCCTGATTCACTTGACTCTGATTGCTCAGCTAGTTTATCTTCCTTTAAGGCTTGTGCCCTGGTAACCGCCTGTACAGGAGCCACATTACTGCTACTTGAACTTGAATCTACCACTAAGCCTACCACATTGATGGATGTCACCTTGGGTGCACTAGAGGGATTCCTGGGACACTCTCTCGGAAGATGTTCCTTGCTGCACTCAAGACAAAAGCCTTGTATTATGATGTTTTGTCCTTGTCTTGGAGTGAGTGACTGAGGACATTCACGAATGAAATGGTCGCCTTGACATCTAAAACATGGTCCTCTAGGGGCTTGTGGTCTTATTTGTCTCAATTGGGGCCTAGGATTTGGATTCATATACATGACATTGGAGTATTTTGGCTCCCAATTTTGTTCCATAGGTGGTGTCTCATATGGATAGGAATAAGCTTCACTATGCTCTGGTGACTCTGTGTAATAAACTTGTGGACTATCTTCATGGGAGTAGTCTAAACAATGAGCATGAGAGTCATTTTCTGAGACCAACGAGGTTAGTGGCACCAATGCTCTATTAAGGTTCTCCTCTGCCACTACATACTTAACTAGGATCACATTGGCACGAGCTAGTATTGTGACCTATATGGTGCATGTATTGCTGTTGTGGCCTATAATATGGTTGTTGGTATTGATTTTGATACCTAGCCTGGTGGTAAGGTTGTTGATAATTTTGTCTGACCGCCTGCCTATTGTATGGACAATCTTGAGCAGTATGGTTTGTGTATTTTCTCTCAATAGTGCAATATAGAGCATTAGAGTTTCCTTGGGGTTGAGCCATCATTGGGCACACATTAGCCATGTGGTCTCCTCCACAATTGTAGCATCGCTTCAATGGTGTGACCCTTGGTGTTTATCTATTTTGAACTCCTAACTTCTTGGCAACCTGCTCAGCTATCTCATCTATCTCAGTAGAGGTTCTTGAGTTATGACTAGTAGAACTATCAAAATTCTTATAGAGTTTGGATAGTCCTAACTCTCATCCAAGTTGTCCTCTATGTCAATGCACATGCGCTGTCGTCGAGATTTGCTCTCCTCTCTCACTTGTGAAGGCCTACAAAAAACATATTTGGCGAAGGTAGCCAGAATTCCCCGAGAAGTCCAGGATGCATCAAGGATGTCAAAGGAAGGTCACATACAAAGTTTCAAAGAAATCAAGAAAGTCCATGGTAGCGGTCAAAGCTGGTCAAAGCTGGTCAAAGTTGGGAAATTAGGGCAAAAATTTCATTGTCACCAAATTAGATGAAAATCCATATACTTGTAAAGATTGTCAAAGGCAGTCTATAGCCCAAATTTCAGTAGAAAATGGATTTTGTAGCACATTGATATGCTATGTTCATTTTGTAAAAATGTAATTTTTCTAGTTTGACCCTACAAATTCTTGTATAGAAAATTATGTTAGCCATATGGTTTGGCATGTATAAAGATCATATGTGGCTACATATTTGTACAAAGTTTCAAGGCCATCAGAGCTTCCTAGAGACCTTAATGCCACCTTGCAAGCTTCCAAATGTAGTCAAACTTGTACAAGGGAGATTCAGATGGGAGTTATTTCTTCATATTCCTGAAGGAGATCTTTGGAAACATAGTCCTACAAAGTTTCATCTTCATCAAAGCCTATTTGGAGGGTCAAAGAGCACAAAGTCCAGTTTTCAGGATCACCGCAGTTTTCTAGTTTAAGCAAATTGAAGGGTTGAAGGGCCACCACATGGCGAAAGCTGATTGAGCCATGTTGTACGGTCAAGATGAGCTCCTATTCAAGGGTGGAGATGCACTAAAGCATAAAGGAGGATCCACGAATTTTTTCCATAAAAGAAGACTTTTTTTACAATCAAAGATCAATAATGCAGTGTTTCTCCAAAAATAGTGGCTTATCTTATCCGAATTGATGTCGGCACTGATCCGACGGTCCAGATCATCCCCAGATCCAATGGTGGAGAATGAGGGCGCCTAAATTTCACTCCTTTACACTAGATTTGATAGAAAGAACAATTCCAAGCCATTGATTTGATTAATCAAATGGTTGTAATCGAAAGTAGTGATCCTAGAGTTGAGAGTTGATTTCTCTAGATCCAAGGGCCCAAATTCATTCAAAAAAACTATATAAACCCCCCTCCAAACTCCTAGAGCATCATTGTTAGGCATCCATAGGGCTCATGCTAGCTTACGGTTTCCTTGAGACGATCACCCTCGGTTGAGCGAGTGAGGATCCAAGGTGAGCTAGTATGAGTATAGAACCTAGTTTCAAATTTAAGTTAGAACTCCAATTTAGGATAGGCTCTTGAAACCAGCATCTCTATCTTGACTCACCCTCGGTGGAGCGTGTGAGTGAGTTAGAGCTGATTTTAATGAGTCTTAGACTTCTTTAGTTAGACGTTACGAGCCTAGACAGACATAGGATCACTGGAGTGGAACTCACCTTCTTACGTGTGACATTCGGTTGAACTGTCATGGTTTGAGGGTCGGATCCACCTTTGATCAGTAGACTGCTTAGCATGACGTACCAAGACGATCTTTTACATGTAACTTAATTCAAATTCTTTTAATTCATGTCACTTGTCACTTGTCTCTTGTCACCTCTCTCAGTCTCTTAAGTATTTTTACATGTCTTCTATTTCTTCTATGTGTGAGAAGGCTCCGCAGTATTGCATTGAACCAGTGAGGATGTTTCTTTGAGCTTGTGAGTAATTTCTCACATATCCAATGTAGAAGAAAAACGAAAAAGAGATGAAGCTGAGCCTAGTGAAAGAAGAGTGACTCGAAAACAAACCTCAGAGGGAATAGAAACAATCATAGAGCAAGGATAAACATCACAATCTAAAGATAAAAAACAAGAATCAGAACCCAATGAACAAAAACAAGAGGAGAAACAAAAAGGGAAGAAGACAAAGCAAAGAAAAACAGAACCAAAGCCTTTAGATAAACCAAAACAATCAAAACAAACTGAAGACCAAACACGAGAACATGAACAAAAACAAGATCCTGAGCAAAAACAAAAGAAACCAAAGAGAAAACCTAAAGCCATCTTGATTTCAGAAATTGAGAGAAAAATAGATCCTATGGAAATTTTAGATGACATTTTGCTTAAGAGTCAAGTGACTATGTCTTTAGAACAAGTTTTCTCTATTGCGAAGCCTGTTTTTAAAGATAACTTTATCGGCCTAATTAAAAGGAAGAGGTTTCTGCTTAATCTAGATACTGAGATGCAAGATTCTCTAGATCAAGATCAAGCTATGAATGAAGCCTTAAACTTTGATGAATCTGATGAAGAGAACTTTGATGATGATGAAGTAAATGTTAATAAAAATTTCTTAGGACCTATTCAACCTGACCATGAAAATCATGAAAACAATCCTGAAAGTCACTTTAAAAGAACATTTTGGTCTAGAGGTACATCAGAGATGCATGTTAAAATAGGAAATGATAAGAACACTATCACTGTAAATGCATTAGTAGATTCCGGCTCTGAAATCAATGTGATTTCAAGAGAAGTCTATGATAAGTTTCGATGGCCCATAGATAAAGATTGTGGATGGCGTATGAGAACTGCAGATAATGGTGTAGGTACCCTGTATGGAGCTTGTGCTAGTGTGCCCATATCCATAGGAGGAATCACAGAAGAGTTTCACTTTTTTATTCAAGATAAATGCTCCTATGAAGTTCTCTTAGGTCAACCCTTTATTTGTGAGAGTCGTATGGAAACTAAAGCCATGGATGATGGGTCTACCTATGCTAGATTTAAGTCTAAGGATGGAATGCAATCACTTCAAGTCATGACAGTAGGAGTGAATCATCCTAGGAATCGATTGTCAATTAGAAAGAAACCTATTGTTACTCAGGGTCATGAGCATGCTTGTAGTGATTGTGCACCTCGATTCATGTTTGGAGCTACATATGATCAAAATTTCGGATAGAATCCATTGTTGAGCGGGACAACAGTGGATATTGGTTTGACATCTCGCATCCAACCAACATGTACAATAGTTTGTCACTTTGTTTTCCACATTCTAGATTAGATTTTCTTCATAAGAGTCAATTGTCCAAGTCTTTTATCCAAAAAACCCAAAAAAATTATAAAAACAACAAAATCATGGAACATGATGAGAACATTGAGCATGTGATTGAGACATCTCATTGTTTCTCTACTCTTGAGGAGTTAGAGTTATGTCTTCAACAAAATTCTAATTCCCATATTATTCTTATTTCTTCCCTTGATGAGTATGCTCTAATCCAAGAGTATGCTCTCAATATTGACAAGTGCTCAAAATTTAACCAAACACATGATGCCTTAGTTGAAACAAAGTACAAAACTGTAGACAAAAAAATCAAACCCATAGCTCAACCATTACCTCAAGGAAGTAATGAAAAAATTATTGATGTGAAAAATGATCCAATTCTTCGGGATAAGAAAAACATAGGACATACATTCACGGATGAGACAATCAAACAGGTGAAAATTGGTAGAGATGATGACTTTCTTTTGCCAGCAGAGAGAGATAAATTTGAGAGAGTCATACGTAGCCATGGAAAAGCCTTTACTATGTATCCTCATGAGATTGGTTGTGTAGATCCTAAGCTAGTTGCACCCATGATAATCTTTACTATTCCACATATTCCATGGAATCTTCGTCCTATACCTGTTCCAAAGGCTCACTTACCTGAGCTAATGAAACTACTTAAGGAGAAGATAAACATGAGAATTTTAGAGCCATCTTTTGCACCTTACTCAAACAGATGGTTCACTGTGCCTAAAAAGAATGGGAAACTACGTTTTATTCAAGATCTCCAACCCGTCAATAAAGTCACCATAAGGAATGTAGGAACAGAACCCATTGTAGATGAGTTTGCTGAATCATTTTCAGGACATTCTATCTATTCAATGGGTGATTTATATTCTGGATATGACCAATTCCAGTTAGCAATTGACAGTCGTGACATAACCACAATGAAAACTCCTTTAGGCTTAGTGCGAATGTGTACTTTACCTCAAGGAGCGACTAATTCTGTGGCTCATATGATGAGTGCTATGAATATGGTCTTACATGACTTTATCCCTCATATAACTATGCCATTCATTGATGATATTCCAATTAAAGGGAGTGAGGAACGTGTAAAGGACATTACTTTAGATTCATCGGGATGTCGTAAATTTGTTCTTGACCATATCTCTGATTGTGAAAGAATATTTCAACGATTTGAAGAGGTAGGTCTCACATTTTCCATAGAGAAATCTGTTTTTGGTGTCAACGAGGTACTTATTGTTGGACATTTATGTGGCCATTATGGTCGAAAGCCATACCCACAAAAAGTTGATGCCATTAGCAAGATTTCTGAAACATGTAACAACGTGAGTGAGGTACGTAGATTTCTTGGTGCTTGCATCTTTTATGTTATTTGGATCCCTCACTTTGCTCATGTTGCTGATTGTCTTTATGACTTGTTGAGGAAGAAACGAAAATTTATTTGGACTGACAAACACACTCAAGCTATGCGTAAATTGAAGAAATTATTGCTTGAAGCTCCCATCCTTAAGCGCGTAGACTATTCTGCTAACAAACCTATTATATTGACTGTTGATACTAGTCCTATTGGTATAGGTTGGGTCATAAGTCAAGATGATAGTGAAGGGAATAGATATGCAATTAGGTTTGGTGCCAAAATTCTACATGAAACACAACGAAAATATCCACAGATCAAACGAGAACTATGGGGTATGGTAACAGCTTTGAAAATAGACAAAGAATATTTCATTGGTGCAAATGTCAAAGTTGAGACTGATTGTTTGCCTCTCATTGGAATGATAGCCAATTGTTCATCTCCTGATATAGCCATGCTTAGATGGATCTCATATATTAAGTTCATAAATCCTGAGTTAGTTCATATTTCAGGTAAGTCAAACTCAGTTGCTGATATGTTATCGAGAGCTAGATTTGATGATCTTGAAAGTGATCTAATAAAGAATGTGAATTTAGTTGACTATGTTCCACATATATATATGAGTATGAGAAATTTCATGAGTCTGAGTACGAAGATGAATGGAGAGACATAGGAAAGTATCTCAATACACTACAACCATTACCTAGCTGGACTACGAATAGATTCCGTAACATTAGGAAACGAGCTTATAACTTTTTCCTATGTAATGGTTATCTTTGGAGACATGCTAAGGGTAAGGTTAAGAATCCACAACGAGTCCTGGAAAACGAGGTCTTCAATTGCAAGTAATGAAGGAAATGCATGAGACATTATGGGCCGGTCATAAAGGATTTTTTGGAACATATGAAAAAATTAGAAGTACCTATTATTGTCATAAGTCGCTTTGGGTACATAGAGAAAGTAGTTGCCGATCGTGGAGAGTTAAATGCAAGAGAAGCTAAAGAGTTCTTTGAGCGTCACGGTATTCGTTTGTCTCTCACTACTGCATATAACCCAGAGGCCAATGGTAAAATAGAGAGAGGGCATCCACCTATTGTGAAAGCCATATCTAAAGCATGTAATGGTGACATCAAACAATGGCCTAAATTCTTACCTTTTGCACTTTGGGCAGATAGAATGACATGCACACGTACTACTGGATATATGCCTGCTAAACTCATGTACTGTCAAAAACCATTGTTTCCAATTCAGTCTCATATTTCTACATGGTCAAATTTTCCTTGGTCTGAAAACATGTCTACTGATGATTTTTTGAGTTTGCGTATTAAACAGTTAGAACAAGGTAAATTAAGACTTGATGATGCTGTTGAAAAATTAAGAGAATCTAGAATGAAGAACAAGCATTATTTTGATAAAACTCATCGATTGCGTCCTAAGCCAATTGAATTAGGAGATTGGGTGCTCATTTATGATAGTACATTTGACTCTCAATATGATGCACGCAAAAAGCTCACTCAACGGTGGTTTGGGCCATACATAGTATCAAAAGTCAAATACAATGGTACGTATGCTCTTTGTGAATTAAATGGTGTTGCACTAAAAACTTTGATTGCAGGTAAAAGGATAAAGTTATTCAAGAAGCGTGATAATGATGAGTACATTTTGGATGAGGACATTGAAGAAGATGACAACAATGAGGCCGATTCATAAACAGGAGTATCCATGTTATTAAAAAAAAAAGAAAAAAAAATCATTAATTTTCAAGTTCATGTTGCTTTGTTTTTTCTTCAAGTTTATTCTATTTTTTTTCCATGCTTGTTTCATGCATGTTTTTTTCAGTCTTTGCATCACATTGCATATCCACATCACTTGAGTCAAAAAAGGCAAATGATGATTTCTCTACTTGTGTAAAATTGTATCTTAAGTAGTAACTTATCTACTAAGAAATTGATTATAATCTAGGATTGTGGAAAGATAGGGCATGTAGATTTGGAGGTTTATTTTGGTGACAAGACTTTCATATATAAACATGCATATGTATCTTGTATCGAAAGCATAATTGTTGAAATCCTATCTCCTGCTATTGCATGTTTCTATATCCTTAGTCCATCTCACAGCACTTGTATCGGAGTTTAAACGACTGTTCTCCGTCATCAAAAATGGTTGTACCTTGTATCGGGGTTTAATTTTTCCTCGTAAAAAAAAAAAAAAAGCTACATGTTACCAAGAAGTTTACACTTTCTTCCACCCCAAAAAAGTGATCGTAACCATAAAGTTGCCGAATCATCATCATCATCAAAAAAAAAAAAAAAGGGAGCAAGCCAAAGGAGGATAAAGAGGCATAGTAGAATAAATCACGGGCTATATAGGCAGATTTATGCATTAGTGGAGTTTAGTTAGATTTCCTTGCATGTTATTAGAGAAAGAACATATTCATATTTATGTAGGAAAGGAGTTGATCTAAAATAAGCTAAAGATGAAAGATGTCTCTTGAAAATCCTAAATCTTTGTTTATAATCATATTTAAGGTAGATTGCTTTATGAAAAAGGTACAAAATTTTCTTCAAGATGAGAGGAACTGATGCTTAAAACGACTAAATACATCCACTTCCACTTCATATTGATGCTTGTTTTTTTTCTTTCTTGTTGCCAATGTTGCTTGTTCATTTGCATATATGTTGCCTATTTGTTCATGCATATTCATGTTGCCTGTTTCAATTATTTCTTTCATGCAAATTTTGCTTCATGTCACGTTACCTACTTATTCATGCATATAATCAATTTTCCTTCCATCTTTCTTATGTTGCCTATAAAAGAATTTGATGCCTGGAACATTTTGTTTTTCACAGATGCTAGAGTGGCGCTTCCGGAGGAATCGCAGGTTTAGTGGGGGCGAATGTCGTCGAGATTTGCTCTCCTCTCTCACTTGTGAAGGCCTACAAAAAACATATTTGGCGAAGGTAGCCAGAATTCCCCGAGAAGTCCAGGATGCATCAAGGATGTCAAAGGAAGGTCACATACAAAGTTTCAAAGAAATCAAGAAAGTCCATGGTAGCGGTCAAAGCTGGTCAAAGCTAGTCAAAGCTGGTCAAAGTTGGGAAATTAGGGCAAAAATTTCATTGTCACCAAATTAGATGAAAATCCATATACTTGTAAAGATTGTCAAAGGCAGTCTATAGCCCAAATTTCAGCAGAAAATGGATTTTGTAGCACATTGATATGCTATGTTCATTTTGTAAAAATGTAATTTTTCTAGTTTGACCCTACAAATTCTTGTATAGAATATTATGTTAGCCATATGGTTTGGCATGTATAAAGATCATATGTGGCTACATATTTGTACAAATTTTCAAGGCCATCAGAGCTTCCTAGAGACCTTAATGCCACCTTGCAAGCTTCCAAATGTAGTCAAACTTGTACAAGGGAGATTCAGATGGGAGTTATTTCTTCATATTCCTGAAGGAGATCTTTGGAAACATAGTCCTACAAAGTTTCATCTTCATCAAAGCCTATTTGGAGGGTCAAAGAGCACAAAGTCCAGTTTTCAGGATCACCGCAGTTTTCTAGTTTAAGCAAATTGAAGGGTTGAAGGGCCACCACATGGCGAAAGCTGATTGAGCCATGTTGTACGGTCAAGATGAGCTCCTATTCAAGGGTGGAGATGCACTAAAGCATAAAGGAGGATCCACGAATTTTTTCCATAAAAGAAGACTTTTTTTACAATCAAAGATCAATAATGCAGTGTTTCTCCAAAAATAGTGGCTTATCTTATCCGAATTGATGTCAGCACTGATCCGACGGTCCAGATCATCCCCAGATCCAATGGTGGAGAATGAGGGCGCCTAAATTTCACTCCTTTACACTAGATTTGATAGAAAGAACAATTCCAAGCCATTGATTTGATTAATCAAATGGTTGTAATCGAAAGTAGTGTTCCTAGAGTTGAGAGTTGATTTCTCTAGATCCAAGGGCCCAAATTCATTCAAAAAAACTATATAAACCCCCCTCCAAACTCCTAGAGCATCATTGTTAGGCATCCATAGGGCTCATGCTAGCTTACGGTTTCCTTGAGACGATCACCCTCGGTTGAGCGAGTGAGGATCCAAGGTGAGCTAGTATGAGTATAGAACCTAGTTTCAAATTTAAGTTAGAACTCCAATTTAGGATAGGCTCTTGAAACCAGCATCTCTATCTTGACTCACCCTCGGTGGAGCGTGTGAGTGAGTTAGAGTTGATTTTAATGAGTCTTAGACTTCTTTAGTTAGACGTTACGAGCCTAGACAGACATAGGGTCACTGGAGTGGAACTCACCTTCTTACGTGTGACATTCGGTTGAACTGTCATGGTTTGAGGGTCGGATCCACCTTTGATCAGTAGACTGCTTAGCATGACGTACCAAGACGATCTTTTACATGTAACTTAATTCAAATTCTTTTAATTCATGTCACTTGTCACTTGTCTCTTGTCACCTCTCTCAGTCTCTTAAGTATTTTTACATGTCTTCTATTTCTTCTATGTGTGAGAAGGCTCTGCAGTATTGCGTTGAACCAGTGAGGATGTTTCTTTGAGCTTGTGAGTAAAATCCATCATCATAATTCACTTGCATGTATATAATCCATACAAATCCATACATATTTATTAGTTTCTGAAAGTGTATAAGAAGCTCCAATATTGGACCATTCTTCCTTTCGAAACTGATTTATGTGTAAGGATTCCATCTATTCTCGTCATGCATACATATCATCCAAAGAAAACTATGCATATGGATTGGAATTAGGAAGTGTTTAAGAAGCTCCTTCAATGGACCATTCTTCCTTCCAAATTTCATTCGTATGTATGGTTCTCTTTCATTCTTATCATTCATGGTCATCAATCTAACTTGCACACCTACATTCCCATTCCCATAATTATTTCAACATCTCTCTCTTCTCCATACTCAACATTAATTTCACCTTCACATCTTTAAACCTTCCAACATTCATTAGCTTCATACACCCTGTGTGTGCCACGACCGGACCCGATCCACCCGGATTGCGATCACCTCCACAGCGCACACACTCTTCTATGGATCTAGGCTCTTTCAAGTACACATATGACCTTAACTTTGTGCTTAGTAAGCCATCTAAAAACAAGGCCACTTGCTTGGCCAGTGTGGGTAGCTCTAGAATAGGCCCCTTGATGGATAATCATCCAGAGGAGAAAAGAATGCTTGATATTCATGGGAAATGCCCATAAGCAATTAAATTTGTGGTGCCATTTGTGGTGCCATTGACTGGGGTTCCAGTGGACCTTCCATCTGGCATTAAGTTTCTAAAGGATTGATTGCACAATCCCTTTTCTGTCTTTTGAAATTTTGAAGAATGTCCTTTGCCACGTCTTTCAACAGAACGTTCCTGTAGGATGTATAGGCAGACAACTTAACCTAAAGCATTTCCTTGTGAGACAGAAGTACCTGTAGACAACCAAGAGAGAGGTTAGTGTTGTTAACCATTTGATCCTGTATCATAATCTCACCCCCAGCTATAAGGTCTTGCCATTTGGAAAATCTTTTTTTAAAACATTTGTGTGCTCTAATACTAGTGTTGCCATTATTCCACAGGGAGATCCACCCTTTCGAAATACTTTCGTGCAAAAAGAAATCAACTGAGTCATACAAATTTGAGTTCAGAGAGTACCCTTTTTTGGCCAACATCCAAGAGTCCCATAACCTACAATAGAGTTTAGTACCAACATGGGAGTAAAGGTTGGGGGAGGCTATGATATCATACAGAGAATGGTCTTTCCAATATTTATAATCCACTAGGGGAAATTTGTTTAAGTTCCTTTTAATAAGTAAAGCCCAAACATCAGAGGAGTCAATTGATCTATAGAACCATTTGGAAGATAAATTAGGAGACATTTTTAGAGGACAAAAAATTCCCAGACCACCTTCCTTCTTAGGGAGGCAGCAAATCTTCCAAGCTACTTTGGATACTGAGTTATGATGAAGAGTGCCTCCCCAAAGAAATCTTCTAGGAAGAGCAATAACCTGCTGCAAGTGTTTTTTGTTAGGAGTTCAACAAGAAAGGAAGTAAACAAGAGTGGGGAGGATATAATGATTTAGCACAAACACTCTATGAGATAAAGAACTTTGACAAGCATACCAGTGGAATGTCTTACTTTTGAACTTTTGCATCACCCATTCCCATTTTTTATTGTAAGACACCTGAAAGCCCATAGGGATTCCCAATAATCTAAATATTTCACCATCTTTGATAATGTCACACCTAAGGGAAGTAATACAACTAGTTGTGTTCAATGGAGGATCTGAAAGCTATCTTTTTATGATTAACATGAGATCCACTAGCAAGACAGAAAGTTTGCAGGCAGTCAAGAATGCATTGAGCATAGGAGTCATAGGACTTCACAAGAATGTTGGTGTCATCTGCAAAAGCTTGGAGACACAGTTGGTTATCTGACCCCGGAATGTGAATTCCCTCAATATGCTTGTTCTCAATGGCATATTTTATAAGCCATCCCAAGGAATCACTGGCTATGGCAAACAGGAGGGAAGCTAGAGGGGATCCTTGCCTTATAGATCTTCTAAGCCTGAAAGGGGAGGAAAGGGTGCCATTGATCGACAATTTAGAGTGAGCATTGCCGGATAGGGTACCAACACTCCTAATGAAACTAGAGTCCGCCCCAATGTCATGCAAGGATTTAAGAACAAAATCCAACTCAATACGATCATAGGCTTTGTCAAAGTCAATCTTGAAAAAGAAGAAAGGTTGATTGGACTCTTGGGCATAGTCAATTCCTTCCCAAAGGGAAATAATGGCATCCAAAATGAATCTTCCTTTTATGAAGTCCTTTTGTTCAGGCAAAATAATATCTTTCATGATAGGGCTCAATCTCCTGGCTAGGGTAGAGGAAAATATTTTGAAGATGGTGGTAAGGCAGGTGATAGGTCTCCAATTGTTCAAGTCTTCTTGAGGCCCGTTTTTGTGAATCAGTTTTATGACTCCAGTATTGACTTCAATAGGAAGAGTGCCTTTGGTAAAGGCTTCTCTCTAGATCAAGAGAATAAAGGGTGTCAAGAAATCTTTTAGAATAATGAAAAACTCATTAGGAAGGCCATCCAGGCCACGAGTTTTGCAGGGTTTCAATTTACCTATGGTTTCTTTGATCTCACAGGCAGTGAAGGGCAGGTCCATCAAGGCAACCAGTCCACTAGGAATAGTTTTCTTCCTTTTAAGAGTAATAAGGGCCCTCGCTCCGTGGATATCCTCCCCCCACTTAGGAGAACCAAAGAAAACATCAGTAAAGAAGCGGGTAGCCTCCTGCAAATTCTCCTCAATAGAGATAGCATGTCCACTTGATTTCTTCATCAACATAGGTATGAAGTCTTTACTCTTTTTTTTCTTTTTTAAGCACAGAAAACATACTTTTGCAAGGTCTGTCAAGATTTCCAACCCAAAACTCTCTTGATGAAGAGAGAATACCTCTAGCCTCAATGTACTCCTCGTACCTCAATCTTTCCTGAAGGCATAGAATCTTATCCATGTTGGCCTTGTGACCTCCTTGAGAGGAAAGAAGTTTAGCTATTTCAGATTCAATGTCTTCTCTCCTTTTAGACCTATGGGTTTTCTTAATTTTGTTGTAGTAAGTAAAAAGATGTTGCACATCTTTAACAGCTTTAGGCCAAGCAACACAAGGGTTGGTGCAATGGGAGAAGTGATGAGCGAAGATTCTTTTGGTCTATTCCAAAACACATGGGAGATTGAGCAGAGAGGCATCCAAATGGGGCCAACCCGCTTTAAATATAGGGAAATTTTACTTAAGACAAACAGACAAAGGGCTATGGTCAGATATACATAAGGTGTGATGCATGGAAGACTTAATGTCCCAAAATTTTTGAAGGTAGGCTATGTTGCACGTGTCAAGTCTAGTAACAATATGGTTAAGACCCTTTTCTTTATTACTCCAAGTGAAACCTGAAGTAGTCGTGATATCAGTAAGGTCATGGGAAGTAATGAACCGAATCCAGGCATCCCACTCTTGGCCAGTAATAACAGAGCCCTTTTTCTCAAGTCTGTCCTGGAGGGCGGTAACCATGTTGAAGTCCCCTAGCAACACAAAAGGACCTTTTAATTTGATTAACTCTTCCCAGTAACTAGTTCTAAGCTTAGTACAATTAGCAGCATAGACATTGATTAACGTGCATTCATAAGGCTTATTGAGCACAATACCTACCCATTGATGATTGGGACTAATGAGCACTTCATGGACAAGGTGCTTGATAGAGTGGGCAATACCAATCGTGGTGCCCTCCCCTTGGGGATGGTTGGTGTAGTACCAAAAATCTTTATTAGAAACAATGTTCAGATGTATGGGGATATATAACCGTACACTTTTAATTCTTGCAAGCATATGAAATCAGGAGACAACAAAAGATCAAAGAACCAATTCTCCATTCACTTAGCCCTAGTAGGGTCTGACAACCCCTTAATATTGAAAGACAGCAGATTGATAGCACTCATGATTAAACAAAAGGTCAAAGCAAAAGAGAAAGTCATTTCCTTATATTCTTAGTGATCTTACTCAAGGATGACGAGGCTTTCAAAATATCCTTACGCTTATGTTTGGAGTTACCTTCCCTTCTTCTAGCTCTGGAGACCTGCTGCACTACAAGAGCCTTATTTTCTTTTTGATTTGGTGGGTGGGCATCCATGTCAAGTCCTTGTTGTTGCAATTCCCTTATGTCCTTGTTATCCAAGAAGTCAATTTCTATTGAGAATCGGTTATCACCACAAGTGGGTTAATTAGTATGAGAAATAGCATGTTGTTCAGTATTCCAAGGGTTAATCTTCTTTTTGTTTGATATAGTACTCCACCCCTCATCAGAGGAGGATGGAATAACCTGAGAGGCTGCCTCGCCCTACTGGGAAGAGCTCTCAACTTTTGGGACAGGTTTGGAAATTTTCAAAGAGTTAAGGTCTGTCTTTTCACATGCCTCATCAAAAGGGTTAAAAATATCTTCCAGGAGGACATCAAATAAATTAGACTAGGTTTTACCTTTCTTTTTTGTTTGCTTAAACTTTTTCTGAGCTCGAGCAGCAGGAGTTTTACTATCATTGGAATCATTTGCCACCTTAGGTGCCCCAAGTTGAGTGTTCTCCTTCAGGAGCGGGCAGTCCTGGATCTAGTGTCCCTGTCTGTAACAATTGAAACAAGCATTGGGCAAGTTTTTATGCACAACCTTCTACTCGTGCAAGAAAGTTCCATCAGAATCCTTGATTATGATGGAGGACTTAACCTATTGAGAGATGTCAATTTCCACAAGAGCCTTGGGGTCCCATTTAGGATTGATTCCCCCCTCTAGCATGTTGCCCAAGCACCTTGCCCACCATGGAGCACAAACGATCAACCCAAGGGTAGAATTCCATGGGGAGGTCCAAGAATTCTACCCAAATAGGAACTTTTGTTGGCTTTGGGCCCTGGGGGTTGAAACTCAAGAACCAACGGAAGAAGGATATGGGGGTTGAGTGAATAAACCATTGCCCATTTGTTATCATCTTTAACACACTAGAGTAATCATCAAAAAAGAATAAGAAAAACCCATTGGGCAAGTAGTGTATTTGCTTCACGAATAGGCCTCGTTTTTCCTAGTTATTTTTGATCCACTGCTTGAACTCTCTTGGGGGACCAATGTGGAGCCATTGTTGTTACTAGCAGACGGCGATTCAGCTGACTCTATAACTAGAGTGGGAGCCCATAACACTTCTGTTCCTTTGGGGGACGGTGACATAGACACGGGTCTATGATGCTTAATGAATTCAAAATCAGGGTTACCTTGTAAGATGGAATCCACAAAGGTTTTGGATGGAGACATGAAAGCATCAGGTGATGAAACGACCTCCAATGGGTAGGGATTAGAGGGCTCACCTTCAGTGAAAACCATGAAATTGCAAGGAGCTCTATGACCACTGAATGGGGTAGCTTCTTACACCGGAAGGTAGTCAAGAGAACATGGCACCTGAGATTGAATGTGTAGCTATGTGAGCGGAATACCACCGTTCATCTCCGAGGAAGAGTCGACGCTATTGATATCCATCCTCCCCCTCTCGGGGGAGAGCTCGCTAGCACAGAGCCTTTACAACAGTCAACAAGTGCAAAGTGGTCCAACAAAGCACGATGTGGTAGAGTAAAAACTATCTGTACATCGCATGTACAAAACTGGGAGGGAGCACGCAACCCTAGCATGCTAAGCCAGCTATTTCCGTGTTCGCTTGCTCTCAATTCAATTGCTCGCTCTAGAGTCATTATTATTATTTTTTTAATAAAAAGAAGTTGAACCTTAGCCTATTCCCCCGGACTTTAATTAAAATAAAGAAGAAAAGCTACAAGTGAATGGGACTAGTGCCCATGGGACCCCCTAAATCCCACAATGTAGGGGAGGAGTATGGCAAGCTAGAGGGCATTACAAATGAGGCGGATAAATCTATCATCTCCCTCATGTGGGACCCATTTGGGTTTCAACTTGTTGTTTTCGAGGAGCTAAATAGAGTGATGTCTAAACGGTGGAGATCTCTTATCTCGGGAGATTCTTTTACCTAGAAGGAACAAGGATTTCTCAATTGACCATTCCTTAGGAGTTTGGCCAAAATTGATTGCACATCGCTCCCTCCAAATCTTCCAAAGAGTCTCACCCCTGATGGCATTCCACAGCCTACAGCCGACCGCCTCACCCAGCAACACCTGTTGCCAATTGATTTTGTTCGTGAGTCTCAATACCTGCATCACGTGATGCCAGATAACATTGGACCTGGGGCAATCGATGAATAGGTGAACTAAATCTTCGATGCAACGCTTGCACCATGGCGACAGACCACAAATTTTGTTAGCCCTTGCATTGGACCAGATTCCTTTATGCGAGATCTGCCACATGAGAATGGACTTTTTGATCTCAATTAGGGGGTGCCAAATAGACATGAACTTTAGTTCCCATCAAAGTTTGTTCCAAGAAAGGCACCACCTCTTGTTAAGGGTGTGATGAACATCTAAGTTCTCTTTGAAGTTGGGGATTCTGGATATTTTCTTACCATTGCTCCATTTGAGGCCCTCCAGGCAAGGAAGATCCTATCCGCAGAGAAGGTGGGTAGTTGAGTGGTCCCATGCTAAACACCTTCCTTGAAGAAGATTCCATTCCTCGAGGCTAACTCTATGTCTCGGGTCTAAGTCTTCGAACCTACTCCACTAATCTCTTGTTTCCAGAGTTGTTTCCACTGTTTGAACCCCTTGTTCCATAACCTCTTTGTAGTTTGGAGGTTCCAAGACTCCACCCCCCTAATGTTGTTGATCGGGAACCAGATAGAGTCGTTTTGTCTTATCCCAGCTGCCCACTTCCACTCATCACTGATTCTGATGAATTGTTTGGCCTTGTTCCAACTCTTCCATAAAGAACACATGAGGCTAGAGCCTTTAGGGGACACTGGGTGGGGGAAGAACAGAAGCGTGAGAATCCATATGTCCTTCCAAATAGGAAGGCCAACTAAGGTAAGGTCTTCCTGTTGATATATTTAGGTAGTGATGTGTGTGAACACACTAGGACCGCCGGGGTACTTTTTTTCCTCTTTAGGAGGTTTTTTCCCCCAGCTTGTATATACGCCTATTGCCCTAATGGGCTACTTATCTTTGTACATTCTCTAGTAATACACTCACTCTTGTGTGTTGTGCTCCAAGCTTCTTCGTCTTCCTTGTGCTGTTTGCGTGCTTCCGCAGACATCTAACTCCAACATTTGGTATCAGAGCAGGTCGTCGCTTCATCTAGGGCGCCGTCGACACTCCTCCGTTTGCAATCTCAGAATCACACAAATTTTGATGAGCATACTCAAGGTTTTCCGAGATCAGAACATCTTCGCTTTGTGGTGCCGAAATCGCGATCTGAGCTCGTTTTGGCCTCCGAACGCACTATTGTAGTGCTTGTGCCGGCTATTTCGTCTTTTTGTGCCAAAGGTATATACTAGTTTCTGTTCGCCAGTTTAAGCGTCTCAAAGTCTGCTACAGGTCTAGCAGAACTCCTCTCGGCAGTTCTGTTCAACTTTTTGAGATACAGTCAATTTTCTGCATCAAGGTATTTTAGTCACCGGCCATGGCTGAAAGCAGTGATGTATTTCGTATGTTGGCTGTTGAGGATAAGTTGGATAGTACCAACTACCCATTATGGGCTCATATGATGCGACACATATTGGTTGCAAAAGGATTGTGGAACATTGTGCAGGGTGTTGAAAGACGTCATGTTACACCTATAACGACAGGTACTGCAAATACAGGTGCTGGAGCTGATGAAGATGGCGTCGAAGATGATATTCCACAGATTCCTGTTTGTGCTACTGTTTCTGTTGCACCTACTATAGAGCGAATTCGTTGGGATGGCAGAGATGCTCAAGCACATGCATTAATAGCTTTGTCTGTCAAACGTGTTATTATTCCTCACATTCGCTCTTGCATAACAGCAAAGGATGCTTGGGATACACTTACCACTTTGTACCATGCTAGGAATGAGGCTCGTGTTGCTTACCTCCGAAAACAGTTGGAGAGTGAGCACATGAATGAAGGTGATTCTATGGACAGTTTTCTCACAAAGATCAAAGACCTGAAGGAACAATTGATTTCTGCTGATGAGGTTATACCAGATAGCTCACTTGTGCAGACCGTTCTGAATGGTCTTCCTGATTCATATCAGAGTTTTGCCTCTACTCTTCGGTTGATGATGAAAGGCAATCCAAATGCCTTGTCATTTGAGTTAGTCTTTGTTCTACTGCACAAAGATATGTCCAGCAGTAAGCAGAAATCTGCAAATGCTGCACAATCGGAGAACCAGGATAACGATGAGAAGAAATCAGAAAAGCAGAAATTGTTTTGCAAGTACTATAAAGGAAATGATCATATCATAAAGAACTGTCCAAAACTGGCTGCTAAAGAGGCAAAGAAGAAAGAGGCTAGAATGGTTGTTACAAAGGCCTCTACACCAAAAACAGAGTCTACAAATCTTGTGCAGGAAGAAGAATGGGCTTTTACTACTGTCTGCAGTTTTGACCCATCTTCTCATGATCAGTGCATGTTTGCAGTAGACTCAGATGTTTGGTATTTTGACAGTGGGGCAACCAAACATATTACCTCACAGCGCAGTTTCTTCTCTTCAGTCGAGCCTGCCCCTACAGGGAATACTGTTACATATGCCAACAACTCCTCTTATCCTGTTATGGGAGTTGGTAAGATCGTTCTGACTACTGCTGATGGTAGTTCTTGTTGGCAAAAACTTTGGCTCTAACGCCTACTGTTGCGGAAATACTTTCGCCCTGACGGTGGGTTTCGCGACAAGGCTTGAACTCTGTCAGGCCTGCGGAAATTGTCGCACCACCATAGTAGAATGCTAAACTAGAGTGATTCAGAACACCTCTGTAATCAACAGTAGCTCAGCCTAATTAACATCGCCTTAACTGTGTTATCCTGCGACACAAGTTCCACCGGAACTTCACCAGACTGTCACTGGACTGACACCGTAGTCGTACCGGAACTTCACCGAAATAAACTTAGTTCTGTTCGTAATTGCTTCAGATGAACTTATGTGAAGTAAGGAAGTAGTGTGTGAACTTCCTTCACCGAATGAACTTCCTTCTGGAAACTTCACAGTTCTAAAATGCTACTTTCCGGTTAACTTTTGTACTGTGTGTACGTCTTCATTCCACCGGAAATTGTGATCAGCTTAAAGTAGAGATGTCTAGCTACAAGATGAGCTATCTCTCATACAAAGCTTCGAACTCTGCTACGAGTTATACTTCGTTGTTCTACCGAAAAAACCTTATTTTCTGAGAAACTGTAACTGACCAGAAATTACTGAAACATGTTTAGTGAGTAAACTGTTATTCACCGAAACATGCGTTTACAGAGAGAGTACTGAAGCACGTTTAGTAACGAGTCGTGACAGTTAACGATAAACGAAGCTTCCTACCGTAACACGAAATAACTTCAGATTCTTCACAAGTAAAGATTACGCGCAGACATCCACATGAACATGTGTTTTGATTAGAGAAGATGTGTACAAGTAAACTTGGCCTCTTCTTGCTCAAGTTACAGAAACTCTCCTACAGTGAGTAGTTTCTTATTACCATCTCTCTTCAGATGAAAAGACCCGACACTTCAGGCTTGTGTTATTCATCTGTACATACGCGATCTATGGCGTCTTCTGAGAACTTCTAACTCTTTCTTCACTCATACGCGATCTATGGCGTCTTCTCTCTTCCTTCTCTATATCTATCTCTTGTTCTCCTCTGCGTATCATCGTCGTATTGTTCTTCTATTCTTGCTATATATATACACTTTCTTTGGCGCTCCTCTGCCCTGTCATTCTTCAATTCGCGTTATACGCGCCTTACGCGCCCGCCGCGGTTAATTGCTCTGTTATACGCACACCGCGCACTAACTTCGCATACTGTACACCTGTGCATAGATTTTCCGGAAGATTCTGTTTCTCTCTTGTTTGTTGCGTCAAATTCGTGAGTGTTTCCTTAACAGCTCCCCCTCAATCACTAATTTGACATCTTCCGGTTTTTCATATATCTTCCTTTCTTTTATTCCTGCCATCTCTTTGAATCTGTTTGTCTTTGTTCCATCCAAGCTCTTTGTCAGAATATCTGCAATCTGATCTTTTGTAGGAGTGTAGATTATTTCTATTTCTTTCTCCATTACTTTTTCCCTTAGGAAATGGTACTGAATCTCTATGTGTTTTGTTCTTGCATGAAACACAGGATTCGCTGCAAGATACAGCGAGCTCATATTATCTCCATGTATGATCGGTATACTTTGATCTATACCCATGCTTTTAAGTAAAGTCTGCATCCATATTACTTCTTTTGCTGCTTCTACCAGTCCTTTGTATTCTGCTTCTGTTGATGATAAGGCTACTGTGTGTTGCTTCTTCGAACACCAGCTTACCAGCTTATCTCCTAGGTATATCATATACCCGTGCGTTGATCTTCGGTCATCTTGACTTCCTGCTCTGAGTCACTATATGCTCTGAGCTTTATATCTGACGTAAAGGGATAATATAATCCTTCCTTTATAGTTCTTTTGATATATCTGAGAACTCTTTGTCCTGCAACCCAATGTTGCTCGTCGGACAATGCATAAACTGTGAAAGGACTCCCACCGGAAAACTGAGATCCGGTCTTGTTAGCGTAGCATATATTAAGCTTCCTACTAACGATTGATACTTCTTCATATCTTTAAACTCTGTACCACTATATTTACTGAGTTTATGGTTTACTTCAAGCGGTGTTGAAGCTTCTCTGCAATTCTCCATTTTGAACTTCTTCAGTAAGTTCAGGAGATACCTTTCTTGTGTGACATATACACCATGATCTGTATATGAGATTTCCATTCCTAGAAAGTATGATAACTTTCCTAGGTCACTGATCTTGAATTCCTTTTCTAGCAGTTTCTTTACCTCTGTGATTCCTGCATCTGAGGTTCCTGTAATTATTATGTCATCTACATAGATACAAATGTAGATCATTCCTTCTTCTGTTCTTTTGATGAGTAGACTTGCATCTGCCTTCAAACTTTGGTATCCAAGTTCGTTCAGATACTTCACGAGTCTGTAGTTCCAAGCTCTTGGAGCTTGCTTCAGTCCATAAAGTGCTTTCCTTAACCTGCAAACAAAGTTTGGGTATCTGGAACTTATAAACCCTTCCGGTTGTTCCATATAGACTTCATCTGATATATATCCATTCAGGAATGCATTCTTTATATCTAGCTGACTTAGCTTCCATCCTTTTGATGTTGCTATAGCAATCACTGTTCTTATGGTTGACATTTTTGCCACCGGACTGAACGTCTCGTCATAGTCTATGCCTTGCGTCTGAGCATAGCCCTTGATAACCAGTCTCGCTTTATGTCTGGCTATCCTTCCATCTGCAAGTTTCTTTATTTTGAACACCCATTTATTTCCAATTACTTTCTTACTATTCGGTTTAGGAACAAGCTCCCATGTCTTGTTCTCTTCCATTGCGGTGAATTCTTCTTTCATTGCTTCTTGCCATTGCTTCTTGCCTTTGGCTTCGTCATAGCTTTGAGGCTCTTCCTCTTCTTTAACCATATATGCATAATCTTGTTGAGTTATATACGATGTATCATACGAGTATCTTTCCGGTTTTCTTCTTACTCTGTTTGACCTTCTTGGTTCATATTCTTCGTGTGTGTCTGAGTACCCGTCTTCATCTTCGTTCCTTATACCTGTTCTGGTTCTGGACGTACTTGCCTCGTCTTCTTTGTTTACCTGTACGATTGTTTTACCTTTCTCTTTTCTTTTTATCTCTTCTTGACATTCTTCAGCTGTATGACTCTGATCTGCATACCAGCTTTTCTGTTCATCAAATGTTACATCCCTGGAAACAGTAAAATGTTTGGTTAGAGGACTCCATAACCTGTAACCCATCTGTTTCTCATCATATCCGACGAATACATATTTCTCTGCTTTCGGTTCAAGCTTATGTCTGAGTTGAGACGGTACATAAGCATACGCTACTGATCCAAACACCTTGCAATGGTCAAGTGTTGGCTTCTTTCCCCACCAAGCTTCATAAGGGGTCATTCCTTCTAAGGCTGTACATGGTAGTCTGTTTACCAAGTATGTCGCTGTGTTTACGGCTTCAGCCCAAAGATAATCTGGGCAATTTTTTTCTTTTAGCATAGCCCGTGCAAACTCGACTAGAGTTCGGTTTCTCCTTTCTGCTACACCGTTTTGTTGTGGTGTATATCTGCAGGTTATTTCTCTCTTGATACTTGCATTCCAAAGATAGTCATTGAATTCTTGGGAGAAGTATTCTCCCCCTCCATCAGACCTCAGTCTTTTAAGTTTTCGTCCGGTGAGTCTTTCAGCATATGCATGAAAATGTCTGAAAGCTCCGAACACCTCTGACTTTTCCTTCAAAACATAAAGAGTTATCCACCTTGTTGCATCATCAATGAATAAAACATAGTACCTTGACCCGCTGCTTGATCCTTCTTTCGTTGGTCCCCATACATCTGTATGTATGAGTTCTAGCACACCATCATGTTTGAATCCTTTCTTCTGGAAAGGTAACCTGTGGGCTTTTCCCATTTGACAGGCTTCGCATTTGTGAATCATATGTTGGTTTTGTACGTTCGGTAATCCCAGTACAGACTGATTCGCTATCATAGCTTTGATTCCTTTTTCGTGAAAATGACCTAATCTCTTGTGCCAGAGATCAAGTTCTGTAATTACCTTTTCATCATGTGTGAGCAGCGCTTGGCCAATGTTCCCTTGTACTCTTAAGGTAAAAAGTCTGCCTTCTTTCTTACCAGAGACGATCTGATAGTATCCGTTCTTGGGATCTTCTACAAATACTCCTTTGTTTGTAAATCTGACCTGAAAACCTTTTTCGACTATCTGTCCCACACTGATCAGATTTTTCGGTATTGTTGGAACATACAAAACATTGGTTAGCAAATCTGCTCCACTCTTGCATTTCACTTTTCCGACTGATCGTACTTTGTGTCTTGTATTGTCACCTGTTTGAACAGTGTGACTCGCACTTCCTTTTTCCAATTCTGACATCAGTTCTATGTTTCCTGACAAGTGATTAGAACATCCAGAGTCAATGTAAAATACCTTTAGATCTTCGTTATCTGATGTGCTGATTGAGTTCATCATCAATGATGTATGACTTTCATTATGTGTGTCATTTGCATAGTTGTTGTAGGTGGTGTTGTAGGATTGGCTCTGTCCCCAACTTCTTGTTCCACCTCTGCCGTAGCCTCCTCTTTGGTTTTGTCTTCCTCTTTGGAAGTTATTCTGATTTCTTCCGCTACTGCCTCTGCTATTGTTGTTTTGGCTTTGATTTGATCCTTGTTGATTGTGCCAACAGTCATGCGCCAGATGGTTACTTAGTCCACAAATCCAGCAAGCTTTCTTGGTGGTATTCTGGCGGCTTCTTCCTCTTGCTCTTCCTCTGCCAGTGCCTTTACCTCTTGCGTAATAGACCTGAGAACTTGATTCTTCTTCGTCTTTTGACTTACCTTTGTCTTTCTTCTTGTTCTTCATGTACATTGCAGAGCTATGTCCTTTGTCTGCGTCTCCTTTCAGGTCTTGCTCATATGTGAGCATCAAACCAAGCAGCTGATTTAACTCTGGTACAAAATGATTTAGGGAGAGTTCAGTTGATAGTACGAAAGGTTTCCACCTTTCATCTCCTCTCAAACCTGTGAGCACTTGCACTATCAATCTATGATCTTCGACTTCTTCATTTATGGATCCAAGACTATCTGCTAGATCCTTCATTTTAGTGACGTAGTCACTGATGCTTTGACTCGGCTTCTTTTTGAACGTTGTGAATTCGGACCATAGGCTGGCCTTCCTAGCTTTCGTAGTATTTTGGAAGTGATCTTCCAATGCACTCCATATGTCCTCCGCTTTCTCCAAACCTCTAATGTGCGGTAGCAGATGATCTGACACAGTGTTGTAGATGTAGGCTCTTGCCGTTGCGTCTTTCTTTTGCCACAGCTTTAGGGCGTCTAGTTCTTCTTTTTCCGGTTGACTCTCATCTTCGAAAGTCGGCTTCTTTTCTTCTCCGGTCACGTACGTCATTAAGTCCTTACTCATAAGTAAGGCTTCCATGTGCATTACCCATGCGGGATAATTATCTCTGTCCATTTTATCAATTTGGACGTGGTCTGCCATGATAGAGAATACTCTAGGCTCTTATACCAATTCTTGGAAAACTAGCCGGCTCTGATACCAATTGTTGGCGAAAACTTCGGCTCTAACGCCTACTGTTGCGGAAATACTTTCGCCCTGACGGTGGGTTTCGCGACAAGGCTTGAACTCTGTCAGGCCTGCGGAAATTGTCACACCACCGTAGTAGAATGCTAAACTAGAGTGATTCAGAACACCTCTGTAATCAACAGTAGCTCAGCCTAATTAACGTCGCCTTAACTGTGTTATCCTGCGACACAAGTTCCACCGGAACTTCACCAGACTGTCACTGGACTGACACCGTAGTCGTACCGGAACTTCACCGAAATAAACTTAGTTCTGTTCGTAATTGCTTCAGATGAACTTATGTGAAGTAAGGAAGTAGTGTGTGAACTTCCTTCACCGAATGAACTTCCTTCTGGAAACTTCACAGTTCTAAAATGCTACTTTCCGGTTAACTTTTGTACTGTGTGTACGTCTTCATTCCACCGGAAACTGTGATCAGCTTAAAGTAGAGATGTCTAGCTACAAGATGAGCTATCTCTCATACAAAGCTTCGAACTCTGCTACGAGTTATACTTCGTTGTTCTACCGAAAAAACCTTATTTTCTGAGAAACTGTAACTGACCAGAAATTACTGAAACATGTTTAGTGAGTAAACTGTTATTCACCGAAACATGCGTTTACAGAGAGAGTACTGAAGCACGTTTAGTAACGAGTCGTGACAGTTAACGATAAACGAAGCTTCCTACCGTAACACGAAATAACTTCAGATTCTTCACAAGTAAAGATTACGCGCAGACATCCACATGAACATGTGTTTTGATTAGAGAAGATGTGTACAAGTAAACTTGGCCTCTTCTTGCTCAAGTTACAGAAACTCTCCTACAGTGAGTAGTTTCTTATTACCATCTCTCTTCAGATGAAAAGACCCGACACTTCAGGCTTGTGTTATTCATCTATACATACGCGATCTATGGCATCTTCTGAGAACTTCTAACTCTTTCTTCACTCATACGCGATCTATGGCGTCTTCTCTCTTCCTTCTCTATATCTATCTCTTGTTCTCCTCTGCGTATCATCGTCGTATTGTTCTTCTATTCTTGCTATATATATACACTTTCTTTGGCGCTCCTCTGCACTGTCATTCTTCAATTCGCGTTATACGCGCCTTACGCGCCCGCCGCGGTTAATTGCTCTGTTATACGCACACCGCGCACTAACTTCGCATACTGTACACCTGTGCATAGATTTTCCGGAAGATTCTGTTTCTCTCTTGTTTGTTGCGTCAAATTCGTGAGTGTTTCCTTAACAGTTCTTTCACTTTGTCAGATGCTTTATTTGTGCCAGGGATCAAAAAGAACCTGTTATCAATTTTTGCATTAGCCAAGATTGGCTTCGTTGTGAAATTTGTTGATGACAGGTGTACAGTTCATGATCTATCAAATGGCGATGTGATCATTGCTTCTCGCATTTTATGTCGTGGACTGTATAAGCTCATAGACTATGAAAGATCTGTAAATGATTTGGCATGTGCAGTAAATCATTCTCAGGCTATGTCAGATGCAAAGCTTTGGCATGCACGCTTTGGTCATTTGAATTTTGCTACTTTGCTACGCCTGCAGAAATCTGAAATGGTGTCCTCTTTGCCCAAACTTGAGGTACCTCAAAAACATGTTTGTGAAGGCTGCATTTTGGGCAAAATGTAGCGTTCCTCATTTCCAAAAGATGGTTCAATTCGAGCTACGCAGAAATTGAAGCTTCTACATAGTGATGTCTGTGGTCCTATGCAGACACCCTCTTTTGGAAATTACCTTTACTTCGTGACTTTCATTGATGATTTTTCCAGGCATGCATGGGTATATCCACTCAAAGCAAAGTTTGAAGTGTTCATGTGCTTCAAACAGTTTTTGGTTTTGGCTGAAAATCTGTCAGCATGTAAAATGGGCACCCTCCGTTCTGATCGAGGGGGGGAATATATGTCTTCAGATTTTAATGCATTTCTGGCTGAACGTGGGATAAAACACCAATGTACAATGCCGTATACACCTCAACAAAATGGAGTTACTGAACGAAAGAACAGGTCACTCATGGAGATGGCAAGGTGTATGGTCAAGAGTCAGGCCTTACCACATAGTTTCTGGCTTGAGGCTGTCATGTGTGCAGCATATGTACTGAACAGGTGTCCCACTAAAGCGTTGAAGTCTATCACTCCATATGAGGCTGGGCATGACCGCAAGCCATCTATTGCTCATATACGTGTTTTTGGTTGTTTGGCATATGCACTAGTGCCTGAACAACATCGCAAAAAATTGGATGATAAGGTAGTAAAATGTATTTTTGTTGGGTGCAGTTCTGAAAGTAAAAGCTATCGTCTGTATCATCCACAGACTAAACGCATTCTGGTTAGCTGTGATGTTGTTTTTGTGGAAGATGCTATTCAGCCATTGCTTTCATGTACTAAGGAGACATCTGTTAGCTCCAAAGACATGTATGATACTTTGATGCCTCTTTTTACAGGTGGACAATCTAGTGCTGGTCCTAATGAGGAAATTTCTTAGCCTTTGCAGGTTTCATATGATGATGCAGATCATTCCATTTCTAATGCAGATTTACATGATGAACTTGTTGATGAGAGAGTTGATATTGAGCAGGCAAAAACTATGCCAAAATGGCTGGTGTAGACTTTGCGTGACAGCAAATTAGATGCACCTTTGTCATATCGTACTCGTTCAGGCTCTCATAGTGCCTCCTTTGCATCAGATTGCTATGCTATGGCTGCGTCTAGTCTCTGTGATGAGAATGAGCCTGTTTCTTTTGATGAAGCACAGAATTCGGAAAATTGGATGGCTGCTATGCAATCTGAATATGATGCTATAATGAAGAATGGTACATGGCCTTTATGTGACTTGCCTTCTAGCAAGAAGGCCATTGGCACTAAGTGGGTATACAAGCTGAAGCGTAAACCTGATGGTACAGTTGACAGGTATAAGGCTAGACTTGTTGCAAAGGGTTATGCGCAAGAAAGAGGCATTGATTTTGATGAGACCTTTGCACCTACATGCCATATGGCTACTGTTCGGAGCATTTGTGCACTTGCAGCCCATCATGGTTGGAATGTACATCAGTTGGACATTAAAACAGCATTTCTGAATGGTGACTTGCATGAAGAAGTGTATGTTTTTCAGCCCCGTGGCTTTGTGCAGAAAGGGTATGAAAACCAGGTGTGGAGGTTAAAGAAGGCGTTATATGGTTTAAAGAAAGCACCACGTGCTTGGTATGAGAAGATACATGCCTATCTCGTTGCACATGGTTTTGAGAACAGTCCAACTGAAAGCACCTTATATGTTAAGCGTGCTAATGATGTGCTTCTGATCATTGTTGTCTATGTTGACGACATGCTGCTCACTGGTCCTATTGAGAAGCATATTGCTGATTTCAAGGCTGATTTGCATGCCTCATTTGAGATGTCTGATTTGGGGCATTTGCATCACTATTTGGGCATTCAGTTTATGCAAGTTGATGGTGGAATGGCTTTGTGTCAAACGAAATATACTCACACATTATTGCAGCGTTTTGGCCTTGAAGACTGTAAGCCTATTGCCACTCGTATGGAGACACGTTTACAATTGAGTCTTCATGATGCTGGAGATGCATTTGATGTTGTTCTCTATCAGCAGGCTGTTGGATGCTTGATCTACTTATGCATTACTTGGCCAGATATTCAGTTTGTTGTCTCACAGATGAGCAGGTTTATGCATTGCCCAGGAGTCACGCATTGGAAGGTGGTTAAGCGCATCTTTCGCTACTTGAGTGGTACTTGGCTACTTGGGTTGTTTTATCCCAAGGGGGGATCACTACCGCCAGATTTGCATGCTTTTTCTGACTCAGATTGGGCTGGTTGCGATGACACTCGTGTGTCCACTAGTGGTTTTTGCTTCATGCTTGGTAGCTCATGTATATCTTGGTTGAGCAAGAAGCAGCCTACTATGGCCACTTCCAGTTGTGAGGCTAAGTATAGGGTAGCTTTCACACTGACTGTTGAGTGTGTGTGGCTCAGACACCTTATGGCTGATTTGGGTGTTGGCTAGTCTTCTACCACCATCATCTTCACCCACAGTCAGAGCGCATTGGCAGTTGCGAGGAACCCTGTGTTCCATGCTCGCACTAAGCACATTGAGGTGCATTATCACTATGTCAGGGAGAGGTTCTCTGTTGGGGAGATCAGCTTGGCCTATGTGCCCACGTAGGAGAACATTGCAGACCTTTTCACGAAGGCTCTGCCTAGGGAGAACTTTGAAGCTTTCCGCAAAGCTTTGGGCTTACTTCCTTTTGTGGAGTGATTTCCACATAGCTTGGCACTTCCTTATACATGAGTGCCAGCTCCTTGTTCACCGCATCACTCTCAGGGGGGATTTGTTGATATATTTAGGTAGTGATGTGTGTGAACACACTAGGACCGCCGGGGCACTTTTTTCCCTCTTTAAGAGGTTTTTTTTCCCCCGGCTTGTATATACGCCTATTGCCCTAATGGGCTACTTATCTTTGTACATTCTCTAGTAATACACTCAGTCTTGTGTGTTGTGCTCCAAGCTTCTTCGTCTTCCTTGTGTTGTTCGCGTGCTTCCGCAGACATCTAACTCCAACACTTCCATGTTTTTGAAGATCAATTTAGCCCAAGAGGACTCACTATTGGTCCAAGGCTTGATAAGCCACTTTGTTGCCAGCTTGTAAGCCAACCCAACGATATCCAAAATACCCAAGCCCCCTCAGTCTTTCGAGCTAATGCAAGTTTCCCATTTGATCTTGGGAATCCCCCTCCTGTTGGGGTCCTTAGTCCAAAGGAAGTTTCTCCATATTCTTTCCACTTTGGCCAACTCTTTCTCCTTAGGTCTCCAACACAAGATAAAGTAAATAGACGTAGAAAGCATAAATGTGTTAACAACCATAGCACGCCCTGCCAAGTTGACTTGCATACCTTTCCAATGATTCAGTTTGTTATCTAGCATGTCTAGCACCTAGTTCCATCATTGGTCCATTGTGATGTCGAAGCCCATCGGAATGCCGAGGAGACGGAAGACTTGACCTCTAGGGATAACTTTACACCCCTAATCTAACAACAATTGGGGTGGAGGTCCACAGATTGCTCTGAAAGCAGTTTTAGCATGGTTGATTTTTGAACCTGATGCCACACAAAAGATGTCAAGGCAACTCTAGAACACCTCAATGCTATTCATATCATTATGTACAAAGGCATTGATGTCATCGGCAAAGAGTCTCTCAATCATTTGGCTGTGATTTAGAGGTAGGGAAAGACCCTTGAGATTGCAAGAGTCCATGTGATGCTTTAATAGGTGACTGAGGCCGTTCGAGGCGATAACGAAGAGTAGTGGAGCTAGAGGGCAGCCTTTCCTAATATATCTTTTTAAATGTATGGGCTCAAAGAGCTTACCATTGATATTTATTCTAGTTGAAGCGTTTTTTAGAAGATTGGAAACCATCTTCGTTAACTTTTGGCTGCATTCAAGGTCTTTCAGTGATTGAAGAATAAAGTCCCATTCCAATCTGTCATATGCTTTGTCAAAGTCGATGTTAATGAATACCAGGTCTTGAGCAGAGTCCTCAGCAAACACAAGGCCTTCCCAAATATCGATAATTGCTTCAAGTATAGATCTACCTTTGATAAAACCTTTCTGGTCCTCACAAAGCCATGACTTTAAATGACAAGATTCTGTTGGCGATAACTTTGGCAATATCTTGTATCCAATTTGGAGCATGGTAATCGGCCGCCAGTTTTCAATTTTGTTCTTATCTCCCCTTTTGTGAATTAACTTGATGACACCATTATTAAGACACTCAGGGAGGGCCCCAAAGGAGAGAGCCTCTTTCCATGTCAGACGCAATGGGGTGGCCACCTCGTGCTTGAAGGACTTGAAAAATTCATTGGTGAGGCCATCAGGACCCGAACTTTTCCCATTGGGAAGAGCATCAATAACCTCGATAATTTCGTTCTCGAAAATGTTAGCAACTAGCAGAGGATTCATGTTCTAAGGGATCCTAGATTAAGCAACCCTTGAGATGGTTTCCATGGAGTCACACTTGTGCAGGGAAAGAGGAGTCGAGACCCCGAGAAGATGGGTAAAGTGCTCAATGATGATAGATATGTTCTCAACTTCTGTGCGACATTCAATCCCATTGTTATCGACCAAGAAGGGGATAGATTCCCTAGCTTGTTTCTTTTTCAGGATGTTACACATCTCTTTTGATGGTTTTTCGGCCTTCCCCGCCCACCAATCTTTGAAGAATATTTGAAGATTTTTCCTTTGAACCTCCTCCTTGAATCTTATTCTTCCCCTGATTTTCAAAAGACCTTTATGGCATTGCAAGTTACCTTTGTTCACTTCTTCTTCAAGACATGAGAGGCTCCGGTACACCGTTTCTCTTCTTTTTTTTTCGGATATCTCTTATAGCCTTATGAGTCTTGATCAAAATTTTTCAATTCCTTTCCACTGCTCTTCTCCAACACTTGACCGGTTCATTACAGTAGGCAAAGGCTTCCGCCCACACTGTGGAAATTTCTTGGTGGACGGAGGGGAGGAAAAACGAAGTCTGATAAGCATGAAGCCAAGGAGCTTTCTGGAGCATGGGAATCGATTTGAAAGAAAGAGTAATCGGGTAGTGGTCCAAGATAGTCAGGTCCATATGTTGTGAAATCAAAGGAATATCCCACTAGAGGATGGTGTTTTGCTCAATGTAACATCTATCAAGTCTTGCTTTCCTCAGAGAGTCCTCCAATTGGGGATTTGACCAAGAGAACCCCTTCATGTCTTTCACCTCGACCAGGTTGAGATGGAGCTTGATTTTATCCCATATCTCTTTCTCTGGACCGTCAATAATTTTCCCCTTGTTTTTCCATCGGTCCTCAGGAAACTCAACGATGTTGAAGTCCCCACAAATCAGAACATTGTGTGAGAGGGAGTCGAGGGAAGCCCATGTATCGATTCGGTTTGCTTCACCATTATGGGCATAAATTGAGACCATAGTGAACCGACTAGAGAACCCGATAGAGGCAACAATCCAATGATGATTCCGATCTTCACAAGTCGAGGTCACTCTGTCATACCAGGAGTGACTAATACCAATCGCAGCGCCCCCCATCCCCCTAGGGTGTGAAGTGGAGAACCAAAGGTGGTTCGAAGAAATGCATTTGAGCCGTTTCTAGAGATCCTCTGCATCGATTTTAATCTCTTGTAAGCACATAAAGTCGGGGTTGAGGCAATTGTATTTGAACCACTGGCCAAGAATCGTCGCTCTTGAGGGGTCAGACAAACCCTTGATGTTTAGCGATGTGAGTTTCATTATTGTTGGTTGCCCTCTTTGAGGGGAGGGACTCGATCTTTTTTTTTCTTGTGATCTTCTTTTTTCGTGCCAACTTCTTGACTTAGTATCCTACTCTTGAGGGGCTCTTCTAGGGCATACCCGACGGTTGTTTCCCTTTAAGCTTTGACTTTTATTGCGGTAATCTTCGCATGCAAATCGGAAGTGTACGACCAAGGAAGAAGCTTTCACTATCTGGATTTGTTGGGTGTGTGTAGAAGTGCGAGAGACACACAAGAAGCACACACAAAGGAGCACAAACGCAGCAAGACACACGGAGAAGACGATGGCTGGAATAGCTCTCTCTATTGATCGATGAACTGAACTGAAGTAAGAGCTTAATAATATCCCTAAGTACAAAGTACTACCACATATGAGAGTATCAAGTATGTGGTAACATGGGGAAAAAACCTCTAGCCAGCACTAGAGTAAAAAGTGCCCATGTATAGGGAAAAGCTTCACATCAAAGCTACTCGAGGAACACATAAATGTAACAAACCCCCCTGGAGCGAATGATGTGAACACATACAGGGAGTGACAGATCAACCCCCACAAGGTAATAAGCCTAAAGCTTTGAGAAAATCTTCAAACTTTTCCTGTGGAAGAGCTTTGGTGAATATGTCTGCCACATTATCTTGTGTAGGCACATATACCAAATCAATATCTCCTGCATGAAGGCGCTCTCTCACATAGTGATAATGCACCTCAATATGTTTGGTCCATGCATGAAACACTGGGTTTCGTGCAATAGCCAAAGCACTCTGACTATCTGTGAGAATATGTGTAGCAGCATCAATCTCCATGCAAAGATCCATCAATAGGCGTCTTAGCCATATACACTCCACTGTAGCTGTGAAAATTGCCTTGTACTCAGCTTCACAACTCGATGTCGCCACTGTAGGTTGCTTCTTACTCAACCAAGATATGCATGAGTCTCCAAGGAAAAAGCAATTACCACTAGTGGACACGCAAGTATCATAACAACCAGCCCAATCACTATCTGTAAAAGCATGCAAGCATGGCTGAACATCTCTGCCATAAAAGAGACCTAAGCTCAAAGTGCCTGGAAGATATTTAAACACACGTTTCACCGCTTGCCAATGCTTAGTGCCAGGGCTATGCATGAATCAACTCAACTGGGAAACTGCATACTGTATATCCGGCCTTGTGTTGCATGCATATATAAGACATCCCACAGCTTGCTGATAAAGAGAAGTATCAAATGCATCACTGGAATCCTCAATCAAGAACTTGAATCCTGTCTCAACTGGCATGGAAACTGGCTTATAATCCTCAAAGTCAAAACGCTGAAGTAGTTTCTCAACATACTTTGCTTGATGCATAACAATTCCCCCCTCAGCGGATACAAACTGGATGCCAAGATAGTAGCTCAAAAGACCAAGATAAGTGACATCAAAAGTATGCTGCAAATCAGCCATAAGAATGTCAAGTTTTGCATCACATGACCCAGTCAAGAGTATGTCATCAACATAAAGAACAAGCACTATAAGATCAACCCCATTTTTGCGTACATAGAGTGTGCTTTCAATCGGACTACATGTGAAGCCAAGAGCAATCAAGTGCTTATGTATTTTGTCATACCATGCACGTGGAGCTTGCTTGAGACCATACAAGGCTTTATGCAAGCGACAAACCATATGCTCTTTCCCTTTCATAGCAAATCCAAGAGGTTGCTTCACATAAACCTCTTCTTGCAAATCTCCATTCAAGAAGGTTGTTTTTATGTCCAACTGATGCACTTTCCAACCTCGATGGGCAGCCAATGCAACCACGGTACGAATGGTAGTCATGCGTGAAGTAGGTGCAAAAGTTTCCTCATAGTCAATGCCATATTGTTGCGCATATCCTTTGGCAACCAATCTAGCTTTGTAGCGATCAATGCTACCATCAAATTTTCTCTTAATCTTATAAACCACTTTGTACCAATGGCATTCTTTCCTTTTGGCAATTCACATAACTCCCAAGTACGATTCCTATGTATGGAATCCATTTCTGATTGCATAGCACTCATCCATTGTGGATCGTCACATGCATCTACAAAAGAAAGTGGCTCTTCATTACATGCTGTAGCAATAAAAGAATAATCCACAAAATTACTTGATGCATGGTGAGAGCTTGATCTTGTTCTACCAAGTAAAGGTGCACTCAATTTGCTGTCCTGCAAAGTTTGTTTCAACCACTTTGGCATAGATTGTGCACTCTTGATAGACATGCATTCATTACGTAAAACATCTTCAATATGTACATCATGCGTGGGCTGAATTTCGTGCTCAGTTTCAGCCATATTTGGACGCAAATGTTCAGCCATATGTGGCTCAAAATTTCCAACAGTTTTGGCATTTTTTAGCTGAATTTTTTCAGCCATGTTTGGCTGGAAATTCTCTGCATTTTCAGCCCTATTTGGCTGGAATTTTTCAGCCCTTTGAACCTCAGTTGGCTGGTCTACATGGCCATAGTCAAGCGCACCATTTTGGAACAAAGGCATGAGTGTATCGAACACATCTTGTGAGCTAACTGTTGGTAGTTTTTTGCATTCAAGTAGACTAACCATAGGCTTATGACCATTCCAAGACTCATAAGGAGTGATGAATCTCAATGCTTTTGTAGGGCAGCGATTCAACACATAATTTGCACACATGACGGCTTCCATCCAAAACTTATGAGGAAGATGCTTTCCTTTAATCATACATCGTGCCATTTCAAGTAGAGTTCTATTTTTACGCTCAGCCACACCATTTTGTTGAGGTGTATATGGCACCGTACATTGGTGTGAAATACCTCTTTCATGAAGAAAAGCATTAAACTCATGTGACATGTATTCACCACCACGATCCGTGCGTAGAGTCAAAAGCTTTTGTGAAGAAAAATTTTCAGCCATAGCTAAACATGCTTTGAAGTAGGAAAATACCTCATTCTTTGCTTTCATAGGATACACCCATGTATGGCGAGTAGAATCATCAATGAAGGTAACAAAATATACATGCTTCCCAAAAGATGGAGTCTTGACGGGACCACATACATCACTATGAACAAGTTGCAATTTTCTTGTAGTATGTGTGTGACTATCTTTTGGAAAAGAAGCACGATGCATTTTTCAAAGAATGCAACCTTCACATGCATGCTTTTCAATGGACTCAAGTGTAGGCAAGCCAATAACCATGTCCTTCTTTTGCAACTAGAGCAAACTATTGAAGTTTAAATGACCAAAACGAGCATGCCAACGCTCCATTTCAGCCATGGAAGAAGTAGGAGCAACTAAGGCATTCGAGGCAGCCCTCTTGTATGTATCCATGCGATACAAACCATTACATAATGTAGCGGACATCACAATAACATCGCCATTGCTGAAATCATGAACCATACACTTATCATCAACAAAGTGTACATGAAGTCTAGCTTTGGCAATCAACGGAACTGAAATTAAGTTCTTCTTGATACCGGGCACATACAATGCATTTTTCAAGAGAATCACACCTCCATTTGCAGTTGTAAGCTCAATTTCTCCTACTCCAATGATAGGATAAGAGGCATTGTTTGCACACACCACATGTCCTCCTTTAGGTGCATCTTTCAAAGAGGCAAAAAATCTTTTGCATGATGTTATGTGCTTTGAAGCACCACTATCAAAGAACCAATCCGAATCAGCCTCACTCACAACCATACATTTAGAATGTAAAGAAGCATCATAATGACATGTAACAACACATGCCCAAAAATCTTGAGCCATGTTAGCTTCATCATTCTTTGCATTTGTTGAATTTTCAACAATAGACATGCCCGATTCCTTCTTCTTTTCATTATGTTTAGCAAGCTTTCTACACTCATCAATAGTATGACCAGCCTTTCGGCAATATTTGCATCTCTTCTTCTTTTGCAAATCACCATCATTAGAGGAATGAGTGGAAGAGGAAGCTTGAGGCTTTGGTTTTGATGAACCAAAAGCTGAACCATACTTGCTTTTCCCCTTTTGTGAGATAGCAAGTGCTTGTGTTCCTTCAATCAAACCACTCCTATTCACTCTAGATTGCTCTTCTTGCAAAAGAAGACACACAACCTCATCAAATGCATACATATTAGGATTTGCTTTTGCAACCAAACGAAGTGTAGTAGCAAAGCTTTGAAAAGATTCCGGTAATCCTTTCAACAATGTAGAAATGAGTGATGCATCCAGAATGATCTCATCTATGTTTGTCAATTGCTCTTTCAAGTCCTTGATGCGTGTCACATACACATCCACTGACTCATTTTCAGCCATACATACATCCTCAAGTTGCTTCCTCAAGTATGCAACATGTGCTTCATTACACACGGCATACAAAGAAGCAAGAGTGTCCCATGCCTGTTGTGATGTAGAACATGACCGAATGTGTGGAACTATATGACGCTTCACTGAAAGCGCAATCAAAGCATGAGCTTGAGCATCTTTTCCATCCCATCTAAGCTGCTCCTGTGTAGGTGGAGAAGGAGAAACCACTGTACTCAAAGAAGAAGCTCCATCTATGACAGCAGACTATGAAGTAGAAGCACGTGCCGGTCTTCGATCTACATCTGCCACTATGTTCCAAAGTTCTTTTGCAACAAGAACGTGCTTCATCATGTAAGACCACATCGGATAGTTGGTCCCATCAAGCTTATCTTCAGCTTGAAGCATGCCAAACAAGTCATTGCTGCCCTCCATTTCACTAAGGAACAAGAATGTGACGAAATCTTCACTTTGACGAAAATTGAAATGAGTGCTGAAATTTCAGCTCACAAACTGTCACTCTGATGACGATTCTGACTACACAAATGGCTTTGAAATGGGGGTAAAACCCCAGCGCACCTCGTGGAAATGTTTCCGGGCTGCTGAAATTCATACTTCTATGCTCCGAAGTCGATTTGCACTGTTAAAGTGCGTGCGCGCCGCGATGCGAAAAACCAAAACTTGAGAAGGAGCTGAACCTGCTCTAATACCACTATTGGGTGTGTGTAGAAGTGGGAGGGACACACAAGAAGCACACACAAAGGAGCACAAACGCAACAAGACACACGGAGAAGATGATAGCTGGAATAGCTCTCTCTATTGATCGATGAACTGAACTGAAGTAAGAGCTGAATAATATCCCTAAGTACAAAGTACCACGGTGGTGTGATCGATTGCTCAAAAGGCTAAGGGAGTAGGCTCTTGCTCGAGGAGAGAGAAAGTAGAGAGAGATTTTGCTCAAGTATGTGGTAACATGGGGAAAAAACCACTAGCCAGCACTAGAGTAAAAAGTGCCCATGTATAGGGAAAAGGTTCACATCAAAGCTACTCGAGGAACACATAAATGTAACAGGATTATCTTCATTGCTAGTAGTGAAGCCTTCCTCTTTACTCCTGGTGTAACCTTCTTGGTTGTCTTCTTTGCTGGTAGAGCACCCAAGGGTATTATTAGTGGGGTCTTCATCAAAATTGTTATTCCCTAGGAAGTCGACCTCATTAATCTCGTTTTCTAGGTTATAGTACATGTTATTTGAAGGAGCGATTGTCGTAACATTCCTTGTTGCTAATCTTCAAGGGCTAACTTTCCTCCTACATCTTACTTCAATGAATCCTTCTAAATCCGTCTCTGCAACACGAATTCCCTCTTCTTGCTCCATCAGAGGGGATGACCCCGAGTGTCAACTTGAGAGAAAGGGTCCGGGGTCCCATCTGGTTTAAGCTTGTTTTTATAGGTACTTTGCTTTAAGGGCCAAACTTTGATCCTATGACCTTGTGCCCGCAACGGAAGCACGCATTTGGCAAATTCTTGTAGGTAACCTCCTGTACCCAAATCTTACCATCTCCACAGTTTATGGAGATCTTCGAGGGAAGGACCTCGTTCAAGTTTGTTTCAACGTAGATTTGTGGGTGCCATCATGCATTGCAAGAATATTGAGCTCCATCATAGATTAAACCCCCAACGTTGTCGTCGAGATTTTCTCTCCTCTCTCACTTGTGAAGGCCTACAAAAAACATCTTTGGTGAAGGTAGCCGGAATTCCCCAAGAAGTCCAGGATGCATCAAGGATGTCAAAGGAAGCTCACATACAAAGTTTCAAAGAAATCAAGAAAGTCCATGATAGTGGTCAAAGCTGGTCAAAGTTAGGAAATTAGGGCAAAAATTTCATTGTCACCAAATTAGATGAAAATTCATATACTTGTAAAGATTGTCAAAGGCAGTCTATAACCCAAATTTCAGCAGAAAATGGATTTTGTAGCACATTGATATGCTATGTTCATTTTGTAAAAATGAAATTTTTCTAGTTTGACCCTACAAATTCTTGTATAGAAATTTATGTTAGCCATATGGTTTGGCATGTATAAAGACCATATGTGGCTACATATTTGTACAAATTTTCAAGGCTATCAGAGCTTCCTAGAGACCTTAATGCCACCTTGCAAGCTTCCAAATGTAGACAAACTTGTACAAGGAAGATTCAGATGGAAGTTTTTTTTGCATATTCCTGAAGGAGTTCTTCGAAAACATAGTCAAGCAAATTAAAGGGTTGAAGGGCCACCACATGGCGAAAGCTGATTGAGCCATGTTGTACGATCAAGATGAGCTCATATTCAAGGGTGGAGATGCACTTATGCTTACAGCAAGGAGGATCCACGAGTTTTTCCATAAAAGAAGACATTTTTGACAATCAAAGATCAATAATGCAGCTTTTCTCCAAAAATAGTGGCTTATCTAATCCAAACTGATGTCAATACTGATCCGACGGTCCATATCATCCCCAGATCCAATGGTGGAGAATGAAGGCGCCTAAATTTCACTCCTTTACACTAGATTTGATAGAAAGAACGATTCCAAGCCATTGATTTGATTACTCAAATGGTTGTAATCGAAAGTAGTGATCCTAGAGTTGAGAGTTGATTTCTCTAGATCCAAGGGCCCAAATTCATTCAAAAAACTATATAAACCCCCCTCCAAACTCCTAGAGCATCATTGTTAGACATCCATAGGGCTCATGCTAGCTTACGGTTTCCTTGAGACGATCACTCTCGGTTGAGCAAGTGAGGATCCAAGGTGAGCTAGTATGAGTATAGTACCTAGTTTCAAATTTAAGTTAGAACTTCAATCTAGGATAGGCTCTTGAAACCAGCATCTCTATCTTGACTCACCCTCGATGGAGCGTGTGAGTGAGTTAGAGCTGATTTTAATGAGTCTTAGACTTCTTTAGTTAGACGTTACAAGCCTAGACATACATAGGGTCACTGGAGTGGAACTCACCTTCTTACGTGTGACATTCGGTTGAATTGTCATGGTTTGAGGGTCGAAACCACCTTTGATCAATAGACTGCCTAGCTTGACGTACCACGACGATGTTATACATGTATCTTAAATCAAATCCTTTTAATTCATGTCACTTGTCACTTGTCTCTTGTCTCCTCTCTCAGTCTCTTAAGTATTTTTACATGTCTTCTATTTCTTCTATGTGTGAGAAGGCTCCGCAGTATTGCATTGAACCAGTGAGGATGTTTCTTTGAGCTTGTGAGTAAACTCTATCATCATAATTCACTTGCATGCATATAATCCATACATACCCATACATATTGATAAGTTTCAGAAAGTGTATAAGAAGCTCCAATATTGGATCATTCTTCCTTTCGAAACTGGTTTATGTGTAAGGATTCCATCTATTCACGTCATGCATACATATCATCCAAAGAAGACTATGCATATGGATTAGAATTAGGAAGTGTTTAAGAAGCTCCTTCAATGGACCATTCTTCCTTCCAAATTTGATTCGTGTGTATGCTTCTCTTTCATTCTTATCATTCATGTTCATAAATCTAACTTGCACTTCTACTTTCCCATTCCCATAATCATTTCAACATCTCTCTCTTCTCCATACTCAACATTAATTTCACTTTCATGCCCTTAAAACATCCAACATTCATTAGCTTCATACACCCTCTGTGTGCCACGACCGGATCCGATCCACCCGGATTGCGATCACCTCCACATTTGAACCCGACGTGAAACGCTTCGTGGCATTTGCTTTTGATCTTGTTGGGAGGTTGTGATCCATATCCTTTGTTTCATATTTTTTATCCTCATCATTTCATCATCATCAGTCTTGAGTGTTGCACTGGATTTCTCACAATATCGTGCACATCTTGTCGTGAAGTAAACGCATTTGTGAGAGACCTAGAGCATCGTGCATCACTTGCTTATTCACATAAGATGGAGGAAGGATTCAAATCCCTTATTGTTGAGAAACAAGGCCAAAGAATAGTCTCTTCTATGTTGAGAGAGAAGGGAAAATTCAATGGCATCAACATAACAAGCTACCTAGATTTGTTTGAAGAGCAAGCTATGATTTTTGGTCTTCCCGAAGATCTTTTGATATCATTCTTTGAACGAATTGTTGATAGCTCTATCATAAACCGTGTCACTCAATATGATAGTCTTCCTTGGAGTGATTTTAGAAAGGAGATGCTCAAAGAATTCTATCTTGAAGATTATAGCCAACATAATCGAGATGGATTCTTACGATGGGTCAATTCTCCAAAGCCTAGTAGCTCTATTACTCACTTACAAAATGATTATATTAGACGCTGTCGCGATGGATCGTGGAAAGGAGGGAGGAAGTCGAACGAGAGTTTCCTAGAGAAGAATGTAAGAACTTGTATGGAGCTTCAAAAGCTCAAGCTCTTAACAAGAGGGAAAAGAATGCTTAGGTACTGAGAAATTGTTTGAGTGATGAGCATTCTTACAATTTATACATCCAATCAAGTTTTTAATAGACTCGTACTCTTAAGTAAGCGAAACTCCTAAACCTTCCTAGAAGGAAGTAGGTATAAATTCTTCAACTCATTAAAAGCATACGCACAACAAGTACATTGACAAACAAAGGGTTTCGAATTACGTGACAATAGGGGAAAAACTTCTTGTATTCACCGTCCTATATTTTTCTTAATTAAGCAACGTTATGAGTATCAAAAGGAATAATTGTTCTTTCATATTATTTGAAAGAGAAAACCTCCAAACATTGATTGCATTTTTACGTGCGTAGGAGTAGCAATATTTTCCCACGATGTTTGTGAACAAGTAACGACAGATGCATCTATTATATACACAAACATATGTGTTAAGTATACGCCTCATATGCTATGTGCAATATTTTACTTTTGCGCATAACCCTATCATTCTCATCTTTACAATAGAGATTAGTATAATATAGACGTTATACATCCTGCAAAGAATGAAGCACAATGTACTCTGAAGAAGTTAGAATGTAACATGCCATAAAATAGATATTATTCTCCTATTTTTGAGTGCACGATCCAATTCACAGACAAATAGAACTTGTCGCTACGGTATTCATTGAACATAACTAATAATTACATCATATACAAAAAAAAAAAAAATGAGTGAAACTGAATTATTCAGTACTATACCGTGCTCCTTCTATGACCAAAAAGTGAGAGCCAGAACATAAACATTTACTTCCATTGACCTTAGTACCTTCACCACCGCGTTCTTCACTGATAACAGGTTTTCCATGGATGTCCATCTACAGCATGTAATCGACAAGCATGTCTTGGATTACTTTGAGATTTTTCTTTTCAGAACATGACAAAGTTAGATTCTTCCTTGCAAACTACAGCGGCGGTAGTGTTTTTCTTCAGAATCTCCATTTGACCTCCTTTACGTTTATTTTTGATTTCCGTACAACAGTAAGTGTGCTCAGATCATCTCCATTACCAGTTTCTGAGCACGACCAGATCTTCAAAACTGTCTTGCTAGATGGACATATAACATAAGACTTATCACATTTCATCGAAAATATAGAGTACATTTCGCTACATTCTCTGTCACCTAGATGAAGATGGGAGCACATCTTTTACAGCTGCAACTGCACTAAGGTAATTCAATGTGTTCCTAAGCATCTCTTTTTCTCTCTTGAGCCTCTGCACAGTGTTCTCAAGCTCTAAGAGGGCCTGTTGTTGAGCTGAAGATGACAAAGCTTAATGGATGACACGAAAACTGATGATTCAATAGCCCTGGAGATCAGCACGTTGATCACAGTCAACATTAAATTGTAATATCACAATCGATAAAACACTCTAGATGCAGCACCAATCTTTGTAGTATGCTAGATAAAAGTTTGCTTTAGTATTGTCAGAGTTCTCAGCGATTCCCTCCGGTGTCCCTCTCCCTCTTCTGTTATAGCGCAGCACAAGCTGCCTCCTTTTTCTCTTCAGAGCATCCATCCGAGATCTGACGTAAAGAACCAGGTCGGCCCCCTCATCTATGATTGATTTCCATATGGTTCCTCCTCCCCTCCGTCTGTTGTCCTCCTCTGTGCCTCAGACTTCCGCCAGCGAGATTGACCAAACCTTCTCTTCTCCAACCAAGCCTCGTTAATTCTTGCTCACAAATTTGATGCAAAATTGGATGATATCCTTTGCGCAATAGAATGGAATGCGAATAAACTCTGAACTCCTCCGTGCATGGCCTAGTTGATGCCCTTAAAGCTCTTCCCTGTTCAGAATTGTTCTTCAGCAGCCCTTCATGTATTGTTTGGAACTCCTGAATTTCCCTTTCTCCTCGAACCCTTTCCTTCAAAATCTACCCTCTCTTCAAAGCATCGAAAGCATTAAGATAAGCTCCCACAAGAAAATATCTTTGCTGCTCTAGAAGGTATTACATAGGAGGCAGACAAATTATTTGATCTCCATGTGAATCACCGAAGTCCTTTTCTTAGCATGCTTACTTTTCCCCAGCACCAAAAGACAGTGCTCGCAATTGATGCGTCCTTCTACCTTGTTCCTCTACAAGAGTTTTCAGGATTGTGCTATCTTTCCTCCCTTCTACTGTGCTAGTCGTGAAGCATTGGACTTCCCCTTAAGCCTGAGGAGACCAGGAAGCCTTTCCTTTCGTGCGCATCCATAAGACACCTCTTTTTTCTTCTACTACTGCCACATCAGGTATATTTCAAAAATGGAAATAATTATTGGCAGTCCCCCCCGTTCCTATCTGTGATGCCTGCCATATATCACCTACTACACCCTTTTGAGTGCCTAAAAAAAATCGGGACCAAAACGAATGCGAAGGAAAGTATCCACTTCCAAAATCCCCTTCTCCTTCTGGCGACGTCCTCTTGCAATGCCCTTCTTCTGCCACGAATTTTAACCCGATGCCTATGTTGCCACTTGTTGGCTCCCCAAGCACACTCTTTCCTAGAGTTTTAAGACCCTTCGATTCAGCATCTTCAATCATGCTTTTACCAATTCTATCCTCGACACTTGAACAAGGCTCCACGGTTTCGAGCTTGGCTGCAACAGATGCTACACATCCCTTTGTCACTCTATTCAGATAGACAATGGGTGTTCCACCAATGAGCTCAATTCTTGACCACATCCACCCCCTCTGAACCTGCGCAACCTCCGGATGCGCCACCATTGATCTCGGTATCTGCAAATCATTGTGAAAATTCAAGTACACGGGTTAAAACAAATGTGCCTATGCACGGCCATGTAATGGGCCCTACATATGCATACTCTAGGTGCATGGAGAAATGACATGGTGCAGATAAGGGAGTTATCAGGCATTCGATGATGAAGCTTCACACTCAAATTGAACTCATCAGCTTGACATATATATACAACTCTCTTTCGAGTGCAATCAAGCGTGCACCTACGGGTTTAAAAATACTCGTGCTCTTTACATTTCATTTATGCATGTTTTAGGTGCATGAAGGGAAACAAAATGGTGCAAAAAAAAATCAAGGTTTTATGGTATCTAAGCAACGCTCACATCACCCACAACTCCACTCTCTTACAGATGCAATCACTCTCCCTTACTCAAAATTATTCTCTCTTATCACTCAAAACTTGCTTTATTATTTTTCAATGATATTTACCTATCTAATTGTGCAGATGGACGTGCTTCTACGGAATTTCAAAGACGTGTTTCTATATATTTTTACATGTATATTTGGCATGCAATGCATCTCAAAGATGGTGCAAAGAAAAGATCAGGGTTAAAGCACGATAGCTAATGAAAAAAAAGATTTTCATGACTTTTTCCTTGAGTCATCATCTCCGTTGGCTTCGCTTGATCATTCCTGCACTCATAGAAACTAAACAAATGATGAGAAATATCAAATCATATGACACAATATGTACATGCAATCCATGAAAGAACTTCGGGAAACCATTTGCAGTAAACCATAAAGATGTAATTTGAAAATGGTTGCCTCCTGCACAATCCATCAAACTCCTAGATCTCCAATTAACTCCATATCAACACCTGTTCTTATAAACTCAGAAAACACATTAGTAGCATCATATTCAAAAAGATTATTTTGAAAAATTTTCATTTTCTTGAGAGCTAGATGCATTTTCTTGCTCTATTTATTTATGCATTTATTTGTTTATTTATTTATTTATTTATTTATTTATTTTTATATTTACTTTTATCCATCTCAAAAAATCAAAACATAATTATTAAGTATTTACATACTTATACTTACAAAAGTCACTTTTTAAATTTCTTGTGAATTCAAGAAATTCCCTTTCAATACTTTTTCACAGATAAATGCTCTCCAAAGAAGCTATGCTTAAAAACAAGCCATCTTTGAATTGCACCAATCAGCGTTGCATTCATAAATACAGTAAATATGTATACAAGCCACCTTATTCGCTTGTCTACCTCTTGGCAGCTTGTTTGGTCTTTGTAACTCTCAGAGAATTTGGATATCCATATTTCAATTACCTGAGCATGAGTATCTTTATTTATGATTCTTTCAAATTCGTCATGTGCAGAGTCATGAATACATGTATATGAAGTTTGAAATTTGCATATGTTTGATTCATAATTGAAATTTTCTTGTAAGCATGTATTTTCTTTTATTTCATGCTTGAGATCATTTATAGGAGTTTTATCCTTTTCAATATCTTCTATCATGTCTCCATCACCGTTAAGACGAGGTTTTTGAATAGAATCATTTGAATCCCACTTCAAATGGAAGTATTCATCATACTCAGACATCAAGACACAGTCATCTTTATTCTCCATGGCAAAATCATTCCTTTTTGACTGAGTTTCGGAAATTATGAAGTCTGCTTCTTTCTCCAATCTTTCCAGGAACTCTTCATCATTGTCTTTTTCCAGATTCATTTGCCCATTTTCATGAAGAGACTCAATATCACTGAATCCAAGAAAGTCTTCATCTTCAATATCACTAGAGACTTTCTTACGAAGATCAAACTCATCATAATTTTTACACCTTATAGGACAGTGCATGTAGATTGACGGGAACTCAACTTCTTTATTCAAGATCCCATCATAGAATTCTTCATATCTCTCAATCATTTCTTGCTCATTCTCTTCAGAGGATGTACTCTCACCACACTCATCATACATTTCTTCGGTCATTGATTCTTGCTCGACTATCTCATCGTATATGAGGATCTTGACATATATACCCAAATCAAGTTGAGCTTCATCAATGCACTTGTTTGACTCAATAGTTTTACATTGAATATCCTTCAATGCTATACACATATCAGATTTATCATATGTCACAATAAACATTTCATCTACCACTTTATGCTCAATTTCTTCAACGTGTGGACTCAACTCAACATGATTATTTTTGACATACATATCAGTGTTCAGAGGAATGATCAATGGTATTTTCTCATCCTCCTCATATTCATTCATATTTCTCTCTTCATGGAGTGTGGCATCATTTACATACATATCATTATTTTGAACTCCATCCAACTTATCCTCTTTTTTATGTGTGGGATCTTTGTTCAATGTGGCTTCGCTCAAAAGCATATCAGTATCTTGATCTTGATCTAGACTATCGGTGAGATTAGGATCATGCTTATCACCATCGCCATACATATCACTATCTAGAGGACTCATTATTTGCATGTCCTCCTCCATATAAGTAAGTTCGTTTTCTTGCATCTCTGTATGCATGTATAATGCGGATTCCTGCATACCCATTTTCTTACCCATTGAATCTTTTATTGACAGGTCCTTAGATTCAACATCATGTTCCATGGGAGTTCCTTCTTGTAATTCAGTCATTAGATCAGAAGTTCTATCCGAATCTTGTGTTAGAAAAGGATCATCACCATCAAGTGACATCCAATCATACTCCACATCTTGCCCGATGTCATCATGTAAAGATGCATCTCGAGCTCGATCTTCAGACATATTTATTAGGTTCTCTATTTGTATCTCATCTTTTATCTCTATTTGGTCACCTATGAGCCTTCTAGATATCTCTATCTCTTTGTTTGCATCTTGAAATGTTTCTTGATTTGTTTGATTATCTTTTATTCGATGTGAGGAGTTTATCGGAGTAGAGGAAGCTTTATCTTGATTTCTTGTTGGGGTTTGTTGGTTTTTGTTTTGTTTAATGTTTGTTGTTTGTTTGGTTTGATGTTGGTTTAGATTGATTTGATTTTGATTAGCTTCCACTTGCTCTTTTGATCCTCCCATCTTCGGGCTTTGTCCACTTATGGCACCTAAAGATATAATCATTGTAAAGAAGTCTAGGGGCTCTTGGCACCTTGTAACCTTTGAGGTTACTTCGATCGCACTTTTAGAAGTTTCTTCATATTTCCCATCATCACTATGGATATTAAGCCCATGCATATCTACTTCATGCCCAAATGGGGTCTCTACAACCTCATGGACTTGAACATTATCCACGATTGGCAAAATGCTTGGAACATGGTTATAATTTTCCTCTGTTTGAAGATCTGTTCTCCAATCATTTAAAAATTTCTCTATTGTTTGTTGTTTCTTTACGTATTTCATCACAGCTTCATGGACGAGCATCCAATCCTCTGTGAGTCCTGAGTCGGAGTCTATATCTTGAAGAAGTGGAATTAACTCCTCTCGGGCATTAACATCGATTGTTCGAAGAAACAACGAAACCCTTTCATGACTCATGCACCTCTTATCGTGCTCAGAAAGATCATCATACTGTCGCTCAAACTCTTCTTTGATCTCAAGAATTGGTTGGTCTTTGGGCATATGAACCCACCTCAGGAAAGATCTACGAGTTACTTTATCAAGATCCTCTAGCATAAACTGCTTGAGGAGTGTCGCTTTGTATTGGGACCATGTCGTTAGATTTATTCGCATTATTTGGTCTCGCATGTCGTATCCCGACACATAGATAAAGTTTTCGCATAGTTCTTTTTCCGTCATCGGACTTAGTCCGACACCTAGATATTTGGCCTCGAGTTCATATTCTTTGCAGAACTTTGAGACATTCTTTCCATTGAAAAAGCCACACCGATTGACTAGACGTTCATGAAGTGATTGGATGGCTTTTTGACGCCTATCCTCTTCTTGAAATCGTAGGAATTGAGCTAGGATCTCTTCCATTTTGATTATGCTAATCTTTGTGGCTCTATAACTCACTCACCCCCTCCTTTCACGTCGGGTTCACCAGGTATGTCGCGATGGATCGTGGAAAGGAGGGAGGAAGTCGAACGAGAGTTTCCTAGAGAAGAATGTAAGAACTTGTATGGAGCTTCAAAAGCTCAAGCTCTTAACAAGAGGGAAAAGAATGCTTAGGTACTGAGAAGTTGTTTGAGTGATGAGCATTCTTACAATTTATACATCCAATCAAGTTTTTAATAGACTCGTACTCTTAAGTAAGCGAAACTCCTAAACCTTCCTAGAAGGAAGTAGGTATAAATTCTTCAACTCATTAAAAGCATACGCACAACAAGTACATTGACAAACAAAGGGTTTCGAATTACGTGACAATAGGGGAAAAACTTCTTGTATTCACCGTCCTATATTTTTCTTAATTAAGCAACGTTATGAGTATCAAAAGGAATAATTGTTCTTTCATATTATTTGAAAGAGAAAACCTCCAAACATTGATTGCATTTTTACGTGCGTAGGAGTAGCAATATTTTCCCACGATGTTTGTGAACAAGTAACGACAGATGCATCTATTATATACACAAACATATGTGTTAAGTATACGCCTCATATGCTATGTGCAATATTTTACTTTTGCGCATAACCCTATCATTCTCATCTTTACAATAGAGATTAGTATAATATAGACGTTATACATCCTGCAAAGAATGAAGCACAATGTACTCTGAAGAAGTTAGAATGTAACATGCCATAAAATAGATATTATTCTCCTATTTTTGAGTGCACGATCCAATTCACAGACAAATAGAACTTGTCGCTACGGTATTCATTGAACATAACTAATAATTACATCATATACAAAAAAAAAAAAAAATGAGTGAAACTGAATTATTCAGTACTATACCGTGCTCCTTCTATGACCAAAAAGTGAGAGCCAGAACATAAACATTTACTTCCATTGACCTTAGTACCTTCACCACCGCGTTCTTCACTGATAACAGGTTTTCCATGGATGTCCATCTACAGCATGTAATCGACAAGCATGTCTTGGATTACTTTGAGATTTTTCTTTTCAGAACATGACAAAGTTAGATTCTTCCTTGCAAACTACAGCGGCGGTAGTGTTTTTCTTCAGAATCTCCATTTGACCTCCTTTACGTTTATTTCTGATTTCCGTACAACAGTAAGTGTGCTCAGATCATCTCCATTACCAGTTTCTGAGCACGACCAGATCTTCAAAACTGTCTTGCTAGATGGACATATAACATAAGACTTATCACATTTCATCGAAAATATAGAGTACATTTCGCTACATTCTCTGTCACCTAGATGAAGATGGGAGCACATCTTTTACAGCTGCAACTGCACTAAGGTAATTCAATGTGTTCCTAAGCATCTCTTTTTCTCTCTTGAGCCTCTGCGCAGTGTTCTCAAGCTCTAAGAGGGCCTGTTGTTGAGCTGAAGATGACAAAGCTTAATGGATGACACGAAAACTGATGATTCAATAGCCCTGGAGATCAGCACGTTGATCACAGTCAACATTAAATTGTAATATCACAATCGATAAAACACTCTAGATGCAGCACCAATCTTTGTAGTATGCTAGATAAAAGTTTGCTTTAGTATTGTCAGAGTTCTCAGCGATTCCCTCCGGTGTCCCTCTCCCTCTTCTGTTATAGCGCAGCACAAGCTGCCTCCTTTTTCTCTTCAGAGCATCCATCCGAGATCTGACGTAAAGAACCAGGTCGGCCCCCTCATCTATGATTGATTTCCATATGGTTCCTCCTCCCCTCCGTCTGTTGTCCTCCTCTGTGCCTTAGACTTCCGCCAGCGAGATTGACCAAACTTTCTCTTCTCCAACCAAGCCTTGTTAATTCTTGCTCACAAATTTGATGCAAAATTGGATGATATCCTTTGCGCAATAGAATGGAATGCGAATAAACTCTGAACTCCTCCGTGCATGGCCTAGTTGATGCCCTTAAAGCTCTTCCCTGTTCAGAATTGTTCTTCAGCAGCCCTTCATGTATTGTTTGGAACTCCTGAATTTCCCTTTCTCCTCGAACCCTTTCCTTCAAAATCTACCCTCTCTTCAAAGCATCGAAAGCATTAAGATAAGCTCCCACAAGAAAATATCTTTGCTGCTCTAGAAGGTATTACATAGGAGGCAGACAAATTATTTGATCTCCATGTGAATCACCGAAGTCCTTGTCTTAGCATGCTTACTTTTCCCCAGCACCAAAAGACAGTGCTCGCAATTGATGCGTCCTTCTACCTTGTTCCTCTACAAGAGTTTTCAGGATTGTGCTATCTTTCCTCCCTTCTACTGTGCTAGTCGTGAAGCATTGGACTTCCCCTTAAGCCTGAGGAGACCAGGAAGCCTTTCCTTTCGTGCGCATCCATAAGACACCTCTTTTTTCTTCTGCTACTGCCACATCAGGTATATTTCAAAAATGGAAATAATTATTGGCAGTCCCCCCCGTTCCTATCTGTGATGCCTGCCATATATCACCTGCTACACCCTTTTGAGTGCCTAAAAAAAATCGGGACCAAAACGAATGCGAAGGAAAGTATCCACTTCCAAAATCCCCTTCTCCTTCTGGCGACGTCCTCTTGCAATGCCCTTCTTCTGCCACGAATTTTAACCCGATGCCTATGTTGCCACTTGTTGGCTCCCCAAGCACACTCTTTCCTAGAGTTTTAAGACCCTTCGATTCAGCATCTTCAATCATGCTTTTACCAATTCTATCCTCGACACTTGAACAAGGCTCCACGGTTTCGAGCTTGGCTGCAACAGATGCTACACATCCCTTTGTCACTCTATTCAGATAGACAATGGGTGTTCCACCAATGAGCTCAATTCTTGACCACAACGCTATGAGCAACTTCCTGATGAGGATAAGATAACTTTGGAACCTGATCTTGTGATCAATTTTCTTAAGCTTTTTCATCCTGAAACTCGTAGGGAAGTTGAACGACGATTAGAAGAGCCGGATAAGCGCTATGGTCTTACTGACAATTGGCAAAAAGTGCGTAAAGTAGTAGAGGTTGTAGCCCATAGACATCAAAGGCAATCCATGCTTTATGAGCAAACTAGTCTTCCTCAAGCTAGCCTTCCACAAACTAAGGAGCAAGTTAGAGAACAATCCCATGCTCTGATTTTTGACTCTACTCCTATTCCTCAAATGATGGAGCCTACTCAAGGTTTTAAAGTAGAGCCAAATAAAAGTGTAGTTGAACAATCTCAAGTGGAAATTCTCACTAAGCAAATGGAAAGTCTTATTGCTACACAATCCAATTTGGCCAAGACTATAGATGCTTTACAATCTAATTACACCAAAACTTTCCAAAATAAAATGAGCCCAATGTCTTTTCAAGAGCCTAATCAACATGTTATAGCTACCAATCAAAATCCACAAGTAGCTCCTACTCAAGCATATCAAGTTCCTCCAATGCATAATCCTTCAATGCAAAATCCTCATCATCATGTGCAAAATCCTCAAATGTATCAAAACATGTATCCTCAAGCTTCGCAAATAGCTTTTCAAAATCCTCAAAATCAAAATTTTCAAAATCATCAACCCTATAATATGGAAGCTCCTCTTGCACCTCAAGTACCACATGTTGCTCCCCAAGCTCCTCAAATACATTAGTTGCCTTTTCAAAATCCTAATTATCTTGTTCAAGCAATACCTTATCAACAAAATTCTCAATTTCAAAATTTTCCACCACAAGTTAATCAAAATCCTCAAAATCAAAATGGTTTTGTGTGTGGCCCTCGTAGGTGTCCTTGGTGTGATTTGTTAGAGCACTTTTTGAGAGATTGTGAACTATTGAAGGCTGCTAAGGAGCAACGACTAGTAATAGATATAGACAAGAAAATCTGTGACTATCGATCTAGGCTACCTTTGCAAGGAAATTATGGTAAGGGAGGAATCAAAAAAACACTATGAAAATATAACTATAACGGATGTAGGAACTAGAGGAGTGAAACTAGAAGCTCTTGATGAACAACAAGTAGAATCAAGTAAACCCACAAAGGAAGTTGACTTTTGCATAGAGGCTTTAGTAAGAGCACGAGATGAGATTAGGAGAATAACAGCTTGGGTGTCACCGATAGAAGATCAGTCTCTTATTTCTCACACATCCAATGTAGAAGAAAAACGAAAAAGAGATGAAGCTGAGTCTGTTGAAAGAAGAGTGACTCGAAAACAAACCTCAAAGGGAATAGAAACAATCATAGAGCAAGGAGAAACATCACAATCTAAAGATGAAAAACAAGAATCAGAACCCAGTGAACAAAAACAAGAGGAGAAACAAAAAGGGAAGAAGACAAAGCAAAGAAAAACAGAACCAAAGCCTTTAGATAAACAAGAAAAATCAAAACAAACTAAAGACCAAACACGAGAACATGAACAAAAACAAGATCCTAAGCAAATTAAACAAAAGAAACCAAAGAGAAAACCTAAAGCCATCTTGATTTCAGAAATTGAGAGAAAAATAGATCCTATGGAGATTTTAGATGACCTTTTGCTTAAGAGTCAAGTGACTATGTCTTTAAAACAAGTTTTCTCTATTGCAAAGCCTGTTTTTAAAGATAACTTTATCGGCATAATTAAAAGGAAGAGGTTTTTGCTTAATCTAGATATTGAGATGCAAGATACTCTAGATCAAGATCAAGCTATGAATGAAGCCTTAAACTTTGATGAATCTGATGAAGAGGACTTTGATGATGATGAAGTAAATGTTAATAAAAATTTCTTAGGACCTATTCAACCTGACCATGAAAATCATGAAAACAATCCTGAAAGTCACTTTAAAAGAACATTTTGGTCTAGAGGTACATCAGAGATGCATGTTAAAATAGGAAATGATAAGAACACTATCACTGTAAATGCATTAGTAGATTTCGGCTCCGAAATCAATGTGATTTCAAGAGAAGTCTATGATAAGTTTCGATGGCCCATAGATAAAGATTGTGGATGGCGTATGAGAACTGTAGATAATGGTGTAGGGTACCCTGTATGGAGCTTGTGCTAGTGTGCCCATATCCATAGGAGGAATCAGAGAAGAGTTTCACTTTTTTATTCAAGATAATTGCTCCTATGAAGTTCTCTTAGGTCAACCCTTTATTTGTGAGAGTTGTATGGAAACTAAAGCCATGGATGATGGGTCTACCTATGCCAGATTTAAGTCTAAGGATGGAATGCAATCACTTCAAGTCATGACAGTAGGAGTGAATCATCCTAGGAATCGATTGTCAATTAGAAAGAAACCTATTATTACTCAGAGTCATGAGCATGCTTGTAGTGATTGTGCACCTCGATTCATGTTTGGAGCTACATGTGATCAAAATTTCGGATAGAATCCATTGTTGAGCGGGAGAACAGTGGATATTGGTTTGACATCTCGCAGCCAACCAACCTGTACAATAGTTTGTCACTTTGTTTTCCACATTCTAGATTAGATTAGCTTCATAAGAGTCAATTGTCCAAGTTTTTTATCCAAAAAACCCAAAAAAATTATAAAACCAACAAAATCATGGAACATGATGAGAACATTGAGCATGTGATTGAAACATCTCATTGTTTCTCTACTCTTGAGGAGTTAGAGTTATGTCTTCAACAAAATTCTAATTCCCATATTATTCTTCTTTCTTTCCTTGATGAGTATGCTCTAATCCAGGAGTATGCTCTCAATGTTAACAAGTGCTCAAAATTTAACCAAACACATGATGCCTTAGTTGAAACGAAGTACAAAACTGTAGACAAAAAAATCAAACCCATAGCTCAACCATTACCTCAAGGAAGTAATGAAAAAATTATTGATGTGAAAAATGATCCAATTCTTCGGGATAATAAAAACATAGGACATACATTCACGGATGAGACAATCAAACAGGTGAAAATTGGTAGAGATAATGACTTTCTTTTGCCAGTAGAGAGAGATAAATTTGAGAGAGTTATACGGTGTCGAGAAGAAGGAGGTCGGGCAGGAAAGCCGGCGCCGGGGTTGGATCAGGCCCCTCTCTGGTGCACCGTTCCCGCTGTCCTGCGAGCGGCGTCTGCGCGCTGGGCGCCTCGCCTGTGCTCTCTGGAGTGTGCGCGATCCTCGTAGGGTCCCTTGCCCCTCGGAAGTGTCGAGATGTGCATGCATACGCATGGGACCGTGGGCGTCGGAAAGAGACGATCGGATACCGCAGTGATACACGGAATGCAGATGAAGCCCAATGATACAACGGAAATGAAACTGAAGCCTCCAATAAAATGAATGATACAAAAATAGGCCGCTACAGTGCGGGCCGATGGTACAATAAAACCGCTACAGTGCGGTGCGATGATACAATATGAAAGCCGCCGCTTCAATGCGGGCCATTCTAGATCCCTCACTACAGTGCGAGAAATCGCCCACGGGATTCCGCTTTGGTCTTCACGGTCCAAGCTTTTCTTCAAGTCTTCGGTCCGCTCTTTACTTCAGGTACCCTCAGCAGTGGCCTTCCTTCTCTTTACTTCAGATAATCAGAAACTGCATAAACCTAGAGGAGACAATCCACAAGGGCAATCCACAGGATGGGGTAAACATGTTAGTACAGTTTTTGAAAAGAGAAAAAATATGACAGCCATAAAAACAACCTCTTTGCCATGAAAAAATGCTTTCTAAATAATTAATACTATTAACTCTTCCTACTTGCACAGTTCTATTCTCAATTAATCCATTGCAAAGTAGTATATTCATTGACATTAGGTAACCTTGCTAAACATTGAAGATTGCACTTTTGCTTATGATTTCTCAACACACCTTCTACATCACGTAGGTGGCAATAACATTGTTATTACAAGGGAATATGTCATTGTAATGTATATATGTAAGGCCATCGTTAATCACCTTTTAAAGAAGTTTGATATGTAAAACTTTTAAGATATGGACAAAAATAGTTTGAATTAAGGTTTACATTGAAATCATCACGTTGGTTTTCAAACAATCCATTCATGAAGCGACTGCTGACATTTGTGCCTTCTTTTTCTCTCTCGAAACCGACTTAGTCTCTACACACCGAACTTTGAGCTTTGCAATCTCTCTCTCTCTCTCTCTCTCGTCCTGATTCGAGTGCGCGGCCAAACTTTCTCCTGCCTCCACATTCTTACCGCTGCGTGCGTCAACAATAGACAACGCCAGCCATCTGTTTCGTCCAATTATCCAGCGCCATCTCCGCCTCCAGTTAGCATGAAGACCTCGCCCAATTCTCTATGTGCTATCACGTGATCCAACCACGGACTTTACTGACAGCACCTAAATCTCTCTCTATCCGAGCATTCTACAGCAGTCAGTGATCCATACTCTCTCGACATGGTCAAATAGCAAGAGCAGCGCTCGATTTTCTCTCTGCCTGTGATGGGCACAAGCCGATAGCGCCATCCTCTTCTCTATCCATAAATCTCTCTCTGTCGCTACGTTCGGGCATCCGCAGCTGTCACTCTAGCACAATGGTGAGTACCCACGTGAGGAGATACACCTCATAAATGTCAATCCGTGGAGACGTGAGGACCGGTATGAAGACCGCGAGCAAGTGATGGCACAAATGCGTGAGTGAAAGCACACAAGCATGCACACACATGCACACACACGCGCACACGGTAAGATCAAAGAGAGGAACAATGGAAGAATTTTGATTACAGAAAGAAATCTATTACAAAGCTGAAATCTACAAGAAGCTAACCCCAAAAATGAGCTCTCTAGCTCTTTATATAGTTTTTTGACTAGTTTTGGCCCTGTCCAGACCTAGTGTCTGGCCTAGTTAAAAATTGGGTTCCAGGGCTTATTTGAGGGCTCAAACGAAGTCTAAAAATTATGAAAATTGGTACGATGGTACTTCTAATACTCCTCAAGCTCGAGGACTCCTCGGCTTGCACAAAATGGAGCTACAAAAATAGAAAATGGTATTTACAATGGTTTTAGTGATGGAAATCAATAGTTTTGTAGGGGATTCTTCTAAAGAGTTGACATGTACTTCATGGAGCTCCCTACTTGCTCCTTCTTCTTGTGTGTGTCCACCTTTCTGATGTGCTTTCATGCTTGTGCTTGACCTTGAGTTCCAACACTCCCCTCTCTCTCGAGTCTGTCGTCCCCGACAGACCCTTGTTGTAGCGGTTGTTCCATGTAGTGCTTTGAGAGGTAGTATCCATTCTGTGTGAACAAGAGCCCTCTATCTTCCAAATTTGGAAGCGTTGGTTGTCCGGTTCTTCATTTGTCGCTGCAAGCCTTTGCAAGTCGTAGTCCCTTGGTATGTGCTTCTTTCGTGGATTCCACATGAGTGCATCGTTGTGAGCTTTCAAAGATTGTGAGTTGCTCAAAAGAGGTTATCAAGATTGAGTGGAGCAACTACTGGCTTCGAATCGCTTCCTAGGTATTGATGTTGCCCCCAGGATGTCCTCTAGCGCTTCTAAAGATGATGTTCAAAGTAGTCATGCCAAGTACTCATAACCCATAGTGAATGATGGGTAAGTGTGTTAGTGCATGGGTTGAAAAAAGTATGTGCCTTGTGCACGGCCTTGTAATGTAGCCCTATGCATGCTTACTTGGAAAATGCATTGGAAGAAGTATGGTGCAAAAATTTGGGGTCTTGAGCTAAGTACTCAAGGGTATGCTGATGACAAGGTTTCCTACTCTATCATGGTTATAATGTGGCCCAAGTAGGAGATTCTTACCATAAGGAAAGGTCAGTCGATGCGGATCTCTTCGTGTTGTACATCTTTCATCATGATGGATCATGATGGACCAATCATTGTCGATGAATGCCCTGGTTGATGGTCCACATAAGCATGACTCATTCATGTTCCATAAGTCAAACCTAGGAACAAGCTCTCTCTCGCTTTTCTTCTCTCTCTCTCTTTTTTTTTTTTTTTTTGAGGGAAAAATTATCACAAAACAAGAACACAAAAGTTAGTATCAATAGAAAAAAATTTGACATATGTCAATGTGCTCTTGTGCTTGGGATTCTCAAGTGTGTCTATGCACGGCGGTGTAATGTGGCCCTATAATAATGCATACTTTGGAATAGCATGACCTGAATGGTGCATGAGACAGGGTTGTGCAAAGAGCACATGGTTGTCGCTCGTCGAGGTTTTCGCTGTTATTTGTAGATATTGACGCCATCTTTGTTGGAGGTATCCATTGTATCTCGAGAGGACAACTGATCATTCCTCTTTATAGGGATCCATTTGAGAACAGTCTGCGACTGGGTAGAGATCACCTTTGGCCACTTCATGTTTGAATGATCTCCTGAGGGTTTGATCCATCGTGGCTGGCTCTTTATTTTGGTGGATGCTATCGGTACTTTTGTCTTCCAAACCCTTATCCTTGCAGAAGAGGTTCTTTGATCTGTATTGGAGCTTTGTGCTTGATTCAGTTCTTTACCTCGCCGTGGTGTCTTTGTTGTGCAGGTTAGTGCCTTGAAGTCCCCCCTTGGATTTTGTCTGAGCTTAGGCTTGATTGCTTGGGATCCTTTGATTGGAAGTGGTCTTTCTTGAGGATAAGTCGTGGTAGGCCTAGACCATAGATTTTGAAGTCTAGTGTGAGGGGACTGATTTTGTGCAAGGGCTTTCTTTGGTACCCATATCATAGTGCGATTGGGTTGGGCTCTAAGTAATTTCTTGGCCACCCAAATTTGCTTGACATTACCAAGAAAATGTGATTTCTGTTTCTTGATGTAAGGGTCTTTTGGGCCTTCTATGTGAGTTTTTTGAGAAAACTCATCTTTACATGGGGAGTGCAACAAGGATTGATCTTCTATACCTACATCAGACTCATGCAAGGGATCAATGGGTTGTGTGGTTTGAGATTGATCTAGAGATTCATCGAGACATTTATCCTTGTTACACATAGAATCCCTAGGTGTACAAATGGGTGATGGATTGTCATGATTCACCCTAGAGTCGACCTGCTTTTCCACATCAGTGATACACAACATTGGTTGATCATCTCCTTCTTGACCATCTGAGTGTAGATCATCCCTACTTATGGCTTCATGAGGGGAATCCAAATTTACAGGAAGAGAGGGTCCTTCCACATCCCCCAAACACTTGGAGTCCTCCATATCTCCATTCTCTAAGGTTTCCTGTGATTTACTCAAAGAAGGATTAGGTTCAAAAACATGAGTAGAAAGAAAAATTTTCTCGTTAAAGGCACGCTCTGTGAAAAGATGATTTTGCTCCCAATTATCATAAGGTGGATAGTCATTAGGATTTTCCATAGACATATATGTAGAAGCACAGATAATAGGTGGAGAAGGCACCTCAAATTCTTGATGATTTTGTGTAATGAACCTTTGGGTGCCAATGATCAAGTCTTCATCTATACAATCCATGACAAAGAATGTTTCCAAAAATTGCATATCATCCACCATAACAGGCAACACAACTTTACCCATGCATTCATAATGTTCCCCATCCATGAGGATAGAAGGATGAGTTGTTGATTGAATGTTCTCAAAGATAATGGTCACTAGGTCAATATGAATTAAATTCCACTCACAATTAGGATTGATATAAACACCCGACCTTCTATAGTCATATCCTAATCTGATATCCACAAAAGTATTATCATATTCTCTTGTTGCAAATAAGGATCCAACCCCCTTAGACATTTCCCCCATTTCCTTGACTCCTTGCAATTTTTCTCTAAATGTTTCACCTTTATGTGATATTATCTCATGTATTTCATGTTTATCACCCTCCTTTTTTCCAATCTTAGCCCCTTTTCTTCTATCTTTTGTTTTTTTCTTTCCCATGACACAATTTTCTCCCCCTTGGTATTGCTCAAAAATCCTTGGGAGCCCCCTTGGTTTTCCAGTTTTCCTGAGGGTCAACTTCAAAATACCCTATCTAATAATCCAACAAAACCAAAATCACAGCAAACGGATTTCGTATGAGAAAGTTATGCCAGTTCAGGGTTTTGGGGGTTAAAACAGGGAAACAGGGTCTCTCAGAAATTGTTTCAAATCAGGCGATACATGACATTTGTAGGACACGATACTTGATACTTGAGGAACTCGATACACGATACTTGGTATGTATCGCGATACTTGAAGTAGGTTCGTCTTGTCCGGGACTATTCACTCAGATTTTTTGTTATTTTTGGTACTACTTCTTCAGCGCCTCTGTTCTGCACCCTCTCTAAGCTTCTTGCTCACAACCACAAATAAAAATAAGGTGAATGTACTCTAAAAAATGGAGAAAAACTGAGAAGATGAAGGTGGGTGGAGATGGTGATGATGGTGAAGATGAAGAAGGAGGAAAATTCAAAAACTGAACTGAAAATGATGATTTTTTTACCTTCCAACGTCACTACTCTACGTCTTACCGTCACACGCTCGTCCTCCAAGCTCTCTCCCCGGCAACGGCGCCAAATTTGGTGTCACTCTAGCACAATGGTGAGTACCCACGTGAGGAGATACACCTCATAAATGTCAATCCGTGGAGACGTGAGGACCGGTATGAATACCGCGAGCAAGTGATGGCACAAGTGCGTGAGTGAAAGCACACAAACATGCACACACATGCACACACACGCGCACACGGTAAGATCAAAGAGAGGAACAGTGGAAGGATTTTGATTACAAAAAGAAATCTATTACAAAGCTGAAATCTACAAGAAGCTAACCCCAAAAATGAGCTCTCTAGCTCTTTATATAGTTTTTTGACTAGTTTTGGCCCTGTCCAGACTTAGTGTCCGGCCTAGTTAAAAATTGGGTTCCAGGGCTTATTTGAGGGCTCAAACGAAGTCTAAAAATTATGAAAATTGGTACGATGGTACTTCTAATACTCCTCAAGCTCGAGGACTCCTCGGCTTGCACAAAATGGAGCTACAAAAATAGAAAATGGTATTTACAATGGTTTTAGTGATGGAAATCAATAGTTTTGTAGGGGATTCTTCTAAAGAGTTGACATGTACTTCATGGAGCTCCCTACTTGCTCCTTCTTCTTGTGTGTGTCCACCTTTCTGATGTGCTTTCATGCTTGTGCTTGACCTTGAGTTCCAACAACAGCCATCTCCGGAATCTGGATATCTATTTCTCTACCTAGTAGCACTCCTCAGCACACACAGCGACTCGTGAGCCATGATGGTAGCGCATCCCGCTTCTCTCTGCAAACCCCACACAGGACATCTCTCTCTCTTGCGAACACTGTTAGGACCCCTCTCTCTCTAAATTCTCGTGCCCCGTCAGAGTCGCTCAGCGCCATCGTCGAAGAACCTCTCTCACTTCCGTCATAACAGACAGCAGGCCTGCCTATCCTCTCATGGCTCTGAATTTGATTATTCCAAAACTAACTTCATTTTAATCCCTTTAGTGCAACAAAAAAAATGGAACTACAACACTCGATGTTAATAGTCACACACGAAAAAGAAATAGAGTTTCGTATAGCTATGGCAAGTGAAAACTCTTCCCTCTTCGTCTCTCTCGTGGGCATGGTGCTGAAGAGTAAAACAAGAACATGACCAAGCAAGAATAGATAAGGAGCATACCTGGAGGAGACGATCCACAAGGGCAATCCACAGGATGGGGAAGAAATAAATGAGTTTGGACTTATTTATAGGCCCCTCCCTAGGACTTTCTTCTAGAACGTTCTAACCTCCTCAATGAACTTTCCACTTTTGGCAGTCTTTTAATTTTTCCCTAAACCAAGGTTTTGATTTCACACTGGATGTTCGCAATTTAATTGGTTTTTAGGGTTTGACCTACAGAAACTGCCATTTCCAAGGGTCCAACCTCGGGTTTTTAGTCGGGAGAATGAGGGTTTCGATCACAATTAACTCAAACACATTAATCCAAGGGTTTATTTACAATTTGAACCTAAACTCCAAGGGTTTCCAAGGGTTCAAGTCTGATTTTCATGGGGTAAACCCACATTTTTAGGGGTTTTGAAGGGTCAAACCTAGGGTTTTATGGGTCTAATGTCTGTTGTTTATATACATGGTCTAACACACATCTCAAACTTGTTTTCGCGTCGCACAATCAATTAATTCGGCCAAAATATGTACAAAATATACCACTCTCTCGATCAAAACATCACACAAAAACTCAAAAACAATGAACTTTTGAAAAAAAACTCAGTGCACACTCCCTGCGGGATTTCATCCCGACATTCGCCCCTACTAAACCTGCACATCGTCCCGATGGGCCAACCTGCAAGATCCAACAGAAGAGTATCAGGGTTCTTTTAAAATCTCTTTACACTTTTTATCTTTATCTTTTCAAAACTCAAATCATGATCTCATGCAGCCATGCAATTTTTATAAAGATTGGTATGAATTTTAGAAAATTAGGTAGATTCAAGCTTCACAAACATCATATTATGTTTCTGTGTCTGCAATCTGACAAGTAATCACATGAATAAATCGTCGGCTTTCTAGATCTTTTGTTCGTTCAACGGGTTCAGATCCAACTGCTCATTCTAAGTACTAGCATATACATATGTTTCTACTAACTGAGTTTATAGAATATACCTCAATTCCTACTATTTATCTCCTACTTGTCTAGCTCTCCATTAGATCTTTCTTTCTTTTTCTTTTTCTTTTTTTTTTTATTTTTCTTTTTCTTTTTCTTTTCCTCTTCATCTCAGCTCAACATTTCTTTTTATCTATTAGTTTTCACAAACTGGCCTATGTCGAAATCGGGTGCGACTCATGGACTTGTCCGCCCGGCCAAGTTTGTTCCACCTGTCTGCCGACCCAACATAGCGCACGACATACACAACGTCAGCCCTGCATGAAATCGACGTCAGCTCGTGGCCCTGACCACCCGATCAAAGTGTCTCCACCTGCCTACCGACCCATACAGGCGCATGACAATAGATAGGTCAGGCCTATGACGAAACTAGCTACGACTCGTGGCCTTGATCACCCGACCAAGGTGGTTCCACCCGCCTACTAGCCCATCGTAGCGCACCAACGACATACACGCACATATAGAGCTGGCATGAGTATGACTGTTTCTTTATATCACAATCCATATGGAGGTACGATCTTGCAAGAAATAAATACTAGGATCCAAAGTTTCCCACTCACTAAGTGTTCAAATCAATCAGCATATACATGCACTCGGTCTAAGCATGCCATCACATCCCCAAGCTTTCACTCCCAAAAGTCTCTAGTCTGCTACCTGATCTCACTCATATAATTTCCTAGTCATTCATGCTTCATGCAAACCCATAATAGATCTTTGTTATCTTCATTCTACATGATTTTCATAAACTCATACATATCTTTATCACACACATCAATGCAATGCATATGCTCTATCAGAAAGAAAACACATCTCAAATCAGAAACTTTTCACCTGGTCATTTTTCTTCATTTTGATCCAACTTTTCTTTAATTTGTCGGTCTATCATTCTTCATCAGCATCAGCCTCAGTGTCATGAGCATCCTTCAGTGTCATCAGTATCCTCTAGAAGTTCTTGCTCAATCTCATAATCCGCTTCATTTCTTTTCTTGAATAATTTTATCCTCTTTCCTGCAATCAAAGATCTCAAAGGAGTACTGTCTAACTCGCGAAGTGCATACATACCATTTTCAAATACAGACATCACCACATACGGCCCAAACCATCGTTTGGTCAATTTCTTCCTAGCATCATACTGAGTATTGAATGTACTGTCGTACACCAAAACCCAATCATCTACCTCAATCCTATGTGGTCTTAGTCGATGTGTTTTGTCAAAATAGATCTTATTCTTTAATCTTGACTCCTTTAACTTTTGGACTGCTTCTTTCAATTTCTCATTTCCTTGTTCTAACTGCTTTATTCTTACTGATAAAAGTTCTTCTCTTGTCATGCCATCTGACAATACATCAATTCAACAGGCATGAATCCTGTGGACCGAGTGTAAGTCATCCTATCAGCCCATAACACGAATGGAAGAAACCTAGGCCACTGCTTGATGTCATCGCTGCAAGCCTTCGAGATAGCCTTCACAATGGAAGGGTGACCTCTCTCGATCTTCCCATTTGCCTCTGGGTTATAGGCAGTGGTGAGAGACAATCGAATTCCATGACGATCAAAGAACTCTTTTGCCTCTCTTGCATCCAACTCTCCCCTATCTGCAACCACTTTCTCAACGTAACCAAATCTCGAGATCACTTCTTCTAAAAGGAATTTGCATACATTATAAGTAGTCTTCGTACGAAGAGCTCGACCTTCCACATGGTTGGTCAAGTCCTCTCTGGCAAGTACAATGTATCTCATCTTATCTATCCCTTTGGGCATGGTTACAAGGTCGACTACCCACTTGTAATGGATACAAGGAGGGTAGGTCAGATGTAATGGGTCTCTATGTCTAACTGATGAATGCACCTGGCATGTAGCACAAGTGTCTACAAAACCTCTCACACTTACATAAATCCCTGGCCACCAGTAGGCTTCCCTAATCTTCTCATATGTAGCATAGAATCCTTTATGACCTGCCCATAAGGTCTCATGCATCGCTCTCATCACCTTGCTCTGAAGACTTCTAGAACTCAGTACCCTCTATGGACTCTTTACCTTGTCCTTAGCGTGTCGCCAAATAAGTCCATCCTTCAAGAAAAAGTTGTAAGACTTTTTCCTGATGAATCTTTACTTATTTGTGGACCAACCGAGGGAAGGTTTCAGAGTACTCAGATATCTTCCAATATCTCTCCACTCACCATCATACTCACTCTTACGGAACTGCTCATAAACATACACCAATGGATCATATCTCATCATATGTGTATCTCTCTCTACCTCATCATCATCATCAGACTCATCATCAAATTTTGCCCTTGAAAGCATATCAGCCACTGTGTTCGACTTCCCAGCTATGTGTACAAATGCAAGATTTATAAACTTTATATAAGAGATCCATCTAAGCATAGCAAGATCCGGAGATGAACAATTTGCAATCATGCCAATCAGTGGAAGACAATCGGTCTCAACTATCACATTCGCCCCAATGAAATACTCTTTATCGCTCTTTAACGCAGTCACCAATCCCCATAATTCTCTCTTTATCTGTGGATATTTTCTTTGAGTGTCATGCAGAATCTTTGCACCAAAGCGCACTGCATATCTCTGCCCCTCAATATCATCTTGCCCTATGACCCAGCCTATGCCAATAGGACTGGTATCAACGGTCAAAATGATAGGTCTCTGACCTGAATAGTCAACATGCTTTAAAATCGGGGCTTCAATTAGCAGTTGCTTCAATTTACGCATAGCTCTCGAGTGTTTCTCTGTCCATACAAACTTCTTTTTCTTTCTCAGAAGGTCATATAAGGGGTTCACAACATGAGCAAAGTGGGGAATCCATATCACATAGAATACACAGGCTCCCCAAAACCTTCTCACGTCGCTGACATTACGACACACCTCAGAGATCCTGCTAATGGCCTCAACTTTCTGCGGGTATGGCTTGCGACCATAATGTCCACAGAGATGTCCTACTATGAGGACCTCATCAACACCAAAAACAGATTTCTCTAAAGAAAGTGTTAGCCCCACATCTTCAAACCTCTCAAAGATCTTTTCACAGTCAGCAATATGGTCACTCACAAACTTTCTGCATCCAGAAGCATCTAAACTCACATCTTTCACTCTTTCCTCACATCCCTTTATAGGAACATCATCAATGAATGGCATAGTCACAGATGGTATAAAGTCTCGTAAAATCAGATTCATGGCATTCATCATGTGAGCCACAGAATTCGTCGCTCCCTGCGGCAAAGTACACATGCGTACAAGGCCCAGTGGAGTCCTCATAGTCGTAATGTCTCTGCTCTCCATAGCCAACTGAAACTCGTCATAACTTGGTTATATTCTTTCTATTCCTGGAGTGATTTGGATAGACAGTCATGACTTGCAGAGAATGAAGACTTGATCTAGATTGAATTCTCGCATAAGCAGATCCATCATCCATGGCCTTAGTCTCCATCCGCACTTCAGATATAAAGGGCTGCCCAAGGATAGCCTCATATGAACATCGGTCTTGGACAAAGAAGTGGAATTCCTCGGAAATCCCTCCTATGGTCACAGGCACAAAGGCACATGCCCCAAGCAGTGCTCTTGAACCATTATCCGCTGTCCTCATCCTCCATCCATGATCTTTATCAATCGGCCATCTAAACTTATCATAAAGCTTCTTAGAAATCACATTTATTTCTGACCCTGAGTCAATCAAGGCCAGAGCAAAACATGACTCCTCGTCGCTCCCTAACTTCACTTTCATCTCAGGAGTTCCTCTCGCCCAAAAGGTCCTGCTAAACTCACTTTCTGTTTTTCTCATCTCATCATCAGGTATGATAGGACCTAGGGAATTCCTATGACACCTAGCAACATCATCATCGTCGTCGTCAGATGTGTCACTCAGTGCAACTGCCTCATTTGTCACATGGATATCTTCAGTTGCTTCTTCCATCTCTACATCTTCAGGTAGTGGAAACCTCTTTCTCTTGATCAACTTTATAAAACTATCCTTGAATTCAGGTTTCGCTATGGAGAAGACCTGCTCCAGGGACATGGTCACTTGACTCTTCAACAGAATGTCATTTAATATCTCTCTTGCATCATTTTTCTTTTCCAACTCTGAAATTAGTACGGTATCGTAGAGATTTACATCTCTATAGAACCTTGAAGCTGACAGAAAATATCCATGAACCCATATTCATCCATGTGAACTTCAAACCTTAAAACTTGTAGTGTGAAAACATTACATGTGAAACCCAATCATAAAGTTCTGATGTGCACCATGTAAGTAATCTCAAATTGTAAAGATCCCCATATGTACCATTGTATAAACATTCAACCCATGCGAACCCCTGCTTGGTTGTTCCATGTGAACCCTCCACTTATAATTTTCTAGTGTGAAACCATATATTATGAATCAAAAGAGTTAAAGCATTAAAATAAAAAAATATATATAAAACAAAAACAATGAAAACGTAAATCGTAAAATAAAATAAAAAGATCAACGTAAAATCAAAAGCATTACGCGATATTTTTGCAAACTACGATCGCATAAGATTTATGCGTTTGGTGGATACATCGTTATGCTTTTGATCTGCGATCGTTAGCTTTATTGAAAAGCAATCGCGAGGGACAAATACTATATAAAGAGGCACTTACCTCATAGTCAAATCATCATCTTGTGATACAAGGAACGTTCCCTAGCGTTGAAGTTTGGAGGAGCTTGAGGCATCCAAGATTTGAGCTAATCTTATGAAGAGTTAGCATTGAAGTTTCGAGGAGATGAAGACATGGAGGAGTTGAAGGACATGGAGGCTACATACATATGTTGAAGGAAGGACATGGAGGTTCTGTTTTATGACAAAGAGGCTCTACGCACGTGATGAAATTATGAATCAACATTATGAACCAACTTTATGATCTATGATTAATTGGTAACTTGTATCTTTTTTATTATTTTCATGACAATCGTATGAAATTTTATTATGAATCAAAGTTTTTTCTCCTATCATGTGATGATCTCATCAATTATTTTGAGTTTTTAATATTCTCTTTGAGTCTCCTTTCCACTACCTGAGTTTGCTTGAAGCACCCTGCGTGCGCCGTTGGACTTTGCGGTTGAACTGATCCACCAACCATGCGCCATCTTCTCGACATTTGACTATGCCCTTTATAGATGATATTCCCATTAAGGGTTGCTTGGAAGAAGAGAAAGATTGTACTTTGGATGATGATGGATGTCGTCAATTTGTGAAAGCTCATATCCTTGATTGTCAAAAGATTTTTCAGCGATTTATTAAAGTAGGCTTAACCTTGTCTATAGAAAAATCTATTTTTGGTGTTAATGAGGTTCTTATTGTTGGTCATCTTTATGGACACTATGGACGGAAGCCATGTCCGCAAAAAATTGATGCCATTAGTAAGATTTCAGAAACATGTCAAAATGTGAGTGAGGTTCGTAGATTTTTAGGTGCTTGTATCTTTTATGTGATTTGGATACCACATTTTGCACATGTTGCTGATTGTCTCTATGACTTGTTAAGAAAAAAAAGAAAATTCATTTGGACTGAAAAACATACTCATGCGATGCGAAAATTAAAAAAGTTATTGCAAGAAGCTCCCATTCTTAAGTGTGTAGATTATACTAGGAATAAGCCTATCATATTGACTGTTGATACTAGCCCTATTGGTATAGGTTGGGTCATAAGTCAAGAAGATAGTGAAGGAAATAGATATGCAACTAGATTTGGGGAAAAAATTTTACATGAAACTCAACGCAAATATCCTCAAATAAAAAGGGAACTATGGGGTATGGTGACAGCTTTAAAAACTGATAAAGAATACTTCATAGGTGTTAATGTTAAAATTGAAACTGACTGCTTACCTCTCATAGGGCTCATAGCAAATTGTTCATCCCCAGATATATCTATGCTTAGATGGATCTCATATATAAAGTATATTAATCTAGAGTTAGTTCATATTTCAGGAAAATCAAATGGAGTAGCTGATATGCTATCTAGAGCTAGATATGAAGATAATCTTGAGGATGAACTAATTCAAAATGTAAATTAAATTAATTATGATCCACAAGTATATGAGTATGAACAATTTAATGAAGATGATTATGAAGGAGAGTGGAAAGATATTGGAAGATACCTTAGTACTCTTGAAAAGTCACCTACTTGGTCAATAAATAGATTCAAAGACATTAGAAAAAGAGCTTTCAATTTTTTCTTAAAAGATGGATTTATTTGGAGACATGCTAGGGGAAAAATTAAAATGCCACAAAGAGTACTAGGGAAGAAACAACTTCAATTGCAAGTTATGAAAAATTTACATGATACATTATGGGCTGGACATAAAGGGTTTGTGGCTACATATGAAAAGATTAGAGAAAGCTATTGGTGGCCAGGAATCTATGTCAATGTAAGGGATTATGTAAACAGTTGTACTACATGTCAAATGCATTCATCTGTAAAACACAGAGATCCTTTACATCCAACTTACCCACCATGTATTCATTATAAGTGGGTAGTTGATCTTGTGACCATGCCTAAAGGTATTGATAAAATGAGATATATTGTACTTGCAAGAGAAGATCTTACAAACCATGTAGAAGGCCGAGCACTACGATCTAAAATGACATATAATGTATGCAAATTCTTACTTGAGGATGTAATTTCAAGATTTGGATATATTGAAAAAGTAGTTGCTGATAGGGGAGAACTAGATGCTCAAGAGGCTAGGGATTTCTTTGCACGGCATGGAATTCGCTTCTCTCTTACAACTTCTTATAACCCTGAGGCTAATGGAAAAATAGAAAGAGGTCATTCACCAATTGTGAAAGCAATCTCTAAAGCTTTTAGTAATGATTTAAAACAATGGCCAAGATATTTACCTTTTGCATTATGGGCTGATAGAAGGACTTGCACTAGGACAACAGGATGCATGCCTGCTGAACTTATGTATTGTCAAAAACCTATTTTTCCTATTTATACACAAATTTTTACATGGTCTACTCTACCTTGGAATGATAAGCTATCTACTGATGAATTATTGGCTTTAAGAATAAAACAACTTGAGCAAGGGAATGAGAAACTTGATGATGCTATCAAAAAATTAAAAGAATCGAGATTGAAAAATAAGAAATACTTTGATAAAACACATAGACTAAGGCCTAAAAAAATTCATGAGGATGATTGGGTTTTGATCTATGATAGTACATTTGATTCCCAATATGATGCAAGAAGGAAATTAAAACCACGATGGTTTGGACCTTATGTTGTTTTAAAAATACATGAGAATGGAACATATGCTTTGCGTGAATTAGATGGAACTCCACTAAAAACTTTGATTGCAGGTAAAAGAGTAAAATTGTTCAAGAAAAGGGATAAAGATGATTACGAACTTGATGAAGACATGATTGACCATGAAGAGATCCTTAGATAGGAAATGATGAGTGAAATTGTAGTGAGGATGAATTGTAAAGCATGTTTTTTGATACTAACTTTGATGTTTTTCATGAGATAGGAACACACTTCTTCAAAATTATCTTTGATGATAATGATGCTTGAGATCATTAAGAGTGTTTGAGTGATTTGAGAGAATTATTTGATTGAAGAGTGAGAATTGAGTGTTGACTTTAATGCATTTTTAGTCTTCTTTTCTTACTCTCCATTATTTGCACCATATTGAGTCTATTCTGCACTTAGAGTATGCATAAACCAATGTATATATGCACATGTTTATTTCTTTAGCATGCACAATCTACTTGCACTTGCAAATAAATTAAAAAAAGGATGACATCCAATTTAAAAAGCAGATATCAAAAATTCTGAAGAACCTCATCATCGTCTTCCTCTTACCTACCTTTTGCACCATGATTTTTGGAACAATGCACTTATAGTATGCATGGTAGGGTCTCACTACATGAACTTGCATCAAGGCACGTTTTGAGCTTTACCCATGCACTTTGAGTGATGGAAAGGACTTCTGTATGAAATATATGAAAGTGAGCGCACATGCTTCATCTACAAATGCCTAATACCTTATCTTTTGCACCATATTTTTAAACCATGCATTTCCAAAGTATGCAATTGATAGGGCTACATTATATGGCATTGCATAAGCACATTTTTCATTTACCCATGCACTTTGAGTGATTATAAGGATTGATGTATATACACATTGATATGTATGTGAGTGAGAGCACATGCTTCGTCTACAAATGCCAATTACCTTATCTTTTGCACCATACTTTTAACCATGCATTTCCACAGTATGCAATTGATAGGGCTACATTATATGGCCTTGCATAGGCACATTTTTTATTTACCCATGCACTTTGAGTGATGGAAAGGACTTATGTATATACACATGAAATGTATGAAAGTGAGAGCACATGCCTCATCAACAAATGCCAAATACCTTATCTTTTGCACCATATTTTAAACATGCATTTCCAAAGTATGCAATTGATAGGGCTACATTATATGGCCATGCATAGGCACAATTTTTTATCTTCCCATGCACTTGACAGATAATTTCAAGATTCAATGTTCCTATGAAATGTCAGTTTACCTTTGAAGTAGAAAGAAGATTAAGATTGGCCCATCGAGGACGATGTGCAGGTTTAGTAGGGGCGAATGTCGTAGAGATTTACATCTCTATAGAACCTTGAAGCTGACAGAAAATATCCATGAACCCATATTCATCCATGTGAACTTCAAACCTTAAAACTTGTAGTGTGAAAACATTACATGTGAAACCCAATCATAAAGTTCTGATGTGCACCATGTAAGTAATCTCAAATTGTAAAGATCCCCATATGTACCATTGTATAAACATTCAACCCATGTGAACCCCCGCTTGGTTGTTCCATGTGAACCCTCCACTTATAATTTTCTAGTGTGAAACCATATATTATGAATCAAAAGAGTTAAAGCATTAAAATAAAACAAAAAAATATAAAACAAAAACAATGAAAACGTAAATCGTAAAATAAAATAAAAAGATCAACGTAAAATCAAAAGCATTACCCGATATTTTTGCAAAGTACGATCGCATAAGATTTATGCGTTTGGTGGATACATCGTTATGCTTTTGATTTGGGATCGTTAGCTTTATTGAAAAGCAATCGCGAGGGACAAATACTATATAAAGAGGCACTTATCTCATAGTCAAATCATCATCTTGTGATACAAGGAACGTTCCCTAGCGTTGAAGTTTGGAGGAGCTTGAGGCATCCAAGATTTGAGCTAATCTTATGAAGAGTTAGCATTGAAGTTTCGAGGAGATGAAGACATGGAGGAGTTGAAGGACATGGAGGCTACATACATATGTTGAAGGAAGGACATGGAGGTTCTGTTTTATGACAAAGAGGCTCTACGCACGTGATGAAATTATGAATCAACATTATGAACCAACTTTATGATCTATGATTAATTGGTAACTTGTATCTTTTTTATTATTTTCATGACAATCGTATGAAATTTTATTATGAATCAAAGTTTTTTCTCCTATCATGTGATGATCTCATCAATTATTTTGAGTTTTTAATATTCTCTTTGAGTCTCCTTTCCACTACCTGAGTTTGCTTGAAGCACCCTGCGTGCGCCGTTGGACTTTGCGGTTGAATTGATCCACCAACCGTGCGCCATCTTCTCGACAACGGCCTTTGGAGTTCTCTTCTTTTCTTTGTCAGCCTCTTGAATACTTTCTTGAACTTCATCTGTCTTTTGAACAGGTTCTGGTTCTTTCTCTTTTTCTTTAGTCAGTTCCTGAATTTTAGTTGGCCTAGCTGGCCTCTTTCCCTCTCTTATCTCCTTCTTCTTTGCCTCTGCCTGAGTAGCAACAGGCACTTTGAATTGTACTTTCTTTTCAGGCTCTTTAGATTTCTCTTCAGCCTCTTGGCTTTGTTTCCTAGTCACTCTCCTTTCTGGCTCAGTCTCTTCCTGACTCTCATCCCTTTTCCTCTTTTCTTCCACATTTGCTATATGTGAATAGACCGAGGATTCTTCAACAGGAGACTTCCAGGCAGTCTTCAGCATGATCGCATCCCTAGCCTTCACTAAAGCCTCAATGGAATAATTTCTTTGGGGTCGAGGTCTAGCACTTTTTCATCTTCCTCCTCAAAAGGTTCTAATCGTGCGGCTGATGTACTTGCATTATTGCCACATAAATTTTCATACAATTTCTTCATTCCCCCCTTTCCCCAATTCACAGGTAGAGGAAGACGGGTCCTGGAGTCACATAGCTTCTTATCGATGTCTATCACTAGTTGATGCTCTTTTGCTAGCTTAAGCTCTTCACAAGCATATGAAAAATGTTCTTGTGCGTCGCACCATACATCTCTTTGCCCCTCCAAACCCACCAGTCGCTCGTCTCTCAAAAGGGCCAGTGTTTCTTTGGAATGTAGGCTGCACTGGTGGTGCAGGTATCTGTTGGGCAACAGGCTGCACTGGAGGTGCAGGCTGAGGCATCACATAACCTTGGATATTTGGAATGGGCATAGTACCTCTCTATAATGTATCTGCATAACTCGTACTCGCCTGAGGAGGAGTGGGGTCCTGATACCCCATAGAATAAACTTTATTGTGAATACTCGCCATTTCTTTTGACATAGACGCTTGCATCGTAATAAGATTCTCTATCTGTCGATTGAGAATCTCAACCTGTAGCTCCATTGGCGATCGGGAAGTGGATGCAACATTAGCAAAAGCCAATGTTGTAGGCACGTTCGGGATTGTTGGAAGTGGAGCCTCCCTAGGCGGTTGTGGAGCTACCACTGCAGGTCTATCATATAACACCGCCTGGCGTTGCCTCATCTGGGCAACTACTTCCACTTCTCTCCTCACTACTGCCCAATCCTCAGTCAATCTAAATCTCTTCCCAAGCTCTTCAATCCTCCTTTCGACCTCAGTCCTGTCTTCAGGACTTAAGATCGTAAGGAAAGATATAACTAGATCAGGTTTCAAAGCATCTAAATCGGCCTGTGGAAGTTGGTCATATCTTCTCAAGAACTCATTCAAAAGTTGAGTGAGGGATGCAGTGGGCTTTGGAGAGCTTATCCACTGCAAGAACCCTTCTCTGCTGTGTTGGGAAAAGTCTTCCAGATAAAAGAGTTTATGCAATTCCTTTCTGAACTCAACCCAAGGCTTTGCTATATGTGCAGTAATAGAGGCTAAAATAGATCCTGATACTACCCGTGTGAAGTAATGTGTAAACACATCCTTGGGTAGACCATAAATTCGTGCTTGTTCCTCAAAAACATCCAAATATTCGGTTACGTTCAAGCCTGTAAACTTCCCTTTTTCTCTCAATACTGCTTGAACTACGCGAGCCCCCTGTTTCTCTATTACCAACTCCTTGAATATATCCTCCATCTCTCTTCTCTGTTCTATCCTAGATCGTAGCACAAGGTCCAGTGTAAGTGGCTCAATTATCTCTCTAAGCTCAGAGTAGAGATCAAAGAAGAGGCTCGATGAGTCACGAGCCAGGAGGTAAAGGTCAGTCTAAGCTCTCTGATTTGCCTAGGCCAAAGTCTAGTCGAATTGTCCTCTCTTCGATTCCCAAGATTTCAATGTATTTTCTAACGTTCTGTCTAAGCTAGAAAATCAGCAAATCCCTAATCTAAGCGGGGAAAAAAATGCACACACGTATGGACTAAACTAATGCAAAGTGTGGATGCTCAAACTCAAGCAGCAAGAAAATCTTTCTGTTTCAGCAGTGTATGTGAAGCAATGCAAAATTTCAAATAACTTGAAATGCTAGTACCTGGAATCTCTGTCCGATGCCGAGGTTCTCGTCTATCTTCTCGAGGAGTGGGTGGCGTGCCGAGGATCACCGGGCAACCGCCTTGCTTCACGTCGGGTTCAGGTGTCGGGAAGAAGGAGGTCGGGCAGGAAAGCCGGCCCCGGGGTTGGATCAGGCCCCTCTCTGGTGCACCGTTCCCGCTGTCCTGCGAGCGGCGTCTGCGCGCTGGGCGCCTCGCCTGTGCTCTCTGGAGCGTGCGCGATCCTCGTAGGGTCCCTTGCCCCTCGGAAGTGTCGAGACGTGTGTGCGTACGCGTGGGACCGTGGGCGTCGGAAAGAGATGATCGGATATCGCAGTGATACACGGAATGCAGATGAAGCCCAATGATACAACGGAAATGAAACTGAAGCCTCCAATCAAATGAATGATACAAAAATAGGCCGCTACAGTGCGGGCCGATGGTACAATAAAACCGCTACAGTGGCCCACGGGATTCCGCTTCGGTCTTCATGGTCCAAGCTTTTCTTCAGGTCTTCGGTCCGCTCTATACTTCAGGTACCCTTAGCAATGGCCTTCCTTCTCTTTACTTTAGATAATCAGAAACTGCATAAACCTGAAGGAGACGATCCACAAGGGCAATCCACAGGATGGGGTAAACATGTTAGTACACTTTTTGAAAAGAGAAAAAATATGACAGTCATAAAAACAACCTCTTTGCCATGAAAAAATGCTTTCTAAATAATTAATACTATTAACTCTTCCTACTTGCACAGTTCTATTCTCAATTAATCCATTGCAAAGTAGTATATTCATTGACATTAGGTAACCTTGCTAAACATTGAAGATTGCACTTTTGCTTATGATTTCTCAACACACCTTCTACATCACGTAGGTGGCAATAATATTGTTATTACAAGGGAATATGTCATTGTAATGTATATGTAAGGCCATCGTTAATCACCTTTTAAAGAAGTTTGATATGTAAAGCCTTTAAGATATGGACAAAAATAGTTTGAATTAAGGTTTACATTGAAATCATCACGTTGGTTTTCAAACAATCCATTCATGAAGCGACTGCTGACATTTGTGCCTTCTTTCTCTCTCTCGAAACCGACTTAGTCTCTACATACCGACCTTTGAGCTTTGCAATCTCTCTCTCTCTCTCGTCATGATTCGAGTGCGCGGCCAAACTTTCTCCTGCCTCCACATTCTTACCGCTGCGCGCGTCAACAATAGACAACGCGAGGAGGATAAACACAGATTGAAAATTTTTCTCATGCCCATCAGACAGGAGAAGAAGTAGTCCTTCCCAATCGACGTCAAGAGCCCCTTTGTAATCCTAAGAAACAATCACTGTAATTTGTGGAAAATCAAGCTCCTCCGTATGTACTCAAAGCCTAGACTTGATTTGATCACTTCCCTTGATGATTTTGTTAACTCTGTCCTCTTATGAGACCTCCCTTACTAGTCGGGATTATGCTCTCATTTAGTTGACTTGGGCACCCTCGTGGGCCTGATGTAAGCTTGTAACTTTTGTCTAGCATCAATTTTATTTTTCCTGTTTTTATCAAAAAAAAAAACAATAGACAACGCCACCCATCTGTTTCGTCCAGTTATCCAGCGCCATCTCCGCCTCCAGTTAGCGTGAAGACCTCGCCCAATTCTCTATGTGCTATCACGTGATCCAACCACGGACTTTACCGACAGCACCTAAATCTCTCTCTATCCGAGCATTCTACAGCAGTCAGTGATCCATATTCTCTCGACATGGTCAAATAGCAAGAGCAGCGCCCGATTTTCTCTCTCCGTGTGATGGGCACAAGCCGATAGCGCCATCCTCTTCTCTATCCATAAATCTCTCTCTGCCGCTACGTTCGGGCATCCGCAGCCATCTCCGAAATCTGGATATCTATTTCTGTACCCAGTAGCACTCCTCAACACACACAGCGACTCACGAGCCATGATGGTAGCGCATCCCGCTTCTCTCTGCAAACCCCACACAGGACATCTCTCTCTCTTGCGAACACCGTTAGGACCCCTCTCTCTCTAAATTCTTGTGCCCCGTCAGAGTAGCTTAGCGCCATCGTCGAAGAACCTCTCTCACTTCCGTCATAACAGACAACAGGCCTACCTATCCTCTCATGGCTCTGAATTTGATTATTCCAAAACTAACTTCATTTTAATCCCTTTAGTGCAACAAAAAAGATGGAACTACAACACTGGAGTCACACACGAAAAAGAAATAGAGTTTCGTATACCTATGGCAAGTGAAAACTCTTCCCTCTCCGTCTCTCTCTCATGGGCATGGTGATGAAGAGTAAAACAAGAACATGACCAAGCAAGAATAGATAAGGAGGATACCTAGAGGAGACGATCCACAAGGGCAATCCACAGGATGGGGAAGAAATAAATGAGTTTGGACTTATTTATAGACGCCTCCCTAGGACTTTCTTCTAGAACGTTCTAACCTCCTCAATGAACTTTCCACTTTCGGCAGTCTTTTAATTTTTCCCTAAACCAAGGTTTCGATTTCACACTGGATGTTCGCAATTTAATTGGTTTTTAGGGTTTGACCTACAGAAACTGCCATTTCCAAGGGTCCAACCTCGGGTTTTTGGTCGGGAAAATGAGGGTTTTGATCACAATTAACTCAAACACATTAATCCAAGGGTTTATTTACAATTTGAACCTAAACTCCAAGGGTTTCCAAGGGTTCAAGTCTGATTTTCATGGGGTAAACCCACATTTTTAGGGGTTTTGAAGGGTCAAACCTAGGTTTTGATGGGTCTAATGTCTGTTGTTTATATACACGGGTCTAACACACATCTCAAACTTGTTTTCGCATCGCACAATCAATTAATTCGGCCAAAATATGTACAAAATATACCACTCTCTCGATCAAAACATCACACAAAAACTCAAAAACAATGAACTTTTGAAAAAAAGTCAGTGCACACTCCCTACGGGATTTCATCCCGACAACGGAGCCATGGAAAAACCTTTACTATGTATCCTCATGAGATTGGTTGTGTAGATCCTAAGCTAGTTGCACCCATGATAATCTTTACTATTCCACATATTCCATGGAATCTTCACCCTATACCAGTTCCAAAGGCTCACTTACCTGAGCTAATGAAACTACCTAAGGAGAAGATAAACATGACAATTTTAGAGCCATCTTTTGCACCTTACTCAAATAGATGGTTCACTGTGCCTAAAAAGAATGGGAAACTACGTTTTATTCAAGATCTCTAACCCGTCAATAAAGTCACCATAAGGAATGTAGGAACAGGACCCATTGTAGATGAGTTTGCTGAATCATTTTCAGGACATTCTATCTATTCAATGGGTGATTTATATTCTGGATATGACCAATTCCAGTTAGCAATTGACAGTTGTGACATAACCACAATGAAAACTCCTTTAGGCTTAGTGCGAATGTGTACTTTACCTCAAGGAGCGATTAATTCTGTGGCTCATATGATGAGTGCTATGAATATGGTCTTACATGATTTTATCCCTCATATAACTATGCCATTCATTGATGACATTCCAATTAAAGGGAGTGAGGAACATGCAAAGGACATTACTTTAGATTCATCTGGATGTCGTAAATTTGTTCTTGACCATATCTCTGATTGTGAAAGAATATTTCAACAATTTGAAGAGGTAGGTCTCACATTTTCCATAGAGAAATCTGTTTTTGGTGTCAACGAGGTGCTTATTGTTGGACATTTATGTGGCCATTATGGTCGAAAGCCATACCCACAAAAAGTTGATGCCATTAGCAAGATTTCTGAAACATGTAACAACGTGAGTGAGGTACGTAGATTTCTTGGTGCTTGCATCTTTTATGTTATTTGGGTCTAATAAAGAATGTGAACTTAATTGACTATGTTCCACATATATACGACTATGAGCAATTTCATGAATCTGAGTATGAAAATGAATGGAGAGACATAGGAAAGTATCTGAGTACACTACAACCATTACCTAACTGGACTATGAATAGATTCCGTAACATTAGGAAATGAGCTTATAACTTTTTCCTATGTAATGGTTATCTTTGGAGACATGCTAAGGGTAAGGTTAAGAATCCACAACGAGTCCTAGGAAAACGAGGTCTTCAATTGCAAGTAATGAAGGAAATGCATGAGACATTATGGGCAGGTCATAAAGGATTTTTTGGAGCATATGAAAAAATTAAAAGTACCTATTATTGGCCTAGGATGTATGTTGACATTAGTAGCTATGTTTCTACATGTTCTACTTGTCAACTTCATTCATCAGTCAAACATAGAGATCTGTTGCATCCTACTTATCCACCTTGTATTCACGACAAGTGGGTAGTAGATCTTGTAACTATGCCTAAAGGTATTGACAAAATGCGTTACATTGTACTTGCAAGAGAAGACTTAACTAATCATGTAGAGGGACGTGCACTACGATCTAAGACCACTTACAATGTTTGCAAATTCTTGCTTGAAGATGTCATAAGTCGCTTTGGGTACATAGAGAAAGTAGTTGCCATCGTGGAGAGTTAAATGCGAGAGAAGCTAAAGAGTTCTTTGAGCGTCACGATATTCGTTTGTCTCTCACTACTGCATATAACCCAGAGGCCAATGGTAAAATAGAGAGAGGGCATCCACCTATTGTGAAAGCCATATCTAAAGCATGTAACGGTGATATCAAACAATGGCCTAAATTCTTACCTTTTGCACTTTGGGCAGATAGAATGACATGCACACGTACTACTGGATATATGCTTGCTGAACTCATGTACTGTCAAAAACCATTGTTTCCAATTCAGTCTCATATTTCTGCATGGACAAATTTGCCTTGGTCTGAAAACATGTCTACTGATGATTTTTTGAGTTTGCGTATTAAATAGTTAGAACAAGGTAAATTAAGACTTGATGATGCTGTTGAAAAATTAAGAGAATCTAGAATGAAGAACAAGCATTATTTTGATAAAACTCATCGATTGCGTCCTAAGCCAATTGAAGTAGGAGATTGGGTGCTCATTTATGATAGTACATTTGACTCTCAATATGATGCACTCAAAAAGCTCACTCAACGGTGGTTTGGGCCATACATTGTATCAAAAGTCAACAACAATGGTACGTATGCTCTTTGTGAATTAAATGGTGTTGCACTAAAAACTTTGATTGCAGGTAAAAGGATAAAGCTATTCAAGAAACGTGATAATGATGAGTACATTTTGGATGAGGACATTGAAGAAGATGACAACAATGAGGCCGATTCATAAACAGGAGTATCCATGTTATAAAAATAAAAAAAAAGGAAGAAAATATATATATATATATAAATATCATTTCAAGTTCATGTTGCTTTGTTTTTTTTTTCAAGTTCATTCTATTTTTTTTCCATTCTTGTTTCATGCATGTTTGTTTTCAGTCTTTGCATTGCATTGCATATCCACATGACTTGAGTAAAAAAAAAGGGGGCAAATGATGATTTCTCTACTTGTGTAAAATGGTATCTTAAGTAGTAATTTATCTACTAAGAAATCGGTTATAATCTCGGATTATGGAAAGATAGGACATGTAGATTTAGAGGTTTATTTTGGTGATATGAATTTCATATATAAACATGTATATGTATCCTGTATCGAAAGCATAATTGTTGAAATCCTAGCTCCTACTACTGCATGTTTTTACATCCTTAGTCCATCTCACAACACTTGTATCGGAGTTTAAATGACTGTTCTCCGTCATAAAAAATGGTTGTATCTTGTATCGGGGTTTAATTTTTCCCTGTCATAAAAAAAAAACAAAAAAAAAGCTACATGTTACCATGAAGTTTACACTTTCTTCCACCCCAGAAAAGTGATCGTAACCATAAAGTTGCCGAATCATCATCATCATCATCAAAAAAAAAAAAGAAAAAAAAGAGGAAGCCAAAGGAGGATAAAGAGGCATAATAGAAAAAATCACGGGCTATATAGGCAGATTTATGCATTAGTGCAGTTTAGTTAGATTTCCTTGCATGTTATTAGAAAAAGAGCATATTCATATTTATGTAGGAAAGGAGTTGATCTAGAATAATCTAAAGATGAAAGATGTCTCTTGAAAATCCTAAATCTTTGTTTATAATCGTATTTAAGGTAGATTGCTTTATGAAAAAGGTACAAATTTTTTTCAAGATTAGAGGAACTGATGCTTAAAACGACTCAATACATCCACTTCCACTTCATATTGATGCTTGTTTATTTTCTTTCTTGTTGTCAATGTTGCTTGTTCATTTGCATATATGTTGCCTATTTGTTCATGCATATTCATGTTGCGTGTTTCAATTCTTTCTTTCATGCAAATTTTGCTTCATGTCACATTGCCTACTCATTCATAACAATGTTGCATGATCATTTATAGAAATGTTACCTATTTATTTATGCATATTCATGTTGCCTGTTTTAATTTTTCCTTTCATACATATGTTGCTTGATATCATGTTCCCTTCTCATTCATGCATACCATAAATCTCTCCTTCCTGTTGCCTATTTTCCTTTAAAAGAATATGATGCTTGTGTTGGATGTGTGTAGAAGTGCGAGAGACACACAAGAAGCACACACAAGGAGCACAAACGCAGCAAGACACACGGAGAAGACGATGGATGGAATAGCTCTCTCTATTGATCGATGAACTGAACTGAAGTAAGAGCTGAATAATATCCCTAAGTACAAAGTACCACCACATATGTTGCTCTAGCACAATGGTGAGAACCACGTTAAGAAGCTTCACCTCCTTAATGTCAATCCGTGGGAGAGGTAGGAGTGATATGAAGATCGTGAATGTGAGATGATGTGAGAGTGAAGGTGAGAAGCACAAAGATGCACACACACATACACACACACAATGAAGAGACAAGCAAGACACAATGGAAGGTGGAATTTAGCTCTATTACTCAAGAATACTCTTACAAGCTCAAAAGAACTCTAATCTCCAACAAGCTACAATGAACCAACCTCAAAAATGAGCTCTCTAGCTCTTTTTATAGTTTCTAGACTAGTTTTGACCGGTTTCACATCTAGTGACCGGCCTAGTTAAAAAATAGGTCCTAGATGCTATTTGGAAGGGTAAACGATGTCTAAAAATAACGAAAATTGGTACGAGTATTCTACCTAAGCTCCTCAAGCTCGAGGACTCCTCGGCTTGCACAAAATGGAGCTATGGATTGCAAAAATGGGATTTTGTCTATATTACATATGTTACAAGAGTGATGAAAATCACTGTTGGATGTTTGAAGAAGTAATAAAAAATATAATTGTTTTGAAAAAATGATCCGACTGGCTCCCTGCTTCGTCTTCACATGCTTCCGTGGCGTCTGTGCCTCTGACTGCTTCCAACACCCCCCTCCCTCTCGCTTCTGTCGTCCCTGACAGAACCTTGTTGTGAGGTCGGCCGGATGTAATTCTGTAGGAGGTCTTGAGCGAGGGTGTGCTCTGATACACGAATACCTCGGGCTAGATCAGCCTCGAGTTTCTCCCAGTCGATAGGTTGCGGCTCGTCTGGTGGTGGGAGCTGATAGTGTGTGGAGTACACCATTCGTTCACAGGTGAATAATTGCAATAAATGTGTCGGCCTGCTTATGAATACTTCTGAATGGTACTCCCAAAAACCGGTGGTGAACATTTCTTCGAATGTTTGCTTGTAACAGGCCGGTAGATATTTGATCCTGCAGTGCCAGGCGTAACACACCCGGAGCGATGGCGTTGTGCTCATATCATAGACTAAATCCCAATTGCCATGCTCAAAGCCCGGGGTGTTGACATGGGGAGCCTTGATGCGCCGGAAGACTTTAAAGACCATCTGCATCATGTCAAAGATTTTGACAGTCATTTGCGCGGCTATATCATCCATAGGTTTTAATCGAGGGAGCCAGTGGCGGATCGTCGCTATCATATAGCCAACTGTGGGTAACGCGACTGGTGGCTTGAAATAGGGGTAGTTCAGCCAGTCTTGGCACTGCTTATTGTTCTGTAGCTTTATAGCGAAGGCAGTCCAAGAGCGGCGTCGTGGTACTGGTCCCCAGCACGGATTAAATTTTAAGTGAAGAGGCGCTTTTACCCACGTGCTCATCATCTCTGGATAATTTTGCAGTAAATCTTTGCGCCAGTCTGGTTGGAGGATTTCACCTCTCTGCGCCCTTGGTGGCAAGTCCGCTGGCTCGAATTGAGTTGCATGCGTCGGTTTCATGCCGGTTTCTTTCTCTATGGTTAATTGATATTCTGCCATTAACATAAAGTATGGTTTATACTGAAGCTCATGCCCGGATATGTATCTTCGCGGGGCCATGTGAGCAAAGAATGGTGATTGTAAAATTTTTTCTTCAATTATGGCCATGGCATGTAGCTGTGCCTCTACTCTGGCCGAGTGTGTTGTTCCGAGTTCTTCTACTGTCTTCATCCACGCGGGGGTAGGTAGTTCGTAGGTCATCTGGCCTTCGGCCGTGACGCGTCCGCCTGGGATGGGTATCGGTTCATAAGCCTCTTCGAAGGTCTCCTCCACCGGGATAGTGACAGTCTCTTCCTCAGCTGGTAGCTCAGGTGGGGAGTCTGGCCTTGGTGGTGCTTCATAGATGGCAATCCTAGATTCAAGGTTTGTTACCTGGGCCCGGAGTGCGTTGAGTTCCTCTAAAACTTCAGGGGCAGGGTCCACAGGTGCTGGTACTTCCGCTGCTACTGGTACCTGTTGTGTTGCAGGTTCTCTGAGTTGTAGCTGTTTGTGATCTTCCTTTAACTTTTGATACTCTTCGTTCATACGGTCATAGTCCTCGAGCAATCTAACATGGTCGTCTAGCAACATCCGCATCGACTCAGATGGGATGGCCTTGAATCTGCTCGGACTTAGTGGCTTGTCTGGATGATCTAAAGCCGCCTCCAAGTTCTCTCTGTTCTGCTCTTGGAGTCGCTGGTTCTCCTCTTTAGCTGCGGCTAAATGTCTTCTTAATAAGCCCATATTTCTAGTAAGCGTTGCATTGCGGACAGTCTGGGCTCTAAGTAGGTTATCTAAATCTGCGGTGGCCTCTTTGCTTTTTTCCTCACTTTCTATTTCTAACTTGTGATAAGCCTCGCGTAACTCTTGGTACCGGCTGTTCAGTGAGGCGTTCTCAATTGACAACAAATTAAGCTGCGTTTGTAAGTCGTTCGTCGTTTTCTGCAGCTGTTGATAATTGGTGCCGAGTGATGCAAACTCATCTCGGACTTGCGTCATACATGCGAACATGTGTTGAAATGCTGTGTCTACGGTGGGCGATAGCAGTAGTGAAGTGCTAAATGAGGATGCAGTGATGGTAGATGCAGTGGGAATGGGAATCGGGGTTGGGACTGTGGATGCAGTGGTGATTGTGGAAAATTGTGAAGTGCCTAAATATGAGGGTGTTGTGAGTGTAGTGGGTGGTGGTGAGGTGGGTGGTGATATGTCCATGCCATTGGACGTGTTTAATGTTGTGACTGTGAAAAGTGGTGTGATTGGGGGTGGTTGCGTAGGTGTGAATACGGGATTTACAAACGTAGAGTAGTTTACAGGGGGGATGGTGGGAATAGTTTGGTGAAACGGGGAAATAGGGGTTATGGCAGGTTGGGGAGGTGAGACTGGTGAGAAGGTTAGTGGGGTTAGGAAGGGGAATGGGGGTCTTAGAGGTGGGGGAAACGCTGGGAAGGATGAAGGGGTGAAGGGGTTAACATACGGATGCAGAGGGTTGGGTGTGGGTCTGGTGGTATGAATGGGTAAGGAAGAGGTTGGGGCTATATTGCTTTGTACAGGTGTGGATGTGGGGAAAGCAGGTGGGTGTGCGGGTGATACAGGATGGGTTGGTGAAAGATGAGGTGAAAGAGGAGTTGAAGGGGTGGAGGTTATTTCGAGGATTGTAGTGGTATGTACAATGGTGGTACGGGGTGGCGAATCTACAAGAATGGTTTCTGCGGTTACTGAACGTTCGGGGGCGAGGCGTGCCTCCCTGGCTTGTGCTGAAGATTGGGCTCCTGTTGGTACACGAATATACTCCCCAGGTTTTGAGAGTAGTCGCACTCGGCGGGGATCAAACTGTGGTAGTTGCTTTCTTTGTAAAAACCTGAGTGCTTCATGGGAGCCTACTGATTGGACTAACTCCCTGAACCCTCTAATATATGCGTCTTCAAATCCTCCGGAGATGAGTTCCTGTTCAATTAATGCCTGGCTCTCCTCTTCCGTTAACTTCTTTCGTGCCCAGACTTTCTCCATGGTACGATATAATTTCTTTATGGCCAATGTATACGCTGCGGCTTCGAAAGTTTCATCTTCATATGTGCTGGTGTCGCCGTGTGTGTCAGTCTGTTGGCCTTGGCCCTCTGTCTGTTCCTCTTGTGAGCCCTGGCTGGCCTCATCGTCGCCTTGATCGTCGTCTGTTTCAGTTCTTTCTTCTTCAGAGCCCGACACAGCTTGTCCCTGTGGCAAGTCTCGCGGCGTAGTGGGGTAGCTGGGGCGCTCATATTCCTGGGAGAACAGTGGTGCTTCTGAATATTGGAACTCGTTTGAGAATGCATCAGGCATCTCAAAATCAAATGTCGTGTTTATGGGGTCGGTCTCCATATGTGGTATCGGGAAAGAAAACGCTTCCGCACCAATGGTGGTGGGAGCTTCTGCGGTTGTGGTTGGGGGTTCTGTGGTGGTAGCTGCCTGAGGTGCAGCGGTACTAGTGGTGGCCTCTGTAATCACCGGTCTGGACAACCGTATGCGAATAGGTTGTACCGTGGGCTCAGCTTCTGTCTGTGGTCGCTCGGGAGAGGGTTGTGGTGACGGCGACTCTGGCACTTGGAGGCAAGGGATGGTGCCTCGCATGCGCTTACCAGCCCGTGTCCTACTGGGCTTCCTAGCTTTCTTCGCTGTGCTCTTGAATGCCTTCAATTCCTCTCCTGTTAATGCACGCTCGATGGGCAAGTCATAAGCCAAACACATATACACAATTCTTGTGAGGGCACAACATCCGTTAAGCACTTTTTTACGCTCCCATCTGTGCTGTGCCAGGTACATCTGATCTATGATCCAGCTAGCCAGATCAACTGTTTGAGGTCCCGTACATGCCAAATATAATCCAAACCATATTCTTTTGTGTGGCATGGTAAACCTGTCCTGAGCTGGAAAGGCAAAATGTTGCATGCATATTCTTAGGGGCTTTGACAACTCAGGTGTGATGGCCGAAATCTCTTCCCACTTCGTGACATCCCCACGTTTCATCGGTTCTGGAATCAATCTCTCTCGGTCTGTGGGAGTGTGGGTTCCATGAATCTTGATGGCTGCTCTGATTAGGTCCTTAGAGAGATAAAATCTCTTGTAAGGTGGATCATCCACTAGGGTAGGCAAGATGAAGGTTCCTGGGATGTCCTTATTCTCTGATGCCAGTAAGGTAGTGATCAAGTAATAGCACCTATAAAAATCTGGTTTGGGTAGAGGATCACTGAAATATTCTGTGAAACCGGCTCTGGCCCAAACATGAGTTAAATCTTGGGTGTTTTGTAGGGCTTCGAATTCTCTGGAGAAAAACTGGTACTTTCCCCACGTGCGGTCATCAAAAGTCAGAGAGGATTCAAATATAAAGTCTGCGTCCGCGAGGGGTCCTGCCAGGCCCTGAAACCAATGAGAATTCCTGTGTATCTTTTCGGTGTAGCCCATAGGGGGGTTATCGATGGGCATGGGCCCTGGAAATCCCTGAAATTCCGGCGGTGGAGCAGTAGGGTGGGACTCTGCTCGTAGCACGTTGAGTGGTACTGCTGCTACACTGGGGCCTACTCCTGATGTTCCTTCGTCAGTTTGCATGGTGGCTGGTGCGCTAGTGAGAAAGATCTGCTACAAAAGATTAACACATTAGCATGGAAATTAATCATGATCCCATTAAAGTGAGACCGCAATCCCTTTCCATAACTGATGCGTAACCCGTGTAGCCAAGTGCTGTGATGTGATGGATGCAATGTTTCTTGCAGCACTAGTGCAGGTCTCTAGACACCTATACGTTTCGGATCATGCATACATTTCTTGATGAGATGAGATTACGAGTGATGTGGGATGACGGTGTGTGATTTTATACAAGGTTTAAAGGTTAGTAATTGAGTACAAGGTTGTATGTTAGTCGGGGGGTAGTTAGACAACGGGTTAGGGGAAGACGGTTGGACACGTTTCGGTATCCATTTCCTAAGGGTTCTTGGCTGGGTGGTGGATTTCTGCTGAGGGGTAAAAGGTGGTAACGGGTGTGGTGGTATCGAGGGATGAGATGGGTTATGGGGTTTATATATTACATGGCATATGGGTTGAGCTATGATACATGGTTTGGGTACCCAAATCTGCGTGGGCGTGGGTCTATGGGTAAGGTACTTCTTGGCTATCCACACTTGTCGGATGCTCGGACCTGTAGAAGAAGGTCGAGGGGATGGTGGATATCGATTCTGTTTCTGGTCTGCCTTTTGCTTGTTGATCTCTGCTTGGTTGGAGTCCTTCGGTGCTTTTTGTCTTTTAGGCACCCATATTTGTCTGGTGCCGCTTCCTTTGAGAGGCCTAAACTGCTTTCCATGTTGTTTCCTCTGATACTGTCGTCGGTCTGGGTTCCTTTGTCGCAGTTGACTCTGTTGTTGTTGAGGTTGAGAGGTCGGATGGACACTCTGCTTTGGAAAAGAAGGGAGTTCCAACACTTGCGTGACCTGCCCATTAGGAAGTGATGCCTTTTGTAACTTTAATCTAGGCCAGTCCGCAACAAGCTTGGAAGGATGAGCACCGTAGGGTGTCGTGCTCATTTGGCCGCTGATGCAACCCACCTGACCTCTGATTGTGCCCTTCTGTCCTTGCGTTTGGGTAACTGTCGCTTCTAGTTTGCAGGAAGTCCCAGGGAAGATCTCCTGTCGTCCTTCTGACTGACAACTGTCTATAGCCAAGCCCGAGTGGGTTGGTGTAGATGTAACGTGACTGGTCGGATTAAAGATCTTCCGGTCTTCCGTCGCATGCGTTTCATAGGGTCTAGGGTCACAACCGTCAAGCGTAGCGCGGTTAGGGAAGTCAAGCGGTATCACTCGCTTCTGCTCTAAGGTTCCAATCTGTAAGGAGCCTTGTCTAAGATTTAGGTCCACTGAGTGATCGTATAGCCAGTCTTGGCCAAGGATTAGGGGTTCTATCAGGTCGTCATCATGGCACACTAGTAATTTCGCTGTCATCGTCACATCCTTAATGAGGATAGGAAGGTCCACCTCACCCATGCAAGGGGTTTCCATGCCTCCTAGGCCTATGAGGTATGCCTCAATTGGCCGCATTTCTATTCCTGAATCCTTATAGTGGGACCATCTAATCGCACTAGTCGCAGCACCCGAGTCAATCAAAGCCCTGAGTTCTTGGCTATGGTTACCGTGCTCTAGCCTCACTGTAATGAATGGTCTCCTATCCACTATGCTCGGATGAGTGGTTGACTTGACTTGACACATGGCCATGGGATATCTGGGTGATGTTTTCAGATGGTTATAATGTTCTCTCCCTAGTCCTTGTCTTCTGAGCTTCATGCGCTTAATGCGTTCTATGGCTTCTGCCTGAGCTTCTGCTCGTATTCTATTTTCTTCCTCCTTACGCTTCTTTGCCAGCGTGAGTCGTCTAAGCATGTCCTCAGTAAGAGGCTCTTGATATAGCCTGACTCTACAACCACTAATGTAATTAGGCATTATATCTCCTTCTAAGGTGGCTAACTGTACTGCTCCGCTCGTCGAGAGTCTGTTAATGATCATAGGTCCATAACCTCGCTTTTCTAACTTCCGTGCGTGCTGTTTCAGCGTATACACTAGAACTAAATCTCCTTCTTTTAAGCCTTTATCTCTCACATGTGCATCAAAATATGCTTTCTGTCGCTTCTTCGCTGCGTATATTCCTGCTGCTGCCCTCAGCCTTGTTTCTCCTAATCGTTCCAAGTCCATTATTCTCGCTGATAATTCATGGCCGGTCCACTGATGTTCTTGTGCAACCTTAAGGGTCGGTATCAAGAAGTCCAAGGGAAGCACTGCATTCTGACCAAAAACCATCTGAAAGGGAGTTGCATTGAGTACGGTCTTGTAGGCCACTCGATATGCCCAAACAGCGTGGTGTAGCTGTTTGTCCCAATCTGAACGTTTGTTGTTCACGAGTTTCGTCAGTACGGTACAAAGTATCTTGTTAGTGCTTTCAGCCTGACCATTGGCCTGAGGATGATATGGTGCAGATTTCTTGTGAATCACCATAAAATCCTGTAACAAATATTCAATGACCTGATTTAGAAAGTGAGTGCCTCGATCGCTCACTAACTCTATAGGCAATCCATATCTTGTAAAGACATTTTCAAATAAGAATTTTGCAGTCGTGTGTGCATCATTCTTTTTTGTGGCTTTTGCCTCTACCCATTTCGTAAGATAATCTGTGGCAACAATAATATATTCCGCATGTGTACCTTTTGCAGGGGGGTTAATGGGTCCTACAAAGTCTATACCCCACTTAGAAAATGCACGTCCGCCCATCATGGGTTTCAATGGCATTTCATCTCTGCGAGTAGGAAACTGAGTTCTTTGGCACACGTCACATCTCTTTACATAGGTATGTGCATCCATGTGAAGAGTGGGCCACCATAATCCTGCAAAGAGGATGGCTTTGATTATCCTATCTGGTCCAAAATGACCTCCTGCAACACCTTGGTGTGCAGTCTCTAGTATTCTCATATAATCGCTCTCATGAACACATTGTCTTAGATATCCATCTCGTCCTCTTTTGTATAGATTATCGCCAATAAGTGAATAGTCGTGAGCTTCCTGCTCTAGACTGCGTTGTCGAGCTAAGGTCATTCCTTGAGGGAATGTGTTCGTCCTCAAGTAGGTCACCAATGGTTCACTCCAATCTGGTGTGAGAGACACATGATATAGTGTAGCATGTTCTAATGGTGGTCTTTCACAGCAAACATGGCATTCCTTACACAACTTGTAGACATCTGCTTCCATCGTAGGCCAATATACTCCTAATCTCTGCAGAGTCTGTAATGTTCGATGTTTTGAATGATGTTGCTTTAGTGCACCTACGTGTGCTAATTGCAACCAATTCGTATGTTCTGATTCATCTACACAATAAGCAAGAATCTTTTGATTATCTTGTTTATATATGCTTCCTGCTATTATTTGGTACCTCTGAGATTTGGTAATCTCTCCTTCTTTGATCTTTATCCTAGGACTCTTGGGTCCGTAGGTGAGAATAGGGACTAACGGCTTAGCCCATTCTGGTGCTATCTCAAGGTTAAACAAGTATGCATCTGGTAGATCATCCGCTACTCCTTGAGGAGCTTCTCCTGAGGTTAATCTTGAGAGGTGGTCAGCTCTAAGATGCGTCTTTCCTTTCCTAACTACCACTTCAAAATCATACTCCATGAGCAGTAGAAACCAACGTATCAGTCGTCCTGTGTTACAAGGTTTGTTGACTAAATATAATAGGGCTTGATGATCTGTAAAGAACTTGAATTTGTTGGCCAACAAGTAGTGCCTAAACTTCTTTACAGCGTAGATCATCCCTAATCCTTCTCGTTCCGTCGTGGTGTAATTTCTTTCTGCTGCGTTCAGTTGTCTGCTAGCGTAAGCTATGGGGAGATCTATGTTACCTTCATTCGTGGGTTGTGCTAACACACATCCTATGGCGTAATTGGATGCATCCACATGTACATGGAATGGCTTACTCCAATCTGGGGTAGTCAATATGGGTGCTGAGCACAAACGTCGTTTAAGTTCATTGAATGAATTTTCGCACTCATCTGTCCATTCAAAATTGGTCAAAAGAGAGTACAGAGGCTTGGCTATGATTGCATACATGTGTATGAATCTCCTATAATAGCCGCAATGGCCCATAAACGCCTGTACCTCCTTCACATTAGTTGGTCTAGGTAATTCTGCAATTACCTTCACCTTTTCCTCATCCGTGGAGATTCCATTTTTCGACACAATGTGTCCTAGAATTTTGCCTTGCCTGACCATGAAAACGCATTTTTCTGGGTTCAAACAAACCTGATATTCTCGACATTTGTCAAATATTTGTCTTAACTCTGGGATATGTGTCTGCCTTACATTTGAATGAGCACATAAGTCATCGACATAAACTTCCAAGTTCTTGCGTAAAAATTCCTTAAAAACATGACACATGAGTCGCTGGAAAGTAGCGGGTGCATTTGTCAAGCCAAATGGCATTACACGAAATGCAAATATGCCCCATTCTGTGGCAAAAGCCGTCTTGTGTTGGTCTTCTGGAGCAATGGCTACTTGGTTATAGCCTGAGAATCCATCAAGAAAGCTGTAAACTTCCTTGCCCGCAACTCTTTCCAATAGGTGTTCCGTGATAGGAAGAGGATAACTATCTCTAATCGTGGCGGCATTAACTTTTTTAAGGTTAATACACACACGCAATTTTCCATTCTTCTTGGGCACAACCACAATGGGGGATACCCATTCGGTATGCTCAATTTCGTAGATAAATCCTACTTCTATCAACCGATCTATCTCCTCTTTAATCTTCGCAGCGTAGTTATCATTGTACGTGTACGGTTTCTGTTTTGTCGGTTTCGCATCTGGAGTCATAGGGATTCTATGAGAACATATATCTGGGTCTACTCCTTTCAAATCTTTGTAACTCCAAGCAAAAACATCTCTATATTCGCGCAATAGGGCAACTAGCTCTTCTTCTTCTTCAGTCGTCAGATCATGCCCTATGTAGGTACATTTTTCTTCTTCTCCTTCTATGGCAACTATTATTTTTTTGGTTTTCTCTCGGTTATCATATACTTGTCCGTCCTTCTCCTTTCTATTAGGCATTCGTACCATGATTCTTCTATCTTTGATTTCATATTTCTTGAAGTTCTCGGGTACTTCAAATAAAGATTCTTCTTTTTCCAACATGTTTTCTTTCTTCTTTCTCTTCTTGCCTTCACTCTTAGTAGTCACTTCTGTGGCTAACCTTACCTCGTTCGTAATTTCCTCGTGTCTCTGAGTGAGAGTCTCTACTTCGTAGAAATATTCTTCCTCTGATGCAAAGGGTGAGTCCATGATGATTGATTCTAAATCAAAATCGCTTGCGTCCTCAAATGCATCAGTGTTAGGTTCGCACTCTTCTAAAATTGCATCGCACATGATTGGCTCTATCGTGAAAACTGAAATGTCATAGCCATCCTCGTCACAGTGGGGTGTCCATTGTTCTTCATTGATGGCTACATCCATGGTTGCTAGGATTTCTGCCCAACCATGGGGTTCAAACTCCTCGTCAGGGAATACTACAGGTGCATAGGCTGGATCTTGAAGGGTTCGTGAATGTTGTTCCGCACCTAAGGTCCTTGCTTCTAAACGTTCTTCCTCTTGTTTGGCTACTTTACACATCCATAAATGGGTATCCTCATGCAACCAAGAAGGATCTGATTCTAATGAGTGCACGGATTCCGTCTCTACTGGTGTCTTATGGATGGTATTCCATTGTATTGGGGGTACATCTCTATGTGAATAGTCTTTAAGGTTGACTTTAGTAGTCACTCCTAAATGTTGCAAGTACAAAGAATTAGTTCCCCAATCTTGTACAATTTGCAACTGACGCATGAATGGTCGTCCCAATATCATTTCATACGCATGATTTTTAGCAAAGTCACAAATGGCGAAAGTATGCTCAAATTCTACACCACAAGTGGTGAGAGATATGCCTTCTAGTAAGCCTAACGGTTTTTCTATGTGTCCATCAGCCATTTGTAGCTTCATCCTAGTGGGTCTGAGTGCTGGCTTACCCCAACGTTTCCATAAGGCGGTAGTAGCGATAGCTACTCCGGCTCCTGAATCTAAGATGGCTTTCGTGGTGTAGCCCTGATGGGTTATTGGAAGATATGTGTTACCTTCCTCTCCTTCGCTTACGTCTCCAATCTTTTCCACGGGTATCTCTGGTACCTTCTTATGTGATCCTATCTGAGAGGGTGTGGTAGCTAGCTCAGGGAATTGATTTGCTACGTGCTTCCACGATTCTGGTTTTGCCTTTAACAGTTCCTCCAGAGTGAGATTACATTGTACTTTGGTATTCTTGATCACTTCCGTATTTCTAGGGATCACTGATTCTTCATTCCTCACTATTATCGTGGGTGCTCTCATACTAATAGACTTAGCTTCCCAAGGTCCTGTGAACTGAGGTAATTCTTGTAGAGAATTAGACTCAAATCCTGTGGGTTCACTTAGTTGTTCCACCTCTACCTCACCATATATAGAGGGGATGTCTTGGGGAAATTGTTCCTGCAAGTCGTCTATTTCTTGAATAGGAGGATGAGTTCCTTGTTCTTTTCTCCATTTCTCTTCTTGGATTTCTCTTAAAAATTCATGTGAGTACCTATGTATGGAAGACAAATTGTCTTGGCTTTCTGTATTGGGTACTCGAGACAGGGATGGTGGATTCCTTTCCTGTGTCTCTGGGATAATAGGGTTCCTATGCTGATCCTTTTTCTCTTTGCTTTCTATTAAGTGTTCTAGCCTCTCCATTAGTCCTTGAAAGTGTAGTTCTGGTTTTGCCATGTTATTCCAATTAAGATATCTAGAGGCTTCGAACAAGGCTTGTGCTAACTCTACCATCTTCATGCAAAGTTTAGTTCTCTCAATTTCTAGATCAGCTCGAGGGTAGTTTTTACTCATTTCCGTGACTTGAGGTCCCTCTTTTATTCTAGCCTGATATGCACGAAACATCATGTCTAGATCTTCCGGTATGGGTTCCGCTAAGACTGATCCTGATTTCTGAGCTGGGATTTCTTGGTTTGATTCTTGTGAAGCCAATTCTTGTATTTTGGCTCTAGATTCTCTTAGACTTCCTTCCAACTCACTTATCTTTTTACTCCATTTTCTCTTTATCCTTTCTCTAGAATCTTTCCAAGATTTTGTCTTTTTACTACTCGATTCTGCAACTTCACTTGTTCCAGCTACTTTCTCTTGATTAAGTTGGTGGTTTTGTAAGAGCGCCTGGGCTCTGGTTATAGCTTGGATAGGCACGTATGTAGGGTTGGATCCATCTGCATTGTTTACAATACCTATCACGTTGATCGATGTCACATTTGAAGTGTTAACTGGGTTCTTAGGACAATCTTTGATTATGTGTTCTTTGCCACAATCGACGCAAAAGCCTTGGATGCTATAGTACTGCGATTGCCTTGCTATTGGGGGATGTGGACAATCCTTAATGAAATGATCTCCTTGGCACCTAAAGCATGGTCCTCTAGGGCCCTGTGGTCTCTGTTGTCTCAATTGGGGCCGTGGGTTTGGGTTTGCGTACATCACATTAGTATAATCTGGCTCCCAACTAGGTTCCATTGGTGGACTATCATAATGATATGTCTCCACATGCTCTGGTGACTCCGTGTAATAGGCGGGTGGACTAGTTACATGGGTAGAGTCAAAACTGTTTGAGTTCGGGTCACTTTCGGTGATCAGGGGTGAAGAAGGCACTAAGGCCCTACTTAGGTTCTCTTCTGCAGCCGCATATTTGACTGAGATGACATTCGCTGGTGGGGGTGGCTGCTGAGCTAAGACGGGTTGAGGTCTTTGTTGAGTCTGGTATGGGTAGTTCTGAGGAGGCCTATAGTAATAAGGCTGAGCATTGTATTGGCCTTGATGCCTACCTGGCTGCTGGTATGCTTGCGGGTAGTTCTGTCTCACAGTTTGTTTATTGTATGGGCAGTCCTGAGCCGTATGATTTGTGTACCTTCTCTCAATCGTACAATATTGGCCACTAGGGTTGGCGTGAGGTTGAGGTGCATTGGGGCACATGTTTGCCAAATGATTTCCACCACAAGTGTAACAACGTACATTTGTAGGTAGCTTGGGCACCTGTTTGCTAGAAACTCCTAGTTTTTGGGCCACTTTTTCTGCTAGGTCCTCTATTGAATTAGACAGTTTTGTGGATGCTAGAGAAGAACAATCTGAGTCCTTATAGACCTTTGAGAGCTCTAATTCATCTCCTAGGTTGTCCTCAATGTCTATACATATTCTTACACACTCCTCTAGCGTTCTGGGTTCTTTCAGGTACACATAAGAGCGTAGTTTAGCACTCAACAAGCCATCCAGGAACAGTGATACTTGTTTGGCTTGTGAGGGTAGCTCTTGCATTGGACATCGCTCAACATATTGTCTGAATCTACGACCTGCCAGTCTTACTGTTTCCTGAGGGGTTTGTTTAAAGCTATGAATAAGCGAAGACGTGTCGTGTCTAACCCCACTTTTAGAGAATTCAGTAATGAATGACTCTAAAAAGTGATGGATGTCTCTAAATTGCCTTTGTTGCAGTGGTTGGAACCAAGTTAAAGCTGTATTCTTTAACGTTAGTCCAAATGCATTGTACTGCGTGAACATATCTTCAACTTGTTCTGCTCTTAATACTTGCTTGAATTCTGCAACGTGGTCATAGGGATCTCCTGTCCCATCAAAGTAATTCTTCATGGATTTTACTAATTGAGTGGGTCTCAATATTCTTGCGTGTTCACGTGGTCTAGGTAGAGGAAAATCATCTCTACCACCTGGTACTCCATGTTCTCTTTGTCTATCCGTCCTATTAGTGTTCGTGGTTGTTCTATCTCTTCCTATGGGGTGAATGAAGCTTACTTCCGGTCTCTCGTGATTTCCTTCTCTTTGATTTCCATGGGCTGAGGATGTTCCTGCCCCTTGTTGATTTGCATTCGTGTTTGTTCTAGATGGAGGGAATATCAATTCGCCTCTCCATGTGTAGGTGTTTTTAGCGCGCTCAGGCACCACAAAGACTCTTTCTGAAGTCTCATCCAGGTATACAACCTTTCCAGGTGTATCTGGGTCCTTGAATTCATAGATTGTAATGATGCCTACCTCACCAGGGTTTTCCTTTCTGTACCTCCAAAAGGCTTCATCTGTTTCTTTATTTATGAACAACTCGGTGCTCCTGTTATCTTGAGGGATCCACTCTGGGATGAGTACTCTTGTTAATACGGATTTCCCTCTAGGTGTTCTAGGTTCTTCTAACGGTTCTTTTCCTTGAAATTTCCCTTCTGTCTCTAATTGGATTGTGCCAAACTCATTAGTATCGTTTGGCTGCGTACTCAAGATATACATGGTTCCTTCTTTGTCTATGTATGCGTCTCTCTCAAACTTCACCACTGGTCTTTCCATTCCAATGGGTTGATCAGGGTTGTGCAGTTGCACCACTTGCCTCTGCAAACCATCCTCATAGATGCGAGCACCTATTGGTTGGTTCGGAGAAACTCTAGCTGCGTTCTATAGGGTCCTTCAGGTTTTTCTAGGTATGCTACATTAGACCCTCCTGCTGGTCTGTCAGTGCTAAATGCCATTTCTGATTCACTTGATTCTGAGCTCAACTCGTAGGGATAACTACTGTTCAATTGCTGAGCCCAAGATCGTGCAGTGGTCCTTACACTAGCCTCTGATGATCTAAGGCTTCGTCGGTCCGACTTACCTATATGTTTGCCTGATCTAAGGTTCATTAATTTCCTTCCTTGCTCACTCAATTACACACTTAGATCGTCACTGGCTCTTTGTGATTAATTCTTGATTCTTTTTAATTATTCTTTGGATTCTTGTCTTAATATATGCGTCAGGAATTCGACTTTCGTGATGATTTTAAGTTTTCGTTCCGTCAGACTTATGTTCTTTTCTTTAGGTTTTCGCGTCACACACACCTTTACTTGTAGTCTTAAACTTGAAAGAATTAAGTAGCTTGAACTTGAGGCGCTCCTATCGTCGTTAATCCACAACTACCGTTTAGCCTAAGCTAAAAATTGACTGAGGGGGTTGAGTAATCTTCCAACCTCGAGTCGGCTTTTCTGGTTGCTCTGATGTCCTGTTGCCCAAGAAGCCGTGCTTCCCAAGCTCTGCTGTCTCCACTGCCTTGCTTGCTTGCCTTGGATTGCCCTTGTTAGACCTGGAAAATTCCGATGTTAGACCAATTCACAAGGTGATTAAACACTTGAGTATATACACCTTTTTAGCTCCAATTTTCAATATGTGCCCCCTGACTTCCTAGTCCCAGACTAGGTGAACCTCAAATTAGCCTATCCAAAAATAGACGTATACTTTATGAAAAAAACAGTCGAGGTCACGTAGTACTCGTCACGAGCTTTCTAACGAGCTATTAAGCTCAAAAAACGGACTTCGGATGAGAAAGTTACACGCGTTCAGGCCCTGGGGGGTAAAAATTGACAATCCAATTTTCCTTCAAATATGAGCTAAGGGGTCTCCTATGAGTCTAATGGTCCAAAAATTTTCCAAAAATACCCTCAAATTTGGTCAAAAATTGAAGTCCAAAATTTGCGATGGGGGTGGGCAATCGCGATGGTCTGGGACCGTCGCGATGGTCCGAAAAAACGAACAATCGCGATGGCGCGGGTCAACGGTCAAAGTTGGACAATCGCGATGGCGCGAAAAGGTGGACCGTCGCGATGGCGTGGGATTTGGACAATCGCGATGGCCCGAGAAAGCGAACCGTCGCGATGGCTCGAAGTGAACAATCGCGATGGCGTGAGGTCGAACCGTCGCGATGGTCCAAAAAATGAACCGTCGCGATGGCGTGATCGGGCGGACAATCGCGATGGCGCGGTCAACGGTCAACGGTGGACAATCGCGATGGTCCGAAGTGAACCGTCGCGATGGTCCGCGATGCGATGGCTTGAGCCAATCGCGATGGTCTGATTTTGGGCTGTCGCGATGGTCCGAAAAAGCGAACCGTCGCGATGGTTCAACGTGACACGTGGCACTGTCGTGGCGATGGCATAGGCCAATCGCGATGGTCCGGGGTCAAATGAACCGTCGCGATGGTCCAAGTGGACCGTCGCGATGGCTCAAGTGAACCGTCGCGATGGTCCGAAAAAGCGAACCGTCGCGATGGTCCGGCCGAGCCGTCGCGATGGCGTGAGCCTATCGCGATGGTGCGACACAATCGCGATGGTCCGAGCCAATCGCGATGGTCCACCAAATGACGAATTTTTGAAATGCGAATTTGGTTCCGTGTATGCGCAAGGATCGCCTATCTAGTGGTGTGGTCGCCTACCTCAAAAACCGAAAAGTGCAGACCATCGCGATGGTCCGCCACACTCGGAAATCTCTGACAGAAAACACATTTTTTACCTTTTGGATGCTTTCCTGATGCTCTGAAGCTCTGTACCTGCAAGAAAACTCAAGAAAACACAAGTGCATACAAGCGCAAAAACTCTCTCTCGCTCTCTCGCACGCACAAATGAGGGGAAATGAGGTGAATGGGTGGATATGGTGAATTTTCTGATTTTTTTTTGGGAATGGAGATGATGATGCGATGATGAAGATGGAGTGTGGGGAAGGTGAAAAACACTAAAAATTAAGTAAAAACAACAACAAAAACTGAAATTTTTACCTTCCAACGCCACTTCTTGCTATACTCTTACCATCACACATTCGTCCTAGACTCGATCCCCGGCAACGGCGCCAAAATTTGGTGTTGCTCTAGCACAATGGTGAGAACCACGTTAAGAAGCTTCACCTCCTTAATGTCAATCCGTGGGAGAGGTAGGAGTGATATGAAGATCGTGAATGTGAGATGATGTGAGAGTGAAGGTGAGAAGCACAAAGATGCACACACACATACACACACACAATGAAGAGACAAGCAAGACACAATGGAAGGTGGAATTTAGCTCTATTACTCAAGAATACTCTTACAAGCTCAAAAGAACTCTAATCTCCAACAAGCTACAATGAACCAACCTCAAAAATGAGCTCTCTAGCTCTTTTTATAGTTTCTAGACTAGTTTTGACCGGTTTCACATCTAGTGACCGGCCTAGTTAAAAAATAGGTCCTAGATGCTATTTGGAAGGGTAAACGATGTCTAAAAATAACGAAAATTGGTACGAGTATTCTACCTAAGCTCCTCAAGCTCGAGGACTCCTCGGCTTGCACAAAATGGAGCTATGGATTGCAAAAATGGGATTTTGTCTATATTACATATGTTACAAGAGTGATGAAAATCACTGTTGGATGTTTGAAGAAGTAATAAAAAATATAATTGTTTTGAAAAAATGATCCGACTGGCTCCCTGCTTCGTCTTCACATGCTTCCGTGGCGTCTGTGCCTCTGACTGCTTCCAACAACATATGAGAGTATCAAGTATGTGGTAACATGGGGAAAAAACCTCTAGCCAGCACTAGAGTAAAAAGTGCATATGTATAGGGAAAAGGTTCACATCAAAGCTACTCGAGGAACACATAAATGTAACAAACTCCCGTGGAGCAAATGATGTGAACACATACAGGGAGTGACAGATCAGCCCCCACAAGGTAATAAGCCTAAAGCTTTGCGAAAAGCTTCAAACTTTTCCCATGGAAGAGCTTTGGTGAATATGTCTGCCACATTATCTCCTGCATGAAGGCGCTCTCTCACATAGTGATAATGCACCACAATATGTTTGGTCTGTGCATGAAACACTGGGTTTCGTGCAATAGCCAAAGCACTCTGACTATCTGTGAGAATATGTGTAGCAGCATCAATCTCCATGCAAAGATCCATCAATAGGCGTCTCAGCCATATACACTCCACTGTAGCTGTGAAAACTGCCCTGTACTGAGCTTCACAACTCGATGTCGCCACTGTAGGTTGCTTCTTACTCAACCAAGATATGCATGAGTCTCCAAGGAAAAAGCAATTACCACTAGTGGACACGCGAGTATCATAACAACCAGCCCAATCACTATCTGTAAAAGCATGCAAGCATGGCTGAACATCTCTGCCATAAAAGAGACCTAAGCTCAAAGTGCCTCGGAGATATCTAAATACACGTTTCACTACTTGCCAATGCTTAGTGCCAGGGCTATGCATGAATCGACTCAACTGGAAAACTGCATACTGTATAACCGGCCTTGTGTTGCATGCATATATAAGACATCCCACAGCTTGCTGATAAAGAGAAGTGTCAAATGCATCACTGGAATCCTCAACTGAGAACCTGAATCCTGTCTCAACTGGTGTGGAAACTGGCTTACAATCCTCAAAGTCAAAATGCTGAAGTAGTTTTTCAACATACTTTGCTTGATGCATAACAATTCCCCCCTCAACGGATACAAACTGGATGCCAAGATAGTAGCTCAAAAGACCAAGATAAGTGACATCAAAAGTATGCTGCAAATCAGCCATAAGAATGTCAAGTTTCGCATCACATGACCCAGTCAAGAGTATGCCATCAACATAAAGAACAAGCACTATAAGATCAACCCCATTTTTGCGTACATAGAGTGTGCTTTCAATCGGACTACATGTGAAGCCAAGAGCAATCAAGTGCTTATGTATTTTGTCATACCATGCACGTGGAGCTTGCTTGAGACCATACAAAGCTTTATGCAAGCGACAAACCATATGCTCTTTCCCTTTCATAGCAAATCCAGGAGGTTGCTTCACATAAACCTCTTCTTGCAATCTCCATTCAAGAAGGCTGTTTTTATGTCCAACTGATGCACTTTCCAACCTCGATGGGCAGCCAATGCAACCACCGTACGAATGGTAGTCATGCGTAAAGTAGGTGCAAAAGTTTCCTCATAGTCAATGCCATATTGTTGCACATATGCTTTGGCAACCAATCTAGCTTTGTAGCGATCAATGCTACCATCAGATTTTCTCTTAATCTTATAAACCCACTTTGTACCAATGGCATTCTTTCCTTCTAGCAATTCACATAACTCCCAAGTACCATTCCTATGTATGGAATCCATTTCTGATTGCATAGCACTCATCCATTGTGGATCATCACATGCATCTTCAAAAGAAAGTGGCTCTTCATTACATGTTGTAGCAATAAGAGAATAATCCACAAAATAAGTTGATGCATGGTGAGAGCTTGATCTTGTTCTACCAAGTAAAGGTGCACTCAATTTTCTGTCCTACAAAGTTTGTTTCAGCCACTTTGGCATAGATTGTGCACTCTTGATAGACATGCGTTCATTATGTAAAACATCTTCAATATGTACATCATGCGTGGGCTGAATTTCGTGCTCAGTTTCAGCCATATTTGGACGCAAATGTTCAGCCATATGTGGCTGAAAATTTCCAACAGTTTTGGCAATTTTTGGCTGAATTTTTTCAGCCATGTTTGGCTGAAAATTCTCTGCATTTTCAACCCTATTTGGCTGGAATTTTTTAGCCCTTTGAACCTCAGTTGGCTGGTCTACACGGCCATAGTCAAGCGCACCATTTTGGAACAAAGGCATGAGTGTATCGAACACATCTTGTGAGATAACTGTTGGCAGTTTTTTGCATTCAAGTAGAGGGAAAACTGAATTTTCAGCAAATACCACATCTCGACTCACAATAATTGTGTTCGTCAATGGATGGTACAACCGATATCCCTTACTTTCAGCACTATAACCAACAAATATACATTTCTTTGCCTTGTCATCAAGTTTGTGACGTTGTTGTGATGGCACAAGAGCATATGCCAAACAACCAAACACATGCATATGACTAACCATAGGCTTATGACCATTCCAAGCTTCATAAGGAGTGATGACTCTCAATGCTTTTGTAGGGCAGCGATTCAACACATAATTTGCACACATGACCGCTTCCATCCAAAATCTATGAGGAAGATGCTTTCCTTTAACCATACATCATGCCATTTCAAGTAGAGTTCTATTTTTACGCTCGGCAACACCATTTTGTTGAGGTGTATATGGCACCGTACATTGGTGTGAAATACCTCTTTCATGAAGAAAAGCACTAAACTCATGTGACATGTATTCACCACCACGATCCGTGCGTAGAGTCAAAAGCTTTTGTGAAGAAAAATTTTCAGCTATAGCTAAAAATGCTTTGAAGCAAGAAAATACCTCATTCTTTGCTTTCATAGGATACACCCATGTATGGCGAGTAGCATCATCAATGAAGGTAACAAATATACATGCTTCCCAAAAGATGGAGTCTTGACAGGACCACATACATCACTATGAACAAGTTGCAATTTTCTTGTAGTGTGTGTGTGACTATCTTTTGGAAAAGAAGCAGGATGCATTTTTCCAAGAATGCAACCTTCACATGCATGCTTTTCAATGGACTCAAGTGTAGGCAAGCCAATAACCATGTCCTTCTTTTGCAAGTAGAGCAAACTATTGAAGTTTAAATGACCAAAACGAGCATGCCAAAGCTCCATTTCAGCCATGGAAGAAGTATGAGCAACTAAGGCATTCCAGGCAGCCCTCTTGCATGTATCCATGCGATACAAACCATTACATAATGTACCGGACATCACGATAACATCGCCATTGCTGAAATCATGAACCATACACTTATCATCAACAAAGTGTACATGAAGTTCAGCTTTGGCAATCAACGGAACTGAAATTAAGTTCTTTTTGATACCGGGCATATACAACGCATTTTTCAAGAGAATCACACCTCCATTTGCAGCCGTAAGTTCAATTTCTCCTACTCCAATGATAGGATAAGAGGCACTGTTTGCACACACCACATGTTCTCCTTTAGGTGCATCTTTCAAAGAGGCAAAAAATCTTTTGCATGATGTTATGTGCTTTGAAGCACCACTATCAAAGAACCAATCCGAATCAGCCTCACTCACAACCATACATTTAGAATGTAAAGAAGCATCATAATGACATGTAACAACACATGCCCAAAAATCTTGAGCCATGTTAGCTTCATCATTCTTTGCATTTGCTGAATTTTCAGCAATAGACATGCCCGATTCCTTCTTCTTTTCATTGCGTTTAGCAACCTTTCTACACTCATCAATAGTATGACCAGCCTTCCGACAATATTTGCATCTCTTCTTCTTTTGCAAATCACCATCATTAGAGGAATGAGTGGAAGAGGAAGCTTGAGGCTTTGGTTTTGATGAACCAAAAGCTGAACCATACTTGCTTTTCCCCTTTTGTGAGATAACAAGTGCTTGCGTTCCTTCAATCAAACCACTCCTATTCACTCTAGATTGCTCTTCTTGCAAAAGAAGAGACATAACCTCATCAAATGCCTACATATTAGGATTTCCTTTTGCAATCAAACAAAGTGTAGTAGCAAAGCTTTGAAAAGATTCCGGTAATCCTTTCAACAATGTAGAAATGAGTGATGCATCCGGAATGATCTCATCTATGTTTGCCAATTGCTCTTTCAAGTCCTTGATGCGTGTCACATACACATCCAATGACTCATTTTCAGCCATACATACATCCTCAAGTTGCTTCCTCAAGTATGCAACACGTGCTTCATTACGCACGGCATACAAAGAAGCAAGAGTGTCCCATGCCTGTCGTGATGTAGAACATGACCGAATGTGTGGAACTATATGACGCTTCACTGAAAGCGCAATCAGAGCATGAGCTTGAGCATCTTTTCCATCCCATCTAAGCTGCTCCTGTGTAGGTGGAGAAGGAGAAACCACTGTACTCGAAGAAGAAGCTCCATCTGTGACAGTAGACTGTGAAGTAGAAGCACTTGCTGGTCTTCGATCTATATCTGCCACTATGTTCCAAAGTTGTTTTGCAACAAGAATGTGCTTCATCATGTAAGACCACATCGGATAGTTGGTCCCATCAATCTTATCTTCAGCTTGAAGCATGCCAAAAAAGTCATTGTTGCCCACCATTTCACTAAGGAACAAGAATGTGACAAAATCTTCACTTCGACGAAAACTGAAATGAGTGCTGAAATTTCAGCTCACAAACCGTCACTTTGATGGCGATTCTGACTACAAGAATGGCTTCGAAATGGGGATAAAACCCCAGCACACTTGGTGGAAATATTTCCGGGCTGCTGAAATTCACACTTCTATGTTCCGAAGTCGATTTGCACTGTTAAAGTGCACACGCGCCGCAACGCGAAAAACCAAAACTTGAGAAGAAGCTGAACCTGCTCTGATACCACTATTGGGTGTGTGTAAAAGTGTGAGAGACACACAAGAGGCACACACAAGGAGCACAAACGCAGCAAGACACACGGAGAAGACGATGGCTGGAATAGCTCTCTCTATTGATCGATGAACTGAACTGAAGTAACAGCTGAATAATATCCCTAAGTACAAAGTACCACCACATATGAGAGTATCAAGTATATGGTAATATGGGGAAAAAATATCTAGCCAGCACTAGAGTAAAAAGTGCCCATGTATAGGGAAAAGGTTCACATCAAAGCTACTCGAGGAACACATAAATGTAACAGCTTGAAACTTATGTTTCTTAGGAACACTAGAGGGGCGCTTCCGGAGGAACCGCAAGTTTAGTGGGGGCGAATGTCGTCGAGATTTTCTCTCCTCTCTTACTTGTGAAGGCCTACAAAAAACATATTTGGTGAAGGTAGCCAGAATTCCCCAAGAAGTCCAAGATGCATCAAGGATGTCGAAGGAAGCTCACATACAAAGTTTCAAAGAAATCAAGAAAGTCCATGATAGCGGTCAAAGCTGGTCAAAGTTAGGAAATTAGGGTAAAAATTTCATTGTCACCAAATTAGATGAAAATTCATATACTTGTAAAGATTGTCAAAGGCAGTCTATAGCCCAAATTTCAGCAGAAAATGGATTTTGTATCACATTGATATGCTATGTTCATTTTGTAAAAATGTAAGTTTTCTAGCTTGACCCTAGAAATTATTGTATAGAAATTTATGTTAGCCATATGTTTTGGCATGTATAAAGACCATATGTGGCTACATATTTGTACAAGTTTTCAAGGCTATCAGAGCTTCCTAGAGACCTTAATGCCACCTTGCAAGCTTCCAAATGTAGACAAACTTGTACAAGGAAGATTCAGATGGAAGTTTTTTTTGCATATTCCTGAAGGAGTTCTTTGGAAACATAGTCCTAAAAAGTTTCATCTTCATCAAGCGTATTTTGAGGGTCAAAGAGCACAAAGTCGAGTTTTCAGGATCACCGCAGTTTTCTAGTTTAAGGAAATTGAAGGGTTGAAGGGCCACCACATGGCGAAAGCTGATTGAGCCATGTTGTACGATCAAGATGAGCTCATATTCAAGGGTGGAGATGCACTTATGCTTAAAGCAAAGAGGATCCATGAGTTTTTCCATAAAAGAAGACATTTTTGACAATCAAAGATCAATAATGCAGCTTTTCTCCAAAAATAGTGGCTTATCTTATCCAAACTGATGTCAACACTGATCCGACGGTCCAGATCATTCCCAGATCCAATGGTGGAGAATGAAGGCGCCTAAATTTCACTCCTTTACACTAGATTTGATAGAAAGAACAATTCCAAGCCATTGATTTGATTAATCAAATGGTTGTAATCGAAAGTAGTGATCCTAGAGTTGAGAGTTGATTTCTCTAGATCCAAGGGCCCAAATTCATTCAAAAAACTATATAAACCCCCCTGCAAACTCCTAGAGCATCATTGTTAGGCATCCATAGGGCTCATGCTAGCTTACAGTTTCCTTGAGACGATCACCCTCGGTTGAGCGAGTGAGGATCCAAGGTGAGCTAGTATGAGTATAGTACCTAGTTTCAAATTTAAGTTAGAACTCCAATCTAGGATAGGCTCTTGAAACCAGCATCTCTATCTTGACTCACCCTTGGTGGAGGGTGTGAGTGAGTTAGAGCTGATTTTAATGAGTCTTAGACTTCTTTAGTTAGATGTTACAAGCCTAGACATACATAGGGTCACTGGAGTGGAACTCACCTTCTTACGTGTGACATTCGGTTGAACTATCATGGTTTGAGGGTCGGAACCACCTTTGATCAATAGACTGCCTAGCTTGACGTACCACGACGATCTTCTACATGTATCTTAAATCAAATCCTTTTAATTCATGTCACTTGTCACTTGTCTCTTGTCTCCTCTCTCAGTCTCTTAAGTATTTTTACATGTCTTCTATTTCTTCTATGTGTGAGAAGGCTCCGCAGTATTGCGTTGAACCAGTGAGGATGTTTCTTTGAGCTTGTGAGTAAACTCTATCATCATAATTCACTTGCATGCATATAATCCATACATACCCATACATATTGATTAGTTTCTGAAAGTGTATAAGAAGCTCCAATATTGGATCATTCTTCCTTTCGAAACTGGTTTATATGTAAGGATTCCATCTATTCACGTCATGCATACATATCATCCAAAGAAGACTATGCATATGGATTAGAATTAGGAAGTGTTTAAGAAGCTCCTTAAATGGACCATTCTTCCTTCCAAATTTGATTCGTGTGTATGGTTCTCTTTCATTCTTATCATTCATGTTCATAAATCTAACTTGCACTCCTACTTTCCCATTCCCATAATCATTTCAACATCTCTCTCTTCTCCATACTCAACATTAATTTCACTTTCATGTCCTTAAACCATCCAACGTTCATTAGCTTCATACACCCTGTGTGTGCCACGACCGGACCCGATCCACCCGGATTACGATCACCTCCACAACATCCTCTCTTGAGGCCATCGGATGACTGATCGGTGAAACGATTTCTCGAAGAAATCCATATAGAAAATATGGCAGATTGGGAAGCTCCACCCATAGCGGGTAACGAAGAGGCTTTGACCTGTTCGAAACAAAGTCTAGGGTCCACTTAAATAGACATAAGGTGGACCAGCCCACTTGCCATGAACCGGCTTGTAGGGCTTGGAAGGTCATCTCTTCATTCTCAAACACTAGAAGTACGTGAATTGCTGGTAGGAATTGACATTTGCACACAATTAGACCTTGCCGGAACCACTCCTTGCACAACTAGATTCTCACATTTTCTAGAGGGGGCCTAGGGCCAAATACTTGTCCGATCAGACAAGTTTTCATGACCTCTTCTTGCTTTGCCGCCACTGAATGTTTGCACAAAGAGACCACCGGAGCAGTAACGTCCGATGGGACGGAATCCACCACAAGGGGGCACAGAGACTGGGGGGAGCCGCATTGTTAAGGGCCAACGAGGGAAAAAGAGTTGACATAGAAGTGAAAACAAACAAAAGCTAACTTAAATGATTACTTCTTCTCTAACGTTAATCGAATTCCATGAAGCACATCACAAGCAACCTATTATGGATGAACCTTTCTCTTCGAAAGCCTTAAAAGAAGCCAATTTAAAAGAAGCAAGCACATCTCTATTTTGTACGTTGAACCCGTTAAAAATGACGATTTTAAATGAGGAGATTCCCTTCTGGCGACCCTCCAAGTAAAGCTTTAATTTATGACTGGGCCGAAAATAGCTTACTTCCTTTTAAAATCCAAAGGGTGGCGCGATCAAACCCGGTTCCCAATGAATCGCCAGACCCTCAATCGTGGTAGTTCACAATCAGTCGCATATCAGCTGACAGCGAGTCCCGGGTCCCAACCAATCCCTCAGTTGCGGTGGTTCCCAAGCAATCACGCATCAGACCCGCTTTTCAAGCAATCGTCGTTCCCAATCGATCGCTTAGTTAGATGTCAATCCCTCAGCCGCGGTGGTTCCCACGCAAATGCGCGTCAGACCCGGTTCCCAAGCAATCGCTCAGTCGTGCTGGTTCCCAATCGATCGCTTAGTTAACATTTTTTTTTTTTTTTGAGACAACAGGAAAAGAGAGTAAATTATGTAGTAAAAGTACAAAGTGCACAGGGAAGCAGAGATCCCATCAGGCAGAGGTTACAAGTTGAGGACCATGATAAATCTATCACTGGAATAACAATCTAGAAGAGATTCTCTCCACTTACAGGGAGGAAGGGACTTGGTAATAACACTTTGATCCTGGGGGCCTTGTTTGATAGACAATAGACTCTGCATACCAGAGAGATACAAAGCTTTTCTAAGGGAAAACATATAGTTCTTTTTATCATTCTTGAAGAGGGCTTGGTTCCTACTAATCCATATGTGCCACAGGATGTGTCCCCTCCATAAGTGCCATAGCACTCAATCTAATTTATTACAACAACCGAGAATGATCTCTTTAAAACCAAGTTGGGGAAGCTTTTTGATAGCCAGGATAGGGTCCAACACTTTCCAGAACTGTTTAGCATGCCAGCAATTACAAAAGAGATGGGTTAAATCCTCTTCCCTGCTGCACAGAGCACAGTTACTATTATTTATATTTGCTCTCTTAGCCCTGTTGCCAGTCCACAAGCCATTGTGAAGAATCAGCCATTCCAAGTAGGAATGCTTGATATTATAGGGGAAAGCCCAAATAACTTTGAACCTGTATCTCCATTGATTGGCAGACCAATTACACCCCCTATCTGGAGTTAAGCTTGTTAGTAATACTGAGAACAGAGCCTTTGTTGAGTTTGAAGCTTGTCCATATATCTTTGGCTACTTCAGTGAAATGAAGGTTGACAATCCTACACTCTTCAAGTTTCTTCTTCAGGAGGTTCTTCCTTTCCAGAAGGATCTGCAGACACCCAGGAGAAAAATGGGTCAGAGACAGAATATAATCATCAGATAACAACTCACCTGAGTTATAAAACCAGGCCCAGCTTTTGACACCAAGCTTAAAACATTTGTGTTCTCTAATCTCAAGATCTTTGTTATTCCACAAAGCAATCCAGCCTAACCAAGGAGATTCCTGAAGAAAAAAGTTAAGGTTAGTTGAAAACTTAGAAATAGGAGAAAAACAGAGTTTAGCTTTCATCCAAACGGACCAAAACCTGCAAGAGAGGCTACTGCCAACAGGAACAAAGGGGGTAGGGGAAATAACAATATCCCAAAGATGATTGTTAGTCCAGGCCTTGTAGTTTTTGACATGAAACTTTTGAGTGTTTCTTTTAAGCAGACAAGCCCAAATGTCACTAGAGCTTAAGGCTCTGTAAACCCATTTAGAGGCCAGGTTCTCAGCCATTTTCATAGGGCAAATAATACCCAGACCACCTTCATGTTTAGGCAGACAACAAATCTTCCAAGCCACTTTAGGAATTTTGTGATTTTGGTCATTGCCTCCCCATAAGAATCTTCTAGCCAGAGTAATAACCTGATTAAGTTGCTTCTTTGAAGGACTCCAACAAGCCAGGAAGTACACAATGGAAGGGAGGAGATAATGCTTTAAGACAAAACATCTGTGGGAAAGGGAGGCATAAACATTATACCACCTGAGCATTTTTACCTTGAATTTTTGAAGCACCCAGTCCCATCTTTGCTGCAGAGAGACATTAAAACCCATGGGAATACCCAAAAGCCTAAAAATCATACGATCCTGCAAAATGCTACAGCCAATGTCAATAATACAATTGGGGGTGATATGATTAGAGGACCAGAAACCAGTTTTGGTATGATTGATATGAGAACCACTGGCAAGACAAAAGGTTTTTAAACAGGCCAAGAAATTTTCAGCAAACTGAGGATCAGCAAGAGTACACATATTAGTATCATCTGCAAACATTTGAAGCCCAAGTTGATGATTTGAGTTGGGGATGTGTATGCCTTTGATTTTCCCATTAGTCAATTCATTATTCACAAGACAGCCAAGGGCATCACTAGAAATGGCAAACAAAAGGGGGGCCAAGGGACATCCCTGCCTAATGGATCTAGCAATCTTAAAAGGGGGGGAAAGATGACCATTAAAGGAAACTCTGGACCAAGCATTTCCAAAGAGGGTACTAACATACTTGATAAACTTTTTACCCAAGCCAATATCATGAAGAGATTGGAGGATAAAGTCCCATTCAATTCTGTCATAAGCCTTGTCAAAGTCAACCTTGAAAAAATAGTAGTCAAGCTCAGCTTCATTAGCAAATTCAAAACCTTCCCACAGAGAAATAATAGCATCCAAAATGTATCTACCCTTAATAAAACCTTTCTGCATGGGGAGAATGATAGAATTCATGATAGGGCTAAGCCTTCTAGCAAGGGCAGAGGCAAAAATTTTATAGACAGAATTGAGACAAGAAATGGGTCTCCAATTATTGAGATCTTCCTTAGGGCCCTTTTTGTGGATGAGTCTAATAACTCCCATATTCATGGCAGCAGACAAGGATCCTTTCCTAGTGGCCTCTTTCCAAATCTCCAGAAGGTAGGGAGTGATGAAGTCTTTTAGTTCTTTGAAAAGTTCGTTAGGAATACCATCAATACCAGGAGACTTACAAAATTTCATTTTATCAATGGCTTCCTTAACCTCACCAGCAGAGAGGGGCAAGTCCAGAAGAGCAGCCAGACCATGAGGGAGCGTTTTCACCCTGATAGAAGCTATATGGGCCCTGGCTCTCTGGATATCTTCCCCCCTCTTGGGAGGACTAGAGAAGACATTCTTAAAGAAAGAAGCAGTTTCATGTAAACACTCTTCCATATTCACAACAATGTCCCCATTACTTTTAGCAATTAGGGGAATGAAATCCTTACTTTTTTTTGTTTGAGCATCTCATACATATGAGTGTTGGGTCTGTCAATGTTCTTCTCCCAAAACCTTCTAGAGTTGGAAAGGGACCAGCTAGCAGCCAGGTATTCCTCACATCTGAGCTTGTGTTGTAAGTCAATGAAATCCTTACAGGGGTTATTAGAATCATACACCTTGAGAGCTTCAAGGATTTTCTCTTTCCTGAGAGTTCTAGCCTTGGACACTTTAGTTTTATAAAAGTTAAAGATATTCTGGATATCCTTAATAGAATTTTCCCAACTTTTGTAGGCAGGGATGTTCAGGGAAAAGTGCCATGAAATGGCCGACTTAATTTGGTTAATGAGCGAAGGAATCTTAAGTAATCTAGAGTCAAGGTGGGGCCATCCTGCTCTAAAGGGCGTGTGATTTCTCTTAAAGCACAGACAAAGGGGAACATGATCAGACAGCAACAAAGAGTGATCAGTATTAGCACTAATTTCCCAAAAGTTTTTACTATACGAAGAATTAACATAACATCTATCAAGTCTGGCACCAAGAGCGTTCGAGTTAGACTGCTTATTATGCCAAGTGATGCCAGTGTGCTCAGAGTGATCAATCAAGTCGAGATGATGACAAAGAGAGTACCAAGTAGACTTTTCAGAGCCATAAATGCAATCACCTTTCATGTTAAGTCTATCATTAATGTTGGTAACCATATTAAAGTCCCCAATAATGCAAATATTACCTTGAAAAAGTTTTAATTCATCCCAGCAAGCACTTCTCGTACTCCTGCAATTAGAGGCATACAGACTGACAATACAAACATCTATCGGAACATCAAGAGAAACAGCAACCCATTGCAGAGAAGGGCTTTTATAAACTCTTTTAATGAGATGAGAAATTTTTGGGTTAACACCTATGGCAGCACCACCTTTACCCTGATTATGCTCAGTGAAAAACCAGTTGAAGTGACTATCAATGATTTTCAGTTGGTGGACTAACTTGTTACCACCAATCTTAAGCTCCTGAAGACAGACCACATCGGGGGGCTTAGAAAGATTTTTTTTCCAATTGCAGATGACTTTAGCTCTAACCGGATCAGTCAATCCTTTGCTGTTAAAAGAAACAATGTTCAGAGAATCCATAAAAATGACAGAAAAAAAAGAGAAAGCCAAAGGAACTTAACATTTAGACGTTTTACTAGGTTGAAGATTAGAGTTAGAAGTTCTAATCCCATCCTTCCTCTTAGCTTTACCTTAGATTTTAACAACAATGTCGTTAACTTTACTTAGAGCAGCAGGGAGTTCAAAGTCCACCGGAACATCATTAGACATTTGAGTCATAATTTCATCATCAGCTTTATTTATCTCGTCCATTAACACATCTTCATCAAGATCTGAATACCTGATATTTTGAGACTTTTTTCTCCCTACCAACTTCCATTCATTAGCATTGCTAGGGTCTTCAAGACCTTGTTTACCTTTTGTTTCCAACAGATTACCTTCTGAGAGGTGATTGTCTGGAATATTTTCTTTGTTCGAATCATCTGGCAGACTTTCCTTGTTCGATTCATCTACATCCAAGAACGAGGGATTAGTAGCATCTAGAAGAACACTGAAAGGATTAGATAATTTCCCTGATTTTTTCCTTGGAACTTTAGGGTTGGGCTTTTTGTTATTTGAAGCGGATTGACCATTGGCATTGGTTTTATTGATGGGACCACCTCGAACATCTGAAACAGGTGCCGCTGGAACATTATTAGAGCCCGAGGGGGTGTTGTTAAGCAAAGGGCAATCCTTGATGAGGTGACCCTGTTTAAAGCACTTGAAACAAGCATTAGGAAGATTCCTATATAGGATTTGTTGTTCATGGAGAAAAAGACCATCAGAATCCTTGATCCGAATACTCTGTTTAATAGGTTTTGACAAATCTATTTCAATCATTAACTGAGGGTCCCATTTGGGGTTTATCCCTCCAGCCCTGGATTTCTGACCAAGAACTTTACCAAGCATAGCTCCTAGTTTATTAAGCCAGGGATAGAAATCAACTGGAAGATCAGGAAAATCCACCCAAATGGGGAGCTTAGTAGGCTTGGGTCCTTTAGGATTGAACCCCACATGCCATCTAAAGAAGGAAATAGGGATATTCTTGATAAGCCATTGACCTTCAGAGATAACTTTAAAAGCACTGGTAGATTCATAAAAAAAAAACAGATAATAGTTATTAGGTAGATATTGAACTTGCTTGACAAAAAGACCCCGAGGCTCCCAATTCATTTTCAACCAGTTCCTAAGGATTTCCTGGGCAGGTCTCGGCCCGTGGCAGAGACCAATAACCACTTTCTCTGTAAGCTGAGAATGCCAGTTAGAGAGGGAGTTCCTGTCAATAATGAACTCCTCCTCATCCACAGAATCCTTGTTGTCTAGGTTAAGGAAGTGAGGAGATTCATCAACAGGACTTTTACCTTTTTCCATAGCCGTATGAGGCCGAGGGGAGAGAAGCATACCTGATTCAGGGTCACGAACGATGTCGACCTGAGAATGGAGTTGCAGCGTACGTTCTGGTGAACGAGTAACTTCAGCAAATGACCGAGAAGACGAACCTTGGAAGACGATGTCTTGGAGAGACATAGTGTCCCCTGCGAGGGGGGGAAGGAGAGGGGAGCCCCCCCACAATAACCCCCAGACGCCGTGCAAGACAGACAAACAGCAGAAGAAGAACCCCCGGCGGGGAGGCCACACGACCCCAGAACCGGAAAACTGCAGAAGAAGAGCCCCCAGCGGGGAGGCCACGCGAGCGAGCCCTAGGGCATGCAGAGACTTAACTCCCCACTCGCCCCACGATCAACCCTCCTTCCAACGTTCCGAGATGTCATCACACGATCCTTAGTTAACATTATTGATAGAAGATTCTCCCTCAGAATTAGTCACGGGGTAGTCATGAATGTACACGCATTATAACATCCTCAGCCAAGAAAGTTCTCCAAACCCTCCAAGCATCTTACATTATCAAGCAATACATTTATAGAAGAGTTCAAATTTAAAGCAAGCTGGACTTGTGAGATTGTTCCAAATATTTTCTGGTTTCTCAACACACTGATTAATAAGAGATTATCCATGATTATTTCTGTAATGTCATTTTAGGTTCTTAAAAATTATGCTTTTTGAAGTTTTAATTCATAGTTCGACGTTAACATAGTATTGGCTAAGTATAAAATTGTACTTTTAAATCATATAATACATTTTTCAATACCCTTACTTTAAATACCTAATGCGTTTTGGATATTGATAAAAATGATAACAAGTTAGTCTATCGAATTGGACTTCTGTAAATATTTCTTGAAAGTCTAATTTGCTTTGTTTCATTTCGTGGAGAAATCTATGGTAATTTACATTCAAATTACAAACAAAACCAAAAGTTGGCATTGATGTGTTTGTCATCCCTAGATAGACATAGGTCTTCAATACGAAAGCTACCATTTTCTTTATTTTCAAGAGATTAAAGAAGGGTGTTAATTCTTGAAAAGAATATTTTTTTTATAATGGCAATTGATGATAAGGAGAGGGGTGATCAAGTGGCTTTGTTTGCAACTACTACCACCTCGGGAGCTCTCAAATAGAATGAACTAATGTTTCTTTTAGGAAAGAAACATTTTAATCAAGATGCAGATGTTGTGGAAGTCACCATGTGACTATGATTGCAACATTCCTGATGTCATGCATATCGAGGATGATATAATAAAATCGAAGTCAAAAGGGAGGTTCTATGAAAAAAAAAATCTTTTGGATTGATTTGGATATCTCTTGGAAATGAAACCAAGGAACAAAAAGACTCAAAGGAAGGAGTGCAACCATATAGAGGCATCAAATTAGCTAAATAAACCTACTTTAATGAGCATTTAGTGTATTTTCTGTGGAAACAAAACACATCTCCTATAGTTATTTACTTAAGGTTGGATAGCTTAGATTTGTAGAAAGTTTTAGGAACTTTTGGAGTTTGAATTGGCTGCCATACAAGCAAGAAAGACTTTTTTTTAAAGTTTTTTACCATATAAGTGTGAATAAGGTCAATCCTTTGAATATAAAGATAAAAACCCTAAGTTGTAATCACTTTTTAGTATCTTTTCGAATAAACTGCATGCATGTTTCTTTTAGATCACTTCCTTGCAACTCCTTTGTGTGAAGCTCTATTGTTGTTTTTGAGGTGTCTCAAGGCCGTATCCACCTACTGGGAGCTTGTGTGCATGCATCTCATGCTTGTTGCTCTTCATTTTGTGTGTGCATCTGTTGGACTATCTCCTATCGAGCTTCTTTTGGACTTCTTAGTTTCATAGAAACAGGTCTCCATACACTTGGTTTGAATGACAATTCTAGTTGATCCGGATCACTTGTATCTTGTAAGATTTCTGTTTGCAGGTCTACAATACATGTGCATAAGATCCATGCAAAAACTCTATGAAATTATTATTTTTGCTTTTAGACTCCAATAATGATCTATACGTAGAAAATTTAACTAAATATTCAAATCTCATAGCGGAATATATTATTAAATATTTTCTTCTACATTTACCCCAAAATTTAAAAATGATTGCTTGAAGGGATCAATCTAGATCTCTCAATCTCTCCTAGTTTTTGTCCATGGAATGTCGCATAGTCAGCTTTAGTATTAATATTATTAATCATAGGATTCGGTGCATTCAATACTATTTTATAAGTACATTGATGTTTCTTTTTCAAACTATCTATGATTTTTCCAATGGAATCACAATTTATAATCTCAAGAAAATCAGATAAAGGCGTGGAAAAAATAATTGTGAGTATAAATTTTCCATACATCCTCTAGGTAAGTCGTCTCTTTGGTATCCATTCTTATATCTAATGTTTTCTTCCTATTTCCACTCATTTTGACTTTTATATGTTTTACTGTTTCTGTTTCTGTTCCAGCTCCAGAACCATAACCTACGTTTACACCTACGTTTACTCCTTCGGCTTACTCCAAGGCGTCGACTAAGGCAAAGAACTTAGGCAATAACTTAGGCAATACATTGGCAACATTGGCAACATTGGCACCCAAGGCTCCCTTGGCGACCGTTGGCTACGCGCGAGGCAATTTTAATTTTTGAGTGGTAATAGAGAGGTTTAGAGTCCCTAAGGTAGGAGGATTTGAACCCATAACCTCCTACTTTCAAGGGAAGTACTTTGACCACTCCACCATCTAATCAAAATTCCTATAAATACATGCACTCTGTGGACTGTCGAAACAGGGTGCATGGGGGGAGATTGCACCCAATCTTGCGTTCTGTCTCGTCTCCTGTTTTCTCTATTTTTCTGAGTGTTTTTCTGCGTCCGTAATCTCTGTATGCGCGTGAATAAGATCCTGACAACAGTGGTATCAGAGCTCTGCACGCGTCAATACAGATCTGTTCTCTGTTCGCGATTCTGAAATTCCGATTCCATCTCCGTCTCCATCTCCGTCTCCGTCTTCGGTTTCGGTTTCTGTTTCTGTTTCTGTTCCAGAACCTACGTTTACTCCTTCGGCTTACTCCAAGGCGTCGACTAAGGCAAAGAACTTAGGCAATACATTGGCAACATTGGCACCCAAGGCTCCCTTGGCGACCGTTGGCAGCCATTGGCTACGCGCGAGGTAATTTTAATTTTTGAGTGGTAATAGAGAGGTTTAGAGTCCCTAAGGTAGGAGGATTTGAACCCACAACCTCCTACTTTCAAGGGAAGTACTTTAACCACTCCACCATCTCTTGGAGTTGTTATTCAAGTTCTCTTTCTTTTGTACTTGTGCAAGGCGCTCGCGGCGATTTCAAGGATGGACCCAACAAAGAATCAAGTGTAACTTTCAATCCGTAGGTCGGATTGAGGCATGTAATATACCGTTGGAAAGCTCTCGGAACGAACTTTCCAATGAGCTAGCTTGGAAGTGTGAATTCCTTAAAAATCCTTGGGTGGCATTTGATTGAGTGTTCAAGATACCAAGCAAGGCTGAGAACACGGGATCGAGACACCAAGAAGGTTCAATACACCAAGGTTGAGAGCAAGGGTCCAAGAGCACCATGGAGGATTATAGTGATTCACCTCTACCTGCGGCAACATTTGAACAACAACTAGAGCTCTTGCGGCATGAGCTTCAAGGAGCTCAGAACGAGATCCACCAACGTGATGAAATCCTCCAAAAGATGCAAGCTGAGGAAGATAACCTTACGAGAGTAGTAAAAGCTATTGTGTCTGCCCAATCTGATGTTACTCATTCAAAGATTGGTAATAGAAACTACCAGTTTCTACGATTTGATGGCCGAAAGGATGGGCCTTTAGTACTTTCTTGGTTGTCACAGTTTGATGATTTTTATACCGACGAAATGTATGCTGAAAGTGAAAAAGTTAAATTTGCCACTAACTATCTAGTAGGTAAAGCACAACTCTGGTGGAATGTCCTGCGGCATAGTACGGAGCGTCCAACAACTTGGAAGGCTTTTCAAGAAAACGTGAAGGATTCATTTCTTCCTCCTCAATACCATTTGCACGTTCGACGTGCATGGACGACCCTTACATGGAAGGAGGGTGATACGGTTACTACCTACACAGAGCGGTTCTGGCAAAATTTACTACTTGTACGAATGCTTGAAGATGTATCAGAGGATATCTTGCAGCAGAAATACGAAGATGGTTTGGAGGTCGGTATCCAAGCTAAGCTTCACACCCTACGACCTACAACCCTCAACGAGGCTATATCTTTCGCCTATGATGCAGAAAAAGAATTCCAGTCCATAACCAAGTCACTTCGACTCCAACAACCACGTCAACGACCATTTCTTGTTAAACCACATCTTCCTCTAAAGCGTAATTTTAATGCCCCATCTTACCCTAGTTTTCCTCGTCCTCCACAATCCAATTATTCTACTCCACCCATTGCTTCATCTCTCCAACCAACCAAACCACCTACCCTTCAAACTTCAGCAGTGAATGCCTAACAGAAGCGACCACGACTCACTTGCTGGAATTGTGGTAAACTTGGACATACAAGAATAAGGTGCAGATTGCCACCTCTTCATATGAAACAGGCTACAGCTCGATTGCATAACATGGAGGTCTATAATGAAGAAATTCCTCCTGTTTGGACAGAGGAATCACTGGAGAAGGACTTAAGTACCTTGGGTAACGATATCTCTCTACACTCTCTTCTTTGCATGCAGGGTACAATAAATAACAAACTAGTTAAAATTCTACATGACGATGGTAGTTCACATGACTTTATTTCACATTTATTTGTACAAGAACTTAAATTACAAACGTTTCCTTCTTTGTATAAAGTGAAAGCTGCATTTCAAGGTAGTCGTTATAATGTAACACGAGAAGTGCAAGATGTTACGATTAGCATAGGCCCTTATGTTGATTCACGGACATTTTTAATTGCACCTTTGCAATCTTATGATGTTATACTAGGTATGCCTTTTCGTCACCATTATAACCCATGTATTGACTACCATACTCATACCTTTAAGTTTGTTTTCAAAGGTCAAATCATTACTTTGTCTGCACGGCATGATTTCCAGCCATTTCCATTGATTAGTCACACTCAAGTAAAGCGTGCATTTAGGAAAGGATTCAACTCATGCATTGTTTTTGTCAATGTCATCAATGATTATACTCATACACTTCCAGATGCATATAAACCTTTCATGAGTACTTATAAGGATTGTTTTATGTCTGAATATCCCTCTGAACTACCACCATCTCGAGGATCCTTTGACCATAGCATAGACTTAGTACCTGGTAGTTCTCCTCCTCATAAAGCACCTTATAGACATGGCCCACTACATCAAAAGGAAATAGAAAATCAAGTAAAAGACCTACTACAAAAAGGACTTATAAGGCCTAGTTCTTCCCCATTTGGAGCACCAGTTCTCTTAGTAGAGAAGAAGAATAAAACTTATCGAATGTGCATTGATTATAGAGCCCTTAACAAGATCACGATCAAGAATAGATACCCTATTCCTCGAATAGATGATCTCTTAGATAAGTTACGAGGAGCTCGTGTCTTTAGTAAAATTGATCTTAAATCAGGTTACCATCAGATTCGTATGACACAAAGTGATATTTTTAAGACTGCATTTAGAACTCAAAATGGCCATTATGAATTTATGGTAATGCCCTTTGGACTTACTAATGCCCCTGCTACATTTGCGCGAATGATGAACAATATTTTTCTTGATTACCAAGCTTTTGTTCTTGTATTCTTTGATGACATTCTTGTTTATAGTAAGTATGATAGTGAACATGAAAAGCATCTTGAAACAGTTTTTCATTTGTTACGAGAGAACACATTTTATGCTAATCCTGAAAAGAGTTATTTCTTTCAGCGTAAGCTAGAATATTTAGGACATATTATTTCAAGTGAAGGTGTGCATGTGGATCCGAAAAAGATTAGAGTTATCATAGAATGGCCTACACCACAATCAGTCAATGATGTTCATTCTTTTCTTGGGTTGGCTAGTTTCTATAGGAAGTTTGTTCGAAATTTTTCTTATTTAGCATTGCCTCTTACCTTATTGTTGAAGAAGAAAATAAAATTTGCATGGGGACTTACCCAACAACAGTCCTTGGACAAACTTAAACATGCACTTTCACATGCACCTGTTTTACAATTACCTGATTTTTCACAACCCTTTCATGTTGTTACTGATGCTAGCGGTTCAGGAATAGGTGCTGTTCTGATGCAAAATGACCATCCCATTGCATTTGAGAGTAGAAAGCTTAAGCCCTCATAACAGAATTATAGTACGTATGATAAAGAACTGTTAGCAGTTGTGCATGCTTTGCGAATTTGGAAACACTATCTTATGGGCTCTGAAGTATTAATCAAAACCGATCAACAGGCTATTAAACATTTATTAAATCAGCCCTTAATCTCTGATAGGCATCTTAAATGGGCATCATTCATTCAAAATTTCCAACCCATGATACAATATCAGCCAGGTAAAGCTAATGTTGTAGCGGATGCTCTTAGCCGTTTTCCTTCGAATTCCGTTGTTTTGAATAACATTTCTGCCATTCAAATTCATTCTTTTCAAGACATGGTTTCCACTTATACATCTGATTTGTATTTTTCACGTGCATGGCATGACTTCAACAATGTTGCATCTTTATCTGATGAACATTATACATTTCATAATGGTTTTCTCTATTTTCAACATAGATTGTGCATAACCCAAGCTTTTAAAGATTTTGTCATTAAAGAAATGCATGAACCATCTTACATGGGTCATAGAGGCATACAAAGCACCATTTCTGCTTGCAAAGATTTCTTCTTTTGGCCACACATGGAAAAAGACATTGCACATTATGTTTCTCAATGCAGTGTATGTCAGCGTGTCAAACGTCATCATGGTAAACCATTTGGATTATTAATGCCACTTCCTATTCCAAATGAACCATGTGAACAAATCTCTATGGATTTTATCACAGGTCTTCCTATCACTTCATCACATAATGATATGATTTGGACAATAGTTGATAGGTTTAGTAAATATGCATATTTCATTCCATGTAGAAAAACTTTGACTGCACCTCAAGCTGCAAAATTATTCATTAAATGCATTTTTCCACATCATGGATTTCCTAAAGTAATGTTATCTAATCGTGATGTTAGGTTTTGTAATCATTTTTGGGTTGCCTTATTTCAACATTTTGGTTCTAAAATAGATTTTAGCTCTGCATTTCATCCTGAAAGTAATGGACAGAGTGAGGCTACAAATAGTACTATTCTTGATTTATTGCATTGTTATTCATTAGATAATCCTAATAACTGGGATGACAAGTTGCCATTGCTTCAATTTGCTTACAATAACACTTCACACACCACTACTGGTCGTGCACCTTTTGAAATAGTTTTTGGTAAAAAGCTTCCCACTCCCATGTCCCTCACCCAAACCGACATTCCGATGGCTGATTCTATTGCTCAAGATCATGTTTCTATACTTCATGATGTTCACGAGCACATTAGGAAAAATCAAGAGCGATATACACGTATTATCAATACTAAACGCTTAGCCAAAGAATTCAAGGAAAATGATTTTGTATGGTTGCGTATCATTAAAAGACGTCTCAAAAATATTTTGCAGCATCCTAAAATTAAACTTGCACCACGCTATTATGGACCGTTTCGCATTATAGAAAAAATTAATGATAATTCATTTCGATTAGATATTCCATCCCATTGGACCAATCATAATTCTTTTCATATTAGTTTACTTAAACCCTTTAAAGGAACTTTACCACTTGCTCCACTTCTTGATGACCCTCCTTTAATTGAAGAACAATCTGAAATCTTAGTTCCTGAGAAAATCATTGATCATGATGTCACTACTACACGCACAGGTACTCAATAAATTAAGTACAAAAATCACTCTATTGAAGAATGTCAATGGATACATAAAACACAATTAACACCTCATTACGACCATTTAATTTCTGCATATCATACACAAAATGTAACAGCTCCATGAACATTTCCATGCATGTATTTTTACATGGCACATGCCTATTTTCTTTATTCAGTGATGAAACATGTGACTGGCCATCCATGTTTATTATTTTATCACCTGAGGTCAGTTGCTTGTTCAACTGAGGGGCATGTTATACCTTATGGAATATGTTGAACAATGCATTGTTGGATTGTAACATGAAATATGTTAGCCAATGCATTGTTGGATTGAAATATGGAATAGCCAAGTGTTAAATTATTTTATCAACTGAGGTCAGTTGCTTGTCAACTGAGAGGCATGTTGTATATTATTGAACAATGCATTGTTAAAGTATTATATTCTTAATGTATTAATATGTTTTTGATGTTTTTGATATAGCAGCTGAAGGTTCGTGAGGAGCGTGCAAGGCGTGAAAGGGCGGACATCAATAATCCAAATAATTATTATTTAGTTTGTAAATAAACCTGCGTAGAAGGTTCTATTGTTAGAAAAGTAATGGTTAGAATACGGGTCATTGTAAACCGTAGTTTCTGTTATTGAAAGCAATGGCTTTCTGTAAAAGTTATCAACTTTTAGTTTCAAGCCTGCTTTTCGAAGCCGCCCTCTTGTAACCACTCTTTTCGACGTAATCAAAATTCCTATAAATACATGCACTCTGTGGACTGTCGAAACAGAGTGCATGGGGGGAGATTGCACCCAATCTTGCGTTCTGTCTCGTCTCCTGTTTTCTCTATTTTTCTGAGTGTTTTTCTGCGTCCGTAATCTCTGTATGCGAGTGAGCAAGATCCTGACAACAGTTTTTGTTGCACCTACTGTAGAGCAGATTCGTTGGGATGGCAGAGATGCCCAGGCACATGCATTGATAGCTTTGTCTGTCAAACGTGCCATTATTCCTCACATTCGCTCTTGCAGAACAGCAAAGGATGCTTGGGATACACTTACCACTTTGTACCAGGCTAGGAATGAGGCTCGTGTTGCTTACCTCCGAAAACAGTTGGAGAGTGAGCACATGAATGAAGGTGATTCTATGGACAGTTTTCTTACAAAGATCAAAGACCTGAAGGAACAATTGATTTCTGCTGATGAGGTTATACCAGATAGCTCACTTGTGCAGACCGTTCTGAATGGTCTTCCTGATTCATATCAGAGTTTTGCCTCTACTCTTCGGTTGATGATGAAAGGCAATCCGAATGCCTTGTCATTTGAGGAATTAGTCTCTGTTCTGTTGCAGGAAGATCAGTCCAGGCAGAATAGGTCCATTATGCATGTTGCAGATCAAGCTTTCCTGGCTAGTCAAAAGGGCAAAGGAAAATGGAGCTCTTCTACTAGTAAGCAGAAATCTGCAAATGTTGCACAATCAAAGAACCAGGATAAAGATGAGAAGAAATCAGAAAAGCAGAAATTGTTTTGCAAGTACTCTAAAGGAAATGAACATATTATAAAGAACTGTCCAAAACTGGCTGCTAAAGAGGCAAAGAAGAAAGAGGTTGGAATGGTTGTTGCAGAGGCCTCTACACCAAAAACAGAGTCAGCAAATCTTGTGCAGGAAGAAGAATGGGCGTTTACTACTGTCTGCAGTTTTGACCCATCTTCTCATGATCAGTGCATCTCTGTAGTAGACTCAGATGTTTGGTACTTTGACAGTGGGGCGACCAAACATATTACCTCGCAGCGCAGTTTCTTCTCTTCACTCGAGCCTGCCCCTACAGGGAATACTGTCACATGCGCCAATAACTCCTCTTATCCTGTTATGGGAGTTGGTAAGATCATTCTCACTACTGCTGATGGTAGTTCTTTCACTTTCTTAGATGCTTTATTTGTGCCAGGGATCAAAAAGAACCTGTAATCGGTTTCTGCATTAGCCAAGATTGGCTGTGTTGTGAAATTCGTTGATGACAGGTGTACAGTCCATGATCTATCAAATGGTGATGTGATTATTGCTTCTGGCATCTTATGTCGTGGGCTGTATAAGCTCATAGACTATGAAAGATCTATGAATGATTCGGCATGTGCAGTTCATGATTCTCAGGCTATGTCAGATGCAAAGCTTTGGCATGCACGCTTTGCTCATCTGAATTTTGCTAGTTTGCTATGCCTGCAGAAATCTAAAATGGTATCCTCTTTGCCCAAACTTGAGGCTCCTGGAAAACATGTTTGTGAAGGCTGTATTTTGGGCAAAATGCAGCGTTCTTCCTTTCCAAAAGATGGTTCAGTTTGGGCTACGCAAAAATTGCAGCTTGTACATAGTGATGTATGTGGTCCTATGTAGACACCCTCTTTTGGAAATTACCTTTACTTCGTGACTTTCATTGATGATTTTTCCAGGCATGCATGGATATATCCACTCAAAGCAAAGTCCGAACTATTCATGTGCTTCAAACAGTTTTTGGTTTTGGCTGAAAATCTGTCAGCATGTAAAATGGGCACCCTCCGTTCTGATCGAGGGGGGGAATATATGTCTTCAAATTTTAATGCATTTCTGGCTGAACGTGGGATAAACACCAATGTACAGTGCCGTATACACCTCAACAGAATGGAGTTGCTGAACGAAAGAACAGGTCACTCATGGAAATGGCAAGGTGCATGGTCAAAAGTCAGGCTTTACCACATAGTTTCTGGCTTGAAGCTGTCATGTGTGCAGCATATGTATTGAACAGGTGTCCCACTAAAGCGTTGCAGTCTATCACTCCATATGAGGCTTGGCATGACCGCAAGCCATCTGTTGCTCATTTGCATGTTTTTGGTTGTTCGGCATATGCATTAGTGCCTCAATATCGCAGAAAATTGGATGATAAGGCAATAAAATGTATTTTTGTTGAGTACAATTCTGAAAGTAAAGGCTATCGTCTGTATCATCCACAGACTAAACGCATTCTGGTTAACCGTGATGTTGTCTTTGTGGAAGATGCTATTCAGCCATTGCTTTCATGTACTAAGGAGACATCTGTTAGCTCCAAAGACATGTATGATACTTTGATGCCTCTTTCTACAGGTGGACAGGCTAGTGCTGGTCCTAATGAGGCAACTTCTCAGCCTTTGCAGGTTTCATATGATGATGCACATCATTCCATTTCTGATGCAGATTTACATGATGCACTTGTTGATGAGAGAGTTGATATTGAGCAGGCAAAAACTATGCCAAAATGGCTGGTGCAGACTTTGCGTGACAACAAATTAGATGCACCTTTGTCATATCGTACTCGTTCAGGCTCTCATAGTGCCTCCTTTGCATCAGATTTCTATGCTATGGCTGCATCTAGTCTCTGTGATGAGAATGAGCCTATTTCTTTTGATAAAGCACAAAATTCAAAAAATTGGATGGCTGCTATGCAATCTGAATATGATGCTATAATGAAGAATGGTACATGGTCTTTATGTGACTTGCCTCTTGGCGAGAAGGCCATTGGCACTAAGTGGGTATACAAGCTGAAGCGTAAACCTGATGGTACAGTTGACAGGTATAAGGCTAGGCTTGTTGCAAAGGGTTATGCATAGGAAAGAGGCATTGATTTTGATGAGACCTTTGCACCTACATGCCGTATGACTACTATTCGGAGCATTTGTGCACTTGCAGCCCATCATGGTTGGAATGTACATCAATTGGACATTAAAAAAGTATTTCTGAATGGTGACTTGCATGAAGAAGTGTATGTTTTTCAGCCCCGTGGCTTTGTGCAGAAAGGGCATGAAAACCAGGTTTGCAGGTTAAAGAAGGCATTATATGGTTTAAAGCAAGCACCACGTGCTTGGTATGAGAAGATACATGCCTATCTGATTGCACATGGTTTTGAGAGCAGTCCAACTGAAAGCACCTTATATGTTAAACGTGCTAATGATGTGCTTCTGATCATTTTTGTCTATGTTGATGACATGCTGCTCACTCGTCCTATTGAGACACATATTGCTGATTTTAAGGCTGATTTGCATGCCTCATTTGAGATGTGTGATTTGGGGCATTTGCGTCACTATTTGGGCATTCAGTTTATGCACGTTGATGGTGGAATGGCTTTGTGTCAAACGAAATATATTGACACATTATTGCAGTGTTTTGGCCTTGAAGACTGTAAGCCTATTGCCACTCCTATCGAGACAGGTTTACAATTGAGACTTCATGATGCTGGAGATGCATTTGATGTTGTTCTCTATCAGCAGACTGTTGGATGCTTGATTTACTTATGCATTACTCGGCCAGATATTCAATTTGTTGTCTCACAGATGAGCAGGTTTATGCATTGCCCAGGAGTCACACATTGGAAAGCGGTTAAGCGCATCTTTCGCTACTTGAGTGGTACTAGGCTACTTGGGTTGTTTTATCCCAAGGGGGGATCACTACTGCCAGATTTGCATGCTTTTTCTGACTCAGATTGGGCTGGTTGCTATGACACTTGTGTGTCCACCAGTGGTTTTTGCTTCATGCTTGGTACCTCATGTATATCTTGGTTGAGCAAGAAGTAGCCTATTGTGGCCACTTCCAGTTGTGAGGTTGAGTATAGGGCAGCTTTCACAGCGACTGTTGAGTGTGTGTGGCTCAGACGCCTTATGGCTGATTTGGGTGTTGGCCAGTCTTCTGCCACCACCATCTTCACTGATAGTGAGAGCGCATTGGTAGTTGTGAGGAACCCTGTGTTCCATGCTCGCGCTAAGCACATTGAGGTGCATTATCACTATGTCAGGGAGAGGTTCTCTGCTGGGGAGATCAGCTTGGCATATGTGCCCACGCAAGAGAACATTGCAGACCTTTTCACAAAGGCTCTGCCTAGGGAGAAGTTTGAAGCTTTCCGCAAAGCTTTTGGCTTACTTCCTTTTGTGGAGTGATTTCCACATAGCTTGGCACTTCCTTGTACATGAGTGCCGGCTCCTTGTTCACCGCATCACTCCCAGAGTGGATTTGTTGATATATTTAGGTAGTGATGTGTGTGAACACTCTAGGACCGCCAGGGCACTTTTTTCCTTCTTTAGGAGGTTTTTTTCCCCCGGCTTGTATATACGCCTATTGCCCTAATGGGCTACCTATCTTTGTACATTCTCTAGTAATACATTCAGTATTGTGTGTTTGTGCTCCAAGCTTCTTCTTCTTCCTTGTGTTGTTCGCGTGCTTCCGCAGATGTCTATCTCCAACAGTTCTCTTTGTGTGATTCAATGAGGAATTTTCACTTTGACAAACATTACATAGCAGATATCTGTTTTGTACATCCGGGAGGAAGCAGAGGATGCTGCAAGTTTCTTATGTCAAACCTGCCCTCAATTCCAATGGGTGACTATGTTTCACATTCCGATTTTCTAGACACATGTGACATGCGAGGGAAAACATAATAGCTTTAAAGGTACAGTGAAGAACCGGAAACGACAAGGAAAAGAACTCTATCCTTTTCGTTGGTTCAAGGGGTTGTCTTCGGGGGGTTTTTTGTGTGCAGGAACGAGCGGTCTATGAAAGGGAGAAAAGAACCAGACATTGGAATTTCTAGGGGGAGGCCCGTCAGCAAATGTCGAAGGGGGAAAAAACGAGCTGAAATACTCATTGCTACAGAATTTCATTGAGCTCCCAGTTCGCCCAGCAAGGAGATTATGAGCTCTGAGTCTGGCACATGATGTTGGAGGAATATTAAGGAGGAGTGGTGGTGACAGTACTTGGTGAAGCTTTCTTGGCAGAGGCGGACTACCGAGGAGGATTCTGAAAATTCATTCATCCAGGGAGGTTATGGCAGTGCCCACTCGAAGCAGAGAAGAGATACTAATCACGCAAATGGGCGATGCACGGTTGGGCTGCCACTGATGAGAGGAGAAGCGGAAAGAGATTATTATTGGAGGGAAGCATGCCACGTGAGAGGAATTCGAGCACTGAAGGATAAGAAGGAGTTGTCGACAGATCGTGCAGTTTGCTAAAGCTGCTACATTTTGCTAATTCAGTGAATGAACAAGGACCCAATCTTTTTTGTAAGTTCAGTAACAGTATTGCGTTCATTTCACTATGTTATGCTTCATGTTTTAACAAAAGAGCCATTGATCGTTACTTTGGAGGGGAGTTTTTTTTCCTGTGCTCGCGAAGGCTGGGGCTTCTTTATCTTTTCAAAGGGTTGACATTAATGTTTTTGTTCTCGTATGACTTCCTGTATTCCAAAAAGCCCACCCGCGTAGGGGAAGATAGCTGGCGACTAAGTTTGTGAGATTATCCTCTCTATTACGCACATTAAGTGTGGTCATGACAGCAGCCCTAGGACCCATTTTTGCAGGCATTTCTCTATCCCTTACTCACCAAAGTGGTGGTAGTGTGTTTATGTTGTTCACGTGCGAACATGTATATAGATGAGAATGTATCTACATCCACAAGTATGCATTGACATATGTGTGTGTATGTATGTTTTTTTGTTTTGATGCGTACGGATTCCATGTACATTGTGTTTCTGATGCATATAGATATGTGCATATGTAATCTACGTGAAAGAGATTTTTCTTTTGTTTAGTAAGAAAGATATGATGCATTGCACTAAAAAGTGAGGCCTCTTTCTGGAAAATGGTGTGCATGCAGAGACTTTAGGGAGGAAAGAAGAAAGACAGGGGGTTGTGCTAGTAACGTAGAGAGGAGGATGACCAAGGGGGGGGAAAAGCAAGGGTCGCTGAATAGTGATGCAAGGGAAGAAGTCCAGTGAAGTTGTATCAAGTTATAGGGAAGTGTTGCACATTTCGGATTTTCAAGTGGATTGAACGCTCAGAACCTGGCTGCATCTCTTTAATAGTCCCCATTTAATTGTGAAAAAGTTCATCTTTGGAATGTCATAATAACGTGGGACGGTGGTTATATATGCACAAACCTGTGGTTAGTATTTGACCTTCAAAGATCAAGTTGTTGGAGATAGACGTCTGCGGAAGCACGCGAACAGCACAAGGAAGACGAAGAAGCTTGGAGCACAAACACACAATACTGAATGTATTACTAGAGAATGTACAAAGATAAGTAGCCCATTAGGTCAATAGGCGTATATACAAGCCGGGGGAAAAAAACCTCCTAAAGAGGGAAAAAAGTGCCCCGACAGTCCTAGAGTGTTCACACACATCACTACCTAAACATATCAACAAATCCCCCCTGGGAGTGATGCGGTGAACAAGGAGCTGGCACTCATGTATAAGGAAGTGCGAAGCTATGTGCAAATCACTCCACAAAAGGAAGTAAGCCCAAAGCTTTGCGGAAAGCTTCAAACTTCTCCCTAGGTAGAGCCTTCGTGAAAAGGTCTGCAATGTTCTCCTGCGTGGGCACATATGCCAAGCTGATCTCCCCAGCAGAGAACCTCTCCCTGACATAGTGATAATGCACCTCAATGTGCTTAGTGCGAGCATGGAACACAGGGTTCCTCGCAACTGCCAATGCGCTCTGACTGCCAGTGAAGATGGTGGTGGCAGAAGACTGGCCAACACCCAAATCAGCCATAAGGCGTCTGAGCCACACACACTCAACAGTCGCTGTGAAAGCTGCCCTATACTCAGCCTCACAACTCGAAGTGGCCACAGTAGGCTGCTTCTTGCTCAACCAAGATATACATGAGCTACCAAGCATGAAGCAAAAACCATTGGTGGACACACGAGTGTCATAGCAACCAGCCCAATCTGAATCAAAAAAAGCATGCAAATCTCGCGGTAGTGATCCCCCCTTGGGATAAAACAACCCAAGTAGCCGAGTACCACTCAAGTAGCGAAAGATGCGCTTAACCGCTTTCCAATGCGTGACTCCTGGGCAATGCATAAACCTGCTCATCTGTGAGACAGCAAATTGAATATCTGGCCGAGTAATGCATAAGTAAATCAAGCATCCAATAGCCTGCTGATAGAGAACATCATCAAATGCATCTCCAGCACCATGAAGACTCAATCGTAAACCTGTCTCCATAGGAGTGGCAATAGGCTTATAGTCTTGAAGGCCAAAATGTTGCAATAATGTGTCAATATATTTCGTTTGACACAAAGCCATTCCACCATCAACGTGCATAAACTGAATGCCCAAATAGTGATGCAAATGCCCCAAATCAGACATCTCAAATGAGGCATGCAAATCAGCCTTAAAATCAGCAATATGTGTCTCAATAGGACCAGTGAGCAGCATGTCGTCAACATAGACAACAATGATTAGAAGCACATCATTAGCACGCTTAACATATAAGGTGCTTTCAGTTGGACTGTCCTCAAAACCATGTGCAATCAGATAGACATGTATCTTCTCATACCAAGCACGTGGTGCTTGCTTTAAACCATATAATGCCTTCTTTAACCTGTACACCTGGTTTTCATGCTCTTTCTGCACAAAGCCACGGGGCTGAAAAACATACACTTCTTCATGCAAGTCACCATTCAGAAATGCTGTTTTAATGTCCAACTGATGTACATTCCAACCATGATGGGCTGCAAGTGCACAAATGCTCCGAATAGTAGTCATACGGCATGTAGGTGCAAAGGTCTCATCAAAATCAATGCCTCTTTCCTGTGCATAACCCTTTGCAATAAGCCTAGCCTTATACCTGTCAACTGTACCATCAGGTTTACGCTTCAGCTTGTATACCCACTTAGTGCCAATGGCCTTCTTGCCAGAAGGCAAGTCACATAAAGGCCATGTACCATTCTTCATTATAGCATCATATTCAGATTGCATAGCAGCCATCCAATTTTCTGAATTTTGTGCTTCATCAAAAGAAACAGGCTCATTCTCATCACAAAGACTAGATGCAGCCATAGCATAGCAATCTGATGCAAAGGAGGCACTATGAGAGCCTGAACGAGTACGATATGACAAAGGTGCATCTAATTTGCTATCACGCAAAGTCTACACCAGCCATTTTGGCATAGTTTTTGCCTGCTCAATATCAGCTCTCTCATCAACAAGTGCATCATGTAAATCTGCATCAGAAATGGAATGATCTATATCATCATATGAAACCTGCAAAGGCTGAGAAGTTGCCTCATTAGGACCAGCACTAGACTGTCCACCTGTAAAAAGAGGCATCAAAGTATCATACATGTCTTTGGAGCTTACAGATGTCTCCTTAGTACATGAAAGCAATGGCTGAATAGCATCTTCCACAAAGACAATATCACGGCTAACCAGAATGCGTTTAGTCTGTGGATGATACAGACGATAGCCTTTAGTTTCAGAACTGTACCCAACAAAAATACATTTTACTGCCTTATCATCCAATTTTCTGTGATGTTGTTCAGGCACTAATGCATATGCCAAACAACCAAAAACACGCAGACGAGCAACAGATGGCTTGCGATCATGCCAAGCCTCATATGGAGTGATAGACTGCAACGCTTTAGTGGGACATCTGTTCAGTACATATGCTGCACACATGACAGCCTCAAGCCAGAAGCTATGTGGTAAAGCCTGACTTTTGACCATGCACCTCGCCATCTCCATGAGTGACTTTCAGCAACTCCATTCTGTTGAGGTGTATACGGCACTGTACACTGGTGTTTTATCCCATGTTCAGCCAGAAATGCATTAAAATCTGAAGACATATATTCCCCCCCTCGATCAGAACGGAGGGTGCCCATTTTACATGCTGACAGATTTTCAGCCAAAACCAAAAACTGTTTGAAGCACATGAACACTTCGGACTTTTCTTTGAGTGGATATACCCATGCATGCCTGGAAAAATCATCAATGAAAGTCACGAAGTAAAGGTAATTTCCAAAAGAGGGTGTCTGCATAGGACCACAGACATCACTATATACAAGCTGCAATTTCTGCGTAGCCCGAACTGAACCATCTTTTGGAAAGGAAGAATGCTGCATTTTGCCCAAAATACAGCCTTCACAAACATGTTTTCCAGGTGCCTCAAGTTTGGGCAAAGAGGACACCATTTCAGATTTCTACACGCGTAACAAACTAGCAAAATTCAGATGACCAAAGCGTGCATGCCAAAGCTTTGCATCTGACATAGCCTGAGAATCATGAACTGCACATGCCGAATCATTCACAGATCTTTCATAGTCTATGAGCTTATACAACCCATGACATAAAATGCCAGAAGCAATAATCACATCGCCATTTGAGAGATCATGGACTGTACACCTGTCATCAACGAATTTCACAACCAAGCCAATCTTGGCTAATGCAGAAACTGATAACAGGTTCTTTTTGATCCTTGGCATAAATAAAGCATCTGACAAAGTGAAAGAACTATCATCAGCAGTAGTCAGAATGATCTTACCAACTCCCATAATAGGATAAGAGGACTTATTGGCGCATGTGACAGTATTCCCTGTAGGGGCAGGCTCGAGTGAAGAGAAGAAACTGCACTGCGAGGTAATATGTTTGGTTGCCCCACTGTCAAAGTACCAAACATCTGAGTCTGCTGCAGACATGCACTGCTCATGAGAAGATGGGTCAAAACTGCAGACAGTAGTAAACGCCCATTCTTCTTCCTGCACAAGATTTGCAGACTCTATTTTTGGTGTAGAGGCCTCTGCAACAACCATTCCAGCCTCTTTCTTTTTTGCCTCTTTAGCAGCCAGTTTTGGACAGTTCTTTATAATATGATCATTTCCTTTACAGTACTTGCAGAAGAATTTTTTCTTTTCTGATTTCTTCTCATCTTTATCCTGGTTCTTCGATTGTGCAGCATTTGCAGATTTCTGCTTACTAGTAGAAGAGCTCCATTTTCCTTTGCCCTTCTGACTAGCCAGGAAAGCTTGATCTGCAACACGCATAATGGACCTGTTCTGCCTGGACTGATCTTCCTGCAACAGAATAGAGACTAATTCCTCAAATGACAAGGCATTCGGATTGCCTTTCATCATCAACCAAAGAGTAGAGGCAAAACTCTGATATGAATCAGGAAGACCATTCAGAACGGTCTACACAAGTGAGCTATCTGGTATAACCTCATCAGCAGAAATCAATTGTTCCTTCAGGTCTTTGATCTTTGTGAGAAAACTGTCCATAGAATCACCTTCATTCATGTGCTCACTCTCCAACTGTTTTCGGAGGTAAGCAACACGAGCCTCATTCCTATCTTGGTACAAAGTGGTAAGTGTATCCCAAGCATCCTTTGTTGTTCTACAAGAGCAAATGTGAGGAATAATGGCACGTTTGACAGACAAAGCTATCAATGCATGTGCCTGGGCATCTCTGCCATCCCAACGAATCTGCTCTACAATAGGTGCAACAGAAACAGCAGCACGAACAGAAATCTGTGGAATATCATCTTCGACACCATCTTCATCAGCTCCAACATCTCCAGCACCTGTATTTGTAGTACCTCTAGTCGCAGGTGTAACAGGACGTCTTTCAACACCCTGCACAATGTTCCACAGTCCTTTTGCAACCAGTACATGTCGCATCATATAAGCCCATAATGGGTAGTTGGTACCATCCAACTTATCCTCAACAGCCAACATACGAAATACATCACTGCTTTCAGCCATGATCGTGACTAAAATACCTTGATGCAGAAAATTGACTGTATCTCAAAAAGTTGAATGGAACTGTGTAGACGAGTTCTGCTAGACCTATAGCAGACTTCGAGATGCTTAAACTGACGAACAGAAACTGGTATATACCTTTGGCACAAAAGGGCGAAATAGCCGGCACAAGCGCTGGGATAGTGCGTTCGGAGGCTGAAACGAGCTCAGATTGCGATTTTGGCACCACACAGCAAAGCTGTTTTGATCTCGAAAACACCCTGAGTATGCTCACCAAATTTCGTGTGAATCTGAGACTGCAAACGGAGGAGTGTCGACGGCGCCCTAGAAGAAGCGACGACCTGCTCTGATACCAATTGTTGGAGATAGACGTCTGCGGAAGCACGCGAATAGCACAAGGAAGAAGAAGAAGCTTGGAGCACAAACACACAATACTGAATGTATTACTAGAGAATGTACAAAGATAAGTAGCCCATTAGGGCAATAGGCGTATATACAAGCCGGGGGAAAAAAACCTCCTAAAGAGGGAAAAAAGTGCCCCGGCAGTCCTAGAGTGTTCACACACATCACTACCTAAATATATCAACACAAGCTACCTACGTTTCAAGAATGTAAATGGTTGTTGTGATTTCACTTCAAGGGCAAAGGTGATGCATATTTTCTAAACTGTTGGTTCTCAAATTCACGTCATTTTGCTCGCATGTATGTGCACATTTGTTCATGACTCCATGGGAAATGGCCGACATCTGCATAGGGTGCATCTGTAGTACTTGCGCCATACTTGCCAAGTGATTTGTTTTTAGCAGAGGTTGATTCCTGAGGAAGACGTCTTCATTTCTACTTGTGACAACGACGAACTAGCTTTCCCTTTCTACACCAATGTGTCGCCCATTGCTTCCAAGTCACTGGCTAATTCCCATGCTTTGGATTTCACAACCCAATCGCTTATGCATCTTCTGGTATGTCTTCAAATGAGAATTTAAGTGATGTTATCTGTTGGCGCTGCTGTAGTGTTTCCAGTTTACATTCAGCTACACTTGGGCCTCTAGCTTGCCAACTTTTGCTGTCTCACATCTTTCCGTTGTCGGGAAGAAGGAGGTCGTGGTGGGAAGCCGGTGCATGGGGGTTGGATCAAGCCCCGCTCTGGTGCGCCGTTCCCGCTGTCCTGCGAGCGGCGTCTGCACGCTGGGCGCCTCGCCTGTGCTCTCTGGAGCGTGCGCGATCCTCGTACGCGTGGGACCCTTACCCCTCGGAAGTGTCGAGACGTGCGTGCGTACACGGCCGTAGGCGTCGGGAAAGAGACAAATCAGATACAGCACTGATTCTCGAAATCACTAGGTCGGTGTGTATACAAATTCGATGATACAATAAAATCTGAATGATACAGTGATGCCCGCTACAGTGCGGGTCCGCGATACAAAAATCCGCTACAGTGCGGAACAGATAAATACAAATAAATGCCGTCGCTACAGTGCGGATCGGCTGGATATGATTTAGGCCTCCCGCTACAGTGCAGGAAGTCACCCTCGATCTTTGTCTTCTAGTCTTTGCGATTTAATCTTTTCTTCACTTTTCTTCGGTCCAAGCTTTTCTTCAAGTCCTCACTTTGTAGCTCTTTACTTCAAAATTCACAATAATCTCTGATCACGCAGGAACCTGGAGAGACGTTCCACAACAAAGAACCACGGGATGAGGAAGAAACAAATGAGTTTGGACTTATTTATAGGCCCCTCCCTAGGACTTCCTTCTAGAACGTTCTAACCTCCTCAATGAACTTTCTATTTTTGGCAGTCTTTTAATTTTTCCCTAGACTATGGTTTTGGTTTCACACTGGATATTTACAATTTAATTGGTTTTTAGGGTTTGGCCTACAGAAACTGCCATTTCCAAGGGTCCAACCTAAAGTTTTTGATCGGGAAAAGTAAGGGTTTGCTCACAATTATCTCAAACTCGCCAATTCATGGGTTTATTTACAAATTTGGCCTAAACTCCAAGGGTTTCCAAGGGTTCAAGTCCGATTTTCAGGGGGTAAACTCATGTTTCCAGTCAGTTTCAAGGGTCAAACCTAAAGTTTTCATGGGTCTAATGTCGGTTATTTACGCGCACGATTCTAACGCACATCTCTAACATGGTTTCTTATTACACAGGCAATCAAATCAGTCAAATCGTGCATGAAATGTACCCTCTTTAGATCAAAACATCATACAAAACTCATAAAACAATGAACTCTGAAAAAATCAGTGCACACTCCCTGCGGGATTTCATCCCGACATTCGCCCCCACTAAACCTGCACATCGTCCCGATGGGCCAACCTGCAAGATCCAACAGAAGAGTATCAGGGTTCTTTTAAAATCTCTTTACACTTGTTATCTTTTTCTTTTCAAAACTCAAATCATGATCTCATGTAGTCATGCAATCTTTTATAAAGATTATTACGAGGTTTAGAAAATTAGGTAGATTCAAGCTTCACAAACATCATATTATGTTTTTGCGTCTGCAATCTGACAAGTAATCACATGAATAAATCGTCGGCTTTCTAGATCTTTTGTTCGTTCAACTAGTTCAGATCCAACTGCTCATTCTAAGTACTAGCATATACATATGTTTCTACTAACTCGGTTTCTAGAATATACCTCGATTCCTACTATTTATCTCCTACAATCCAACTCTCCATTAGATCTTTCTTTCTTTTTCTTTTTCTATTTCATTTTTCTTTTTCTTTTCCTCTTCATCTCAGCTCAGGATTTCTTTTTATCTTTTATTTTTCACAAATCGGCCTATGTCGAAATCGGGTGCGACTCATGGTCTCGTCCGCCCGGCCAAGTTTATTCCACCTGTCTTCCAACCCGACATAGCGCACGATATACACAACGTCAGCCCTGCATGAAATCGACGTCTGCTCGTGGCTCTGACCACCCGGCCAAAGTGACTCCACCCGCCTACCGACCCATACAGGCGCATGACAACAGATAGGTCAGGCCTACGACGAAACTAGCTACGGCTCGTGGCCTTGATCACCCGACCAAGGTGGTTCCACCCGCCTACTAGCCCATCGTAGCGCACCAACGACATACACGCACATATACAGCTGGCATGAGTATGAATGTTTCTTTATATCACGATCCATATGGAGGTAAGATCTCATAAGAAACAAATATTAAGATCCAAAGTTTCCCACTCACTAAGTGTTCAAATCAATCAGTATATACATGCACTCGGTCTAAGCATGCCATCACATCCCCAAGCTTTTACTCCCAAAAGTCTCTAGTCTGCTAACTGATCTCACTCATATAATTTCCTAGTCATTCATGCTTCATGCAAACCCATAATAGATATTTGGTATCTTCATTCTACATGATTTTCATAAATTCATACATATCTTTATCACACACAGTAATGCAATGCAAATGCTCTGACAGAAAGAAAACACATCTCAAATCAGAAACGTTTCACCTGGTCATTTTTCTTCATTTTGATCCAGCTTTTCTTTAATTCCATGGTCTATCATTCTTTATCAGCATCAGCCTCAGTGTCATCAGTTCCCTCCAGAAGTTCTTGCTCAATCTCATAATCCGCTTCATTTCTTTTCTTGAATAATTTTATCCTCTTTCCTGCAATCAAAGATCTCAAAGGAGTACTGTCTAACTCACGAAGTGCATACGTACCATTTTCAAACACAGACGTAGCCACATACGGCCCAAACCATCGTTTGGTCAATTTCTTCCTAGCATCGTATTGAGTATCGAATGTACTATCGTACACCAACACCCAATCATCTATCTCAATCCTACGTGGTCTCAGTCGATGGGTTTTGTCAAAATAAATCTTGTTCTTTAGCCTTGACTCCTTTAACTTTTGGACTGCTTCTTTCAACTTTTCATTTCCTTGTTCTAACTGCTTTATTCTCAATGATAATAACTCTTCTCTCGTCATACCATCATTCCATGGGAGCGTCAACCATGTCACTATCTAAGTCTGGATGGGGAAGATTGGCTTTTGACAGTACATCAATTCAGCAGGCATGAATCCTGTGGACCGAGTGTAAGTCATCCTATCAGCCCATAGCGCGAATGGAAGAAACCTAGGCCACTGCTTGATGTCATCGCTGCAAGCCTTAGATATCGCCTTCACAATGGAAGGGTGACCTCTCTCGATTTTTCCATTTGCCTCTGGATTATAGGCAGTGGTGAGAGACAATCGAATTCCATGACGATCAAAGAACCCTTTTGCCTCTCTCGCATCCAACTCTCCCCTGTCCGCAACCACTTTCTCAATGTATCTGAATCTCGAGATCACTTCTTCTAAAAGGAATTTGCATACATTATAAGTAGTCTTTGTACGAAGAGCTCGACCTTCCACATGGTTGGTCAAGTCCTCTCTGGCAAGTACAATGTATCTCATCTTATCTATCCCTTTGGGCATGGTTACAAGGTCGACCACCCACTTGTAATGGATACAAGGAGGGTAAGTCGGATGTAACGGGTCTCTGTGCCTAACTGATGAATGCACCTGGCATGTAGCACAAGTGCCTACAATATCTCTCACACTGACATAAATTCCTGGCCACCAGTAGGCTTCCCTAATCTTCTCATATGTAGCAAAAAATCCTTTGTGACCTGCCCATAAGGTCTCATGCATCTCTCTCATAACTTTTCTCTGAAGACTCCTCGAACTCAATACTCTCTGTGGACACTTCACCTTGCCTTTAGCGTGTCGCCAAATAAGCCCATCCTTCAAGAAAAAGTTGTAAGACTTTTTCCTGATGGATCTATACTTATTTGTGGACCAACCGGGGAAAGGTTTCAGAGTACTCAGATATCTTCCAATATCTCTCCACTCACCATCATACTCACTCTCACGGAACTGCTCAAAAACATACACCAATGGATCATATCTCATCATATGTGTATCTCTCTGTACCTCATCATCATCATCAGACTCATCATCAAATTTCGCTCTTGAAAGCATATCAGCCACTGTATTCGACTTTCCAGCTATGTGTACAAATGCAAGATTTATAAACTTTATATAAGAGATCCATCTAAGCATAGCAATATCCGGAGATGAACAATTTGCAATCATGCCAATCAGTGGAAGACAGTCAGTCTCAACTATCACATTCGCCCCAATGAAATACTCTTTATCGCTCTTTAAAGCAGTCACTAATCCCCATAACTCTCTCTTAATTTGTGGATATTTTCTTTGAGTATCATGTAAAATCTTAGCACCAAAGCGCACTGCATATCTCTGCCCCTCATCATCATCTTGCCCTATGACCCAGCCTATGCCAATAGGACTGGTATCAACGGTCAAAATGATAGGTCTCTGACCTGAATAGTCAACACGCTTCAGAATCGGAGCTTCAATTAGCAGCTGCTTTAGTTTACGCATAGCTCTCGACTGTTTCTCTGTCCATACAAACTTCTTTCTCTTTCTCAGGAGATCATATAAGGGGTTCGCAACGTGAGCAAAGTGAGGAATCCATATCACATAGAATACACAGGCTCCTAGAAACCTTCTCACCTCACTGACATTACGACACACTTCAGAGATCCTGCTAATGGCCTCAACTTTCTGCGGGTATGGCTTGCGGCCATAATGTCCACACAGATGTCCTACAATGAGGACCTCATCAACGCCAAAAACTGATTTTTCTAAAGAAAGTGTTAGCCCCACATCTTCAAACCTCTCAAAGATCTTCTCACAATCAGCAATATGATCTCTCACAAACTTTCTACATCCTGAAGCATCTAAACTCACATCTTTCACTCTTTCCTCACATCCCTTTATCGGAACATCATCAATGAATGGCATAGTCACAGATGGTATAAAGTCTCGTAAAACCAGATTCATGGCATTCATCATGTGAGCCACAGAATTCGTCGCTCCCTGTGGCAAAGTACACATGCGTACAAGGCCCAGTGGAGTCCTCATGGTCGTAATGTCTCTACTCTCCATAGCCAACTGAAACTGGTCATAACCTGAATACAAGTCTCCCATAGAGTAGATGGAATGCCCAGCAAACGCCTCAGCAAACTCATCCACTATGGGTCCTGTCCCTACGTTTCTAATTGTGACTTTATTCACAGGTTGCAGATCCTAAATGAAACGAAGCTTCCCATTTTTCTTAGGCACAGTAAACCACCTATTCGAATATGGAGCCGAGGAGGGTTCCAATATCCGCATGGAAATCTTTTCCTTTAGCAACTTCATCAGCTCAGGTAAGTGAGCCTTTGGGACTGGTATAGGCCGGATATTCCATGGTATATGTGGCACTGTAAAGATAATCATGGGAGGTACTTGTTTCGGGTCTGCACAACCTATCTCATGTGGGAAAAGTGCAAACGCTTTTTCGTGTTTCTTGATGGCTTCAATAAATTTCTTTTTCTCTTCTTCTCTTAGGAATGGTTTCTCTCCAAACTTGATCTCTTTAATAGTCTCATCAGTAAAATGATGCCCTATGAGCTCTCGTCGTCTCAACATAGGGTCATCTGACACTCGTAGATACTTTTCATGACTATCTTTTGGCAATGGCTGAGCTATAGGCTTCACTTTCTTATCCACAGTCTTATACTTCGTATTTACATTTACTTCATGCTCTCTCATAAACTCCTCAATCATCTCATACTCTTGGATAGAGCTGAGCATAATGATTTCTGATTTCTCATTTCTCTCAAATGCCTTCTCAAGCTCTTCCAGAGTAGTCGAACTTCTCTCCAATTGGATAACATCTTCAATCTTCTCATCACGTAACATCATTCCTAAATGCTTATAGTGTCTCATGAACTTTTCTGAATTTATTTGAAACATTTTCTTTCTGTAAGCATAGCAACTTGAATGCAGATGAATAAACAGAAAAGCTTTCAAAAGTATGTACAAAGTCATGCGAGACATCGAACCAACTCCCACTGTTGTCTCGCTCAACAGTGGATCCTAACAGAAATTTTGATCAACAGAAGCTCCATACTCTCCAACAGGCATATACTCATCATGGTCATGTGAATTAATAGGTTTCTTTCTTATATTCTTTCTATTCCTGGAGTGATTTGGACACACAATCATCACTTGCAGAGAATGAAGGCCAGATCTAGAACGGATTCGTGCATAGGCAGATCCATCATCCATGGCCTTAGTCTCCATTCTTACCTTAGCTATAAAGGGCTGCCCAAGGATAGCCTCATATGAACAATGGTCCTGGACAAAGAAGTGAAATTCCTCAGAAATCCCACCTATGGTCACAGGCACAAAGGCGCATGCCCCAAGCAATGCTCCTGAACCATTATCCGTTGTCCTCATCCTCCATCCATGATCTTTATCAATCGGCCACCTATACTTATCATAGAGCTTCTTAGAAATCACATTTATCTCTGACCCTGAGTCAATCAAGGCCAGAGCAAAACATGACTCCTCGTTGCTCCCTAGCTTCACCTTCATCTCAGGTGTTCCTCTCGCCCAAAAGGTCCTGCTAAACTCACTTTCTGTCTTCCTCATTTCATCATCAGGTATGATAGGACCTAGAGAATTTTTATGACACCTGGCAACCTCATCATCATCATCATCAGATGTATCACTCAATGTAACTGCTTCATTTGTCACTTGAATATCTTCAGGTGCTTCTTCCATCTCTACATCTTCAGGTAGTGGAAACCTCTTTCTCTTAACCAGTTTTATAAAACTGTCCTTGAACTCAGGCTTCGCTATGGAGAAGACCTGTTCCAAGGGCATGGTCACTTGGCTCTTCAGTAAAATGTCATTTAATATCTCTCTTGCATCATTTTTCCTTTCCAACTCAGAAGTTAATACAGCCTTTGGAGTTCTCTTCTTTTTCTTCTTCTTTTCTTTGTCAGCCTCTTGAATACTTTCTTGAATTTCATCTTTCTTTTGAACCGGTTCAGGTTCTTTCTCTTTCTCTTTAGTAAGTTCTTGAATCTTTGTTGGCCCAGCCGGCCTCTTTCCCTCTCTTATCTCTTTCTTCTTTGCCTCTTCCTTTGAAACAACAGGCTCTTTGAATTGAACTTTCTTCTCTGGCTCTTTAGCTTTTTCTTCGGCCTCTTGACTTTGCTTTCTAGTCACTCTTCTTTCAGGCTCAGTTTCTTCCTGACTCTCATCTCTCTTCCTCTTTTCTTCTACATTTGCTATGTGCGAATAGACCGAGGATTCATCAACAGGAGACTTCCAGGCAGTCTTCTGCATGATGGCATCCCTAGCCCTCACTAAAGCCTCAATGGAATAATTTCTTTGGGGTCGAGGTCTAGGCACTTTCTCATCTTCCTCCTCAACAGGTTCTAATCGTGCAGCTAATGTACTTGCATTATTGCCAGATAAATCTTCATAAAACTTCTTCATTCCCCCCTTTCCCCAATTCACAGGTAGAGGAAGGCGGGTCCTGAAGTCACATAACTTCTTATCGATATCTATCACTAGTTGATGCTCTTTTGCTAGCTTAAGATCTTCACAGGCATATGAAAAATGCTCTTGTGCATCACACCATACGCATCTCTTAGCCCCTCCAAACTCACCAGTCGCTCGTCTCTCAAAAGGTCCAGTGTTTCTTTGAAATGTGGTTTGCACTGGTGGTGTAGGTATCTGTTGGGCAACAGGCTGCACTAGAGGTGCAGGCTGTGGCATCACATAGCCTTGCATATTTGGAATGGGCATAGTGCCTCTCTGTAATGTATCTACATAACTCGTACTCGCCTGAGGAGGAGTGGGGTCCTGATATCCCATAGAATTAACTTTATTGTGAATACTCGCCATTTCTTTTGACATAGACGCTTGCATCGTAATAAGATTCTCTATCTGTCGACTGAGAATCTCAACCTGTAGCTCTATTGGCGATCGCGAAGTGGACGCAACATTAGCAAAAGCTGACGTTGCAGGCACATTCGGAATTGCCAGAAGTGGAGCTTCCCTAGGCGGTTGTGGTGTTACCACTGCAGGTCTATCGTATAACACCGCCTGGTGTTGCCTCATTTGGGCAACCGCTTCTACCTCTCTCCTCACTACACCCCAATCTTCAGTCAATCCAAATCTCTTCCCAGGCTCTTCAATCCTCCTTTCGACCTCAGTCCTGTCTTCAAGACTTAAAATCCTAAGGAAAGATATAACTAAGTCAGGTTTCAAAGCATCTAAATCGGCCTGTGGAAGTTGTTCATATCTTCTCAAGAACTCATTCAAAAGTTGAGTGAGGGATGCAGTGGGCTTCGGAGAGCTTATCCACCGCAAGAACCCTTCTCTACTGTGTTGGGAAAAGTCTTCTAAATAAAACAGCTTATGCAATTCTTTTCTGAATTCGGCCCAAGGCTTTGCTATATGTGCTGTAATAGGGGCTAAAATGGATCCTGATACTACCCGTGTAAAGTAATGTATAAACACATCCTCGAGTAGACCTAAAATCCGTGCATGTTCCTCAAAAACATCTAGGTACTCGGTTACATTCAAGCCTGTAAACTTCCCTTTTTCTCTCAATACCGCTTGGACTACGCGGGCCCCTTGTTTCTCTATTACCATTTCCTTGAATATATCCTCCATCTCTCTTCTCTGCTCTGTCCTAGAATGTAGCACAAGGTCTAGTGTAAGTGGTTCAACTATCTCTCTAAGCTCAGAGTAGAGATCAGAGAAGAGGCTTGATGAGTCACGAGCCAAGAGGTAAAGGTCAGTCTAAGCTCTCTGATTTGCCTAGGCCAAGGTCTAGTCGAACTGTCCTCTCTTCGATTCCCAAGATTTCAATGTATTTTCCCCTCTTTTTGTGATAAGTTTTCTAATGTTCTGTCTAAGCTATGAAATCAATAAATCCCTAGTCTTAGCAAGAAAAAAAAGTGCTCACACGTATGGACTAAACTAATGCAAAGTGTGGATGCTCAAACTCAAGCAGCAAGATAATCTTTCTGTTTCAGCAGTGTATGTGAAACAATGCAAAATTCAAATAACTTGAAATGCTAGTACCTGAAATCTCTGTCCGATGCCGAGCTTCTTGTCTCTTTTCTCAAGGGGTAGGTGACGCGATGAGGATCACCGGGCAACCACCTCGCTTCACGTCGGGTTCAGGTGTCGGGAAGAAGGAGGTCGTGGCGGGAAGCCGGTGCGTGGGGGTTGGATCAGGCCCCGCTCTGGTGCGCCGTTCCCGTTGTCCTGCGAGCAGCGTCTATGTGCTGGGCGCCTCGCTTGTGCTCTCTGGAGCGTGCGCGATCCTCGTACGCGTGGGACCCTTACCCCTCGAAAGTGTCGAGACGTGCGTGCGTACACGACCGTAGGCGTCGGGAAAGAGACAAATCAGATATAGCACTGATTCTCGAAATCACTAGGTCGGTGTGTATACAAATTCGATGATACAATAAAATCTGAATGATATAGTGATGCCCACTACAGTGCGGGTCCGCGATACAAAAATCCGCTACAGTGCGGAACAGATAAATACAAATAAATGTCGCTGCTACAGTGCGGATCGGCTGGATATGATGTAGGCCTCCCGCTACAGTGCAGGAAGTCACCCTCGATCTTTGTCTTCTGGTCTTTGCGATTTAATCTTTTCTTCACTTTTCTTCGGTCCAAGCTTTTCTTCAAGTCCTCACTTTGTAGCTCTTTACTTCAAAATTCACAATAATCTCTGATCACGCAGTAACCTGGAGAGACGTTCCACAACAAAGAACCACGGGATGAGGAAGAAACAAATGAGTTTGGACTTATTTATAGGCCCCTCCCTAGGACTTCCTTCTAGAACGTTCTAACCTCCTCAATGAACTTTCTATTTTTGGCAGTCTTTTAATTTTTCCCTAGACTATGGTTTCCGTTTCACACTGGATATTTACAATTTAATTGGTTTTTAGGGTTTGGCCTACAGAAACTGCCATTTCCAAGGGTCCAACCTAAAGTTTTTGATCGGGAAAAGTAAGGGTTTGCTCACAATTATCTCAAACTCGCCAATTCATGGGTTTATTTATAAATTTGGCCTAAACTCCAAGGGTTTCCAAGGGTTCAAGTCCGATTTTCAGGGGGTAAACTCATGTTTCCAGTCAGTTTCAAGGGTCAAACCTAAAGTTTTCATGGGTCTAATGTCGGTTATTTACGCGCACGGTTCTAACGCACATCTCTAACATGGTTTCTTATTACACAGGCAATCAAATCAGTCAAATCGTGCATGAAATGTACCCTCTTTAGATCAAAACATCATACAAAACTCATAAAACAATGAACTCTGAAAAAATCAGTGCACACTCCCTGCGGGATTTCATCCCGACACCGTTGACTTAATTCTCGTGACTGCTCCAATTTCTAGAGTAAAGTGTATAGACCACGGTGGCATCTGCTTTCTGCAATCCCGGATTCCTTGAATTTCAGTTGATAGAGTTTGAGTAAGAGGGATAAAGGGTGCACTTGTAGATGTGTGTGTGTGCATGGAGGAATGAGAGGAGAAGGGGAAAAAGGGGAGTGGGGATATGTGTGTGTGTGTGCATAAGTGGAAAAAAAAAGGGAGTAAAAGGGTGACCGAGGGAGTGCACGGGAGAAGGGTGAGGAAGTGAGGTTGTGTGTGTACCAGAGTACGCGTGTGGATGGGGGAAAGATGGTGTGTGAATACATGAGTGTGCAAGAGGTAAAGGGAAGAGTATGAGAAAGAGTGAGTGCATGAGAGTAAGAGGACTTGAGAGAGCGATAGTGCATACGTATGAGTGTGTATGAGATAGTGAAATTGAAGGTACATTAGGGGCTCAAGCAATGCAAGTCAATGAGTTTGAGGTGATTTGAGCACACCATAAGCGCCTCTTAGCATACTTTTCCTTGGTTGTTTTAGAACCAACAGAGATAAACCAGAAAAAAAGAGGAGCTATAAAATAAGGAATAGCTTCACAAACGCAAGAGCAAAGGACAATATAACTATTGGAGGCAACTCTCAAAGTCTTTGATACTCTTCAATGGTTGACTTGGGTCAACAAGTAGAGAAGTTGGACAAGGATAACTACCCCGTGTTGGATTTTAGAATGACCAACTACCTAATGGGCAAAGGCTTATGGGGTACTGTGAGAGGCAATGATGCTCAACCTCAAATCAATCAAGCTATGGCCAGCAAAGTCCAAAGGAGGCAAGCAAAAGAATGGGAAGAGAGGAATAGGAGAGTCATGTTCCTCATTTCGCAAGTCATTACTAATGGCACAACGGTTGAAGATGAAGATCTTGTGTGTTATACTCTCAATGCGTTGAGAGAAGATGAAAGATGGAAGCCTTTTATAACTTCCATTAACTTGAAAGATGCACATCCAGGTTTTGAACAACTAATCCCTCATCTTGTCACAGAAGAGCTTAGCTTTGGTGGTCCCAAAGGAAAGGACAGCCACAACCAAATGTTATATGCAAGTGGAGGTAAGGGAAAAAACTCAAGAGGAGGCTCACGAGGAAAAGGAAGAGGTCACAACCACTCCAACTACAATCAAAACAATTCAGAAGACAACAAGGATGCATCAAATGCCAACACACAAGGAAGAGGTCAAGGTTGAAGTAGAAGAAGAGGCCGAGGCTCCTACAATTCTCATAAAGGTATAACATGCTATCATTGTGGTAAAGTAGGAAATTATGCTACTGATTGTTGGCTGAAGAATGGAAGACGAAATGGAGGCAATCAAAGGAACCAAAGCAACTATGCAGGCACCTCAAGTGAAGGAAGCAAGGACACACTACTTGCAATGAGACATGAGTATAGAAGCTCTTGTGAAGATGACAAAAAATGGTACATTGATTCAGGTTGTAGTAACCATATGTCATGCCAAGGAAGTTTGTTCACTAATGTACAGGTACCAAGTGGAAAAGGATGTGTTGAAATAGGTGATGATACTCAACACATGATTGAACATATTGGAGATATTAGGCTTGGAGATACAAGTAAAGCAAAGGTACTATCTAATGTTCTTCATGTTCCTACAATTTCAAAGAACTTGATTTCAATAGGACAAATGGTAGAGAAGGGTTATCATGTCATATTCAATGAGAATGGGTGCTTCATAAAGAATCCAAAGGAAGGCTTCAAGTTCATTGCTCGAGGTAGAAGAGAAGGAAGGATGTTAAGTTTGGACGTCCAACATCCACATGGAAAGGTCATGTACATTCAAATTGGGAACAAGAAGATTTCAGAGCTCGACTTATGGCACAAAAGAATAGGACACATCAACATTCCAAAGCCGAAGGACATGAGCAAACATGAAGTGGTAAGAGGTCTTCCAGAATTTAATTGCATTGGACTACATGAGTTATGTGAAGCTTCTCAACTAGGAAAGCAAATGAGGCAGCCATTCAAGAGCAGCAATTATGTGGCCCCAAATGTCTTGGACTTGATACATACGGATGTATGGGGATCAACCCAAGAGGCATCAATGGGTTGTAATAGATTTTTTTTCACCTTCATTGATGATCACTCGAGAAAGGTATGGTTGTTTTGTATGAAGCAAAAATCTGAGGTGTTTTCTATATTCAAAAGATTCAAAGTTGAAGTTGAAAAATAAGCAGGAAGGTCTATCAAAGCCTTAAGGTCTGATGGTGGAGGTGAATACTTCTCCAAAGAATTTTCAGATTTTCTACAAGAGAACGGGATCAAAAGGCAATTCACTTGTAGGTATACACCACAACAAAATGGAGTAGCTGAGAGGAAAAATAGGCAAATTGCTAAAATTGCAAGATGCATGCTCAACGAGATGAAGGTACCATTGTACTATGGGGATGAAGCTACCACAACCACCATTTACTTGATGAATAGGTGCACAACATCGGGAATACATCACTTGACTCCAGAGGAGGTATATTTTGGTAAGAAAACTGATCTTACACATCTCAAAGTGTTTGGATGTGTTTGCTTTGTTCAAATTCCACAAGAAGTTAGAACAAAGATGGAACCAAGGTCAGAAAAATGCATTTTCATCGGCTACTCGACAGAGCAAAAAGGATACAAGTGTTACAACCCTATAACAAAAGAATTAAGAGTCTCGTGAGATGTGGTCTTTGATGAACTAAGACCATGGTATGAAGATAAAGGAAAGGAAAAGATTCTTGAAGAAGATTGTGATGATTATGCAGGAACAAATCAAAGAGAAGTTCAACAATCAAGCACAAAGCTTTCAAGTCTAGAGGCATCTACATCAAATGAAGAATGTTCAACATGGAGGGCAAGTCATTCTTTGTCTCCAAATTTAGATCATAGTAGAGCCGAAGAAGCAAGTGCTACTCCAAAGAGTGAGGTAGATGCAAGTGAAGAAGAATATGAAGAGGTAATCACTCCGATGGTAAAGCTAAATAGGTTAAAGAAGCAACTTTCTAAAGGTAATGAAAGAAGATCTTCAAGGACAAGGTATCCAACTCAAACGTTGAGTTATGATAGTTTTATGGTGTTGGAAGCAGCCAGAGGCACAGACGACACGGAAGCATGTAACGACAGAGCAGGGAGCCATTCGAATCGTTTTTCAAATAATTATGTTTTCAAATACTTTCCAAAAACCTCCAACAGTGATTTTTATCACTATTGTAACATATGTAACATAGAAAACCCCATTTTGTAATCCATAGCTCCATTTTGTGCAAGCCGAGGAGTCCTCGAGCTTGAGGAGCTTAGGTAGAACAAGTGTACCAATTTTCGTTATTTTTAGACACCGTTCACCCTTCCAAATAGCATCTAGGACCTAATTTTTAACTATGCCGGTCACTAGATGTGAAACCGGTCAAAACTAGTCTAGAAACTATAAAAAGAGCTAGAGAGCTCATTTTTGAAGTTAGTTAGTGTTAGCTTGTTGGAGTTTAGGGTTCTTTTGAGCTTGTAATAGTGTTCTTGAGCAATAGAGCTAATTTCCCACCTTCCATTGTGTCTTGCTTGTCTCTTCATTGTGTGTGTGTATGTGTGTGTGCATCTTGGTGCTTCTCACCTTCACTCTCACATCATCTCACATTCACGATCTTCATATCACTCCTATCTCTTCCGCGGATTGACAATTAAGGAGGTGAAGCTTCTTAACGTGGTTCTCACCATTGTGCTAGAGCAACACCAAATTTGGTGCCGTTGCCGGGGATCGAGTCTAGGACGAATGTGTGATGGTAAGAGTATAGCAAGAAGTGGCGTTGGAAGGTAAAAATTTCAGTTTTTGTTGTTGTTTTTACTTAGTTTTTAGTGTTTTTCACCTCCCCCACACTCCATCTTCATCACCGCATCATCATCTTCATCTCTAAAAAAATCAGAAAATTCACCATATCCACCCATTCTCCTCATTTCCCCTCATTTGTGCATGCGAGAGAGTGAGAGAGAGCTTTTGTGCTTGTGTGTGCTTTTGCTTTCTTGAGTTTTCTTGCAGGAACAGTACTCCAGTGCATCAGGAAGGCTGCAAAAAGGTAAGAAAATCATCTTCTGTCAGAAATTTCCGAGTGTGTCAGACCATCGCGATGGTCTGCAAACTTCGGAATTTTTGGTAGGCGACCACACCACGAGGTAGGCGACCCTTGCGCTTGCACGAATCCATAGGCGCATCTCAAAAAATCATACTTTGGTGGACCATCGCGACGGTCTCAGACCATCGCGATTGTGTCACACCATCGCGATTGGCTCACGCCATCGCGACGGCTCGGCCGGACCATCGCGACGGTCTCACGCCATCACGACGGTTCATTCGGACCATCGCGATTGTTCGGTTGACCCCACACCATCGCGATTGGCTCACGCCATCGCACCGACGGTGCCACGTGGCAAGCTAGACCATCGCGACGGTTCATTTTTTGGACCATCGCGACGACACCCTCACACCATCGCGACACTTCAAAAATTCGGACCATCGCGATAGGCTCACGCCATCGCGCCCAGACCATCGCGATTGGCTCAAGCCATCGCATCTGTGACCATCGCGACGGTTCACTTTGGACCATCACGATTGTTCACGTTGACCGTTGACTGACGCCATCGCGATTGTCCGCCTGATCGAGCCATCGTGACGGTTCACCTTCACGCCATCGCGATTGTCCATTTTCACGCCATCGCGATTGTCCATTTTCACGCCATCGCGATTGTCCACTTTCACGCCATCGTGACGGTTCACCCTCACGCCATCGCGACGGTCCCAGACCATCGCGATTGTCTCAGACCATCGCGATTGTGCACCCCCATCGCAAATTTTAGGGTTTCATTTTTTGGCCAATTTTGGGGCTATTTTTGGGAAATTTTTGGGTGATTAGACTCATAGGAGACCCCTTAGCTCATATTTGGAGAAAAACCTGTTTGTCAGTTTTTACCCCCCCAGGGCCTGAACGGTCATAACTTTTTCATCCGAAGTCCGTTTTTTGAGCTTAATAGCTCGTTAGAAAGATAAGATATTTTGAGGTTGACCTAGTTTGGGACTAGAAAGCTAGGGGGCAAGCATTAAAAAGTTGGGCAAAAGGGAAGGAACTTAAAAGGTGTACATACTCAAGTGCTTGATCATCCAACTGTGAATTGGTCTAATATTGGATTTTTCCAGGTCTAGCAAGGGCAATCAAGGGCAACCAAGGCAAGGCAATGAAGGGCATAAAGCTTGGGAAGCGCGGCTTCTTGGGCATCAGAGCAACCAAAAGAGCTGACTCGAGGTTGGAAGATTACTCAACCCCCTCAGTCAATTCGTAGCTTAGGATAAACGGTAGTGTTGTGGATTAACGACGATAGGAACGCCTCAAGTTCAAGATATCTAATTCTTTCAAGTCTAAGACTACAAGTAAAGGTGTGTGACACGAAAACCTAAAGGAAAGAACATAAGTGACGGAACGTGAAATCAAAATTATAACGGAAAGTTGAATTCCCGACGCATACATTAAGACAAGAATTTAAAGAAATCTAAAAAGAATCAAGACAGTAATAACAAAGAATCATTGACGATCTGAGCGTGTACTGAGTGTGCAAGGAACAAAATTAATGAACCTTAGATCAGGTAAACATATAGGTAAGTTAGACCGACGAAGCCTTAGATCATCAGAGGCAAGTGTAAGAACTACTGCACGATCGTGGGCTCAACAATTGAACACTAGTTATCCCTACGAGAGCTCAGATACTAGTGATTCAGAAATGGCATTTAGCACAGAAAGACCAGAAGGAGGGTCGAATGTAGCCTATTTAGAAAAACCTGAAGGACCCTATAGAACACAACTAGAGTTTCTCCGAACCAACCGATTAGGTGCTCGCATCTATGAGGATGGTTTGCGAAGGCAAGTGGTGCAAATGCACAACCCCGATCAACCCATTGGATTGGAACATCCAGTGGTGAAATTTGAGAGAGACGCGTACATAGACAAAGAAGGAACAATGTACATCTTAAGTACGCAGCCAAACAATATCAACGAGTTTGGCGTGATTCAACCAGAGACGGAAGCAAAATCTCAAGGAAAAGAACCATTAGAAGAGCCTAGAACACCAAGAGGGAAATCTGTACTGACACGAGTACTAATCCCGGATTGGATCCCTCAGGACAACAGAAGCATAGAGTTGTTTGTAAATAAAGAAACTGATGAAGCCTTTTGGAGATACAAGACAGAACTACTTAGTGAGGTAGGTATCATCACTATATACGAGTTCAAGGACCCGGATACACCTGGAAAGGTTGTATACCTGGATGAGACTTCAGAAAGAGTCTTTGTGGTGCCTGACCGCGCTAAAAACACATACACATGGAGAGGTGAATTGGTATTCCCTCCATCTAGGACAAACATGAATACAAGTCAACAAGGGGCAGGAACATCCTCAGCCCATGGAAATCAAAGAGAGGGAAATAAAGAGAGACCGGAAGTAAGCTTCACTCATCCCATAGGGAGAGATAGAACAACCACAGACACTAATAGAGTGGATAGACAAAGAGATCATGGAATACCAGGTGGTAGAGATGATTTTCCTCTACCTAGACCACGTGAACACGCAAGAATATTGAGACCCACACAGTTAGTAAAATCAATGAAGAATTACTTTGATGGGACAGGAGATCCCTATGACCATGTCGCAGAATTCAAGCAAGTACTAAGAGCCGAACAAGTTGAAGACATGTTCACGCAATACAATGCATTTGGACTAACGTTAAAGAATACTGCTTTAACTTGGTTCCAACCATTGCAATAGAGGCAATTTAGAGACATCCATCACTTTTTAGAGTCATTCATCACTGAGTTCTCTAAAAGTGGGATTAGACATGACACGTCTTCATTGATTCATGGCTTTAAACAGACCCCTCAGGAAACAGTCAGACTGGCAGGACGTAGGTTTAGACAATATGTGGAACGATGTCCAATGCAAGAGCTACCCTCACAAGCCAAGCAAGTGTCATTGTTTCTAGATGGCTTGTTGAGCTCTAAACTACGCTCCTACATGTACCTAAAAGAACCCAGAACGCTAGAGCAATGTGTAAGAATTTGTATAGACATTGAGGACAACTTAGGAGACGAGTTGGAACTCTCAAAGGTCTATAAGGACTCAGACTGTTCATCTCTAGCATCCACAAAATTGTCTAGCTCAATAGAAGACCTAGCAGAAAAAGTGGCCCAGAAACTAGGAGTTTCTAGTAAACCGAGGGTACTAATGAACAAGCGCGGTTACACCTGTGGTGGTGATCATATGGCAAATGTGTGCCCCAATGCAACACAACCTCAAGCCAACCCTAGTGGCCAATACTGTACAATTGAAAGAAGATACACAAATCATACGGCTCAGGACTGCCCGTACAACAAACAAACCGTGAGACAGAACTACCCGCAAGCATACCCGCAGTCAGGTAGGTATCAAGGCCAATACAATGCTCAGCCTTATTACTATAGGCCTCCTCAGAACTACCCATACCAGGCTCAACAGAGACCTCAACCTGTCTTAGCTCAGCAGCCACCCCCACCAGCAAATGTCATCTCAGTCAAATACGCTGCTGCAGAAGAGAACCTAAGTAGGGCCTTAGTGCCTTCTTCACCTTTGATCACAGAGGGTGACCCGAATTCGAACAGTTTTGACTCTACGCATGTAGATAGTCCACCCGCATATTACACGGAGTCACCAGAACATGTAGAGACATATCAGTACGATAGTCCACCAGTGGAACCTAGTTGGGAGCCCGACTATGCTAATGTGATGTACACAAACCCAAATCCACGACCCCAAATAAGACAACAAAGACCACAGGGCCCTAGAGGACCATGCTTTAGGTGCCAAGGAGATCATTTCATAAAGGATTGTCCACATCCTCCGATAGCAGGACAATCACAGTACTATAACATCCAAGGCTTTTGTGCTGATTGTGGCAAAGAGCACATAATCAAAGATTGTCCTAAAAATCCAGTTAACGCTTCGAATGTGACACCGATCAACGTGATAGGTATTGTAAATAACGCAGATGGATCCAACCCTACATACGTGCCTATCCAAGCTATCACAAGAGCCCAGGCGCTCTTACAGAACCAACAGTTTAATCAAGGGAAAGTAGCTGGAAGTAGTGAAGTTGCAGAATCTAGCAGTAAAAAGACAAAATCCTGGAAAGATTCTAGAGAAAGAATTAAGAGAAAATGGAGTAAAAAGATAACTGAGTTGGAAGGAAGTTTGAAGGAATCTAGAGCCAAAATCCTAGAATTGACTTCACAGGACTTGAATCAAGAGAATCCAACTCCAAAATCAGGATCAGTTTTAGCGGAACCCATACCAGAAAATCTAGACATGATGTTTCGTGCATATCAGGCTAGATTAAAAGAGGGACCTCAGGTAGCTGAAATGAGCAAAAACTACCCACGAGCTGATCTAGAAATTGAGAGAACTAAACTTTGCATGAAGATGGTAGAACTAGCACAAGCTTTGTTCGAAGCCTCTAGATATCTTAATTGGAATAACATCGCAAAACCGGAATTACATTTTCAAGGACTAATGGAGAGGCTAGAATATTTGATTGAAAGCAAAGAGAAAAAGGATCAGCCTAGGAACCCCATTGTCCCAGAGACACAGGAAAGGAATGCGCCATCCCTATCTCAAGTACCCAACTCAGAAAGTCAAGACAATTTGTCTTCCATACATAGGTACTCACATGAATTTTTGAGAGAAATCCAGGAAGAGAAATGGAGAAAAGAACAAGGAACCCATCCTCCTATTCAAGAAATAGACTACTTGCAGGAACAATTTCCCCAAGACATTCCCTCTATATACGATGATGTAGAGGAAGAACAACTGAGTGAACACACAGGCTTTGAATATAATTCTTTACAAGAATTACCTCAGTTCACAGGACCTTGGGAAGCAAAGTCTATTAGTATGAGAGCACCCACGATAATAGTGAGGAATGAAGAATCAGTAATCCCTAGAAACACGGAAGTGATCAAGAACACTAAAGTACAATGTAATCTCACTCTAGAGGAGTTGTTGAAGGTAAAACCAGAATTGTGGAAACATGTAGCAAATCAATTCCCTGAGCTTGCTTCTACTCCCTCACAAACAGGATCACAAAATAAGGTACCAGAAATACCCGTAGAAAAGATTGGAGATGTAAGCAAAGGAGAGGAAGGTAACACTTATCTTCCGATAACCCATCAGGGCTACACCACGAAAGCCATCTTAGACTCAGGAGCTGGAGTAGCCATAGCTACCACCGCTTTATGGAAACGTTGGGGTAAGCCAGCATTAAGACCCACCAGGATGAAGCTACAAATGGCTGACGGACACATAGAAAAACCATTAGGCTTACTAGAAGGCATATCTGTCACCACTTGTGGCGTAGAATTTGAGCATACTTCCGCCATTTGTGACTTTGCAAAAAACCATGCTTATGAGATGATATTGGGACGACCATTCATGCGTCAGTTGCAAATTGTACAAGATTGGGGAACTAATTCGTTGTACTTGCAACATTAGGAGTGACTACCAAAGTCAATCTTAAAGACTATTCACATAGAGACGTACCCCCAATACAATGGAATGTTGGTGCAATACAAGCCTTCACATTTGGCTTGGATATCTACTTTGAAGACTATACATGACGCGAAGACCATAGGGACTTATGCCTATGAGTTCTTACCAGTTTACCTCTTGTAAAAATATAAATGACTTGGCGCATCATTATGCAATCACGCCGAATTAATTGGAAGTCGTGAAAAGGCGGTTGATTGATCGAGAGAATATCTCAATCAGTTTTTTTTTAGGTGAAAGATTTTAGGAGATTGATTTGAATTCTAATTCAAGTCATCACTCAATTCCTATAAAAGCTACAAGAAAAAATGTCGCGGTGTGTTCTTCAATCATCCCGAGGCGCTCCAATAACCCCGAAGCATTACTGTATCAATCATTGAGTGTGTGAGGTCTACTTTATAGCCTACACCTCTGAGTACCATTGAGCTATGTTTATCATGCCAATGGGAATGTACATTTACATGATCTAATACAAATACTTACATTCATCTACTCTGTGATTCTCTGAGTCAATTATCTTCAAGTCTTTCAACCTTGAAGAAGTATATCTCAGGATCTACTGAACCAAATCAAGTGATTCAAAGCTTGATAGATTCAGCTCAAAACATACCACAAACAAACAAAGCTTGGAGCAACTTGATTCAGTCAATTTCAAGAAATCAAGAAATTACAGTCAAAGTGCTCACAGTTGCAGTTCTTACGGTAAACGAGTGATTTTCCGGTAGAAGAACGAAGTAGATCTTTCAGAGTAATGCAAAGCTTTGTATGAGAGATAGCTCACTCTATAGCTAGACATCTCTACTTTTATTTGATAAATCTTTCCGATGGAAAAGATATCTATACACTACACAAAGTCTGACCGAAAAGAGACTGTCTGAACTAGAGAAATTTTTTCTTAAACTTCAGAAAAAGTTCTGTTAGTTAAGAGAGTTCATGTGTCACTTACTTACTTCATGTATGTTTACTTGAAGTAATTATAAACAAAATTATAGTTCATTCCGGTACAATTCCAGTACAATTACGGTGTCAATACAGTGGCAGTCTGGTGAAATTTCGGTCCAGTGAAATTTCGGTGAAATTTTTTCAGAAAGGTTAGAGCACTGTCTTATATTTTCTGCAAGGCTCAATCCTCATCGCATCATCAAGGAGTAGAAACAAAGAAAAAAATCAAAGAGGGCTGGTGCAAAGCAGGATTAGCAGTACCAACTCAATCTTCTGAGTGCATCCAACCATCACTTCCAACAGTGGTATCAGAGCATATAAGGTAATCATGGGTGATGGTTTCCCTTCCTTCATTGACAAATTGGACAGAAACAATTATCAGGCGTGGTCATTGAGGATGAAGACCTATCTACAAGGGAGAAGCTTGTTTGGATACATATCAGGAGATGAGGAATTGCCCTCATTCAAGACCAGAGGACTACCTACGAAGGAAGAACATGAGAGGCTCAACCAATGGTGTGCAAAAGATGCTTTGGCAAGGTCTTACCTTCTTAACTCTATATCTGACTTTCTTTTACCACATGTAAGGAATTGTAAGACTTCCCAAGAGACTTGGGAAATCTTGTCAAATTATTTTTCTTCCAACACAAGGGCAAGGAAGAATCAACTATGGATTGAATTCACCACTCTTAGGAAGCAATCAAAGCAATCAGTTTCAGATTTTGTCACCAAAGTCAAAGACATTGCAGATCAACTGGCAAGTATTGGAGAAGAGATTGAAGAAGAGCAAATAGTCAGACAAGTGATCAATGGACTAAAGGCAGATGACAAGTGGGAGAGCTTTACCACAGCAATGGACTTATACATGGACATCCAAGCACCTGATCTAACAACTCTGATTGGACAACTCTTTACACATGAAGCAAAGATCACAAAGAATGGAGAACAATCAAAAGGTAACAACTCTTCTGCCCTATATACTGATAAGAAGACTAAAGATAAAGGTAAAAATAAGAAGGTTGATGAAGAAGGTTCTACCTCCCAAGCAAACTATGCAGGGAGAGGTAGATCATCTAGAGGTAGGGGCAAAGGAGGTAAGTCAGGTAGGGGGAGACCCTACAATCAATCTCCATGCAATATTTGTGGCTTGTCTAACCATACCACGGATGAGTGCTACAGAAATTATAAGAATCAGAGAGGAAGAGGCTACTCTAGAGGAGGATATTCTCAAGGCAGAGGCAGATTCAACCAATCTCAAGGCTACCATGGCTACAACAATAATTATAACAACAACTACAATCACAATAGCAACTATCAAGGTGGATACAGAAATAGGAAAGACTACAACAATTATGCAGAGGAGCAAGATGATTCCCTGTTGATCATGAACATGACATCTAAGTCAGGTATCAATGATGATCACTTATTCTATATTGATTCAGGTTGCTCTAATCATGTAGCTGGAAATGTTGCATTACTTTCTGATTTGGAAGAACCCACGGGCAAACATCAAGTGCAGACAGGTGATGATACTAAACATTCAGTTATTAAAGTAGGCAATGTCAAAACAAGTGATGGTAATCAGAATTTATTAAGCAGAGTGTTGTATGTTCCAACAATCACCAAGAATCTGATGAGTGTAGGTCAGATTGTGGAAAAAGGTCTACAGGTCAGGTTCACTCAACATGGTGCATATGTGGAGGATCCAAGACATGGATTCAGAAGAATAGCCAAGGGAGAAAAATCAGGTAGGTTATTTACTTTTGAGCTTGAAGACACCAAAAACATTGCTCTGTACAATTACAAGGATCAAACGCTATCGGAATTGGAGATTTGGCACAAGAGGTTAGGACACATTGGAGAAAGGACCTTAAAGCAAATGTGCAGGGATCAATGTGTACTTGGGATACCTAATATATCCAAGCAACACATGATATACAAGTGTGGGGCTTGTCAATTTGGTAAGTCACACAGGTTGCCTTATAGCAAGAAAGGTTTCATGCATAAAGATTATCTAGAATTAGTGCATACAGATGTTTGGGGACCTAGCAAGGAGCCATCCTTATCTGGATCGAGGTACTATGTGTCTTTCATTGATGACTATAGCAGGTGGACTGTCTTATACTACATGAAACATAAAGATGAAGTATTTAATTGTTTCAAGAAGTATCTTGCACTGGTTGAAAATCAAACAGGAAGAAACTTGAAGAAGCTAAGATCAGATGGAGGAGGAGAATACTTCTCAAATGAGTTTGAAGACTTCTTGCAGGAAAGAGGCATCAAGAGGGAGATCACTACAAGGTACTCACCTGAACAAAATGGGGTAGCTGAAAGAAGGAATAGACTCATTGTAGAAACAGCGAGGTCTATGCTTAATGAAAAGAAGTTGCCAAATTACTTATGGGCAGAGAGTGTATCTACTGCCACATATCTAATTAACAGGTTGCCATCAAAGACACTTGATGGAATGACACCCTATGAGGCTTGGCATGGTAAGAGACCATCTCTGGATCACTGCAAAATCTTTGGTTGTATTGCATATGTACATATACCTTCACAAGTAAGAGGAAAGCTAGATCCTAAAGCTGAAAAGTGTATCTTCATTGGTTATGATTTGAATCAGAAGGGATACAGATTCTACAACCCCTCAAACAAAGGCTTCAAGGTAAGCAGAGATGTCATCTTTGATGAGAATGACTCATGGTATGAGAATGAGTGCAGGAAGGTTAGTCTACCTTATGACATGGAAGAAGACTTTCCAAAACTTATCAGGCAAGAACCAACTCAGAAGGAGGACACAAGCTCAGATGATGAAGACACCATCAACATTGAAGAGTTTAAGGCTTGGAAATCCAAAGGGAAGATGAAGATGAAGCAACTTGAAGACAATCCAGAATCCTCAACTCAAGCTATGAGGAGATCTTCAAGGGAAAAGAAGAAACCTATTAGGTATGGGTATGATACTTCACTTGTAACCAAGCATTCTGTATATCTTGCAAAGGATCTATTGAATGAAGAACCAGGTTCATTTGAAGAAGCAATCACTAAACCAGAATGGAAGGAAGCAATGGATGAAGAAATGCAGGCTCTCAAAGAGAGTGACACTTGGGACTTAGTACCCAAGAAAGAGTCTATGAAGGTGATAGGATCCAGATGGATCTACAAACTCAAGAGGAACTCAGATGATACAATAAACAGGTACAAAGCTAGATTGGTAGCCAAGGGTTTTGCACAAACCCAAGGCATTGATTATGAGGAGACATTTTCTCCGGTGGCTAAGATGCCAACTATCAGAGTTATGGTGAGTGTTGCTGCATCCAAGAACTGGAACATGTACCAATTGGATGTGAAGAATGCATTCTTGAATGGATGGATATCTGAAGAAGTCTACATGGCACAACCACCTGGCTATGAAGAACCTAATAAGGTAAATCATGTTTGTAAGTTGAAGAAGGCTCTGTATGGTTTAAAGCAGGCACCTAGAGCATGGAATTACAGATTGACAACATATCTCCAAGATCAAGGATTTGTGATGAGTAAAGCTGACACTTCTCTGTTCATAAAGAGGAGTAGTACAGAAGTAATATATTTATGTGTCTATGTTGATGACATTATTATTACAGGAAATGATTTTCAGGGAATTAGACACATCAGAGAACAAATGATGAAGGAATTCAAGATCAATGATCTTGGATTATTGAAGTACTTCCTAGGACTTGAATTGATCTACACAAATTCAGGTATCTATATTACTCAGAAGAAGTACATACAGGACATGGTCAAGAAGTTTAATTTGCAGGAAGCTAAAGTCTCAAACATTCCTATGGAGGTCAATCACAAACTCAGTGCACATGAAGGAGAAGAACTCAAAGATATTACAGGTTACCAAAGTATGGTAGGTAGTTTAAATTATGCTACCTTAACCAGGATTGATATATCATATGGTGTTAGTGTACTTAGCCAATTTATGCATAAACCAAGAATACCACATTTGGAGGCAGCAAAGAAGATAGTAAAGTACCTAAAGGGAACTCAGAACCATGGTTTGTACTTTCCTTATACATCAGACATTGATATTAAAGTTTATTCAGATGCAGATTGGGCAGGTTGCAAGGATGACAGGAGGAGTACATCTGGTTACATATGCTTTGCAGGTGATAAACCAATTTCTTGGTCAGCCAAGAAACAACCCACAGTAGCTTTGTCATCTACTGAAGCAGAGTATAGAGGGCTAGCAAATGCCACTCAAGAAGCTATCTGGTTGAAGCTTTTGTATACAGAGTTAGGCTTATACACAAGGCCTCCAGTTGTCTTTGGAGATAATACAAGTTCTCTTCATCTTGCAGCGAATCCAATATATCATGCTAGAACTAAACACATAGAGGTTCATTACCACTATGTGAGAGAGAAGTTGCTTAGTAAAGATATTCAGTTGACTTATGTGTCTACTGATATACAATGTGCAGATTTGCTTACTAAAGCATTGGATGGAAACAAGCTATTCAGGTTTAAGTCCATGATTGGATTACAGGATATCATTGAAGATTAAAGATGAAGACTTGAGCCAAAATGTTTGGCTTGAGGGGGAGCTGTTGGTGCAATACAAGCCTTCACATTTGGCTTGGATATCTACTTTGAAGACTATACATGACGCGAAGACCATAGGGACTTATGCCTATGAGTTCTTACCAGTTTACCTCTTGTAAAAATATAAATGACTTGGCGCATCATTATGCAATCACGCCGAATTAATTGGAAGTCGTGAAAAGGCGGTTGATTGATCGAGAGAATATCTCAATCAGTTTTTTTTTAGGTGAAAGATTTTAGGAGATTGATTTGAATTCTAATTCAAGTCATCACTCAATTCCTATAAAAGCTACAAGAAAAAATGTCGCGGTGTGTTCTTCAATCATCCCGAGGCGCTCCAATAACCCCGAAGCATTATTGTATCAATCATTGAGTGTGTGAGGTCTACTTTATAGCCTACACCTCTGAGTACCATTGAGCTATGTTTATCATGCCAATGGGAATGTACATTTACATGATCTAATACAAATACTTACATTCATCTACTCTGTGATTCTCTGAGTCAATTATCTTCAAGTCTTTCAACCTTGAAGAAGTATATCTCAGGATCTACTGAACCAAATCAAGTGATTCAAAGCTTGATAGATTCAGCTCAAAACATACCACAAACAAACAAAGCTTGGAGCAACTTGATTCAGTCAATTTCAAGAAATCAAGAAATTACAGTCAAAGTGCTCACAGTTGCAGTTCTTACGGTAAACGAGTGATTTTCCGGTAGAAGAACGAAGTAGATCTTTCAGAGTAATGCAAAGCTTTGTATGAGAGATAGCTCACTCTATAGCTAGACATCTCTACTTTTATTTGATAAATCTTTCCGATGGAAAAGATATCTATACACTACACAAAGTCTGACCGAAAAGAGACTGTCTGAACTAGAGAAATTTTTTCTTAAACTTCAGAAAAAGTTTTGTTAGTTAAGAGAGTTCATGTGTCACTTACTTACTTCATGTATGTTTACTTGAAGTAATTATAAACAAAATTATAGTTCATTCCGGTACAATTCCAGTACAATTACGGTGTCAATACAGTGGCAGTCTGGTGAAATTTCGGTCCAGTGAAATTTCGGTGAAATTTTTTCAGAAAGGTTAGAGCACTGTCTTATATTTTCTGCAAGGCTCAATCCTCATCGCATCATCAAGGAGTAGAAACAAAGAAAAAAATCAAAGAGGGCTGGTGCAAAGCAGGATTAGCAGTACCAACTCAATCTTCTGAGTGCATCCAACCATCACTTCCAACATGGAATACCATCCATAAGACACCAGTAGAGACGGAATCCGTGCACTCATTAGAATCAGACCCTTCTTGGTTGCATGAGGATACTCATTTATGGATGTGTAAAGTAGCCAAACAAGAGGAAGAAAGGTTAGAAGCCAGGACCTTAGGTGCAGAACAACATCCACGAACCCTTCAAGATCCAGCCTACGCACCTGTAGTATTCCCTGACGAAGAGTTTGAACCCCATGGTTGGGCAGAAATCCTAGCAACCATGGATGTAGCCATCAATGAAGAACAATGGACACCCCACTGTGACGAGGATGGCTATGACATATCAGTTTTCACGATAGAGCCAATCATGTGCGATGCGATTTTAGAAGAGTGTGAACCTAACACTGATGCATTTGAGGATGCAAGCGATTTTGATTTAGAATCAATTATCATGGACCCACCTTTTGCATCAGAAGAGGAATATTTTTTCGAAGTAGAGACTCATCCTCAAAGACACGAAGAAATAATGAATGATGTGAGAATAGCCACTCAAGTGACTAGCAAGAGTGAATGCAAGAAAAGAAAGAAGAAAGAAACCATGTCAGAAAAAGAAGAATCTTTATTTGAAGTACCTGAGAACTTCAAGAAATATGAAATCGAAGATAGAAGAATCATGGTACGAATGCCTAATAGAAAGGCGAATGACGGACAAGTATATGATAACCGAGAGAAAACCAAGAAAATAATAGTTGCCATAGAAGGAGAAGAAGAAAAATGTACATACATAGGGCATGATTTGACAACTGAAGAAGAAGAAGAACTAGTTGCCCTATTGCGCGAATATAGAGATGTTTTTGCTTGGAGTTACAAAGATTTGAAAGGAGTAGATCCAGATATATGTTCTCATAGAATCCCTATGACTCCAGATGCAAAACCTATGAAACAGAAACCGTACACGTACAATGATAACTACGCTGCGAAGATTAAAGAGGAGATAGATCGCTTGATAGAAGCAGGATTCATTTACGAAATTGAGCATATCGAATGGGTATCCCCCATTGTGGTTGTGCCCAAGAAGAATGGAAAATTGCGTGTGTGTATTAACCTTAAAAAAGTTAATGCCGCCACCATTAGAGACAGTTATCCTCTTCCTATCACAGAACATCTATTGGAAAGAGTTGCGGACAAGGAAGTTTACAGCTTCCTTGATGGTTTTTCAGGCTATAATCAAGTAGCCATTGCTCCAGAGGACCAACACAAGACGGCATTTGCCACTGAATGGGGCATATTTGCATTTCGTGTGATGCCATTTGGCTTAACAAATGCACCCGCCACTTTCCAGCGACTCATGTGTCATGTTTTTAAGGAATTCTTACGCAAGAGTTTGGAAGTTTATGTCGATGACTTATGTGCTCATTCAAATGTAAGACAGACGCATATCCCAGAGTTAAGGCAAATATTTGACAAATGTCGAGAATATCAGGTTTGTTTGAACCCAGAAAAGTGTGTTTTCATGGTCAGACAAGGCAAAATTCTAGGACACATTGTGTCAAAAAATGGAATCTCTACGGATGAAGAAAAGGTGAAGGTAATTGCAAAATTACCTAGACCAACTAATGTGAAAGAGGTACAGGCATTTATGGGCCATTGCGGTTATTATAGGAGATTCATACACATGTATGCAATCATAGCCAAGCCTTGTACTCTCTTTTAACCAACTTTGAATGACAAATGAATGTGAAAATTCATTCAATGAACTTAAACGACGCCTGTGCTCAGCACCTATATTGACAACCCCAGATTGGAGTAAGCCATTCCATGTACATGTGGATGCATCCAATTATGCCATAGGATGTGTGTTAGCACAACCCACGAATGAAGGTAACATAGATCTCCCCATAGCTTACGCGAGCAGACAATTGAACGCAGCAGAAAGAAATTACACCACAACGGAACGAGAAGGATTAGGGATGATCTACGCAGTAAAAAAGTTTAGGCACTACTTGTTGGCCAACAAATTCAAGTTCTTTACAGATCATCAAGCCCTATTGTACTTAGTCAACAAGCCATGTAACACGGGACGACTGATACGTTGGTTTCTATTACTCATGGAGTATGATTTTGAAGTCGTAGTCAGGAAAGGAAAGACACATCTTAGAGCTGACCACCTTTCAAGATTAACCTCAGGAGAAGCTCCTCAAGGAGTAGTGGATGAGTTACCAGACGCATATTTGTTTAATCTTGAGATAGCACCAGAATGGGCTAAACCTATAGTCCCTATTCTCACGTACGGACCCAAGAATCCTAGGATAAAGATCAAAGAGGGAGAGATCACCAAGTCTCAGAGATATCAAATCATAGCAGGAAGCATATATAAACAGGATAATCAAAAGATTCTTGCTTGTTGTGTAGATGAATCAGAACATGCGAATTGGTTGCAATTAGCACACATAGGTGCATTAAAGCAACATCATTCGAAACATCGAACATTACAGACTCTGCATAGGCTAGGAGTATATTGGCCTTCGATGGAAGCAGATGTCTACAGGTTGTGTGAGGAATGCAACGTTTGTTGTGAAAGACCACCAGTAGAGCATGCTACGTTGTATCATGTGTCTCTCACACCAGACTGGAGTGAACAATTAGTGACATACTTGAGGACGAAGACATTCCCTCAAGGAATGACCTTAGCTCGACAATGCAGTCTAGAGCAAGAAGCTCAAGACTATTCACTTATTGGCGATAATCTATACAAAAGAGGACGAGATGGATATCTAAGACAGTGTGTTCATGAGAGCGATTATCTGAGCATACTAGAGACTGCACACCAAGGTGTTGCAGGAGGTCATTTTGGACCCGATAGGATAATCAAAGCCATCCTCTTTGCAGGATTATGGTGGCCCACTCTTCACATGGATGCTCATACCTATGTCAAGAGATGTGATGTGTGCCAAAGAACTCAGTTTCCTACTCGCAGAGACGAAATGCCATTGAAACCCATGATGGGCGGACGTGCATTTTCAAAGTGGGGTATAGACTTTGTAGGACCCATTAACCCCCCTGCAAAAGGTACACATGCTGAATACATTATTGTTGCCACAGATTATCTTACGAAATGGGTAGAGGCAAAAGCCACGAAAAAGAATGATGCACACACAACTGCAAAATTCTTATTTGAAAATGTCTTTACAAGATATGGATTGCCTATAGAGTTAGTGAGCGATCGAGGCACTCACTTTCTAAACCAAGTCATTGAATATTTGTTACAGGATTTTATGGTGATTCACAAGAAATCCGCACCATATCATCCTCAGGCCAATGGTCAGGCTAAAAGCACTAATAAGATCCTTTGTAACGTACTGACGAAACTCGTGAACAACAAACGTTCAGATTGGGACAAACAGTTACACCATGCGGTTTGGGCATATCGAGTGGCCTACAAGACCGTACTCAATGCAACTCCCTTTCAGATGGTTTTTGGTCAGAATGCTGTGCTTCCTTTGGACTTCTTGATACCGACCCTTAAGGTTGCACAAGAACATCAGTGGACCGGCCATGAATTATCAGCGAGAATAATGGACTTGGAACGATTAGGAGAAACCAGGCTAAAGGCAGCAGCAGGAATATATGCAGCGAAGAAGCGACAGAAAGCATATTTTGATGCACATGTGAAAGATAAAGGCCTAAAAGACGGAGATTTAGTTCTAGTATATACGCTAAAGCAACACGCACGTAAGTTAGAAAAGCAAGGTTATGGACCTATGATCATTAACAGACTATCAACAAGCAGAGCAGTACAATTAGCCACTTTAGAAGGAGATATAATGCCTAATTATATTAGTGGCTGTAGAGTCAAGCTATATCAGGAACCTCTTACTGAGGATATGCTTAGATGACTCACGTTGGCGAAGAAGCGTAAGGAGGAAGAAAATAGAATACGAGCGGAGGCTCAGGCAGAAGCAATAGAACGCATTAAACGCATGGAGTTAAGAAGACAAGGACTAGGGAGAGAACATTATAACCATCTGGAAACTACACCCAGATACCCCATGGCCATGTGTCAAGTAAAGTCAACCACTCATCCTAGTATAGTGGACAGGAGACCATTCATTACAGTTAGGCTAGAGCACGGCAACCCTTGCCAAGAGCTCAGGGCTTTAATTGACTCAGGTGCTGCGACTAGTGCGATTAGATGGTCCCACTATAAGGATTCAGGAATAGAAATGCGGCCAATTGAGGCATACCTCATAGGGCTAGGAGGCATGGAAACCCCTTGCATGGGTGAGGTGGACCTTCCTATCCTCATTAAGGATGTGACCATGACAGCGAAGCTACTAGTGTGCCATGATGACGACCTGATAGAACCCCTAATCCTTGGCCAAGATTGGCTATACGATCACTCAGTGGACCTAAATCTTAGAAAAGGCTCCTTACAGATTGGAACCTTAGAACAGAAGCGAGTGATACCGCTTGACTTCCCTAACGGCATTCCGATTGAGGTTTGTAACCCTCGACCCTATGAAAAGCATGCGACGGAAGATCGGAAGATCTTGGGTCAGACCAGTCCCGTTACGCCTACACCAACCCACTCGGGCTTGGCTATGGACAGTTGTCAATCAAAAGGACGACAGGAGATCTTCTCTGGGGCTTCCTGCAAACTAGAAGGGGCAGCTACCCAACCGCTAGGGCAGTTGAACACAATCAGCGGTCAGGTGGGTTGCATCAGCGGCCAAATGAGCACAACACCTTGCGGTGCTCATCCTTCCAAACTTGCTGCGGACTGGCCTAGATTAAAGGTAAAGAACGAATCACTTCCTAATGGGCAGGTCACGCAAGTGTTGGATCTCCCTTCTTTTCCAAAGCAGAGCGTCCAATGGACCTCTCAAACCCAACCACGAACGCGTCAACCACAACAGAGGAACCCAGACCGACGACACCACCAGATAAGGCAAGGAAAGCAGCAGTATCAGCATCACAGAACAAGTGGCACAAAACAAATATGGGTGCCAAAAGGACAGCAACCACAGGCTATCGGCAACACTGCAGACGAGAACAGGACAAAGTTTCAACAGAAGCAGAGTCAGCATCCAAAGTCCCCTCGATCTTCTTCTACAAGTACCAATACTCGACAGATTTGGATCGCCAAGAAGTATCTTATCAATAGACCCACACCCATGCAGCTTTGGGTACCCAAACAATGTATTATAGCCCAACCCTCTAGCCATGTAATATATACCCCTCAGAAATCTTTTCATCCTTCAATACCACCAAACCTGATACCACTTTTTGTCCCTCAGCAGAAACATACCACCCACTCCAAGACTCTTAGGAAATGGATACCGAAACGTATCCAGACGTCTTCTTGTACCATCGTATCTAACAATTCTCCCACCCCGTTTAAACTCCACCCTTGTAATAATTCACCCTCAACCAAACCTTGTATAAATTCATACACCAAAACCCCACATCATGCATAATAAAAGCTCATCAAGAATTGTAGGCATAATCTGAACCATGTAGGTGTCTAGAGACCTGCATTAGTTTTGCAAAAAGATCATTGCATCAATCACTTCATGACACTTGGCTACACGGGTTACACATCGGTTATGGAAAAGGATTGCGGTCTCACCTTAATGGGATCATAATTAATTTCCATACTAATGTGTTAATCTTTTGTAGCAGATCTTTTCCATTAGCTCATCAGTCATCATGCAAACCGAAGCAGGACCATCAAAAGCTGGTCCCAACGCACCGATGACCACTATTGGAGAATTACTAGCGAAATCTTATCCGACGATGCAACCACCAGAGTTTCAAGGTTTTCCAGGGCCCATGCCAATCGATGATCCTCCTAGAGGATATACTGAGAAGACTCATCGTAATTCTCATTGGTTTCAAGGCCTAGCAAGACCATTAGCAGACGCTGATTTCATATTTGAGGCCAATTTGGCATTTGATCTTCGCACATGGACCAAGTACCAGTTCTTGTCAAGAGAATTTGAAGGACTACAGAATACACAAGATCTAACGCATGTTTGGGCACGAGCGGGATTTACAGAGTATTTTAGCGACCCTCTGCCTAAACCCGATTTTTACAGATGTTTTTACTTGGTAACCACCTTAACAGCTTCAGAAAACAAGGATCTACCCGGAACATTCATGTTACCATCCTTGGTAAATGATCCTCCATTCAGAAGGTTTTATTTGTCTAAAGATTTAATTCGCGCAGCTCTGAAAATACATGGAACACACACTCCGACGGAGAGAGAACGGCTAGTCCCAGAGCAGATGAAACGTGGTGACATCACTAAGTGGGAGGATATTTCTGCCATAACCCCTGAGCTTTCCAAGCCATTACGGATATGCATGCAGCACTTTGCTTTCCCAGCTCAGGATCGTTTTACCATGCCCCACAAAAGAATCTGGTTTGGATTGTACTTAGCATGTACTGGACCGCAAACGGTTTATCTAGCCAGCTGGATAATTGATCATCTCTATTTGGCACAACATCGGTGGGAGTGAAAGAAGGTAATCAATGGGTGCTGCGCCCTCACCAGGATCATATACATGTGCTTGGCATATGATTTACCCATAGAGCGCGCCATGACCAGTGAGGAACTGAAGGCATTCAAAGGGACCACTAGGAAGGCTAGAAAGTCTAGCAAAGGCAGAGCCGGAAAGCGGATGAGAGGTACTATCCCATGCCTACAAGTCCCAGAATCACCCTCTCCACAACCATCTCCAGAGCAGTCACCAACAACAGCCACTCCCACGGTACCACCAATTCGTATACGGTTATCAAGACCAATTACGCCGGAGGGCACCACCAGTACTGTTGCACCCCAAGCAGCCACAACCACAGAACCTATCACCACAGCAGCTGAACTTCCCACCACTATTGGTGCGGAAGCTTTCTCTTTTCCAATACCGCATTTAGAACCAGGACAAGCAGAGCCACTAGACCAAACTTTTGATTTTGAGATGCCCGATGCATTCTCCAATGAGTTCCAGTTTTCAGAAGGACAATTGTTTTCTCAAGAATTTGAAAGGCCTAGCTACCCTACCACACCCAGGGATCAGCCACAAGGACAGATCGTGTCCAGCTCTGATGACGAAAGAACAGTAACCAATGATGACGAAGGTGACGACGAAGCTAGCCAAGGAACACATGAATCCCAAGAGCATGAACAGACAGATGGCCAAGGCCAACAAACAGACACACATGGCGATACAAGTACCCATGAAGATGAAACTTACGAGGCAACAGCTTACACACTAGCTATCAAGAAGCTGTATAGAACTATGGAAAAAGTTTGGGCACGCAAAAAGCTGACAGAGGAAGAGAGTCAAACAATAATAGAACAAGAACTTGTCACAAGCGGATTCGAAGACGCATACATCAAAGGATTCAGAGAGTTAGTCAAATCAGTAGGCTCCAACAAAGCCCTCAGGTACTTGCAAAGAAAGCCACTACCACAGTTTGACCCCCGTAGAGTATGACTACTTTCAAATCCCGGCAAATACATTCGTGTACCAACCGTAGCACAATCTTCAGAACAAGCCAGGGAGGCACGCCTCATCCCCGAAAGTTTGTTGGCTGTAGAAACCATCTTTGTAGATTCCCCACCCCGCGCTACAGCTGTACAAACCTCAGTAGCACCGACCACCCCAACCGCTCCTCTCTCACCGCCCGTCCCTCCAGCCTCCCCTCTTCACCCTCCTTCCCCCAGACCAACATCTTCATTCACCGGTGGTGTTGCAGAAATTGTCTTTACGACCACTCACCCCACAATTCCTGCACCCATCAGTCCTAGTCTACCCCCTCCCACTCCCACCTTTCTACCCAACCCATTCCTTCATCAAACTTTTCCATCTTTCCCCACAACTCCAAGACCCCTTTTCCCACTCCCACCGCCATTAACCTTCTCCCCCGTCTCACCTCCCTGACCCACTGTAACCCCTCTTTCCCCTTTCCATCAAGCTGCTCCAGCCAGCCCCCCTGTAAATTACCCCTCGACCTTTGTAAATCCCGTATTTACACCAGCCCGAGCACCCACGATCACCCCCATATTCACGGTCACCGCACTAGATACGTCCACTGACATGGACATCTCACCACCCACTGCACCATCACTACCTTCACTCACGGCACAAACATTTTTAGGCACATCACAATTTTCAACAATCACTACATCATCCACCTTCCCACCCCCATTCCCCATTCCCGTTGCATCTACACCAACTGCATCTTCATTTAGCACCCCATTAATACTATCACCCACTGTAGATAATGCATTCCGACAGATGTTCATGTGTATGACGCAAGTAAGAGATGAGTTCACATCTCTTGGTGATAATTATCAGCAGCTGCAGAGGACAACCAATGACTTACAATCGCAGCTTAATTTATTGTCTATTGAGAATGCCTCTCTGAACACCCGATACCAGGAATTACGCGAGGCTTATCACAAATTGGAACTAGAAAGCGAAGAAAAGACCAAGGAAGCCACTGTTGACCTGGATAACTTATTAAGAGCCCAGACAGTCCGCAATGCAACGCTAACACGCAACATGGGCTTACTACGAAGACACCTAGCAGCTGCCAAGGAAGAAAACCAGCGCTTACAGGATCAGAACCGAGAAAACTTAGAAGCAGCGCTCGACCACCCAGACCAACCACTCAGTCCTAGCAGGTTCAAAGCCATTCCTTCAGACTCGATGAGGATGCTGCTAGACGATCATGTGAGATTGCTAGATGAATACGACCGCATGAACGAGGAGTTATAGAAACTCAAAGAAGATCACAAATTACTCCAGTTACGAGAACCAGCACACCACGACATACCAGCACCTATGGATGCCTCTCCTGACCTCCTAGAGGAACTCAACGCATTACGGGCCCAGGTATCGAACCTTGAATCAAGGATTGCAGTATATGAAGCACCACCAAGGCCAGATTCCCCACCTGAGCTTCCAGCTGAGGAAGAAACGGTCACCATCCCGGTGGAGGAAACGTTCACCATCCCGGTGGAGGAAACGTTTGAAGAAGCGTACGAGCCACAACCCATCCCAGGCGGACGTGTCACGGCCGAAGGTCAGATGACGTACGAACTTCCAACCCCCGCGTGGATGAAGACTATTGAGGAACTTGTTACAACGCACTCAGCTAGAGTAGAGGCACAATTACATGCCATGGTGATGATAGAAGAAAGAATATTACAGTCTCCATTCTTTGCTCATTTGGCCCCGCGACGATACATATCTGGGCATGAGCTACAGTATAAACCATATTTTATGTTAATGGCCGAATACCAGTTAGCCATTGAGAAAGAGACAGGTAAGAAACCATCGCATGCAACTCAATTCGAGGCGGTTGATTTGCCACTAGATGCACAAAAAGGAAGGATCTATCAACCAGAGTGGCGAAAAGATTTACTACAGCAGTATCCAGAGATGATGAGTACATGGGTAAAGGCACCTTTGCATTTGAAGTATAACCCTTGTTGGGGACCAGTGCCACGACGCCGCTCCTGGACTGCCTTTGCTATTAAGGTACAAAACAATAAGCAGTGCCAAGACTGGTTGAATTACCCCTATTTTAAGCCACCCATTGAGTTACCAACTGTTGGCTACATGATGGCTACAATTCGCCACTGGCTCCCTAGATTAAAGCATATGGATGATATAGCGGCGCATATGACTGTCAAAATCTTTGACATGATGCAAATGATTTTTAAAGTCTTCCGACGCGTCAAGGCACCACATGTCAACACCTCGGGCTTTGAGCATGGCAATTTCGATCTGGTATATGATATGAGTACAACGCCATCGCTACGGGTGTGTTATGCCTGGCACTGCAAAATAAAGTACCTACCGGCATGCTACAAGCAGACATTCGAAGAGATGTTCACAACCGGCTTCTGGGAATACCATTCAGAGGTATTCATAAGCAGGCCTACACATTTACTACACTTATTTGCCTGTGAACGAATGGTCTATTCCACACACTCTCAGCTTCCGCCACCGGAAGAACCGCAACCAATCGACGGGGAAAAACTCGAGGCCGACCTGGCCCGAGGCATTCGTATCTCCGAGCGCACCCTCGCTCAAGACCTCCTACACAACTATATCCAGCAGACCTCACAGCAAGGTTCTGTCAAGGACGACAGAAGCGAGAGGGAGGGGGGTGTTGGAAGCAGCCAGAGGCACAGACAACACGGAAGCATGTAACGACAGAGCAGGGAGCCAGTCGAATTGTTTTTCAAATAATTATGTTTTCAAATACTTTCCAAAAACCTCCAATAGTGATTTTTATCACTATTGTAACATATGTAACATAGAAAACCCCATTTTGTAATCCATAGCTCCATTTTGTGCAAGCCGAGGAGTCCTCGAGCTTGAGGAGCTTAGGTAGAACAAGTGTACCAATTTTCGTTATTTTTAGACACCGTTTACCCTTCCAAATAGCATCTAGGACCTAATTTTTAACTATGCCGGTCACTAGATGTGAAACCGGTCAAAACTAGTCTAGAAACTATAAAAAGAGCTAGAGAGCTCATTTTTGAAGTTAGTTAGTGTTAGCTTGTTGGAGTTTAGAGTTCTTTTGAGCTTGTAATAGTGTTCTTGAGCAATAGAGCTAATTTCCCACCTTCCATTGTGTCTTGCTTGTCTCTTCATTGTGTGTGTGTATGTGTGTGTGCATCTTGGTGCTTCTCACCTTCACTCTCACATCATCTCACATTCACGATCTTCATATCACTCCTATCTCTTCCGCGGATTGACAATTAAGGAGGTGAAGCTTCTTAACGTGGTTCTCACCATTGTGCTAGAGCAACATATGGCGACACATTTTACATGCATGATGCAGGTTATCAAAGACAAAGAGCCTGAGACATATGAAGAAGCTTGCACACAAAAGGAATGGAAGCAAGCTATGAAAGAGGAGATCAAAGCTCTCAAAGATAATCACACATGGGAGCTAGTGCCAAAGAAAGAAGGTATGAAGATTGTTCCAAACAAATGGTTATTTAAAGTAAAGAGGAATGATGATGGTTCACTAGCTAGATATAAAGCTAGATTAGTTGCCGAAGGATTTAAACAAACACAAGGCATAGATTATGATGAAGTTTTCATCCCTGTAGCAAAGATGGGAACTATCAGAACATTAATCACAATTAGTGCTTCAAGGAGATGGCCATTATACCAAGTCGACATCAAAAATGCTTTTCTTAATGGAGAACTACAAGAAGAGGTATACATGAGTCAACCGGTTGGATTTGAAGATGAAAACCATCCAGATTTTGTTTGCAGGTTGAAGAAGGCACTTTATGGCTCGAAGCAAGCACCAAGAGCATGAAATCAGAGATTGGTAGAATATCTAACTAAGTGTGGATACAACCCAAGTAGTGCAGATCCTTCATTATACATGAAAAGGAAGAAAATAGAGAGGTATATATTTGCATATAGGTCGATCACCTCATCATAACAGGAAATGATGTTACAGGGATTAAGGATATCAAAAGGAAGCTTGGTAGGAGTTTGAAATTTCAAATCTTGGAAAGCTGAAATACTTTTTAGGAATTGAAGTTGTTTATGGAAAGAGTGGCATCTACTTTATGCAAAGGAAGTACTTGTTGGATGTTCTTTACAGATTTGGAATGAGTGAATGCAAACCACTCACGCAACCCATGGACACAAATACAAAGATTTGTTCAAATGATGGAGAACCATTGGAAGATGTAACAACATACAGAAGCATTGTAGGATCATTAATCTATGCAAACATTACAAGGCTTGATTTATCTTATGTTGTTGGCATACTTTCTTAGTTTATGCAAGCCCCGACAAGTGAACACGATCATCTTTCTTTGCCTCTCATTTTTGCATTGTCATCATCTTGATTTTTTATTGAGGATCTATAGGAGGTCCTTCTATCCATTTCAGGTACCAATCCATTGGCGTCATTGATTATGCACTCTTACCCATTAACATTTTTTGCTTCTAGTTTGCACCATAATGGGTGATCATCAAACAAAAAGTATCAATGCCAAAGACAAATTTATTGTTTGACATTTTTACCATAAGTTTATCTCAACCAATCAATACAATAACACCAAGATCTATACCATCTCATAGAAATTTTTCCATGCATGGAGAACATAAAAATTATCATTATCTTAACTCATGCAAGAGAGGTTGCATTCGGGCCTAATCTATAAGTACCCATACTTTGAATGTAGCATGTAAGTTGTTTCCAATCTCCCCATCTATATGTACGTCCTCAAAATGACAAAGTAGTGATTTTAGGGTTGGGGTGGGGGACATGAAAATCATCTACAATAAAGAGGCCACAATCATATGTTTGCACTACAAGGCAATTATAATTTGGTAATTGATAATCTCTACTTGTTTTGGTCTCTAAACCAAGAGGTGGATAATTTCAAGGACTCCCACTTACGATCCATAAACATCCTATTTTTTATGTGTATTAGGAATATTCACATAATTAATAGGAGAATAATCATCATGGTCGGGTAAACATTCCTACACATATAGTATAATTTTATTACTTATATTCTTTTAATATAAGTTAATAAGATTAAATTATGGAATTAATTACATTTCCAAAAATTATGTTTTTAATAAAGTGGTGGTGTTCACTCAAAAATTCCATACTCGATCTTATGTTTAATACATTCTAATTGTGGTCTTCAATATGTTTCATAACAAAGAGTGCACCAACATATAATATGTTCTTGATAGTTAAAATCACCAAAGTTCATAGCAATCTACACATGTGAAGCCATTGCATGGGTAGGGCATGGAGGAGTACCCTCTAATTTATCAAAATGTAGTTATAAAATAACAAAATAAGTACATAATAAAGTTAAAAATATCTATGAAAATAAAAATAGATCATTCAATGTATCTATAAATTAGTAAAATGAAAGTTTCAATGTACTTATAGGAAATATTCCTTGCATGGATAGTAAGCCATGGTGGAATTTCCTTCTTATTAATGAAATCGTAATTTCGAAGTAAAAATCAAAGGTATTGGATAATAAACATTGATTACATTTATATAATTTAAAAAGATAAAATAGATATAGATAGAGAGTGAGAGATAAAGATCTAAAGAGAGAGTAGGAGAGAGGAAGATTGATGAGATAGATACACAAAAATACACACATGGCTATGCACATACATACATGCACACATGAAAGCATGCATGCATTCACATAAACACATACATATACCATACATATATACAAAGATGAACACATGCACACATTAACACATACACACATATACACATAAACAAAGATACACATTCAGACGTACACATACATACATAGATATAAACACAAATTCTCCATACACGAGAATACACACATTCACATATACATATACAAAAATAGGAACATATCCACACATATACACATGCATGCATGCATGCACACATTCACACATACACACATACATAGATTTTCAAAGATACATAGACTCAAACATACACATATTCACACACACATACATGCATGTTCTCACATACACAAAGATGCACACCACACATACGTAGACACAAAGGTGAAAGCATTCATGCATACACACCTAGAGAGATGAACATATTCACACATGCACACATATAGACCTAGAGAGATGAAAACATTCACACACGCACACATACAGACCTAGAGAGATGAACGCATTTGTCAGCGGAGCACTAGATTGTGCTCTCTGACTACAGTAGACAAGATTTCGGAAATACACTTTTGATAACAAGAACACCCACGAAGGGAAAACAATACAAGAATATGTGATTGATACAAGATGTCCCACAACCCGGGACTGATAGGTATGAATAACTCGACTAGAGATGATACAGGAGATCCCACAACCCGGGATCGTAAGTATGAGACAAGATATCTGGATTACAAGAACTCTCTTCTCGGAGATGAACTAGATACAAGAGTGAAGGACTAGGTCTCTCCCCCCAGTCTTGGGAGCTCAAGGAGTCGTGACCGCCAAGTAAGTAATCTTCAAGTTCTAGTTCTAATTCTTGTCTTGTTCTTGGTTCTAGTCTAGTTCTTGGACATCCTATCTTGTCCTCTTGTAATCTTGTAGTACGAGATCTTGTCGAGTTATTTCTTGTATCTAGTTCATCTCCGAGAAGGGAGTTCTTGTAATCCAGATATCTTGTCTCATACTTACGATCCCGGGTTGTGGGATCTCTTGTATCATCTCTAGTCGAGTTATTCATACCTATCAGTCCCGGGTTGTGGGACATCTTGTATCAATCACATATTCTTGTATTGTTTTCCCTTCGTCGGTGTTCTTGTTATCAAAAGTGTATTTCCGAAATCTTGTCTACTGTAGTTAGAGAGCACAATCTAGTGCTCCCTTGACATTTTGGCAAGACTGATTATGAATGTGGCCAACCCCTCCTTATATAGGTTTTCAAGGGCGGTTGCCAAGGGCGGTTGCGACTTGATGATGTCATCGATGATGTCATCGATTTGACACATGAGCTCTGGATATCTAAATCAAGCAAGTAGACATTCGATCTATATATATATATATATATATATATATATATATATATATATATATATAGGGTTTTGGCACATTCCGGACGCAATGGAAGCATTGGTTTTTCCTAATTTTGAACCAATCATGAGATACAAGGTTCACATGGATATGTCATATCCATAGTAACAAATGAGAACTAGATACAAGGTTCACATTGGTTTTATGTTATAGTAACAAATGAGAACTATGTCATAAAAATAGAACTCCCTCATCAAATATCATGAAATTTACATCTTATGTTTGAAAGCTCTTTATACTAGTATACATATATTTCAACAATCAAGTGCAAATGTGTGTTTTTTGACACATTTTGTCATTTTTTTAAATTTAGGAGTTCAAAATGTGCCCAAAATCTTGATCAGTCCAAAATTGACATCTCCAAAATCTATATGAGAAATATAAAAGTGTTAAAAAATCCTATATAGAAAATAGAAATAGAGCATGTGTTCAATGGAGGACCTCAGATAGTGATTTAGAAATGCAATAGAACATGGTTTCATTATGCGAACTTCTTTGGAGCATTTGTATAAGCACCAAAAATGTTATAGATTTTCAAATCAACTCAGAGCTTTCTTGATCTATGTCTACACCCCCATCATCATATGTGTTTGATTCAGACTAAGACTATTGTGAGCTCTATTCTTCTTCTTCTATATCGACAAGAGCTCTATCCTCATCCAAGTACATGTCGAATTCTAAAGGATTATGCATAGATATTCTTGTTTGCCTATGATTAGCTATCTCACATAGATCTTGAAGCTTTTGCTTTACCATATTTATGGTTGCTTTCCTCAAGTTCCCTATTTTTGTCAAGGCAAAATCATAAACAATAATATCTACATCATCCATTTTAAGAGTGGATGTACTTCAAATGTTCTTCTTCTTTTTAGAGCATGTTCGTTTGGTGTCACATACCATTTCTAAGTTATACTTACCTGTGAATGCATAACTATGTTTTCTATAATACCAATGGACTATCAAAGCCTCTATTCTTCTTTGATCAATATCTTTAATGACCTTTTTCTAGTAGCCTCGTTACCATCAACAAGGTTTGCAATAATTGATTATGCATCCACCTTTTACTTTTCTCAACCACATTTCCACATCTTTCCATATTGCTTTTATCTTCACATGGTGTTTGTTCTACACCATACACGAGCAAATTAGGCACATGCAATAAAAATTTTCATCCATCTTTAGGCTTCCACCTAGGAGAACATGAATATTGATTTTCAAATGAAAGAGTTATGTCATCAAGCCTCCTCATCAAAAATATGTGGTTGAAACTAATATTGTGCAAATGGAGCCAAAACCTTAGTACTATTATCAAGACCTACTAAGAAAAATTGTTGAAAGTCATAAATCTGTGTAAGGTGTTGAGCTTTTGGCTTTAGAGCATATGCTTCAAAGATCAACACAGATAATATTGGAAGAGTAGAATCATTATGGCATGCCAACCTCTTAGAGAATGTACTGAACATTTGATCAATGTGATCATGAGTGTGCCTGATCAAAAGGAATTTCACCTTAACCTTCTAACATACTTTTCTATCAACAAGCATGCATAAATATCCAAAGATTGTAGAATTTGTGTTCTCTCTTACAGTATTGTCAAGCTGCAAATATAGATTTGGTGGCAAAAGACCATCTCGTGATTGCAAAACTTTATGAATCACAATAATTGTAAGGTTTGGATCATTCGTGTGAGGAAAACCTTAGACTTTATGGCTCCATTGTATACCAAAGCACCAACCAAATGCATTTTCACAAGAACTTCATCTCTAATGTCCTTAGGAATGGAAGAAAAATGGGTCAAACTTGTTTTCTTTTGATCCATACCATCAATCAACAAACACATATAATGCTCTTGATTTTTGAGTGCTTTACTTCAATGATGAATTGCTTTCTTTCTTCCTAAATCTTGACTCTCATGATGGTTCTTTAGAAGACTTTAAAAATTATCTTCTTCTTGTGGTGTTGTGGCCCCCCTTTGACATGTTTTTCAAAGTGGTCTGTTAAAGTGTTAACCGTGTAACATTGTTTCACAGTAAAAATGGGTTAAACTTTAAGTATCATTACTGACTGACCGAAAATCGTTACGAGACCAACGTGGGTTCTTGGGAGTGGTAGGGGTCTGTTAGACAGAGGGCCTGTACTTATTTCCCAAATCTTTGTTACAACATCAAAAACGTGACTATTCGTCCTAGCTCAGTTACTGGCAGTAACTAGACAATATTTGGTTTATATACTCCTGCGTACCGAACTTCTCCAGACTAACCTGCTATAGGAACAGAGCAGTAATCCATTCTACAGATTCACTAGTATGTAATAGATCAACTAGAGTGAATACGATAGCAGACAGATTCACTCGTCACAACACTTTCCAATGATCTCAACTAAAGGTTTACGTTTACCGAAAGCAATAGTTCGTCCTCGTTACCAAATGCAATGAGTTCAGTAAAACAAACAGAATATACTCAACAGTGCATCAAGTTGTCAAATCAACTCACGCAGTAATATAACTACTCAGACTGACTCAGGGTACTTCAACAACTGAAGAACACACAGCAATACAATAGGATAACAGTACTCAGACACACAATCCGTCAGTCAACTACCCGTTACGGTGAACTACAGTATGAGCATACGAGACAAAACTCAATACTAACAATACTCAGAACTTCACAACAGTGTAAACAATGCTCTGACACATATTCAGGCGAACAATCTGGCAATTCCAAAAAAGACGTCTCTTGGGACCATTCTCCTTACATTACTTTATATAACTTTTACAAGATGCGCGTACCAACTTTTCACGCGTATTTTGAAAACTCCATTACATCCGACAGTCATTACATCTGTCCCACTCCGGCGGCCGACGAACACTGGCACGCACGGTGGGCTCGAACTCGCAAGTGATTTTTTATTACAAAAATTATTGTTCATCTATGATTCCTTCTAAATACACATTCCTGGCTAATCTAAATGTACGGGCTATTTTTTTCTTAAGGGTTTCTAATAATTGCTTAAGGGTGTCGAGTTCTAATATTTGCGCATCTACTCTAACAGAACTAAGGGCGATGGCTTCAGTAAGCAAAATTTCGGCCTGTGTTTGCAAAAAGGCCTCCTGTAAGTAGAAGTCGTTGGATAGTGCCGCATCTCTGGCTGTCTTCATTTTGCTTACTTGCTTCTGCATTTCACTGATTCGGTCTTTCTGGTTGCGGACCTGATTATCTAGTCTTTCAAACTGTTGATTCTAGAACTGTATGGTTTTGTGATATGCATCTCGTTCTCTGCGGGCATTCGCTAAATCCTTCGGATATTTGGTTTCCTTGAGTAGTTGATGTTTGAGTATATTGTTGACCTCATCAAGTGATTCTTTCGTTCTCTGTAATTGATCTTCTGCCAGTTTAGCTTCTTTCTGTTGCTCTTGGTACTTCTGTACTGCGTCCTGCAGCTGGAGTCTTGTTTCTTCCAATAGGTTTCCTAGCGCGATTCGTGTGTCTTCTGTATCCTTGATTGTTTGATTTAACTTTGTTATTTTCGCGTCGGCAGCTATCAGCAATTCTTCTTTTGCAGCCAGTGCCTTATCTCGCTGGCTTGAGCTTTCTTCGTGTGCTTGGAGTGTAGCCTGTAGTTGCTTGATCTGCTCATGGAGTGCATGGTTTTCTGCTCTTGCTGCTTGTAACTCTTCCTGGAGGGGGGTGATATCTGCCTCCATCACTTCCAATTTTCGTTGGAAGTCTTCTCGTGCATTGTCTGTGGCTTGCTTCAGGTGTTGCGGTAGATGTTGGGATAGATTTATCAGTAGTCTACCCATAGCTTCTAACTCAGAAAAGGCTGGAATGGAGTGGGGTGGCAGGGGAGGGCGAGGTTGCGAAGAGGTTTCGGTGAGGAGTTGTTGGGAATTCGGTGGGGAGTAATTGAGGGAGGATGTAGAGGCTTCAGCAGTTTCGGTGGGGTGACTGGGCTTGATGGGACTGCGGGGTGGTTCCGGTGGGGGAATGGGGTTGGCTGGTGGTGGTTTGGGAAGGGCAGAGTCAGTGGTTGTTACCTTGTTTGTTTGTTCAGTTTCTGCATTGTTCGCTTCTGTGGATTCCACTACCTTCAGTAGCTTGTCTAATGCTTCCCTGGCAGATTCTTGCTCGTCTACCTATTGCTCTGATTCTTTTTCGGTCGAAACTATTTCTGTCTCTGTTCGCTCCTGTTGTTCTTGTTGTTCAGCCGACGATTCATTGTGTATTGATGTGGCTGTATCATGAAATGTCTCCTCTTCGTTCTTCTCGTCTTCTTTATCGTCATGTTTACTGTTTCCGACTGAGCCTTGTGCTTCGCTTTCGGAGGAGCTAATCCTGATGCATTTCCAGCGGAACAATTGATTGAGCTCTTCTTCATCTTCTTCTTCCTCATCCTCTAGTAGCTGTACTGACTCTTCATGCCTTAGGATGGGCCCTCGTGGTGGTGGTTGAGCGACGAGTATGGTTGGAAAGAGAAAGGAAAGAATGTGGGGAAGTCTAGATCGAGGGGTGGTTCCTTTGTTGACTTGTTTCACTATTGCTACACACTCCTTATGGATACGGTGAAAGAAAAAGGATGCGAAGTTGACCGGTTCTTGTGTGGCAAGGTCGATGGCGGAGTAGAATGGGCCCGATATACCGTAGGTGCGTTTCTGGAGGTTAAGGATGGCGACTAAGAACTGTAATGCAGTTCTTTCGGGTTCGGGGCGACAGAGGATGGCGTATTCGTTCGATGAAAAGCAGGGGAAAAGTTCTACCATTCGGGCTACGGGGAGGCTTGGGCCATTCTCGCGGCCTTGTGGGGTGAGGCGGAAGGCTTCGGCGAAGGCTTGGAAGGTTATTACGGTTCCGGATGGTAGGGAGGGGAAGATCCACTGTCGTTCGGCGATGGGGGATTGGGCGATGGCAGGGATAATCTGTGCGAAAAAGGGATGGTCTTCCACTGAGTGCCAAGGCATCTCAGCGAAGTTGGCCAACCCTTGGATGCGGAGGTATTCTCCTACCTCGGTAGGGAAACCTCCATGGAAGGCTGCAAAATTTGCCAACACTTCCATTGCGCACGCGAACACGAATACACAGGACACAGCACACGGGTACACAGAACACAGAACACGGAAAACAAGCACAATCATAAGAACACAATAGCATTTTTTGGCGCAACCAAAGAGATTAAGTAGAGACATTACAGTGGGGGGGTAGGAAGTGATGGTTATCATTGTGCGGTGCTGGAATGATATTGCTTTTAATTTTGCATGCATGTTTGAGTAATGAGTAAGGAGGGCGGCTTATGACAAAACGCAGCTATTTAAAAAGAAAAGAAAGAACAAAAGGAAAAGTAAAGAAAAAAAACTAAAAAAAATATGCGGTCCACCGCCGAATGATTTAATGCGGACTAGTAGCGCTTTGATACGGCCGCAGTTTCGAGCCGTTGATTGCTTTTGGAAGTGTATTTCCGATCAACGTAGTCAACCGAAAAGTCGTTGGACCAATTTGCTCTGAGATCTTGTAAGGGCCGAACCACCGTAATTTGAATTTGCCTGCGGATCTATTTGACTTTGCATTATAGAAAAGTACAAGCTGTCCTACCGAAAATACTGGAGTCTTCAGGTTTCGATCGTGCATCCTTGCCTGTCTTAGTTGGACTTCGTGCATAGTTAAAAAACTGAGCCATCGGTGCTCGTCTAACTCTCTGAGTGTGTCCAACCGAAATGACAATGAGTCTTCCGGTAGAAGTTTCTGAGCGATTGCTACGCGTAAACTTGGTATGACTATCTCCATTGGTGCTATTGCTTCTAAGCCATAAGCTAGTTTGAAGGGTGTCAATCCTGTTGTTACCTTGTATGTAGTCCGGTATGCCCATAGGTACCATCTTTCCGGTATGCCCATAGGTATGCCCATATGTAGTCCGGTATGCCCATAGGTACCAGTTGGTCCCATCTTTCCGATGATTCCATGATCAATTTTCGAAGGATATTCAGCAAAGATTTGTTTGTACTTTCGGCCAATCCATTAGCTCGAGGATAATAAGGAGAACTAAATTTATGTGTGACTTGGAATGACTGTGTAAGTGCCTTCATTAAATTGTTTACAAAATGAGTGCCTTGATCTGAGACAATTTCCAGTGGTAAGCCAAAACGTGGAAAGACATCGGTTAGCAGACACTTTGCTACCGTAACGGCTGTAGCAGACCGTAAAGCCCAAGCTTCTGCCCATCTGGTTGCATAGTCTGTGCAGGTCATTATGTAACGGTTGTTACTGGAGACTGCTGGAGGTGTAATTGGACCGATAAAATCTAGACCCCACTTCTGGAAGGGTTCCAATGGCAAAATGGGTTGTAGAGGAAAAAGATGATGTTGCAAAGGCTGTCCAGATCTTTGACAAGTATCACATTGTTTGACAAACTGTGAGATATCTCTGTACATCGTTGGCCACCAGAGACCACTCTGCAATATTTTCCGGTGAGTTAAGTCTGCTGCAAAGTGGCCACCGGAGTGATCCAAATTAATAACTGAATTAACTTCATGCGGTGGAATACAGCGAAGTAGGATTCCGGTATGATCTACATAATATAGTTCTCCAGCAATTAACCGAAATCGGCGGCTAAAGACTGCAATTTTCCTGCGTACTGCCGTAGAAGTCTGAGATGGAAGGCAACCATCAGTGAGAAAGTTCAAGATCTGATCATAATATGAAAATGGGATAGGTGGGTCTGTAGAATCCTCATTAATTGGTTCTGATACATAAATCGCGGGTGTCGTGTCATCTATGCCCACCGGAGCTTCACCGGAATCTAAGCGAGATAAGAAATCTGCTAAGGCATGTGAACTGCCTGGCCGGTGAATGACTTCGTAGTCAAATTCCTGCAAGAGTAAGACCCATCGCGCTAATCGACCACCTAGATGCTGTTGCCGAACTAGATAGACAAGTGCAGCATGATCTATATGAAATGTGAATTTACGGCCTAGCAAGTAATGTCTGAATTTCTTGACCGAATATACTAGCCCTAGACATTCTCTTTCTGTTACAGAGTAATTCTTTTCAACAGGGGCTAATCTTCGACTTGCATAATACACTGGTCTAAACCATTTCTCAATTTGTTGCATCAACACACTTCCTATTGCTATATCTGAAGCATCGACAAATACATGAAATGGGTGATCCCAGTCCGGTGGCTGTAAGATAGGAACTTGTGTTAATAAATGTTTTAAACGATCAAATGCTATCTGGCATTCCTGGGTCCATTCAAATTGTCGAGGTTTCTTGGCGATTAGCTTGTTCAGGGGTATTGCCAAATGAGCAAGCCACCGTAAGTGCCTTCCATGCCACCGCACTTGGCCCATAAAGCGCATAACTTCTTTTGGAGTAGCTGGCACTGGAGCTTCTAATACTGCCGAAATTTTATCTGGATCTACTTGGATACCTTGTGCAGATACAATGTGGCCAAGTAACTTGCCACATGAAACCGCAAACACAGATTTGTTTGGGTTCAAGCAGAGTCTATACTCTCTGCATTTCTGAAAGCAGCACCGTAAATGGAACAGGTGTGCTATCATCTTACCGAAAATTGAAAAATTGTCGAGATATACTTGCATAAATGAAGTGAGATAAGGAGAAAATATCTCCTGCATACATCTTTGAAATGTGCTTGGTACGTTTCTTAATCCAAACCACATTACCGTACACGCAAAGACACCCCAGTTGGTAATAAATGCAGTTTTTGGTATATCTTCTTCGGCCATTCTCAGTTGGTTGTAGCCACTGTATCCATCTAGGAATGAATACATCTCGTGGCCTGCTACTCTATCAAGCATGGTATCCAAAAAGGGGATTGGAAAGGGATCCGGTACGGTTGCTACATTTAATTTCTGGTAATCTACATAGATTCTCAATTGCTTGTTTTTCTTTGGCACAATCACAATCGGAGAGATCCATTCAGCATGCTCTACAGGCACAATGAATCCGACTTTTAGTAACCTATCAAGTTCTGCCTTTACCTGAGATGCATAATGGGGGTTCATCCGGTAGCTGGTTTGCTTTATCGGCCTTGCTTCTGGCTTCAGCATGACCCTATGCTGGTAGATACGGGGGTCCAATCCTTTCATGTCTTTGTAGTCCCATGCAAAGATGTCAGTGAATTCTCGGAGTAGCTGGATTAAACCTGCTTGAAATGTTTCCGGTAAGTTTTGCTTTATCTTCACAGGACGCAGATGATCTTCATCTCCTAAATTGTAAGTGATCAGCTGATCTTCGGGGACATAGAACTGTTGATGTTTCTCTGTGTTGTCTGTTGGTTTAAGAAGTTGTTGCAGTTCATCGTCATGTATTGAAATAGTGTCTTCCTTCTTAGCCTCTTCTGTGATGGGTATTACTGTACAGACTAAAGCATTCCAATTATCTACAACGGTCTGTAGATCAACAGTTCCTAAGGAAATTAAGTCAGCGTTATTCTTCAGAAACTCTTCTTCTTCATCGTCTGACAATCCATCTAGCATATGGACTGGTTCAGCAAAATATGGTCTAGCGTGAAGCTCGCAAGGTTGTATAGCATCTAATTTTACCACATATCTACGATTGGCATCTTTAAACGTAAGCTCTTGTGCAGACCAGTCCTGTATTACCTTCGCATGCTTCAGCCACGGTCGGCCGAAAAGAAGGTTGTAATCCAAAGTGGATTCCGGCAGATCTAGTATAACAAAGGTCATTTTAAAGGTCGTACCTTGTAAAGTGATAGGTACATTCCGCACAAGTCCTACGGGATGGAATCTTGATTGATCTGCCATTCTGACAAAAAATTGAACTGGTTCGATTTCGGTCCATCCTAATCTTTTGCATAATGCCGCAGTCGCAATGTTAACACCAGAGCCTCCATCAATTAATACCTGTGTAATCTTATGATTCTTATACCATATTGTAATCAAGGGGACTGAATGATCGACCGTAGAATCAGGTTCCGGTTGAACTGCTGCTGTCACCGGAATACAAGAAGGCAGCGGACTGAACTGTTGTTGGAACTGTTGTCGAATTCCAGGTACTAATGCCAGTAGTTGGCCCAGAGGCAGAGTGATAGATGCCTTAGATAAGATTTCCCAGGCCTGTTGAGATTGGTTGACAGGCTCTACTGATGTTGAAGTTGATGCCTCTACTGATGCGGAGGTGTCTACGGTTGGTAATGTATCTGCTGTTGATGATGTTCCTGCTGCTAACTCCCTTTGTTGTGTTCCTTCCTTTGTTAACAAGGGCTGGGATACCGGAATAGGCTCTGGGAAGACTGGTGGTTCTGCTGTGGTCCATTGACTAGCCTTCTTGTACATTCTGTGTTGTTCACGTATCCCTGGTTCAAATATTTCTGCTGCCGGTTGCAGTTGTTTACCGGAACGGGTCTGGACTACAGCAGCCTATGTCTCCACCGGTGTGATTTTTACCATGTTGGCCATTGGATTTTGACGTTCCTTCTTCCTTTGATCATACTCAGCTGCATCCTTGCAAAATCTCCTAATATGTCCAAATTCGCCACAAAAATGGCAGCGTGGTGGTGGTAAATTGGGATTTTCCGGTGGTGGTCCGTTCTACCAGCAGTGTGCATTATAGTTGTTATTCCTCTGTCCTCGGTAATTTCGATATCATTGCTGCTGGTTTTTTCTCAGTTGTGGAGGCACATAGTGGTTGGCTGGCTACCCTTGTTCCTGGATAATTACATTGACAGTCGATGTTCCCTGTACTCTAGCATTGTATGCGCAGTTTTCGGTGGTGTGCCCGGCAATGTTGCAGATAGCGCAGAATGTCTGATTAAGTGCACAATTGGCACTAGTATGTCCTGAATTTTTGCATGTGATGCAGTATAATTGTCTGGTCATATCTTCGACAACATTTTTATTTGCTTTTAACCATTCCAAATCTTCTGTAAATCCACCGACTTTGTTTTCCATTTGCAGAGTCATTGCAATGACTGCATCAAGTGGCATAGCTCCGACACATCTTATGATCATGATCTGCTTAAGTTGTGGAACCAAGCCATTGATGAACCACTGAGTGATAACGTCATCTGGTAAGTTAGCATGGGCCGGTGGTAGCTGCCTTAAGTGCGTTCTGAAGAGAGTAGCATACTCCTGTACGGTTTGATTTGCCTTCTGTCTATTATTCTGCAGATAATCAAAAATTTCGGCTGGATTCTTTTTTAGCCTAAATCGCTGCAGAAAAGCATCTCGTACCGCTTCGTAGGTGCCGAAATGATTAATATCATATTTTGTAAGCCATCTGGCTGCTTCATTGACAAGTGTAGATTGGAAGACAATGGCTTTGTAGGCCTGATCCGGTGGATGGTTGAGAACTACGTAGCTTATCTCGAAAGTGCGTACGTGCGCATCCGGATCATCTCCTGGGAATCCACCAAACTTCGTGTACGTCACTCCTGTTGGAGGCTGCCTGGGTGGACATAACTGTTGTTGTTGTTGTTGTCCGTTCATCGTGAGTGTTTTATACCTTCCTTCTGTATCTCGGGCCTGAATATCTGAACTACCGGAATCTGTATCATCGGATGGCGCACTTTTTGGTGCGATGATCTTGCTTAATATGCTTCGAATCTCTGTTTCGAACAGCTTTCCTTCCTTCTTGATGTCCAATGTATGGGAACTCGCTTCCAAGCGCGGTGATTGGGCTGAAGATTCAGTAGAAAATGCTAAGCCGTCACCGAAAAACTGTGATTTTCTTACCGAATGAACCGAAATTGTGCCCGAATGCGGTGTTTTTTCGCCTTCGCTGATTTCTTTGACTAAAGTGTTTCTAATTGTAGATGAATCTGAATCTTTTTCCAAGAGTGTTAAACTAGATTCCAACTGCGTCTTGGTAGGTTCTGGAATTACTATATCTTCGACAGACTGTGCCGAAATAGTACCGGAATGTACCAGAGGCGTAACATGTTCCATCGGAATATGACCGGAATCAGTTTTAACGTTCTTAACTTTCTTGACAACTGGGTCAGCCCTAGTTGTACTTTTACCTCCCAAAGTTGGCTTTAGTACATTAAGTACTCCCGACTGATGGTTCTTGGGGTACGTCTCACCGGATCGAGTAACCGGCATGTATCATCTTTTGTACTAATCGCGTAGTATTACTAACGAAACAGTTTGTAACAATCTGGTTCTGTTGTTATTGCCAATCGAACGATAATTTGGATGTGCGATTCTGACAGACGACTCGCAATCTTGATACCACCTTCCCACAGACGGCGCCAAGTGTTAAAGTGTTAATCGTGTAACACTGTTTCACCGTAAAAATGGGTTAAACTTTAAGTATCATTACTGACTGACCGAAAATCATTACCGGACCAACGTGGGTTCTTGGGAGTGGTAGGGGTCTGTTAGACAGAGGCCCTGTACTTATTTCCCAAATCTTCGTTACAACATAAAAAACGTGACTATTCGTCCTAGCTCAGTTACTGGCAGTAACTAGACAATATTTGGTTTCTATACTCTTGCGTACCGAACTTCTCCAGACTAACCTGCTATAGGAACAGAGCAGTAATCCATTCTACAGATTCACTAGTATGTAATAGATCAACTAGAGTGAATACGATAGCAGACAGATTCACTCGTCACAACACTTTCCAGTGATCTCAACTAAAGGTTTACGTTTACCGAAAGCAATAGTTCGTCCTCGTTACCGAATGCAATGAGTTCAGTAAAACAAACAGAATATACTCAACAGTGCATCAAGTTGTCAAATCAACTCACGCAGTAATATAACTACTCAGACTGACTCAGGGTACTTCAACAACTGAAGAACACACAGCAATACAATATGATAACAGTACTCAGACACACAATCCGTCAGTCAACTACCCGTTACGGTGAACTACAGTATGAGCATATGAGACAGAACTCAATACTAACAATACTCAAAACTTCACAACAGTGTAAACAATGCTCTGACACATATTCAGGCGAACAATCTGGCAATTCCAAAAAAGACGTCTCTTGCGACCATTCTCCTTACATTACTTTATATAACTTTTACAAGATGCGCGTACCAACTTTTCACGCGTATTTCGAAAACTCCGTTACATCTGGCAGTCATTACATCTGTCCCACTCCGGCAGTCGACTAACAGGTGCAAACTAAGCATTTACCCATTCTAACTTTACAAGGAATACTCACATTGTTAAACTCTTCTTTCCATAATCAAGTAAAATGTCCGTTCATGACATACTTCTCATTTTTACTTTCTCTCTCTTCTTTATAGACTTGAAATACTCATTGATGAGTAAAGTTACCTGACAAGTGTAACCTTCCAAAGGACTTCACAATGTAAAGTTCATCATCCAACTCATTGCATGATGACCAATAGATCCTTCGGTCCTAACTCCATGATATGGACCAAAAATCAGATTTTTTATTGATAAGCCCTTGCTAGATCTTATGTATTATGGAATTCCCCATGACCATTGTAATTTTAAATGCATCCCTACAACATTGGATCCTTTGATTAAATTAATATTCAAAAGCAACATGTGCTACTGGCATGTTATCCGCAATAATTTGTATGTGAGAAACAAGCTATATATCTTGCTTTTCACTATATAAATGGAAGAATTTCTCTCTTAGCTACTTTAGTTTCTTCATTCCTAATTTATACAAACATTTCAAACCACAAAAATGCTTCAGAATGTCCAAATGCAATTTGTCTATCTGATGTAAGGAATTGAAATATTCTTTGACTTACTTCACAAGGCCTTTGCTTAGCATACCACATGCTTTGTATTCTCTCTCTCTCTCTCTCTCTCTCTCTCTCTCTCTCTCTCTCTCTCTCTCTCTCTCTCTCTCTCTCTCTCTCTCTCTCTCTCTCTCTCTCTCTCTCTCTCTCTCTCTCTCTCTCTCTCTCTCTCTCTCTCTCTCTCTCTCTCTCTCTCTCTCCATCCTTTGCTCCACATGCACTTGAATCCAAAGGGAGATCAATAGGTGGATCGAGATCAATAGGTGAATCAACTTGAGCACTGTTGCATTGAGAATCTAACTTAAATGAATCAACTGAGAACACAAAATCATTGATACATTCTAAGCCATGGATATCATTCATGAAAGGATCAATTGAAGACAACAAATTTAAAAGCCTCAAGATCACTAGAGACAGGTGCTACCTAGGCATCTACTGAAAAGAGGGAGCTCATCTTCATTGACAGTGGTGTTGGAGTTTGAGGTATGCGGAAGCATGTGAATAGCACAAGGAAAAAGAAAAAACTTGGATCACAACACACAATACTAATGTATTATCACTAGAACGTGCAAAGATAGTAACCCATTAGGGTTATATGTGCATATACAAGCCAAAGGAAAAAAACCTCCTAAAGAGGGAAAAAGTGCCCCGATGTTCCTAGTGTGTTCACACACATCACTACCTAATATATCAATGAATCTCCCCTAGGGAGTGATGTGGTGAACCAGGAGCTGATGCTCATGTATAAAGAAGTGCTAAGCTATGTGGAATACATCCAAACAAGGAAGTGAACCCAAATCTTTGTGGAAAGTTTCAAATTTCTCCCTATGTAGAATCTTTGTGAAAAGCTCTTAAATGTTCTCCTATGTGGGCACATATGTCAAACTGATCTCACCAATAGAGAACCTCTCCCTGACATAATGATAGTGCACCTCAATGTGCTTAGTGTGACCATGGAACATAGGGTTCCTCACAACTGCCAATGTGCTCTAATTGTCAGTGAACGTGGTCAAAGAATACTAACCAACACCCAAATCATCCATAAGGCATATGAGCCACACACACTCAGTAGTCATTGTGAAAGCTTCCCTATACTAAGACTCACAACTAGAAGTGGCCATAGTAGGTTGCTTCTTGCTCAACCAAGATATGCATGAGCTACCAAGCATGAAGCAAAAACCATTGGTGGACACACGAATGTCATAACAACCAGCCTAGTCAAAGTAAAAAAAAATCTAGATCTGGTGGTAGTGATCCCCCCTTGGGATAAAACAATCCAAATAGTCGGGTACCAGCCAACTAGTGAAAATGTGCTTAACCTCCTACCAATGCTTGATACCTAGGCAATACATAAAACTCCTCATCTGTGAGATAGCAAACTGAATATCTAACCAAGTAATGCATAAATAAATCAAGCATCCAATAGCTTGTTGATAGAGAACAACATCAAATGCAGTATGAAGACTCAATCATAAACCTATCTTCATAGCAGTGGCAATAGGTTTGCAATCTTCAAGGCCAAAACACTACAATAATGTGTCAATAAATTTTGTTTGACACAAAGCTATTCTACCATCAACTTGCATAAGTTGAATGCCCAATAATGATGGGAATGCCCCAAATAATCTCAAATGAGGCATGCAAATGAGTCTTAAAATTAGAAATATGATTCTCATTAGGACAAGTGAGCAACATGTCATCAGCATAGATGACAATGCAAAAGCACATCATTTGCATGCTTAACATATAAGGTGCTCTCAGTTGGACTATTCTCAAAACCATGTGCAATCAAGTAGTCATATATCTTTTCATACCAAGCACACGGTGCTTGCTTCAAGCCATATAATGCCTTTTTCAACCTCCACACTTGGTTTTCATGCCCTTTTTGCACAAAGCCATGGGGCTGAAAAACATACACTTATTCACGCAAGTCACCATTGAGAAATTTAGTTTTAATTTCTAACTCATGTACATTCCAACCATGATGAGCTGCAAGTGCACAGATGCTATGAAAAGTAGTTGTTATGCATATATAATCCCATAATGGGTTATTGGTATCGTCCAACTTATTCTCAAGAGCCAACATACCGAATACATCACTACTCTCAGCCATGGCCAATGACTAAAATACCTTGATGTAGAGAAATGATTGTATCTCACAAAGTTGAACAAGACTACACTATCAAGTTCTGCTAAACCTGTAGCAAACTTTGAGGTGCCTATACTAGCAAACCAAGACCTGTATATATTTTTGCCATAAAAAGATGAAATTTCCTATAGAAACCTTGTGATAGTGCCTTCTGAGGCTAAAACAAGCTCATATCAAGACTTCAATATCACACATCAAAGCTATTTTGAACTTCTAATCACCCTGAGTATGCTCACTAATTTTCATGTGATTTTGAGAGTGTGACCAAAGAGGTGTCAATGATGCCCTCGATGAAGTGAAGAAGTGCTCTAATACCAATTGTTGGATTTTGAGATCTATCAAAGCACAAAAAAAGCAAAAGGAAGAAGAAGAAGCTTCGAGTACAACATAGAATACTGAATGTATTGTATAAAGATAGTAACCCACTAGGGTTATATGTGTATATACAAGCTGGGGGAAAAACTTCCTAAAGAGGGAAAAAAGTGCCCCAGTGGTCCTAGTGTGTTTATACATATCATTACCTAAATATATCAACAAGTGGAAGTGTTGGATGATTCTCTTTATAATATATAAACAATGAAAGTATAACATCAATTGATTATATCTCTGAAATCATGTATCTCGATTGTTATGAAGATGGATTGTGCCCATTAGTATGGGTTGTGGAATCAAGATTAAGAAGTACAATTTGACTTTATATCTTGACTTTGTGATCTGGTGTCATAATAAAAAATCATTAAGAGGTACAATTTGATTGCTAATTAAAAATTAGAGAAGAGATACATGATAGGCAGTCAATGTACAATCCATCAATCTCTAGAAAACAAGATAGGCAACCTCTAGAACATAGTTTTGCATAATGCCACATTGATCACGTGTTAGATTGTGGACATAACCAAAAGAATGGATCAAATGTCCAACACTCCTTTTAATGGATATATATAAATGTCAAACGCTCTAAGTTTATAGTTCTTTGAACACTTATATATATCCAAATGGAGTTGGGTAGACTGTGGAGAGTGTCAGTACTCTCTGGCCAAAGATAGGAATGGAAGGGGCACACCATATGAGCCCACGACCTTATATGTCCACTATGATGAAATTGAAGTCAAACTTTAACCTTTAACTCCTCATTTAGAGTGGGGATTAAAACCAATAGCAAGAATCACTCTTGTAGAGATAATTAGAGTGTATAGGCAATGCGAAAAGGTTGAAATCAATCATCTTGCACTCTTTTTGTCCTCCTAGTAATGAGAGAGGAGGATTAGAGACTTATGTGGAGAATAGTGAAGTGATAAGGAAATGTGATTAGGAGGGATGATGTGTAGGAAATGAACGATGATAGGTGGAAGGTGGGACAAAAATGATGAGCTAAGGATAATGAATGAAAAATTAGAATGATGAAGTGGAGCTATTGATCCGATGAAAGGAGAAAATGGGATGAGGGAAGAAGTGAAGGAAATGAATGATGAAAGGTGGAGGTTAGAAGGTAGAACAAAAATGGTGAAGTAAGGATAATGAGTGAGAAATTGGAATGATGAATGGAACTAATGATTGAGAGAGAGGAAAGAATGTGATGAGGGAAGAAGCATGATGATTAGAAAATGTGATGAACGAGAAAGTGAAAGATGAAACTCCCTCATTCTCAATGGAAAGGTTCTCATTACAAATACATTTCTCATGGATGGTATGTCCTTTTCCTTGTTCATGGCATCGAAAAACTCTATCCAAAGGAGATCTCCAACAAAATCCAAGAAATATCTAGCCAAATCTAGCCAAAAGAATGGATCAAATGTCCAACACTCTTTTTGGATAACCAAGTTTGATTTAGCTAAAATGGGTTGCTTCCTGCTTCAACTCTATAGTCATGTTGTGCCATCAAGTTCCACCAAGTTTGAGTTAGTTATATAAAGTTATTTCCTCATTCAACTCATCCAAATGTCTATAAATAGATGAGAGGAGTTGAGTCTCATTTTCCACAGCCACAGAGAGCAAAAGGGCATAGAGAGAAAAAGAGTAGAGGAAGCATAGGAAAAGCAGAAAGCTAGCAATGGAGAAGAAGGGTGTTGGAAAAATGTATCTCCAGTAACCCAAATTTACCCGACACAAAAAGATTCCAAAAATATTCCACTATATAATCCAAAAATTTCTATATTTTGTTAGAATAAACTCTAATTTATATCGAAGGTGTCAATGGAGCAATTTGATGCCATGCATCGAGCTTATGGGCCAACTGGATGCCAGATATCGAGTTTGCAGGCCCACCCAATGCCAGCCATGGAGCTTGTGGCCCAGGTCAATGCCAAACATCGACTTTTCAAGACAATTCAATGCAAGGTGTCAACCTTGTGGTCCAAGTCAATGCCAAGCATTGAGTTTGTAGGCCAAGTCAATGCTAGACATTGACTTGGCCCAAAAATGTGGTGCCTCACATCGACTTGGCCCAAAAAGTTGATGCTTGGCATCAGGTTGGCCTGCAAGCTTGATGTCTTGTATCAACTTTTCTTGCAAGCTTGATGTCTGGCATCAAGCTACTCCATCGGGTTACTTCAAAGAAACTATTGTTATGTCCTTGGGTAAAATTTCTTGCCATACTTTAGGGACATAGAGAAGCACGAGGAGAAGCCTGTTAAGAAGTCAAAGGGGACACTTAGCTCACGAAAGGGTGCCAAAGATAACCAAGTGGCCATAGCACTATCAAGCCAATTGAGGAAGAGGCGGTCAAGAAAGATAAATCCAAAGAGAGTGAAGTCAGAAGGAAAGGTAGGCCGCTTCAAGACATGAAAGACCTGAAGTCGTGCCTTCAATATATAGAAGAGAATAATGCCACTCTGCTTGTATTTGTAGGGGCCTATGAGAGGGAAAACATTACGACCACAGGGGTTTTTAAGTATGGCCTAGAGTTCAAGGTTGACTATGAGGGTGAGGACTTATATAACCTACTTTTCCTTGTATAGACTTCAAAAGAATTCAGGAATGCCATTTTCAAGATGGAACTACTATGTCTAGAATGTTGTGTGCTAGAGAGGCTCGCATAAATTTGCAAGGAATTTGACAATCTAATAGTGGATCTATTTCTATGGATACAAGGGAACATCATGTTGACCCAGCAACGGAAGATGACACTTGTAAAGTCAAAGGGTAAGGAGCCCATATAGAAAAATCCTCAGAAGAAGATGATAAATCCCAAGACTTTTTTTCTTTTCTCTTCTTTTTCTTTATCTTTATATTTGGTAAATTTATCCAAGCATAGCTCATGTGAAAATGAGCTTGTACATTTATCTTCAACACTCCCCCTCAAGCTCATTTGGCAATTATCTTCATCTATGTCCTGCAAATTTATCACATCCTTGAAACCTTTGAGTTTAGAAGCATCCAAGAACTTTGTAAACATATCTGCAACCTGCTCTTTGGTTCTGATGACCTTTATCTCCACATCTTTGCTCAGTACCTTCTCCCTTACATAATGATAGTGGAACTCTATGTGCTTGCTCCTTGCATGAAACATAGGATTGCTTGCCAAGTAAATACTTGACATGTTATCACCATATATAGGGATGGTTCCAACTTGCACTTCAAGATCAGCCAAAAGCTTTTTAATCCACATTGCTTCACATGTGGCAAATGCTAATCCTCTATATTCAGCCTCCATGGATGAAAGTGCAACACTAGGTTGTTTCTTTGAGCCCCATGTGATAGGTTTGCTTCCTATCATGAACACATAACCTGAGGTTGATCTCCTATCTTCCTTTGAACCTGCCAAATCAGCATTGTTAAAGCCTTTGACCTGCAATTCTTTATCAAACTTGTAAAACAAAGCATGATTAACTATATGCTTTATGTATCTCAACACTCTCTTGGTTGAATTTAAATTTTCACTTGTCGACGCTTGCATAAACTCAGAAAGTACACAAAAAACATAAGATAAATCAGGTCTAGTAATGTTTGCATAGATTAATGATCCTACAATGCTTCTATATGTCATTACATCTTCCAATAGTTCTCCATCATTTGAGCAAATCTTTGTATTTGTGTCCATGGGTTGAGTGAGTGGTTTGCATTTGCTCATTCCAAATCTGAAAAGAACATCCAACAAGTACTTCCTTTGCATCAAGTAGATGCCACTTTTTCCATAAACAACTTCAATTCCTAAAAAATATTTCAGCTCTCCAAGATATGAAATTTTAAACTCCTTGCCAAGCTTCCTTTTGATATCTTTAATCCCTATAACATCATTTCCTGTTATGATGAGGTCATCGATGTATATGCAAATATATACCTCTCTACTTTCTTCCCTCTTCATGTACAACGAAGGATTAGCACTACTTGGGGGTGTATCCACACTTAGTTCGATATTCTACCAATCTTTGATTCCATGCTCTTGGTGCTTACTTCAAGCCATAAAGTGCCTTTTTCAACCTACAAACAAAGTTTGGAGGGCTTTCATCTTCAAATCCAACTGGTTGACTCATGTTTACCTCTTCTTTTGACTCATGTATACCTCTTCTTGTAGTTCTCCATTGAGAAAAGCATTTTTGATATTGAGTTGTTATAATGGCCATCTCCTTGAAGCACTAATTGATATTAATGTTCTAATTGTTACCATCTTTGCAACAGGACTAATAACTTCATCATAATCTATGCATTGTGTTTGTTTAAATCCTTTGGCAACTAATCTAGCTTTATATCTAGCTAGTGAACCATCAGCATTCCTCTTTACTTTAAACACCCATTTGTTTGGAACAATCTTTATACCTTCTTTCTTTGGCACTAGCTCCCATGTGTGATTATCTTTGAGAGCTTTGATCTCTTGTTTCATAGCTTGCTTACATTCTTTTTGTGTGCAAGCTTCTTCATATGTCTCAGGCTCTTTGTCTTTGATAATTTGCATCATGTATGCAAAATGTTTCACCATGAAACTATCATAACTCAGCCTTCGAGTTGGATACCTTGTCCTTGAAGATCTTCTTTCATTGCCTTTAGAAAGTTGTTTGTTTAACCTATCTTCAGAGTGATTACCTTTTCATATTCTTCTTCACTTGCATCTATCTCACTGTTTGGAGTAGCACTTGCTTCTTCGGCTTTACTATGAGTTGAATTTGGAGACAAAGAATGACTCCCCCTCCATGTTGAACAATCTTCATTTGATGTAGATGCCTTTGGACCTGAAAGCTTTGTGCTTGGTTGTTGAACTTCTCTTTGATTTGTTCTTGCATAATCATCACAATCTTCTTCAAGAATCTTTTCCTTTCCCTTATCTTCATACCATGGTCTTCGTTCATCAAAGACCACATCTCATGAGAATCTTACTTTGTTTGTAACACTTGTATCCATTTTGCTCCATCAAGTAGTCAATGAAAATGCATTTTTCTGACCTTGGTTCCATCTTTGTTCTAACTTTTTGCGGAATGTGAACAAAGCAAACACATCCAAACAGTTTGAGGTGTGCTAGATCAAGTTTATTACCAGAATATACCTCCTCTAGAGTCAAGTGATGTATTCCCGATGTTGTGCACCTACTCATCAAGGAAATGGCAGTTGTGGAAGCTTCAACCCAATAGTACAATGGTACCTTCATTTCATTGAGCATGCATCTTGCAATTTCAAAACTTTTTCTATTCTTCCTCTCAACTACTCCATTTTGTGTGGTTTATACCTACAAGTGAATTGGCTTTTGATCCCATTCTCTTGTAGAAAATTTAAGAATTCTTTGGAGAAGTATTCTCCTCCACCATTGGACCTTAAGGTTTTGATAGACCTTCCTATTTCTTTTTCAACTTCAACTTTGAATCTTTTGAATATAGAAAACACCTATGATTTTTGCTTCATACAAAACAGCCATACCTTTCTTGAGTGATCATCAATGAAGGTGACAAAAAATCTATTACTAGCCATTTGATGCATCTTGGGTTGGTCCCCACACATCCGTATGTATCAAGTCCAAGACATTTGGGGCCACATAACTACTCCTCTTCAATGGCTGCCTCGTTTGCTTTCCTAGTTGACAAGCTTCATATAACTCATGTAGTCCAATGCTATTAAATTTTGGAAGAACTCTTACCACTTCATGTTTGCTCATGTCCTTCAGCTTTGGAATGTTGATGTGTCCTATCCGTTTGTGCCATAAATCGAGCTCTGAAATCTTCTTGGTCCCACATTGAATGTACATGACCTTTCCATGTGGATGTTGGACGTCCAAAGTGAACATCCTTCCTTCTCTTCTACCTCGAGCAATGACCTTGAAGCCTTCCTTTGGATTTTTTGTGAAGCACCCATTCTCATTGAATATGACATGATAACCCTTTTCTACCATTTGTCCTACTGAAATCAGGTTCTTTGAAATTCTAGAACGTGAAGAACATTAGATAGTACCTTTGCTTTAGTTGTATCTCCAAGCCTTATATCTCCAATATGTTCAATCATGTGTTGAGTATCATCACCTATTTCAACACATCCTTTTCCACTTGGTACCTATAGATTAGTGAACAAAATTCCTTGGCATGACATATGGTTACTACAACCTGAATCCATGTACCATTTTTTTCTCATCTTTACAAGATCTTCTATACTTATGTCTCATTGCAAGTAGTGTGACCTTGCTTCCTTCACTTGAGGCGCTTGCATAGTTGCTTTGGCTCCTTTGATTGCCTCCATTTGTTCTTCCATTCTTCAACCAACAATCACTAGCATAGTGTCCTACTTTACCACAATGATAGCATGCTATACCTTTATGAGAATTGTAGGAGCTTCATCCTCTTCCTCTACTTCTACCTCGACCTCTTCCTTGTGTGTTGGCATTTGATGCATCCTTGTTGTCTTTCGAGTTGTTTTGATTGTAGTTGGAGTTGTTGTGACCTCTTCCTTTTCCTCTTGAGCCTCCTCTTGAGTTCCTTTACCTCGACGTGCATATAACATTTGGTTGTGGTTTTCATTTCCTTTGGGGCTACCAAAGCTAAGCTCTTCTGTGATAATATGAGGGATTAGTTGGTCAAAACCTGGATATGCATCTTTCAAGTTAATGGAAGTTATAAAAGGCTTCCATCTTTGACCTTCTCTCAATCCATTGAGAGTATAACACACAAGATCTTTGTCTTCAACCATTATGCCAATAGAAGCTAAAGCATCACTTAGCCTCTTAATCTTCGAAGTATATTCAGCTATGTATTGACTCAAAGTTTTCTTGATTGTGTTCAACTCATTCTTGAGTTGAAGTTTCCTAGCTTTGATATTTGTTGCACACATCCTTTCAAGAGCTTCCAATGCATCCTTAGCTTTTTGTAGATGTTGAATATGCCCTACCATGGCATTAGTAATGACTTATGAAATGAGGAACATGGTGGTCATAGCTTTGGTGATTTAAGGTTGAGCAACATCACCGCTCACAATATCCCACAAGCCTTTGACCATTAAGTAGTTGTTCATTCTAAACTTCCACATGGGATAGTTATGCTTATCTAATTTCTCTACTTGTTGACTCATGTCAACCATTAAAGACTATCAAAAACTTTGAGAGTTACTTTGAATAGTTATATTGTCCTTTGCTCTTGCGTTTGTGAACCTCCCCTTGTTTTGTAGCTCCTCTTTTGCTTTGATTTAACTCCAGCTCTGTTGATGAACCTTCAACACCAAGTTTGCTCTGATACCAATTGTGGAGAATGAGTTCTCCTATGCGTAATGAACACATGTAGTGAGCCCTTGTATGCCCAACACTTGGACAAACAACTTCATCTTAGATAGAGCTGCTCTCAATACAAAACTCAAATGTACATGTGCCTTTACCAAGTCAAAGAAGACAATAAGAGCTTTCTAACAAGCTATAAATGACTTAGTTTGCATAAGCCTTGATTAGGAAACACCACTGACAAAGATGAACTACCTGTCCACACAAGTATGCTAAAGAATTAAACTTCACTCTCGAACTGATAACTCCCTGAGTATATATTTTCTGAGTAAGATATTTGAAATACAAAAAGTACACACAAATAGCTTTCCAACAAGCTAAAAATCAAGTAATTTGGATGAGTTTTGGTCAAGAAATGCAACTGACCAAAATAGACCACCTATGCACACAAGTATGCTAAGAAATTGGACTTCACTCTCTGATAAATATCTCACAGAATATAAATCCTTTGAATGAAATATTTGAAAACAAAAAGTACATGCAAAGAGCTTTCCAACAAGCTATAAAGCAAGCAATTTGGATATGTTTTGGTTGAGAAACGTAACTGACCAAAATAGACTACCTGTCTACATAGGTATGCTAAAAAATTGGACTTCACTCTTTGATTGATATCTCACAGAATATATAAGCTTTGAAGGAGATATTTGAGATAGAAAAAGACGACATAAGCTTTCCAATGAGTGTTTAAATGCAATAAATTGTTACATATACACTATTATAGGAGCTTCACGACAGAGCTGTGTACAAAATGACATGTGGCTAGAAGGAGTCTATGGGAAGACAAAATGACAAAATGACCAGATCCGACTATTGGGAGCTCTTGCCTCTTTCTCTCCTTGTTTAGAACATGCTCCCACTCCAATTTTATAACCAATGAGCATGTGAAGAAGTTTGTGCCTCCTTCTTAGCTCACCACTTTTCCCACTACATGCCACTAACTACAAGGCAGATATTGTATCTTTTACTCATCATGAATTTTGACTAGAATTTTTTTCTTTTGTTTTTTTATTTTCTCTTGTTTTCCTTTATCTTTATATTTGATAAATATATCCAAGCATAGCTCATGTGAAAATGAGCTTGTACATTTATCTTCAACATTTCGGAGTCTTGGCATCCTACATGTGCCCAATCATGCTATCTGGTAACTACAGAGCATTTTTGTTCTCTCCTTCGATGTAATTCCAGTAGCATTTTCCCATCAAGAAATTTGTCATTCTGAATATGCAAGCATGCAAGTTGTTCTTGTCCAGCATATCACTCATAAACTGACTCATTCCATCTGTGTTTGCCATTTCTACAACTATTCATAACACTCCAAAACACTACAAGCAGAACTTTTGTTTGAACAGTATCACATTATGACATGACAGTTTGATCTAAAAAAAACACAGTTTTCATGTACCAAGAGTACATGGAATCGCTTGAAATTTTAGATGTGGAATGTATGAGTGTTGGCAAACACAATGCAAGTTTTAATTTTGTGAATTGACCTAGTTTTTTTTGGGCACCACCTTGTAAGCTCGATACAGAGGTCGAGATGTCACGTCGATATAAGTTCGCCTTCTCCACGAGATCTCTACAGTCACACTAGCTCTAATACCATGTCATGAGGAAGGAGATAAAGAAGAGAGCTCACACACACTCTCACAATCAAAGAGAAGCACACACGCATAGATTGAGGCAAGGAAGAATGATCTTCTTCTTCTTCTTCTTCTTCTTCTTCTCCTATTGCATAAAAGGAATGTACAAGAATGGCCTAAAAACAAGAATACAACAAGTGAAATATATAAAGATCAGTACATAAGGAAAAACCTAATGTTTGTGCATGAGTGAGGTAGCAAGAAACAAATGTGCCATCACTCTTTGTAGATAAATCTAGTACAGCTCAATGAAGTATCCCTTGCATATATCGGTGTGACTACTATACATGTCAGAGAAATGAAAAAGTGGTACGTATCCTAGATCATCACATGTTGAGCTTGATATCTCAACAATGTTTGCTTGGCCTCATGAATAACATCATCTTTAGGAAATTGAGAAGTCTCAAATGGCTGTTCATGCTCTAGTATTGGCTCCTCAAGGTCAGCCATGTCTCTTGGCTCATCTGCCAATGGTGGCATAGGCTGCCTTGAGGCACATTGGAATCTCTTTGTATCATCAATATGCTTCTTCCAAACTTCTTATTCCTTTTCTGGACACTCATTCAAGACTTTAATCTACATCCTTATGAAGTTGACTTGGGCTTCATCCTTCTCTACTGCTATGCAATGCATGAACATTTTGAGGGCACAAGCGAGTGTCATCTTTGAAAACAAACAATTCATTTAGAGGTGATGGAAAAGAGTGTCGATAAGAAACATTGCAATTACAATTACCTATGCTAGAGAATAAGTCCAAGACCCAATCATTATCATTAGAGAATAACTAGATTAACCTCATTATAAGATTTTGGGACTTCTATTAAGGATTAACCAATGTCTTGTCCCCTGTCACATGACAAAGTTCCTTTGTAACTCTAGGGACATTAGTACATTTGAAATTCCATTCTCACCACAATGTTCCTTGACCCTTCTTTTACTAACTGCATCATAGTAGCTGATTATAAGGCACTTGGTTTCACTAACAAAACTATGTCCTCAGGTGTGATTTACATTTGTCTTTACCCTAGGAATAAATAATTATAAGTAAAATGTGACATGAAATTTCAACATAGAGGCAAAAAGCAAAGATAGTATCATGTAAGGCACTCGACAACATGACACCTTGACTTTAATGCTATTGATAGAGAGGGATTGATCCTTGCTATGAAAAATGACAATCCTTCAGAGTGGTGACATGGTCAATTTAGCAAACTCTATGACCATCTTTCGTATCTATGGGTGCTTGAATGGCTCATCATCCTAATGGAACCACTCACTCTAAACCCATATGGGATATCTGCTATTACAAGGGAATAATGTTTCCTAGGTATTACTATACATATGTTATTTAAATCATCGCAATATACATTGTAATACAATGGCCTTAAAGGGTCTATGGGGTTTGAAAAACACTTTGGTCTAGAGGAATCATCCTTGAACTCCATCTCCTTTGCCTTTACTCTAGACTTTCATGCCTTGCCCTTTGGATATGAGCAAGGAAGGTAGTAGGACAATCTTCATTGGCCTCACCGCTCTTCTTATTTCGAGGTTTCTATAAACAAAGGAAGAGTGTCAACTCTAACATTGATACAAAGTGCAACATACATGAATGATGTCGATGCTTGGTATCAAATAAATGGATAAAGTCTTTGCTAGGAAACTGGAATCAGAATGAAATGGGAGATTCAACTGCATCAAGTCGATGCTTGGCATCGACTACTTATGAAAAACAATACTTGGCATCGACTCTATGATCAAACCCGATGCTTAGCATTAGAATTCTACTAAAACTTTATTCTTCACATCAATATTATATTGAAACTCGATCCCAAGCATCAAATTCTAGTGATATTCGATGCCTAGCATTGCATTTTAGCATGTATCTTCATAGAGGTCGATGTTTGCACCAAATAGCACCAACTACTTCACAAACACAATCATAGTAAATTCTAATGAGAAAGAAAACTCACCCAATCACGTAACAATATAAATTATTCTGATAATGCTTTGTATGAGGAGGTGGTCGAGTACTCAGCATGGACTTCACTCCATGTGAAGCACCTAAGCCTCCTCATTATTTCCTCCGGAATCTTCACATGAACTTTGTACTTGCATTGTGAAGTTTGGAGCTACATGATAAGTTATTGAAAGAGTAATGGAAACCACTTATTGATAAGATTCTAATTATTTATTTAGCTCTATGACCATCTCCTCAAGGCTCAAGTCTTTTGAGATGATCCTTGATAATGTCAGAATTATCAAAGTATCATCCTTGATGCCTTACAAAGCTCTCCAAGGTGTGGGCTTCATACCTTCAACAGCTTTCTCAATGGAGAAATCCGACTTCTTTCCCTTTCCCTTTACATCCACACGAGGATTTCGCTTTGCCTTCTTTTGTTTCTAGCCTTTCACCTCCTTGTTCTCCCACATTGTGAATATTTTATAATGGAGCTCCTAGATTTCCCCTATCCCGAAGGCGAGTCGGAACCATGGGTCAAACTTACGAAGAGCATCGGATTTTACATTGTCATCCATTGCAATCCCAACCTTTATGAGGCATGGATTCCTCAAACTTGGGTGAATTCTACCACCATATGCCCTAAGTGCATCAACATAACCATGGTGGAAGAAATGGATAAGCTCAATGGATGACATTTTCTGCCCGTAATCATTATCATTGTTGTGGTCCAAAGCTAGGAACTTTGCCTCCTCTGTAGTTAAACCAACATAGATCTCACACTCTACATACTTGAAGAAGTATGTAGTTGGATGCTCTTTAACAAGCTATATTTAGGCCTCTGTAGAATGTGATCCTCCAATAACATAATATTTATAATCCTCACACAAGCCATCATTGAACTCCTCCATCAAACTGCACTCATTTGGATCGACCATTACCAAGAATGGCACAACAGTTACATGTGGGTTGATCTTCAACTTCTACTTGAGATTCTGCACATGGAGGCTATGGAGCTCCCTTATCTCAAGAGGCTTCCTTCTCGTGAGTGGGTCAATAGGGGGTCAGTGGATGATGGTCATGGGGAGGTGGAAAAGTTCCTCCTTCTTGAAGAGATTCTTCTTAACAATATCCTCTCTAATCTTATTTTGTTTAGTAAGCAAAATCCCAAATGCAAAATCTCTACTAGGGGCAATGATATCATCATGGGAGTCTAAGATTTCTATTGATTCAACATCAATGCATATCAAGGTACATTATCACTTCATTAGAGAGAAGGTATTAATAGGTGATATTGATCTTGTTTATGTGAGAACAGATGAGCAGGTTGCTAATATTTTCACTAAAGCACTCAGAGCATAGAAGCTCAAGAAATTTCACAAGATGCTTGGATTAGAGGACATGGCATTGAGCTTGAGGGGGAGTGTTGAGATATCAAGCTCAACATGTGATGATCCAGGATGACATGTATCACACTTTCATTTCTCTGACATGTATAGTAGTCATGCCGATATAGGTCAATGATACTTCATTGGGTTATACTAGATTTATCTATCGAGAGTGATGGCACATCTTTTCCATGTACTCGTCTTTTGTATTGCACTTGTTGTATTCTTGTATTTAGGTCATTGTTGTACATTCTTTTTATGTAATAGAAGAAGAAGAAGATCATTCTTCATTGCCTCAATCTATGTGTGTGTTTCTCTTTGATTGTGAGAGCATGTGTGAGCTTTCTTCCTTATCCTTCCTCGTGACAAACATATGATCAACTTCCATTGTAGAAGTTTTGTTGGAATTTGTAAACATACACTTTTGTAATGAGTTAATCATTGGAATATAATGCTCAAAGTTTTTTTCTATTTTATTGATATATTTACGTAGTGATGGGTGTGAACACACTAGGATCACTGGGCACTTTTTTTCCCTCTTTAGGAGGTTTTCTCCCCTCGGTTGTATGGGCTACTTATTTTTCTACATTCCCTTGGTAATAAATTCAGTATTGTGTGTTGTGCTCCTACCTTCTTCTTCCTCCTTGTGTTGTTTGCATGCTTTTGTAGACCTCGAACCTCAACTATTGGTATCAAAGCAAGTCACTATTGTATCTAGGGCATCATCGATACCCCTCATGTCACAGTCTTAGAATCACACAAAAATTCAAACGTACTATCATAGCATTTGTGCAAGAAATTTTATCTTTTTGTGCCAAAGATATATATAGGTTTTGATTCGTCAGTATAAGCATCTCGAAGTCCATTACAGGTTTAGCAAAACTTGACATGGTAGTTTTGCTCAACTTTTTGAGATACAATCATTTTTCTACATCAAGGTATTTTAGTCAATGGCCATGGCTGAAAGCAATGATGTATTTTGTATGTTGGTTGTTGAGGATAAGTCAGGTGGTACCAATTACCCATTATGGGCTTATATGATGCTTTATGTATTGGTTGCAAAATGACTGTGGAATATTGTGTAGGGTATTGAAAACCATCCTATTACACCTGCAAACACAGTTGTTGAAGGTGATCCAAACAACATTGAAGATGATATTCTTCTAATTCTTATTCATGCTAAGCAAATTTGTTGGGATGGCAGAGATGCTCATGCACATGCATTGGTAGTCTTGTCTGTCAAACATGCCATTATTCCTCACATTCACTCTTGTAGAATAGCTATGGATGCCTGGAATACACTTACCACTTTATACTAGGCAAGGAATGAAGCTCATGTTACTTATCTCTGAAAACAACTTGAGAGTGAGCACATGAATGAAGAAGATTCCATCGACAATTTTCTTACAAAGATAAAAAATTTGGAGGAACAGTTGATGTTTGCTGATGAATTCTTGCCGGATAGTTCACTTGTCCATACTCTTATAAATGGTCTTCCTAATTCATATCAGAGTTTTGCTTCTATTGAAGAAAGGAAATCCAAACACCTTAACATTTGAGGAGTTAGTCTCTCTTCTGTTGCAAGAAGATCAATCTAGGTAAAACAAGTCCATTATGCATGTTGCAGATCAAGCTTTCCTGGCTAGTCAAAAGGACAAAGGTAGATAGAGCTCTTCTACTAGTAAGAAAAAGACTGCTAATTCTGCACAATCAAAGAAGGATGACAGAGATGAGAAGAAAACATAAAAGCAAAAATTGTTTTGCAAGTACTGTAAAGAAAATGATCACGTCATAAAGAATTGTCCAAAACTGGCTGCAAAAGAGGTAAAGAAAAAGGAGTCTGAAATAGTTTTTGCAAAGGCCTCTACATTGAAACAGAGTCTGCTAATCTTGTGTAGAATGAAGAATGGGCTTTTACTATTGTTTCCAGTTTTGAATCATTTTCTCATGAATATTATATGTCTACAATAGACTAAGATGTTTGGTATTTTGATAGTGGGGCAACCAAACATATTACCTCGCAGCGTAGTTTCTTCACTTCACTCATGCATGCCCCTATAGGGAATATTGTTACATGTACCAGTAACTCCTCTTATCCTATCATGGGAGTTGGTAAGATCATTTTGACTATTGTTGATGGTAGTTCTTTTACATTATCAGATGCTTTATTTATGCTAGGGATAAAGACAAAATTGTTATCATTTTAGCTTTAGCCAAGATCGGCTTGGTTGTGAAAATGAGAGATGTACAGTTCATGATCTATCAAATGGTGATGTCATTATAACTTATGGCAATTTATGTTTTGGGCTCTATGAGCTCATAGACTATGAAAAATCTATGAATGATCTATCATGTTCAATACATAATTCTCAGGCTATGTCAGATGCAAAGCTTTGGCATGCACGCTTTGGTCATCTGAATTTTGCTAGTTTGCTACACCTGCAAAAATCTAAAATGGTGTCCCCTTTGCCCAAACTTGAAGCACTTGGTAAACACGTTTATGAAGGTTGTATTTTGGGCAAAATGTAGCATTCCTGCTTCCCAAAAGATGGTTCAGTTCAAGCTACTAAAAAATTGGAGTTTGTTCATAGTGATGTCTATGATCCTATGCAAATACCTTCTTTTGGGAACTATCTTTACTTCGTGCCTTTTATCAATGATTTTTCTAGACATGCATGGGTATATCCATTTAACGCAAGTTTCAAATTTTTTATGTGCTTCAAACAGTTTCTGGTTTTGGCTGAAAATCCATCAGCATGTAAAATGGGCATCCTTCCTTCGGATCAAGGGGGCAATATATGCCTTCTGATTTTAATGCATTTTTTGCTAAATGTAGGATAAAAAATCAATGTATAGTGCCTTATACACCTCAAATTAGTGGACTTGGTGAAAGGATGAATAGATCACTCATGGAGATGGCAATGTGTATGCTCAAAAGTCAGGCTTTACCACATAGATTCTAGCTTAAGGCTATTATGAGTGTAGCATATGTACTTAATAGGTGTCCCACTAAAGCACTGTAGTCTATTACTCTATATGAGGCTTGGCATGGCCATAAGACATTTGTTGCTCACCTATGTGTTTTTGATTGCTTAGCATATGCATTACTACCTGAACAACAATGCAAAAAAATGGATGATAAAGTAGTGAAATGTATTTTTGTTGGATACAGTTCTGAAAGCAAAGGCTATCGTTTGTATCATCCATAGACTAAACAATTTTGGTTAGCCATGATGTTGTTTTTATGGAAGATGTTATTCAGCCATTACTTTCATATACTAAGGAGACATCGATTACCTCCAAAAACATGTATGACACTTTCGTTCCTCTTTTTATAGGTAGACAATCTAGTGCTAGTCCTAATGAGGAAACTTCTCAACCTTTATAGGTTTCATGTGATGATGCGGATCATTCCATTTCTGATGTAGATTTACATGATGCACTTGTTAATGAGAGAGCTGATATTGAGGCAAAATATATGTCAAAATGGTTGGTGCAAACTTTGCATGATAGCAAATTAGATACACTTTTGTCATATCATGCTCATTCAGGCTCTCACAGTGCTTCTTTTGCATCAAATTGCTATGCTATGGCTGCCTCTAATCTCTATGATGAGAATGGTCCTTTTTCATTTGATGAAGCACAAAATTCTAAAAATTGGATGGCTGCTATGCAATCAAAATATGATGCTATTATGAAAAATAGTACCTAGCTTTTCTATGAATTGCCTCCTAGCAATCAGGCCATTGGCACTAAGTGTGTATACAAGCTCAAGCATAAACTTGATGGAACAATTGACAGGTATAAGGTTAGGCTTGTTGCAAAGGGTTATGCTCAAGAAAGAGGAATTGATTTTCATGAGACCCTTTCTCCTACATGTTGAATGACTAGTGTTTTTAGCATTTGTGCACCAGCATCTCATCATGGTTGGAATTTACATCAGTTGGACATTAAAACTACATTTTTTATTGGTGACTTTCATGAAGAGGTGTATGTTTTTCAGCCATGTGTCTTTGTGCAAAAAGGGCATGAAAACTAGGAATGCATGTGGGAAAAGGCATTGTATGGTTTGAAGCAAGCACCGCGTGCTATGAAAAAATACATGCCTACTTGATTGCGCATGGTTTTGAGAATAGTCCAATTGAGAGCACCTTATATTCCAAGCATGCAAATAATGTGCTTCTAGTCATTGTTGTCTACGTTGATGACATGCCTCTCATTGGTCCTCGTGATAAGCATATTCCTAATTTTAATGCTGATTTGCATGCCTCATTTGAGATGTCACAGTTGGAGCATTTGCATCATTATTTGAGCATTCAATTTATGCAAGTTGATGGTAGAATAGCTTTGTGTCAAACAAAATATATTGACACTTTATTGTATCGTTTTGGCCTTCAAGACTGTAAACCTATTGCCACTCTTATGTAGACAAGTTTATGGTTGAGTCTTCATGATGTTGCAGATGCATTTGATGTTGTTCTCTATCAATAGGCTATTGGATGCTTGATTTACTTGTGCATTACTTAGCCAGATATTTAGTTTGCTATCTCACAGATGAGCAGGTTTATGCATTGCCGAGGTGTCAAGCATTGGAAGTCGTATAAGCGCATCTTTCGCTACTTTAGTGGTACCCAGCTATTTGGATTGTTTTATCCCAAGGGGGGATCACTACCACCAGATTTACATGCTTTTTCTAACTCTGACAAGGCTGATTGCTATGAAACTCATGTGTCCACTAGTGGATTTTGCTTCATGCTTGGTAGCTCATGTATATCTTGGTTGAGTAAGAAGCAACCAACTGTGGCCACTTCTAGTTGTGAGGCTAAGTATAAGGTAGCTGTCACAGTGATTGTTGAGTGTGTGTGGCTCAGATGCCTTATGGATGATTTGGGTGTTGTTCATTCTTCTACCACCACCATCTTCACTGACATTCAAAGTGCATTGGCAATTGCGAGGAACCCTATGTTCCATGATCACACTAAGCACATTGTGATGCACTATCATTATGTTAGGGAGAGGTTCTCTGCTGGAGACATCAATTTGGGATATGTGCCCAAATAGCAAAACATTGCAATCCTTTTCACAAAGGCTCTGCCTAGGGAGAAGTTTGAAGCTTTTTGCAAAGCTTTGCGCTTACTTCCTTTTGTTGATTGATTCCACATAGCTTAGTACTTCTTTATACATGAGATTCATCTCCTTGTTCACTGCATCGCTCTGAGGGGGGATTGGTTGATATATTTAGGTAATGATGTGTGTGAACACACTAGGACTAACGGGGCACTTTTTTCCCTCTTTAGGAGTTTTTTCCCCCGGCTTGTATATATGCCTATTACCCTAATGGGCTACTTATCTTTGTACACTCTCTTGGTAATACATTCATTTTTTAACCCCTCCACGAGCCTCTATTTTGATCTTTGTATGAGAACATCCTTATCTAGTTTTCTTAAATAGTGGGAATTCCATGCCATAGAAATTCCTTATATGAAGGTGCTCATTACTTCATGAGGTTGTGGTGTGTCTCATCTTTCCATTTGAAGAGACCACCATAATTTTATATTCTCCAAGGTTTTTGGTGCCGTTGCCCTTATCTTCCAATAATTTGATAATAATATTTGTTCATGAATGGAAGCTCTCAGCTAATTGAAGAAGATTTGATGAGATACCATGAGTCAAAAAGCATTATAATAGAATGCACAATTGTACACATACATAATCTACACGCAATATACTAGAAAGCATCGAACTTCCTTTTTAAAAATATAATAGAAAGTACAATTGTACACATACATAATCTAAACGCATAAGAGCCAAAGATATCGTCAGATTTCTTCTATACACAACATAGGCACGCACATGTGGAGAACTCTGAAGACAATTATGCTTGTCTGGTTATCTTGAAACGCATCAATGAGGGATTATAAGAGTGCTCATGAGGTAATGCAACTATTAAATGCATTGTTACAGTAATTAATGAGGTCTAAAGGCATGGATTTTATAACATATTTCAATGAGGTCTAAAGGCATGGATTTTATAACATATTTCAATAAGGGAGCAACACATGCACATACCGTCCCATCTCCATCACACATCATATTTGGATCTTTGGATGCACATATGTGCTTTGAACCTCACACTTATCAAAGAAGTTTTGTATACATGAGGACATTATGCTTCGAGGAAAGAGAATAAAAAACGTTGAGCTTTTGTAATTGAAGGTCTAATTTAACTAAAATTGATTTGAGCTTTTGCAATCGAGATCAGCTAAATGTATGTGTTCGATCTTTTGCTCGTGTAACTACTGAAATAAACAAATATACCTTGTTCTCCCTCCGTTTGAATGGACTGGAAGTCTGCTTCCATCAAGTCATCTTCGTCATCCATATAATAATATTTATTTAAGCTATATCTACAAGGAACTAGAAGGATCATTACCAGTTAGTTATTTTTCAAACAAACACAAATACAGGTACAAGAAAACAAATAAATCCATAAATAAATGTACTCTCACCCAAACATCCTCCAAATCATGCTACTCATGTCATCATCATCATTCGTAATGAATCCTTAAAATCAGCTTTTCTTTTTTTTGGAGTCTTGGAGGTGGCTTCAACACCGGTTAAATGATTATCTTGAAAATATATATATAAACACATCAGGTACTGGATCATATGAAAGTAAAATTACCATCTATGGCTTGGTAATAGACTCCATGTATAGAGACTGCTTTTGATGACAATAGTCTGCAATTGATAGACCACAGTCAGTCTTTGCTCCTCTATGCAGTTTTTTGTCCATATATGCCTGACTAATGCTGTCAGATAGTTGTAGCGTCCTCTCAAACAATGCCAGAGGTTTCTTTCCATCAGTCGAATGTTTTTTAGAAATGACAAGGAGTCTCTGTTGGGATTGTGGAGGTGCACTTATTGGTTCAGATGGTATCCGGTTTATATTCTATCTTCATACTAACTGCAAAGACACTTTTGCTTTTGTACTAGAGGAATTTTGAGGAGGCTTTTGAGGATTTGGAAGTAGAAACTGCAAGTTCCTGTATTTTTGAAATAGCACTTGGCACCCTCATGCTTGATGTTTGTTTAAAATACGGTGTTGGCTTTGCAGAGCTTAATATTTTTTAAGTGACATGCAATCTGTCCTTGAGATATAACTGGCTTCATAGGTTTATCATCTGGCATATTGTTTGGAGGGAATCATATCAATGCATTTACAATGTGTTCTAAAAGACTAGAAATCGTTACTCACCTTGCCATTCCTTTGATGTGAACTAAATCTCATCTTTAGGGGAGGTTGTGGGATCTTCATCAGTAGAAAGAAAAGAATAATCATGAGCTTCTAACAATTTCTGCAATTTTATGGCTACCTCAATTTGAAGACCATAACTAATCACTAAATTGGCATAGCACATTTGTTTAAAGAAGTATAAATTCATTTATGAACTTTCAGGCAAAAAGGATAAGGGACAAAGAAATGTCTAACATAAATCTGAAACTTCCTGAGGTTGCTTGCTGCAACCTTACTTGTCTCGCTTGCACGTAACTAAGATATTACTCTTTTTGAAACAATCAATATGGAGGACCTAAAATAACTGTCATAGCTGCACCAAATGTTCCCATTACCATAATTAGCTAGCAGACATTTAACCTTCCAAAACTTTTGTATCTTTTCAATGAATAATGCAAACCAACCCTCTTACATGCGTGATAAACAACAAGAAGACAACTTGTAAACTACAAACCATTCCCTATGTATGGTCATTCAAATAGCTAAGGTTTTCTTCATATATCTTGAATTTTTTAAAAGAAAAATAGAAAAGAAATAAAATACAACCAAGGGAGTGGAGAAGGTTCATTGTACTTTTCATATTTGAAATATCCAGAGATCAATATAGTAAAACTCTGTGGGGTAAACCAAGAATGCTATTCTGCAGGGTGGAGTCACTGATGATGGCATATTCAATCATGTAATTTGTAGAATCCATATTGATGCTTTATGTCACATATTCTAAATATGGTTGTTAACCTATAGTAAAACATGAATAAATTTGGAGAATTCAATAAGTCCAATCCAACATATTTTACAAAGAAAAGAGCAGTCAGTATGTATTTTCACTGAATGAAGGCTTCTAATGCATTCTTTATTGGAACAAAAATTTAACAAGCAGTTTGGTTTCTAGAAAAACAATGATAGCTGTTAAAATAAAGTCAATCATTGCATCAATCATAATATCAATTATCATAGAAAGTATATTACGGTAAATAAATTATTTTACAATCTGTAGGACATCTGTTGTTTTTTAAGAGAACAAATTGCTCTTCTTAGTCAATAAGGCACGGCATGTGATTGAACATAGCACCACCATCAATAGCCGGAGCAGGGCATGAGCTCGCATAAGCACAGGCCATCACCAACTCCAAGAATCAACCGGAAGAACAAAATGAATAACAAGAGAATCCACAGGAGGTGTAGCAGTGGCAACGATGGTAGCGGTAGTGCGATGGTGAGGATGGAGCAGAAAAAACAATAGAAAGCTACACAGAAAGTAAGCCACAGCTCAAAGTGGCCCAAATGGACCATCATCAGAGAATCTTTAGACCATGCTTGAAGGAGTAATCAAAACTTTTAAATAACAAACTCTATTCAGACATTTTAAGGAGTCTGTAACTCAAGAAAGCAGATTGTACTTGTTTACCCTGAACATGAAGAAATCATCAGTATGTTGGAACTTTAATAAATGTCCCTTAAGGACTTTGAATATTCCTATGCAGCATTAATACGATTTTGAGTGCTTATTGCAAGGGTGAGTACTGAATATGGCATAATAGTAACCCTATTCTTCTTCAAAGTTTCTACGATCTTTTAGACAATAAAATGTTGAACAAAAGACCACCATTTAGTTGTGTGCAGCCTATTTTAGATACAAACAGCAACATTTGTCTATTCTTCTTCAAAGTTTCTACGATCTTTTAAACAATAAAATGCTGAACAAAAGACCACCATTTAGTTGTGTGCAGCCTATTTTAGATACAAACAGCAACATTTGTTATAATCAGTACATTTCTCTTTTGAGCATGCTCATCCAAGCACTTTCTGCTCATGTGTAAATCTCCAGCGATGTCCATCTCAAAACTCAAGTGTTAAAGAGACCCCTGTTTAAGCTACTTAAAGTTGAAAACAAACAAACATGCATTGGCATACATACATACATACATACATACATACATACATACACACACACACACATGAATGTATTTAGTGTCTAGGATGTTTTGCATTTCTTTGCATCTTTTGGTGCTCTAAAATCCAGTGTGCTTTTCAGAATTGTACAAATATAAATTCACCAAATAAAAGGTGAACAATCTGAAGGCCCTAACAGTTTCATCTTCGGCGAAAAATATAAGCTAATGATAATGAAATATACGTAGCAGAAGTTACAGAACAGAAGCCTTACTTATCCTGAACCTCTGTCTCTCTATCTCCTTCAATCTTTCCCTTGGTTCAAAATATTCATTACATTCTTTAGTCAAGCCTTGTTCCTGTCTTGCTCGAGTTGACTGTAATACGTCCTCTTTAAAAACTTGCCTTCATCACCTAGATGATACGTATATTCTCTATAGTGACACTGTAATGGAAATGAACGAGCCTCATTGATCAAAAGTAAAATTTGGATCGAATAGACTCCCAGTTGCAATGATGGAATCTCTAAATTTCAGCAACATAACGTAATGGGTCCAAGAAGAAAGAAAATGTACAGGGATACCTTTTCTCTGTTGACGAGGCTCGATAGGTAGATTGTCTGTCTTCAGAGAATGGAGAGTTGAAGCTTCTTAACTTATTTCATGTTGTCCGCACCGACGTGGTCACAAAAAGTATCTTCAGGTGGATCCAACATGGAGGCGAAAGCGAGAAACCTCTATTCTCAAAGAATACTGTGAATCTTTTCTGGTAAACACGTCGCTCTTATCCAGCAACCCTTGAGGCGAGCTCATGAGAGAAGTAATCGCCTGAACCTTTCGATCGATTATTAATCTCGATCTCAAGTTTGTTTCGCTTTTCGCGTTCTCTCGGCTTTTCAAACAAACCGCAACGACACATCAAGGTCTACAATATAAATACAATGAGTCCAGGACATATAAATACAATGAGTGCAGGACATATAAATTCAAGCGATCCAATGACAAATGACTCAATGACAAGTCATCTATAGAGAATGGTTTGTAGTTTATAATTTGTCTTCTTGTGTGTTGTTTATCGTGCATGTAAGAGGGTTGATTTGGATTATTCGATAAAATGATTCACAAATTTTGGAAGGCTAACCGTCTGGTAGCTAACTATGAGAATGGGAACATTTGGTCGAGCTATGGCATGATGTTGTGAAATATTTTTCATATGTCATTTAATTATTTGTAACCATACCAAATCATTTTCATTAAATCTTTTAGTTACTCATTTCTTATGAACATTACGCATGTAATGTTCTTGACTCTTTTTAATGTGTTCATGAACCTCATGAAGTGTAGAAACATGATTTTGGGTATGTCAGTTTTGTTGGAGATAGACGTCTGCGGAAGCACGCGAACAGCACAAGGAAGAAGAAGAAGCTTGGAGCACAACACACAATATTGAATGTATTACTAGAGAATGTACAAAGATAAGTAGCCCATTAGGGCAATAGGCATATATACAAGCTGGGGGAAAAAACCTCCTAAAGAGGGAAAAGAGTGCCCCGGTGGTCCTAGAGTGTTCACACACATCACTACCTAATTATATCAACAAATCCCCCCTGGGAGTGATGGGGTGAACAAGTAGCTGGCACTCATGTATAAGGAAGTGCCAAGCTATGTGGAAATCACTCCACAAAAGGAAGTAAGCCCAAAGCTTTGCGGAAAGCTTCAAACTTCTCCCTAGGCAAAGCCTTCGTGAAAAGGTCTGCAATGTTCTCCTGCGTGGGCACATATGCCAAGCTGATCTCCCCAGCAAAGAACCTCTCCCTGACATAATGATAATGCACCTCAATGTGCTTAGTGCGAACATGGAACACAGGGTTCCTCACAACTGCCAATGCGCTCTAACTGTCAGTGAAGATGGTGGTGGCAGAAGACTGACCAACACCCAAATCAGCCATGAGGCGTCTGAGCCACACACACTCAACAGTCTCTGTGAAAGCTTCCCTATACTCAACCTCACAATTGGAAGTGGCCACAGTAGGCTGCTTCTTGCTAAACCAAGATATACGTGAGCTACCAAGCATGAAGCAAAAGCCACTAGTGGACACATGAGTGTCATAGCAACTAGCCCAATCAGAGTCAGAAAAAGCATGCAAATCTAGCGGTAGTGATCCCCCCTTGGGATAAAACAACCCAAGTAGCTGAGTACCACTCAAGTAGCGAAAGATACGCTTGACCGCCTGCCAATGCTTGACTCCTAGGCAATGCATAAACCTGCTCATCTGTGAGACAGCAAACTCAATATATGGCCAAGTAATGCATAAGTAAATCAAGCATCCAACAGCCTGATGATAGAGAACAGCATCAAATGCATCTCCAGCATCATGAAGACTCAATTCTAAACCTGTCTCCATAGGAGTGGCAATAGGCTTACGTTCTTCAAGGCCAAAACGCTGCAATAATGTGTCAATATATTTCGTTTGACACAAAGCCATTCCACCATCAACGTGCATAAACTGAATGCCCAGATAATGATGCAAATGCCCCAAATCAGACATCTCAAATGAGGCATGCAAATCAGCCTTAAAATCAGCAATATGCCTCTCATGAGGACCATTGAGCAGCATGTCATCAACATAAACCACAATGATCAGAAGTACGTCATTAGCATGCTTAACATATGAGGTGCTTTCAATTGGACTGTTCTCAAAACCATGTGCAATCAGATAGGCATGTATCTTTTCATACCAAGCACATGGTGCTTGCTTTAAACCATATAATGCCTTCTTTAACCTGCACACCTAGTTCTCATGCCCTTTTTGCACAAAGCCATGGGGCTGAAAAACATACACTTCTTCATGCAAGTCACCATTCAAAAATGCAGTTTTAATGTCTAACTGATGTGCATTCCAACCATGATGAGCTGCAAATGCACAAATGCTCCGAACAGTAGTCATACGGCATGTAGGTGCAAAGGTCTCATCAAATCAATGCCTCTTTCCTGTGCATAACCCTTTGCAACAAGCTTAGCCTTATACCTATCAATTGTACCATCAGGTTTCCGCTTCAGCTTGTATACCCACTTAGTGTCAATGGCCTTCTTGCCAGGAGGCGAGTCACATAAGGACCAAGTATCATTCTTCATTATTGCATCATATTCAGATTGCATAGCAGCCATCCAATTTTCTGAATTTTATGCTTCATCAAACGAAACAGGCTCAGTCTCATCACAAAGACTAGATGCAGCCATAGCATAACAATCTGATGCAAAAGATTATACAGCCCACGACATAAAATGCCAGAAGCAATAATTACATCGTCATTTGAGAGATCATGAACTGTACACCTGTCATCAACAAATTTCACAACCAAGCCAAGCTTGGCTAATGCAGAAACTGATAACAGGTTCTTCTTGATCCCTGGCACAAATAAAGCATCTGACAAAGTGAAAGAACTACCATCAAGAGTAGTCAAAATGATCTTACCAACTCCCATAACAAGATAAGAGGAGTTGTTGGCACATGTAACAGTATTCCCTGTAGGGACAGGCTCGAGTGAAGAGAAGAAACTGCGCTGCAAGGTAATATGTTTGGTCGCCCCACTATCAAAATACCAAACATCTGAGTCTATTGCAGACATGCACTGCTCATGAGAAGATGGTTCAAAAGTGTAGACATTAGTAAACGCCCATTCTTCTTCCTGCACAAGATTAGCAAACTCTGTTTTTGTTGTAGAGGCCTCTGCAACAACCATTCCAGCCTCTTTCTTCTTTGCCTCTTTAGCAGCTAGTTTTGGACAGTTCTTTATGATATGATCATTCCCGTTAGAGTACTTACAAAACAATTTCTGCTTTTTTGATTTCTTCTCATCTTTATCTTCCTTCTTCGAATATGCAAAATTAGCAAATTTTTGCTTACTAGTTGAAGAGCTCCATTTTCCTTTGTCCTTTTGACTAGTCAGGAAAGCTTGCTCTACAACTCGCATAATGGACCTGTTCTGCCTGGATTGATCTTCCTGCAACAGAACAGAGACTAACTCCTCAAATGATAAGGCATTTGGATTGCCTTTCATCATCAACCGAAGAGTAGAAGCAAAACTCTGATATGAATCAAGAAGACCATTCAGAACGGTTTGTAGAAGTGAGCTATCTGGTATAACCTCATTAGCAAAAGTCAACTGTTCCTTCAAGTCTTTGATCTTTGTTAGGAAACTGTCCATAGAACCACCTTCATTCATGTGCTCACTCTCCAACTGTTTTTGGAGGTAAGCAACACGAGCCTCATTCCTAGCTTGGTACAATGTGGTAAGTGTATCCCAAGCATCCTTAGCTGTTCTGCAAGAGCGAATGTGAGGAATAATGATACGTTTGACAGACAAAGCTATCAATGCATGTGCTCGGGCATCTCTACCATCCCAGCAAATCTGCTCTGCAATAGGTGCAGCAAAAACTGCAGCACGAATAGGAATATGCAGAATATCACCATCTTCGACACCTTCTGCATAAGCTTCAGTACCTACAGTTGTAACAGTTGCACGTGTGATAGGACGTTTTTTGACACCCTGCACAATGTTCCACAGTCCTTTTGCAACCAACACATGTCACATCATAAAAGCCCATAACGGGTAGTTGGTACCATCCAACTTATCCTCAACAGCCAACATACGGAATGTTGGAGTTAGACGTCTGCGGAAGCACGCGAACAGCACAAGGAAGAGGAAGAAGCTTGGAGCACAACACACAAGACTGAATGTATTACTAGAGAATGTACAAAGATTAGTAGCCCATTAGGGCAATAGGCGTATATACAAGCCGGGGGAAAAAAACCTCCTAAAGAGGGAAAAAAGTGCCCCGGCGGTCCTAGAGTGTTCACACACATCACTACCTAAATATATCAACAAATCCCCCCTGGGAGTGATGCGGTGAACAAGGAGCTGGCACTCATGTATAAGGAAGTGCCGAGCTATGTGGAAATCACTCCACAAAAGGAAGTAAGCCCAAAGCTTTGCGGAAAGCTTCAAACTTCTCCCTAGGCAGAGCCTTCGTGAAAAGGTCTGCAATGTTCTCCTGTGTGGGCACATATGCCAAGCTGATCTCCCCAGCAGAGAACCTCTCCCTGACATAGTGATAATGCACCTCAATGTGCTTAGTGCGAGCATGGAACACAGGGTTCCTCGCAACTGCCAATGCGCTCTGACTGTCAGTGAAGATGGTGGTGGCAGAAGACTGGCCAACACCCAAATCAGCCATAAGGCGTCTGAGCCACACAAACTCAACAGTCGCTGTGAAAGCTGCCCTATACTCAGCCTCACAACTGGAAGTGGCCACAGTAGGCTGCTTCTTGCTCAACCAAGATATACATGAGCTACCAAGCATGAAGCAAAAACCACTGGTGGACACACGAGTGTCATAGCAACCAGCCCAATCTGAGTCAGAAAAAGCATGCAAATCTGGCGGTAGTGATCCCCCCTTGGGATAAAACAACTCAAGTAGCCGAGTACCACTCAAGTAGCGAAAGATGCGCTTAACCGCTTTCCAATGCGTGACTCCTGGGCAATGCATAAACCTGCTCATCTGTGAGACAGCAAACTGAATATCTGGCCGAGTAATGCATAAGTAAATCAAGCATCCAACAGCCTGCTGATAGAGAACAGCATCAAATGCATCTCCAGCATCATGAAGACTCAATCGTAAACCTGTCTCCATAGGAGTGGCAATAGGCTTACAGTCTTCAAGGCCAAAACGCTGCAATAATGTGTCAATATATTTCGTTTGACACAAAGCCATTCCACCATCAACTTGCATAAACTGAATGCCCAAATAGTGATGCAAATGCCCCAAATCAGACATCTCAAATGAGGCATGCAAATCAGCCTTGAAATCAGCAATATGCTTCTCAAGAGGACCAGTGAGCAGCATGTCGTCTACATAGACAACAATGATTAAAAGCACATCATTAGCACGCTTAACATATAAGGTGCTTTCAGTTGGACTGTTCTCAAAACCATGTGTAATCAGATAGGCATGTATTTTCTCATACCAAGCACGTGGTGCTTGCTTTAAACCATATAACGCCTTCTTTAACCTGCACACCTGGTTTTCATGCCCTTTCTGCACAAAGCCACGGGGCTGAAAAACATACACTTCTTCATGCAAGTCACCATTCAGAAATGCTGTTTTAATGTCCAACTGATGTACATTCCAACCATGATGGGCTGCAAGTGCACAAATGCTCCGAACAGTAGTCATACGGCATGTAGGTGCAAAGGTCTCATCAAAATCAATGCCTCTTTCTTGCCCATAACCCTTTGCAACAAGCCTAGCCTTATACCTGTCAACTGTACCATCAGGTTTACGCTTCAGCTTGTATACCCACTTAGTGCCAATGGCCTTCTTGCCAGGAGGCAAGTCACATAAAGACCATGTACCATTCTTCATTATAGCATCATATTCAGATTGCATAGCAGCCATCCAATTTTCTGAATTTTGTGCTTCATCAAAAGAAACAGGCTCATTCTCATCACAGAGACTAGATGCAGCCATAGCATTGCAATCTAATGCAAAGGAGGTACTATGAGAGCCTGAACGAGTACGATATGACAAAGGTGCATCTAATTTGCTGTCACGCAAAGTCTGCACCAGCCATTTTGGCATAGTTTTTGCCTGTTCAATATCAGCTCTCTCATCAACAAGTACATCATGTAAATCTGCATCAGAAATGGCATGATCTGCATCATCATATGAAACCTGCAAAGGCTGAGAAGTTGCCTCATTAGGACCAGTGCTAGCCTGTCCACCTGTAAAAAGAGGCATCAAAGTATCATACATGTCTTTGGAGCTAACAGATGTCTCCTTAGTACATGAAAGCAATGGCTGAATAGCATCTTCCACAAAGACAACATCACGGCTAACCAGAATGCGTTTAGTCTGTGGATGATACAAACGATAGCCTTTACTTTCAGAACTGTACCCAACAAAAATACATTTTACTGCCTTATCATCCAATTTTCTGCGATGTTGTTCAGGCACTAATGCATATGCCAAACAACCAAAAACACGCAGATGAGCAACAGATGGCTTGCGGTCATGCCAAGCCTCATATGGAGTGATAGACTGCAACGCTTTCGTGGGACACCTGTTCAGTACATATGCTGCACACATGACAGCCTCAAGCCAGAAATTATGTGGTAAAGTCTGACTTTTGACCATGCACCTCGCCATCTCCATGAGTGACCTGTTCTTTCGTTCAGCAACTCCATTCTATTGAGGTGTATACGGCACTGTACACTGGTGTTTTATCCCACGTTCAGCCAGAAATGCATTAAAATCTGAAGACATATATTCCCCCCCTCGATCAGAACGGAGGGTGCCCATTTTACATGCTGACAGATTTTCAGCCAAAACCAAAAACTGTTTGAAGCACATGAACACTTCGGACTTTGCTTTGAGTGGATATACCCATGCATGCCTGGAAAAATCATCAATGAAAGTCACGAAGTAAAGGTAATTTCCAAAAGAGGGTGTCTGCATAGGACCACAGACATCACTATGTACAAGCTGCAATTTCTGCATAGCCCGAACTGAACCATCTTTTGGAAAGGAAGAACGCTGCATTTTGCCCAAAATACAGCCTTCACAAACATGTTTTCCAGGTGCCTCAAGTTTGGGCAAAGAGGACACCATTTCAGATTTCTGCAGGCGTAACAAACTAGCAAAATTCAGATGACCAAAGCGTGCATGCCAAAGCTTTGCATCTGACATAGCCTGAGAATCATGAACTGCACATGCCGAATCATTCACAGATTTTTCATAGTCTATGAGCTTATACAGCCCACGACATAAAATGCCAGAAGCAATAATCACATCGCCATTTGAGAGATCATGGACTGTACACCTGTCATCAACGAATTTCACAACCAAGCCAATCTTGGCTAATGCAGAAACTGATAACAGGTTCTTTTTGATCCCTGGCACAAATAAAGCATCTGACAAAGTGAAAGAACTACCATCAGCAGTAGTCAGAATGATCTTACCAACTCCCATAACAGGATAAGAGGAGTTATTGGCGCATGTGACAGTATTCCCTGTAGGGGCAGGCTCGAGTGAAGAGAAGAAACTGCGCTGCGAGGTAATATGTTTGGTTGCCCCACTGTCAAAGTACCAAACATCTGAGTCTACTGCAGACATGCACTGATCATGAGAAGATGGGTCAAAACTGCAAACAGTAGTAAACGCCCATTCTTCTTCCTGCACAAGATTTGCAGACTCTGTTTTTGGTGTAGAGCCCTCTGCAACAACCATTCCAGCCTCTTTCTTCTTTGCCTCTTTAGCAGCCAGTTTTGGATAGTTCTTTATAATATGATCATTTCCTTTACAGTACTTGCAGAACAATTTCTGCTTTTCTGATTTCTTCTCATCTTTATCCTGGTTCTTCGATTGTGTAGCATTTGCAGATTTCTGCTTACTAGTAGAAGAGCTCCATTTTCCTTTGCCCTTCTGACTAGCCAGGAAAGCTTGATCTGCAACACGCATAATGGACCTGTTCTGCCTGGACTGATCTTCCTGCAACAGAACAGAGACTAATTCCTCAAATGACAAGGCATTTGGATTGCCTTTCATCATCAATCGAAGAGTAGAGGCAAAACTCTGATATGAATCAGGAAGGCCATTCAGAACGGTCTGCACAAGTGAGCTATCTGGTATAACCTCATCAGCAGAAATCAATTGTTCCTTCAGGTCTTTGATCTTTGTAAGAAAACTGTCCATCGAATCACCTTCATTCATGTGCTCACTCTCCAACTGTTTTCGGAGGTAAGCAACACGAGCCTCATTCCTAGCCTGGTACAAAGTGGTAAGTGTATCCCAAGCATCCTTTGCTGTTCTGCAAGAGCGAATGTGAGGAATAATGGCACGTTTGACAGACAAAGCTATCAATGCATGTGCCTGGGCATCTCTGCCATCCCAACGAATCTGCTCTGCAGTAGGTGCAACAGAAACAGCAGCACGAACAGGAATCTGCGGAATATCATCTTCGACACCATCTTCATCAGCTCCAACACCTGTATTTGCAGTACCTGTCGTTACAGGTGTAACAGGACGTCTTTCAACACCCTGCACAATGTTCCACAATCCTTTTGCAACCAGTACATGTCGCATCATATAAGCCCATAATGGGTAGTTGGTACCATCCAACTTATCCTCAACAGCCAACATACGGAATACATCACTGCTTTCAGCCATGGCCGGTGACTAAAATACCTTGATGCAGAAAATTGACTGTATCTCAAAAAGTTGAACAGAATTGCCCAAACGAGTTCTGCTAGACCTGTAGCAGACTTCAAGACGCTTAAACTGGCGAACAGAAACTGGTATATACCTTTGGCACAAAAGGACGAAATAGCCTGCACAAGCACTACGATAGTGCGTTCGGAGGCCGAAATGAGCTCAGATCGCGATTTCGGCACCACAGAGCGAAGCAGTTTTGATCTCGAAAACACCCTGAGTATGCTCACCAAATTTTGTGCGAATCTGAGACTGCAAACGGAGGAGTGTCGACGGCGCCCTAGAAGAATCAACGACCTGCTCTGATACCAATTGTTGGAGTTAGACGTCTGCGAAAGCACGCGAACAGCACAAGGAAGAGGAAGAAGCTTGGAGCACAACACACAAGACTGAATGTATTATTAGAGAATGTACAAAGATTAGTAGCCCATTAGGGCAATAGGCGTATATACAAGCCGGGGGAAAAAAACCTCCTAAAGAGGGAAAAAAGTGCCCCGGCGGTCCTAGAGTGTTCACACACATCACTACCTAAATATATCAACACGGAATACATCACTGCTTTCAGCCATGGCCGGTGGCTAAAATACCTTGATGTAGAAAATTGACTGTATCTCAAAAAGTTGAACAGAACTACCCAGACGAATTTTGCTAGACCTGTAGTAGACTTTGAGATGCTTCTATTGGCGAACAGAAACTGGTATATACCTTTGGCACAAAAAGATAAAATAGCTTGCACAAGCACTGTGATAGTGCGTTCCGAGGCCGAAACGAGCTCATATCGCGATTTTGGCACCATAGAGTGAAGCGTGAAAACATGCTAAGTATGCTCACCAAAATTTGTGTGATTCTGAGACTGCGGAGGAGTGTCGACGGTGCCCTAGATGAAGCGACGACCTGCTGTGATACCAATTGTTGGAGATAGGCGTCTGCGGAAGCACGCGAACATCACAAGGAAGAAGAAGAAGCTTGGAGCACAACACACAATACTGAATGTATTACTAGAGAATGTACAAAGATAAGTAGCCCATTAGGGCAATAGGCGTATATACAAGCCGGGGGAAAAAAACCTCCTAAAGAGGGAAAAAAGTGCCCCGGTGGTCCTAGAGTGTTCACACACATCACTATGTAAATATATCAACAAGTTTGAGTGATAGACATGGGAGTGGGAAGCTTTTTACCATAAGCAATTTCATATGGTGCACGTCCAGTAGTTGTACGTTTTGTGTTATTATATGCAAATTGTAGTAAAGGAAGTTTCTCATCCCAGGTACTTGGATTGTCTAAAGGATAACAACGAATAAATCCGAAATAGTACTATTCGTAGCTTCACTTTGGCCATTACTTTCAAGATGAAAGAAACGTGAAAGTGAAGCTAAAGTCTATTTTAGAACCTAAATTTTGAAATAATGCAACCCAAAAGTGATCACAAAAATAAACATCTCGATGTGATAAAATAACTTTTGGAAAACCATGATGTGAAAAAATAGATTTAATAAATAACTTAGGAGCTTGGGGTGCAGAAAGAGTTTTTTTTACAAGGCATAAAATATGCTTGTTTAATAAACATATCAACAATTGTCCAAATCATATCATTATGTGATGAAGTTATAGGAAGACCAATAATAAAATCCATAGAGATTTGTTCCTATGGTTCATTAGGTATGGGAAGTGGCATTAATAATCCAAATGTTTTACTGTGATATTTTTTCACATGTTGACACACAATGCAATGAGAAACATATTGTGCAATATCCTTTTCAATATTTGGCCAAAAGAAAAATTTATTTACATGTAGAAATAGTACTTTGTATGCCCCCATGACCCATATATGGTGGTTCATGCATCTCTTTCATAACAATTTCTTTAAAACTGTGTGTGATGCATAACTTCTGGTCAAAACCATTATGAAAAGTATAGTGATCCTCACTAAATGTTATAGAATTATGGAAAGCATTCCACGTTTGTGAAAAATACAAATCAGATGCATAATTAGGAATCATGTCATGAAATGAATGAATATGGACACTAGAAATATTATTGATTTAAACAATATTTGTTTGTGGGGATGGGAAGCGACTAAGGGCATTATCTACAATATTAGCTTTGTCGGGCCGATATTGAATCATAGGCTGAAAATTTTGTATGAATGAATCCCATTTAATGTGTCTATCAAAAACCAATGGTTGATTTAATAAATGCTTCATATCTTGTTGGTCTGTTTTGATTAGAACTTGAGAACCCATAATGTAATGAAGTGTTTCAATGGCGATGCACCACACTGCGCTCTCCTTCTCGAGAGCTCCACGACGATATGCTCGGATTAGAAAACCGAGCTCCTGAGGCTGCACACAGTAATCCGCGCAGAGGCTGTAGAATACACATAAACAGAGTACATAGGAGGCACGAAGACAGACTTCTTAGGTCTTACAAATGTGGTCAAATTTACAGTCCGTGACTGACCAGGCCACTATATGTTTTATTAAAGAACATATACAAAGAAGAGTCCGGTGGCCATTTGGACTTTCACATGGACACTAACGGTAACAATCTCCCACTAAAGGCCAAGATGGCTAGAGTAACTATGGGAGAAAAAATAAAGAATGATAAAGGATACCTGAGTGTAAGTATACAAACTATACCTCCCACCTCATGGGCATGTTACACAGTATATAAGTGACTGCGTAAGATCAAGAATCAAGTAACCCCCATCAAGTGACAACAGTGTCGAAAGCTATCATGTGGTAGAGCTTTAGTCAAAGCATCTGCAACATTATCTCGAGTGTGAACCTTCTCAAGAATAATGCTCTCAGTGGCTAAGCAATCTCTAATGAAGTGATACCTCACCTCAATGTGCTTGGTCTTTGCATGATAGACCGGATTCTTAGCCAAAGCAATGGCACTCTGACTATCACTGAGCAAGTGAGGTACATGCTGAGGTAAACCCATATCACAAGCAAGACGAGAGAGCCACAATGCTTCCTTGCACACTTGCTGCAACATACTCTGCTTCTGTGGTAGAAACAGTTGTACATTCTTGAAGACGAGATCTCCAAGAGATAGCACCTCTAGCAAAATGAAAAATTACCCTGATGTAGACTTACGATTGTCTACACAACCAGCATAGTTAGAATCTGTGTAACGAATAATGGATGCTTTCCCTCTACCTAAGCATAGACACTTGTCCTTAGTGCCACTCAGATATCTCAAAATCATTTTGACCGCTTCCCAATGTTTCTTGCCAGGATTAGACATATATCTGCTCACAACTCCCACTGCAAATGCAATGTCTGGTCTCGTAGCTATCATAACATACATGAGACTACCAACAGCAGACTGATAGGGAATTCTGGTCATGAATTCCTTTTCCTCATCTGATTTGGGGCAGTCATCCTTGCTCAATTTCGCATATGTGGGTAGAGGTGTACTCAATGCCTTTCCACCCTGCATATTGAATCGGTGAAGTACTTTGGATATGTACTCACTTTGAGACAAGTATATGCATATGTTACTCTTATCACGAGTAATGTGCATGTGAAGAATATGTTTGGCATCCCCCAAATCCTTCATATCAAATGTCTGACTCAACTTCTTTTTGAGAAGTGACAAATCATAAGAGGACTTCCCAGCAATCAACATATCATCGACGTAAAGTATCAAGCATATCAAGCTGCCATCAGAACATCTCTTTGTGTAGAGACAATGATCCTCATTGCTCCGAGAATAGCCTTGGGACTTCATAAAAGCATCAAACTTTTGGTACCATTGTCTAGGAGACTGTTTAAGTCCATACAAGCTCTTCTTGAGCTTACAAACTAGACTTTCCTTGCCAGGAACTACATGACCCTCTGGTTGTTCCATATAGATCTCATATGTAAGATCTCCATGCAAGAAAGCTGTTTTCACATCCATTTGGACTAGCTCTAAGTCCTCCACTGCAACGAATCCAAGCAACATGCGCAAAGTAGTCATCTTGACCACTAGAGAGAAGATTTCCTCAAAATCAACACCATGTTGTTGCTTAAAACCCTTTGCAACAAGTCGTGCTTTATATTTTGGAGAAGCACTATCTGATGTGAATTTCAGCTTATATACCCATTTACATGGTAAAGCTTTTCTTCCCTTTGGCAAAGGTACTAAGTCCCAAGTACCATTCTTGTGAATAGAATCCAACTCACTCTTCATGGCACGCTCCCACTTGACATGATCCTCTGTCTGCATAGCCTCTTTGTAGCAAGAAGGCTCATCGGTATCTGTTAGCATAACAAAATCTAAACCTGGAACATATCTATCAGGTGGATATGAGACACGTGCAGAACGTCTCAATGGTTGCTGAACAGGAACATGTGCAGACTGATCTGAATGGACATTCTCTTGAACATCCCTATGTGCAGCATTTTTATGCATGCTAACCGAAGGACTAGTATCCTCAAACACCACTCTTCTCACTTCAACCTCCTTAATGGGTTGTTTATGCATCTTAGACTCATTAAAAATGACATCACTACTTCTGATCAGTGACGTAATTCACGATCCCATAAGCGATATCCAAATTGTCCTTCTCGACCATATCCAAGAAAAATGCATTTCTTTGACTTATGGTCCAACTTTTGTCTAAGATTCTTGGGTATATGAACATATGCTTCACACCCAAAAACTCGAAGATGATCATAATATGGTGGTTTCCCTGTCCATAACTCTTGTGCCACTTTCAGACCTTTTGCAGTACTAGGTGAAAGGTTAATCACATGAACTGTAGTCAATACTGCTTCTGCCCAAAAACCTTCTGAGAGGTTTGCATGATGCAACATAGAGACTACTCTATCTTGAATAGTTCTATTCATCCTCTCAGCTACACCATTCTGTACTGGGGTATAAGGAGTTGTAAACTCTCTACGAATCCCTCTAGATTGACAGAAAAGGCTGAATTCATGTGAGGTATACTCACCCCCATTATCTGAACGTAAAGCCTTAAGCTTAGTTCCTTTTTCAGTCTCAACTGAAGCAAGCCATTTTCTGAAAGTAGGGAATACATCATCCTTTGATTTGATAGGATATACCCAGACTTTTCTAGTAGCATCATCTATGAAAGTGACAAAGTAAAGAGAACCACCTAAGGACCTAGTGGGCATAGGACCACACACATCTGTATGAACAAGATCTAAAGGCTGAATTGAAGAGTCAATGTGCATTCTATGCACATTTCTGGTTTGCTTTCCATATTGACAATGCTCACAAAATGAAAAATCAGAGAAAGATAACACAGGTAAGTAGCCAGAACGAGAATGATTTTCCATTCCACTATGAGATATATGGCCCAAACGACCATGCCAAATACAAGCCATAGGCTGTTCAGTAACAGCTAACAAGTGTTCTTTCTGTGATACAAATAAAGGATAAAGTGAGCCAACTTTGCTTCCTTTTGCAATAACCATATTGCCCTTTGATATACGAAAGGACTGAGCATAGAAGACCACCTTGTAACCAAGGTCATCAAGTTGACCAACTGACATCAAACTGCGTGATAACTGAGGTACATGGCGTACATTATGCATAGTAAATTTTGAACCATCAATGAACTGCACAACCACATCTCCAATCCCCACAACATCACACTGGTAAGAGTCACCAAGTCTCACGGTACCAAGAGACTTTGCTGCATAATTAGAAAACCATTCTCTATGTGGTGTCACATGGAAAGAAGCACCAGAATCTAGCAGCCAGGTGTGGGAAAGAGAATCAGCCATAAGTGCCTCAGATGGCACAGTAGTATCAAGTGTCAACACATCAGCATCATCAGAAATAGCATTAATTTCTTCAATCTTCATAGTCGAAGTAGATGGTACAGGTAACTGTTTAACATGCCCATCAACATTCTGTCCTTTACCTTTAGCATTCTTTAATGCATAACAGTCTTTCTTCATGTGTCCTTTCTTATGACAATAATGGCATTCGATATCCGTCTTCCTTGATTTACTTCTACTCTTATTCCGTTGACCATTCTTTTCCTTGTTCTTGCTCCTGCCACGTTGTTGATTCTTTCCCTGGTAAGAATCGCGAACATTATATGCATCTCCACTCTGAGTGCCAACCATAGATTTTCTACAAATCTCCTCACTCAAGAGTGCTCCACATATGTCATCATAGACGAGTTTACCACCAGGTGCACTGTTGCTAATAGCCATGCAAAACGTATCCCATGATGATGGCAGGGTGCATAACAGCAATACTGCTTTCATTTCATTATCCATATCCATTTTCTGAGCCTGTAACTAGGAGAATATAGCATCAAACTCATTTAGATGAGCAACAACACTATCTGTGTCCTTCATACGAAGGTCATATAATTTTCTCATCAGATACACTTTATTTGATGTCGTGTCTTTTTCATATGTATTGCATAACTTCTTCCAAAGCTCCTCTACACTTTCACAGTCTAATACTGTAAAGTAAACATTATCTGCCAAGTGCAAGCGAATGGTAGACCTGGCCATTTCATCTAACTCATCCCAATCATCTTCATCCATGTGAGCAGGCCTCTTTGAAATCCCATTTACTGGCTTCCATTGCCTCCTTTGAATCAGCACATCTTTAATCTGATTCTTCCATAGAGCAAAGTTTGTGCCATCAAATTTTTGGATCTCAAAATGGTCTTTGCCTTGCAAGTTATAGCTCCTTCGGAACACTAGCACTAGACCCTGATCCACCGGATGTGCCTGAGACCTCTGATGCCATGATTGTAGAGAATTGAATAGAATGATAATGGAGCTAGAAGAGTCCAAACACCAACAAATAAGTGTATCAAGGAGTAAATTGACCACTGTATAGTTGACTAAACCAGAAATCTGGAAAAATTTTTCCAGAGTATCCTCTGCAAAATTAGCATATGACCAGTGTCAAAGTATCATAAAAGTGCAAGTACTGACATGTCTACCTGCATAGTGAATCACTGACTCCACTGCATATAATCAGTTACCCAATAGAAGCCAACTAGGCTTATCGAGCACCTATGAACAACTATCATACATCTCCTATGGCGAGGCTGGGTAAGTCTTCCACCTGCATCACCGAAGAGACCCCGACATCTGGGTGTCTCCCAGTTAAGAAAAACCTCACCACGACCCTCTTTATCAAAACGTAAAAGGCTTTATGCTATATCAATGACCACATGGATGTACATAAGCGGTATCCACAGAAGCGTACATGGTGTGTATGTGCTCAATATATGCAGTAAAATGACACTAAAAGGCTGAATACACAGCCCAAAAACTAGCCAATAACACCTGCAAGTGTCTGTCAACTCTGATGTTTTAGGCTTTAAAAACCTGCATAAATTTGCAGCGACTGCTCCCACCAAAACTGAAAACCCCTCGAGAAACCTGTAGTTTTACGAGTGTGGCTGAAAATACAGCCCCAAAAGGTTGATATTTATTGTCTGAGAAGTACAAGGAACACTCTCCTTGATGTTCTTGGACCTGTGCGGAGAGAACTATGTGTGAAAGTACTCCGAAATGGCTCCAAAAAACACCCCAAAATTGCTTCAGAAATAGGCTTTGAAAGCAAAAACGAAGCTTTGAGGGACCAAAACTTGTTCAAGCTAATGTCAACCTTAGTCTTTCCCCTTCTTCAAACACCACAAGAGTGTAGCTTAGTGGCAAGAGATTTTCACGGTTAAGCGAGCTCTGGGGGGAACAGTACTGGGATGGGTGACCTCCCGGGAAGTACCGGGAACCTCTATATTCCTTGATCGTTGAGGTCCTCCCTCGCGTGCAGCCAACGGCGCCAACAGTGACTTCGGTGACTCGGATGACAAGGTACGCCAAGGTCTATGCCTTGGTCGCCGCCTTAGTCGTAAGCCTTGGAGAAGGCCTGGGGGGGGTCGCCTCGCTCGCACAAAAGGAACAAAGCTTTTGCCTGGAACTGCTCTGATACCAGTGAAAGTGTTTCAACGGCGATGCACCACAGTGCGCTCTCCTTCTCGAGAGCTCCACGACGATATGCTCGGATTAGAAAACCGAGCTCTTGAGAGCACACACAGTAATCCGTGCAGAGGCTGTAGAATACACAAAAACACAGTACACAGGAGGCATGAAGACAGACTTCTTAGGTCTTACAAATGCGGTCAAATTTACAGTCCGTGACTGACCAGGCCACTATATGTTTTATTAAAGAACATATACAAAGAAGTGTCCGGTGGCCATTTGGACTTTCACATGGACACTAACGGTAACATGTAATGTTTCCAAATTTTTAAAGCATGCACAACAGCTAAAAGTTCCTTATCATATGTACTATGGTTCTTTTTAGAAGGTTTAAGTTTCCTACTTTCAAATGGAATGGGATGATCATTTTGCATTAATACAACACCTATACTTGAACCACTAGCATCTGTAACTACATGGAAAATTTGTGTTAAATTTGGTAACTGTAAAATAGGTGCATGAGAAAGTGCATGTTTGAGTTTTCCAAAAGATTGTTGTTGTGCTAATCCCCATGCAAGTTTTAACTTTTCTTCAATAATAATGTGAGTGGAAGTGCTAAATAAGAAAAACCTTTTACATAATTGTGGTAAAAACAAGCTACCCCAAGAAAAGAGCATACATCATTCACAGATTGAGATATATGCCATTCTTCAATCACTTTAATTTTCTTTGGATCTACATGACCACCTTGACTAGAAATAATATGTCCTAAATACTTTGATTCTTTTTTGAAAAAGTAACTATTTTCACGATTGGCATAAAGTTTGTTTTTGCACAACAAATTAAAGACTGTTGCTAAATGATTTTCATGGTCATTGTCATTCTCATTATAGACAAGTATATCATCAAAGAAAACAAGAACAAAAGCTTGATAATCAAGGAAAATGTTATTCATCATGTATGCAAATGTAGTAGATGCATTGCTAAGTCCAAAAGGCATTACCATGAATTTAAAGTGACCAGTTTGAGTTCTAAATGCAGTCATATAAATGTCATTTTGTATCATGCATATCTAATGATACCTAGATTTAAGACCAATTTTACTAAAAACACGTGCTCCATGAATTTTATCTAGCAAATCATCTATCCTAGGAATAGGATATCTACTTTTAATTATAATCTTATTAAGTGCTCTATAGTCAATGCACATCCTATAAGTCTTGTTCTTCTTCTCTACTAAGAGAATAGATGCTCCAAAGGGAGAAGAACTAGGTTTATGAGGCCTTTGTTAAGTAAATCCTTAACTTGATTAGCAATTTCTTTTTTATATAAAGGTCCATGCCTATAAGGTGCTTTATGTGGAGGAGGACTACTAAGAATTAACTTTATACGATGGTCAAGAGATCCCTTAGAAAGTGGTAGCTTAGAAGGAAAATCAGCCATAAAACAATCTTTATAGGAAGTCATAAAAGATTTATGTGTATCAGGAAGTGTATGTGTGTAATGAACTATGTTATTGACAAAAAAAATACATGAATTGTAACCTTCCATAAATGCATGTTTTACTTGAGTATGACTAATTAAGGAAAATGGTTGGAAGTCATGCATTGCAGACAAAGAAATATCTTGATTGTTAAACTTAAAACTTATGGTGTGTGTATGATAATCAATGCATGGATTATAAATGAAAAGGCATACCAAGTATAACATCATAGGATTGTAAAGGAGCAATTAAGAATGTGTTTTCATTGACATATGAACCTATAGAGATCCGAATGTGATGCACTTCACTTGTAACATTATATCTATTTCCTTGAATTGCAGCCTTAATTTTATACATCGAAGGAAGTGAATGTCATTGAAGATCTTGCACTAGTGTATAACAAACAAAATCATGTGAACTACCATTATCATGTAAAATATTAACAACTTTACCATTAATAGTACTTTGCATAAAAAGTAATGAATGGATACAAATTTTGTTACCCAAGGCACTTAGATCCTGTTCCAATGCTTCTTGAGCCCAATCAGGTTGAGAGTCTTCAAGAACCACCTCTATGTTGTGTAGCCGAGCTCTGACAAGTTTCACCTCATTAGTTCCCAACCTACATTTATCTTTAGTATGACCAAACTTACCACAATGCCATCAAGTAATACGGGGCCGTTTTTGCTGAGCACCCATTGTCGTAGTTTGAGGGGTTGGAGGGTTTGGTAGGGTGTAAAGGAGTTGGCTTCTAAATGGGTGAGAAGTTGGATTGAGGAGGGCATGGAAAAGTAGGGGGGCATTGAAAAGTAGTGAAAGTACGCTTGAAAGGAAAATTAGGATTGATTGGTGGTTGTCATTGATGCGTTTGTTGTAAGCGAATGGACTTGGTAATTAATTGAAACTCTTTCTCAACATCATGTACAAAAGAAATAGCTTCATAGAGAGTCGCTGGGTGCTAGGGTGTTGAGCTTGGCTTGGATTCCCATCTCCAAACCATCTTCGTACTTTCTTTGCAAGGTATCTTGAGAAATCATTTCAAGCGAACGAATAAGTAATAGTCGCTGCCAAAAGCATTCAATGTAAGTAGAAACAATATCTTCATCTTTCCATCTAAAAGTGCTTCATGTTTGATCAGCATGTACGTGGAACTGCGAAGGAAGGAAGGACTCCTTGATCTTCTTTTGAAATGCATCCCATGTGGTAGGGAAGTTGGTGCTATGGCACAGAACATTCCACCATAACTAGGCTTTACCCACCAAATAATTAGTAACAAATTTCACTTTCTCACTTTCAGAATATGATTCATCGAAATAAAAATCATCAAATTAGGAAAGCCATGAAAGAACAAATTGGCCATCTTTTCGTCCATCAAATCATGAAAATTGAAATTTTAGCACCAATCGTGGACTGTGTGCCTTATTCTTGAGCGGTGATCATGGCATTCACCACCCTAACTAGATTATTGTCATGTTTTTGTAGTTGTTGGAGTGTAGCATCACGCTCATTATGAACATTTTGGAGTTCTTGATGCAAATATTCCAACTGTTGTTCAGACATTACCCTAGGTAGGGGTGATGTTCTATAATCCTTGGTGCTATGGGTAGGGTCCATGGCATTATAGAATCTGAACCTAAGACTAGAGTGGATGGTTAAGATAGTTATCAATTAATGAGCAGACTCCAAGAATCATGATCGGATGCCGATATGTACACCTTTGCAAATGTGCCTTGGCTCTAATACCACTGTTGACTGAATCTAGCCAATGTACATACATAGAGATAGAAAAAAAAAATCCTCACAAAAGCATAAGCATAATAGATAGACAAGAGGCTGGACACACGATTGGGTACAATCTCCCCCCACATACTCAGATGGATGTGTCTATCAGAGCATGTGTATTCATAGGTATTTCTTGTTGGAGTTAGACATCTGCGGAAGCACATGAATAGCACCAGGAAAAAGAAGAAGCTTGGAGCATAACACACAATACTAAATGTATTACTAGAGAATGTACAAAGATAAGTAGCCTATTAGGGCAATAGGCATATATACAAGCCAAGGGAAAAAAGCCTCCTAAAGAGGGAAAAAAGTGCCCTAATGGACCTAGAGTGTTCACACACGTCACTACCTAAATATATCAACAAATCCCCCCTGGGAGTGATGCGGTGAACAAGTAGCTGGCACTCATGTATAAGGAAGTGCCAAGCTATGTGGAAATCACTCCACAAAAGGAAGTAAGCCCAAAGCTTTGCAGAAAGCTTCAAACTTCTCCCTATACAGAGCCTTCGTGAAAAGGTTTGCAATGTGCTCATGCATGGGTACATATGCCAAGCTTATCTCCCCAGTAGAGAACCTCTCCATGACATAATGATAATGCACCTCAATGTGCTTACTGTGAGCATGGAACATAGGGTTCCTCGCAATTGCCAATGTGCTATGACTCTCAGTGAAGATGGTGGTGGCAGAAGACTAACCAACACCCAAATCAGCCATAAGGCATCTGAGCCATACACACTCAACAGTCGCTGTGAAGCTGCCCTATACTCAGCATCACAACTGGAAGTGGCCACAATAGTCTACTTCTTGCTCAACAAGATATACATGAGCTACCAAGCATGAAGCAAAAGCCACTAGTGGACACACGAGTGTCATAGCAACCAACCTAGTTTGAGTCAGAAAAATCATGCAAATCTAGCAGTAGTGATCCCCCCTTGGGATAAAACAGCCCAAGTAGTCGAGTACACTCAAGTAGCAAAAGATGCGCTTAACCACCTGCCAATGCTTCACACTTGGGCAATGCATAAACTTGCTCATATGTGAGAGAGCAAACTGAATATCTGGTCATGCTCCTTGATTCCATTCCACATATGCTTTTACTTGATCTGTAGTCCGATTCCTTAATGGTAACTACGGAGCATTTTCATTCTCTCCTTCGATGTACTTCCAGTAGCCTTTTCCCATCAAGAACTTCGTCATTCTGAATCTCCAAGCATGGGCCTATGATAATCGTAACATCTTGCACTTCTTGTGTTACATTAAAACGATTACCTTGAAATGCAGCTTTTACTTTATACAGAGAAGGAAACATTTTTAATTTAAGTTCTTGTACTAATAAATGTGAAATGAAGTCATGTGAACTACCGTAGTCATATAAAATTTTAATGAGTTTGTTGTTTATAGTACCCTGCATGCAAAGTAGAGAATGATGAGAGATATTGTTACCCAAGGTACTTAAATCCTTCTCCAATGATTCCTCTGTCCAAAGAGGAGGAATTTCTTCATTATGGGCCTCCATGTTATGTAATTGAGATGTAGAGGGTTTCATGTTAAGAGGTCGCAATCGGCACTTCGTTTTTGTATGTCCAGGTTTACCACAATTCTAGCAGGTGATTCATGGTCGCTTCTGGAGCATCTATTAGAAAGGGTAGCAGGCAAGGAAGTGTATAGCTTCCTGGATGGGTTTTCGGGCTACAATCAAGTAGCCATTGCTCTAGAGGATCAGCATAAGACGGCTTTTGCCACGGAGTGGGGCATATTTGCCTTTCGGGTAATGCCATTCGGGCTTACTAATGCACCTGCTACCTTTCAAAGATTGATGTGTCACGTATTTAAAGAATTCTTGAGGAAGAATTTGGAAGTCTATGTTGATGATCTTTGCGCCCATTCCAACATTAGACAGACCCATATACCTGAACTCAGACAGATCTTTGATAAATGCAGAGAATATCAAGTCTACCTGAATCCAAAAAAGTGTGTTTTCATGGTCAGGCAAGGCAAAATTCTAGGACACATAGTGTCTAAGAACGGCATATCCACTGACGAAGAGAAAGTGAGAGCCATCGCAGAACTACCTAGGCCAAAGAACGTCAAGGAAGTACAGGCTTTCATGGGACATTGTGGTTACTACCGTCGGTTCATCCACATGTATGCTGTCATTGCAAAGCCCATGTACGGACTTCTAACTAACTTTGAGTGGACTGATGAATGTGAGAATTCCTTCCAGGAGCTTAAACAAAGATTATGTTCAGCACCAATCTTGACCACACCAGATTGGAACAAGCCATTCCATGTTCATGTGGATGCCTCCAATTATGCTATTGGATGTGTAGTTGCACAACCTACGGGTGAAGGTAATATGGATCTCCCTATTGCCTATGCCAGTAGACAATTGAATGCTGCTGAACGGATACAACCACCGAACGAGAAGGATTAGGCATGGTGTACGCGGTTAAAAAGTTTAGACACTATTTGCTTCCAAATAAGTTTAAATTTTTTACTGATCATCAAGCTCTGTTGTACTTGGTAAACAAGCCATGCAATACAGGCAGATTAGTAAGATGGTTTCTCTTATTAATGGAGTATGACTTTGAGGTAGTAGTGAGGAAAGGAAGGACTCATTTGAGAGCAGACCATCTCTCTAGGCTCACATCTGGAGAGGCCCCACAAAGAGTTTCAGATGACTTACCTGATGCTTACTTGTTTAATTTGGAAGTTGTACCACAGTGGGCTAAGCCATTAGTGCCAGTATTGACATACGGGCCTAACCATCCAGTAATAAACATACAGGATAGAGAGGTAGTAAAAGCCCAAAAGTATCACATCATGGCAGGAAGTATGTACAAGCACACGGATCAAGGGATCTTGGCGTGTTGTGTAGAAGAGGACGAGTACGCTAAATGGTTGCAATTAGCACATGTGGGTGCATTAGAGCAACACTACTCAAAACAATGAACCCTACAGACACTAAAGAGACTCGGAGTGCATTGGCTGACTATGGAAGCTGATGTCCAAAAGTTGTGCAAGGAATGCCCAATCTGCTGCACTAAACCACCTGTGGAACATGCCACTCTTTATCAAGTATCCATAGTGCCAGATTGGAGTGAACCATTAGTATCCTTCCTGAGGACGAAAACAGTTCCTCCAGACCTGACTATGACGAGGCAAAGGAGTCTAGAACAAGAAGCCCTAGATTACTCACTCATTGGTGATAATCTATACAAGCGTGGTAAAGATGGTTACCTGAGACTTTGTGTTCATGAGAGTGAATATCTAAAGATCTTGGAAACTGCTCACCAAGGTGTAGCAGAAGGACACTTTGGACCAGATCGGGTGATCAAGGCAATACTATTTGCAGGCTTTTGGTGGCCAACCCTTCACATGGATGCACATACCTATGTGAAACGGTGTGATGTGTGTCAGAGAACTTAGTATCCTATACGCAAAGATGAGATGCCACTGAAACCTATGATGGGTGGACGTGCATTCTCTAAGTGGGGAATAGACTTTGTAGGTCCTATTAACCCCCCAGCTAAGGGTTCCCATGTTGAGTATATCATCGTTGCCACAGACTATCTAACCAAATGGGTAGAAGTAAAAGCCACAACGAAGAACGATGCTCAAACAACAACTAAGTTTTTATTTGAGAATGTGTTCACTATACTCACTTCTTGAATGAAGTTATTGAAAATCTGCTCCAAGAATTCTTGGTAGTGCATAAGAAGTCTGCCCCCTATCACCCTCAAGGTAATGGCCAGGCTGAGAGCACCAATAAGATCCTATGCAATGTACTGACGAAATTAGTGAACAATAAATGCTCTGATTGGGACAAATAGCTACACCATGTTGTTTGGGCATACCGAGTTGCCTATAAAATGGTACTCCAAGCCACACCTTTTCAGATGGTGTTCGGTCAGAATGTGGTGCTACCCTTAGATTTTTTGATACCTACATTGAAAATAGCACAAGAGCATGACTGGACATGCCATGAACTCTCCTCTTGAATCTTTGATCTTGAACGTCTAGGCGAGACACGATTGAGAGCTGCAGCAGGAATCTATGTAGCGAAGAAAAGGCAAAAGGCATATTTTGATACACATGTGAAGGATAAAGGCTTGAAAGCAGGAGACCTAGTCCTCGTCTACACATTGAAGCAACATGCACGAAAATTCGAGAAAAGAGGCTACGGACCAATGATTATCAATAGGATCTCCACAGGTGGAGCAGTACAACTAGCCACTCTAGAGGGTGACATACTACCAAGTTACATAAGCGGATGTAGAGTCAAGCTATATCAAGAACCCTTAACTGAAGAAATGCTCAATCGACTTAATACTGCAAAGAAACGCAAGGAGGAGGAAAAGCGAATTCGTGAAGAAGCACAGGCCGAAGCTTTAGAACGCATTCAACGAATGAAACTGCGAAGACAAGGTAGAGATCAGGCCATGACTGACAATCATGAAGCTCATGGTGATCACATTGCCATGTGTGAGGCTTCAGGTAAGCGGACCCATACGATAGTTGATCGGCGACCTTTTGTGAGCCTAGAAATAGGACAAAGAGACAGCACAACAAGCATGAGAGCTTTAATTGATTGAGGAGCAGCCACTAGTGCAGTTCGGCTTTCTTATTGCCAGCAGCTGCAATTGGAGGTAAAACCCCTAGAAGCATATCTGATAGGATTAGGAGGTGTTGAAACCCCTTGCATGGGAGAGGTGGAACTTCCCCTCTACATACAATAGGTCCTCATGCCAGCAAAAGTGCTAGTATGTGAAGACGAGGATCTTACCGAACCTCTGGTCTCAGGCCAAGACTCGATCTACGATCACGCAGTCAACCTCAACCTAAGAAGTGGACTTCTTCAGGCTTGGGTAGGCCAAAGCCGTCTTACGAATGAAGTAGAAAATCAAGCACTCAAACCAATAGAACATGCACCAACTCCTGGTCCCTCCAGGAATCCACATAAAGATAATGATGATGTTCTTGTCCAAAGTTCTATGGTGCAGAGGATTGTCAATCTTACCAAAGGTACAGGAGTCAATGAGGAGTTCGTAGTTGGGCCAAAGGAAATTCTAAACATGCAGACCAAACATCATACAACACGAAGGAGGCCGTTGATCAAGAATCAGGAGCGCCAACTAGTGCAACACAGAATACCTCGTAGCGCGAAGCAGATCTGGATACGCAAGGATGGAAAACCCACAGCTCTAGTAGCAGGCTCTCGAGGAGGCAACAAACAAGCCACACCATCACGGACACAAGTGAAGGAGTACCCTAGGCAACCTCCTAGGCACACCATGTCTATTTGGGTCCCTAAGCGGTCAATGAAGGCTAGCCCGACTGCCAGACACATATGGGTGCCCAAGGCCTGTTTACGAGCCCAAATAGCTCCTACTCTAGTCACTGGCATAATTCAACACTCACAAGTCCTCTCGACGAACAACGCAGGAACTCTACCTAAATACCACCCTGACCCACACTCAGTCAAACCCAGGAATGTCTGGAAATGGGTACTCAAAAGGTCCCAAATCCATCACAACCTAGTTCATAAATCTTTGCCTGTCTTTAGCTCTAAGAGCTACGAATCTCCCATCAAAGTTTGGAGACTTAAACCGTGTATCAAACCCCCTGACCCAATTATGTAAATCCATCCACTCTGATACAAATGCATTCTGAGTCCATTGCATAACCAAAGTATGCATCTAGGATAACACTAACCTCTAATCACCACTCACATCTATCACAACACTTCACCTCTAACCACTAACCATCGGGATTGTCATGTTAGTATTGTGGAGGGAACGTCATTACATTCTGTTTCCTATGCAACACTAATGTGCTTTCTTCTTCCAGCAGATAAGCATCGGAAGTATCATGGAAGCAGTAGCAGGAACAAGCTTCCAGGCGGGCATTGGTAATCAAAGCAATTGGGGTACCATGCCTGTGGAAGCCCCACTGACAGCAAGGCCTGAAGAGCTTTTGAATGTGAGAAGAATTCCTATCTCAGATCACCAAATGGCTTAACAGAAAGAGTAAAGGGGCATTCTCACTGGTTCAATGAGATGCCTGGAGACTTGGGAGATGCGAACCACATCTGGGAGTCAAAGTTGGAATTTGGAGGAGTCTGGTGGACATTTCAATTCTTCTCGAGAGAAGTTGAAACATTACAGAATGCAGATCCTCTTCAGAATAGCGATGCAAGATTACTTTAGTGCAGCTTTGACTAGGCCGGATTTTCTTAGGTGCTACTATTTGATAGCCACATTGAAGCCGACTGGAGATAAGGATCATTCAAGCACATTCCTGGTGCCCTCTCTATCAAACCATGAAGAAATGAAGAAGTTTGAGTTGAATGTTACTTTAATCAGGGAAGCTCTTCAGATGTATGGCACCCATGTTCCCTCTGATCGAGATCTTTTGATACCAGAGTCGATGAAGAACAACAAAATCAAGAAGTTAAAGGAAATGTGTGCCCTCACCCCCAACATCGCCATACCCCTGCGGATGTGCCTTCAGCACTTCGCATTTCCAGCTCAAGACCGCTTCACCCAACCACATAAGAAAATATGGTATGGATTGTACCTAGCAAAGACTGGAAGCTTGCCAATTAAAATGCCTGTATGGATCTTGGACCAGCTATATGAAGCAGGCAAGCGGGGCGTGAGGAAGCATACCTTGAATGGCTGCTGTGCGATTACCAGAATTATCACCTTGCATACGATGTGCTGATCGCAAGGGCCCTCAAATATTCACAACTAGAATTCTTCAAGGGGCGAAAGTCAGGGGTACAACCTACAAAAAGAATGTGTGGTTTGCTTTCCCAGGTTCTCATTCCCCGTGAGACCACCACAGAAGCCTCCCCCAGAGAGGAGGAACAAGTAGCCCCTTTCACTATCCATCTCCAAGGAACACAATCAGGGGGTATGGTACAACCCACTCCATCTGCCCCTCCACTACCCATAGATGCTGAGTTTGCATCCATGGCCACTTTGGCAGAGGATCCCAATTTTGACTTTGAAAGCTTCTTGCAGACAGCCCATTTATTTGATAGTGAGTGTTTTCCTGACAACGACGGTCCCGGGACATCATCCCAAAGAGAACAGCAACAGAGTGAAGCAAGAAGGGTACACTGGGAAGATGTGACACAACACCCTCATGCCCAAAGCACACAAACTCAGGAAGAAGCACAGGGAAATGATCCAGAGGAGAGTGAAGAGGAAGCTCCTACCTACATGGCACAGCTCAGATGACTCTACAAGACAATCAAACAGGTACAGAAAAGACACACGTTATCAGAAGAGGCAAACAGGGCACTGGTGAACCAGATGTTGCATGCGGAGAATGTGGACCCGCATTTTGTTGACTCATTGAATCTCTTGGTGGAAACCTATGGAATAGGGGAAGCCATGAGGACCATGGTACAGCGCACTACCCATCAATATGACCAACGAAGGATCGATGCGCGACCGCGAAAGGGAAAAGTGATTCAAATGGAAGTCTCTACTATCCTACCCACCACCACTTCAGAAGAGGTTCACATGGCCAGCCCAACTCACAGTGAGGAACCTGATGTAAATACTCGAATACCGTCTCCACCATCACCCCCCATCCAACCTTCACAACCACTCACCACTAGCCATCCTACACAACCAGTATCCACCCATGGTGGACCCATTCTACACACCACCATTTCTCCATCCTTCCCTTTACCTACCTCCACCATGCCCACCCAATTTTCCGAACCTTATATAGGTCATCCCGCCACAGATCAAACTATAACAGGTCACCCTTCATATCTCCCAGCCCTCGAACAACCATTAGCCACCAGCCAAAACTTAACACACCCATTTCCATCCACCAATACAATTCCCCCCACCCAACTTCTATCCACTGTACCCCTTGTAACCCCATCGGAATCAACCCAAATCACCCAACCTCCTTTCTGGACACACCTTGTAAATATACTCCAACAAGTTGAGAATTATAATAAAAAGTCCCTTCCCCAACCCCACTCCCCCACATTCACTGCCACCACTAACACACCACCTACCGTTCCCGTATTCACAATTCACACTTCACACACTATCACATCCGATCCCATGGATATTTCACCACCCACAGGAGCACCCATCATCACGTCTGTTCCACCATCATCACATTTCACTTCACTCATAGGCACATCATCCACTTTTCCCTTTCCCATTTCCCGACCCTTTGCATGTTCCACCTCTACCCATGCATCCACATCATTTAGTAATGCACTAGACACCATGGTTGAAGCGGCCACTCAGCTTAAGCAAGAGTATAAGTTATTGGAAGAAAATAACTTAGAGCTGTGCAATCTCTCGGCTCAACTCCAGGCACGCGTCGATGCCTTGGAACTAGGTAATACAACACTACAACACCAAGTGACTGCCCTCCAACAATCGAATGCAGAACTGGAAGCTAAGTATACAGACACAAGTAAAGCTATGGAGGAACAACTCAGAGATCAATTGGGCCGCAATGCTAGATTACAAAGAAACATGACTCTACTTCGTCGCCACTTAGCAGCAGCTCAAGAAGAAAACCGAAGGCTACAACAGCAAAACCAAGAGAATCTAGAAGCAACCATTGAAAATACTCCAGGGGCACCCATCGACCCTGCCAAATTCCAAGCCATCCCCTCAGAAAGCATACAACAAATATTGGAAACCTATTCCAATCTCTTAGAAGCACATGATCAGCTTGCCGACCAAGTAAAGGACCTACAGAGATCCCAAGTGCCTACACCACACCAACGAGAACCTAAAGAGATGGCCAATGCTGCAACCTCTCCAGAGCCCGAATCATCAATGACGAATGAGGTACTTGAGCTACGACAGCAGGTGGCTGATTTGAAGCTCAAGTTGTTACAGTATGAATGACCCCCCTCTCCACCTGATCAACCAATAGAAGAAGAAACTGTAGTCATTCCAGTGGAGGAGACATTTGAAGACAACTACGAGCCTCAACCCCTTCCAGGAGGCAGAATTACGGAGGAAGGCCAAGACACATATGAGGAGCCCCCGTCGGCATGGATGAAGCAGGTAGAGGAGATGGGCCACACTCACGAAGAGCGCGTAGAAACTCAGATGCTGGCCATGAAAACCCTTGAGGAGACCATACTCAAGTCTGAATATTTCTCGAACTTGGCTCCTAGGCGGTTGATCACCAGTTCGGAGTTACAATATAAGCCCTATTTTGTACTGCTGGCTGACTATAATGCTGAGATCAAATGCATAACCAACTAGTACCCTACGTTCGCAACAGAGTTTGAACCCGAGGACATTCCAGAGGCAGCCAAAAACGGGGCCATATTCCAACCCATATGGAGGCAAAAGTTACTAGAGACCTATCCGGAGATGTTACAAACATGGGATCACGCTCCCATGCATCTAAAATATAACCCTTGCTTTGGGCCAGTACAAAGAAGAAGAGCATGGAAAGCATTTGCCATCAAGGTTCAGAACAATGTGAATTGCAAACAGTGGCTAAACTACCCCTCGATCGCACCACCAATAGGCACACCTACAGTAGCATATATGATGGCTACTATCCGACATTGGCTTCCACGCCTCCACCCCATGCCAGATGTAGCTGCCGAGATGATGCTCAAAATCTTGGATATGATGCAAGTTGTGCTCAAAACCTTCCGCAATGTATGTAAGATTCAGCCTCCGATTCCCGGCTTCATAAATGGTAATTATGACCTACTTTATGACATGAGCACAACCCCGAGCATACGAGTTGCTTATGCATGGCACGCACGAATCAGATATCTCCCTGCCTACTACAAGCAAACCTTTGAGGATATGTTCACCATGGGGTTTTGGGAGTCACACTCAGAAGTGTTCGCACCACGCCCAACCCACCTGCTACAACTATTCGCGTGTGAACAAACCATGCACTCGGAGCTCTACACCACACCACATCCTAATATGCCGGGAGCAGTCAATTGGGATGCCCTCCAGAGAGATTTGGTCCGTGGACTACGCATCAAGGAACAAGAAGTGGCAACCGACCTCCTGCAGAAGTACATTGATCAAACAGTGGAGCAGAGGTCTGTCAGAGGCGACACACGCTAGGGGGAGAGTGTTGGCAGTATACGGGAAGAAGCAAGTACGAGCATACATGCAGATCTAGCACTAAGGCAACCCTCTATTTTTTTCAAAACCCTTACACCATTTAAAAGTGATTCTCATCACTAAAAACCCCTGTAAATACCATTTTCACCTTTTTGTAGCTCCATTTTGTACAAGCCGAGGAGTCCTCGAGCTTGAGGAGGCTTAGAAGTAGTTGCCTACCAATTTTTGTATTTTTTAGATCTCGTTTGAGCCCTCAAATAAGCCCTGGAACCTAATTTTTAACTAGGCCGGACACTAGGTCTGGACAGGGCCAAAGCTAGTCAAAAACTATAAATAGAGCTAGAGAGCTCATTTTTGGGGGTAGCTTCTTGTAGTTTTGAGCTGGTATGAGAACTTTGTTGCAATAGAAGTGATTCCATTGTCTTACTCTCTTTGTTCTTGTCGTGTGTGCGCGTGTGTGTGTATGTGTGTGCATGTTAGTGTGCTTCTCACTCACACACTTGTGCCTTCACTTGCTCGAGGTCTTCATACCATCCTCATGTCTTCCGGGATTGACATTAAAGGAGGTGCTACTCATCACTGAGCTACACTTATGTTCATGTACCATCACAAATAAGAGGTAAGCTAGATGGGCAACAAAGGTAGTGTTTATTGGATATGATTCAACTCAGATGGGTTACAGGTTCTTCAATCCTTCAACCAAGCAATTCACTACAAGTAGAGATGTTGTGTTTGAAGAACATAGGTCTTGGTATGATGAAGACAAACAAAAGGTAGCACTACCATATGATCTTGATTCTAACTCTCATCAATTAGGAAGCAAGCATTTTACACAGGTCTAGGATCCAAGAAGTGATACAGATGATGACCAAGATGAAACAGAAAGGGATTACAAGCTATGGAAGTCAAGAGGCAAAGCAAAGATGCAAGAGGTTGGAGAATGCTCCAAACAAGCACCTAGAAGATCAGCAAGAGAGAAGAAACAACCAAAAAGGTATGGATATGATTCCACATTTGTTACGAAGCATTCAATCTACTTGGCAAAAGACTCTATTTCAGAGGAACCCTCAACCTATGAAGAGGCAAAGGGAAACCCTAATTGGGAAAAGGCCATGAACAAAGAGATAGATGCATTGAAGGAGATGGACACTTGGGATTTAGTTGCAATGTCACCGAATCAAAAGGTAATTGGTTGCAGATGGGTATATAAAGTTAAAAGAAATTCAGATGGATTAGTTTGCAGGTACAAGGCAAGATTAGTTGCCAAAGGATGCTCACAAACTCATGGTATAGACTATGAGGAAATATTCTCACCAGTTGCAAAGATGAATACAATCAGGACATTGATAAGTGTAGGTGCTACAAGGAATTGGAGACTCCTCCAACTTGATGTGAAAAATGCATTCTTAAATGGTTGGATAAGTGAAGAGGTATACATGTTACAACCACCAGGTTTTGAAAACCCTAATCATCCATCTTATGTTTGCAGACTTAAGAAAGCATTGTATGGATTGAAACAAGCTCCAAGAGCTTGGAACTACAGGTTGTTTACATATCTTCAAGATCAAGGGTTCAAAGCTAGCAGCTCAGATCCTTCTCTATTCATCAGAACGGATCACAATGAGGTTATCTATCTATGTGTATATGTAGATGATAGCCAACAGTAATCTTGCAGTGGCTGCTCCTCTCTCTCTAGAGCTCCAAAATGAGTGCAAGATGACTGATTGGAAAGGTATAAGTGTCTAGTGTATGCCTGTAAATTTTCAAAGCATTTTGTTCAGCAGATTTGGAGAAAGCTAAGGTTTTTTGTCTTGGGGTCAATCTCTACGTATTCCTGAAAAATAGGAAGTACCACCGGTGAATGTCGCATTCATTCCTATAGCATATTTTGCTTATTCCTTATACTTTTGTGCATTCCATACACTCAACCCTATGTCTATCACTCCCATAAAAGGATTTTTTCTAATTGTAATCATGCTGGTCGCTATGGGCATTTGAAGTTCATTGTCTCTTCCATAGATAGTAAGTATTTTGAGCTAGTCGACCCGCGAACCTATCTATTTTGTATCGACTCATTCTCCTTGATGCTCCAAGGTACATACTATGTTTCTTTGCACTTATAGCATGCCTATAAGGTCTATTTGAGTCTCCATAAGCTCAAGGGCTGGTCTTGTGCCGGTTGGCTTGACCAAACTTCGTCGCTAGAAACGCACTTTTCTACCTTCGACAAGCTTCTCCAAGTTCTTTCAGTGGTATCAGAGCTGAAGTATTTCGTTGGCGTGCACCACACTGCACTCTCCTTCTCGAGAGCTCCACGACGATATGCTCGGAGTAGAAAACCAAGCTCCTGACGCCACACACAGTACTCCGCACAGAGGTTGTAGAATACGCAGAAAACGCAGTACACAGGGAGCACGAAGACAGACTTCTTAGGTCTTACAAATGCGGTCGAACTTACAGTTTGTGACTGACCAGGCCACTATATGTTTTATTAAAGAACATATACAAAGAAGTGTTCGGTGGCCATTTGGCCTTTCACATGGACACTAACGGTAACAATCTCCCACTAAAGGCCAATATGGCCAGAGTAACTATGGGAGAAAAAAGAAAGAATGATAAAGAATACCTGAGTGTAAGTATACAAACTATACCTCCCACCTGATGGGCATGTTGCACAGTATACAAGTGACTGCGTAAGATCAAGAATCAAGTAACCCCCATCAAGTGACAACAGTGTCGAAAGCTATCCTGTGGTAGAGCTTTAGTCAAAGCATCTGCAGCATTATCTCGAGTGTGAACCTTCTCAAGAATAATGCTCTCAGTGGCTAAGCAATCTCTGATGAAGTGATACCTCACCTCAATGTGCTTGGTCTTTGCATGATAGACCGGATTCTTAGCCAAAGCAATGGCACTCTGACTATCACTGAGCAAGTGAGGTACATGCTGAGGCAAACCCATATCACAAGCAAGACGAGAAAGCCACAATGCTTCCTTACAGGCCTCACTTGCTGCAACATACTCTGCTTCTGTGGTGGAAACAGCTGTACATTCTTGAAGACGAGATCTCCAAGAGATAGCACCTCCAACAAAATGAAAAATGTACCCTGATGTAGACTTACGATTGTCTACACAACCAGCATAGTCAGAATCTGTGTAACCAATAATGGATGCTTTCCCTCTACCTAAGCATAGACACTTGTCCTTAGTGCCACTCAGATATCTCAAAATCATTTTGACCGCTTCCCAATGTTTCTTGCCAGGATTAGACATATATCTGCTCACAACTCCCACTGCAAATGCAATGTCTGGTCTCGTAGCTACCATAGCATACATGAGACTACCAACAGCAGACTGATAGGGAATTTTGGTCATGAATTCCTTTTCCTCATCTGATTTGGGGCAGTCATCCTTGCTCAATTTCACATATGTGGGTAAAGGTGTACTCAATGCCTTTCCACCCTGCATATTGAATCGATGAAGTACTTTGGATATGTACTCACTTTGAGACAAGTATATGCATCTTTTACTCCTATCACGAGTAATGCGCATGCCAAGAATATGTTTGGCATCCCCCAAATCCTTCATATCAAATGTCTGACTCAACTTCTTTTTGAGAATTGACAAATCATAAGAGGACTTCCCAGCAATCAACATATCATCGACGTAAAGTATCAAGCATATCAAGCTGCCATCCGAACATCTCTTTGTGTAGAGAAAATGATCCTCATTGCTCCGAGAATAGCCTTGGGACTTCATAAAAGCATCAAAATTTTGGTACCATTGTCTAGGAGACTGTTTAAGTCCATACAAGCTCTTCTTGAGCTTACAAACTAGACTTTCCTTGCCAGGAACTACATAACCCTCTGGTTGTTCCATATAGATCTCATCTGTAAGATCTCCATGCAAGAAAGCTGTTTTCACATCCATTTGGACTAGCTCTAAGTCCTCCATTGCAACGAATCCAAGCAACATGCGCAAAGTAGTCATCTTGACCACTAGAGAGAAGATTTCCTCAAAATCAACACCATGTTGTTGCTTAAAACCCTTTGCAACAAGTCGTGCTTTATATTTTGGAGAAGCACTATCTGATGTGAATTTCAGCTTATATACCCATTTACATGGTAAAGCTTTCCTGCCCTTTGGCAAAGGTACTAAGTCCCAAGTACCATTCTTGTGAATAGAATCCAACTCACTCTTCATGGCACGCTCCCACTTGACATGATCCTCTGTTTGCATAGCCTCTTTGTAGCAAGAGGGCTCACCGGCATCTGTTTGCATAACAAAATCTAAACCTGGAACATATCTATCAGGTGGATATGAGACACGTGCAGAACGTCTCAATGGTTGCTGAACAGGAACATGTGCAGACTGATCTGAATGGACATTCTCTTGAACATCCCTATGTGCAGCATTTTTATGCATGCTAACCGGAGGACTAGTATCCTCAAACACCACTCTTCTCACTTCAACCTCCTTAATCGGCTGTTTATGCATCTTAGACTCATTAAAAATGACATCACTACTTCTGATCACTGACCGTGTTTCAGGATCCCATAAGCGATATCCAAATTGTCCTTCTCGACCATATCCAGGAAAAATGCATTTCTTTGACTTATGGTCCAACTTCTGTCTAAGATTCTTGGGTATATGAACATCTGCTTAATACCCAAAAACTCGAAGATGATCATAATATGGTGGTTTCCCTCTCCATAACTCTTGTGCCACTTTCAGACCTTTGGCAGTACTAGGTGAAAGGTTAATCACATGAACTGCAGTCAATACTGCTTCTGCCCAAAAACCTTGTGAGAGGTTTGCATGATGCAACATAGAGACTACTCTATCTTGAATAGTTCTATTCATCCTCTCAGCTACACCATTCTGTACTGGGGTATAAGGAGCTGTAAACTCTCTACGAATCCCTCTACACTGACAGAAAAGGCTGAATTCATGTGAGGTATACTCACCCCCATTATCTGAACGTAAAGCCTTAAGCTTAGTTCCTTTTTCAGTCTCAACTGAAGCAAGCCATTTTCTGAAAGTAGGGAATACATCATCCTTTGATTTGATAGGATATACCCAAACTTTTCTAGTAGCATCATCTATGAAAGTGACAAAGTAAAGAGAACCACCTAAGGACCTAGTGGGCATAGGACCACACACATCTGTATGAACAAGATCTAAAGGCTGAATTGAAGAGTCAATGTGCGTTTTATGCACATTTCTGGTTTGCTTTCCATATTGACAATGCTCACAAAATGAAAAATCAGAGAAAGATAACACAGGTAAGTAGCCAGAACGAGAAAGATTTTCCATTCCACTACGAGATATATGGCCCAAACGACCATGCCAAATACAAGCCATAGGTTGTTCAGTAACAGCTAACAAGAGTTCTTTCTATGATACAAATAAAGGGTAAAGTGAGCCAACTTTCCTTCCTTTTGCAATAACCATATTGCCCTTTGATATACGAAAGGACTGAGCATAGAAGACCACCTTGTAACCAAGGGCATCAAGTTGACCAACTGACATCAAACTGCGTGATAACTGAGGTACATGGCGTACATTATGCATAGTAAATTTTGAACCGTCAATGAACTGCACAACCACATCTCCAATCCCCACAACATCACACTGGTAAGAGTCACCAAGTCTCACGGTACCAAGAGACTTTGCTGCATAATTAGAGAACCATTCTCTATGTGGTGTCACATGGAAAGAAGCACCAGAATCTAGCAGCCAGGTGTGGGAAAGAGAATCAGCCATAAGTGCCTCAGATGGCACAGTACTATCAAGTATCAACACATCAGCATCATCAGAAATAGCATTAATTTCTTCAATCTTCACAGTCGAAGTAGATGGTGCAGGTAACTGTTTAACATGCCCATCAACATTCTGTCCTTTACCTTTAGCATTCTTTAATGCATAACAGTCTTTCTTCATGTGTCCTTTCTTATGACAATAATGGCATTCAATATCCCTCTTCCTTGATTTACTTCTGCTCTTATTCCGTTGACCATTCTTTTCCTTGTTCTTGCTCCTGCCATGTTGTTGATTCTTTCCTTGGTAAGAATCACGAACATTATATGCATCTCCACTCTGAGTGCCAACCATAGATTTTCTACGAATCTCCTCACTGAAGAGTGCTCCACATATGTCATCATAGACGAGTTTACCACCTGGTGCACTATTGCTAATAGCTGTGCAAAATGTATCCCATGATGATGGCAGGGTGCATAACAGCAATATTGCTTTCATTTCATTGTCCATATCCATTTTCTGAGCCTGTAACTGGGAGAATATGGCATCAAACTCATTTAGATGAGCAGCAACACTATCTGTGTCCTTCATACGAAGGTCGTATAATTCTCTCATCAGATATACTTTATTTGATGCCGTCTCTTTTTCATATGTATTGCATAACTTCTTCCAAAGCTCCTCTGCACTTTCACAGTCTAATACTGTAAAGTAAACATTATCTGCTAGGTGCAAGCGAATGGTAGACCTGGCCATTTCATCTAACTCATCCCAACCATCTTCATCCATGTCAGCAGGCTTCTTTGAAATCCCATTTACTGGCTTCCATTGCCTTCTTTGAATCAGCACATCTTTAATCTGATTCTTCCATAGAGCAAAGTTTGTGCCATCAAATTTTTGGATCTCAAAATGGTCTTTGCCCTGCAAGTTATAGCTCCTCCTCGGAACGCTAGCACTAGACCCTGATCCACCGGATGTGCCTGAGACCTCTGATGCCATGATCGTAGAGAACTGAATAGAATGATAATGGAGCTAGAAGAGTCCAAACACCAACAAATAAGTGTATCAAGGAGTAAATCGACCACTATATAGTTGACTAAACCAGAAATCTGGAAAAATTTTGCCAGAGTATCCTCTGCAAAATTAGCATATGACCAGTGTCAAAGTATCATAAAACTGCAAGTACTAACATGTCTACCTGCATAGTGAATCACTGACTCCACTGCATATAATTAGTTACCCAATAGAAGCCAACTAGGCTTATCGAGCACCTATGAACAACTATCATACATCTCCTATGGCGAGGCTGGGTAAGTCTTCCACCTGCATCACCGAAGAGACCCCGACATCTGGGTGTCTCCCAGTTAAGAAGACCTCACCACGACCCTCTTTATCAAACGTAAAAGGCTTTATGCAAAGAACGTAACCGCTATATCAATGCCCACATGGACGTACATAAGCGGTATCCACAGAAGCGTACATGGTGTGTATGTGCTCAATATATGCAGTAAAATGACACTGAAAGGCTGAATACACAGCCCAAAAACTAGCCAATAACACCTGCAAGTGTCTGTCAACTCTGATGTTTTAGGCTTTAAAAACCTGCATAAATTTGCAGCGACTGCTCCCACCAAAACTGAAAACCCCTTGAGAAACCTGTAGTTTTACGAGTGTGGCTGAAAATACAGCCCCAAAGGTTGATATTTATTGTCTGAGAAGTACAAGGAACACTCTTCTTGATGTTCTTGGACCTGTGTGAAGAGAACTACGTGCGAAAGTACTCCAAAATGGCTCCAAAAACACCCCAAAATTGCTTCAGAAATAGGCTTTAAAAGCAAAAATGAAGCTTTGAGGGACCAAAACTTGTTGAAGGTAATGTCAACCTTAGTCTTTCCCCTTCTTCAAACACCACAAGAGTGTAGCTTAGTGGCAAGAGATTGCCACGGTTAAGCGAGCTCTGGGGGGAACAGTATTGGGATGGGTGACCTCCCGGGAAGTACCGGGAACCTCTATATTCCTTGATCGTTGAGGTCCTCCCTCGCGCGCAGCCAACGGTGACTTCGGTGACTCGGATGACAAGGTATGCCAAGGTCTATGCCTTGGTCGCCGCCTTAGTCGTAAGCCTTGGAGAAACTCGCTTCGCTCGCACAAAAGGAACAAAGCTTTTTGCCTCGAACTGCTCTGATACCAGTGAAGTATTTCGTTGGCGTGCACCACACTGCACTCTCCTTCTCGAGAGCTCCACGACGAGATGCTCGGAGTAGAAAACCGAGCTCCTGACGCCACACACAGTACTCTGCACAGAGGTTGTAGAATACGCAGAAAACGCAGTACACAGGGAGCACGAAGACAGACTTCTTAGGTCTTACAAATGCGGTCGAACTTACAGGTTGTGACTGACCAGGCCACTATATGTTTTATTAAAGAACATATACAAAGAAGTGTCCGGTGGCCATTTGGCCTTTCACATGGACACTAACGGTAACAAGAGCTAGATCAAGATGGGTGACGGCTTTCCCTCAATGATCGAGAAGCTTGATCGACACAACTACGCGGCTTGGCAAATTAGAATGGAGGCCTATTTGCAAGGTAGAAATCTTTATGGAATTGTAGCAGGTGATGAAGCTATGCCTATTCCAAGATCCAAAGGAGGACCTACACAAGAGGAGACAGATAAGCTCACACTTTGGTGTGCAAGGGATGCTCAAGCAAGGTTGTACATACTAAACTCTATCTCTGACTTTCTATTACCACATATTAGAGAATTCAAGACATCTCAAGAGACTTGGGATGCCCTAGAGACTTTCTTTTTTGCTAGTACCAAAGCAAGAAAGAATCATCTTTGGAACGAGTTCAACCAATTGAAGAAGACACCTAAACAAACCATCACAGAGTTTGTTATCAAGGTCAAGGAGGTTGCGGATCAGTTACCATCCATTGGAGAGTTGGTAATGGCAAAGCTTCCAATGGCAGGACAAACATTCTGAGTAAGGTTCTCTATGTACCCACTCTCACTAAAAACCTAATAAGTGTAGGCCAAATAGTTGAAAAAGGCTTGCAAGTTAGGTTCACCCAACATGGAGCTTTTGTGGAAGATCCATGTCAAGGCTTCAAAAAGATAGCCTGAGGTGAGAAGCATGGTAGGCTCTTTACTTTTGAAGTAGCAGAAACCAGGAATGTAGCTCTATTCAACTTTGGGTCTCAAACCATAAGTGAGCTTGAAGTGTGGCATAAGAGACTTGCTCATGTGAATGAAAGAACCTTGAAGGATATATGCAGGGATCAAAGTGTTCTAGGACTGCCGAACATATCAAAGCAACACATGATCAACAGGTGTGATGCATGTCAGATTGGGAAGGCACAAAGACAACCATTCAACCACAAAGGCTACATCCACAACAACTTATTAGACTTAGTACATATAGATGTATGGGGACCAAGTCAAGAACCTTCATTGGCAGGATCAAGGTATTATGTCTCATTCATTGACAACCATAGTAGATGGACTGTTCTATACTTTATCAAGAGTAAGAATGAAGTGTTTGATTGCTTCAAGCAGTATCTTGCACATGTGGAGAATCATACAGGTAGATCACTAAAGAAGCTCAGATCTGATGGAGGGGGAAAATACTTCTCCAAAGAGTTTGATGAGTTCTTGCAGGAAAAAGGTATCAAAAGGGAAGTGACTACCAGGTACTCTCCTCAATTTTAATGGAATTGTAGAGAGGAGAAACAAGACATTGGTTGGATCAGCCCCAACAATGCTTGAAGAGAAGAAGTTGCCACATTATCTATGGGCAGAAGCTATTTCAACTGGTGTGTACCTTGTCAATAGACTACCATCCAAATCACTTCAAGGTATGACTCCTTATGAAGCATGGCATGGAAGAAAACCTAGTCTTGGACATTGCAAGGTTTATGGTTGCTTAGCTTATGTTCATGTACCATCACAAATAAGAGGTAAGCTAGATGAAAGGGCAACAAAGGTAGTGTTTATTGAATATGATTCAACTCAGATGGGTTACAGGTTCTTCAATCCTTCAACCAAGCAATTCACTACAAGTAGAGATGTTGTGTTTGAAGAACACAGGTCTTGGTATGATGAAGACAAACAAAAGGTAACACTACCATATGATCTTGATTCTAACTCTCATCAATTAGGAAGCAAGCATTTTACACAGGTCTAGGATCCAAGAAGTGATACAGACGATGACCAAGATGAAAGAGAAAGGGATTACAAGCTATGGAAGTCAAGAGGCAAAGCAAAGATGCAAGAGGTTGGAGAATGCTCCAAACAAGCACCTAGAAGATCAGCAAGAGAGAAGAAACAACCAGAAAGGTATGGATATGATTCCACATTTGTTACGAAGCATTCAATCTACTTGGCAAAAGACTCTATTTCAGAGGAACCCTCAACCTATGAAGAGGCAAAGGGAAACCCTAATTGGGAAAAGGCCATGAACGAAGAGATAGATGCATTGAAGGAGATGGACACTTGGGATTTAGTTGCAATGTCACCGAATCAAAAGGTAATTGGTTGCAGATGGGTATATAAAGTTAAAAGAAATTCAGATGGATCAGTTTACAGGTACAAGGCAAGATTAGTTGCCAAAGGATGCTCACAAACTCATGGTATAGACTATGAGGAAACGTTGTCACCAGTTGCAAAGATGACTACAATCAGGACATTGATAAGTGTAGGTGCTACAAGGAATTGGAAAATCCTCCAACTTGATGTGAAAAATGCATTCTTAAATGGTTGGATAAGTGAAGAGGTATACATGTCACAACCACCAGGTTTTGAAAACCCTAATCATCCATCTTATGTTTGCAGACTTAAGAAAGCATTGTATGGATTGAAACAAGCTCCAAGAGCTTGGAACTACAGGTTGCTCACATATCTTCAAGATCAAGGGTTCAAAGCTAGCAGCTCAGATCCTCTCTATTCATCAAAAGGGGTCAGAATGAGGTTATCTATCTATGTGTATATGTAGATGATAGCCAACAGTAATCTTGCAGAGGCTGTTGCTCTCTCTCTAGAGATCCAAATTGAGCGCAGGATGACTCATTGGAAAGGTATAAGTGTCTAGTTTATGCCTCGAAATGTTCAAAGCATTTGGTTTAGCCGATTTGGAGAAATCTTAGGTTTTCTATCTCAGGGTCAATCTTTGCGTGTTCCTGAAAAATAGGAAGTACCACAGGTGAATGTCGCATTCACTCCTATAGCATATTTTGCTTATTCCTTATAATTTTGTGCATTCCATTTACTCAACCCTATGTGTATTACTCCCATAAAAGGATTTTTTCTAATTGTAATCACGCTGTCGCTATGGGCATTTGAAGTTCATTGTCTCTTCCATAGATAGTAAGTTTTTTGAGCTAGTCGACCCGCGAACCTATCTGTTTTGTATCGACTCATTCTCCTTGATGCTCCAAGGTACATAGTGTGTTTCTTTGCACTTATAGCATGCCTATAAGGTCTATTTGAGTCTCCATAAGCTCAAGGGCTGGTCTTGTGCCGGTTGGCTTGACCAAACTTCGTCGCTTCGAAACGCACTTTTCTACCTTCGACAAGCTTCTCCAAGTTCTTTTAGGTATTACTCCCTATGAGGTATGGAATGGAAGAAGACCAAGTCTAGAGCATTTTAAAATTTTTGGATCTATACCTTAGGCTCACATACCTGCTCAAGTAAGAGGGAAATTAGATCCCAAAGCACCGAAATAAATCTTTATTGGATATGATAAGAAAAAGGATACAGATTATATAATCCCTCTAACAAAGGCTTTTTATTTAGTAGGGATGTAGTCTTTGATGAAAATAAATCTTAGTTTGATGATGATAGGATAGTGAAGTTACCTTATGAATTGGAAGAAGATTTTCCATCTCCTCCAACAAAGGAATTAAAGCATCATGAAAATAGTGACTTTGAAGATGACTTGAGAGATTTAAAGAAATTGAAGCAAGAGAAGGCCAAGTTTCAAGACTTAGCTCAAGAATCGGAAAGCTCCCATCATCCACTCAGAAGATCAATGAGAGAAAAATAAATAAGAGAGATATGGATTTGATACCTCTTTGGTCACAAAGCATTCAATTTATATGGATAAGGACTCCAATAATGAAGAACCAACATTATATGAATAAGCTCAAAGCAAGAAGGAATGGAGAGAAGCAATGGATGAAGAAATAGAAGCCCTCATGGACAATGACACATAGGAACGTGTTCCTAGAAAGACATCAATGAAGGTAATTGGATCAAGGTGGATCTACGAAATAAAGAGAAATTCAGATGGTAGTATTAATAGATATAAGGAAAGGTTAGTAGACAAGGGGTTTGCCCAAACACATGGCATAAACTCATCCAGTCTTTGTGATGATACTGATCCTGTTTCGTTCGATGAAGCACAAAGTTCTGAACATTGGATGGCTGCAATGCAATCTGAATATGATGCTATCATGAAAAATGGTACCTAGTCTCTATGTGACTTGCCTCCTGGCAAGAAGGCCACTGACACTAAGTGGGTATACAATATGAAGCATAAGCTTGACAAAAAAGTTGACAAGTATAAGGCTAGGCTTGTTGCAAAGAGCTATGCGCAGGAAAGAGGCATTGATTTTGATGAGACCTTTGCACCTACATGCCGCATGACTACTGTTTGGAGCATCTATGCACTTGCAGCCCATCATGGTTGGAATGTACATCAGTTGGACATTAAAACAACATTTCTGAATGGCAACTTGCACGAAGAAGTGTATGTTTTTAGCCCCGTGGCTTTGTGCAGAAAGGGCATGAAAACCAGGTGTGCAAGTTAAAGAAGGCATTATATGGTTTAAAGCAAGCACCATGTGCTTGGTATGAGAAGATACATGCCTATCTGATTGCACATGGTTTTGAGAATAGTCCAACTGAAAGCACCTTATATGTTAAGCGTGCTAATGATGTACTTCTGATCATTGTGGTTTATGTTGATGACATGCTGCTCACTAGTTCTCATGAGAGGCTTATTGCTGATTTTAAGGCTGATTTGCATGCCTCATTTGAGATGTCTAGTTTGGGGCATTTGCATTATTATTTAGGCATTCGATTTATGCACGTTGATGGTGGAATGGCTTTGTGTCAAACGAAATACATTGACACATTATTGCAGTGTTTTGGCCTTGAAGACTGTAAACCTATTGCCACTCCTATGGAGATAGGTTTATGATTGAGTTTTCTTGATGCTGGAGATGCATTTGATGTTGTTCTCTATCATCAGGCTATTGGATGCTTGATTTACCTGGTAGTTATTCAGTTTTCTAGCTCACAGATGAGCAGGTCTATGCATTGCCCATGAGTCAAGCATTGGTAGGCGGTTAAGCACATCTTTCGGCTACTCGGCTACTTGGGTTGTTTTATCCCAAGGGGGATCACTACCGCCACATTTGCATGCTTTTTTTGACTCTCATTGGGCTGGTTACTATGACACTCGTGTGTCCACTAGTGACTTTTGATTCATGCTTGGTAGCTCATGTATATCTTGGTTGAGCAAGAAGCAGACTACTATGGCCACTTCCATTTGTGAGGCCGAGTATAGGGAAGCTTTCAGAGCAACCATTGAGTTTGTGTGGCTCAAACGCCTTATGGCTTATTTGGGTGTTGGTCACTCTTCTGCCACCACCATCTTCACTAACAGTTAGAGCACATTGGCAGTTGCGAGGAACCCTATATTCTATGCTTGCACTAAGCACATTGAGGTGCATTATCATTATGTCAGGGAGAGGTTTGATGCTGGGGAGATCAGCTTGGCATATGTGCCCATGCAGGACAACATTGCAGACCTTTTCACGAAGGCTCTACCTATGGAGAAGTTTGAAGCTTTTCGCAAAGATTTGGCCTTACTTCCTTTTGCAGAGTGATTTCCATATAGCTTGGCATTTCCTTAAAAATGAGTGCCAGCTACTTGTTCACCGCATCACTCCTAGGGGGGATTTGTTGATACATTTAGGTGGTGATGTGTGTGAACACTCTAGGACCGCGGGGGCACTTTTTTCCCTCTTTAGTTGGTTTTTTCCCTCGGCTTGTATATATGCCTATTGCCCTTATGGGCTACTTATCTTTGTACATTCTCTAGTAATACATTCAGTATTGTGTGTTGTGCTCTAAGCTTCTTCTTCTTCCTTGTGCTGTTCGTGTGCTTCCGCAGACGTCTAACTCCAACACTTATTTGGCCCACCGAGGATGATGTGTAGGATTGGTGGGGGTGAATGTAGTAGAGAACTTGATCTCTACTTCTTTTTGAAGGACATAAGTCATACATCATCGAAAGTGCATCAATTCTTCTTCAGATATTGTCACGGAAACCAAGGGCTAATTGGGTTCGCTATGGAAAGAAGGCATGTTTATTGTTGAGACAATCCTCAAACGATGGTCAGAACATGGGCACAAAAGGAAATGAGGAATTTATCAAGATTGCAAAATGCTGGAATCCGATGTCCAACACCAATTTTGCCTCGCATACATGATCTAGTCATGTCATTTATTGGTCACAATGGTTGGGCAGATCCCCGTTTAAATGCTGCCTCATTTTCTGACACAAAGTTGACGGAATGCTACCTAGTGATAGTTTTGAACATGCGGCTAATGTACCAAAAATGTAGACTTGTACACGAAGATTTGAGCAAGTACAATATTCGATAGTTTGAGGGTCATCTTTATGTTATAGATGTATCCCAATCGGTGGACTTGATCATTCTCGAGCTCTAGACTTTTTGATAAAGGAAAAGCATGCAGAGCTATACATGGAGAAAGAATGGTATACGTCAAAAGTAATTGGGCGTTTTTTTTGGACAATGAAAATAAAGGAGGGTGATTGGAAGCAGCACCAAAAAAAGGGAGATCGCAAAGAAGAGGACTTCTTCTTCTTCGGTTTTGAAGTTGGGCCAGCTGGATCATCAGGAAGGTGGTCCTATGATGTGTATTGGATGAGAGGAGATTAGTTTTCTTTTGTCTGCGTTGTGTTTGAGTTTTTTGGGAAATTTTGTGCAGTCATTGTGAAGCTACCAAGACCTGCGAAGATAAGAGAGGATATGGATTCTTTCCGAGGAGTTGCCGCGATGCAATAACCTGAAGAGAATAGTACAATAGCTGTAGTTCAATGGTCGTGAGATTCGGTAAGGGGAGACAATTCTTCGGAGACTTCTTCTATGTAGTTCTACATGCAGAGCGCAGGCAGAGGAAAAAGAAGCACATGCGTAAGGCGCCCAGGAAGGAGGATCTCCGGCATAACCAATGCGTCTATGAAGGAGGATCTCCGGCATAACCAAGGCATAATCATCCGGCGTTCAGAAGCTCTGTGAATTAGTGATGACTGATGCGTTCTCCGATGCCTTCATCTCCATCACTCTAATCATAATTCGACAACACCGACAGTTACGCTAATATATCATCCACTCGCTGACATACTCAAGTTTTCCAACAACGAACATCCATAGATTGCCATCTAATCACAATTGCACATCAGACAACTCTGACTACAGTTTTCCGACAACGACTGCAAATCAATGTTCTGATAAAACTCTGTTTATGCTTTGAAATGAGAACAATCATACAATATCTACCTCGATTCTGACACTCATCATTCACTTTACTCCTTGTGAAGTTTGGCGCTCATCTTCTGCATTCCACTTAAATATGGTACAATATCGATCTTGAATTAACCTCTCGATGGATTTCATTAACGAAACTGTTACGATCGCATGAAGGATGAGCGGATCCGACAATATTCAGTCAAGGTTTGAAGATATGTTTTTTTTTATGAACCGTTTCCAAGTGCACTTTAAACCTGAATCTGAGATAAGTTTATTTGCACCTCTCAGTAATTTTATAAATTAAACAATTCATATCTGAGTCATGACTGGGCGTTCATGATTTAAATGCAAACTATGCAACTCATGATCATTTTTGTAACTTATATTTGCAGCATATTACGATCAGATTGTCGATTTAGAATTCAAACTGTCATTGGTACTATTTTTGTTTCAACTTTTTTTTAGCTATTGAAAAGAGCTTTAGAGTTTGGATCAGAAAATCCTTCGAAAGGTTTCATAAACAGTGATAGCATTTCAAAAATGTAGCTTAATCAAATGGCTTTGATATGTTGGTTTCATATTTATGGAGAATTGTAAACAATGTTGCAAATTTACTAGATGTCGCATGGTAATAGGACCATTGTGGAAGAAGCAAGGTCCACGCTTAATGAAAAGAAATTACCCAATTACCTATGGGTAGAGGCTGTGTCTACAGCCACTTACCTCATCAATAGGCTCCCATCAAAAGCATTGGATGGGATGAAACCCTATGAAGCTTGGAATGGAAGAAGACCTAACCTAGATCATTGCATGATATTTGGATGCATAGCTTATGCACATGTTCCATCACAAATCAGAGGTAAATTGGATCCCAAGGCAAAGAAGTGTGTATTTACTGGATATGATCTAAATAAAAAAGGATACATGTTATATAATCCATGTACTAATGGCTTTATTATTAGCAGAGATGTTGTCTTTGATGAGAACAACTCGTGGTTTGAAGATGATTGTAGGAAAGCCAAGCTACCTTATGACCTAGAGGAGGACTTTTCAACACTACAAAAGGTAAATTATCAATGACATGAAGATACAAGTGACTCTAATGATGATCATAAGACACCAAAGAGGAATATCAAGGCATGGAACAACAAAGACAAAGAGAAGATGTAGGATTTGTGAGATATTCTAGAATCTTCTCAACAAACAATAAGGAGATCAACTAGGGAAAAGAAGAAGCTAGAAAGGTATGGATTTGACACCTCTCTGGTCACTAAGCATTCAATCTATATTTCTCAAGATAACAACTCAGAGGAGCCATCAACATTTGAGGAAGCCAACAAGAAATCAGAGTGGGGAGGAGCAATGGATGAAGAGATAGAAGCCCCCCAAAAGAATGAGACTTGGGATTTGATTCCGAAGAAACCATCCATGAAGATCATTGGATCTAGGTGGATCTATAAGGTAAACAAGAGTTCAGATGGTTCGATAAACATGTATAAACCAAGGCTTGTGGCTAAAGGTTTTGCTAAAACCCAAGGCATTGACTTTGATGAGACTCTCTCTCTTGTGGCAAAGATGCCAACAATTAGAGTTCTCATGAGTATAGTTGCTTCAAGAAATTGGAACATCTATCAGATGGATGTAAAAAATGCATTCTTGAATGACTGGATTTCAGAGGAAGTGTATATGGCAGAACCTCTTGGATTTATAGATGAATCAAACCTTGAGTATATATGCAAACTCAAAAAAACTCTCTATGGACTCAAGCAAGCTCTTAGGGCTTGGAACCATAGGCTTTTTACATTCTTGCACGACAAAGGATTCAAGTTGAGCAAGGCTGATTCTTCACTTTTCATTAAGAAGAATAAATATGAAGTTATATACTTGTGTGTTTTGTATGTAGATGACATCATTCTTAAAATTGATGATGTAGATGGAATCAAAAGGACTAAAGTCCAAATGAACAAAGAATTCAAGATAAGAGACCTTGGATTGCTCACTTCTTGGCTTGGAAGCTGTCTATAAAGATCACATAATGTTCCTTACCCAAACGAAGTACATTAAAGGTATGATTACAAAGTTCAAAATGTAAGACACTAAGGTTGCAGATTCTGCCATGGAGGTCAATCACAAGTTAAGTGCTCATGAAGGGAAACCAATTGAAGATATTACAAACAACCAAATTTTAGTTGGAAGCTTGAACTATGCTACCCTAACTAGGGTAGATATTTGCTATGGAGTAAGTGTGCTTAGCCAATCCATGCACCCCTAGGAAACCTCACATGGATGCAGCCAAAATGATATTGAAGTATTTAAACGGAATAATTAGTGAAGGTCTATATTATCCTTATACATCTGACTTAAATGTGAATCTCTTCACTGATGCAAATTGGGTAGGATCAAAGGATGAGAGGAGAAGCACATCTAGAAATCTATCTTTTGCAGGTACAAAGCTCATTTATAGGTCCTCAAAGAAGCAACCTACTATAGCTCTTTCCTCAAGTAAAGCTCAATATAGAGGATAGGCAAATGCAACACAAGAAGCAATGTGGATCAAGACCCTATACACAGATTTAGGGTTGGATTTTGGCACTCCATTTATATTTGGAGAGAAAATGAGCTTACTTGATTTAGCAACTAATCCTATCTTTCATGCTAGGACTAAGCATATAGAAGTCCATTATCACTTTTTTAGGGAAAAGATTAATGCAATTATCCTATGTATATACACATATGCAATGTGTAGACATGATGACCAAATCATTGGATGGAAGCAAGCTCAATAGGTTTAAATCCATGATTGGATTATAGGAAATACCTATGAATTGAAGGCTCAAGCATTTTAGGCTTGAGGGGGAGCTATTGGTACATTTGGAAAGCCTTGACGCTTGAAAAAATATCAAGGTTTATCTCATAAATTTTTTAGTGATTACTCATAAGGCACATATGAAACACCTCTTGTAAAAGGTTTGAAGTTTTACTCTGAAGATAAAAGTAAAGGAGATTGAGTGAAGGAATCTCATGGCATTATGAGTTGCAAATCCCACCCACCTAAGTGGTTGGAATCAAATCAATCACTGTCCTAAAAGGTAGAATCATTTTTAGGTGGCATATTCAAAATCCAAATTCAGCTCATAGCTATAAAAACACTTGACTTCTAAGTTGCAAGTAGAATACAGAGAGGAAGGACTCATTGATATTCAAGTTGCTGCCTACACTAAGCCCACACATGTACGAGTAAGCCTAAATCATCTCCCTTGTATCATACATTCCCAATTATACACATTTGATCCAATTAGTGCAAGTCAATTCATGTGTACTGCTATCTACTCCTAATTCTTCATTTTACTGATTTTGTTTAGTCGCATTCTCTATGCACACTCATCCATTTTAGATGATCCAACTTCGTATATGTAGCTTGGACTGTTTATGTTTAACTAGAAATTTTCATTTCATTTGGTTCATCAAATTATGAGATATGTTCTCTGCAAGCAACCCATGTCTGCTCACTATCATTTTCCTAAAAAGTCAGGATTACACCCCCAACTTCTTAATATCATTTCTCATCATATAATCATCCTAAATTAGTGAAATAACTTCTAATAGTAAGCCAAGGAAATTATTTAACTATTTCTAAAAGAGATTGGGTGAAGTGTAATCAATGTGTGAGCATTGAGTGAATTTTGAGAAGAACTTAGTCCATAAATAGCAGGTTTTTGGTACCCTTCAACTTTGACTAATTTGACATAACTATTTGAGGGTTATGCTCCAAGGTACATTGTGTATCCAAATACACATTTTGGAAGATAATGGTTTCTAGGAAGGTATTCTGAAGCTACATTGGTAGGTTTAGAGTAGGATTTTTGTAGCACCAACTCATCTTTGCAGTGTATCCAACCATCTCCTCATAGTGGACAATTCCAACCATCTCCTCATAGTGGAAAATTATGTACTTTAATAAGCATAAAGATGAAGCCTTCAATTGCTTCAAAAGGCATCTTTCTCTTGTAGAGAATCAAATACATAGATGTCTCAAGAAGCTTAGATGAGATGGTGGTGGAGAATACTTATCAGCTAAATTTGATGCTTTCCTAGAAGAAAGAGGCATCAAAAGAGAGATGACAACTAGATACACACCTGATCTCAATGGCATAGCTGAAAGAAGGAATAGAACAATAGTTGAGGTAGTTAGGTCCATGCTCAATGAAAAGGGTTTACCTAATTATCTTTGGGCAAAGGCTGTATCAACAACCACATACCTTGTAAATAGACTTCCATCAAAGTCTTTAGATGATATGACTCCCTATGAGGTATGGAATGGAAGAAGGCCAAGTCTAGAGCATTGCAAAATCTTTGGATGTCTAGCTTATGCTCATATACCTTCTCAAATAAGAGGGAAATCGGATCCCAAAGCATAGAAGTGTATCTCTATCCGATATCATCAAAACAAAAAAGGATACAGATTGTATAATTCCTCTAACAAAGGGCTTTTAGTTTATAGGGATGTACTCTTTGATGAAAATAAAGCTTTATTTGATGATGACATGAAAGTGAAGCTACCATATCACTTGGAATAAGACTTTCCATCTCTTCCAACAAAGGAATCAAAGCATCATGAAGATAGTGACATTGAAGATGATTTGAAAGATTTATAGAAATTGAAGCTATTGAATAACAAAGGGAAAGCTAAGGTGCAAGACCTAGCTCAAGGATCAGAAAGTTCTCATCAACCACTCATAAGATCAATGAGAGAGACAAAGAATCTAGAGAGGTATGGATTTAATACCTCTTTGGTCATAAAGCATTCAATTTATAAGGCTAAGGTCTCCAACAATGAAGAAGCTCAAAGCAAGAAGCAATGGAGAGAAGCAATGGATGAAGAATTTGAAGCCCTCATGGACAATGACACATGGGAACTTGTTCCTATCAAACCATCAATTAAGATAGTTGGATCAAGGTGGATCTATAAAGTAAAAAGGAATTTAGATGGTAGTATTAATAGTTACAAGGCACGGTTAGTAGCCAAGGGGTTTTGAAATACAAGGCAAGGTTAGTAGCCAAGGGGTTTTGAAATACAAGGCAAGGTTAGTTGCCAAGGGGTTTTTTCAAACCCATGGCATAGACTATGAAGAGACCTTCTCACCTATTGCTAAAATGCCTACATTACAATATTTGTAATGTTGTTGCATCTAGAAATTGGAAGCTATATCAACTATATGTAAAAAATGCATTTCTCAATGGTTGGATTTTAGAGGAAGTTTATATGGCACAACAAATTGGTTATGAAGATACACATCATCCAAATTATGTGTAAATTGAAAAAGGTTCTGTATGGTTTGAAGCAAGCTCCAAGAGCTTGGAATCAGAGATTAGTTACCTACTTGTAGGATCAAGGATTCAAAGCTAGCAAGGCAAACACATCATTATTCATCAAGAGGAATGAATCAAAGGTTATATATCTCTGTGTATATGTAGATGACATTATAATTACAGGGGATGATGTCAATGGGATTAAACAGGTAAAGGATAAAATGAAGGATGAATTCAAGATTAGTGATCTTGGACCTCTCGCTTATTTTCTTGGATTTAAAATTGTTTGTACAAATTTTGGTATCTACGTCACTCAAAGGAAGTATGTACATGACATGCTTTTTAACTTTAAAATGGAAAATACTAAGTATGCAGGTACACCCATGGAGCTGAATCATAAGCTAAGTGCTTATGAGGGAGAACCTATTGAAGATATCACAAGCTATCATAGCTTAGTAGGAAGCTAGAACTATGCAACTCTCACAAGGGTGGACATATGCTATAGTGTTAGCATACTTAGTCAATTTATGCATAAGGTGATGAGGCCACACATGGAAGCAACCAAGAGAGTGCTCAAATACTTGAAGGGTACCATCAATAAGGGCTTTTCTACCCCTTCACTTTTGAGATTGATCTCAAACTTCACTCAGATTGGGCATGTTCAAAGGATTATAGGGAGAGTACCTCAAGATATTTTTCTTTTGTAGGATCAAAAGTAATCTCTTGGTCTTCAAAGAAGCAACCAACTATTGCTCTATCATCTACTGAACCTAAATACACAGGATTGGCAAATGCAACACAAGAAGCTATGTGGATAAAATTCTTATACTTAGATTTGGGGTGACATACCTTAACTCCTCACATTTTTGGTGATAATACAAGTTCACTTCACTTAGCAACTATTCTAGTTTACCATGCTAGAACCAAGCATATTGAAGTCCATTATGCTTATTTAAGAGAGAAGCTGATGAGTAAGGACATTCAATTGTCCTATGTTTCTTCTAATCTTTCGGTGTGCAGATATGTTGATTATGTCGTTGGATGGTATCAAACTAAGCAAGTTCAAAGGCATGATCAGATTTCTAGAAATCAAGGAGGATTGAGGGCTCTAGGGTACTAGGCTTGAGTGGAAGCTATTGGTTTATTTCATCCAAGCCTACTATTTGATAACTCATTATGTATGCACACTCTCAATGAGAGAGTCATAGGAACATACCCTTGTAATTGTTGAAAAGTTATTACCTTGAAAAGTAAAAGTCATTGAGGAATTTGTGGCCATGTTAGGCACAAATTACAAGTTGTGTTAGGAGTGGTTGATTTGCTAAGTGATTCCTCAAATTTAGGGAAACTTTTAGGTACAATCCCTCCAAGATTTGAATTCAAATATTTCTATATAAACACCTATCTATAATGATAGATCAGAGAAGAGTTTAGAGTTACATTCTAAGAAGATTCTGATCAAGCACCAAGCCATAAGTGAAGCACACATTGTGATCCTCATTCTCAAGCTTCATGTCCATTCATATCATGTACAATCTGTACAATACAGATTAATTTTCAAGCTACATCTTAAGTTGTTCTCATCTCTTGCAATATGTTAATACTCTCATTTTCAGTCAACTTCATTGAGTGATTTCTCTGTATATACTTGATCTTTTTCTTAGATTTCAGTTTGCGTAGGTAACTTGATAAGTCTATTTCCATCATACCAATTTTCATCATCATCTGTTTATTACTTTGTGAGCTACAAACATTTGAATCTCACTAGGTATTGTAATAATCAACTCCTAAAATGTTGAGATGACACCCATTTATTACTAAATTGATTTCTCTCATCATGATTCATCAAATTTTGTTGCTTTAGATTCATTTCTATCTAATTAAAAGTGTGAAAAATACCTCTATTCGATTTTTGGCAGGCTATGGGCTCTGAGCTAATTTCTAGAGTGCTATCCATCTCAAAATAGCAAGTTTTGCTTCATCTATTTAGTGTCAACTAGTTTTCCCTCATGAATCAATTTGAGATTGATGCTCCAAAGCATTGGGATGGTTTATATGCATCCTTAGCAAGCACAAGGTGTCTACTTATCATCTCTGAAGCTATCTTGGCAGGTGCAGAGTAGGTTTTTCTAGCACCAGGCACATCCTTGGAGTGTATCATCCATCTCCTCTCACGAGTATTTCTATGTTTTGAGCTGTAGGCAAAAAGCAAAAACACATTGCGGTATTATCTTCATGAGTATTCCATACAAACTCTTCTAAAGAAATAAACTACTACAGACATCATCAACTAGTTGCATGTCTCCATCAAACCTACTCAAGCATTGCTTCAAGTGCTATTGAATACTTTCATATTCTTCTTAGCCAATAACTTCTTCATAGGATAGGTACAAATATTGAAATTCTATAGTGGAGAAATGTTGTTGCCATATGAATTTTTCCTCATTGGAACTAGCATCTTATTGGAGCTAGTTCATACAGATGTATGGGGACCAAGCAAGAAGCCTTCAATCTCTAGATCCAAGTATTATGTGTCATTCATTGATGTAGTAGATGGACAATACTATATTTTATGAAGCATAAAGATGAAGTGTTCTCATGCTTTGAGAAATATCTAGCACTTGTAGAAAACCAAATAGGTAAGACTTTGAAGAGGCTAAGGTCAGATGGAGGGGGAAAATGTTTCTCCCATGACTTTGATTTTTATCTCTAAGAGAGAGGGATCAAAAGAGAGATTACAATGAGGTACACTCTAGAGCAAAATGGAGTGGCAGAATGGAGAAATAGAACCATAGTGGAGGCTGCAAGTTCAATGCTAAATGAGAAATTACCAAACTACTTGTGGGAAGAGGTTGTATCCACAACCACCTATTTGATCAATAGACTCCAATCAAAAGCATTAGATGGGATGACACCTTATGAAGCATGGAATGGACGAATACCTAGCCTTGATCATTGCACAATCTTTGGGTGCATAGCATATGCACACATACTTTCAAAAATCAGAGGCACATTAGACCCAATGGCAAAGGAATGCATATTCATTGGCTATGACCTTAATCACAAAGGTTATAGGCTATACAATCTAAGAAATAAAGGATTTATTGTAAGTAGAGATGCTGTACTTGTTGAGATATAAAGCTCAACATGGAATGATCTAGAATGACACATATCATTCTTTCATTTCTCTAGCATGTATAGTGGTCATGCAATATATGTCAAGGATAATTCATTGAGCTTTACTAGATGTATCTACTAAGAGTGATGGCACATTTGCTCTTGCTAGATAACTCATTCATGGATATTGGGATTTTCCTTATGGGTTGTTCTTTATATATTGAACTTGTCATATTTTTTTTAAAGCAATTCTTGTACATTCCTTTTATGTAATAGAAGAAGAAGAAGAAGAAGAAGAAGAAGAAGAAGAAGAAGAAGAAGAAGAAGAAGAAGAAGAAGAAGAAGAAGAAGAAGAAGATTCTTCCTTGCCTCAATATATGTGTGTGCTCCTCTTTGATTGTGAGAGTGTGTGTGTGAGCTCTCTTTCTTATCTCCTTCCTTGAGACATGGTATTAGAGCCAGTGTGGTTTCAGGAAGTTCATGGAGAAGGCCAGTGGTGATGCGTATGTGAGAAGGCATGGAGAAAGCGCGATTCACAAACGACCTCAGATTGCTAGCATGAAAGTAGAAGGCCCACAAAAACACTAGGTAAGTTTTCAAAACTATAACTTGCATCCTATTAGGCAGCACTCATACATTCCAGATCTAGAATTTCAAGCGATTTTATGTATTGTTGATACATAGAAACTATGCTTTTGTGAGATTGGACTATCACATCAAAGTACAATAGTGTTCAAGCAAAAGTATTGCTTGCAGTGTGTTTTCAGTGTTGCAAATTGCTACAGAAAGACAAAGGCGGATGGAGATTCAAAATGAAAAATTTCTTGATGCAATAAGGCTACTAGAAGTACATTAAAGGAGAGAACAAAAATGCTTTGTAGTTACTTGAGAGGAATCAAACTGTAGACTTGGTAAGAACATATGAGGCATGGAATCAAGGAGCATGAAAGGCAATGCATTGGCTATTTATTAGGATACAAGATAGCATGATTGGGCACATACAAGATGCCAAAACTCCAAAAGAGGCTTGGAATAGCTTGGTCACATTGTATGACACCAATACAAAGGCATGGAAATTGAAACTCAAGAAAAAAAGCCATGTAGATTGGAGAAAAATGGCATGCCGATAAGTGACTACACCCTGAAAATCAAAAGCATATGTGAGTCACTTGCATCTATTGGCGTGAATGTAGATGATGGTGATAAGGTGGAATTGTGCCTTTGTGTTTTAGGAGCTGCATATAAGTAGTTCATAACATCTATTCAGACTAGGGAAAATATTTTGAATTTTGCTCATCTAGTGTCCATGTCGATTATTAAAGAAAAGAATCTTTGTGAGGACTCAAAATCTCACAAAAAACCTAGTTCTGAGTAGGATATGAGAGTGCATCTCCTTTTTGTATGTTGGAGTCACTCTATTTCCATTATATTTCCATTTTATATTATATCCTTTGTATTTGGGTACCTTGGCATTTGGTTCTACCAATTGTATTCATTCTCTTTTCAGGGGAATTCTCCCACATGAGATGTACTTTTGAGAGCCCCTCTCAAATCAGCACTAGGTGGAGGTCTTGGTGGTGCATTTGCGGTGATTTTGGGTGGTGGTGGTGCTTGAGTTTGGTGGTGTTGCTCTCAACCCATTTAGAGAATCTTTTTGCCATCATTTAACACTCTTTTGGGCTTCACTTTGCCCATTTGCCCCCCTCCCACCCTTCTTCTTCATCATTTTCCCATTCATTTGTACCCTGTTACGCCCATTTTCCCTTCCCTCCCACCCTCTTTATGGATTGAGTGTGAGATTTGGTCATTTTTAAGCACAGTTATGCAGAATTGATAATTGTTCTCATTATTAATCGTGTTCTTCATAAACACTATTCTTCATCAACATCATTTTATGTGGCACTGTGTTCATTAGTTGTATCATGCTGCATTTGTTATCTGCTTATGGTGCTCCATGGCCAAAGCCTTTCTGTATCTATAGCATGGCCAAAACTTTTCTGTATTCCCTTGGCGGCTCTGTACCATATAGTGGAATCACTAAAACTGAGTATCGAGGATATTCAATAGCAGACAATGAAGCTTCTCATCTTCTTTTCGCACCTCTGAAACACATATTGGAGTTTCTCTTGGAAAAAATATACACACATATGCAGTGCACTATGCTATAGGAAGTGCACGTTTTGGAGATGTGTTACCCATAAATTAAGTTTCTATCACCAGCTTAGAGTGTTGAGAGCATTGTGCTACAGAGACGGGAAGTTGCAGAAAGTACACGTTTTATGATATCCATGAGTCAATTTGCATTACCTGAAAAAGTAATTATATTCAACCCTATCTACACTTCTATGACACTTACTATAGCGTTCACAACCCATCTGTAGCGCAAGAGTCCATGATGCATTGACGTGAACATCGTCAGACCTACTACACAAAGAGAGAGAGAGAGAGAGAGAGAGAGAGAGAGAGAGAGAGAGAGAGAGAGAGAGAGAGAGAGAGAGAGAGAGAGAGAGAGAGAAATTCTGAAGCACAGAATTAATCTGCAGGTTTGACCCCTCCTACTATTCAATGGAGCAAAACAGAAAGATATTGAACAAAACACTCCGGCTACTCTGAACAAATCGAGTTGCATTTTCAATGGACTCACTAACCTCTATGTGTGCAGAGTCTGAAGCTACAAAGGGGAGCGATCAGATTTTGGGCGCATTCTAGTCATAAGCACCTTATGCATTGCAGACAGAGATCGAGAGGCTTATATGATAAAAACAGAGATCGGACAGTATTCTCTCTTTGTAGCTGGAAACACTCAGAGTTTATCTCCTAGATGCACGCACGTCAAAATAGAGAGAGAGAGAGAGAGAGAGAGAGAGAGAGAGAGAGAGAGAGAGAGAGAGAGAGAGAGAGAGAGAGAGAACACATCCTGAACAGAATAAGATAAGAGTGCCATGCTAATACATGGATGTAGTAGATTCTGGAAGCTCTGATGGCTTCTTGATCACGTGGGCACCTGTAGATTGCCTATGGCCACTTGATTGCGCCATATTACACACAGAGAGAGCGTCGATAGAATGCACTAGGCTCTTCCATCTCTGCTAGATAGAGAGAGAAAGAGTGACTTAGGTGCATCTCTCTCATGAGATAGAGAGGATCTCTGTGGTCCACTAAGAACTATCTCTATGCCAAGTTGCCAACTCCAAAAATTCAATGTGACATCATAGCTACGGTTACTCTAGCTGATGCAAATCAATTTTTTTTCATTAATCCTTTTGTTTTCTTTTGATTGGAAGTCATTCCTTATAGTCATGTGATCTCTGAGAGCGTCGCTCCTTGCATCATCTAGTTCCCTATATTCAATGTATCTACTTTGGAACTCCAAGAAGTTAGCAGGCCCACTCATCTGACCATCTGTCAACCTCCCTTTATATGGGGAGATGTGTGGAGTCAGTTCAATGTATATTAGCAACTCATTGCTCATGCTTCTATTTTTTTTAAAGCCACGTTCTGAAGACACTTTACCAATAGACATGTTAGTTTGGCTTCCATAAAGATCGAAATTTCATTTGGCCCTCACCATCCAAATACATTTGAAGTAACTTAAGTTACTTCAAATTGTTCAATAAAAAAAAACAAATCTTCACCTCTGTGGCAACTTCTCATAGCACATAAACTCACATTGTGATCTTCCTTAAGGGATTATTTCTATATTTTCCAAGGAGCTTATTTCCCATAAGGATCTAAATCCCTTACCTTTGGGGAACATCACTTTGGCACTAAGTGCCCTTCATTGTAACTCAACACATCAAAAAAAGAAGTATAATGTGTCTGCTTGGGAGACTAATCTAAGCCCCTAATTGTGCAAAGAGCTACTCCAAGCCCTCCTCTCATGTCGACTCATCTTGGTGTTTCTGCAAGTGTAGGGCCGATCTAAACTCCCCCCCCCCCCCCCCCCCCCCCCAAGGATCTCCAATGTGGTGCCAAGCATTTCAATTTCTATTCAAAGTCCACGATTATCGTCAAGCAATTTTTTAGCACACGTGTCTTTGAAAGTGTTTTTAAACACTTGACACTTACTCTTGCAAAGCACAAACTCATTTCTTTTTGAGTTCAAAATCACCCAAAACTTAAAATTTGACAAAGAGTGAAGCTAACACCTCATCCATGGCCAAGTTTTTACCTTCATTCACACCATATTCATGCCCAAGGATGAAAGATTAAATGGGCAGAATTATAATCTTTGTAAAGATGTAATGAGAGCATATGTGTACACCAATCTCCTTCACGATGTAGTAGATGGGTCAAAACCCAAGACCAATAAGGTTAGCAACCTAGACTCATGGCATATCTAGCATGTTAAAGATAAAAGGGCATTAGGCCAACTTCTACTTGCATGTGATGAACTAACCAAAGGGCACATCACAACATGTAAAACATCCAAGGAAGCCTAGGATACATTAGCAGCCTTATATGAAGATAAAAAAGCTTCGAGGATCTATGCTTTAGAAGCCATACCCTAACTATTTGGCCATAAGATATAATCACCAAAGTCATAGCTCAGTTTGAGGACTACCAATGCAAGTTGGCACTTTGTGGTTGGAAAATTTCCAGTGAGGATATTGCCATCAGGCTACTTAACAAACTACCTAGGTTGTATGGGACCTTTATAAAAACTTTATATAATAGAGGTTAAACACTCACTTGGGAAGAAGTTAGGAGATTCTTGCTTCTTCATGACTCTCGATAGCAGACCCAAGCTACCCAAGAAACAACCACGAAGGCTAAAGCCACCTTCCACAAACATAAAGGGCAAAAATGTGATCAAGAATCAAAGGATAAAGGCAAGAAAAGATTCACTTGCAATTTTTGTGGCAAGCCTGACCAAATCAAGAAATATTGCTTCAAGAAAAAGAACAAGGACAAGTCTAAGTCTAATTCAAAGAGCAAACATCATTCTCACTGCACAAGTGAAGATCTATTTCTCACAATTGAACACAAAGCACTTGTTGCAACCACTCCCAAGAAAGAATGGAGTTTTGATAGTGGTGCTTCATCCCACATGTGCCACTACAAAGATGATTTTCATGAGTTTGAGGAGCATAAAGGTCAAGTATATCTTGGAGAAAAAAAGTGCATTGAAATCCAAGGAAGAGGAAAAGTTCAAGTCATCAACTCTAAAGGTTAGACCAAGTCACCCAAAGACATTCTTTATGTACCAAGTCTTTGTAAAAACCTTCTCTCAGTAAAGGTCATTACAAAGTGCAACGTGACAGTGCAATTCGATCACAACAAGGTACAAGTCATTGATCATGAATCCAATGAAGTGATAGCTCAAGGCTATAAAGACAAAGGTATTTACAAGCTTTCAAGTTTTATGGCCAAAGATTCAAGTCTTAGCTTATGGCATTGCAGATTTGGACATACCTCTTGCTTAGCTAAGATCTCTTCCAATCATCTTGTCAAAGGTCTACCCAAGATCGCACAAGTGAAAATTGAATTGCCAAGCATGTGCCAAGCACACACTTATCCATTTGCCTAAAGAAGCTTCCATTTTTGCAAATAAACCCTTAGCATTAGTCCATGCCGAGATTTGTGGACCTAAGCAAACACCTTCTCTAAGTGGGTCAATTTACTTCTTCCTGATTGTAGATGACTTCACTAGATACACATGGGTTTATTCACTCAAGCATATAGAGGATGCCCTTTCCAAGTTTAAGGAGTGGACACAAATTGTTCAAGAAGGCTATTCAAGTTCTTTGAAGATCATCCGATCTAATGGAGATAATAGGTTTGTCAATCACAACTTCTCCAAGTACTTGAAGCAACATGGAATCAAGTATCAATCCAAGAAAGATACTCAGCAAGGTATTGCCTTATAGAAGAGTCAAAGTGTGATCGAGATGGCCAAGGTTATGCTTAATCAAAAGCAAATTCCACTAAAGTTTTGGGGTGAGCTAGTGCACATAGCAATTCATATTCAGAACAGAGGATTTTCAGATGGCTTGAAGAACAACACACCATTTGAGGCTTACTTTAAGAAGACGCCAAGTGTGAGTTATTTTTGCATCTTTGGTAGTGATGCCTATGTCCAAGGTCATGGTGATGATCAGCCTAAGAAGTACATTTTCATCGGGTACAGTGTCGACAAAAGGCATACAAATTCTATGACCCAAAGAGTCACTCAGTTACAGTAACCAAAGACTGCACCTTTGATGATTACTCTAAGTATTCATCCTTTTTGGATCCTCCTATTTCAGCTTCAGAGGGGGATCATTCAAGTTTTGAACAGTCACACTATGTGGAGCATGATCTCTTTGTACATGACTTTCTCGATCATGATATAGTTTTGGCGCATGAGGAATCAGAGATATATCTCAGCATATACGTCAGATGGCTATATCTATCATACCATAGAAGGCTTATATTTCCCCTCTGCTTCAGTTGGGCATTACTCCAGGATCAGTGACTCATTATTTTCTAGTCCTATCTTCGAGAGTCCACTTACCTCATCTACAGCAACATTCTGAGCATGTACTTTTCATTCATGGACTCCAACATCTTTTCACTTACCATAAGATACTCCTGCATCTACCTAGATTCATCACTCAGTTGGATCCTATTTTGAGCCAACTTCTCGGTTAAGAGGGGGCTTCCATGGTTCTGTCGACACACATAAGGACTTTGTACACTCCATGGGGGACTTCAACATACAGATGTACTACCATGTGACTATGATTTTATGCTTCATGCTTTATGTTTCACTCTTACAAGACCCACTTCTTGGAAATACACATAAAGTGGTGGACATTGTTAAAGCTTTGGAGGTTCTGACATACCACATGGAGTCATCCTACCTCCTGCACATGGAGATGATCTTGTCTAGTAAGATCTTGTTCCATTCCTATACCACGTTGGTGGCATACCTCTATAGCATCCACTTGATCCACCTGGTGGACATATTATGGAGTACGTGGCAATCTCGCATGGTTGATACCACTGGGATGCTATGGATTCCTAGACAACGACATCCTATTTGGTGCTCGTGATGTTACTGATACATTCTTGGTGGACCTTTCTCTCATATCCTAGCAGCCTCCATATTCTAGAAAATGGAGGTACAGAGGGGGCGTTGAGAATATGAGAGTGCATCTCCCTTTTGTATCTTGAAGTCACTATATTTCCATTTTATATTATATCCTTTGTATTTGGGTACCTTGCCATTTGCTTCTACTAGTTGTATTCATTCTCCTTTCAGGAGAATTATCACACATGAGATGTACTTTTGAGAGCCCCTCTCAAATCTATATAAGGATGGCCTCTCCCCTCATTTGTACTTGGTTAGAAGCTTGACAAGCCTACTCCATGCTCTTGGCAAGCTCATTTCTAATCCACATGAGTTTACCCATTTCATGGTCTACTCATTGTGGGTCTCACACACTCTTTCTTTTGTGAGTACACTCTTCTTTTCATTTTGGTTCCGTGCATGTACTCTCTACAATCTACTCTCATAGAGGAAGAGGAAAAGCTAGGATAACCAATGCTAAAAATGTAGGGCAAGTGAGTTGCAACATTGCTTATGCACACAAATAGATATGCCTACTCAAAGATAAGAAACAAGCAAGCAAGGAGCTAATTTAAGCAAAGGGCTAGTTTAAGCAAGGGGCTTGCTTATCACAACTCAAGCAAATATTTAAAACTCTAAATGAACTAAAAATCTAAAAATATGACGCAAAAGAAGTGAGAATACATGCTACTTTTATAGTGAGAAATTGGCCCCAAGAATCAAGGAACCACCTTTCCTAGTCAGCCTCCTAAATTGGAGGACTTAGTTAAGATGAATTGGAAAGTGGTTGATTGAGTTCTCTTGATGGAATGTCATGGATTTTGGCTTTCTTGCCTTGGTCCACATGTCCATGATTGATTTGCGACAAATTTCTTTGTTTTAAGCTTGACTTTTAACACTCCCTCTCAACCTCCAAATCTTCATTCTCATTTGACCTCCTTCACGTTGATGCATTGCTTGACCTTTGAGATCTTTACTCCATCTAAAGCCTTTGTGAAAATATCAAAAACTTGGCCCTTGGTACCAATATGATGTGTGAAAACTTCCTTAGATATCACCTTTCCCCATATGAAGTGATCTAATATGATAGACAATGTTCAATGCTAGATGAATGCTACTAACATTGTCATAAAATATTGGATATGTGTCATGCAGCAATTTAAGTTCCATAAGTAGCCTCTTAATCCAAATTATCTCACATGTGACTTGAGCCAAAACTCTATAGTCAACCTCATTGGAAGATAATTTTATTGTGGGTTGCTTCTTTGAAATCCATGAGATGAACTTGCTATGACTAGGTAACCACTTGTATTCCTTCTACCTTTCTTCAAATTGGCCCAATCGGGATCTGAATAAGCTTTGACCTGCATGTCATCATCAAATGAGTAAAACGATCATTCATTTATAGTTCAAATATGATACCATTCTTCTTGGAGCTTGCAAGTGTGTAGTCCTAGGACTATGCATAAATTTATTATAACACGCCAACACCATATGCCATGTCAGGGCTAGTTATTTTGGCATAATTGAAAGAGCCTACAACAGATCAATAAAAAATTACATCATCTAATGTTACTCAATTAATGAAGCTTAGATTTACATCAACTTACATAGGTTTTGAAATAGGCTTGCATGTAGGATCCCAAATCTCTCACGTAGGTCTAGAGTATACCTCCTTTGTATGAGCGTAATACCTTCTTCTTTGTATAAAAATTCCATGATAACAAAATACCTAATATCTCCAAGATTAGATATTATCCTAAATTCCTTTCCAAGTTTTTCCTTGATCCCATCAATGCCTTTCGTATCATTACTTGTAATGATAAGATAATCTACATACACACACATGTAGACTACAAGTTATCCTCTTTGTTTGATGAAGAGAGATGGATCCACCCTGCATTGATTGTAACCAAATCCAATTAAATACTCCACCAATGTCTCACTACAAGCCCTTGAGGCTTGTTTTAGGCCATAAAATGCCTTCTTCAACCTACAAACATGATGTGGAAGCTTTTTATGAACAAAACCTAGTGGTTGCTCCATGTATACCTTTTACTCCAAGTCTCCATTGAGAGAGGCATTCTTGATATCCAACTCAAAGAGCTTCCATTCTTTAGTTTCAGCCATTGCAATGAGTTACCTAATGGTGCTCATCTTTTTCACATGGTTGAATGTCTCTTCAAAGTCCACTCCATAGGTTTTTAGTGAGCCCTTGGCTGCTTCAAACCTAGAAATAGATCCATCTGAATTCCTCTTTACTTTATACAACCACTTGTTTCCTATTATCTTCATGTTATATTTTTTTGGCCACTAGAGTCTATGTTTGATTATTCTCAAGTGCTACAATCTCTTCTTGCATTGCCTCTTTCCCTTATGCCTACCTATGTGAATCTTCATAACAATCACGCTCATGATCTTCTACTATTTTGTTCATATATGCATAACATGTTGTCATGTAAGAATTATAAGTAAACCTTTTAGTTGGATATAAACCTAGGAAACATCCTCTCTTCACATTTTTCAGGAATAAACTTCCTTTTCCTTTGGTACTTAATCTCTTTCTTTGATCTGACTTCTTTCTTCATCATGCATCCTTCATCATCTTCAACTTCATCACCTTCTTCATCCAACTCTACCAATGTTTCTTTTCCCTTTTTGATTTATTGTGATTAATATCTTGATGAAGATCTCCCCCTCTGTTGAGAGCAGTATGGGCACCCAAGGACTGACTAGACAAGGAAGCCAGTGGAGAGAGTCAGAGCGAGGTGAAGGATTAAGTAGACAAAGCAGTCGACGCAAATCTGGCAGATAGGCCCTTCAAATTTTTCCAAATCAACATATTTATAACAGTGATTCTTATCACTAACAATCATTGTAAATACCATTTCATATTTTTGTAGCTCCATTTTGTGCAAGCCAAGGAGTCCTTGAGCTTGAGGAGCCTTAGAAGTACCTACATATCAATTTTCGTATTTTTTAGACTCCGTTTAAGCCCTCAAATTGGCCCTGGAACCTAATTTTTAACTAGGCCGGACACTAGGTCTGGACATGGCCAAAACCTAGTCAAAAACTATAAATAGAGCTAGAGAGCTCATTTTTGAGGTTAGATTGTAATAGATTTGAACTTGTAAGAGCTTTTTGAAAGGAATCTAAGAACTCCATTGCTTCTCACTCTTTGTCTTGGCGTGTGTGTGTATGTGTGTGCATTTTGTGTGCTTCTCACTCACGCACTTGTGCCTTCACTTGCTCGAGGTCTTCATACCATCCTCACGTCTTCCCGGATTGACATTAAAGGAGGTGCTACTCATCACTGAGCTACACCAAATTTTGGTGCCGTTGCCGGGGATCGAGCTTTGAGGACGAGCGTGTGATGGTAAGACGTAGAGTTGAGACGTTGGCATCGTAGGTAATTTCTTTACTCTTCTTGTTTTTCTCTTCCTTACCTCACCACCATCATCACCATCATCATCCTCACCATCTCCCACCTCCATCTCCATCATTGCAAAAATTTCAGTTTTTTGATCATATCTCCTTCCTCCTTTCATTTCCCTCATTTCACTTGTGAGAGAGAGCGAGAGAGCGATCTTGTGTGCACTGTTTTCGCATGTTTTTTGAGTTTGCTTGCAGGTATTGGCCATCCCATCATCTCCAGCACGTCGCACAGGTACGAAAATGTGCAGAACTGTCTCTGTGTTGCAAGCTTCTGTCCATCGCGATTGACAGAAAATTTCATCTATTGGTAAAATTAATTGCACCACAGTAGACTAGAGACCTTGCACATCACAAATCCACAAAAATTTTTGGAAAATTTGCATTTTTTCAGTCCATCGCAATTGATAGCTAGTCAATCGCGATTGACACTGTCCATCGCGATGGACACCAGTCCATCGCGATTGACAGACCCCGACGGACACGTGTCCATCGGGACCGACAGAAAAATCGCGATTGACACCCCCTTTCGCCGAGATTCTTGTCCATCGCGACATATAGAGCCCCGATTGACACAAGTTCACGAAAAACACCAAAAATTTCAGCCCATTGCGATTGACACCCATCAATCGCAACCAACGGCCCAGTCCATCGCGATTGACACCAGTCCATCGCGATTGACACCAGTCCATCGCGATTGATACCAGTCCATCGCGATTGACACCAGTCCATCGCAATTGACACCAGTCCATCGCGATTGACACCAGTCCATCGCGATTGACAGCCCAGTCCATCGCGATTGACAGCCAATTTTGGCCAATTTTTTAGGGTTTTTTAATTTGAAGATTTTGGCTAATTTTGGATATGGATCATGGACTCTAGAGCACATAAGGAGGCTATAGGCAAATAACCTGAGGAAAACCTGTTGCCCTGTTGGCCTGTTTGAACCCTGTTTTAATCCCTGAAGCCTGAAATGACATAACTTCCTCATACGAAATCCGTTTGCTTTGATTCTTGTTTTGTTGGAAAGCTCATGAGGAGTACAACCAAAACTTCCATTGGTTATGTGAAAATTAATATCAAGATTATTAGATAGGATATTTTGAAGTTGACCATACCCCGAGGTAGGGAAACTGAGGGATCCTTGGGATTATTAATCCGCATTAAATCATTCGGCGATCGACCGCATTTTTTTTGGCTTTTGTTTTTTTCTTTTCATTATGTTCTTTCTTTTCTTTTTTTTAATTAGCCGTGTTTTGTCATAAGCCGCCCTCCTTACCAATTACTCAAGCATGCACGCCAAATTAAAAGCAATATCATTCCAGCACTGCACAATGATAACCATCACTTCCTACCCCCCCACCGTAATATCTGTACTTAAACTCTTCGGTTGCGCCAAAAAACGCTATTGTGTTCTTGTGATTGTTATTGTGTGTTCTATGTTCTGTGTATCCGTGTGCTGTGTCCTGTGTATTCGTGTTCGCAATGGAAGCGTTGACGAACTACACAGCCTTCTGTGATGGTATCCCTACCGAGGTAGGAGAATACCTGCGTATCCGAGGGTTGGCTAACTTCGCTGAGCTGCCTTGGCACTCAGTGGAAGCCCATCCCTTCTTCGCACAAATTATCCCAGCCATCGCCCAATCTCCCATCACCGAATGACAATGGCTCTTCCACTCCTTACCATCTAGAACCGTCATAACCTTCCAGGCCTTCACCGAAGCCTTCCGCCTCACTCCACAAGGCCGTGAGAATGGCCCCAGTATCCCCGTAGCCCGCATGACCGAACTCTTCCCTCGCCATTCATCGAATGAATACGCCATTCTCTGCCACCCCGAACCTGAAAGAACTGCATTACAGTTCTTAGTCGCAATCCTTAACCTCCAAAAGCGCACATACGGTATCTCCCGACCATTCTATTCCGCCATCGACCTTGCCGCACGAGAACCCGTTAATTTTGCCTCATTTTTCTTTCACCGAATCCATAAGGAGTGTGTCGCCATAGTGAAACAAATTAACAAAAGAACCACCCCTCGATCCAGACTTCCCCACATACTTTCTTTCCTCTTCCCAACCATACTCGCCGCTCAACCACCACCACGAGGACCAGTCTTAAGGCACGAAGAGTCAGTTCAACTACTAGAAGATGAGGAAGAAGAAGATGAAGAAGAACTCAACCAATTGTTCCGCCGGAAACACATCAGAATTAGCTCCTCAGAAAGTGAAGCACAAGGCTCAGCCGGAAAGGAGAAAGATAACGATAAAGATGAAGAGAAGAACGAAGAAGATGTTGATATATTTAGGTAGTGATGTGTGTGAACACTCTAGGACCGCCGGGGCACTTTTTTCCCTCTTTAGGAGGTTTTTTTCCCCCGGCTTGTATATACGCCTATTGCCCTAATGGGCTACTTATCTTTGTACATTCTCTAGTAATACATTCAGTCTTGTATGTTGTGCTCCAAGCTTCTTCTTCTTCCTTGTGCTGTTCGCGTGCTTTCGCAGATGTCTAACTCCAACAATTGGTATCAGAGCAAGTCGTTGCTTCTTCTAGGGCGCCGTCGACACTCCTCCGTTTGCAGTCTCAGATTCGCACAAAATTTGGTGAGCATACTCAGGGTGTTTCCGAGATCAAAACTGCTTCGCTTTGTGGTGCCGAAATCGCGATCTGAGCTCGTTTCGGCCTCCGAACGCACTATCACAGTGCTTGTGCAGGCTATTTCGTCCTTTTGTGCCAAAGGTATATACCAGTTTCTGTTCGCCAGTTTAAGCATCTCGAAGTCTGCTACAGGTCTAGCAAAACTCGTCTGGGCAATTCTGTTCAACTTTTTGAGATACAGTCAATTTTCTACATCAAGGTATTTTAGTCACCGGCCATGGCTGAAAGCAGTGATGTATTCCGTATGTTGGCTGTTGAAGATAAGTTGGATGGTACCAACTACCCATTATGGGCTTATATGATGCGACATGTACTGGTTGCAAAAGGATTGTGGAACATTGTGCAGGGTGTTGAAAGACGTCCTGTTACACCTGTAACGACAGGTACTGCAAATACAGGTGTTGGAGCTGATGAAGATGGTGTCGAAGATGATATTCCGCAGATTCCTGTTCGTGCTGCTGTTTCTGTTGCACCTACTGCAGAGCAGATTCGTTGGGATGGCAGAGATGCCCAGGCACATGCATTGATAGCTTTGTCTGTCAAACGTGCCATTATTCCTCACATTCGCTCTTGCAGAACAGCAAAGGATGCTTGGGATACACTTACCACTTTGTACCAGGCTAGGAATGAGGCTCGTGTTGCTTACCTCCGAAAACAGTTGGAGAGTGAGCACATGAATGAAGGTGATTCGATGGACAGTTTTCTTACAAAGATCAAAGACCTAAAGGAACAATTGATTTCTGCTGATGAGGTTATACCAGATAGCTCACTTGTGCAGACCGTTCTGAATGGCCTTCCTGATTCATATCAGAGTTTTGCCTCTACTCTTCGATTGATGATGAAAGGCAATCCGAATGCCTTGTCATTTGAGGAAAGGCAATCCGAATGCCTCTGTTCTGTTGCAGGAAGATCAGTCCAGGCAGAACAGGTCCATTATGCGTGTTGCAGATCAAGCTTTCCTGGCTACTCAGAAGGGCAAAGGAAAATGGAGCTCTTCTACTAGTAAGCAGAAATCTGCAAATGCTGCACAATCGAAGAACCAGGATAAAGATGAGAAGAAATCAGAAAAGCAGAAATTGTTCTGCAAGTACTGTAAAGGAAATGATCATATTATAAAGAACTATCCAAAACTGGCTGCTAAAGAGGCAAAGAAGAAAGAGGCTGGAATGGTTGTTGCAGAGGCCTCTACACCAAAAACAGAGTCTGCAAATCTTGTGCAGGAAGAAGAATGGGCGTTTACTACTGTCTGCAGTTTTGACCCATCTTCTCATGATCAGTGCATGTCTGCAGTAGACTCAGATGTTTGGTACTTTGACAGTGGGGCGACCAAACATATTACCTCGCAGCGCAGTTTCTTCTCTTCACTCGAGCCTGCCCCTACAGGGAATACTGTCACATGCGCCAATAACTCCTCTTATCCTGTTATGGGAGTTGGTAAGATCATTCTGACTACTGCTGATGGTAGTTCTTTCACTTTGTCAGATGCTTTATTTGTGCCAGGGATCAAAAAGAACCTGTTATCAGTTTCTGCATTAGCCAAGATTGGCCTGGTTGTGAAATTCGTTGATGACATGTGTACAGTCCATGATCTCTCAAATGGCGATGTGATTATTGCTTCTGGCATTTTATGTCGTGGGCTGTATAAGCTCATAGACTATGAAAGATCTGTGAATGATTTGGCATGTGCAGTTCATGATTCTCAGACTATGTCAGATGCAAAGCTTTGGCATGCACGCTTTGGTCATCTGAATTTTGCTAGTTTGTTACGCCTGCAGAAATCTGAAATGGTGTCCTCTTTGCCCAAACTTGAGGCACCTAGAAAACATGTTTGTGAAGGCTGTATTTTGGGCAAAATGCAGCGTTCTTCCTTTCCAAAAGATGGTTAAGTTCGGGCTATGCAGAAATTGCAGCTTGTACATAGTGATGTCTGTGGTCCTATGCAGACACCCTCTTTTGGAAATTACCTTTACTTCGTGACTTTCATTGATGATTTTTCCAGGCATGCATGGGTATATCCACTCAAAGCAAAGTCCGAAGTGTTCATGTGCTTCAAACAGTTTTTGGTTTTGGCTGAAAATCTGTCAGCATGTAAAATGGGCACCCTCCGTTCTGATCGAGGGGGGGAATATATGTCTTCAGATTTTAATGCATTTCTGGCTGAACGTGGGATAAAACACCAGTGTACAGTGCCGTATACACCTCAACAGAATGGAGTTGCTGAACGAAAGAACAGGTCACTCATGGAGATGGCGAGGTGCATGGTCAAAAGTCAGGATTTACCACATAGTTTCTGGCTTGAGGCTGTCATGTGTGCAGCATATGTACTGAACAGGTGTCCCACCAAAGCGTTGCAGTCTATCACTCCATATGAGGCTTGGCATGACCGCAAGCCATCTGTTGCTCATCTGCGTGTTTTTGGTTGTTTGGCATATGCATTAGTGCCTGAACAACATCGCAGAAAATTGGATGATAAGGTAGTAAAATGTATTTTTGTTGGGTACAGTTCTGAAAGTAAAGGCTATCGTCTGTATCATCCACATACTAAATGCATTCTGGTTAGCCGTGATGTTGTCTTTGTGGAAGATGCTATTCAACCATTACTTTCATGTACTAAGGAGACATCTGTTAGCTCCAAAGACATGTATGATACTTTGATGCCTCTTTTTACAGGTGGACAGGCTAGCGCTGGTCCTAATGAGGCAACTTCTCAGCCTTTGCAGGTTTCATATGATGATGCAGATCATTCCATTTCTAATGCAGATTTACATGATGCACTTGTTGATGAGAGAGCTGATATTGAACAGGCAAAAACTATGCCAAAATGGCTGGTGCAGACTTTGCGTGACAGCAAATTAGATGCACCTTTGTCATATCGTACTCGTTCAGGCTCTCATAGTACCTCCTTTGCATCAGATTGCTATGCTATGACTGCATCTAGTCTCTGTGATGAGAATGAGCCTGTTTCTTTTGATGAAGCACAAAATTCAGAAAATTGGATGGCTGCTATGCAATCTGAATATGATGCTATAATGAAGAATGGTACATGGTCTTTATGTGACTTGCCTCCTGGCAAGAAGGCCATTGGCACTAAGTGGGTATACAAGCTGAAGCGTAAACCTGATGGTACAGTTGACAGGTATAAGGCTAGGCTTGTTGCAAAGGGTTATGCACAGGAAAGAGGCATTGATTTTGATGAGACCTTTGCACCTACATGCCGTATGACTACTGTTCGGAGCATTTGTGCACTTGCAGCCCATCATGGTTGGAATGTACATCAGTTGGACATTAAAACACCATTTCTGAATGGTGACTTGCATGAAGAAGTGTATGTTTTTCAGCCCCGTGGCTTTGTGCAGAAAGGGCATGAAAATCAGGTGTGCAGGTTAAAGAAGGCGTTATATGGTTTAAAGCAAGCACCACGTGCTTGGTATGAGAAAATACATGCCTATCTGATTGCACATGGTTTTGAGAACAGTACAACTGAAAGCACCTTATATGTTAAGCATGCTAATGATGTGCTTTTGATCATTGTTGTCTATGTAGACGACATGCTGCTCACTGGTCCTCTTGAGAAGCATATTGCTGATTTCAAGGCTGATTTGCATGCCTCATTTGAGATGTCTGATTTGGGGCATTTGCATCACTATTTGGGCATTCAGTTTATGCAAGTTGATGGTGGAATGGCTTTGTGTCAAACGAAATATATTGACACATTATTGCAGCGTTTTGGCCTTGAAGACTGTAAGCCTATTGCCACTCCTATGGAGACAGGTTTACGATTGAGTCTTCATGATGCTGGAGATGCATTTGATGCTGTTCTCTATCAGCAGGCTGTTGGATGCTTGATTTACTTATGCATTACTCGGCCAGATATTCAGTTTGCTGTCTCACAGATGAGCAGGTTTATGCATTGCCCAGGAGTCACGCATTGGAAAGAGGTTAAGCGCATCTTTCGCTACTTGAGTGGTACTCGGCTACTTGGGTTGTTTTATCCCAAGGGGGGATCACTACCGCCAGATTTGCATGCTTTTTCTGACTCAGATTGGGTTAGTTGCTATGACACTCGTGTGTCCACCAGTGGTTTTTGCTTCATGCTTGGTAGCTCATGTATATCTTGGTTGAGCAAGAAGCAGCCTACTGTGGCCACTTCCAGTTGTGAGGCTGAGTATAGGGTAGCTTTCACAGCGACTGTTGAGTGTGTGTGGCTCAGACGCCTTATGGCTGATTTGGGTGTTGGCCAGTCTTCTGCCACCACCATCTTCACTGACAGTCAGAGCGCATTGGCAGTTGCGAGGAACCCTGTGTTCCATGCTCGCACTAAGCACATTGAGGTGCATTATCACTATGTCAGGGAGAGGTTCTCTGCTGGGGAGATCAGCTTGGCATATGTGCCCATGCAGGAGAACATTGCAGACCTTTTCACTAAGGCTCTGCCTAGGGAGAAGTTTGAAGCTTTCCGCAAAGCTTTGGGCTTACTTCCTTTTGCGGAGTGATTTCCACATAGCTCGGAACTTCCTTATACATGAGTGCCAGCTCCTTGTTCACCGCATCACTCCCAGGGGGGATTTGTTGATATATTTACGTAGTGATGTGTGTGAACACTCTAGGACCGCCGGGGCACTTTTTTCCCTCTTTAGGAGGTTTTTTTCCCCCGGCTTGTATATACGCCTATTGCCCTAATGGGCTACTTATCTTTGTACATTCTCTAGTAATACATTTAGTCTTGTGTGTTGTGCTCCAAGCTTCTTCTTCTTCCTTGTGCTGTTCGCGTGCTTCCGCAGATGTCTAACTCCAACAGAAGAAACCTTCCATGATACAGCAACTTCAATGCACAATAAATCATCGGCAGAACAACAAGAACAACAAGATCAAGCAGAGATGGAAATAATTTTGACCGAAAAAGAATCAGAGCAACAGGAAAATGAGCAGCAATCTAATCAAGATGCACTAAACAAGCTACTGAAGGCAATGGAATCCACAGAAGCACACAATGCAGAAACGGAACAAATAAACAAGGTAACAACTACTGACTCTGCCCTCCCCAAAACCCCGCCTGATAACCCCATCTCCCAACCGGAACCACACCGCAGCCCCATCAAGCCCAATCACCACACCGGAACTTCTGAAGCCTCTACATCCTCCCTTAACTATTCACCTCCAAACTCACAACAACTCCTTGCCGGAACCTCGTCACAACCTCGTCCTCCCCTGCCATCCTACCCCATTCCAATTTTTTTGGAACTAGAAAATATGGGTCACCTTTTAATTAATCTATCCCAACAACTGCCGCAACACCTGAAGCAAGCCACAGACAGTGCACGAGAGGAATTCCAAAGGAAATTGGAAATAATGGAGGCGGATATCACCCCTCTTCAGGAAGAATTACAAGCAGCAAGAGCAGAAAATCATGCATTACAAGAGCAGATTAAGCAGCTACAGGCTACACTCCAAGTACAAGAAGAGAGCTCAAGCCAGAAAGATAAGGCAATGGCTGCAAAAGAAGAAATGCTGATAGCTGACGACGCGGAAATAATACAGTTAAAACAAACACTCAAAGATACAGAAGATACAAGAATAGCACTAGGAAACCTACTAGAAGAAACAAGAGTCCAGTTGCAGGACACAATACAGAAATATCAAGAGCAGCAGAGAGAAGCAAAGCAGGCAGTAGAAGAGTTACAAAGAACAAAAGAATCCTTAGACGATGTCAACAACATGCTAAAACACCAACTAAACAGAGAATCTAAATATCAGAAGGATTTAGCAAATGCCCGCAGAGAACGGGATGCTTACTACCAAACCATAGAGTTCCAGAACCAACAGTTCGGAAGATTAGATAATCAGGTACGCAACCAGAAAGACAGAATCAACGAGATGCAGAAACAAGTAACAGACATGAAGACAGCAAGAGATGCGGCATTATCAAACGAATTTTATTTACAGGAGGCCTTTTTGCAAACACAGGCCAAAATTTTGCTTACTGAAGCCATCGCACTTAGTTCCGTTAGAGTAGATGCGCAAATTTTAGAACCCGATACCCTTAAACAATTATTAGAAACACTTAAGAAAAAAATAGCCCACACATTTAGATTAGCAAGAAATATGTATCTAGAAGGGATCGTAGAGGAGCAATGAGTTTTGTAATAAAAATCACTTGCGGGTTCGAGTCCACCGTGCGTGCCAGTGTTAGATGGCTGCCGGAGTAGGACAAATGTATGCCGGATGTAACGGAATTTTTGAAATTTGCACGAAAAGTTGGTACGCGCATTCTGTAAACATCTTTTTTAAAGCAATGGAAAAAGAGTGATCGAGACCCCATTTTTCTCAGAAGTTGTTTGAGTGCTGTCTGAGTTTGTGTGGTGTCATTGGGAGATGGAGTCATATTTCTATATTATTCTGTTCAGTCTGTTCGTCTATTCCTACTGTAGTGCAGAGTAATGAATTTGTAGTATCGAGTGTGAATCTGTTTGTTAACAGTTGTGTTCTGTATTCACTATTGATTCCGATCCTAGGGAAGGACTAACATCGATAATAGTATGAACTGCGAGTTGGAACACTGATAAGATTGGTGATGAATTAAACTGTGATTAGTATGCCTGTTGATTGAGTTCTGCATACGGTAAGCCTGTACACCCTCTAGTATGGCCGTCTATCTGACTACTGTCCGGTATACCTGTCTGTCCTGAAGAAGTGTGTATTGAGTTGCATAAGTTTAGTAAAGTTGAGTGGCTCTATTAGTTTGCGAGTCAGAACCAGACTACTGTTCCGTTACCATAGCAGATTAGTCTGTAAGTTCAGCGTCCTAGTACGCAGAAACAGTTACTAGTCAGTTAAAGCTAAGTACTGAGCTAAGACGCGATAGAGTATTTACGGTTATGTAAGGAATTGGGAAAATAGTACAGGGCCTCTGTCTAACAGACCCCTACCACTCCCAAGAACCCACTTGATCGCCTTTCGGTAATAGAAAGTTTAATACAGTTTACGGTGAATCACTATTTTACGTTTAATATTTGTTCGGCAACGATTTCGGCTAGTTATTAACACAGCGTAACTCTGTAACATTTAACAAGATCAAATCGTGATTTCATCACCACATAGCAAAGCTATTTGGATCTTTGAAACACCTTGAGTATACGTACCAAAGTTCATGTGATTCTAAGACTGCAATCAGAGAGGTGTAGATGACACCCTAGATGAAGCGGTGACCTGCTCTAATACCAATTGTTGGAGTTCGATGTCTACGAAAGCACACAAAAAGCACAAGAAAGAAGAGGAAGCTTAGAGCACAACACACAAGAGTGAATTTATTACCACAATAATGTACAAAGATAAGTAGCCCGTTAGGGCAAGAGACATATATACAAGCCAGAGGAAGAAAACCTCCTAAAGAGGGAAAAAAGTGCCCTAGTGGTCCTAGAGTGTTCACACACATCACTACCAAAATATATAAACACTCGTGACCATTTGCACTAGGGCAGTGGAAGTCACACTTCCAATAGAATCTACAACTAGTCCAATCACATTGATAACAGTGTTTTTTGACCCATTGTTTGGGTTCTTAGGACAATCTTGTAACAAGTGCTCCTTCCCATAATCTTGATACAAACCTTGAATTGTCAATGATTGGTGCTGCATTGGTGCAGGTATAGGACAATCACGAATGAAGTGATCCCCTTAGCAATTTTTGCATGGCCCTCTAGGTGCTTGGGGTCTCATCTATCTAGGTTGGGGCCTCAAATTAGGAGTTGTGTACATGACATTGGCACATTCAGGCTCCCCACTAGATTCACTAAGATCTTCGTAATAGTATGTTTCAATATGCTCGAGTGACTGAATATAGTAAGCCTATGTGCTATCAACATGAGTCGAGTCAAAACTATGATAATTTGGGTCACTTTCTAAAAGCAATGATGAGATTGACACTAAGGCTTGTTGGGAAAGATGGATGGACACTCCAAGTGATGAGTAGGTACTGCCAAATCCTACTTTGTACCAGCCCCTTGTAGCTTCAGAGTTGATATGTGGACCCTCTTAGCTTTCCAATGACACCATAAAAGTGCCTATGTACTTTGGAAATGGTGTATGTAAAGATTGAAACAAAATAGACTACTTCTAAGTAGAAGAATCCAAGAAAACCTTCTATTTTGGATCGTACACCTACTGCTAGTAATGCTCAGTGCAACCAGTATAGTAGGAATTGGAAAACTTCCTTTTAGGAGTATCTAATTAGCTTAGTAAGCTAATGATTCCAAGTGGAATCACTTGAAATAATCAACTATGCACACAAAAAGGAATTTAGCAAATTAATCATTACCCCCGATTGTTTAGGACCTCTGTAGAGTTTGACCAGTGAGTGTATTGATGTAGATTTCTCCCAATTTTCTGAATGGATTTGCTCCCAACTTTGTCAACATGTAGATAACTTGGGGCTGATTCCAACAAGCTATCGATCATTAAATTTGGTGAAGAAATGAGTGAGATATGAACACACAAGTTGACAATAGGAAGTGACTATAACAGAGATGTCATAGATGAACAATGTAAATATAATGTATTAATGAACAATGTTGTACAAGATCATAGGCTTGGTAATCATAGCCTTATGATGAGAATGATGTAGGCTACAATGTAGGCCTTACACACATACAAAATGCCAATGGAGAGCTTGGGAAGTGATCACTCTAACCGTGACTTTTTCATGAGAGTTTATATAAGTGTTCCATTCAAATTTGAATTTGAATTCAAATTTTTGCTCTCTCTAAAAGTAAACCTTCATTCTACGAGATATTCTCTCAATGTAGTTGTTACTTTTCAACTAATCAAGTCCACGACTTTTTGGTATGTGATTACAAATATTCTCAAGTCAAAAGAAATGACTTTTACAAAGATAAAGTGGTAAATCTCCACTAGCAATAGTTTCCTTGGAACTTCATGTGTGTATGAGCTACAAGCCAAATGTGTAGGCTTGTGATTTGCACCAACACCTTCCCCTCAAGCCAAAAATTTTGGCTTGGTCTTCATCTTTAATCTTCATGAATATCCTGCAATCGAATCATTGATTTGAACCTACAAAGTTTTGTACCATCTAATGCTTTAGTCAACAAATCTGCACATTGAATGTTAGTTGATACATATGCCAACTGAATATCCTTGCTTAATAGATTCTCTCTCACATAATGATAGTGGACCTCTATATGCTTGGTACTAGAATGATAAATAGGATTAGCTGCAAGGTGTAATGAACTTGTATTATCTCCAAAGATCATTGGAGATGTAGTATGTAAACCCAATTCTGTATACAACAATCTGATCCATATGGCCTCTTGAGTAGCATTGACCAATCCTCTATACTCTGCCTCTATAGAAGATAAAGCAACAGTAGGTTGCTTCTTTGAAGACCATGATATTGGCTTATCACTTGCAAATGAAAGGTATCCTGAGGTACTCCTCCTATCATCTTTGCAACCTACCCAATCTGCATTTGAATAAATTTTAATGTCCAAATCTAATGTATAAGGGAAATACAAACCATGATGTTGAGTACCCTTAAGGTACTTCAAGATCCTTTTGGCAGCCTCCAAGTGAGGTGCCCTAGGCTTGTGCATAAACTGACTTAGGACACTTACTCCATAAGCAATGTCTATCCTTGTCAAGGTAGCATAATTCAAGCTTCCCGCTATGCTTTGATAACCTGCAATGTCTGTTGAGATATCAAGCTCCACATGTGATGATCCAGGATGACACGTACCAGTTTTTCGTTTCTCTGACATGTATAGTGGTCACGCCGGTATATGTCAGGGATACTTCATTGAGCTTATCGAATGTGCATTGGTTATAGATACCTTAACAAGACCACAATAAAGAATAGATACCCCATTCCTCGAATAGATGATCTTTTAGATAAATTACGAGGAGCTCGTGTCTTTAGTAAAATTGATCTAAAATCAAGATACCATCAAATTCGTATGACGCAAAGTGATATTTTTAAGACTGCATTTAGAACTCAAACAGGCCATTATGAATTTATGGTAAGGCCCTTTGGACTTACTAATGCCCTTGTTACATTTGCACGAATGATGAATAATATTTTTCTTGATTTCCAAGCTTTTGTTCTTGCATTTTTTGACGATATACTTGTTTACAGTAGGAATGATACTGAGCATGAGAAGCATCTTAAAAAAGTTTTTCATTTACTACGAGAGAACACACTCTATGCTAATCCTGAAATGACTTACTTCTTTCAACGTAAGCTAGAATATCTAGGACATATTATTTCAAGTGAAGGTGTGCATGTGGATCCAAAAAAGATTAAAGTTATAGTAGAATGGCCTACACCACAATCACTCAATGATGTTCGTTCTTTTCTTGGGTTGGCCAGTTTCTATAGGAAGCTTGTTTGAAATTTTTCTTATTTAGCATTGCCCCTTACCTTGTTATTGAAAAAGAAAATAAAATTTGCATTGGGACTTACCCAACAACAATCCTTTGAAAAACTCAAACATGCACTTTCACATGCACCTGTTTTACAATTACCTGATTTTTCACAACCCTTTCATGTTGTTAGTGATGCTAGTGGCTCAGGGACAGGGGCAGTTTTAATGCAAAATGATCATCCCATTGCATTTGAGAGTAGGAAGCTTAAGCCCTCATAAAAGAATTATAGTACATATGATAAAGAATTGTTAGCAGTTGTGCATGCTTTGCGAATTTGGAAACACTATCTTATGGGCTTTGAGGTCTTAATCAAAACTAATCAACAGGCTCTTAAGCATTTATTAAATCAGCCCTTAATCTCTGTTTGCCATCTTAAATGGGCATCATTCATTCAAAATTTCCAACCCATGATCCAAAATTAGCCTGGTAAAGCTAATGTTGTAGCTGATGCTCTTAGTTGATTTCGTTCACATTCTGTTGTTTTGCATAATATTTCTACCATCCAAATACATTCTTTTCAAGAAATGGTTTCCACTTATGCATCTGATTTGTATTTTTCACGTGCATGGCATGTCTTCAACAATGGTGCATCTTTATCTGATGAACACTATACATTTCATAATGGTTTTCTTTATATTTAACATAGATTATGCATAACTCAAGCTTTTAAAGATTTTGTCATCAAAGAAATGCATGAACCATCTTACATGGGACATAGAGGCATAAAAAGCACCATTTCTGTCTCCAAAGATTTCTTCTTTTGGCCACAAATGGTAAAAGATATTGCACATTATGTTTCTCAATGCATTGTATGTCAGCATGTAAAACGTCATCATGGTAAAGCATTTGGATTATTAATGCCACTTCCCATTCCAAATGAACCATGGGAACAAATTTCTATGGATTTTATCACAAGTCTTCCTATCACTTCATCACATAATGATATGATTTGGACAATAGTTGATAGGTTTAGTAAACATGCATATTTCATCCCATGTAGAAAAACTTTGTCTACACCTCACGCTACAAAATATTCATTAGATGCATTTTCACACATCATGGATTTCCTAAAGTAATGTTACCTCATCGTGATGTTAGATTTTGTAATCATTTTTGGGTTGCCTTATTTCAACATTTTGGTTCTAAAATAGATTTTAGCTCTGCATTTCATCCCGAAAGTAATGGACAAAGTGAAGCTACAAATAGTACTATTCTTGATTTATTGTGATGTTATTCATTAGATAGTCCCACTAACTGGGATGAAAAGTTGCCATTGCTTCAATTTGCTTACAATAACACCACACACACCACTACTGGTCGTGCATCTTTTGAAATTGTTTATGGTAAAAAGCTTCTCACTCCCATGTCATTCACCCAAACCGACATTTTGATGGCTGATTCTATTGCTCAAGATCATATTTCTATACTTCACAATGTTCACGAGCACATTAGGAAAAGCCAAGAGTGCTACAACGTAATATCAATACAAAACGATTAGCTAAGGAATTCAAGGAAAATGATCTTGTGTGGTTGTGTATCATTAAAAGACATCTCAAAAATATTTTGCAACATCCTAAAATAAAACGTGCACTACGCTATTATGGACCATTTCACATTATAGAAAAAATTAATGATAATTCATTTAGATTAGATATACCATCTCATTGGAATATACATAACTCTTTTCATATTAGTTTACATAAACCATTTAAAGGAACTTTACCACTCACTCCACTTCTTGATGACCCTCCGTTGATTGAAGAACAATTAGAAATCTTAGTTCCTGAGAAAATAATTGATCATGATGTCACTACTACTTGTAGAGGTACTCAATACCATCGATATTTGGTTAAGTACAAAAACCACTGTATTGAAGAATATCAATGGAGACATAAAACACAATTAACACCTCATTATGACCACTTAATTTCTGCATATCATACACAAACACATTAATGTAATTCCTCCATGAACATTTCCATGCATGTTTTCTTTTAACATGGACCATGCTTATTTTCATTCAGTGATGGAACATGTAATTGGCCATCCATGTTTATTTTACTTTATCAACTGAGGTCAGTTGCTTTTTCAACTGAGGGGCATGTTATAATTTATGGAATATGTCGAATAATGCATTGTTGGATTGTTAATTTCTTAATGTATTAATGTGTTTTTAGTGTTTTTGATATAGCAGCTGAAGGTTCATGAGGGCGTGAAAGCGTGAAAATGTTATAACTTATGCAATATGTTGAATAATGCATTTGGAGTGTTAATTTATTAATGTATTAATGTGTTTTTGGTGTTTTTGGTGTTTTTTGGTGTTTCATGCATGCTTTTTGAAGCTGCTCTCATGTAACCACTCTTTTCAATGTAATAAAAAATTCCTATAAATACATGCACTCTGTGGACTGTCGAAACAGAGTGCATGAGGGGAGATTGCACCAAATACTACGTTCGGTCTCGTCTCTTGGCATCTCTATTTTGCTATGTGTTTTTTGCATTTGCAACCTCTGTGTGCATGTGAGCAAGATCCTGATAACAGTGGTATCAGAGCCTTGCATGCATCACTATGGAGGGATCTGTTTCTCTTCATTTTGGCGAAGTGATCCCTATTTTGTTGTTCTCTATTACTGATCCGATTCCGGCTCCGTTTTTTATTCTGTTTCCGTTTCTTTCCAATTTTAGTTTCAATTCCAGTTTCGGTTTTTGTTTCTGTCTCAATTCCAGAACTAGAACCTACATTTACACCTACATTTACTCCTTCCTACGTTTACTCCTTCGGCTTACTCCTTCCTATGTACACTCCTTCGGTTTACTCCAAGGCATCGACTAAGGCATAGAACTTAGGCATAACTAAGGCACTACATTGGCATCTTTGGCACCCAAGGCTCCGTTGGTGACCGTTGGCAGCTGTTGGCTACGTAGGAGCCAATTTCAATTTATGAGTGGCAATAAGGAGTTTTATATTCACCAAGGTGGGAGGATTTGAACCCACAACCTCATCCACACAAGGGAAGTGTTTTACCACTACACTATCTCTTTGTGTTGTCACTCTACTTCTCTTTTCTTATATTTAACACAACTTTCATCTCTTTCTTACTTCTTTAATTCCCAAGATCAACCATTCCTTTTACATTTTAACTCAAACAAACTCAAAAATTGTTTCTACATATCTAGCAAGAGGGTTTTGTCTCTACATCCACACGGACCCTATGAACAACATGGAGGATTTTGGCGAATCACCTCTACCCGAGGTAACACTCAAGCAACAACTAGAGCTCTTGTGGCACGAATTACGAGGCGCTCAGAACGAGATCTGACAACCTGATGAGATACTCAAAAAGATGCAAACTGATGAAGAAAACCTTATGAGGATGATCAAAGCTATTGTCTCTGCCCAGTCAGATGGCGCACATTCCAAGATTACTATTAAGAATTACCAATTTTTACGGTTTGATGGCCGGAAGGATGGCCCTTTAATCCTTTCATGGCTTTCACAGTTTGATGATTTTTATACTGATGAAACATATGCTGAAAGTGAAAAAGTCAAATTTTCCACTAACTATTTAGTAGGAAAAGCTCAACTCTGGTGGAATGTCCTATAGTAGAGTACAAAGCGTCCAAGAACATGGAAGGCTTTCCAAGATAAAGTGAAGGATTCTTTTCTTCCTCCTCAATACCATTTACATGTTCAATCTACATGGACGACGCTTACATGGAAGGAGGGAGATACGGTTACTACCTACACGGAGCGGTTCTGGCAAAATTTACTATTGGTTCGAATGCTTGAAGATGTACCGGAGGATAGCTTGCAACGAAAATACGAAGATGGTTTGGAGGTGGGAATCCAAGTTAAGCTTCACACCTTATGACCTACAACCCTCAACGAGGCTATATCTTTTGCCTATGATGCAAAGAAAGAATTTTTGTCCATAACCAAGTCACTTCGTCTACAACAACCACGTCTACGACCACTTTTTGTTAAACCAAATCTTTCCATGAAACATAATTTTAATGCCCCATCTTACCCTAGTTTTCCTCGTCCACTGCAATCCAATTACTCAACTGCACGTGTTGCTTCATCTCTCCAACCTAGCAAACCACCTACCCTACAAACCTCAGTGATGGATGCCCACTGAACAGCCTATGGCTTGTATTTGGCATGGCCGTTTGGGCCATATATCTCATAGTGGAATGGAAAATCTTTCTCGTTCTGGCTACTTACCTGTGTCATCTTTCTCTGATTTTTCATTTTGTGAGCATTCTCAATATGGAAAGCAAACCAGAAATGTGCATAGAATGCACATTGACTCTTCAATTCAACCTTTAGATCTCGTCCATACAGATGTGTGTGGTCCTATGCCCACTAGGTCCTTAGGTGGTTCTCTTTACTTTGTCACTTTCATAGATGATGCTACTAGAAAAGTCTGGGTATATCCTATCAAATCCAAGGATGAGGTATTCCCTACTTTCAAAAAATGACTTGCTTCAGTTAAGATTGAATTAGGAACTAAACTTAAGGCTTTACGTTCAGATAATGGGGGTGAGTATACCTCACATGAATTCAGCCTTTTTTGTCAGTCTAGAGGGATTCGTAGAGAGTTTACAACCCCTTATACCCCATTACAGAATGACATAGTTGAGAGGATGAATATAACTATTCAAGATAGAGTAGTCTCTATGTTGCATCATGCAAACCTCTCACAAGGCTTTTGGGCAGAAGCAGTATTGATTGCAGTTCATGTGATTAACCTTTCACCTAGTACTACCAAAGGTCTGAAAGTGGCACAAGAGTTGTGGACAGGGAAGCCACCATATTATGATCATCTTCGAGTTTTTGGGTGTGAATCATATATTCATATACCCAAGAATCTTAGACAAAAGTTGGACCATAAGTCAAAGAAATGCATTTTTCTTGGATATGGATGAGAAGGAAAATTTGGATATCGCTTATGGGATCCTGAAACACAGACAGTGATCAGAGGTAATGATGTCATTTTCAATGAGTCTAAGATGCATAAACAACCCATTAAGGAGGTTGAAGTGAGAAGAGTGGTGTTTGAGGATACTAGTCCTCTGGTTAGCATGCATAAAAATGCTGCACATAGGGATGTTCAAGAGAATGTCCATTCTGATCAGTCTACACATGTTCCTGTTCAGCAACCATTGAGACGTTCTACACGTGTCTCACATCCACCTAATAGATATGTTCTAGGTTTAGATTTTGTTATGCTAATAGATGCCGGTGAGCCTTCTTGCTATAAAGAGGCTATGCAGACAGAGGATCATGTCAAGTGGGAGCATGCCATGAAGAGTGAGGTGGATTCTATTCACAAGAATGGTACTTGGGATTTAGTACCTTTGCCAAATGGCAAGAAAGATTTACCATGTAAATGGGTATATAAGCTGAAATTCACATCAGATAGTGCTTCTCCAAAGTATAAAGCACGACTTGTTGCAAAGGGTTTTAAGCAACAACATGGTGTTGATTTCGAGGAAATCTTCTCTCTAGTGGTCAAGATGACTACCCTGTGCATGTTGCTTGGATTGGTTGCAATGGAGGACTTAGAGTTAGTCCAAATGGATGTGAAAACTGCTTTCTTTCATGGAGATCTTACAGATGAGATCTATTTGGAACAATCAGAGGGTTATGTAGTTCCCGGCAAGGAAAGTCTAGTTTGTAAGCTCAAAAAGAGCTTCTATGGACTTAAACAGACCCCTAGACAATGGTACCAAAATTTTGATGCTTTTATGAAGTCTCAAGGCTATTCTCGAAGCAATGAGGATCATTGTCTCTACACAAAGAGATGCTCAGATGGTAGCTTGATATGTTTGATACTTTATGTCGATGATATGTTGATTGCTGGGAAGTCCTCTTATGACTTGTCAATTCTCAAAAAGAAGTTGAGTCAGACATTTGATATGAAGGATTTGGGGATGCCAAACATATTCTTGGTATGCGCATTACTCGTGATAGGAGTAAAAGATGCATATAGTTGTCTCAAAGTGAGTATATATCCAAAGTACTTCACAGATTCAATATGGAGGGTGGAAAGGCATTGAGTACACCTTTACCCACATATGTGAAATTGATCAAAGATGATTGCCCCAAATCAGATGAGGAAAAGGAATTCATGACCAAAATTCCCTATCAATCTGTTGTTGGTAGTCTCATGTACGCTATGGTAGCTATGAGACCAAACATTGCATTTGCAGTTGGAGTTGTGAGTAGATATATGTCTAATCCTAGCAAGAAACATTGGGAAGCATTCGAGATGATTTTGAGATATCTGAGTGGCACTAAGGACAAGTTTCTATGCTTAGGTAGAGAGAAAGCATCCATTATTGGTTACACAGATTCTGACTATGCTGGTTGTGTAGACAATCGTAAGTCTACATTAGGGTACATTTTTCATTTTGCTGGAGGTGCTATGTCTTGGAGATCTCGCCTTCAAGAATCTACAGCTGTTTCCACCACAGAAGTAGAGTATGTTGCAGCAAGTGAGGCATGTAAGGAAGCATTGTGGCTTTCTCGTCTTGCTTGTGATATGGGTTTACCTCAGCGTGTACCTCACTTTCTCAATGATAGTTAGAGTGCCATTACTTTGGCTAAGAATCCGGTCTATCATGAAAAAACCAAGCACATTGAGGTGAGGTATCACTTCATTAGAGATTGATTAGCCACTGAGCGCATTATTCTTGAGAAGGTTCACACTCGAGATAATGTTGCAGATGCTTTGACTAAAGCTCTACCATAGGATAGCTTTCGACACTATTGTCACTTGATGGGGGTTACTTGATTCTTGATCTTACACAGTCACTTGTATACTGTGTAACATGCCCATCAGGTGGGAGGTATAGTTTGTATACTTACACTCAGGTATTCTTTATCATTCTTTATTTTTCTCCCATAGTTACTTTGGCCATGTTGGCCTTTAGTGGGAAATAGTTACCGTTAGTGTCCATGTGAAAGGCCAAATGGCCACTAGACACTTTGCAAGAGAACAAGGATTACGACCACCACATACTAGAGAGATGACTCTCCTCCCAACCAAATGCCTCTATATATAGCTCTCTCCAGGGGACTGCCTTCTTGGGCAGGTGGATACTAATCATCCAAGTGTCAGCCATGTAACTACATGTGCGCCAAGTGTCCAGTGGATGCTTCTAGAAGGTTCTAGAGCTCTTTGGGCAAAATACTCTTCCCATGTACCTCATGGGGATTGAACCCAAGACCTCGTCCTTCACATCCTTGAGACTTAACCACTAAGCTAAGTGGATCACTTGTTCACAAGAGCACAAGACCTCCTAGTAAGTCTAAAACTCGAGATCTTTGGTCATACACACGGATGACCAAACGGTGTCCGATTTCAGATCTGTCTGAACCGGCCAGACCCTTGGATCATAGACTTACTTTATTACATTCTTCCCCCCTTGGAAAAGATTTTCTTCCTCGAAAATAGAGCTATATACATACTGTAGGCAACCCCCGAGCCTCATGTTCTAAAACTGGAAGAACATGGTCATGTTCTAAAACTGGAAGAACATGTCTCATCTCTGTGGTGGCATCCTTGCCCAAATGATTCAAAACACTATCTGGTTTTGTACTTTGATGAACGGGACAAAGTACAAACTAGTGAAGAATAATGAGGGTGGATCTAATGACATCCCTGGCTAATTCACAGTTTCTGGATGTGCGATCTAGGCACAAACATGTGAACTAGGTGGATTCAAATTACTAGTCCATTTCTAGGCATAACTGGTGCAAGGGCTTAGTAATGAAGGTGGGATTCTTATCCCTCGCAAGACTTTGAGAATTCTTGATTCACTTGAATTTGTTTTGGAGAACTTGAAGTTTGGTTGTCCCATATATCTAACTTTAGATGTCTATTCAATGGTTTACTTTTATCTAACAGTTACTTGATTTTTTCACCCAACTAGAGGACTACTTTGTCCCAATGAGTTTGAAAAAATCCCATGTAAACTGTAGGAGAAAGTTTACCATTTCGGTGGAATCAACCATACTAACTTCACCAATTCAAATTCAAAATGAAAATTGTCCAACTTAGGACACTTTTCTCAAAGACTTTTAACTGAAAGTTCTTGGGAATTGTCAATCTAATGAGCAATTCCTAACTTCTTTATTCTAGAGTATACTGGACTCTAGGAAATTATTTATGCTATAACTTGAAGCAAAATCAAATGAATAAGTCTACTTAGACTTATCATCTTTTGAAGATTGAAAAGGTTCTTGTACATAACATCTATCTAGGATGTTCAAGTTAGTTATCTAATTCTAACCGGCTATCCCTGGTCTTTTGCAAAAAGGAATCAGATACCATATCTGAGTCAATTCCAAAAGATTTGGAAAGCGGAAAGAGATAACTAAGACTTTGTACAACCAATTCAAACTTTGCATATACATAAACTTGCTATGAGTCAAAGTCTAGTTGACTCAGGACTTTAACTTCTCAATGATCTATTTCAATAAGATATTGAAGCATTGACTTTATCTTTAAGAGAAATAAGCTAGCTTCTCAAAAAGATTCAAAGCAAATAAAAAACATCATCCAACCACAATATACTAGTGTGGTAACCAACATCAGTGTGTCGTCCCACTGAGGTTACGCTGATGAGTTTTGTATTCAAATAATGCTTCACTTGAGACTAAGTTCAGGTCACATTCAATCTTTTTGACTCCGTGAATGCAATTCTTGTGCATTTCTTTGAGTCTAAAAGAGTGAATTTTATCAAGTTACACTAGGAACTTGATGCTTGACTTAGTCAATTAAATCTTTAATTGAAAAGATCAACTCAAAATCAAAGTCCAACTTCTTTCAGAAATTTATCAAATATTTCTGATCAATAACACTTAAACTTGAAGTGTTCTATGAAGATCTTGGAAGTTACTTACTTCATATCTTCAGTTTCCTTAATCTTGAAGTTACCTTGAAGTATCGTAAGATACTACTTTCATCCTTTACGAATTAAACTTTTCCTTGAAGTCTTAATTCTCTTGAGGATGAAACCTAACTTCAAAATCCAAACTAGGACTAAAAGATAATCATCATCCCACGGTCCGATGTCCCATTCCATCTTTCCTACATCAATCTGAGTATAAAATCTGGTGTCCCATACCACCCTATTTTATATTCACATTAATGTGTGGGTGATTCTTATCCTAAAGTCTAAACATCTCTTGATAGAGTACCTTATTTCTTCAATTCTTTTACAAGAATTGGAAGTTTCAGGCATTACCTCTAACTAGATTTTCCTAGGTTTTGATTCCTTCGCATGATCACCTCAGAATCATGTGCTTTGCCTTGGAAACTTGAAAACCTCTTGACAGAATATCAATTCTTCTTTACTGGGGTTTTCAAATGAAAACCAATCAGAATTCCAAGTTCTTGAATTTCTCAAATTCAAGTTCAATTGGTTATTCTTGACCAATTTTGTAGCAACAAGAGTTTATGACTTCTTGTCTTTAGATTCCTTTCTATACTGGTGCTTTTAGGTACCTATCCCGGCCGGGACCTTTTACAGGAATCTCTCTACTGCCTTAGTCTAAGCATCCGCTCATGCTTTCTGGATTTGTACCAAAATCCCTTTAAGGATAGGCAAACACTTATGTTTTACCTTCCACAGACTTAAGTACCGTCTTCACGGTTGCAGACTACATACTTGGAATTACTTCACTCTGTTCAGACTTGGAACAACTTACTTTTTTTCACAGTTTTCCATCGAATAAATGGAACTTGAGTGAATAATTCCCAAAAGGAATTTTATTGCCAATACTTGGGCAATCTACAAAGTAGTTCTAATCGCACATTACTTGGACAATCATGGCCAAGATTGATCAAGTCTGGTTGATCTTGCGATAAAAATAAAGACTTAGTCTTTATCTTTAAGATCTCTTTAACTATCTTTAAGCTTCTTTGCTTACCTGCAGGATTTTAGAGATCTTTCCCTTTACACAAGTCCAAGCATACACTTATGCCTCTCAGATTCCAAAGCTAAGAATCTTTGATATACCTTTAGGTTATATCACTTATTTGGACTTAAATACCAAAACTGGTGGTTAGGGATTTACTGGGAACTACTTACTATATAACTTTTCTTGAAAGATGCTAGTCTCACGTCTGGGGAGATTTTTCTTTCAAGAACTTTTTTATTCCTATCAAGTAATACTAGGCTATAATTTGAAGCAAATGATTCATCTTGGAATTTTTTTGCTTTCCAGTCTAATGATTCATCTTGGAATCGTTTGTAAAAAGAACATTTGAAAGAACTTCTTTCAAATAATATCCAAAAAATTTACTGATTCAATTGTATTCATTTCCTGTGTATCAAACTAGAGACAAAATATCACATTTTGGATATGGTTTCCCATGCCACTATGAAAGTTTAAGTTGAACTTTCATTTATGTGATATCGACTTCTATTCTTGAGTTTGATACAAAACTCATTATTATTGGTCAATCTTCAGATGTTACTAGAGTCCTTTAAACATATTTCACCAATCAAAATTATGTTTAAAGTCCAAGCATCTATTGATGATTGATCCAATAGTAATGTTACTGTGAACACAACTTTGAACTTTATAACTTGTTTAGGAGAAGTTCATGGATTCAAGATCCATTTCTTGGAACTTTCTACTCCTAAATAAAAAGTTCACACTTGCTTCAAGTCTTTAGGAACTTATATTATTTCTTAAAGACTGCTTAGCTAGTTGCATCATTTACCAGAGATGCAACTATAGAACCTAACATCCTTTTATTGATATCAAGGATCAATTGATGTTGAGGTTTAACCTTTGATTTCCATCACCCCTTAGGATGAAATCAAATGAAAATTTATAAAAGATTGGTACCTTTATATCTTGGCAAAACATTTATATCCTAAAGAGGTTTTGCCTGCATCATTCCTTGGACCTATCATATAATATGAATTTATGTGTATTTTTGGGAAGAGTTAATGAATCATTTAAGATCCTCTACTTGGAACATCTTCCTTCCCAAAACTAAATTCATCTTGAACATAGTAGGAGAATGATCTCACATGAAATAGAAGGCTTGACTATTTCATATCTCTATTTCAAAAAGTCACTTACCGAGGTTTCATCATGAGATATAAATCTTGAAACCACAAGAAACTTCTTTAAAACTTTCGAAATCTTCTAAATAGAAGAGTGCTCATGGAACTTTGGAAATATAGTTGATGCTCTCATCCAACCTTGGGATGCTTGAGAAGTTATATAAAATATATAACTAATCAATTAAAGCTTATCCGCATGACTTTCTAAGTACATCCAGGACTTAGAGTCATCATACATCATAAAAGAGTTTGCAAGTAATTAAATTTTCTTGGTTATCAAGAAAATTTATTACTTAACTTTCTCCTAGTGTTTACTTATACCTAGCAAGACATCTATCATACTTAATTATCATTAAGTATTTGTCTTTGATAGAGGAGTATCGACTTGGGAAGAAATCGACTAATTACTTCAGTTGCAAACTAGAACTAGTATGTCTTTGCAACTAACTAGTCCTTGGTCTTCCCTAATGTCAAAATGCGAGCTTTACAAAGTAAGCTAAATACTAAGAGAGTACATTTTCATATGTACTTGCAAACAGCATTCCATTCTTCCATGCAAATGCATGTATCTACATGCAAAAGCATATGTTCACATGCGTATGCATGCATGTTCTTTGCATGCTCAAAAAATAATACAATAATCATGCATGAACTTGATGCACGATTTTTTTCCTTGTACTAAGAATGTATATCATGCAATCCTGATGCATGTATATCCTTTCCTTTGTCCTAATGCACTATGATATAAAAACATACCCTTGAAGTGCAATAGAAAACTTACTCAATGGAAAGGAAATATGTATTTAAACTACCAAAATACATTCTTTGATGCACAAGGATCTTTTTGAAATCAAGTCTTTCCTTGATGCAAACTAATGCTTGAAATAAGAAATGGATTAATTCATTATTCTAATCTAGACTTAATCAATTGAAATCTTGGCTATTTCAATGTGCATCTATGATTAAGTGTAGAATAATGAAAACAAGATAAATCAAGCATTAAGGCCAAGCAGAAACTGGAAAATACTTAGCTTTGATCAAAGCTTCGTCCATCCCTTGATCCTTTGGAAGAGTGATTCATCCTCTTGATCCTTGCGAGGAGCTATTCACCATTCTTGAAGCTTCCTCATCAAGAAATAGTCTTGGATGACTTGGTTCGTCGTGGTCGACTAACTTGGGCCTCCGGATCTTCACTCCACAGCTCCAATTCCTTCAAGCTTTGCTCAATCTTTGATTCTTCTTGGATGGATGAGAGGACTTGGCTCGTTGAAAAGATGAGAGTTGCGCTTGCACTTTAGCTCTGTTTACTGCTTCAGTAGAGTTTGTTCTGTATTAGAGAACAAGCAAATCGGGCTGGGCGCGTGGCTACGTCTTCTGGCTCCCATTCAACCCGTCTGGGTTCAAGTCCCGGCTACAGCAGAGAGGATCAACCTCTTTTGATCTCTTATTTGAGATCTTCTTCAGCGTGTGTATTGCCATTAGAAGGTTCTGCAGACAAAGGAGATCACGAAGAGCGTTTGTCCTCTTGGCTAACATAGAATTCTCACCCTCAAGAGGTCGGGAGTTCAAAACCGATCTCCGAATTTGCAGAACCGTCCTTTTTATATCTGGATGAACCTTTCTTTGATCGATAAATCTCTGCTAATAGGTATTGCCGCCAGCAGCAAAGCACGAGCACCGTTGGGCTTGTGGATAGGCCTGAACTCTCTGAACGAGGGGTTCTGAGTTCAAATCCCCCATCGCTCACAGCGGAGGTGACTTTTCTCTTTTACTTCAGGCGAAAACTCAGAACACCTTAAGAGCTGCGCAAACTTGTTCCGTCAGCGCCTTCGGGCTTGTGGATAGGTCGCCTCCCTTTCAAATCGCTGGTGCGAGTTCGAGTCCCGTCGGCAGCAGGCGTTCGGGAATTCTTTTGGTCTTGCTCTAGATGAAGCTTTTCAGCGCCAGACTTTAGCATAAGATCAATTTCTGCAGAACCATTGAGAGTGATCCGCCCGTTGTCTTGCTAGGTAGACGATGGCGCTCTTGTTGGGGGGGCGAGGGATCAAATCCCGCCGGCAGCACACTACAGAAGGCCACTTTTTGGTAATATGCTCTTGTACTAAGCCACAAGATCGAGCAAAGCCACGAGGACGAATTCGGCACGCTTCTCCACACAACCGCGAGCAAAAATTCGTAGAAGAGCTTATGCATGCCAAAGACTCATGAGCAAGAAGCTAATGGAGAGACATATGATAAAGCCCACTCCAAGGTCACCATGAGAGCTTGGCTCTGATACCAATGCAAGAGAATAAGGATTACGACCACCACATACTAGAGAGATGACTCTCCTCCCAACCAAATGCCTCTATATATAGCTCTCTCCAGGGGACTGCCTTCTTGGGCAGGTGGATACTAATCATCCAAGTGTCAGCCATGTAACTACATGTGCGCCAAGTGTCCAGTGGATGCTTCTAGAAGGTTCTAGAGCTCTTTGGGCAAAATACTCTTCCCATGTACCTCGTGGGGATTGAACCCAAGACCTCGTCCTTCACATCCTTGAGACTTAACCACTAAGCTAAGTGGATCACTTGTTCACAAGAGCACAAGACCTCCTAGTAAGTCTAAAACTCGAGATCTTTGGTCATACACACGGATGACCAAACGGTGTCCGATTTCAGATCTGTCTGAACCGGCCAGACCCTTGGATCATAGACTTACTTTATTACACACTTCTTTGTATATGTTCTTTAATAAAACATATAGTATCCTAGTCAGTCACAGACTGTAAGTTTGACCGCATTTGTAAGACCTAAGAAGTATGTCTTCTTGCTCCGTGTGTATTGTGTTTTCTAGGTATTCTATAGCCTTCGTGCGGAGTACTGTGTGCAACCTTAGGAGCTCGGTTTTCTACTCCGAGCACATCGTCGTGGAGCTCTCGAGAAGGAGAACGCACTGTGGTGCATCACCATCGAAATACTTCAATGTGTGTGTTGTTCGTAAACATGTATGTGCATAAAAGTGAATGAATGCATGTGTATATATTAGTATGAGTGCATGTGCATGTATGTAAGTAGATATATACATGTATGCACGAGAGTGATGTGATAATGCATGTGCATGTGAAAGTGTGCATGCAAGTGAGATCATATTGTTGGGAGTGATGGATGGATGCACTCAGGAAATCAGTTGGTGCTGCAAAACCTGCTTCACACCTGCCCTCTTTTCCCTTCAGATATGCTTAGTACACTTTCTTAGCTTCCAAATGACACAAAGAAACCATATATGTACTTTGAAAATGGTTTGGGTAATGATCAAACCAAAACAGATAACTTGATACTTCAAGAATCAAGAAAAACTTTCTATTCCTGTAGTGATACCTGCTCAGACTTTTACTCAGTGTGACCAGCACACTTAAAATTGGAACAATTCCTTTTGGGAGTATTAAACTACCTTAGTAAGCTACCAATCACAAGTGGAATCACTTCAATTGATAAACTATGCAGTGAGAAATAAGTTTAGCAAAATTATAATCACCCCCGACTTTTTAGGAACTCTGCAGACACAAACCAGTGTGCACTTCGAAGCGGATTTATCCCAAATGGCTGAATGAAATCCTCTGAGATTTTGTATGCTTGTAGAAGACCTTGAGCTGGTTCCAATGAGCTATAGATCTCTTGATTTGGTTCAGTAGATCCTGAGATATGCTCCTTTGAAGTTGACAGACTTGGAGAAGTTAACACAGAGAACCAGAAATGAGAAATGTGTGTATATCTATTGATTAATAAGATTGTACAAGCTCAATAGCATGACAAGCATAGCTAATTGAGGTGTAGTGGTGTAGGCTATGGAGTAGCACTAACACACACTCAGTTACAATGAAGATATGCCTCGGGGAGTGAGCTAAAGAGAGTGAACTGTCCGCGACTTTTTCACTTCATCTTTTATAGGAGTTTTTTGATCATTTGAATTTGAAATTCAAACTAAGGCTCCCTAGAATCTCTCCTCTAAAAGTAGGAAGATATTCTCTCCACTTAACTATTCTCTTTTCCACGACTAATGAGGTAGTTGAATGACTTCAAGTGATTACAAATTAATGCCAAGTCAAAATAGACTTTTACAAGGAGTAAAAGATAATAACTCATAAGTATGAGTTCCTATGCCTTATCCTTCATGTAGAGATATCCTTCAAGGATTCCAAATCCATCTTCAAAGTTTCCAAGGTTCCAAGCCAATGTGTGAAGGCTTGTCTTGCACCAACAGCTCCCCCTCAAGGCAAACACTTTGGCTTAAGTCTTCTTTTTCATTCTTCAATTACTTCCTGCAATCCAATCATAGATTTGAATCTGCATAGCTTGTTTCCATCCAATGCCTTTGTAAGTAAATCTGCACATTGCATATTAGTAGACACATATGTCAATTGAATCTCTTTGCTAAGTAGCTTCTCTCTCACATAGTGGTAATGAACCTCTATGTGTTTGGTTCTGGCATGATAAATTGGATTTGCTGCAAGGTGAAGAGAGCTAGTGTTGTCTCCAAAGATAATAGGTGGTCTTGTGTGTAGACCTAACTCTGTATAAAGAAGCTTCAACCAGATAGCTTCTTGAGTTGCATTTGCAAGCCCTCTATACTCTGCTTCAGTGGATGACAATGCCACTGTAGGTTGCTTCTTAGCTGACCAAGAGATAGGCTTATCTCCTGCAAAACAAATATATCCTGAGGTGCTTCTCCTGTCATCCTTGCATCCTGCCCAATCTGCATCTGAGTAGACTTTTATGTCAACATCTGATGTATAAGGAAAATACAAACCATGACTTTGAGTTCCCTTCAGATACTTCAAGATCTTCTTTGCTGCCTCTAGGTGAGGTACCCTAGGTTTGTGCATGAATTGACTAAGCACACTTACTCCATATGCTATGTCAATTCTTGTCAAGGTAGCATAGTTCAAACTACCTACCATACTTTGGTATCCTGTAATGTCTTTGATTTCTTCTCCTTCATGAGCACTTAGCTTTTGGTTAACCTCCATTGGAGTAGTAGATACCTTAGCATCCTGCAAACCAAACTTCTTGACCATATCCTGTACATACTTCTTTTGAGTGATGTAGATACCTGAATTTGTATAGACCAATTCAAGACCTAAGAAATACTTTAATAGTCCAAGATCACTGATCTTGAATTCTTTCATCATCTGTCCTTTGATGTGTCTAATCCCATTGACATCATTGCCTGTAATGATGATGTCATCAACATAAACACATAAGTAGATTACCTCTGTACTACTTCTCTTTATGAATAGAGAAGTGTCTGCTTTGCTCATCACAAATCCTTGGTCTTGGAGGTAGGTGGTCAATCTGTAATTCCATGCTCTAGGTGCCTGCTTTAAACCATACAGAGCCTTCTTCAATTTACAAACATAATGTACCTTTTTTGGATCTTCATAGCCAGGTGGTTGTGACATGTAGACTTCTTCAGATATCCATCCATTCAAGAATGCATTCTTCACATCCAATTGGTACATGTTCCAATTTTTGGATGCAGCTACACTCACCATAACTCTGATAGTTGGCATCTTGGCCACAGGAGAAAATGTCTCCTCATAATCAATGCCTTGGGTTTGTGCAAAACCCTTGGCTACCAACCTAGCTTTGTACCTGTTTATAGTTCCATCTGAATTCTTCTTTAGTTTGTAGATCCATCTGGATCCTATCACCTTCATAGAATCCTTCTTGGGTACCAAGTCCCAAGTGTCACTTTCCTTGAGAGCTTCTATCTCTTCATCCATGGCTTCTCTCCATTCTGGTTTAGTAATTGCTTCTTCATAGGTACCTGGTTCTTCATTCAACAAGTCTTTTGCAAGATATACAGAATGTTTAGTTACAAGTGATGTGTCATACCCAAATCTGATAGGCTTCTTCTTTTCTCTTTGAGATCTCCTCATTGCTTGAGTAGAAGTTTCTGGCTTATCCTCTAATTGCTTCATCTTCATCTTTCCTTTAGACTTCCAAGCCTTGAACTCTTCAAGGTTTATTGTATCATCATCTGAGCTTGAATCTTCTTGCTGAGTTGGCTCTTCCTTGGTAAGCTTTGGAAAATCTTCTTCCATGTCATAGGGTAGACTCACTTTCCTGCATTCATTCTCATACCAAGAATCATTTTCATCAAATATGACATCTCTGCTTACCTTGAAGCCTTTGTTTGTTGGGTTGTAGAATCTGTAACCCTTTTGGTTCAAATCATAACCAATGAAGATACACTTTTCAGCCTTAGGGTCTAGCTTTCCCCTTACCTGTGAGGGAATATGCACATATGCTACACAACCAAAGATTTTGCAATGATCCAGAGAGGGTCTCTTACCATGCCATGCTTCATATGGTGTCATGCCATCAAGTGATTTGGATGGCAACCTATTGATGAGATAAGTGGCAGTGGATACACTCTCTGCCCATAGGTAATTTGGCAACTTTTTCTCATTAAGCATAGACCTAGCTGTTTCTACTATAAGTCTATTCCTTCTTTCTGCTACCCCATTGTTAGCTCAATAAATGGTCGGTTTTGGTGCGCTAATATGTTTGTATTTGGCAGAAGACGATGTTTGATTACAGGTATTTGAAGACTGATCAAATGTTTGAAGGGAAGTATTTGCAACTACATGATGCCATCATGATCAGAATGGATCGGGAACTTGGTACTGCTGTTGGAAATGCAGTGATTGACATGTATGCCAAATGTGGCTTAGTTGATAAAGCAAAGGAGGTCTTTGATAAGCTATCAGCAAGAAATATTATATTATGGACCACATTGATTGCTGGCTTGAAAGCATGTACCATACTTGGAGGTTGGAGCTACATGTAAGGGTGGGGAACTACATGCTCAAGCTGCAAGAAGCAGTCTATTCAAACAAGACACTACTTTACAAAGAACGCTAGTTGAGATGTTATGCGCACTTGGGAGCAGCTTTTCTTCCTCAAACTCGCTGGACCTGATAGAGCATCGCTAGCTGATGATGTTGCAGTAGATGAACAAGGCAACATTTATGTAACTGATGCTTTGGGAGGGCTCATATGGAAAGTGACTTCAGATGGTTCCAGCTTTGAAGTTCTGACAGCAGAGGGGGCGTTTGCTGTGAAGCCCAAACATTGGCTCATAAGCTTTGTAACAGTGAATGGAATTGTTTATCACCCAAATGGTTTCTTACTTGTCATGCATACAGCAGGTGACTGCATATTCAAGGTCTCTTTAGATGGTAAAATTGTTCAAAAAGTGGTTATGGAGGGGACCTTTTGTGGGGATGGAATTGCCCTTGTTTCGCCTACGAAGTTAGCAGTTTCTGGTCTCTGGACTGGGGCTAAGCTTGTAGAGACTCATGATATGTGGTCAAGTGCCAATATAACTCACTTCTATGCTGGCCCACGCCATAGGCTTGCTACATCAGTCACTGTGAAGGATGGAGATGTGTTTATAAATTACATGGTTGGACAGGGTATTCCCTATTACTTAACGATTGGGCAAGCTGCCTTTACACCTGTCTCTTCTTGAATGGTGTGGCAGATATGATCTTGGAGATTGTCGTCTTCGGAGAAAATTAGCTTGTTTCCATCAAGCGGAGAACCATTTGGGGGGGGGGGGCCACGAACAGATAAGAAAGGGGTTTTTTCCACGTTTGGGGTAGCTCTCTCGCTCTCTCTCTCTCTCTCTCTTGTTTTTTTGTATAGGCATCGAGAGGAGGGGAGGCTGCCGCCATTATCGAGAGGGGCTGGCGTTGTTAGCAGGGAAGAACAGAAAAGGGGGGCATCAGGAGGTTTCCAACCACGATTGAGGAAGATGGGAGCGCACATGTGATAGGGTGGAGGAAACTATTGCAGAAGGAACACGGAGGAGCTCGTGAAGGGAGAAGATTTGTCCAGTTCTGGGTACCGAGGGGCGTGTAAATCCGAGCTTGAAGGGGCGGCAGCTGGGCATGCTCTGAGCAGATCGTGGACCCCGTCTAGGAAAGACTCACAGGGCTGCGGAGGGATGAAGGTCAAAATTTGGAGGCCTGAAGTTGTATCGATTCGATAGAGTGGGGGATAATGAGTCCATGCAGTTATAACGGAGACGAGCGGAGCTAGGATCAACTCTCTGGATCGAGAAAGAGGTATCAACACTACATATGATAAAGATTCAATGTTTTGAGTGGAGAATACCCAAACCCAAGCTGCGTCTGTTAATCGATTCTATCGATGGCTCTTTGCTGCTTGATTGCTCGAGATCATGTGCAAACTGTTTCAGCGATGGCGTTTGATGTGAGTTTTCTCTGATTGATTCAGCGCAACTTTTATATGCAGCACAAATTTCATATCAAGGCGCATGTCATTTGTTCTTGCACTACGTATCCATTTCGCTGTTTGAAGTAGTCATCATGCATGTGCTTTAGTACATATTAAAAAGTTGTTCCAGCAAGATTTTAGAGAAGAAACATACATGCAAATTGACGTTTCTGCAGTACCCACCCTTGTGTCTAAGATGGGTTTGGAGAGATGTGTTTTTGTTGTTTCCCTTGAGGATGGATTTAGATTATGCATTTAACTCAATCAATGATGCGTTCAGTTGGGACAAAAATTTCCACCATTGTTTTATAATCGGCTTTTCAAGTTCTAAAGACTAAACAATTCACGTTCAAACTGTATGCCGAAAAGTCCGAGTCCTGAGACAGCCTTAGTGGCTTCGCTTTCTTTACTGCCTGGGTTTCAAGTTGGAGCATCAGGGTTGGAAGTCCAAAAAGGGAAGCGAGTTTTGTCTGAACTATCCCTCGAAGTGAAAGGGGTTTAACACAAGAGCCTATATCTTGCTCAGCTGGTCTTCCCCTTTCCAAGAGCTCTTGTGTGTTTACAACCCAAGTGTATAAAACTTGTCAAAGGGTTCAATTTCCTTCTGGTAACAAATATGAGTTGTACACGATGGACTCGGTGAGGCGGATTGTGGTTGTATTGAATGATATTTCAGTTTGTGTTGCCAAACCATTTGCCTGTTGTCGACGTTTGGTTGGGTAAAGATCTTAGCAATGGAAATGCTTTTGGATTCATAAAAATTGAAATGTTCTCTGATTATGTATTTCATTGATCTGTATACATGTGGTGCTCGTCTTCATTCATGACAGATGGTAAACGGTGTGGGTGTGTACGAGAGTAAGCGGGAGTTCTGTGAATATGTGCATGCATGAGTGAGCATGTGTGTGAATGTACGAGTGTGTAAGATAGTGAAAGTAAGAGGGGAAGGGAAGGGTAGTGTGGGGGATGTATGTGTGCGAGATGATATATGCAAGCAGGGGTGCAAGTGCATGGATATAGGCATGAGTGTATGGGGGGTGGAAAGTGCATGAGAAAGAGGGCAAACAGGGGTGTATAAGAGGGTGCAACCGGGAAAAGAGAGGGAACTGAGTGTGCATAAGGATGGTAAAAGTGGAGATTTGGGAGTGAGACAAAAGAACGTGTGGATGTGAGTGCATGTGTGGATGGAAAAGAGGGTATGAGTGTGCGGGTGTATTTGAATACATGTGTGTGAGCGGGTATGGGAAAGGGAGAGAAAAAGTGAGTAGGTGAGCAGAGTGTGTGTAATTGCTGGGTGTGTGTGTGTGAGAGCTCACAAGTGGGTGAACGTGTGCACATGAAGTGTGGACCGTGCGTGAAGTTGTTTCGTACGTTCTTGTGTGTATGTGAGAGGAAGAGTATGGAAGGGTAAAGAAGTACATGTGAGAGTAAGTGGGAGAGAGAGAGAGAGAGGCTAAGAGCAAGAGTAAGAGAGAAGAGGGGAATCGGGAATTAAGTAGTACGGAAGTATGTGAGCAAGAAGACACTTGGGCGTACATCCACATACAATTTAGTGATTTGAAGGAAGGTAAGTGAAGTAATTTTAGGAAGTTGGAGCAAAACATAAGCGCGTATATGCATCTTTCCCTTAGACTGAGAGTGCCTATTCATTTGGTGCGTTTGCCGGGAACATATGAGCTAGTGCATAGCCATAAGAAAAATCCGTTGCGAGATAATTGTGGCTCTAGGTAATCCAAGTAGACCGATTCCGAGGAGTTTGAGCAAAATAAAGGCTTCCACAACCATTTTTTTCCGTGGCCGTTAGAGCCTGTTCATTTGGTGCGTTTGCCGGGAATTGGCTTAGCACATCTCATCGAGAGTGCTACGAGTTCGCTTGGTGCCCCAATCGTGTGGCACAGCCAAGTCGATCCCAAATCTTCTTTGACCTTCATGGAAGAAATGGCTCAACAAAGGCAAGCATGTGGTTTGGAGAAGACCAACATGAGGCAAATGAATTTTGGACAAAATAGGAGATGGATAGATTCTCATCCGACCATGAGACATCATGTGAACCGAGGGTGGCGATTTGGCCCGATATCAAATTATGTGAGATGCTGGTGTTGCGAGCAGATTGGGCATATAGCCAAATATTGCCCTCGTGTATGCTCTCCGTTGGATTTTGTCCCCACATGTGAGGACTGCGGGAAAAAGAGACTATGCGAGCATGTGTGTGGCTCAAAAGAGGTGATTGGCTTAAAGGTCGCAACGAATGAACCAGTTAGGTGCTTATCCTCTTTGTATGTGGAAGTTGACAAAGGTGGAGTTACTTCATCGACGGAAACTGCGAGAGCAAGTGGAAGCAAGGACACTGGATCTCATGATCGAGACTTGGTAGAACTCGTAAAGAGCTTGGAATGTCAAGTCAATTTGCTTCGGGTGGAGCGAGATAACGAGAGGATCAAAATAGCGAAATTAGAGGAAAATCAAGAGAAAATGGCCGAGGTCCTCGGAACTTGGGAAAAGCAAGTACGAATGTTGAAAAATGAAAACAAGGAGTGGAAAAGAGTAAACAAAAGCTGGAGGCAAAATCTTGTGAAGCCCGAGAGTGAAAACGTGGTTTGGGACTTGAGATCCGGCTTGATGGTAGCCGACTGCTTTGGAGTTGCGATCGAAGAAGAGCTCTCAAGAGACGAGGATGACCTAATGAGGAGAGTCGAACGAATGGAGCATGAAATTGAGAAGGTACAAAGCATAATCCGTCGATACAGTGACCAAGCGGGTAAGGCATGTGACGAGTTCCACCTGGAATTAGAAAGAATGAAGAGTGCCCAAGTAGAGAGTGATGAGAAAGTGAGACGTGTAGAGAAAGAGAATGCAAAACTGAGTAGCAAGCTCGGTAGGTGGATGAACCGGAAAGACGATGAGATGCGAGTACAGGTAGAGGACCCGAAAGCAGGAAAAATGGAGGAAGAGCTGAAAGCGGTGTTGGATAGGTTGGATGCATTCGGAACGGAGTTAGAAAAAATGAAGAATGAATTGTTGAAGAAGGTAGATGATCTAAATGAAGAAAATATGAGTCGGATTTGGGAGGAAAGATCGATTAGAGAGGAAGTCGAGAAGTTGACTGTTCGAGTTGAGAAGAGGGAGGATGTTCCCCTCGAATCTGCAAAAAGGGTGAGAGAGAATAAAGAGATGGAGCAAATATGGAATCGGTTCCGAGGCATCGACTGTGACTTGTTCCAATATCAGAGTGATATTGAGCACAACAAACAAGGATTAAGGGACTTAGCGGCGAGGCTTGAATCATTGAAGAGCACAATGAGCAATGGTAATTTTTCAGGTCATTTGTCGAATCATGTGGAAGCTCTGCGAGGCAGAGGTTGGAGATGAAAAGAATAGACGAGGCGATGGATGTTGGTGAGGACGGCTGTAGCCAGACTAGGGTTTGCTTTGCGGATTACGAGTCTGAGATGTGAGGACGGATGGACCAAGTGTGTTGTACACTTAGGAACTGAAGTGACACTTTCAGAGGTTTCAGGTCGACGAGGTGATTAGTATGTGCGGGTTTTACGAGGACGGGTTGACCATGGCATTAGTGGCTGGATTTTGGCTTGAGTGGCAGCAGAGAGGAGATATGCCTCATTGGGATGTCCACGGGGGGATATATGTGTGTGTGTCGTGATCGGGATGGTTGGAAAAAAAACAAGTCCTTTCTTTTGTCTCCTAATTCTCGAAATGCGGGAATGAAAAGAAAATGAAAAAAAGATATGTTTGTGTATGTGTGAGTGTGGCTACGCGCCTATGTGGGCCGATAGGTGGGTGGACCCACTTTGGCCGGGTGGTCAAAGCCACGAACTGACGTCGGTTTCGCATAGGGCTAGTTGTGTGTGTGTCGCGCGCTGCGTTGGGTTGGTAGATGGGTGGAGCAAACTCGATCGGGTGGTCGAGTCCACGAGTCGCATCCAGCTTCGGCGTAGGCCGGCAAGTGTGAGTAGATATGTGAAACAAAATTGATGAAAAAAAATGTGGAAAAAATGAATGAGAAGAATTCCTCGCTCGAGGGGGGACACAAGAGAGGTGAGAGAGCATGATGCTCGGATGGGAATATATGTGTTTGTGTTGTGGGGATTTGGGTTATGTGTGGACTCCCGATGAAACATGTCAAATTGAAGCTTAAGCTCGGCTAGGATTTTGGTTGCGATGTGTCTATGGAAAGCTTGGACTTGAGGAATCCAATCGTGCTAGTTGCATTGTTTGTCTGCAAACCTTCCGGAAGTGTTCAGTTTGGCTCTTAGGTGGTATGACAACTTGAGAAGTCCTGAATCGCGTTGATGATGAGTGATCTTGTTAGAGTGAGCTCGTGTTAGGCTTGAGTGGTCTTTGTCGTGTGTCCATCAATTTAGGAGTGGTGTGGTGGTGACCTAGCATAGAATTTAGTTGAAAAGCCAAAAAAAAAAGAACAAAGAGGCGATGAAAAGAAAAGCGGGTAGTGGAAACCCTAGGTAGAAGGGGAATGGAAAATCGGCAAGAGAACTCAGTTAGAAATGAGAAAAAGAAATCAGGAAAGCGATCGTATGGCCAAGAAGACTATCAAGAATGGAAGTGGGGAATGGTTTTGATTATATATGGTGTGTGTGGAAAGTGTGTTGAGTATGCATGTGGAACAAAGATTTGTGATGTGTTGAATGAACAGTCGAGAAGAGTGACGAGAGGGAATGTGGATGGGCTTTTTGCTTGCATGTGTGTTGTGTGTGACGAGAATGCATGAGTGATGCTGGATCATGATGTGTCTGCTGAGTATATATGTGTGATGTGGATGAAGGATATGATTGTCTTTTCATTATGGTTGTACATATTGTGATTTGATGAAAAATGGTCTAATGTTTTGGTGAGTTTGTAGACAGGTGGACATGATAGGTGAAGATGCGAAATGGCATACAAAGTTGGTAAGGGAAGTGACTGATTTTTTTATGACTAATGGATGTTGGTTTAGTGTGGTTGCAGGTACGCCAGTGGAAAGACATAGAATAAGTACGAGTTATGTGAATGTGCATTGATGTATTGTCGATGATTTGAATGATTTGAGCGCAGGAACATATTTGGCTCGTCGAGGACGAGTTCGCAATTAAGAAGAGGGGAGTATGTTAGCTCAATAAATGGTTGGTTTTGGTGCGCTAATATGTTTGTATTTGGCAGAAGAAGATGTTTGATTATAGGTATTTGAAGACTGATCAAATGTTTGAAGGGAAGTATTTGCAACTACATGATGCCATCATGATTAGAATGGATCGGGAACTTGGTACTGCTGTTGGAAATGCAGTGATTGACATGTATGCCAAATGTGGCTTAGTTGATAAAGCAAAGGAGGTCTTTGATAAGCTATCAGCAAGAAATATTATATTATGGACCACATTGATTGCTGGCTTGAAAGCATGTACCATACTTGGAGGTTGGAGCTACATGTAAGGGTGGGGAACTACATGCTCAAGCTGCAAGAAGCAGTCTATTCAAACAAGACACTACTTTACAAAGAACGCTAGTTGAGATGTTATGCGCACTTGGTTTCAGAATGCACAGAGATGGAATCTTCTTTCACTTTGTGGATAGAATTCCACTGTAGGGGTGGTACATCTCTGAAGGTGTAATCCTTCAAATTGACCTTGGTGGTAACCCCTAAGTGCTGTAAGTACAAGGAGTTAGTTCCCCAATCCTGTACTATTTGCAATTGTCGTAGGAAGGGTCTTCCTAGGATCATCTCATAGACATTATTTTTCTCAAAGTCACATATAGCAAATGTGTGCTCAAACTCTACACCACAAGTGGTTAGAGTGATCCCTTCTAGCAATCCTAGAGGTCTTTCAAAATGACCATCAGCCATTTGAAGCTTCATTCTAGTTGGTCTTAATGTGGGCTTGCCCCATTGCTTCCACAAGGAGGTGGTCGCAATAGCAACACCAGCACCTGAATCTATGATTGCTTTGGTTGTGTAACCTTGGTAGGTGATTGGAAGATAAGTATTACCTTCTTCACCCTCACACATGTCCCCTATTTTGTCTAGAGGTATCTCTGGTACCCTTTGCTTGGAGCCTGCTTTTGGCATGTTGGAATCAAGTTTTGGAACCTGATCCTTCACATGATTCCAGAGCTCAGGTTTTGCTTTGAGCAGCTCTTCTACAGTGAGATGACACTGAACCTTAGTGTTCTTCACGACATCCGTGTTCCTTGGAACCACTGAGTCTTCATTTCTTACTAGTATTGTGGGAGCTCTAATCTGGAGAGATTCAGATTCCCATGGGCCTGGAAATTGAGGCAGTTCTTCTAAGGTATTAGATTCAAAATCTAACCTTTCGTCTTCTTGTTGTTCTGCTTCATCTTCGTAAATAGATGGGATGTCTTGGGGAAATTGATCATGAAGATCATCAATCTCAGGAATAGGAGGGGAATTACCCTTCTCCTTGGCCCATTTCTCTTCTTGTATTTCCCGCAAGAATTCTTGAGAGTACTGTTGAATTGAAGGAGGTATTCCTGGATCCGTGGAATTAGGAACATAAGCTCCTATTGGTGGTGAGCTTCCTCTTTCAATAACTGGTTGAGCCTGTGGAGGTAAAGAAACTTGTGGTTTGTTTACCAATTGCTCTAATCTTTCTAGTAAGCCATGGAAATGCAAATCTGATTTGATAGAGTTTGTCTGATTGAACTTTTGACTAGTCTCAAGTATGGCTTGAGCTTGTTCTACCATTTTCATGCACATTTTCATCCGTTCAATCTCTAAATCTGCTCTAGGGTAACTCTTGTCTAGGTTTGCCGCTGTAGGCCCTTCTTGAAGTCGAGCCTGGTAGGCCTTGAACATCATGTCCAAGCCTTCTGGGGTTGGATCTGCAAGAACAGACCCTGGTTGCGGTCTATTTACAATGGGTGGTGGGGTGGGATGAGGTGGAGTGGATGGAGTTTCGGCATGCGAGGGGCTTTGAGATGCAATGTCTTCTATTTTTGTTTTCGCTTCTTTTAAGCTTTCTTCTAGTTCCGATAACTTTTTATTCCACTTGCGATTGGCCTTCTCTCTGGTATCCTTCCATGTTCTTGTTTTCCTCTTACTAGGCTCTCCCGATTCACTCGACTCTGATTGTTCTACTGGTTTATCCTGTTTTAAGGCTTGTGCTCTAGTGACAGCTTGTATAGGAGCCACATTGCTACTACTTGAACTTGGATCTGCCACTAAGCCTACCACATTAATGGGTGTAATCTTGGGTGCACTAGAGGGGTTTCTTGGACAATCTCTGGGGAGATGGTCTTTGCCACAATCAGGACAAAAAGCCTGTATTGTGATAGCCTGTCCTTGACTCGGAGATGGTGGGTGGGGACAGTCACGAATGAAATGGTCACCATGACATCTGAAACAAGATCCTCTAGGGGCTTGTGGTCTCATTTGTCTCAACTGGGGCCTAGGGTTAGGTTTTGTGTACATGACATTGGAGTATTTTGGCTCCCAATTTTGCTCCATAGGCGGTGCCTCATATTGATACGAGTAAATCTCACTATGTTCAGGTGACCCTGTGTAATAAGCATGTGGACTACCTTCATGGGAGTAGTCTGAACTATGAGCATGAGAGTCATTATCTGGTATCAATGGGGTTAGTGGCACCAAAGCTCTATTTGGATTTTCCTCTCCCACAGCATACTTGACTGGAATCACGTTGGCTGGAGCTGGTGGTTGGTTTCCCAAGACAGGTTGTGGCCTATATGGTACCTGATATTGCTGTTGTGGTCTATAATATGGCTGTTGGTATTGGTTCTGATACCTACCTTGTGGATAAGGTTGCTGATAATTCTGTCTAACAGCCTGCCTATTGTAGGGACATTCTTGAGCCGTATGGTTTGTGTACTTCCTTTCAATAGTACAATAGGGAGCATTCCTTTCTCTAATATTTTGGTTTTGCGTTGGGCATACGTTAGCCATGTGGTCACCTCCGCAAGTATAGCACCGATTCAATGGAGTGACTCTCTGTGTTTGTTTATTTTGGACTCCCAGCTTCTTGGCAACTTGCTCAGCTATCTCTTCTATTTCTGTGGAGATCTTTGAAGTATGACTAGTAGAACTATCCGAATCTTTGTAGAGTTTGGACAATCCTAACTCCTCACCCAAGTTATCTTCTATGTCTATGCACGTCCGCACACACTCTTCTATGGATCTAGGATCTTTCAAGTACACATATGATCTTAACTTGGTGCTCAGTAAGCCATCTAAGAACAAAGCCACTTGTTTGGCCGGAGTGGGTAACTCTAGAGCAGGGCATCTTTCTAGATACTGTCTGAATCTTCTACCTGCTAGTCGCACTGTTTCTTGGGGAGTCTGCTTGAAGCTGTGGATCAAGGATGATGTGTTATGCCTGATACCACTCTTGGAAAATTCTACAATGAATTCGTCTAGCAGTTGACCTATATCGTGATAGCTGCTTCTACTCAATGGTTGAAACCAAGCTAAGGCAGTGCCCTTAAGGGTCAAACCAAATGCCTCGTACTGGGTGAACCAGTCCTCAATTTGTTCGGCTCTCAGCACTTGTTTGTACTCGGCCACATGATCATAAGGATCCCCTGTCCCATCGAAATAGTTCTTCATTGCCTTGATCACTTGAATGGGTCTAAGGGTTCTTGGGTACTCTCGGGGTCTAGGCAATGGAAAATCCTGTTCATCTCTTTGTTGCCTATGTGCTTGATGTCTCTCTCTTTCAGGTCTTTCATTTTCAAATCCTGCTCTATTCCTGCCCACGGTGTGTGCAAAACTTACCTCAGGTCTCTCTCTAGTTCTTCCTCTCTGGGCTTCATGAGCGTGGGATGATCCTACTCCTTGGAGGCCATGGGAAACATTGGATCTTGGTGGGGGGAAAATCAATTCATTCTTCCAAGTATATGCATGTCTATCATGTTCTGTTACCAAGAAAATTTTCTCTGATGTGTTATCCAGGTAGACAACCTTTCCTGGTATCTCTGGATCCTTGAACTCGTAGATGATGACTATGCCCAATTGGCTAGGTTGTTCTGGCTTGAATCTCCAAAAGGCTTCCTCTGTTTCTCTATTCAAAAATAGTTCTATGCTTTTGTTGTCTTGAGGGATCCAGTCTGGAGTGATCACTCGGGTCAAAACTGACTTGCCTCTAGGAGTCTGGGGTCCTTGTCCTATATTTCCTTGTTCTAGGTCTCCTATCTCATTCTCATGAATGATATTTCCAAACTCATCGGTCCTATCTGGTTGGTTGGTAACCACATACATGGTTCCTTCCTTATCAATGTATGAACCCTCTTCGAACTTGACCACCGGGTGTTCAAGTCCAAAGGATTGATCTGGATTTTTGAGTTGGACCACTGATCGCCTCAGACCATCCTCATAGATGCGAGCACCTAATTTGTTGGTCCGAATATATTGCAACTGTGTCTTATAGGGACCTTCCGGTGTTTGTAGATGGGCAATCCCTGAGCCACCTGCAGGTTTTCCCATGCTAAAAGACATTTCTGAATCACTTGTGTCTGAACTTAGTAAAAGATCACCACTTAGTTGTTGTGCCCAAGACTTGGATGTATGGTTGACACTAGCCTCAGAAGATCTAATGCTTTGTTTATCCTTGCCTAAGTGTCTACCAGATCTCAGGTTCATAAGCTTTAGTCAAGAGTCCAAATTTTCCCTTTGGTATGGTTCAAAATTCTTTAGAGCCCCCTTGGTTCCCTAGTCCCACCTGAGGGTCAACTTCAAATTATCCTATCTCAAAATCAACGCATTATTCTTGAAAAAAACAGTTGAGATCGTGTAGGATTTGAAACGAGCTTTCCAACAAGCTATAGAGCTCAAAAAATGGACTTTGGATGAGAAAGTTATGTCAAATCAGGCTCCTGGGGGTCAAAACAGGCAAACAGGACCTTTGGAGAAAATCGCGATTTTGTGAACTTTCTGAAAATCGCGATGCTGTGAAGTCAAAAAAATCGCGATGTTGAGCACAAAATCGTGTTTTTGAAAATCGCGATTTTGAGCAGAAAATCGTGATTTGAAAATCGCGATGTTGATCACAAAATCGTGTTTTTGAAAATCGCGATTTTGAGCAGAAAATCGTGATTTGAAAATCGCGATGTTGATCACAAAATCGTGTTTTTGAAAATCGCGATGTTGATCACAAAATCGTGTTTCTGAAAATCGCGATGTTGATCACAAAATCGTGTTTCTGAAAATCACGATGTTGATCACAAAATCGTGTTTCTGAAAATCGCGATTTTGATCACAAAATCGTGTTTCTGAAAATCGCGATGTTGATCACAAAATCGTGTTTTAGAGAATCGCGATTTTGACTCAGAGAATCGTGATTCACAAAATCGTGTTTTTGACTGAAAATCGTGTTTTCTCATAATCGTATTTTTCACATGAAAATCGTGATGTTGAGCATAAAATCATGTTTTTGAAAATCGCGATTTTGAGCAAAAATTCGTGTTTTCACAGAATCGCCTTTTTCACAAAATCGTGTTTTTGGCATGAAAATCGCGATTTTGTCATAGAGAATCGTGTTTTTCTCAAAATCGTATTTTTCGCTGAAAATCGTGATTTGTGAGAATCGCGATTTTGAGCAGAAAGTCGTGTTTTTCACAAAATCGTGTTTTTGCTGAAAATCGTGATTGGTGAGAATCGCGATTTTGAGCAGAGAATCGTGTTTTTTGAAAATCGCGATTTTGAGTAGAGAATTGTGTTTTTTTGAGAAAAAACACAGAATCGCGATTCTTTTCAACCAACTTTTAGGTGGGAAAACTGAAAATCGTGATTTTTCAAAAAATTTTGAATTTTCACAGAATCGCGATTTTCATCACAGAATCGCGTTTTTTGGCGGGAAATTCAAATTTATGAGCGCCGGCTATGGCGAGCTCCGTATGAGCAGAAAATCATGAAAAAAACACAGCGCTTGCTCTCCCTTGCACCTCCTAACTCCTTCCCACACAATAATGCATGAAAAATGGTATGAAAATGGTGAAAATGCACTTAAAAACAAGAAATTTCTATGAAGAAGAAGATGGAAGAAGGTGGAGATGATGATGATGATGAAGATGAAGAGGAAAAAACAGAAAATGAACTGAAATGATAGTTTTTTTACCTTCCAACGTCGCAAATCTACGATCTTACCATCACAACGCTCGTCCTCGAAGCACTCTCCCCGGCAACGGCGCCAAAATTTGGTGTAGCTCAAACGTAAGCACCACCTCCTTTACTTGTCAATCCGCGGAGACGTGAGGACCGGTATGAAGACCACGAGCAAGTGAAGGCACAAGTGCGTGAGTGAAAGCACACAAACATGCACACACATACACACACACGCGCACAAAGTAAGATCAAGGAGAGGAACAATGGAAAGCTTAGATTGCAAAAGAGTTCTCTTACAAAAGTTCTATTCTCTAACAAGCTAACCTCAAAAATGAGCTCTCTAGCTCTTTTTATAGTTTTTTGACTAGTTTTGGCCCTGTCCAGACCTAGTGTCCGGCCTAGTTAAAAATTAGGTTCCAGGGCTTATTTGAGGGCTCAAACGAAGTCTAAAAATTATGAAAATTGGTACGATGGTGCTTCTAATACTCCTCAAGCTCGAGGACTCCTCGGCTTGAACAAAATGGAGTTACTAAAAATAGATAATGGTATTTACAATGGTTTCTAGTGATGAAAATCACTATTTTTGTAGGGGATTCTTCTGAAAATTTGACATACACTTCTTGGAGCTCCCTACTTGCTCCCTTTCCTCGTGTGTCCACCTTTTGATGTGCTTCCATGCTTTGTCCTTGACTTTGAGCTTCAACAGCTACCCATCAAGGTTGGAAAGTGCATCAATTGGACATAAAAACAGCCTTCTTGAATGGAGATTTGCAAGAAGAGGTCTATGTGAAGCAACCTCCTGGATTTGCTACGAAAGGGAAAGAGCATATGGTTTGTCGCTTGCATAAAGCCTTGTATGGTCTCAAGCAAGCTCCACGTGCATGGTATGACTAAATACATAAGCACTTGATTGATCTTGGCTTCACATGTAGTCCGATTGAAAGCACACTCTATGACAAAAAAATGGGGCTGATCTTATAGTGCTTGTTCTTTATGTCGATGACAAACTCTTGACTGGGTCATGTGATGCAAAACTTGACATTGTTATGGCTGATTTGCAGCATACTTTTGATGTCACTTATCTTGGTCTTTTGAGCTACTATCTTGGCATCTAGTTTGTATCCGTTGAGGGGGGAATTGTTATGCATCAAGCAAAGTATGTTGAAAAACTACTTTGGCGTTTTGACTTTGAGAATTGTAAGCCAGTTTCCACACCAGTTGAGATAGGATTCAGGTTCTCAGTTGAGGATTCCAGTGATTCATTTGACACTTCTCTTTATCAGCAAGCTGTGGGATGTCTTATATATGCATGCAACACAAGGCCGGATATACAGTATGCAGTTTCCCAGTTGAGTAGATTCATGCATAGCCCTGGCACTAAGCATTGGCAAGCAGTGAAACGTGTGTTTAGATATCTCCGAGGCACTTTGAGCTTATGTCTCTTTTATGGCAGAGATGTTCAGCCATGCTTGCATGCTTTTTCAGGTAGTGATTGGGCAGGTTGTTATGATACTCGCGTGTCCACTAGTGGTAATTGCTTTTTCCTTGGAGACTCATGCATATCTTGGTTGAGTAAGAAGCAACCTACAATGGCGACATCGAGTTGTGAAGCTGAGTACAGGGCAGTTTTCACAGCTACAGTGGAGTGTATATGGCTGAGACGCCTATTGATGGATCTTTGCATGGAGATTGATGCTGCTACACATATTCTCACAGATAGTCAGAGTGCTTTGGCTGTTGCACGAAACCCAGTGTTTCCTGCATGGACCAAACATATTGAGGTGCATTATCACTATGTCAGAGAGCGCCTTCATGCAGGAGATATTGATTTGGTATATGTGCCTACACAAGATAATGTGGCAGACATATTCACCAAAGCTCTTCCACGGGAAAAGTTTGAAGCTTTTCGCAAAGCTTTAGGCTTATTACCTTGTGGGGGCTGATCTGTCACTCCCTGTATGTGTTCACATCATTTGCTCCAGGGGGGTTTGTTACATTTATGTGTTCCTCGAGTAGCTTTGATGTGAACCTTTTCCCTATACATGTGCACTTTTTACTCTAGTGCTAGCTAGAGGTTTTTTCCCCATGTTACCACATACTTGATACTCTCATATGTAGTGGTACTTTATACTTAGGGATATTATTCAGCTCCTACTTTTGTTTAGTTCATCGATCAATAGAGAGAGCTATTCCAGCCATCGTCTTCTCCGTGTGTCTTGCTGCGTTTGTGCTCCTTGTGTGTGCTTCTTGTGTGTCTCTCGCACTTCTACAAACACCCAACAATATATTGCACTTGTTGTATTCTTGTTTTTTAGGTCATTCTTGTACAATAGAAGAGGAAGAAGAAGATCATTCTTCCTTACCTCAATTTGTGTGTGTGCTTCTCCTTGAGAGTGAGTGTGTTTGTGTGAGCTCTCTTCCTTATCTCCTTCCTCGTGACACTTCCTAGGAATGCACTTCTTGTGCATTTCTTTGAGTCAAAAGAGTGAATTTTCCAAGTTACACTAGGAACTTGGTGCTTGACTTAGTCAATCAAATCCTTAGTTGAAAAGATCAACTTTAAATCAAAGTCCAACTTTTTCATATATTTATGAAATATTTCCAGATTAACAACACTTTATCTTGAAGTGCTTCAAGAAGATCTTGGAAGTTACTTACTTCATATCTTCTGTTTCCTTGATCTCAAATTTATCTTGGAATATCTTGAGGTACTAATTTTATCCTCCTTGAATTTAAACTCCTTCTTTGAATTTTAATTCCCTTGAGGATCAAACCTAACTTCAAGATCCAATCTAGGACTAAAAGATAATTAACATCCACGATCCAATGTCTCATACCATCTTTCCTACATCAATCTGAGTATAAAATCTAGTGTCCCATACCACCCTATTTTATATTCACATTAATGTGTGGGTGATACTATCCTAAAGTCTAAACATCTCTAGATAGAGTACCTTCTTTCTACAATTCTTTACAAGAATTTTGAAGTTTTAAGTATTACCTCTAACTAGATTTTCTAGGTCTTGATCCCTTCACATGTTCGTTTCATGATCTTGTGCTTTCCTTTGGGAGCTTGAAAACCGTTTGATGGAACCTCTATTCCTCTTTGCTTGGATTTTTGAATGAAAACCAGTTATAATTCCAAGTTCTTGAATTTCTCAAATTCAAGTCCAATTGGTTATTCTTGACCAATTTTGTAGCGACAAGAGCTGCTTGTCATTAGATTCCTTTCTTACTAATGCTTTAGGTACCTACCTCGACCAAGACTATATATGAATCTCTCTACTACATAAGTATAAGAATCCACTCATGCTTTTTGGATTTATATCAAAATCCCTTTAAGGATAGGCAAACATTATGTTTTACCTTCCACATACTTAAGTACCATCTTCACAATTGCAGACTTCATTCTTGGAATTTCTTCACTCTATTCAGACTTGGAACAGCTTACTCTTTTCACACTTTTCCATTGGATAAATGGAACTTGAGTAAATAATTCCCAAAAGGAATTTTATTGCCAATACTTGTGCAATCTACAGAGTAGTTCCGATTGCACATTCTTGGACAATGATAGCCAAGCTTGATCAAGTCTGGTTGATCTTGTGACTAGAATAAAGACTTAGTCTTTATTATTAAGATCTCTTAAACTAAAAAAAGCATGTTCGCTTACCCATGGGATGTTTAGATATCTTTCCCTCAACTTAAGTCCAAGCATACACTGATGCCTCTTAGATTCCAAAGCTAAGAATCTTTGACATACCTTTAGGTTATATCAATATTTGGACTTAATTACCAATATCGATGGTTTCGGAATTATTGGAGACTACTTGCTATTAAAATTTTCTTGAAGGATTCTAGTCTCACATCTAGGGAGATTTTTCCTTTCAATAACTTTAGATTCCTACCTAGGAAACAATAATACTAAGCCAATAATTCACCTTGGAACCTTTTGCTTTCTAATCCAATGATTCATCTTGGAATCTAAATTAATCTTTATCTTTATGGGAACGAAAATCTTGGCTTTTGGACAAGACCAAGACTTAAAGTTTTATTGCTTGTCCAAAAGATATTTCTTTTTAACCAATGAAATAGTTAACTAGACTATTTCATTTTATCATCTTATATTTACGAAGTGACTTGATTCCCAAAGATTACTCTGATTTATCTTTTAGGAAAATATATTGATTCCCAAAGATTACTTTGACTTGGGTTTGTTCTTTAAGCTCTAGTTAGCTTAAATAAAACCAAGCATACTTTTCTCATCCTTAGAAAAGTGCTTAATAAAGTTTCCATACTTTTTGAAAACTTTGCATCTTTACGAGAGATGCAATCATACAATCTAGCATCCAACCATTGAACAATAAAGTTTCAAGTGATGCTAATGTTTATTCACCCCTTTGAGGTTCATCACTCATTAGGATGAAATCAAAGAAGAAACTTCAAAAGTTCCATGATTTTTTTTTAATTTGGAAATATCAATTAAGAACCTAAGAACTTGAAAGTTGAATTGATTTTATTTGATTCTTACCATGTCTTGGGATAGAATCAGATAAAACTTCCAAAGGAAACTTCATCAACTTACTTGGATGCTGACTTGGATGCATGATTTCTCAAATCCAAGCTAACAACCACATCTAGGGTTGTCATTAAGATTCTCTAAGTTTTCTCCTAAACTTAGAGTATTCATGGAAATTTTCAACCAATACTATTTTTTTGCCCTTCCAATGAGAAAGCAAAGTGAACATTTGACTTTCGAAGAGCCTATCTTTTCTAATCAAGACTCCTAATTTGTGATACCTAAGTATCACATTTAGGAAAAATAAACTAGTTACTTGAGTTGCATGGCAGCCAAGAGCCTTGCAACCACCTAGTTTGCTATCTTCCCTAGCTATCTAAGTCAAGTAAGAAAAAAGGAGGTAACAAAAGTATAAGTATTCAACTACTTAACAAACAATCATGCATATGCAAATGTCTGTTCTTGCATGCAAATGCATGTGAGTACATGCATGTGTTGGCATTCTCCTTTCATGCACCAAACTTAAATCAAGCAATTTCTTGAGCTTGAAAATGTGTGTTCCCAATCATCCATGCACAAACATTCTACTTGCTAGCTTCTAAAATAACCGTTCATATGCATAAACTTGAGCATTAACTATCTTTTCCAAGCAAGAAGATAACGTGTTTTGTGCATGAAAACATTCTTTGAAAAGGAGAAATGCACCAACATTCTTTTTTGGGCATGAACTTTTAAACGCATGCAAGTGCTCAATGTATTTACCAATTCTTCTATATCTATTTAGCTTTCATTGAATTCGTAGCATTTGCAATCATTCTTAAAAAATGAAGACTACTATCATGCTTGAATGATATTTAGATGCAAGCTACATGATAGCAACAAATAAACCGAGTATTGAAATGAAAACATCAATTTGTAAAATACTTATCTCCCCATCAAGCTACGTCCTTTCCTTGATCCTCGAGAAGAGCAATTTGCCATCCTTAGGTCCTCGGGGAAAATCTTTCCATGCAAAGAAGAGCCAACCTTCAAAGCCATGATCACATCTCTCCAAGCCCTTGAAGAAAGCTTTCTTTCATTGATCAAAAAGAAATGAAAAGTGAAAGCACGATCTTCCTTGCTCCGATCCGATGTTGTTTCACTTTGGCTTCTCCTTTTGGATGTGTGGGATTCAAAATTGACTCAGGTAATGCTCACATATTCGAGTTCGGATGCATATACTAGGGAGAATTCAAAATAATTCAAGAACTGATTTCTAAGGATTCAATCTCACAAAGATATATCGGATCAAAACACTGAATCATTCTTAGTGTAGTGGTTGGGGATAGGAGCCAACTGGAGAGGATACATAAAACCAAAATTTCTTTACTCTGGATAGCAGAGTATACAAAGAGATAAGTAGAGTATACAAAGATTAATCAGCTTGAGAGATCTATTGTAGTGGATAAGGCACTTCAGACGAATATTGAAGATTTTGGGTTTGATCATGCTTCCTCCAGTTGCCAATGTTTTTGCCTTTGATAATCTAGAGTTCTGGCAAAAAGTTACCTGAGAAAAGTTGTGGGCATCCTACAAGCTTGATGGAGTGGTAAAGATCACCTCGTGTAGTGAGGTCTTGCGATCAATTCCGTCCAGCGTTTTCCTTGATTAGAATACCTCATTTAGTTTTCCTTCGTGATCTAAGAGGTGTATAGGGCGAAAATAATGTCCCTTTTTTATTCTTGGAGAACTACAGTCACACAAGTGACTTCCTCTTTGGATAAGAGGGATCCACCTCCATATTGATATCGTGGGTTCTATCCTTGGCCGCCTCCGATTACTGAAAGCTTGGTCACTTTCTGCTTGTGATTTTGAAGCTTTTACTGCAGTATGAATACTAGACTATGACAAATTGCACTTCTAAAATGAGACAAACTCAAACAATCTGCTTGAGTGGATAGAAGAGGCATGTGTTGATCTTGACAGTGCATGTTCGAGCTCTCGGTGCCATTGTCCTCTTCTTTTGCTTATAAATTACAAACTTCTACAACGTCATGTCTTTGTTCTCACGGAAGATCTCACGAATATGCCTTGCTCTCTCTACTAAGAGGACAAAACTGCAATCTGAGGTCACAGGTTCTATCCTCTACTATCAACGTCTGAGCAGAGTTTGATTAACTTTTGCTTGGATAGAGCATGTACAATGCGCAGATATGACATGTCCATATCTCGTCCAAGATATGAATGCGAACTTGAAGGTAATCGACAAGCTCTGGGGTCATGTAGTTGCCGAATCCTGCCAAGTGTCGCAAAGCTTACATGGTTTTTTACGAGCATGTAGCAAACAAGTAGACAAGGAACGAGTGAGAGAGAAGGTGCACAAAGTGGGCAGAGCACCATAATAGCAATATGAAAAATATTCGTGGTAAAAAGAGGAGAGGAGCTTGGGGTGCCGATAGTGCATTGCATGAACACCACATGGGGGAGTGAAGGTTGGATGATTGAAAAGGATTAATTGCCGCTGAGGAGTCCTTATCCCTCACATTGATGGAACATTATGCATGGCCCAGAATGATAATATCGTAATTTGAGTGCATGCCATTTAAGTGGCTACCGTGAGTGCATTATTCGTAAGTGGGTAAATGAAATGTTTGTAATTTAGATCCATTGATAGGATTGCATAAAGGTTCTCCAATGAGTGCCTCTAGTCGAAAAGTAGTTGGACCTATCGAAGCCAAAATGTGATAAGGTCCAAACCATTGAACCTTTACTTTGCTAGCATCATGATTAGCTTTGGAGTTATAGACTAGAACTAATTAGCCAACTGTGAAGATAGGGGCTTTCAAGAATCTGTCATGTGTGCAAGCCTATCACATTTGTAACTCTTGCATTAGGAGGAAATTTGCAAACAGGTCTTCTTGTAAGGATCCCAAGACATCCAAGCAATCATAAATCAAATGTTTAAGAAGGCATTTATGGTCAAAAGTGACCCATAAATTTTGAACAACTAGCTCCATGGGTGGAATGGATTCAATTCCATAAGCCACCTTAAATGGGGTAAAAACCCTATACAAATAAGGCAAAGGAGCAAGTTTTAAGACAATCTTCAAGTTCATTTAGATGAGGTGGTAACATTCACATTTGTAAGGATAAAATAAACATCATTTTGATATATGTAAAACTTTTTTTTTTAATGAAGTGGTAACATATAGATGAAATGAAAACTGATATAACCAAAATAACCCTATACAAATTATGTAATTTTAAGTATAAGTTTGGAAGACATTCTTCAAGTTCTAGTACAATCTTCTAAGACATTTTGATTTAATTTTCATCTCCTAGAGAAATCTAGATAGAAGGATTTGCGGGACTGCAACTTTGATAAGCATCTACTACATTGCTCTCCACCTTTCTGTTTGTAATGCTCATCAAGATCAGGTACTCTTCAATGCTTTGATAAAAACATATTAAGAAATCGACAAGGTATAGGTACTTTTATGTAAAATGAAAAATGCTAATGTTTTTATGAGTTACTTTCAATTCTCATCACACACATATATATGCACATACATTCTTTCATAACCACACTCATACACTTATACTCACATGCATACATGCATACATGCATTTACATATGCATGCATACATTCACATGCATACATGCATTCATAAATCTCTTAAACATGCATACAATCATATGTATATGTGTTGGTGCAAGACAAGCCTTCACACATTGGCTTGGAACCTTGGAAACTTTGAAGATGGATTTGGAATCCTTGAAGGATATCTCTACATGAAGGATAAGGCATAGGAACTCATACTTATGAGTTATTATCTTTTACTCCTTGTAAAAGTCTATTTTGACTTGGCATTAATTTGTAATCACTTGAAGTCATTCAACTACCTCATTAGTCGTGGAAAAGAGAATAGTTAAGTGGAGAGAATATCTCCCTACTTTTAGAGGAGAGATTCTAGGGAGCCTTAGTTTGAATTTCAAATTCAAATGATCAAAAAACTCCTATAAAAGATGAAGTGAAAAAGTCGCGGACAGTTCACTCTCTTTAGCTCACTCCCCGAGGCATATCTTCATTGTAACTGAGTGTGTGTTAGTGCTACTCCATAGCCTACACCACTACACCTCAATTAGCTATGCTTGTCATGCTATTGAGCTTGTACAATCTTATTAATCAATAGATATACACACATTTCTCATTTCTGGTTCTCTGTGTTAACTTCTCCAAGTCTGTCAACTTCAAAGGAGCATATCTCAGGATCTACTGAACCAAATCAAGAGATCTATAGCTCATTGGAACCAGCTCAAGGTCTTCTACACGCATACAAAATCTCAGAGGATTTCATTCAGCCATTTGGGCGAAATCCGCTTCGAAGTGCACACTGGTCTGTGTCTGCAGAGTTCCTAAAAAGTCAGGGGTGATTATAATTTTGCTAAACTTATTTCTCACTGCATAGTTTATCAATTGAAGTGATTCCACTTGTGATTGGTAGCTTACTAAGGTACTTTAATACTCCCAAAAGGAATTGTTCCAATTTTAAGTGTGCTGGTCACACTGAGTAAAAGTCTGAGCAGGTATCACTACAGGAATAGAAAGTTTTTCTTGATTCTTGAAGTATCAAGTTATCTGTTTTGGTTTGATCATTACCCAAACCATTTTCAAAGTACATATATGGTTTCTTTGTGTCATTTGGAAGCTAAGCAAGTGTACTAAGCATATCTGAAGGGAAAAGAGGGCAGGTGTGAAGCAGGTTTTGCAGCACCAACTGATTTCCTGAGTGCATCCATCCATCACTCCCAACAGTGGTATCAGAGCAAATAAGGTAATCATGGGTGATGGTTTCCCTTCCTTCATTGACAAATTGGACAGAAATAATTATCAAGCTTGGTCATTAAGAATGAAGACCTATCTACAAGGGAGAAGTCTATTTGGATACATATCAGGAGATGAGGAGTTGCCCTCATTCAAGACTAGAGGACTACCTACAAAGGATGAACATGAAAGGCTCAACCAATGGTGTGCAAAGGATGCTTTGGCAAGGTCTTATCTCTTAAACTCTATATCTAACTTTCTTTTACCTCATGTAAGGAACTGTAAGACTTCCCAAGAGACTTGGGAAACCTTGTCAAACTATTTTTCTTCCAACACAAGGGCTAGGAAGAATCAATTATGGATTGAGTTCACAACCCTTAGGAAGCAGCCCAAGCAATCAGTCTCAGAGTATGTGACAAAGATCAAAGATGTGGCAGACCAACTAGCAAGCATTGGAGAGGAAATTGAAGAGGAGCAAATAGTCAGGCAAGTGACAAATGGACTCAAGGCAGATGATAAGTGGGAAAGTTTCACCACTGCAATGGACCTCTATATGGACATGCATACCCCTGATCTCACAACACTCATGGGCCAACTATTTACACATGAAGCAAAGTTTACAAAGGCTGGAGATCAATCAAAAGGTAATAACCCCTCTGCTCTCTATACTGATAAGAAGGTTAAAGATAAAGGCAAGAAGAAACAGGATGAAGAAGGCTCTACCTCTCAAGCTAATTATGCAGGGAGAGGTAAGTCATCTAGAGGAAGAGGCAGAGGAGGTAAGTCAGGTAGGGGAAGACCCTACAACTCATCACCATGCAACATTTGTGGATTGTCCAATCATACCACAAATGAATGCTACAAGAACTACAAAATCAGAGAGGAAGAGGCTACTCAAAAGGTGGATAGTCTCAAGGGAGAGGCAGATTCAACCAACATCAAAGCTACAATGGATACAACAACCAATACAACAACAACTACAACAACAACCACAATGGAAACTACCAAGGTGGATTCAGAAATAGAAGAGACTACAATAACTACACAGAGGAGCAAGATGACTCCTTATTGATCATGAATATGACCTCCAAGATAGGTACAAATGATGATCATTTATTTTACATTGACTCAGGATGTTCTAACCATGTAGCTGGCAATGTGGCACTACTTTCTGATTTGGAAGAGCCCAAGGGCAAACATCAGGTACAAACAGGTGATGACACTAAACACTCTGTTATCAAAATTGGAAATGTGAAGACATGTGATGGTAATCAGAACCTATTAAGCAGGGTACTCTATGTACCAACAATAACTAAGAATTTAATGAGTGTTGGTCAGATTGTGGAGAAAGGTTTGCAGGTCAGATTCACACAACATGGAGCATATGTGGAGGACCCAAAACATGGATTCAGAAGGATAGCCAAAGGGGAGAAATCAGGTAGATTGTTTACATTTGAGCTAGAAGATACAAGAAACATTGCTTTGTATAATTACAAGGATCAGACACTTTCAAAGTTAGAGATATGGCACAAGAGATTAGGGCACATAGGAGAAAGAACCCTAAAGCAAATATGCAGGGATCAATGTGTGCTTGGGATACCTAATGTATCCAAGCAACACATGATTTACAAATGTGGATCATGTCAATTTGGTAAGTCTCACAGATTACCCTACTCAAGAAAAGGTTTCATACATGAAGACTACCTAGATTTGGTACACACAGATGTTTGGGGACCTAGCAAGGACCCTTCCATTTCTGGTTCAAGGTATTATGTGTCCTTCATTGATGACTATAGCAGGTGGACCATTCTATACTTTATGAAGCATAAGGATGAAGTGTTTAATTGTTTCAAGAGGTATCTTGCACTTGTTGAAAATCAAACAGGTAGAAGCTTGAAGAGGCTAAGGTCAGATGGTGGAGGAGAGTACTTCTCCAATGAGTTTGAAGATTTCTTGCAGGAAAGAGGCATCAAAAGGGAGATCACTACAAGGTACTCACCTGAACAAAATGGGTGAACAGGCTCTAACGGCCACGGAAAAAAATGGTTGTGGAAGCCTTTATTTTGCTCAAACTCCTCGGAATCGGTCTACTTGGATTACCTAGAGCCACAATTATCTCGCAACGGATTTTTCTTATGGCTATGCACTAGCTCATATGTTCCCGGCAAACGCACCAAATGAATAGGCACTCTCAGTCTAAGGGAAAGATGCATATACGCGCTTATGTTTTGCTCCAACTTCCTAAAATTACTTCACTTACCTTCCTTCAAATCACTAAATTGTATGTGGATGTACGCCCAAGTGTCTTCTTGCTCACATACTTCCGTACTACTTAATTCCCGATTCCCCTCTTCTCTCTTACTCTTGCTCTTAGCCTCTCTCTCTCTCTCCCACTTACTCTCACATGTACTTCTTTACCCTTCCATACTCTTCCTCTCACATACACACAAGAACGTACGAAACATCTTCACGCACGGTCCACACTTCATGTGCACACGTTCACCCACTTGTGAGCTCTCACACACACACACCCAGCAATTACACACACTCTGCTCACCTACTCACTTTTTCTCTCCCTTTCCCATACCCGCTCACACACATGTATTCAAATACACCCGCACACTCATACCCTCTTTTCCATCCACACATGCACTCACATCCACACGTTCTTTTGTCTCACTCCCAAATCTCCACTTTTACCATCCTTATGCACACTCAGTTCCCTCTCTTTTCCCGGTTGCACCCTCTTATACACCCCTGTTTGCCCTCTTTCTCATGCACTTTCCACCCCCCATACACTCATGCCTATATCCATGCACTTGCACCCCTGCTTGCATATATCATCTCGCACACATACATCCCCCACACTACCCTTCCCTTCCCCTCTTACTTTCACTATCTTACACACTCGTACATTCACACACATGCTCACTCATGCATGCACATATTCACACAACTCCCACTTACTCTCGTACACACCCACACCGTTTACCATCTGTCATGAATGAAGACGAGCACCACATGTATACAGATCAATGAAATACATAATCAGAGAACATTTCAATTTTTATGAATCCAAAAGCATTTCCATTGCTAAGATTTACCCAACCAAACGTCGACAACAGGCAAATGGTTTGGCAACACAAACTGAAATATCATTCAATACAACCACAATCCGCCTCACCGAGTCCATCGTGTACAGCTCATATTTGTTACCAGAAGGAAATTGAACCCTTTGACAAGTTTTATACACTTGGGTTGTAAACACACAAGAGCTCTTGGAAAGGGGAAGACCAGCTGAGCAAGATATAGGCTCTTGTGTTAAACCCCTTTCACTTCGAGGGATAGTTCAGACAAAACTCGCTTCCCTTTTTGGACTTCCAACCCTGATGCTCCAACTTGAAACCCAGGCAGTAAAGAAAGCGAAGCCACTAAGGCTGTCTCAGGACTCAGACTTTTCGGCATACAGTTTGAACGTGAATTGTTTAGTCTTTAGAACTTGAAAAGCCGATTATAAAACAATGGTGGAAATTTTTGTCCCAACTGAACGCATCATTGATTGAGTTAAATGCATAATCTAAATCCATGCTCAAGGGAAACAACAAAAACACATCTCTCCAAACCCATCTTAGACACAAGGGTGGGTACTGCAGAAACGTCAATTTGCATGTATGTTTCTTCTCTAAAATCTTGCTGGAACAACTTTTTAATATGTACTAAAGCACATGCATGATGACTACTTCAAACAGCGAAATGGATACGTAGTGCAAGAACAAATGACATGCGCCTTGATATGAAATTTGTGCTGCATATAAAAGTTGCGCTGAATCAATCAGAGAAAACTCACATCAAACGCCATCGCTGAAACAGTTTGCACATGATCTCGAGCAATCAAGCAGCAAAGAGCCATCGATAGAATCGATTAACAGACGCAGCTTGGGTTTGGGTATTCTCCACTCAAAACATTGAATCTTTATCATATGTAGTTTTGATACCTCTTTCTCGATCCAGAGAGTTGATCCTAGCTCCGCTCGTCTCCGTTATAACTGCATGGACTCATTATCCCCCACTCTATCGAATCGATACAACTTCAGGCCTCCAAATTTTGACCTTCATCCCTCCGCAGCCCTGTGAGTCTTTCCTAGACGGGGTCCACGATCTGCTCAGAGCATGCCCAGCTGCCGCCCCTTCAAGCTCGGATTTACACGCCCCTCGGTACCCAGAACTGGACAAATCTTCTCCCTTCACGAGCTCCTCCGTGTTCCTTCTGCAATAGTTTCCTCCACCCTATCACATGTGCGCTCCCATCTTCCTCAATCGTGGCTGGAAACCTCCTGATGCCCCCCTTTTCTGTTCTTCCCTGCTAACAACGCCAGCCCCTCCCGATAATGGCGGCAGCCTCCCCTCCTCTCGATGCCTGTACAAAAAAACAAGAGAGAGAGAGAGAGAGAGCGAGAGAGCTACCCCAAACGTGGAAAAAACCCCTTTCTTATCTGTTCGTGCCCCCCCCCCCAAATGGTTCTCCGCTTGATGGAAACAAGCTAATTTTCTCCGAAGACGACAATCTCCAAGATCATATCTGCCACACCATTCAAGAAGAGACAGGTGTAAAGGCAGCTTGCCCAATCGTTAAGTAATAGGGAATACCCTGTCCAACCATGTAATTTATAAACACATCTCCATCCTTCACAGTGACTGATGTAGCAAGCCTATGGCGTGGGCCAGCATAGAAGTGAGTTATATTGGCACTTGACCACATATCATGAGTCTCTACAAGCTTAGCCCCAGTCCAGAGACCAGAAACTGCTAACTTCGTAGGCAAAACAAGGGCAATTCCATCCCCACAAAAGGTCCCCTCCATAACCACTTTTTGAACAATTTTACCATCTAAAGAGACCTTGAATATGCAGTCACCTGCTGTATGCATGACAAGTAAGAAACCATTTGGGTGATAAACAATTCCATTCACTGTTACAAAGCTTATGAGCCAATGTTTGGGCTTCACAGCAAACGCCCGTGATCCATCATGGCTACATGAAGATACTCATTTGTGGATGTGCAAAGTCGCAAAGGAAGATGAAAAACGTTTAAAGGCAAGGGAAGAAGGAACTTCACTAGGAGATAGACCAGTTAGAGACCCAGCCTACACACCGATGATCTTTCCAGATGAGGAGTTTGAGCCTCATGGCTGGCCAGAAATCTTAGCCACCATGGACATTGCTGTCAATGAGGAACAGTGGACACCTCATTGTGATGAGGAGGGTTATGATATCTCAGTGTTCATGTGTCAACCCTTGCTAGAAGAATGTGACCCTAGTGATGTCATAGAAGAAGAAGAGAATGACGATGATCTGGAGTCTATTGTGATGGATAGTTGCTTTAACTCAGAGTAGCACTATCTAGAAGATATAGGAGTGTTCACCCAGAAAGAAGAAGAACCTCTCACAAGTATTAAAACAGTAAACTCAAAGGATGGAAGTGAGAGTAGTCAAAAGAAAAGCAGTGAAACAAGAAAAGGAGGAATCATTGTTTGAAGTACCAGAAAACTTCAAGAAATATGAAGTTGACGACCGCAAAATTTTGGTACGAATGCCTAAGAGAGAGGCCATCATAGGAGAATCATATGATAATAAAGAAAAGACCAAGAAGATTGTAGTGACCATTGAAGAGAACGAAGAGAGATGCACATATATAGGAGATGACCTAAGTGCAAGAGAAGAAATGGAGCTCATAGCTCTATTAAGGGAATATAGGGATGTGTTTGCATGGCACTATAGAGACTTGAAAGGGGTAGATCCAAGAATTTGCTCTCATACTATCCCCATGACTGCTGATGCTAAGCCCACCAAACAGAAGCCCTACACATATAATGATACCTATGCAGCCAAAATCAAAGAAGAAATTGATAGGTTGATTGAGGCTGGATTCATCTATGAGATTGAGCATACCGAATGGGTGTCCCCCATTGTTGTGCCGCTACGATTAGAGATAGTTATCCACTTCCAATCACAGAACACCTATTGGAGCGTGTTGCAGGCAAGGAAGTTTATAGCTTCCTTGATGGATTTTCAGGTTACAATCAAGTAGCCATTGCCCCAGAAGATCAACACAAAACAGCTTTTGCTACAGAGTGGGGAATCTTTGCATTTCGGGTGATGCCATTTGGGCTCACCAATGCACCTGCAACATTCCAAAGGCTCATGTGTCATGTCTTCAAAGAGTTCTTGCGAAAGAGCTTAGAAGTGTATGTGGATGATTTATGTGCTCATTCCCAAGAAAGAAGGGTTCACATCCCTGAGCTCAGACAAATCTTCAACAAGTGTAGAGAATATCGAGTGTGTCTAAACCCAGAAAAGTGTGTGTTTATGGTGCGTCAAGGTAAAATCTTAGGTCATATTGTTTCTAAGAATGGAATCTCAACAGATGAAGATAAGGTACGAGCCATAGCGGAGCTACCAAGGCCAAGGAATATTAAAGAGGTACAAGCCTTTATGGGCCATTGTGGATACTACCGTAGGTTTATCCACATGTACGCGATCATAGCTAGACCCCTTTATGCCTTGTTGTCTAATTTTGAGTGGAACGACGAATGCGAGAATTCTTTCAACGAACTGAAGAAACGTTTGTGCACGGCACCAATACTCACCACTCCTGATTGGAATAAACCATTCCATGTCCATGTGGATGCATCCAATCATGCCATAGGATGTGTGCTAGCACAACCCACAAGTGAAGGAAACTTAGATTTGCCCATAGCATATGCTAGTAGACAGCTCACCGCAGCTGAACGGAACTATACCACAACTGAGCGAGAGGGCTTAGGCATGGTATATGCTGTGAAGAAGTTTAGACACTATTTATTGGCCAACAAGTTCAAGTTTTTCACTGATCATCAAGCTTTGTTATATTTGGTCAATAAACCTTGCAATACTGGACGCTTAGTAAGATGGTTCCTCTTACTAATGGAATATGACTTTGAAGTTGTTGTCAGGAAAGGTAGAACCCACCTTCAGGCAGATCACCTTTCTCGCATCACTTCAGGAGAGTCACCGCAAGGAGTGTCTGACGAATTACCCGATGCTTATCTGTTCAATTTAGAAGTTGTTCCTAAGTGGGCAAATAAGTTGGTACCAGTCCTAACCTTTGGCCCTGCAAATAAGAATGTGAAAACATCACAAGAAGAAATTGTAAAATCACAAAAATATCACATATTAGCAGGAAGCATGTACAAACAAGATACAGAGGGCGTATTAGCTTGTTGTGTCGAGGATGATGAACATAATAGTTGGTTGCAACAAGCTCATGAAGGATTGCTAGGAAATCACTATTCTAAACAACGAACATTGCAGAATCTAAAGCGTTTAGGAGTGTATTGGCCTAGCATGGACAAAGAAATACATGAGTGGATTAAGAATTGTCCAAGGTGCAGAGAGAGACCCCCAGTGGAGCATGCGACCCTTTATCAAGTGTCATTAATTCAAGATTGGAGTGCTCCATTGGTAGAGTTTATGAGATCGGGAAGATTACCCAAAGAGGCTAGTCTAGCAAGAAGAAGAAGCATGGAGCAAGAGGCTCAAGGCTATGCCCTAGTAGGAGACAACCTATACCGAAGAGGCAAAGATGGTTACTTAAGACTGTGCGTTCACGAATCAGATTATTTGAAAGTCTTAGAAACTGCACACGGCGGTGTTGCAGGTGGACATTTTGGTCCTGACCGAGTGATCAAGACCATTCTATTCTCAGGACTTTGGTGGCCCACTCTTCATATGGATGCACATACCTATGTGAAGAAATGTGACACATGCCAACGTGCACAATATCCAGTGAGAAAAGACGAGATGCCCTTGAGGCCAATGATGGGAGGACGTGCATTTTCGAAGTGGGGCATAGACTTCATAGGTCCTATTAACCCCCCAGCTAGAAACTCCCATGCAGAGTACATCATTGTAGCCACAGATTACCTTACAAAGTGGGTAGAAGTCAAAGCCACAACAAAGAATGATGCTCAGACTACGGCTAAGTTCTTATTCGAGAATGTGTTCACGAGATATGGACTACCAATAGAGTTGGTGAGCGATAGAGGCACACACTTCTTGAATGAAGTCATTGAAAATCTTCTCCAAGAATTCTTGGTGACACATAAGAAATCTGCCCCCTATCACCCACAAGCCAACGGACAAGCCGAGAGTACCAATAAGATCCTCTGTAACGTATTGACAAAACTGGTGAATAATAAACGCTCTGATTGGGACAAACAACTTCATCATGCTGTTTGGGCTTATCGAGTTGCCTACAAAACGGTACTCAACGCCACCCCATTTCAGATGGTCTTCGGACAGAACGCTGTGCTACCATTAGATTTCTTAATCCATGCCTTAAAAGTAGCACAAGAGTATGAGTGGAATGGGCATGAATTGTCCTCTAAGATCTTTGATCTCGAACGCTTGGGTGAGACGAGGCTACGAGCGGCAGCAGGCATCTACGCTGCAAAGAAGCGGCAAAAGGCATACTTTGATGCACACATCAAGGATAAGAGATTGAAAGAGGGAGATCTAGTGTTGGTATACACACTAAAACAACATGCCCGCAAGTTGGAAAAAAGAGGATACGGACCCATGATCATTAATAGAATTTCCACTAGTGGTGCAGTTCAGTTGGCCACTCTAGAAGGAGATATCTTGCCAAACTATATTAGTGGCTGTAGAGTCAAGCTATATCAAGAACCTCTTACTGAGGATATGCTAATGAGACTCAACACTGCGAAGAAGCGAAAAGAAGAAGAGTTAAGAGTGAGAGAAGAAGCACAGGTAGAGGCCAGAGAGCGTATTAGGCGAAATAAGTTAAGGCGATTAGGCCTAGAAGTCAACTCAAAAGCCCCAAAATATCACATGGATATGTGTCAAAAGTCAGACATAGCGACTTCTCAGGTCATTGACCGAAGACCCTTTGTGACCATAGAGATAGGACAAGGGAAGGGTGCAAGGACGGTGAAAGCATTGATTGACTCAGGTGCAGCAAGTAGTGCAGTTAGACTTTCCTACTGCCAAGACTTGGGGTTGAACATCAATCCCATAGAAGCTTATCTCATAGGATTGGGAGGTGTGGAAACCCCTTGTTTGGGCGAGGTGGAACTTCCCATCTACCTTCAAGATGTTCCAATGAAAGTCAAAGTGCTAGTATGTCAAGATGAGAACCTTACAGAACCACTTGTCTTGGGTCAAGATTGGATCTATGACCATGCAGTTAACTTAAACCTAAGAAGTCAAATTCTTCAAGTTTGGGTACATGAACAATGCATCACATTAGAATTAGAGAACTGCATGCTCCTAAATCATGGCACCACACACTCTCTTAGTTCTTCCAAGACTAATCATATGAAAGAAGATGTTGTATGTGTCAAAAGCTCTATGATGCAGAAGGAGTCAATCGTTGAAGACCAGGTTCGAAGGCGGGTGGATCTTTCTTCTTCTCCAAAGACTCAAGTAGCCACAGTAGTGAGCCCACCACACAAGCAAACACAACCGTTCACGACAACTGCTACATCAAATAGAAAGACACCATTCGATAAAAAAGCGGTTCCGGGCATGAAGCAGATCTGGGTACGCAAAGGAGAGCAACCACCAGCCTTACCCCCACAAATCCCATCCATGCACACTAACCAGGCCAGAAGACGAAGGAAGCAGCTCAGACAAGCTCAATCACAAGATATCCAACAAGTTTGGGTGCCTAAGAAGTTAGCTGCAGCTCAACAAGGGCAATTACAGATGTGGGTACCTAAGAAGATCCTACACCCACAACAACCTTTGTTCTCCCACATGCAAAAGGTTTCAACAAAGAAGCCAAAAAGAGAAAAGGGTAAGAACCACGTACAGAGACCAAAGGAAGATCAAATCAGCTCTTCAACATTAGTAGGAAGACATGCAAAAAGGATATGGGTTTGGAAGCCAAAAGTGCAAGCAGCCTCCACCGAACCAAAGCATCAACCACACTGGATACCACAGTTCAGAAAGCATCCAAAGAGAAAGACGCCTGAAGTGACCTCTACAGTGCCAAATGATGTTCTAAAATGGACTCCAATAAGGAGGATTACATCAGTTCGAGACTCAATGGATACCTCCACCAAGGTCGGCATCAACCTCCACAAATAACATCGAAAGCCTCGAACGAGCAACAACCATGTGCTCCTTGCACAACCCTGTCTTTTGCACCACTTAGGTCATGCATTTCCAAAGTATGCATTAATATAGGGCCACATTACACGGCCGTGCATAGACACACTTGAGAATCCCATGCACAAGAGCACAGTGACATATGTCGAACATTTCTATTGATACTAACTTTTGTGTTCTTGTTTTGTGATATCCTTTTTCTCCAAAAAAAAAAAAAAAAAAAAAAAGAAAAGAAGTGGGAGAGAGCTTGTTCCCAGGTTTGGCTTATGAAACATGAATGAGTCATGCTTAGTTGAAGGTGGAACTGTTGATTACTAGGCATTTATCAATTTGGATCGCAGTGTGTCTCGGCCAGCAGTGAGATTATTGCTGCCTTATCTGGTAGATGACAAGCATTTGGCATGAACATGACATCTACAACTATGATTTTCTCTTACCATGGTAGGAATGAAGAGCTTGAAGGTCCGCAACTTAAGTGATGCTTAACTACTTCATGTACCAGAGCATCCAAGGAGATATCTGCAAAAGGTAGTTCTGGAGGAGAAGACTCCTGCATATGGTGAGCTAAAGAGAATATGTGAAACTCAGCTTTGTTGATGTATAGAACACCACAAGAAATGAATTAATGTGACACTAGAACACCTCTATGGTCACCATTAACTCATTGCCACTCCAAACTTTGAGAAATGATAGCTTAAAGTGAGAACTTTGCTTCTACAGAAATTCCTAGTCACCGAAATGACATACCTTCAGTATTTTGCTAATTTCTCCTAGCTCAAGTATGTTTTCTCCATGAAACTTTATAGGCTGAAACTAGAAGAGTAGAGCTTTCCAACAAGCTATCATATGCATCAAACGGATCTCTAGAACTCAAGTTATGGCTCTCACAAGATAACCCTGTATGACCTTCCAAAACTGGAAATTTTACCTGTTTTAGTAAGAGCGCCTGTTTAAAATTAGAATTCGATGCCTAACATCGACTTGCAACGAGAATTCGATGTCGGGCATCGACTTGGGATGTTTTTGGCCACTTTTCAGCAGGGATTCGATGCCGGGCATCGACTTCCCGCATAAAGTCTTGATCTTTTGGACACCAAAACTATAGGTGATTTCATGCACACTTAGAATATGACTTATCAACTGGAATTCGATGCCAGGCATCAAGTTGCTCCAACAACATCATGTTTTTCAAACACTTCAGTACTGAATGAAAAATATAAAAGAAAATATGACTTATCAACAGAGATTCGATGCCAGGCATCGAGTTGCTTGGAAAACTTGATCTTTGTAACTCATTACACAGTAGGTAATCATGGAAATGATGGAGAGAGGCTCATACACAGAACTTTACTCAGTTCTTCTCATAACTATAAAAAACTCAGAAGTTTTACAGATGCTCTCTCACTCAGAGAAGCTCGACTATACTCAATCATACAAAAATGAGTTCTTCTCACTTTCTCATTGTCTTCCTCCTTCTTCTTCTCTCTTCTCTCTCTCTCACTCGTCAGTTGATACAAACTAACTTATATAGATTTTCGTATTCTCGTGATTTTAAAAAACTTCTAGAACTAAAGTGAACTATCTTTACAAATATGATACACTTGTGAATTTGTCCCTTCACATAGGCATGGGGTTTTCTTCCTAAGATTTGACCTCCAAATATATGTCCAATTAGTGAGTGTTTCTCCAACAGCTCCCCCTCAATCACTAATTGACATTCCCTGTTTCTTCATATCATCTTCTTTTCTTTTACTCCTGCCATGCTTTTGAATCTACTGGTCTTCACACCATCCAAGCTCTTTGTCATTATGTCTGCTAACTGATCTTTAGTAGAAATGTACTCCACTTCAATCTCCTTCTCCATTACCTTTTCTCTGAGAAAATGATATTGTATCTCTATGTGCTTTGTCCTTGCATGAAAAACTGGATTTGCTGCAAGATAAAGTGAACTCATATTATCTCCATGTATTGTAGGTGTACCTTGATCAATGCCTAAGCTCTTGAACAATGTCTGCATCCATATGACTTCCTTAGCTGCTTCCACAAGTCCTTTGTACTCTGCTTCAGTTGATGATAATGCTACTGTATGTTATTTCTTTGAACACCAACTTACAAGCTTATCACCAATATATATCATGTAACCATGAGTTGATCTTCTGTCATCTTGGTTACCTGCCCAGTCTGAGTCACTATAGGCTCTCAACTTCAAATCTGATGTAAAAGGATAATATAATCCTTCCTTTATAGTTCCTTTGATATATCTGAGAACTCTTTGACCTGCAATCCAATGTGGGTCCTTTGGACAATGCATGAATTGTGACAAAACTCCCACTGCATAACTAAGATCAGGTCTTGTTAGTGTAGCATAAATCAAACTACCCACAAGAGATTGATACTTCCTCATATCTTTGTATTCTGCACCATCATATTTACTGAGCTTGTGATTAACTTCAAGTGGAGTTGAAGCTTCTCTGCAATTTTCCATATCAAACTTCTTCAACAAGTTCAGAAGATACCTTTCTTGTGACACATATATGCCATGATCTGTATAAGTAACTTCCATTCCAAGAAAGTATGATAACTTTCCTAGGTCACTGATCTTGAATTCTTTTTCAAGTAATCTCTTTACCTCCTTGATTCTTTCATCTGAAGTATCTGTGATTATAATGTCATCTACATAAATACAAATGTAGATTGTACCTTCCTCTGTTCTTTTGATAAGTAGACTTGAATCTGCTTTTGAACTTTGATATCCAAGATCATTGAGATACTTCACCAGTCTATAGTTCCAAGCTCTTGGAGCTTGCTTCAATCCATACAATGCTCTTCTCAACCTGCAAACAAAATTTGGATACCTGGAATCTATAAATCCTTGAGGTTGTTCCATGTATACCTCATCTGATATGTATCCATTCAAGAATGCATTTTTTATATCCAGTTGACTTAGAGTCCATCCTTTTGAAGCTGCAATAGCAATAATTGTCCTTATAGTTGACATCTTAGCTACGGGACTGAATGTCTCATCATAATCTATGCCATAGGTCTGGGCATAGCCTTTCACCACCAATCTAGCTTTGTATCTGGCTATACTTCCATCTGCAAGCTTCTTCACTTTATAAACCCATTTATTTCCAATTACTTTCTTACCATTTGGTTTAGGAACAAGTTCCCATGTCTTGTTCTCCTCCAGTGCATTGAACTCTTCCTTCATTGCTTCTTCCCATTGCTTCTTACCTTTAGCTTCATCATAGTTCTGAGGTTCTTCATCATCTTTGACCATATATGCATAGTTCTTCTGAGTTATGTAAGAAGTATCATAAGAATACCTTTCTGGTTGTCTTCTAGTCCTGCTTGACCTTCTTGGTTCACATTCTTCATATGTGTCTGGATACACTTCTTCATCAAATATAGGAGCTTCTTCATTCCTTCTTGTTAATCCACTTCTGGATGTACTTGCTTGCATATAGTCTTCATCTCTATTTACCTGCACAATTGATTTTCCTTTCTCACATCTTCTTACCTCTTCTTCAAATTCTTCAGCTGTATGACTTTGATCTGCATACCAACTTTTCTGTTCATCAAATGTAACATCTCTAGAAACAATAAATTGTTTTGTTAGAGGATTCCACAACCTGTAACCCATCTGCTTTTCATCATAACCAATGAACACATATTTTTCTGCCTTTGGTTCAAGTTTATGCCTAAGTTGTGATGGCACATAAGCATATGCAATTGATCCAAACACTCTACAATGATCTAGTGTTGGTTTCTTACCCCACCAAGCTTCATATGGAGTCATTCCATTCAGAGCTGCACATGGTAATCTATTCACAAGATATGTAGCTGTATTTACAGCCTCAGCCCAAAGATAATTTGGACAGTTCTTCTCCTTTAGCATAGCTCTAGCAAACTCAACCAAAGTCCTGTTCCTTCTTTCTGCTACACCATTTTGTTGTGGTGTATACCTGCAAGTTATTTCTCTCTTAATACCTGCATTCCAAAGATAATCATTGAACTCTTGGGAGAAATATTCTCCCCCTCCATCAGACCTCAGTCTCTTAAGCTTTTGACCTGTTACTCTCTCTGCATATGCATGAAAATGCTTGAAGGCTCCAAACACTTCTGATCTTTCCTTCAAAACATATAATGCTATCCATCTTGTAGCATCATCAATGAAAAGAACATAGTACCTTGAGCCACTGATAGATCCTTCTTTTGTTGGTCCCCATACATCTGTATGAATGAGCTCAAGTACTCCATCATGTTTGAAACCTTTCTTTTGAAATGGTAACCTGTGTGCTTTACCCATTTGACATGCTTCACATTTATAAACCATATGTTGACTTTGCACATTTGGTAATTCTAGTACAGACTGATTAGCAACCATAGCTTTAATTCCTCTTTCATTAAAGTGACCTAATCTCTTATGCCAGAGATCAAGTTCTGTAATCCCTCCTTCACCATGTGTGAGCAAAGCTTGACCAATGTTCCCTTGCACTCTTAAAGTAAAGAGTCTACCTTCTTTCTTACCAGAGACAATCTGATTATATCCATTCTCTGGATCTTCCACAAATACTCCTTCATTTGTAAACCTGACTTGAAAACCTTTTTCAACTATCTGTCCCACACTAATCAAGTTTTTAGGTATTGTAGGAACATACAAAACATTGGTTAGCAAATCTGCTCCACTCTTGCATTTCACTTTTCCAATTGAATGTACACTATGTCTTGTATTATCACCAGTTTGAACTGTGTGACTAGAAATGCCTTTTTCCAAATCTGACATCAATCTATGTTTCCTGACAAATGATTAGAACATCCAGAGTCAATGTAAAATACCTTTAGATCTTCTTTGTCTGATGTGCTGATTGAATTCATCATCAATGATGTATGACTTTCATTCTGTGTGTCATTTGCATAGTTGTAGTAGGTGGTGTTGTAGGATTGATTCTGTCCCCAACTTCTTTCTCCACCTCTACCATAGCCTCCTCTTTGACTTTGTCTACCTCTTTGAAAATTACTTTGATATCTTCCACCTCGACCTCTGCTATTGTTGTTTTGATTCTGGTTTGATCCTTGTTGGTTGTGCCAACAGTCATGAGCCAAATGATTACTCAATCCACAGATCCAGCAAGCCTTTTTGTTGTTATTTTGATTACCTCTTCCTCTTCCAAAACCTCTTGCTCTTCCTCTGCCAGTGCCTTTACCTTTTGCATAATAAGCTTGAGAATTAGACTCCTCTTCATCCTTTGCTTTACCTTTATCTCCTTTCTTCTTATTCTTCATGTACATTGCAGAACTTTGACCTTTATCTCCATCTCCCTTCAAGTCTTGCTCATATGTGAGCATCAAACCAAGCAACTGGTTCAAATCTGGAACATAATGATTTAATGAAAGTTCTGTTGATAAGACAAAAGGTTTCCACCTTTCATCCCCTCTCAAACCTGCAAGTAGTTGAGCAATCAATCTGTGATCTTCAACATCTTCATCTATGGATCCAAGACTATCTGCTAGATCCTTCATCTTAGTGACATAATCACTAATACTTTGGCTTGGCTTCTTTTTGAATGTTGTAAACTCTGACCATAGACTTGCTTTCCGTGCTTTAGTAGTACTTTGAAAATGATACTCCAATGCATTCCATATATCTTCAGATGATTCCAATCCTCTGATGTGTGGTAGCAAATGATCAGAGATTGTATTGTAGATGTATGCTTTTGCACTTGCATCCTTCTTCTGCCAATGCTTTAAAGCATCAAGTTCTTCTTTCTTTGGTCGGCTTTCATCTTCAAATACTGGCTTCTCTTCTTCACCTGTTACATATACCATGAGATCCTTACTCATAAGTAAGGCTTCCATTCTCATTACCCATGCGGGGTAATTATCTCTATCCAGTTTGTCAATGGAGATATGATCTGCCATAGTTCTTTCCTTCTGCTGCAACCTGTGAGCTTAAAGGATAAAGGATAATACCTTTTGAAGTTCTTTGTGTATGAGGATACTTCGAAAGTAATCTTTTGATGCCTTGTGTCTTCAAATGCTTCACCTTTCAAACTTTAATGGAAAACTTTACAAAACTTCTCGTACCTTTGTCGTCTTCTGCTCTCGAGAATCTTTCTGCTCTGATACCACTTGTTGATGTATAAAACACCACAAGAAATGAATTAATGTGACACTAGAACACCTCTATGGTCACCATTAACTCATTGCCACTCCAAACTTTGAGAAATGATAGCTTAAAGTGAGAACTTTGCTTCTACAGAAATTCCTAGTCACCGAAATGACATACCTTCAGTATTTTGCTAATTCTTCCTAGTTCAAGTATGGTTTCTCCATGAAACTTTATAGGCTGAAACTAGAAGAGTAGAGCTTTCGAACAAGCTATCATATGCATCAAACGGATCTCTAGAACTCAAGTTATGGCTCTCACAAGATAACCCTGTATGACCTTCCAAAACTGGAAATTTTACCTGTTTTAGTAAGAGCGCCTGTTTAAAATTAGAATTCGATGCCTAGCATCGACTTGCAACGAGAATTCGATGCCGGGCATCGACTTGGGATGTTTTTGGCCACTTTTCAGTAGGGATTTGATGCCGGGCATCGACTTCCCGCATAAAGTCTTGATCTTTTGGACACCAAAACTATAGGTGATTTCATGCACACTTAGAATATGACTTATCAACTGGAATTCGATGCCAGGCATCGAGTTGCTCCAACAACATCATGTTTTTCAAACACTTCAGTACTGAATGAAAAATATAAAAGAAAATATGACTTATCAACAGAGATTCGATGCCAGGCATCGAGTTGCTTGGAAAACTTGATCTTTGTAACTCATTACACAGTAGGTAATCATGGAAATGATGGAGAGAGGCTCATACACAGAACTTTACTCAGTTCTTCTCATAACTATAAAAAACTCAGAAGTTTTACAGATGCTCTCTCACTCAGAGAAGCTCGACTATACTCAGTCATACAAAAATGAGTTCTTCTCACTTTCTCATTATCTTCCTCCTTCTTCTTCTCTCTTCTCTCTCTCTCACTCGTCAGTTGATACAAACTAACTTATATAGATTTTCGTATTCTCGTGATTTTAAAAAACTTCTAGAACTAAAGTGAACTATCTTTACAAATATGATACACTTGTGAATTTGTCCCTTCACATAGGCATGGGGTTTTCTTCCTAAGATTTGACCTCCAAATATATGTCCAATTAGTGAGTGTTTCTCCAACAAGCTTGGTGTAGTTACCCGATGTTGCTTGCCAAGGAATATAAAGCAATTCAATTCTCAGTATTTCCTGAACTAGTATGGAACAGTAGCACTGGTGAATGGTCTATGTCAATCAGCATGGTAATCTCTTAGAAACCGGCACGTGTCCAATATTCCTCTGAGTGTCAATATAGGGAAGTGAACGTGCATGAGCCCAAGCTCAGAAATGCACATTGTTAGTGACAAATGTTGCTTTGAAAAGAGGAGAGGGGATCCACCACTCAAAAGATCTCATCAGTGGACAATCAACATGGACATTCATCAACAAGGTTCCATCCCAAAGGCCGAGTGTACAACACGAAGAGGCAAACATCCATCAACCTTCGCCATGGTAAGTATCTTTACTCTGGAAACACCATAACCATGATAGTTTAGGAAACCTCTTCGTCAGCATACCCTTGAGCACTTAGCTCAAGACCCGCAATTTTTGCACCATACTTTTTCCAATGCATTTTCCAAGTAAGCATGCGTAGGGCTACATTACAAGGCCGTGCAGAAGGCACATACTTTTTTCAACCCAGGCACGAACACACTTACCCATCATTCATTATGGGTTATGAGTAGTTGGCATGAATGCTCTCAACATCATCTTTAAAAGAGCTAGCAGACATCATGGGAACAACATCCATATCTCGGAAGCAAATTGAAGCCAGTAGTTGCTCCAAATCACTCTTGACAACCTCTTCTGAGCAACTTGCAGTTTTGAAAGCTCACAACGACACATTATTGCTGGAATCCAAGGAACCAGCTCATACAACGGATGGACACCACCTCTCAAAGCACTACACAGAACAGCCCTTCCAACAAGGGTCTGTCAGGGACGACAGACTCGAGAGGGGGGGGAGTGTTGAAGCTCAAAGTCAAGGACAAAGCATGGAAGCACATCAAAAGGTGGACACACGAGGAAAGGGAGCAAGTAGGGAGCTCCAAGAAGTGTATGTCAAATTTTCAGAAGAATCCCCTACAAAAATAGTGATTTTCATCACTAGAAACCATTGTAAATACCATTATCTATTTTTAGTAACTCCATTTTGTTCAAGCCGAGGAGTCCTCGAGCTTGAGGAGTATTAGAAGCACCATCGTACCAATTTTCATAATTTTTAGACTTCGTTTGAGCCCTCAAATAAGCCCTGGAACCTAATTTTTAACTAGGCCGGACACTAGGTCTGGACAGGGCCAAAACTAGTCAAAAAACTATAAAAAGAGCTAGAGAGCTCATTTTTGAGGTTAGCTTGTTAGAGAATAGAACTTTTGTAAGAGAACTCTTTTGCAATCTAAGCTTTCCATTGTTCCTCTCCTTGATCTTACTTTGTGCGCGTGTGTGTGTATGTGTGTGCATGTTTGTGTGCTTTCACTCACGCACTTGTGCCTTCACTTGCTCGTGGTCTTCATACCGGTCCTCACGTCTCCGCGGATTGACAAGTAAAGGAGGTGGTGCTTACGTTTGAGCTACACCAAATTTTGGCGCCGTTGCCGGGGAGAGTGCTTCGAGGACGAGCGTTGTGATGGTAAGATCGTAGATTTGCGACGTTGGAAGGTAAAAAAACTGTCATTTCAGTTCGTTTTCTGTTTTTTTTTTTTTTTTTTTTTTTTTGGCGACCACGTTGTGTTGCAACCACGGTACGAATGGTAGTCATGCATGAAGTAGGTGCAAAAGTTTCCTCATAGTCAATGCCATATTGTTGTGCATATCCTTTGGCAACCAATCTAGCTTTGTAGCGATCAATGCTACCATCAGATTTTCTCTTAATCTTATAAACCCACTTTGTACCAATGGCATTCTTTCCTTTTGGCAATTCACATAACTCCCAAGTACCATTCCTATGTATGGAATCCATTTCTGATTGCATAGCACTCATCCATTGTGGATCGTCACATGCATCTTCAAAAGAAAGTGGCTCTTCATTACATGCTGTAGCAATAAGAGAATAATCCACAAAATTACTTGATGCATGGTGAGAGCTTGATCTTGTTCTACCAAGTAAAGGTGCACTCAATTTGCTATCCTGCAAAGTTTGTTTCAGCCACTTTGGCATAGATTGTGCACTCTTGATAGACATGTGTTCATTATGTAAAACATCTTCAATATGTACATCATGCGTGGGCTGAATTTTGTGCTCAGTTTTAGCCATATTTGGACGCAAATGTTCAGCCACATGTGGCTAAAAATTTCCAACAATTTTGGCAATTTTTGGCTGAATTTTTTCAGCCATGTTTGGCTGGAAATTCTCTGCATTTTAAGCCCTATTTGGCTGGAATTTTTCAGCCCTTTGAACCTCAGTTGGCTGGTCTACATGGCCATAGTCAAGTGCACCATTTTGGAACAAAGGCATGAGTGTATCGAACACATCTTGTGAGCTAACTGTTGGCAGTTTTTTGCATTCAAGTAGAGGGAAAACTGAATTTTCAGCAAATACCACATCTCGACTCACAATAATTGTGTTTGTCAATGGATGGTACAACCGATATCCCTTACTTTCAGCACTATAACCAACAAATATACATTTCTTTGTCTTGTCATCAAGTTTGTGACGTTGTTGTGATGGCACAAGAGCATATGCCAAACAACCAAACACACGCATATGACTAACCATAGGCTTATGACCATTCCAAGCTTCATAAGGAGTGATGACTCTCAATGCTTTTGTAGGGCAGCGATTCAACACATAATTTGCACACATGACCGCTTCCAACCAAAACTTATGAGGAAGATGCTTTCCTTTAACCATACATCGTGCCATTTCAAGTAGAGTTCTATTTTTACGCTCGGCAACACCATTTTGTTGAGGTGTATATGGCACCGTACATTGGTGTGAAATACCTCTTTCACGAAGAAAAGCATTAAACTCATGTGACATGTATTCACCACCACGATTCGTGCGTAGAGTCAAAAGCTTTTGTGAAGAAAAATTTTAAGCCATAGCTAAAAATGCTTTGAAGCAAGAAAATACCTCATTCTTTGCTTTCATAGGATACACCCATGTATGGCGAGTAGCATCATCAATGAAGGTAACAAAATATACATGCTTCCCAAAAGATGGAGTCTTGACGGGACCACATACATCACTATGAACAAGTTGCAATTTTCTTGTAGTGTGTGTGTGACTATCTTTTGGAAAAGAAGCACAATGCATTTTTCCAAGAATGCAACCTTCACATGCATGCTTTTCAATGGACTCAAGTGTAGGCAAGCCAATAACCATGTCCTTCTTTTGCAAGTAGAGCAAACTATTGAAGTTTAAATGACCAAAACGAGCATGCCAAAGCTCCATTTCAGCCATGGAAGAAGTATGAGCAACTAAGGCATTCGAGGAAGCCCTCTTGTATGTATCCATGCGATACAAACCATTACATAATGTACTGGACATCACGATAACATCGCCATTGCTGAAATCATGAACCATACACTTATCATCAACAAAGTGTACATGAAGTCCAACTTTGGCAATGAACGGAACTGAAATTAAGTTCTTCTTGATACCGGGCACATACAATGCATTTTTCAAGAGAATCACACCTCCATTTGCAGCCATAAGCTCAATTTCTCCTACTCCAATGATAGGATAAGAGGCATTGTTTGCACACACCACATGTCCTCCTTTAGGTGCATCTTTCAAAGAGGCAAAAAATCTTTTGCATGATGTTTTGTGCTTTGAAGCACCACTATCAAAGAACCAATCTGAATCAGCCTCACTGACAACCATACATTTAGAATGTAAAGAAGCATCATAATGACATGTAACAACACATGCCCAAAAATCTTGAGCCATGTTAGCTTCATCATTCTTTGCATTTGCTGAATTTTCAGCAATAGACATGCCCGATTCCTTCTTCTTTTCATTGCGCTTAGCAAGCTTTCTACACTCATCAATAGTATGACTAGCGTTCCGGCAATATTTGCATCTCTTCCTCTTTTGCAAATCACCATCATTAGAGGAATGAGTGGAAGAGGAAGCTTGAGGCTTTGGTTTTGATGAACCAAAAGCTGAACCATACTTGCTTTTTCCCTTTTGTGAGATAGCAAGTGCTTGTGTTCCCTCAATCAAACCACTCCTATTCACTCTAGATTGCTCTTCTTGCAAAAGAAGAGACACAACCTCATCAAATGCATACATGTTAGGATTTCCTTTTGCAACCAAACGGAGTGTAGTAGCAAAGCTTTGAAAAGATTATGGTAATCCTTTCAACAATGTAGAAATGAGTGATGCATTCGGAATGATCTCATCTATGTTTGCCAATTGCTCTTTCAAGTCCTTGATGCGTGTCACATACACATCCACCGACTCATTTTTAGCCATACATTCATCCTCAAGTTGCTTCCTCAAGTATGCAACACGTGCTTCATTACGCACGGCATACAAAGAAGCAAGAGTGTCCCATGCCTGTCGTGATGTAGAACATGGCCGAATGTGTGGAACTATATGACGCTTCGCTGAAAGCGCAATCAAAGCATGAGCTTGAGCATCTTTTCCATCTCATCTAAGCTGCTCCTGTGTAGCTGGAGAAGGAGAAACCATTGTACTCGAAGAAGAAGCTCCATCTGTGATAGTAGACTGTGAAATAGAAGCACCTGCCGGTCTTCGATCTACATCTGCCACTATGTTCCAAAGTTGTTTTGCAACAAGAACGTGCTTCATCATGTAAGACCACATCGGATAGTTGGTCCCATCAAGCTTATCTTCAGCTTGAAGCATGCCAAACAAGTCATTGCTGCCCGCCATTTCACTAAGGAACAAGAATGTGACAAAATCTTCACTTCGATGAAAGTTGAAATGAGTGCTGAAATTTCAGCTCACAAACCGTCACTTTGATGGCGATTCTGACTGCACGAATGGTTGCTGAAATTCACAGTTCTATGCTCCGAAGTCGATTTGCACTGTTAAAGTGCACGCGCGCCGCGACGCGAAAAATCGAAACTTGAGAAGAAGCTGAACCTGCTCTGATACCACTGTTGGTTGTTTGTAGAAGTGCGAGAGACACACAAGAAGCACACACAAGGAGCACAAACGTAGCAAGACACACGGAGAAGACGATGGCTGGAATAGCTCTCTCTATTGATCGATGAACTGAACAGAAGTAGGAGCTGAATAATATCCCTAAGTACAAAGTACCACCACATATGAGAGTATCAAGTATGTGGTAACATGGGGAAAAAACCTCTAGCCAGCACTAGAGTAAAAAGTGCACATGTATAGGGAAAAGGTTCACATCAAAGCTACTCAGGAACACATAAATGTAACATATATAAAGATCAGTACATAAGGAAAAACCTAATGTCCGCGAATGAGTGAGCTGGCAAGAAACAAATGTGCCATCACTCTCGGTAGATAAATCTAATAAAGCTCAATGAAGTATCCTTGACATATACCGGCGTGACCACTGTACATGTCAGAGAAACGAAAAATTGGTACGTGTCATCCTGGAACATCACATGTTGAGCTTGATATCTCAACACTCCTTCTGAAGCTCAACGCCATATCTTGTAATCCAAGAATCTCCCGAAGCTTCTTCAACTTCTCAGCTCCAAGTGCTTTGGTGAAAATATGAGCAACCTGCTCATCTGTTCTCACATAAACAAGATCAATATCACCTGCTAATACCTTCGCTCCAATGAAGTGATAATGTACCTCGATATGCTTTGTTCTAGCATGGAAAACAGGGTTTCGTGCTAACTATATGCTGCTAAGATTATCACAATAGATAGTGATAGGATTTTGCACTTTCACACCTAAATCTGCAAGTAACATCTCCAGCCATGATGCCTCACATGCTGCCATTGCAGCACCTCTATACTCAGCCTATGTACTCAACAAAGCAACAGTGGGTTGCCTCTTTCTGCTCCATGTAATAGTTGCACCTCCAAGTGAGAAAAGAAATCCACTAGTAGATCTTCTATCTTGAGTACTACCAGCCCAATCTGCATCAGTGTATCCATGAACCTGCAAATCTACACCAGCTTCATAAAACAATGCATAATCCAAAGTAGCACTCACATAACATAGAATGTGCCTGAGAGCATCCAAATGTGGCTTCCTAGGAACCTGCATAAATTGACTTTCAAGTCCAACAATATAGCTTAAATCAGCCTTGTACTTGTAAGATATATAAGACTCCCCACAATTTTCTTATACATAGTAGCGTTTTCCAATGCTTCACCTGATGTAGTATCCAACTTCAAATTCTGCTCTAATGGCATAGAAATTGGCTTACAACTAGCCATACCATACTTTTGCAGCATATTCAAGGCATATTGCCTTTGCGACATCCATATACCTTTTTCTATATGTATAAACTCAATGCACAAGGAATAACGCAACACACCAAGATCTTTCATGTCAAATTCTTGCATAAGAAGTTGCTTTACCTCTTTGATGCTTTCTTCATTATCGCCACCTACAATCAAGTCATCAACATAAATGGCCATAATCCTGATGCCATCATCAGCCTTCCTTGCATATAGTGAATGATCTGCATCACACATAGAAAACCCAATGTTGGTTAAGTAATCAGCAATCCTTGCATGCCATGCACACGGAGCCTGCTTCATCCCATACAAAGCCTTTTGCAACCTGCAAACATATTCTGGATGCTTTGAATCTTCATATCCTTGTGGTTGGTCCATATATACTTCTTCTTGTAACTCACCATGTAGGAAAGCATTCTTCACATCCATCTGATGCAAAGTCCATCCTTTTGATGTAGCTAATGCAACAAGTGTCCTAACAGTAGACATTTTAGCTACAAGACTAAATGTTTCCTCATAATCCATGCCATATGTCTGCGCATATCCTTTAGCTACCAATCGTGCTTTATACCTGCTTATGCTACCATCAACATTATGCTTTAGCTTGTAAACCCATTTACAGCCTATGGGTTTCTTTCCTTGCGGCAATGGAACCAACTTCCATGTATCATTTCCATAAAGTGCAGCCATCTCCTCATCCATAGCTTTTTCCCAATCTGCAATTCTGATTGCATCTTGAAAGCAAGAAGGTTCAGCATCTTGTATTACCTTTGTCATGTAGGCATAATCAGGAGCCATGTAACTATCATATGTCAATCGTTGCAGTGAATTTCTCATCAAGACTCTTTTCTGAACCGCTTGAATATCCTGTTGATATATTTAGGTAGTGATGTGTGTGAACACATTAGGACCGCCGGGGCACTTTTTTCCCTCTTTAGGAGGTTTTTTTCCCCCAGCTTGTATATATGCCTATTGCCCTAATGGGCTACTCATCTTTGTACATTCTCTAGTAATACATTCAATATTGTGTGTTGTGCTCCAACCTTCTTCTTCTTCCTTGTGCTGTTCGCGTGCTTCTACAGACATCTAACTCCAACAATCGGTATCAGAGCAGGTCGTCGCTTCATCTATGGTGCCGTCGACACTCCTCCGTTTGCAGTCTTAGATTTGCACAAAATTTGGTGAGCATACTCAGGGTGTTTCAAAGATCAAAATCGTGATCTGAGCTCGTTTCGGCCTCCAAACGCACTATCGTAGCGCTTGTGTAGGCTATTTTGTCTTTTTGTGCCAAAGGTATATACCAATTTCTGTTCGTCAATATAAGCATCTCAAAGTCTGCTACAGGTCTAGCAGAATTCATTTGGGTAGTTCTATTCAACTTTTTGAGATACAATCAATTTTGAGTCACCGACCATGGCTGAAAGCAGTGATGTATTCCATATGTTGGCTGTTGACGATAAGTTGGATGGTACCAACTACCCATTATGGGCTTATATGATGCGACATGTATTGGTTGCAAAAGGATTGTGGAACATTGTGCACGGTTAAGACGTTCTGCTATACCTTTAACGACAGGCACTGCAAATACAGGTGTTGGAACTGATGAAGATGGTGTCGAAGATGATATTCCACAGATTCCTATTTGTGCTGCTGTTTTTGCTGCACCTACTGTAGAGCAGATTCGTTGGGATGGCAGAGATGCCCATGCACATGCATTGATAGCTTGTCTATCAAATGTGCCATTATTCCTCACATTCGCTCTTGCAAAACAGGTACGGATGCTTGCGATACACTTACCACATTGTACCAAGCTAGGAATAAGGCTCGTGTTGCTTACCTCCGAAAACAGTTGGAGAGTGAGCACATGAATGAAGGTGATTCTATGGACAGTTTCCTAACAAAGATCAAAGACTTGAAGAAACAATTGATTTCTGCTGATGAGGTTATACCAGATAGCTCACTTGTGCAAACCGTTCTGAATGGTCTTCCTGATTCATATTAGAGTTTTGCTTCTACTCTTTGATTGATGATGAAAGGCAATCCAAATGCCTTATCATTTGAGGAGTTAGTCTCTGTTCTGTTGCAAGAAGATCAGTCCAGGCAAAACAGGTTCATTATGTGAGTTGCAGATCAAGCTTTCCTGGCTAGTCAGAAGGGCAAAGGAAAATGGAGCTCTTCAACTAGTAAGTAGAAATCTGCTAATTCTGCATATTCGAAGAAGGAAGATAAAGATGACAAGAAATCAGAAAAGCTAAAATTGTTTTGTAAGTACTGTAAAGGGAATGATCATATCATAAAGAACTATCCAAAACTGGCTGCTAAAGAGGCAAAGAAGAAAGAGGCAGGAATGGTTGTTGCAGAGGCCTCTACACCAAAAACAGAGTCTGCAAATCTTGTGCAGGAAGAAGAATGGGCGTTTACTATTGTCTGCAGTTTTGACCCATCTTCTCATGATCAGTGCATGTCTGCAGTAGACTCAGATGTTTGGTATTTTGATAGTGGGGCAACCAAACATATTACCTCGCAGCACAGTTTCTTCTGTTCACTCGAGCCTGCCCCTACAGGGAATACTGTTACATGTGCCAACAACTCCTCTTATCCTGTTATGGGAGTTGGTAAGATCATTTTGACTACTGCTGATGGTAGTTCTTTCACTTTGTCAGATGCTTTATTTGTGCCAAGGATGAAAAAGAACGTGTTATCAGTTTCTGCATTAGCCAAGATTGGCTTGGTTGCGAAATTTGTTGATGACAGGTGTACAGTTCATGATCTGTCAAATGGCGATGTGATTATTGCTTCTGGCATTTTATGTCGTGGGTTGTATAAGCTCATAGACTATGAAGGATCTGTAAATGATTTGGCATGTGTAGTAAATGATTCTCAGGCTATGTCAAATGCAAAGCTTTGGCATGCACGCTTTGGTCATCTGAATTTTGCTAGTTTTCTATGCCTACAAAAATCTGAAATGGTGTCCTCTTTGCCCAAACTAGAGGAACCTGGAAAACATGTTTGTGAAGGCTGTATTTTGGGAAAGATGCAGCGTTCCTCCTTTCCAAAAGATGGTTCAGTTTGGGCTACACAAAAATTGAAGCTTGTACATAGGGATGTCTGTGGTCCTATGCAGACACCCTCTTTTGGAAATTACCTTTACTTTGTGACTTTCATTGATGATTTTTCCAGGCATGCATGGGTATATCCACTCATAGCAAAGTCCAAAGTGTTCATGTGCTTTAAACAATTTTTGGTTTTGGCTGAAAATCTATCAGCATGTAAAATGGGCACCCTCCGTTCTAATCGAGGGGGGAATATATCTCTTCTGATTTTAATGCATTTCTGGCTGAACATGGGATAAAACACCAGTGTACAGTGCCATATACACCTCAACAGAATGGATTTGCTGAACGAAAGAACAGGTCACTCATGGAGATGGCGAGATGCATGGTCACGAGTCAGGCTTTACCACATAGTTTCTAGCTTGAGGTTGTCATGTGTGCAACATATGTATTGAATAGCTATCCCACTAAAGTGTTGCTGTCTATCACTCCATATGAGGCTTGGCATGACCACAAGCCATCTGTTGCTCATCTGCGTGTTTTTGGTTGTTTGGCATATGCACTAGTGCATGAACAACATCGTAGAAAATTGGATGATAAGGCAGTAAAATGTATTTTTGTTGGGCACAGTTCTGAAAGTAAAGGCTATTGTTTGTAGCATTCACAGACTAAATGCATTCTGGTTAGCCGTGATGTTGTTTTTGTGGAAGATGCTATTCAGCCATTGCTTTCATGTATTAAGGAGACATCTGTTAGCCCCAAAGACATGTATGATACTTTGATGCCTCTTTTTATAGGTGGACAGACTAGTGCTGGTCCTAATGAGGCAACTTCTCAGCCTTTGTAGGTTTCATATGATGATGCAGATCATTCCATTTCGGATGCAGATTTACATGATGCACTTGTTGATGAGAGAGCTGATATTGAGCAGGCAAAAACTATGTCAAAATGGCTAGTGTAGACTTTGCGTGACAACAAATTAGATGCACTTTTGTCATATCATACTCGTTCAGGCTCTCATAGTACCTTCTTTGCATTAGATTGCTATGCTATGGCTGCGTCTAGTCCCTGTGATAAGAATGAGCCTGTTTTTTTTTATGAAGCATAGAATTCAAAAAATTGGATGGTGCTATGCAATCTGAATATGATGTTGTTGCTCTAGCACAATGGTAGTACCACGTTAAGAAGCTTCACCTCCTTAATTGTCAATCCGCGGAAGAGATAGGAGTGATATGAAGATCGTGAATGTGAGATGAAGTGAGAGTGAAGGTGAGAAGCATAGAGATGCACACACACATACACACACACAACGAAGAGACAAGCAAGACACAATGGAAGGTGAGAAATCAACTCTATTACTCAAGAACACTCTTACAAGCTCAAAATAGCTCTAAGCTCATCCAAGTCTACACTAGCTAACACTAAGTAACCTAAAAAATGAGCTCTCTAGCTCTTTTTATAGTTTCTAGACTAGTTTTGACCGGTTTCACATCTAGTGACCGGCCTAGTTAAAAATTAGGTCCTAGATGCTATTTGAAAGGGTAAACGATGTCTAAAAATAACCAAAATTAGTACGCTCATTCTACCTTAGCTCCTCAAGGTCGAGGACTCCTCGGCTTGCACAAAATGGAGCTATGGATTACAGAAAGGGTTTTTCTATATTACATATGTTACAATAGTGATGATAATCACTGTTGAATGTTTTGAAAAGTAATTATGAAACATAAATCTTCAGAAAGTTGATTTGACTTACTCCCTGCTCTTCCTTTACATGCTTCCGCGTCTTCTATGCCTCTGGCTGCTTCCAACACCCCCCTCCCTCTCGCTTCTATCGTCCCTGACAGAACCTTGTTGTGAGGTCTGTTGGATGTAGTTCTGTAGTAGTTCCTGAGCGAGGGTGTGTTCTGATACACGAATGCCTCGGGCTAGATCTACCTCGATTTTCTCCCAATCTATTGGTTGCAGTTCATCTCATGGTGGGAGTTGATAGTGTGTGGAATAGACCATTCGTTCACAGGCAAATAAGTGTAATAAATGGGTTGGCCTATTGATGAACACCTCTGAATGGTATTTCCAGAAACCGGTTGTGAATATCTCTTCAAACGACTGCTTGTAGCACGCCGGTAGATACTTGATTCTGTAGTGTCAGGCATAACACACCCATAGCGATGGCGTTGTACTCATATCATATGCAAGATCCAAATTGCCATGCTCGAAGCCCGAGGTGTTTACATGAGGTGCCTTAACACGTCAGAAGACTTTGAAAACCATTTGCATCATGTCAAAGATTTTGACAGTCATGTGCGCTGCTATGTCGTCCATATGCTTCAAGCAAAGGAGCCAGTGGTGAATCGTTGCCATCATGTATCCTACAGTTGGTAACTCGATGGGTGGCTTGAAATAGGGGTAATTTAACCAATCTTGGCACTACTTGTTGTTTTGTACTTTAATAGCAAATGCTGTCCAAGAGCGGCGACGTGGTACTGGTCCCCAACATGGGTTGTACTTTAAGTGCAATGGTGCCTTTACCCATGTACTCATCATCTCTGGATAAGTCTGTAGTAGATCTTTGCGCTAGTCTGGTTGATAGATTTCTCTGCGTTGTGCATCCAGTGGTAAATTGTCAGGCTCGAATTGAGTAGCATGAGGTGGTTTTTTGCCTGTTTCTTTCTCTATGGCCCATTGATATTCGGCCATTAACATGAAATACGGTTTGTACTGTAGCTCATGCCCAGATATGTATCGACGAGGGGCCAAATGAGCAAAGAATGGTGACTGTAAGATTCTTTCTTCAATCATAGCCATTGCATGTAGCTGCGCCTCTACTCTGGCTGAGTGTGTGGTTCCCAGTTCCTCAATTGTCTTCATCCATACGGGGGTTGGAAGTTCGTAAGTCGTCTCGCCTTCGGCTGTGACTCGTCCGCCTGGGATGGGTTGGGGTTCGTACGCCTCTTCAAAAGTTTCCTCCACTGGGATCGTTACAATTTCTTCATCAGCTGGTAGCTCTGGTGGGGAATCTGGCCTTGGGGGTGCTTCATAGACTGCTATCCGTGATTCAAGAGTAGATACCTGGGCCCGTAATGCGTTGAGTTCCTCTAAGATGTCAGGGGAAGGGTCCGCAGTAGCTGGTAATCCTTGTGGTACGGGTGCTCTGAGCTAGAGTAGTTTATGATCTTCTTTGAGCTTCTGTAACTCCTCGTGCATATTGTTGTATTCATCTAGCAATCGGATGTGATCATCTAGCAACATCTTCATTGATTTTGAGGGCACTGCCTTGAACCGGCTAGGACTTAATGGTTGGTTGGGATGATCGAGAGCAGCTTCTAAATTTTCTCTGTTCTGATCCTGTAAGCGCTGATTCTCTTCTTTTGCCGCTGCTAAGTGTCATCTTAAGAGTCCCATATTTCTCGTTAATGTTGTGTTGCGAATTGTCTGGGCTCTAAGCAAGTTGTCAAGATCAACAGTGGCCTCTTTGGTTTTTTCTTCACTTTCTAGTTCCAGCTTGTGATAAGCCTCGCGTAGCTCTTGATATTGGGTGTTCAGTGAGGCATTCTCAATAGACAATGAGTTAAGCTGCGATTGTAGATCATTCGTTGTCTGCTGCAGCGTCCGGTAATTATTTCCTAGAGATGCAAATTCATCTCTTACCTCTGTCATGCAGGTGATCATCTGTCGGAATGCAGTATCTACAGTGGGTGATAATATTAATGGTGTGCTAAGTGAAGATGCAATAGGTGTAGATGCAAAGGGAATGGGTAATGGGGGTGGGAATGTGGATGCTGTGGTGATTGTGGAAAATTGTGAAGTGCCTAGGTATGGTTGTGCCATGAATGAAGTGAGTGGTGGTGCAGTGGGTGGTGGGATATCCATGTCGTTGGATGTGGTGTCTAGTGCGGTGTTGGCAGCAGTCAGGGAACCGAAGGAGCCACAAGACGAAGAGAGTCAGAGCGAAGGGACATCACAAGCAGACATGGCAGTCAAAGAAGATCTGGCAAGTAGGCCAATAATTTTCTTCATGAAGAAGCAAGTACGAGCATTCACGCAGATCTAGCACTAAGGCAACCTTTAATTTTTCAAAACCTTTACACCAATTAAAAGTGATTCTCATCACTAACAACCCCTGTAAATACCATGTTCACCTTTTTGTAGCTCCATTTTGTGCAAGCCAAGGAGTCCTTGAGCTTGAGGAGCTTTAGAAGTATCTACCTGCCAATTTTCATATTCTTTAGATCTCGTTTGAGCCCTCTAATAAGCCTTGGAACCTAATTTTTAACTAGGCCGGACACTAGGTCTGAACAGGGCCAAAGCTAGTCAAAAACTATAAAAGGAGCTAGAGAGCTCATTTTTGGGGGTAGATTGTAATTGAAAAGAACTTGTAAGAGCTTTTTGAAAGTAATCTAAGAACTCCATTGCTTCTCACTCTTTGTCTTGCCGTGTGTGCGCGTGTGTGTGTATGTGTGTGCATGCTTGTGTGCTTCTCACTCACGCACTTGTGCCTCCACTTGCTCGAGGTCTTCATACCATCCTCACGTCTTCCCGGATTGACATTAAAGGAGGTGTTACTCATCATTGAGCTACACCAAATTTTGGCGCCGTTGCCGGGGATCGAGCTTTGAGGACGAGCGTGTGATGGTAAGACGTAGATTGGAGACGTTGGTGTTGTAGGTAATTTCTTTACTTTTCCTATTTTTCTCTTTCCTACCTTACCACCATCATCACCATCATCATCACCACCATCTCCCACCTCCATTTCCATCATCGCGAAAATTTCAGTTTTTTGATCATATCACCTTCTCCACCTCATTTCCCTCATTTCACTTGTGAGAGAGAGCGAGAGAGCGAAATTGTGTGTGCTGTTTTTGCATGTTTCTTGAGTTGTCTTGCAGGTACAGGTCACATCATCGTCCCCAGCACTCTGCGCAGGTACGGAATTCGAAGTAACTGTCTGTGTGTCGCCGACCTCTGTCAATCGCGACCGACAGAAAAAACGCTCAAATTACCAAACAAAGTGCAAAACCATGATCTACAGGCCTAGAGCTTCCCAAAAATGTGTTTAGTTTCTTGAAATTCCTCAGATTTCTGTCAATCGCGATCGCTCTGTCAATCGTGACCGACAAACCACGACGGACAGACCTGTCAATCGCGACGACCAGTCAATCGCGATCGACAGCCCATGACGGCTCTGTCAATCGCGACCGACAGAGTCAATGACCGATTGACCACGACCGACGGACCATACGCGTGACACGTGTCAATCGCGATCGAGCCATCAATCGCGATCGACTCATCAATCGCGACTGACAGCCCACGATGGCTCTGTCAATCGCGACCGACACAGTCAACGATTGGTTGACCACGACGGACAGACCCTCGCGACCGACTTGTCAATCCCGATCGACCCATCAATTGTGATCGACAGAGTCAACGACTATTTGACCACGATTGACTAAATTTTTGGCCACGTGTCAATCGCGACTGACCAGTCAATCGCGACTGACAGCCACGACTGACCTGTCAATCGCGACCAACAGACTTTGCGAACACGTTAGAAGGGCAAATTAGGTCAGATTTTTAAGGCAAAAATAGTGGTCTTAATTTTGGCCAAGTGTGGGACAAACACAAGGATGTAGTATTGCATTACGAGGGCATGACCCAAGTAACTCGAGATTTCCTGTTTGCCTGTTAACCTAGTTTAATCCGGTTTTAGCCCCAAAACCCTAAACTGGCATAACTTTCTCATACGAAATCCGTTTGCCGTGATTTTTGTTTTGTTGGAAAGCTCGCAGGGATATTAGATAGGGTCTTTTGAAGTTGAACATACCCAGGGGGAACAAAGTTCAGGGATCTCTAGAGTTGTGTCCAAAAAATCATAGTGCAAATTGGTGAAGTGTTACATGAATGGAAGTGCTTGGTTCGGTCTTTTGAATTTAAGTCTTGAGCTAACGGTGGGCCTTTTACAGGTCCTTTGAGAGCAGCGAAGGGTACGCAAGGCAAGAGTAAGTGCAGGCTTGGGAACACGCATCCTGGGCACACCAGGGCAACAATACAAGGAAAGGAACTCAAGGTTGGAAAACCCGCAACACCCTCTGTCAATTCTTAGTTTAGGCTAAGTGCGACTAGTGTTAGAAGTAATTCCAGGCAACGATAGGCACGAGATAAATCAAAGACTATCTAAGAAATCAAGTGCAAGTCAAGAGATAACCTGTGTGTGTGCGAACGACAACCTTAAAAGGAAAAGAACCTAATGTGAAACGACCAAACTAAAGTGCGAAATTAAACTCAAGTATTCCTGACGAAGTGATATCAGACAAGAGTATAAACATGATAATCAACATAAAAAGAACCAAGTAACCGATACAAAAGGACTCAGAAACGTGGTTGTACCTGGGAAAAATTGGGTTAATCAGTTAGGCATATGAACCTTAGATCAGGACGACACCTAGTAAGAGAGAGACAAAGCCTTAGGTCTTCAGAGGCTAGTGTCAATCATACTGCAAGGTCTTGGGCCCAGTAGTTGAGTCACCACTCGCATTACCCTAGCTCTGATACCAGTGAATCAGAGATGTCTCAAGGCATGGACAGACCTACGGGAAGTTCAGGTGTGCCATACTTGCACAGGGTAGAAGGCCCTTACAAAACACAATTGGAATACCTTAGGACCAACCGATTAGGTGCTAGCATCTATGAGGACGGCCTAGGAAGATCCGTGGTCCAGATTAAAAACCCTGACCAATCCATAGGACTAGAGCACCCAGCTGTCAAGTTTGAAAGCGGAGCATACATGGACAAAGAAGGAACCATATACGTAGTCACCAGTCACCCAAATAGGACAGATGAATTTGGGAATGTAATCTCAGAAGCGGACTTAGGTGACTTGGAACAAGGAAACATGGGTGTAGAACCTAGAACCCCCCGAGGCAAATCTGTTCTCACTAGGATTATCACACCTGAGTGGGTTCCCCAAGACAACAAGAGCATAGATCTGCTTCTGAACCGAGAGACTGACGAAGCCTTTTGGAGGTATAAATCTGATCGGCCAATGGATATAGGAACTATCATGATCTATGAGTTTAAGGATCTTGATAGCCCAGGTAGAGTGACCTACTTAGATCACGCTTCGGAGAGGATCTTTGTGGTGACATAAAATGATAGGCATGCTTACACTTGGAAAGGTGAATTCGTTTTCCCCAACCAAGATCGAATGTATCCTATGGTCACCTTAGAGCTGGAACATCCCAAGCTCATGGAATGCAAAGAGACAGAAGTAGAGATAGACCAGAAGTAAGCTTTGCCAACACACGAGGCAGAGAAAGAACCAGGACGGAAACAAATAGAGTAGAACCTGAGGTACTTAGAGCTCACAGAAATCAAAGAAATACGGATGAGTTCCCTCTACCACGACCTAGAGAGCACACAAGGACTTTGAGACCAACTCAGCTAGTTAAGTCCATGAAGAATTACTTCGATGGCACCGGAGATCCATACGATCATGTGGCCGAATTCAGGCAAGTCTTGAGAGCTGAACAAGTGGAGGATCTATTCACGCAGTACAATGCCTTCGGTCTGACCCTTAGGAACACTGCCCTGACATGGTTTCAACCACTAAATGAGAGGCAGTTCAGGAGCATAGACCAACTCCTAGAAGCTTTCATTATTGAATTCTCTAAGAGTGGCATAAGGCATAATACCTCCTCGCTGATTCACAGCTTCAAGCAAACCCCGCAAGAGACCGTGAGACTTGCAGGAAGGAGATTTAGGCAATATCTTGAAAGATGCCCTGTTTTGGAGTTACCCACACCAGCCAAGCAAGTGGCTTTATTCTTGGATGGATTGCTAAGTACCAAATTAAGATCATATGTGTACTTGAAGGACCCTAGGACCATAGAAGAGTGTGTACGCATGTGTATTGACATTGAGGACAACCTAGGGGAGGAGTTAGAGCTTTCCAAGATATACAAAGATTCAGATAGTGCCTCTAGCCTCTCTTCCACGCAATCCACATCAATCGAGGAACTTGCAGAGAAAGTAGCTCAAAAATTAGGTGTAACTAGCAAACAAATCCCAAGGTTTGCCGCTATGAAAAGGTGCTATACTTGTGGTGGCGACCACATGGCGAATGTATGTCCCATTATGGCTCAACCCCAAGTTAATCCTAGTAGCCAGTACTGCACCATAGAGCGAAGGTACACCAATCACACCGCGCAAGACTGCCCCTACAATAAGCAGGCTGTTAGGCAACCCTACCCTCAGCCATACCCTCAGCAGGGAAGATACCAGAACCCGTACCCTCCACAACCATATGGCAGGCCACAACAACCTTATCAGCAACCATACCAAAACCAACAAAGGCCTCAGCCAGTGTTAGCTCAACAACCCCCTGCCCCAGCTAACGCGATCCCAGTAAAATATGCAGCAGTAGAAGAAAACTTGAATAGAGCTATAGTCCCTGTAACACCACTGCTTTCTGAAAGTGACCCCAGTGACCATAGCTTTGATTCTACACATGTCGATAGCCCCCATGCTTACTACATGCAATCTCCTGAACATGGTGAGTCCTACTATAATGAAGAGCCAAATGAACCTAGTTGGGAGTCAGATTACACAAACGTCATGTACGCAAACCCCAATCCTAGACCTCAACCTAGGCAGGTAAGACCCCCATTCCCTAGAGGACCGTGCTACAGATGCCAAGGAGATCACCTCATTCATGATTGTCCCTTACCTCCACCTACACAACCCCAGTCAGTAACAATTCAGGGCTTCTGCCAAGAATGTGGAAAGGAGCATCTCTTACGAGATTGCCCTAAGAATCCTAATAATATGCCAAAAATCACTCCTATTAATGTTATTGGGTTGGTGGTAGACTCCACAGGAAGTGTGACATCCACCGCACCAGTACAGGTAGTGACTAGAGCTCAGGCATTGCAGCAGAATCAAGGGGTAAACCAGGATAAGAACCCAGAGGCTAGTGAAACCGAGAGCATAACAAAGAAAAGGACTAGAGCGTGGAAAGATAGTCGGGAAAGAATGAAAAGACAATGGGCTAAAAAGATGAGTGAACTTGAGGAAAGCATAAGAGAAACCAAAGCCAGGATAACTGAACTCACATCTCAAACTCCCTCTCACACTATCCCACCACCACCATTCCCATCGCCATCCGATCTGCCACCTTCCAACCCACCTCATACGATTCCACCACCCCTAGAGTAGGATCAGTATTAGCTGATCCCACTCCTGAAGATATAGACATGATGCTTAAAGCATATCAGGCCAGAATCCAAGAAGGGCCAAATGTCACGGATCATGACAAGTGTTACCCTAGAGCCGACCTAGAGATAGAAAGAACCAAGATTTGCGCGAAAATGGTCGCATTGGCTCAGACTATGTTTGAAGCCAGTCGCCTTTTCAATTACTCGGGCTCAGCCAAGACGCAATTATACTTGGATGGACTTCTAGAGAAGTTAGAGGGCATAATTGCAAGATCTGTCAAGGAAGAAGAAAATCAAGAAAGGGAGAACGTAAGCAAAAACATGACCCATCCCCCATCAAAAGTTTATGTGGCCAATTCCACTGAACCAGCATACCCCCCCTCCCTAGAAAGAATAGAGGATCTAATGGCGCAATCACAAAAGGAACCAGCCTCTCAACACAAGGGCAAGGCAAGTGAAAGAGTAAGCATTCCTGCTCAAGAAGCCTATGTGCCTGAAGCCTATGTGCCTAACTCTACGGAGCCGGACACATCATCTTCTATGAATCGGTTCACACCAGAATTCCTACGCGAGATTCAAGAAGACAAATGGGCTAAAGAAAGTGAAGTCTTTCCTCCCATTGAACTTGTGGATGAGGCACATGACCAATTCCCACAAGACATTCCATCCATTTATGGAGAGCAGGAGAGTACCCAATCTCAAGAAAGATTAGACTTCGAGTCTAATTCTTTACAAGAACTACCCCATTTCACAGGCCCATGGGAAGCAAGGTCCACCTGTATGAGAGCACCTACAGTCATGGTAAGAAACGAAGATTCAGTCATACCTAGGAACACAGAGGTAGTGAAGAACACCAAAGTGCAGTGCAATCTCACTTTGGAAGAGCTGCTTAAGGTTAGACCAGAAGTGTGGAAACATGTCGCCAAACAAGTACCAGAGATAGCAAAACCTCGTTCCCAGGTAGGATCACATAGGATAGTGCCAGAAATACCCATGGATAAGATAGGAGATATGTGTGAAGGTGAAGAAGGTAACACCTATCTTCCCATTACCTACCAGGACTACACCACCAAGGCAATTTTGGACTCAGGCGCAGGAGTTGCAATTGCTACCACTTCCCTATGGAAGCGTTGGGGCAAGCCAGCACTCAGGCCAACGAGAATGAAATTGCAGATGGCCGATGGTCATATTGAGAGACCCTTAGGATTGCTAGAAGGAATAACTCTCACCACTTGTGGTGTCGAGTTTGAACACACATTTGCCATATGTGACTTCAGCAAAAATCATGCCTATGAGATGATTTTGGGAAGACCATTTATGTGACAATTGCAAGTGGTACAGGATTGGGGAACCAATTCTTTGTACCTATAGCACTTGGGTGTTACGACCAAAGTCAATCTTAAAGATTACTCTCATAGAGATGTACCTCCTATCCAATGGAATCCCATCCATAGAGCCAAAGATGATACGGAATCGGTGCATTCCATGGGGTCAGGATCCTCTTGGATGCATGAAGACACCCACTTATGGATGTGCAAGGTAGCAGTAGAAGAAGAGAAGAGAGAGAAAGCCAGAGAGGTAGGTGCAAAAGAAAACCATAGACCAATTCAAGACCCAGCCTATGCACCTATGGTCTTTCCTGATGAGGAATTTGAACCTCACGGCTGGACAGAAATTTTAGCAACCATGGACGTAGCCATCAATGAAGAACAATGGACACCCCACTGTGATGAGGATGGCTATGACATTTCAGTCTTCTCCATAGAGCCAATCATGGGAGAGGCAGTTCTAGAAGAATGCGAACCTAGCCCTGATGCATTTGAGGATGCAAGTGACTCCGATCTAGAGTCAATCATTATGGACCCACCATTTGCATCAGATGAAGAATACTTCCATAAAGTAGAATTTCAACCCCAGAGGCATGGAGAGATTACAAATGATGTAAGATCACACGTGACCCCGAAGGAAGAAGGGAAGAAACGAAAGAAGAGAGAAGTCTCACCAGAAGAGGAAGAATCTTTGTTTGAGGTACCGGAAAATTTTAAGAAGTATGAGATAGATGACAGGAGGGTCATGATAAGAATGCCTAAACGAGAGGCACAATCAGGAGAGGCATATGATAACAAAGAAACCACCAAGAAAATAGTAGTGGCCCTAGAAGAAGGAGAGGAGAGATGCACATACATAGGCCATGACCTAACAGAGGAAGAAGAGCATGCGTTAATTGCCTTGCTAAGAGAATACAGAGATGTATTCGCTTGGAGTTACAAGGATTTGAAAGGTGTTGACCCTGATATATGCTCACACACTATCCCCATGACCTCAGATGCTAAACCCTCTAAGCAAAAGCCCTATACATATAACGATAATTACGCTGCTAAGATCAAAGAAGAAATAGATAGACTGGTTGAAGCTGGATTTATCTACGAAATTGAACACACTGAGTGGGTATCCCCCATCGTAGTGGTGCCCAAGAAAAATGGAAAGCTGCGCGTATGCATTAACTTGAAAAAGGTTAATGCAGCCACGATTCAAGATAACTATCCACTTCCCATCACAGAACATCTCTTAGAAAGAGTAGCAGGCAAGGAAGTATACAGCTTCCTCGATGGATTTTCGGGCTACAATCAAGTAGCCATAGCTCCAGAAGATCAGCATAAGACGGCTTTTGCCACAGAATGGGGCATATTTGCCTTTAGAGTAATGCCATTTGGGCTTACCAATGCCCCCGCAACCTTCCAGAGACTAATGTGCCATGTGTTTAAGGAGTTCCTGAGGAAGAATTTAGAGGTCTATGTTGATGATCTCTGTGCTCATTCCAACATTAGACAAACCCATATCCCTGAACTCAGACAGATCTTTGACAAATATAGAGAATATCAAGTCTGCCTAAACCCCGAAAAATGTGTTTTCATGGTCAGGCAAGGCAAGATTTTAGGGCACATAGTGTCAAAGAATGGCATATCTACTGATGAAGAGAAAGTGAGAGCTATAGCAGAGCTACCTAGGCCAAAGAATGTCAAGGAAGTACAAGCTTTCATGGGACATTGTGGTTACGACCGCCAGTTCATTCACATGTATGCCGTCATTGCAAAGCCCATGTACGGACTTCTGACTAACTTTGAGTGGACGGATGAATGTGAGAATTCCTTCCAGGAGCTTAAACGAAGATTATGTTCAGCACCAATCTTGACCACACCAGATTGGAATAAGCCTTTCCATGTTCATGTGGATGCATCCAATTATGCTATTGGATGTGTGCTTGCACAACCTACTGGTGAAGGTAATATGGATCTTCCAATTGCCTATGCTAGTCGACAATTGAATGCAGCTGAACGAAATTACACCACTATGGAGAGAGAAGGCTTAGGCATGGTATATGCAGTTAAGAAATTTAGACATTATTTGCTTGAAAACAAGTTTAAATTTTTTACTGACCATCAAGCATTGTTATATCTCGTAAACAAGCCATGCAATACAGGAAGATTAGTAAGATGGTTTCTCTTGCTAATGGAATATGATTTTGAGGTTGTGGTAAGGAAAGGTAGAACTCATTTGAGAGCAGATCATCTCTCTAGGCTCACATCGGGAGAAGCCCCACAAGGAGTATCAGATGATCTTCCGGATGCTTACTTGTTTAATTTGGAAGTTGTACCGCAGTGGGCTAAACCATTGGTACCAATATTGACATACGGGCCTAACCATCCTGTAGTAAACACACAGAATAGAGAGGTTGTGAAAGCTCAAAAGTACCACATCATGGCTGGAAGCATGTACAAGCACACAGATCAAGGAATCTTGGCTTGTTGTGTGGAAGAGGACGAGTACAATAAATGGTTGCATTTAGCACATGTAGGTGCATTAGAGCAACACTATTCAAAGCAACGAACCCTACAAACACTAAGGAGATTCGGAGTGCATTGGCCAACTATGGAAGCTGATGTCCAAAAGTTGTGCAAGGAATGCCCAATCTGCTGCACTAAACCACCTGTGGAACACGCCACTCTTTATCAAGTATCCATAGTGCCAGATTGGAGTGAACCACTAGTATCCTTCCTAAGGACGAAAACATTCCCTCCAGACATGACTCTGGCTAGGAAAAGGAGTTTAGAACAAGAAGCCCTGGATTACTCACTCATTGGTGATAATCTATATAAGCGTGGTAAAGATGGTTACCTGAGGCTATGTGTCCATGAAAGTGAATATCTTAAGATCTTGGAAACTGCTCACCAAGGTGTAGCAGGAGGACACTTTGGACCAGATCGGGTGATCAAGGCAATACTATTTGCGGGCTTCTGGTGGCCTACCCTTTACATGGATGCACATACCTATGTGAAACGATGTGATGTCTGTTAGAGAACTCAGTATCCTATACGTAAAGATGAGATGCCACTGAAACCTATGATGGGCGGACGTGCATTCTCCAAGTGGGGAATAGACTTCGTAGGTCCTATTAATCCCCCAGCTAAGGGTTCCCATGCAGAATATATCATTGTTGCAACAGATTATCTAACTAAGTGGGTAGAGGTAAAAGCCACAACGAAGAATGATGCTCAAACAACTGCTAAATTCTTGTTTGAAAATGTATTCACTAGATACGGGCTACCTATAGAGCTAGTTAGTGATAGAGGTACTCATTTCTTGAACGAGGTGATTGAAAATCTGCTCCAAGAATTCTTGGTAATACATAAGAAGTCTGCCCCCTATCACCCTCAAGCAAATGGCCAGGCTGAGAGCACCAACAAGATTTTATGCAATGTATTGACGAAATTAGTGAACAATAAACGCTCTGATTGGGACAAACAGCTACACCATGCTATTTGGGCATACCGAGTCGCCTACAAAATGGTACTCCAAGCCACTCCCTTTCAAATGGTGTTTGGTCAAAATGCTGTGCTACCTTTAGACTTTTTGATACCTACATTGAAAGTGGCACAAGAGCATGAATGGACAGATCATGAACTCTCCTCCAGACTTTTTGACCTTGAACGATTAGGAGAAACAAGACTGAGAGCAGCTGCAGGGATATATGCAGCTAAGAAGAGACAGAAGGCATACTTTGATGCCCATGTGAAGGATAAGGGGTTAAAGGCAGGCGACTTAGTTTTAGTCTACACATTGAAGCAACATGCAAGGAAGCTAGAAAAGAGAGGCTACGGACCTATTGTTGCGAACATTTGTTTTATGTAGGGTACAAGTTTCAAATTATGTAAATACCTTTGGGAAGTCTTCAAATACTTCAAGAAGGCTCGTATTATTCATAAAATGTAGCAAAAATACCACATGAGTTCTAGAACATGGTGAGTCAAATTAGTGAGTCACAAGGGAGCTTCAGTGGTGTCCTAGTGGAAGGTCGATGTGGCTAGTTCTCAAAGTCCATCAATACTTTGCTTATTTGAGCACTTGAGTCATGTAATACCTCCATCCAAGTGTCTACCACGAATTTAGATGTATTAAGAAGGTTTTAGATTAGTTTCCCATGCTATAAAAAGAGGAGAAAAGTCGTGATCTTGTGGGATGTCCAAGAGAGTCATATGTGTATCTCTACATTGCTGTAGTTTTGTATGCAGAGATTGCAGAGCTTGTATCTCCCTCATTATATATCCAAATTACATGTTTGATAGCTCATTGGAAATCTCTTACTGTCTACTTTCTTCCTGTAAATTTTCATAATCATTGGATTTGTGAGCTGAGAGCAATACTCTCTGCAAGTAGTGTGTGTTCTCTGTTTTTTATCCCTGCTGAAGGTCTCCATTAAACCTCAAACTTGTAGAGGTCATATCTCCTTGTGTGTATGTATCCAAATCATGTGTTCTTTGGCTTGTTAGAAAGCTCTTTAAGTCTACTTGTATTCTGGAAAGTTTCAAAGTCATTGGAGTTGTGAGTTAAGAGCAGTAGTCTCTGCAAGTGATATGTGTCCTCAGGTTCATCTCTGTTTCAAGGTCTCCATTAAAGCTGCATATTGCAGAGGTCATGGCTCATTGTGTATTTATTCATTTGAGGTGTTCTATATCTTGTTGGAAAGCTCTTAGAGTCTTGTTTATGTGTGTGAAACAGTTTTGGAAAATTCCAAGTGAGTAAAGAGAAATTTGCTCTGCAAGAAAATTGGTCTATGCATACAAGTTTGTGAAAAAGTCAACTAGGTCCTGTTGGGTTTCACCTACTTCTAACTGTACTTTGGAGATCAATAAACTACAACACCTATGATCATCAACAGGATTTCCACAAGTGGAGCAGTACAACTAGCCACTTTAGAGGGTGATGTTCTCCCAAACTATATTAGCGGATGCAGAGTCAAGTTGTATCAAGAACCCCTCACGGAGGAAATGCTAAGTCGACTCAATACTGCTAAGAAACGCAAAGAGGAAGAAAAGTGAATTCGAGAGGAAGCTCAAGCAGAAGCCTTAGAGCACATACGAAGAATGAAATTAAGAAGACAAGGTAGAGAGCACCCTAGGCACGATGCACATGCAGATCAGGGATATGACATGGCTATGTGTGAAGTTTCAGGTGTTAGCTCACATAGGATAACTGATCGACGTCCTTTCATAACCTTAGATATAGGACAAGGAAAGAGTGCAAGGACTGTAAGAGCCTTGATTGACTCAGGTGCAGCCACTAGTGCTGTTAAATTGTCTTATTGTCAAGAGTTGCAATTAACTGTCAATCCTGTGGAAGCATATCTCATAGGATTGGGAGGCGTGGAAACCCCTTGCATGGGCGAGGTGGAACTTCCCCTCTATATTCATGACGAGGCAATGATAGTTAAAGTACTAGTGTGTCAAGATGAGGATCTCACTGAACCTCTTGTCTTGGGTCAAGACTGGATCTATGACCAAGCAGTCAACTTAAACCTAAGAAGTGGAATTCTTCAGGTATGGGTGAATCAGACTAGAATTACAATTGAGTTAAATAATGGAGCACTCAAGGAACTAGAAAAGACACGGACTCCTGGTCCCTCCAGGGGTACACATGAAGTTGACTATGCTGTTCTTGTCCAAGGCTATGTGATGCAGAAGAATGAAGATCTCAAAAAAGGAGTCAGAACCACAATGGAACTCCCTTCTTTTCCAAAGGCCAGAAGGAGGCAGCAACTAAAGGCAGATCAATCACTGAAGACTCTCCAGGCGAGAGATCAAAAGAACGCGCGAAGCAGAACAACTCGGCCGATGGGGCAAATGTGGGTGCGGAAAGACGAGCTGCCGACCGTAACGAAGTCACAACAACGGTCTCAACTTCCTATTAGTAATCAACGACTTGATGCTAATAAGAAGACTCCTAAAACCTCCGTTGAGAAAGTGAAATCCATTTGGGTACCCAAGAAGTCGATGAAGGCTGACCCACAATCAAGACAAATTTGGGTGCCTAAGGCTTGCTTGCGAGCTCAACTAGTCCCACACAATTCACATCTTACACGACATAGTTCACTTGCTCAAGCAGCCGCCACCCACTCTTGTCTGATGCACTTGAACACACTGCTGCCTTGTTGCTCTAGCACAATGGTGAGAACCACGTTAAGAAGCTTCACCTCCTTAATGTCAATCCGCGGAAGAGATAGGAGTGATATGAAGATCGTGAATGTGAGATGAAGTGAGAGTGAAGGTGAGAAGCACAAAGATGCACACACACATACACACACACAATGAAGAGACAAGCAAGACACAATGGAAGGTGAGAAATTAGCTCTATTACTCAAGAACACTATTACAAGCTCAAACTAGCTCTAAGCTCACACTAGCCAACATGAACCAACCTCAAAAATGAGCTCTCTAGCTCTTTTTATAGTTTCTAGACTAGTTTTGACCGGTTTCACATCTAGTGACCGGCATAGTTAAAAAATAGGTCCTAGAGGCTATTTGGAAGGGTAAACGATGTCTAAAAATAACGAAAATTGGTACGCGTATTCTACCTAAGCTCCTCAAGCTCGAGGACTCCTCGGCTTGCACGAAATGGAGCTATGAATTACAAAATGGGGTTTTGTCTATATTACATATGTTACAAGAGTGATGAAAATCACTATTGGATGTTTGAAGAGGTAATAAAAACATAATTGTTTGAAAAAATGATCCGACTGGCTCCCTGCTCCGTCTTTACATGCTTCCATGTCGTCTGTGCCTCTGACTGTGCCTCTGACTGCTTCCAACACCCCCCTCCCTCTCGCTTCTGTCGTCCTCGACAGAACCTTGTTGTGCGGTCTGTCGGATGTAGTTTTGTAGGAGGTCGTGAGCGAGGGTGTGCTCAGATACTTGAATGCCTCGGGCGAGATCAGCCTCGAGTTTCTCCCAGCCGATCGGTTGCAGTTCGTCGGGTGGCGGGAGTTGATAGTGCGCGGAATAAACCATTCGCTCGCAGGCAAAAAGTTGCAATAAATGTGTGGGCCTGCTGATGAATACCTCGGAATGGTATTCCCAAAATCCGGTGGTGAACATCTCTTCGAATGTTTGCTTGTAGCACGCCGGGAGGTATTTTATTCTACAGTGCCAGGCATAACACACCCGGAGCGATGGCGTTGTGCTCATGTCATATACAAGATCAAAGTTACCATGCTCAAATCCCGGGGTGTTTACATGCGGTGCCTTGACGCGTCGGAAGACTTTAAATATCATTTGCATCATGTCAAAAATTTTGACAGTCATATGCGCTGCGATATCATCCATATGCTTCAGGCGAGGGAGCCAGTGACGGATTGTAGCCATCATATAGCCAACAGTGGGCAACTCGGTGGGTGGCTTGGAGTAGGGGTAATTCAGCCAATCCTGACATTGCCTATTGTTTTGTACTTTGATAGCGAAGGATGTCCAGGAACGGCGTCGTGGTACTGGTCCCCAGCAAGGATTAAATTTTAAATGTAAAGGCGCTTTCACCCATGTGCTCATCATTTTTGGGTACTTTTGGAGGAGGTCTTTGCGCCAATCAGGTTGATGGATTTCTCCTCTTTGCGCATTTGGTGGCAAGTCCGCCGGCTCGAATTGTGTACCATGCGTGGGTTTCATGCCGGTTTCTTTCTCTATAGCTAGCTGATATTCAGCCATTAACATGAAGTACGGTTTATACTGCAGCTCATGCCCAGATATATAGCGTCGGGGGGCCAAATGAGCAAAGAAGGGGGATTGTAAGATTCTCTCTTCAATCATGGCCATGGCATGCAACTGTGCCTCTACTCTGGCTGAATGTGTCGTTCCAAGTTCCTCAATCGTTTTCATCCACGCGGGGGTAGGAAGTTCATAGGTCATCTGGCCTTCGGCCGTGACTTGTCCGCCTGGGATGGGTATTGGCTCGTATGCTTCTTCAAACGTTTCCTCCACCGGAATGGTTATGTTCTCGTTGTCAGCTGGAATCTCCGGTGGGGAATCAGGTCGTGGTGGTGCTTTGTATACATCTATGCGTGATTGGAGAGTGGCTACCTGGGCCCGTAATGTGTTGAGTTCTTCTAAGATTTCAAGAGCAGGGTCCACAGGTTCTGGTACTTCTGCTGCTACTTGTACTTGTTGTGGTGCCGGTTCTCTGAGCTGTAGTAACTTGTGATCTTCTTTTAACTTTTGATGCTCTTCGTTCGTTCGATCATAGTCCTCTAGCAGTCGAACATGGTCATCTAGCAACATCCGCATCGATTCAGATGGGATTGCCTTGAATCTGCTAGGACTTACGGGTTGTTCTGGATGGTCCAATGCCGCTTCTAAATTTTCTCTATTCTGCTCTTGGAGTCTCTGGTTCTCCTCTTTTGCTGCGGCTAGGTGCCTCCTGAGTAAGCCCATATTCCTGGTCAGCGTCGCGTTCCTAATTGTTTGGGCTCGAAGCAGGTTGTCCAGATCAGCAGTGGCTTCTTTTGTTTTCTCTTCACTTTCTAGCTCTAACTTATGATATGCCTCTCTTAGTTCTTGGTATCGCGTATTTAACGAGGCATTCTCGATCGATAATGAATTAAGTTGCGACTGTAATTCATCTGTCGTCCTCTGCAGCTGTTGATAGTCGTTTCCAAGAGATGCAAACTCATCTCGTACTTGTGTCATGCATGTGAACATTTGTTGAAGTGCAGTGTCTATGGTGGGCGATAATAGTAATGGAGTGCTAAGTGAGGATGCAGTGGAAGTAGATGCAGCGGGAATGGGAAATGGGGTTGGGAAGGTGGATGCAGTGGTGATCGTGGAAAATTGTGACGTACCTAAATATGATGGTGCTGTGAGTGGAGTGGGTGTTGGTGCGGTGGGTGGTGAGATGTCCATGTCATTGGACGTGTCAAGTGCGGTGACTGTGAAAAGCGGTGTGTATGCGGGTGGTTGTGTAGGTGTGAAGACGGGATTTACAAATGTAGAGTAATTTACAGGGGGGATGGCTGGAGCAGCTTGGTGAAAAGGGGAAATAGGGGTTATAGTGGGTTGGGGAGGTGAAACGGGTGAGAAGGTTAGTGGGGTTAGAAAGGTGAAAGGGTGTCTTACAGGTGGGGGAAAAGATGGGAAAGATGAAGGGATGAAGGGGTTAACACGTAGACGAGGTGGGGTGGGTGCGGGCATGGTGGTATGAATGGGCAGGGCAAAGGCGGTGGCTATGTTGTCGTGGACTGGTGTGGCTGTTGGAGAAGCAGGTGGGTTTGCAGGGGATACAGGATGGGTTGGTGAAACATGAGGTGAGAGAGGAGTAGAAGGTGTGGATGTTATTTCAAGGATAGTGGTAGTATGTACAACGGTAGTACGTGGCGGGGAGTCGACTAGGATAGCTTCATCGGTGAAGGATCTTTCCGGACGTAGGCGTGCATCTTGCGCCTGGTGGGATGATTGAGCACCTACCGGAACTCGAATATATTCACCGGGCTTCGATAACAAGCGAACTCTGTGAGGGTCATATTGGGGGGGTGGCTTCCTTTGTAAATATCTCAGTGCTTCGACCGGGCCGATGGATTGGACTAGTTCTCTGAACCCTCTGATGTAAACTTCTTCAAACCCTCCGGAGATGAGTTCTTGTTCGATTATGGTCTGGCTCTCTTCTTCAGTCAATTTCTTCCGTGCCCAGACTTTCTCCATGGTACGATATAATTTCTTGATTGCCAGCGTGTAAGTTGCTGCTTCGAAAGTCTCCTCTTCGTGCGTGCTGGTGTCACCGTGTGCATCGGTTTGTTGGCCTTGGCCGTCTGCCTGTCCTTGTTCTTGGGAATCATGCGTGCCCTGGCTGGCTTCATCATCACCTTCGTCGTCGTCGGTGGCTGTTCTTTCATCATTAGAGCTCGACACAACTTGTCCCTGTGGCAGATCCCGCGGTGTGGTAGGGTAACTGGGGCGTTCATATTCTTGAGAGAACATCTGTGCCTCTGAAAACTGGAATTCATTAGAGAATGCATCAGGCATTTCAAAATCGAATGTTGTGTTTATTGGTTCTGCCTCCATGTGTGGTATTGGGAAAGAAAAGGCTTCCGCACCAATAGTGGTGGAAGCTTCTACTGTCGTGGTGGTGGGTACTGTGGTTGTAGCTGCCTGAGGTGCAACGGTACTAGTAGTACCCTCCGTTACCACTGGTCTAGATAACCTTATGTGAATAGGTTGTACTGTGGGAGTGGCTTCTGTCGGTGATCGCTCTGGAGAGGGTTGTGGTGATGGTGACTCTGGCACTTGAAGGCAAGGAATAGTGCCTCTCATGCGCTTACCTGCCCGTGCTCTGCTGGGCTTCCTGGCTTTCTTCGTCGTTCCTTTGAATGCCTTCAGCTCTTCTCTTGTTAATGCACGTTCAATTGGCAAGTCATAAGCCAAACACATATAAACAATTCTTGTCAGCGCACAACATCCATTAAGCACTTTCTTTCGTTCCCATCTGTGTTGTGCCAAATACATTTGATCAATGATCCAGCTCGCCAGATCAACAGTTTGAGGTCCGGTACACGCTAAGTACAATCCAAACCATATTCTTTTATGGGGCATGGTGAATCTGTCCTGAGCGGGGAATGCGAAGTGTTGCATGCATATCCGTAGCGGCTTTGACAGCTCAGGTGTAATTGCTGAGATCTCCTCCCACTTAGTGACATCCCCACGTTTCATAGGGTCTGGAATTAATCTTTCTCGATCTGTGGGCGTGTGGGTTCCATGAATTTTGATGGCAGCTCTGATTAAATCCTTCGAGAGATAAAACCTTTTGTAAGGTGGATCATCCACTAAAGAAGGCAAAATAAAAGTTCCTGGGATATCCTTATTCTCTGAGGCCAGCAAAGTAGTGATTAAATAATAACACCTGTAAAAGTCAGGTTTGGGTAGCGGATCACTGAAATACTCCGTGAAGCCGGCTCTGGCCCAAACGTGAGTTAAGTCCTGGGTGTTCTGTAGGCCTTCGAACTCTCTGGAGAAGAATTGGTATTTTCCCCAGGTGCGGTCATCAAATGTCAAATTAGATTCAAATATAAAATCCGCGTCCGCTAAGGGTCCTGCAAGTCCCTGAAACCAGTGAGAGTTACGGTGTATCTTTTCTGTGTAGCCCATAGGTGGGTTATCGATCGGCATGGGCCCTGGAAATCCTTGGAATTCTGGCGGTGGAGCAGTCGGGTGGGATTCTGCTCGTAAAACATTGAGGGGCACAGCAGCTACGCTGGGGCCTGCTTCTGATGGTCCTTCGTCGGTTTGCATGATGACTGATGCGCTATTGAGAAAGATCTGCTACAAAAGATTAACACATTAGCATGGAAATTAATTATGATCCCATTAAAGTGAGACCGCAATCCCTTTCCATAACTGATGCGTAACCCGTGTAGCCAAGTGCTGTGATGTGATGGATGCAATGCTTCTTGCAGCACTAGTGCAGGTCTCTAGACACCTACACGTTTCAGATTAAGCATACATTTCTTGATGAGATGAGATTATGAGTGATGTGTGATGATGGTGGGTGAATTTTTACAAGGTTTAAAGGTTAGTGATTTAGTACAAGGTTGTATGTTAGTCGGGGGGTAGTTAGACAAAGGGTTAGGGGAAGACGGTTGGACATTCTTCGGTATCCATTTCCTAAGAGTCTTTGAGTGGATGGTGGGTTTTTGCTGAGGGGCAAAAGGTAGTATCGGGTGTGGTGGTATTGAGGGATGGAAAGATTTGTGAGGGGTATATATTACATGGCTTAAGGGTTGAGCTATGATACATGGTTTGGGTACCCAAATCTGCGTGGGTGTGGGTCTATGGGTAAGGTATTTCTTGGTGATCCAAATTTGTCGAATGCTCGGACCTGTAGAAGAAGGTCGAGGGGATGGTGGATACTGATTCTGTTTCTGTCCTGCCTTTTTCTTGTCGATCTCTGTTTGGTTAGAGTTCTTCGGTGCTTTTTGTCCTTTTGGCACCCAGATTTGTCTGGTGCCGCTTCCCTTGGGTGGCCTAAACTGCTTTCCTTGTTGTGTCTTCTGATACTGCCGTCAGTCTGGGTTCCTTCGTCGTGGTTGACTCTGTTGTTGTTGAGGTTGAGAGGTCGGATGGACACTCTGCTTTGGAAAAGAAGGGAGATCCAACACTTGCGTGACCTGCCCATTAGGAAGTGATGCGTTCTTTAACTTTAATCTAGGCCAGTCTGCAACAAGTTTGGAAGGATGAGCACCGCAGGGTGTCGTGCTCATTTGGTCGCTGATGCAACCCACCTGACCGCTGATTGTGTCCATCTGCCCTAGCGGATGGGTAGCTGCCTCTTCTAGTTTGCAGGAAGTCCCAGGGAAGATCTCCTGTCGTCCTTCTGATTGACAACTATCCATAGCCAAGCCCGAGTGGGTTGGTGTAGACGTAACGTGACTGGTCTGATTAAAGATCTTCCGGTCTTCCGTCGCATGTATTTCATAGGGTCTAGGGTTACAAACCTCAGTCGGAATGCCGTTAGGGAAGTCAAGCGGTATCACTCGCTTCTGTTCTAAGGTTCCAATCTGTAAGGAGCCTTGTCTAAGATTTAGGTCCACTGAGTGATCGTATAGCCAATCTTGGCCAAGGATTAGAGGTTCTATTAGGTCGTCATCATGACACACTAGTAGCTTCGCTGTCATGGTCACATCCTTAATGAGGATAGGAAGGTCCACCTCACCCATGCAAGGGGTTTCCATGCCTCCTAAGCCTATGAGGTATGCCTCAATTGGCCGTATTTCTATTCTTGAATCCTTATAGTGGGACCATCTAATCGCACTAGTCGCAGCACCTGAGTCAATTAAAGCCCTGAGTTCTTGGCAAGGGTTGCCGTGCTCGAGCCTAACTGTAATGAATGGTCTCCTGTCCACTATGCTAGGATGAGTGGTTGACTTTACTTGACACATGGCCATGGGATATCTGGGGGATGTTTCCAGATGGTTATAATGTTCTCTCCCTAGTCCTTGTCTTCTTAGCTTCATGCGCTTAATGCGTTCTATGGCTTCTTCCTGAGCTTCAGCTCGTATTCTGTTTTCTTCCTCCTTACGCTTCTTTGCCAACGTGAGTCGTCTAAGCATATCCTCAGTAAGAGGTTCCTGATATAGCTTGACTCTACAGCCACTAATGTAATTAGGCATTATATCTCCTTCTAAGGTGGCTAACTGTACTGCTCCACTAGTCGAAAGTCTGTTAATGATCATAGGTCCATAACCTCGCTTTTCTAACTTCCGTGCGTGCTGTTTCAGCGTATATACTAGAACTAAGTCTCCTTCTTTTAAGCCTTTATCTTTCACATGTGCATCAAAATATGCTTTCTGTCGCTTCTTTGCTGCGTATATTCCTGCTGCTGCTTTCAGCCTGGTTTCTCCTAATCGTTCCAAGTCCATTATTCTTGCTGATAATTCATGGCCGGTCCACTGATGTTCTTGTGCAACCTTAAGGGTCGGTATCAAGAAGTCCAAAGGAAGCACTGCATTCTGACCAAAAACCATCTGAAAGGGAGTTGCATTGAGTACGGTCTTGTAGGCCACTCGATATGCCCAAACAGCGTGGTGTAACTGTTTGTCCCAATCTGAACGTTTGTTGTTCACGAGTTTCGTCAGTACGTTACAAAGTATCTTGTTAGTGCTTTCAGCCTGAGCATTGGCCTGAGGATGATATGGTGCAGATTTCTTGTGAATCACCATAAAATCCTGTAACAAACATTCAATGACTTGGTTTAGAAAGTGAGTGCCTCGATCGCTCACTAACTCTATAGGCAATCCATATCTTGTAAAGACATTTTCAAATAAGAATTTTGCAGTCGTGTGAGCATCATTCTTTTTTGTGGCTTTTGCCTCTACCCATTTGGTTAGATAATCTGTGGCAACCATAATGTATTCCCCATGTGTACCTTTTGCAGGGGGGTTGATGGGTCCTACAAAGTCTATACCCCACTTTGAAAATGCACGTCCGCCCATCATGGGTTTCAATGGCATTTCATCTCTGCGAGTAGGAAACTGAGTTCTTTGGCACACATCACATCTCTTTACGTAGGTATGTGCATCCATGTGAAGAGTGGGCCACCATAATCCTGCAAAGAGGATGGCTTTGATTATCCTATCGGGTCCAAAATGACCTCCTGCAACACCTTGGTGTGCAGTCTCTAGTATGCTCAGATAATCGCTCTCATGAACACATTGTCTTAGATATCCATCTCGTCCTCTTTTGTATAGATTATCGCCAATAAGTGAATAGTCTTGAGCTTCTTGCTCTAGACTACGTTGTCGAGCTAAGGTCATTCCTTGAGGGAATGTGTTCGTCCTCAAGTATGTCACTAAAGGTTCGCTCCAGTCTTGTGTGAGAGACACGTGATATAATGTAGCATGCTCTACTGGTGGTCTTTCACAACAAACCTGGCATTCTTTGCACAACTTGTAGACATCTGCTTCCATCGAAGGCCAATATACTCCTAATCTATGCAGAGTCTGTAATGTTCGATGTTTTGAATAATGTTTCTTTAGTGCACCTATGTGTGCTAATGCAACCAATTCGCATGTTCTGGTTCATCTACACAACAAGCAAGAATCTTTTGATTATCCTGTTTATATATGCTTCCTGCCATTATTTGGTACCTCTGAGACTTGGTAATCTCTCCTTCTTTGATCTTTATCCTAGGATTCTTGGGTCCGTATGTCAGAATAGGGACTATAGGTTTAGCCCATTCTGGTGCTATCTCAAGGTTAAACAAGTATGCATCTGGTAATTCATCCGCTACTCCTTGAGGAGCTTCTCCTGAGGTTAATCTTGAAAGGTGGTCAGCTCTAAGATGCATCTTTCCTTTCCTGACTACTACTTCAAAATCATACTCCATGAGTAATAGAAACCAGCGTATTAATCGTCCTGTGTTACATGGTTTGTTGACTAAATATAATAGGGCTTGATGATCTGTAAAGAACTTGAATTTGTTGGCCAACAAGTAGTGCCTAAACTTCTTTACTGCGTAGATCATCCCTAATCCTTCTCGTTCCGTCGTGGTGTAATTTCTTTCTGCTGCGTTCAATTGTCTGCTCGCGTAAGCTATGGGGAGATCTATATTACCTTCATTCGTGGGTTGTGCTAACACACATCCTATGGCATAATTGGATGCATCCACATGTACATGGAATGGCTTACTCCAATCCGGGGTTGTCAATATAGGTGCTGAGCACAAGCGTCGTTTAAGTTCTTTGAATGAATTTTCACATTCTTCTGTCCATTCAAAATTGGTTAAAAGAGAGTACAAAGGCTTGGCTATGATTGCATACATGTGTATGAATCTCCTATAATAACCGCAATGGCCCATAAATGCTTGTACCTCTTTCACATTAGTAGGTCTGGATAGATCCGCAATTACCTTCACCTTTTCCTCATCCGTAGAGATTCCATTTTTTGACACAATGTGTCCTAGAATTTTGCCTTGTCTGACCATGAAAACACATTTTTCTGGGTTCAAACAAACTTGATATTCTCGACATTTGTCAAATATCTGTCTTAACTCTGGGATATGCGTCTGTTTTACATTTGAATGAGTACATATGTCATCGACATAAGCTTCCAAGCTCTTGCGTAAGAATTCCTTGAAAACATGACACATGAGTCGCTGGAAAGTGGCGGGTGCATTCGTTAAGCCAAATGGCATCACACGAAATGCAAATATGCCCCATTCAGTGGCAAAAGCCGTCTTGTGTTGGTCTTCTGGAGCAATGGCTACTTGATTATAGCCTGAAAATCCATCAAGAAAGCTGTAAACTTCCTTGCCCGCAACTCTTTCCAATAGATGTTCCGTGATAGGAAGAGGATAACTATCTCTAATCGTGGCGGCATTAACTTTTTTAAGGTTGATACACACACGCAATTTTCCATTCTTCTTGGGCACAACCACAATGGGGGATACCCATTCGGTATGCTCAATTTCGTAAATGAATCCTGCTTCTATCAAGCGATCTATCTCCTCTTTAATCTTCGCAGCGTAATTATCATTGTACGTGTAAGGTTTCTGTTTTGTCGGTTTTGCATCTAGAGTCATAGGGATCTTATGAGAACATATATCTGGATCTACTCCTTTCAAATCTTTGTAACTCCAAGCAAAAACATCTCTATATTCGCGCAATAGGGCAACTAACTCTTCTTCTTCTTCAGTCGTCAAATCATGCCCTATGTATGTACATTTTTCTTCTTCTTCAGTCGTCAAATCATGCCCTATGTATGTACATTCTGTCATGGTTTCTTTCTTCTTTCTTTTCTTGTTTTCACTCTTAGCAGTCACTTGAGTGGCTAACCTTACCTCGTTCGTAATTTCCTCGTGTCTCTGAGTGTGAGTCTCTACTTCGTAGAAATATTTTTCCTCTGATGCAAAGGGCGGGTCCATGATAATTGATTCTAAATCAAAATCGCTTGCATCCGCAAATGCATCAGTGCTAGGTTCACATTCTTCTAAAATTGCATCGCACATGATTGGCTCTATCGTAAAAACTGAAATGTCATAGCCATCCTCGTCACAGTGGGGTGTCCATTGTTCTTCATTGATGGCTACATCCATGGTTGCTAGTATTTCTGCCCAACCATGGGGTTCAAATTCTTCGTCTGGGAATACTACAGGTGCATATGCTGGAGCTTGAAGGGTTCGTGGATGTTGTTCTGCACCTAAGGTCCTGGCTTCTAACCTTTCTTCCTCTTGTTTGGCTACTTTACACATCCATAAATGGGTATCCTCATGCAACCAAGAAGGATCTGATTCTAATGAGTGCACGGATTCCGTCTCTACTGGTGTCTTATGGATGGTGTTCCATTGTATTGGGGGTACATCTCTATGTGAATAGTCTTTAAGATTGACTTTAGTGGTCACTCCTAAATGTTGCAAGTACAAAGAATTAGTTCCCCAATCCTGTACAATTTGCAACTGACACATGAATGGTCGTCCCAATATCATCTCATAAGCACGATTTTTCGCAAAGTCACAAATGGCGAAAGTATGCTCAAATTCTACACCACAAGTGGTGAGAGATATGCCTTCTAGTAAGCCTAATGGTCTTTCTATGTGTCCATCAGCCATTTGTAGTTTCATCCTGGTGGGTCTGAGTGCTGGCTTACCCCAACGTTTCCACAAAGCGGTGGTAGCGATGGCTACTCCGGCTCCTGAATCTAAGATGGCTTTCGTGGTGTAGCCCTGATGGGTTATTGGAAGATATGTGTTACCTTCCTCTGCTTCGCTTACGTCTCCAATCTTTTCCACGGGTATCTCTGGTACCTTCTTATGTGATCCTATCTGAGAGGGTGTGGTAGCTAGCTCAGGGAATTGATTTGCTACGTGCTTCCACAATTCTGGTTTTACCTTTAACAATTCCTCCAGAGTGAGATTACATTGTACTTTCGTGTTCTTGATCACTTCCGTGTTCCTAGGGATCACTGATTCTTCATTCCTCACTATTATCGTGGGTGCTCTCATACTAATAGACTTTGCTTCCCAAGGTCCTGTGAACTGAGGTAATTCTTGTAAAGAATTAGATTCAAATCCTGTGGGTCCACTCAGTTGTTCCACCTCTACATCATCATATATAGAGGGGATGTCTTGGGGAAATTGTTCCTGCAAGTCGTCTATTTCTTGAATAGGAGGATGAGTTCCTTGTTCTTTACTCCATTTCTCTTCTTGTATTTCTCTCAAAAATTCATGTGAGTACCTATGTATAGAAGACAAATTGTCTTGACTTTCTGTATTGGGTACTTGAGACAGGGATGGTGCATTCCTTTCCTGTGTCTCTGGGACAATAGGGTTCCTAGACTGTTCCTTTTTCTCTTTGCTTTCTATCAAGTATTATAGCCTCTCCATTAGTCCTTGAAAGTGTAATTCCGGTTTTGCCATGTTATTCCAATTAAGATATCTAGAGGCTTTGAACAAAGCTTGTGCTAACTCTACCATCTTCATGCAAAGTTTAGTTCTCTCAATTTCTAGATCAGCTCGAGGGTAGTTTTTACTCATTTCCGTTACTTGAGGTCCCTCTTTTATTCTAGCCTGATATGCACGAAACATCATGTCTAAATCTTCCGGTATGGGTTCCGCCAAAACTGATCCTGATTTTTGAGCTGGGATTTCTTGGTTTAATTCTTGTGAAGTCAATTCTTGTATTTTGGCTCTCGACTCTTTTAGACTTCCTTCCAACTCCGTTATCTTTTTACTCCACTTTCTCTTTATTCTTTCTCTAGAATCTTTCCAAGATTTCGTCTTTTTACTACTCGATTCTGCAACTTCACTAGTTCCGGCTGCTTTCTCTTGATTAAGCTGTTGGTTTTGTAAGAGCGCCTGGGCTCTGGTTATAGCTTGGATAGGCACGTATGTAGGGTTGGATCCATCTGCGTTATTTACAATACCTATCACATTGATCGGTGTCATATTTGAAGTGTTAACTGGGTTCTTAGGACAATCTTTGATTACGTGCTCTTTGCCACTGTTGGAAGGAGTGATTTTGAAGGAGCATTTTTGATGAAAAAATTAGTAAAAAGTCAAAAAAATTGTAAAATATTTATGCAATGATTGTAAAAATAAGGAAGAGTCTTCCTTATGTGGTTGAGGACCTTCTGTAATTTTCGTAGAATTTTTAGAAACTCTTAGATAGCATTTTTTTAGAAAATTAGAGAAAAAGACCTAATTTCAAGTGTGAAAAGGGACACTTGAAAATGTATATAAGTCAATTTTCTCTATTTTGGAGAGGTTGGTTAGCCATTTGCTCAAGCTATCAATAGAGAAGAAAGAGTTTCTGCAAAATCGTGTTTTCTCTTGTTGTGTGTATTTCTTTTGATGTGTGAGCTTGTCTCTTGTCTAAGCATGGAGATTTGTGAGTCTTAATTGTGTATTACTGAGTAAGTTGTATGAAGGGAGAGACCTATTGCTGTAAATGAGTGGAAAGGACTGCAGGAAGTTTCAAAATTGTGAAAATCGTCTGTTGGTACAGAATCGCGATTGTCTCGTCTTGGTGATACAGGTGATATTTTTCAGTTTTGAGTTCATATTTGTATTCTGCTAATGAAATGGCATGGTTTTGACATAAAGAACATAGAAAATGATGGAGATTTGCCTTAGTTATGGTAATCTCAAGATTTTCTCTTCATCTTCAATTTCTCTCAGCAATCCAGCCATCAATCTCATATTTCCTTGAATCTGTTATCTTGAAGGGGCTGTGGTCTTGTGGATATTCCTAGGATTGACAAAATAAAGATGATTTGTTGATTCTTTGTTACTTCATGATTGGAGAGGACAACTTGGAGTCCAAAACAAAACATTTTTTGGCGCCGTTGCCGGGGAACATTCCAAGAACTTCTTTGAAGTTGGACCTTTGCTGGATCTTCAGTTGATGATGGTAAACAAGGTAAAGCTCATCAATAAGGAAAAGTGCACATGAATAGGTAGATATCATTGTTTGTCTTTAGGGAAGAAGAAAGCAATGGATGTCTTGTAGAAGTGGAAGTGCTGAAATTTTTGTAGATTGATAGTTGCTCATCATTTTGGTGAAGTAAAAGTGCAGGTGTGTGGAGGATTTGAGCCAAGAAGCTGAAGATGGAGGTAACTTGAATCTATTCTTGCATTTCTAGATTTCTTTTTGCCCAAGTACTAGACACCATGGGTGATCTTGGGAAGATAACATGGTGATACTAAGGAAAGGACAGTTAAAGTAGCTAGATGTGGGAATGAGGGATTCAGTTGTTGATCAAGTCTGAGCATTAAATCTTGAGTTGTGCTGCATTTTGAAAAAAATCATATGATTGAGTTTATCTTTACAAAAATTGATTGCCTTTCATAACACTTTTTCATTGGAGAACCTTTCTTTGGTACTTTAGTGATAGCTAAGGACATAGAAACTCATAACCAATCAAGAACCATAGGATCAGTTGATTTCCAAAACCAGAAACCCTAAGTAAAGTGTTCACCTTTATTTTTAGGGCAAAAATACCAAACAAATTCACAAAACTCATAAAAAACAATCAAACAAATTTCTTTTCTTGATAAGAAGTTGAAGTGAGGTGTTGTGGATAGGAGTGATTGTGAAAAACTGGAAAAGAAAGCAAAAAATGATCAAAAAACCAGAAAACTGAAAAACACGATTCTCTGCACAGAATCGTGACTTTCTGAAAAAAGTAATTGATTTTGAAATATCATTGTGAGAGAAGGTTTAATTGAAGTTGTTGAAGGGTTTTGAGGGTTTTGAAGGTAATCAAGAAGAAAAGGCTACTCAAAGTGGCATAAAATCAAAAATAGAGGAAAACACGATTTTCTGCACAAAGTCGCGATTTTCTGAGGGAGATTGTGATTTTGGTGCAAAAATTCAGGAGTAAAGTCAATTCTAAAGAAAAGAAGAAATTGAAGCCAAACAAAGAGAAAGAAAGCTTAAAAAAGAAAAAAAATTATCAAAAAACCAGAAAATTAGAAAACACGATTCTCTGAACAGAATCGCGATTTTCTGTAAAAAGTGTTGTTTTGAAAAACTTTTAAGGTGACTCATGAATTGAAGTTGTGAAGGATAGTGAGAGAAGGCAAGGACATAGAATACTCAAAATTTGCACAAGGAAAAGGTCAACAGAAAAAAACACGATTCTCTACACAAAATCGCGATTTTCTGTAAAGAAAATTTTTTGGAATATGTGGTAAATTTGGGTACTTGACATAAGAAAGTGTAGAGGGAGTCATAAAGATTGAGTAAAGTGAAGTCAAATAAGTGAAAGAGTGTGAAAAACTGAAATTTGATCAAAATCGCGACTTTCTGAGTACAAAATCGTGATTTTTTGAGCACTATATAAACAGATAATTGAAGAAAAAACTCATTTGAGAGTGAGAGTGAGTGAGAGAGAGAGTAAGCAAGAGCTGCCAGAATCGCGATTCCCAGCAAACAGTGGACTTTGGAACATTTGCACCTAAGGAAGAAAGGTAAGAGTCCTAACTTCATATTTGAATACATATTTTTTGTTTTTGAGTGAAAAATAACACCAAAAAAATAGAAAAATCAGAAGAGGACAGAATCGCGATTTTCTGAATTTTTGAGTTTTTACTAAGGAATCAGTAATTTTTGCTTTAGTTGCTTCATTGCATGTTAAAAATTTTATAAGACGATTCTATAGGTGAAAAAATATTGAAAAAATCAATAAGTTGAAATTTTGCCAAAAATTGTACAAAATCGCGATTCTGAGTTTTACTCAAAATCGCGATTCTGTGAAAAAGTGCCAACAAAATCGCGATTCCCAGAACGCGATTTTCATAAGAAAATCGTGTTTTTGCAATCTGTGAGCAATCACGATTGTCTGGGAACAAAATCGTGGAAAAACACGATTCTGTGGACAAAATCGCAAAAAACACGATTTTGACACAAAATCGTGGGAAAACACGATTTTGACACAAAATCGTGGAAAAACACGATTCTGTGGACAAAATCGCAAAAAACACGATTTTGACATAAAATCGTGGAAAAACACGATTCTGTGAACAAGATCGTGGAAAAACACGATTTTGACACAAAATCGTGGAAATTACGATTTTGAACACAAAATCGTGAAAAACACGATTCTGAGAACAAGATCGTGAAAAACACGATTTTGACACAAAATCGTGGAAAACACGATTCTGTGAACAAGATCGTGAAAAACACGATTTTGACACAAAATCGTGGAAAACACGATTCTGTGAACAAGATCGTGAAAAACACGATTTTGACACAAAATCGTGAAAAAACACGACTTTGACACAAAATCGTGAAAAATTACGATTTTGAACACAAAATCGTGAAAAACACGATTTTCACTCAAAATCGTGGAAAACTCGATTTTGACACAAAATCGCAAAAAAACACGATTTTGACACAAAATCGTGGAAAACACGAATTTGAACACAAAATCGTGAAAAACACGATTTTCAACAGAAAATCGTGAAAAACTCACAAGTAGGTAGAAAATCGTGGAAAACACGATTTTCAACAGAAAATCGTGAAAAACTCACAAGTAAGTAGAAAATCGTGAAAAACACGATTTTCAACAGAAAATTGTAAAAAAACTCACAGGTAGGCACAAAATCGTGAAAAACACGATTTTCATCTGAAAATCGTGAAAAAACACTTCTGGCAGTAGAAGATCGTGAAAAACCCTAATTTCATTAGAAAGTGGTGAAAAGCACAAAACATAGAAAGAAAATTAAAACACACACAATTTTGGACAGAAAATTGTGGAAAACCAATACATTGGTTAGGAAACTGTGACAAACACTCCTTTGAAGTATTAGAAATTTGTCAAGAATAGTTGAATGATACTAAGATCTGGAAATAAAATCAATTCAACTCCTAAACAAGACCTAACAAGGAAGGAAAAAGAGCCAGGAAGTAATAAAAGATCAGAAAGAAGTATGGCCAAGAAAATAACATGGAAAACCTAAATGAAACAAATGAGTCAATAGAAACTGGGGATTTTAGAAACATCCTTAAATACATGTATACAAATAGGTTTGGAACCTATGTATACCAAGATGGAATGCATAAATTCCTAATTAGACTGAGAAATTCAGAAATTCCCCTGAATATAACCCCAGTAGCCCAATTCAAAGATGGAAGATATGAAGACAGGCAAGGATGTGTATACATCTTCTCTCAAGACCCAGAAAATTCAAATGATCTAGGGCAATGTTCTGACAAAGGACCTTGGGAACATAACATGGGACAACCAGACATACCTAGACCAAATGAAAACTACACTAATAATGAGCAAAATTATGGGAGAAGGACACATGCTTCACCAAATCCCTTTGACAGAGAACCAGAAGGAAACAATGACTTCCCACTCAGAAGAAGACCTCATTGGCAACCTCAGGGTAGGATGCTTAGACCATATCAAGTAGCCAAATGCATGAAAAACCAATATGAAGGGTATTCAGATCCTCATGCTCATGCTGCAGAATTTAGACAACTAATCAGAGCAGAGGAAGTAGAAGATTACAAGGTACAATTTGAAGCATTTGGTCTAACCCTAACAGGGCCAGCCTTATCATGGTTCATTCCTTTGAGAAAAGAAATGTACCTAGACATTGAATCTTTCTTAGAAGCTTTCATTGGTGAATTCTCTAAGACTGGAATCAAACATAGTACAGCCACATTGATACACAGCTTCAAACAACAAAAGGAGGAAAATGTTAGGGAAGCAGCCAGAAGGTTTAAGCAGTACATTGATAGATGCCCAAGAGATGAAGTACCTTCCATGGCAAAACAAGTATCCTTATTCATTGAGGGATTGAGAAGTGCCCAATTAAGGACCCTAGTGTACTATAGGAGATGTCCTGATTTAGCAGCCTGTGTTAAGGAAGCAATAGATTTGGAGGACAACAGAGGTCAAGATTTGTTAGCATTTGATCAACCCAGATCTTATGAAGACAAAATTCCTCCAGCAGAAGAGTTGGCTCAGGCTATTGCTAAAGCCCTAGAGGTAAGCACTAAAACTAATCTGATAAACTCTAGGATGAACACAAACAAGAAATGTTATATTTGTGGAGAAAATCATCTGGCACAACAATGCCCTTATCAGAAACCACAACACCTACAAGATAGGAAGACACTCAAGTATTGTACACTAGAGAGAAAATGGACAAACCATACCAGGGAGGATTGCTTCTATAACAAACAACCTGTCAAGGAAAGAGACTATATGGCTCAAAGGGAATCAGGTTATACTGAGCAACCAAGACCAGTATTGGGACAACAACCTCCCATTCCAACCAATGTGGTACCAGTCAAATATACACCCATTGATGAAGGAAATTCAAGATTCAGATCACCTTATAAGGAAGAGTATCAATGGAGTGAGGGACATCAAGAAGAATGGGAAGATTATGAAATAAGGGAACCTGAGCTTAAAGCCCTAGATCTGGGAAATGGAAAAATTGAAATGGACACAGCAACATTCATGTACATTACTAACAACTACATGTCCAATCAAAAACCTCAATTCAAAGGGGGACCAAAGATAACATGTTATAGGTGTGGGGGAGAGCATTTCATTAGAGATTGTCCACAACCTCCAACATTCAGGATAGAGGGAGCATATTGTAAAGATTGTGGTAGAGAACATCTGATCAAGGACTGTCCAAAAAATCCCCAAAAACAACAGAACACACCTAATAACATACCTTTAAAAACAGTCAAAATTGTGGAACAAGAGGAATTGAGTGACAATGATCAAATTGAACTTAATGTTATAACAAGGGCACAAGCCAAACAACAAGGAACAATTAAAGAACAAAATGAGGGTTCCACATCAAAAGGGAAGAAAAATAGACAAAGAGGGAAATGGGAGAAGAAAAGAAAAGTGGGCAAAAGTCTGGAAGAAGACAGTCAGGAACAAACAAATTTAAAACATACTTCTCATCAAAAGACCCAGAATCTGTCTGAAGTAGGAAATTCTCAGAGCCTAGACACCCTAATCAAAGCCTATAAAGGAAGGATTCAAGAGGGACCAAGCCCTGCAGATCATGCAATGGCTTATCCCATACCAGATTTAGAGCATGAAAGGATGCTAAAATGCAAACAAATTATCCAGGAAACACAACTCAGGTTAGGGAAAGAAGACAGCTCTCGGAGAACATTTGATCAGCATGAGAAAACAAAAACCAAGGAAGATGATAAAGAAGGCAATCCACACATAACATTCCAAATGAGTTTAGGTGAACATTGTAGTATTACATGTCAGACAACATGGGAAAATCTGCTGAAACAGAATCCTCATCTACAAAACAAGATGAACAAAGAAGAAACAATATCTGGAAACCTTCATTCACCAACACAAGAATTAGAGGAACTATGGTATATTCCTATTGACAAAATAGGAGGATATTGTGAAGGAGAAGAAGGGAATTCAACCTTAAAATTACAATATGAAAAACATTCAGCAAAAGCCATTTTGGATAGTGGATCAGGAGTGGCTATAATGACTAAACAAACCTGGGAGAAATGGGGAAGAAAGGAATTATTACCCACTAAAATGAGATTACAACTTGCAGATGGACATATAGAAAAGCCCCTAGGAATTTGGGAAAAAGTGATTGTGGACATATGTGGCATAGAAATAGAGCATACTTTTGCTATAGTAGAATTTCCACAATCCACATCTTATGAAATTATTCTAGGAAGACCCTTCATGAGACAAATGCAAATTGTACAAGATTGGGGTAATGATTGTTTATATCTTCAGAACCAGGGGAGAATAACAAGAGTAAACTTAAGAAATGGCCACTATTGTGACATATCTCCTAGAGAATGGTATAAGATACATCAAAATCAACCAGAAAGTGAAGAATCAGAGAGGGAGGATCAGGAAGAAGGTGAATCAGCAGTTTGGAAGTGTAACATATTAAGAAATATCACAAATAGGAAAAGGAAGTTAAGGAGAGAAGATTGTGTGGAAGAAAGAGAAATACAAGATGAAAATTATGTGCCTCAACAATTCAAAGATGAAGAGTTTGAGCCTTATGGATGGAATCAAATCTTAGCTACAATGGATTTGGCCAGTGAGGAATATGTGGGAGTGGAATTCCAAAATGAGGAAGGATTTGATATCTTCCACATTGGCATACACATGATAGGAGTATCACAAAGAGAAGAGGATCAAAATCAAGAAATGATATTAACAGAAGGAAAATCACAATATTTGGAAACAGTAAAAGCTGAGGATGCAATCAAAGATAAAATCTCAGGCAAATACAAGGAACATAAACACAAAGAAATAGAAAGGGACCAGGAAAAGGAAAAGAAAGAGAAAGAGATAAACAGAGATCAATACTTTGATGTACCAGCAAACTTTAAAACTTATGAAGTAGAAGACAGACTACTTCTGAGATTGAAACCAAAAAGAGAGAAGAAAAAAGGGGAAGCATATGATAATGAAGAACAAACAAAGAAAATTGTAATTACACAGGAAGAAGGAGAAGAGAGACAAATAGTAATAGCTGATGACATGACATCACAAGAAGAAGAAGCATTAAGGAACCTAGCAAAGAACTATAGGGATGTATTTGCTTACAGTTATAAAGATTTGAAAGGAATTGATCCAAAAATTTGTGAGCATAAGATTCCTATGACACCTGATGCAAAACCAAGCAAACAGAGACATTATACATTTAATGACAAATACTCTGCCAAAATAAAGGAAGAAATTGACAAGCTGTTGGCTGCTAATTTCATTTATGAAATAGAATACACTGAATGGATATCACCTATAGTTGTGGTGCCAAAAAAGAATGGGAAACTTAGGGTATGCATTAACTTGAAGAAGGTAAATGCAGCAACTATAAGGGATAGTTATCCACTGCCAATAACAGATCATCTTCTTGAGAGAGTTGCAGGAAAGGAAGTCTATAGTTTTCTAGATGGCTTCTCAGGATACAATCAAGTACCTATAGCTTTAGAGGACCAACATAAGACTGCCTTTTCTACAGAATGGGGGGTTTATGCTTTTAGGGTTATGCCCTTTGGATTGACCAATGCCCCAGCAACTTTTCAAAGGTTGATGTGTCATATCTTCAAAGAATTCCTGAGAAATGTGATGGAAATCTATGTAGATGACTTATGCACTTTTTCTTTAAAAAGACAAGATCATTTACAAGATTTGGAAAGAATATTCAGGAAGTGCAGGACATATAGAGTATGCCTAAACCCAGAAAAGTGTGTATTCTATGTCAGGCAAGGAAGAATATTGGGTCACATAGTATCAAAAAATGGAATTTCTACTGATGAGAAGAAAATAAAAGCCATAATAGAGCTTCCTAGACCAACAAATGTGAAGGAACTCCAAACTTTTATGGGACATTGTGGGTACTACAGAAAATTTGTATACAAATTTGCTGATATAGCCAAGCCCTTATATGCCCTCATCACAAAGTTTGAGTGGACTGAAGAATGTGACCAAGCATTTGAAACATTAAAAACTTGTTTGGTGACAGCACCAATCTTGAAAACACCTCAGTGGGATAAAATCTTTCATGTACATGTTGATGCTTCAAATTATGCTCTGGGATGTGTGTTAGCACAACCTATAGAAGGAAGCAAATTAGATTTCCCAGTAGCATATGCAAGTAGACAATTAAACATTGCAGAAAAAAATTACACAACTACTGAGAGAGAAGGATTGGGAATGATCTTTGCTGTCAAAAAATACAGACATTATCTATTGGCCAACAAGTTTAAATTCTTTGTGGATCACCAAGCTCTACTCTATTTAGTAAATAAACCATGTCATACAGGAAGAATAGTAAGATGGTTTCTTTTACTAATGGAATTTGAGTTTGAGGTGGTGGTTAGACAAGGAAAAACACACTTGAGAGCAGATCATTTATCAAGAATTCAGTCAAAAGAACCTAGTTCACCTATAGATGATGATTTGCCAGATACATACTTATTCAAGGTGGAAAGTGTTCTTGAATGGTCGATGTCATTAATTCCTTTGCTAACCATGGGACCTTGTAGGTCATTAGCAAATAATACACATCTGGTGTTACAAAGCAGGAATTTCATGTTGTTAGCTGGACATTTGTATCACCTCAATCAGTCAGGTATACTGGAATATTGTACTCCAGAAGAAGAGCAACATGAATATGTAAGAAAAGCTCATTGCTGGAATCCATGTACTCATGCTTCTACAATTGTTACTCTTAGTAACCTTAATAGGATGGGAGTACATTGGCCAAATAAGATTCAAGATGTGGAGAGATATATTGATAATTGTCAAAAATGTCAAACATGGCAGAAAACAGAATTAATAACTCTATATTGGTTTCAGAAAAACCCTGAATGGAGTGAAAATATTGTTGAGAAGTTGAAGAGAAAGGAAAAAGGGGAACAAGTAATAGCTGGTGCTGATTCAAGAAATCTACAAGTAATCTCAGAAGAATATCAACTCATAGGAGAGCAATTATACAAGAGAGGAATGGATGGATATCTGAGAATCTGTGTTCCAGAAGAAAAGTATTTAGAGATGTTGGAAATGGCACACTCAGGAGTAGCTGGAGGACATTTCTCAAGTGATAGAACAGCCAAACTCATCTTATATTCTGGCTTTTGGTGGCCAACCCTATTTCCTGATGCTAGAACTTATGTAAAAAGATGTGATGTCTGTCAAAGGGTAAGTCAACCAAACAAAAGAGATAACATGCCATTAATTCCTTTAATTTCAGCCAGAGCTTTTAGTAAATGGGGATTGGACTTTATTGGACCAATACATCCTCCAGCCAGACAATCTCATGCAGAATACATACTAGTAGCTACAGATTATTTGACAAAATGGGCTGAGGCCAAAGCTACTAAAAGAAATGATGCTCACACCACTGCTAGATTTTTGTATGAAAACATTATCACTAGATTTGGACTACCAATTGAATTGGTAAGTGATAGGGGGACTCATTTTTTGAATCAGATCATAGAAAACATGACTAATTATTTCATGATTAGTCACAATAAGTCAGCCCCATATCACCCACAAGCCAATGGGTTAGCAGAAAGTACTAATAAAGTACTTTGCAATGTATTGACCAAATTAGTCAACACAAATAGAAATGACTGGGATTATCAATTGAATCATGTTCTTTGGGCTTATAGAGTGGCATACAAAACAGCTTTAGGGACTACACCATTTAATTTGGTGTATGGCCAGAATGCAGTTTTACCCTTGGAATTTCTTATTCCAACACTGAAGGTGGGTAGCCAATACAATTGGACAGGACATGAATTATCTGATAGAGTCATAAACTTAGAAAAACTGGGAGCATCAAGACTCCAAGCAGTGATGAGTATATACACAAACAAGAAAAGACAAAAAGCTTATCATGATGTTCACATAAAAGACAAAGATCTACAAGAAGGAGACCTGGTCTTAGCTTACACAATCAAAGAACATCAGAAAAAGTTTCAGAAAAAAGGTCATGGGCCATATATCATACATCAGATAAGCAAAAGTGGAGCTATTCAGTTAGCCAATATTGATGGGGAAATCATGCCAAATTTCATAAGTGGATGTAGAGTAAAGAGGTATGAGTGCCCATTAACTACTGAGGAATGGAGAAGGTTGCAAAAGGCCCAAAATAGGAAAAAAGAAGAGGAAAGTATTAGAAAGGAGGCTCAACTGGAAGCCAAAGAGAGAATTAGGGAATTGAAACAAGTGTGCTTATGTGAAAACACTCTAAAGCAAAAAGAACATTTGCCTTTGATCATGATGAATTACCAGAGTGAAAACATAAGGGTTTTGATAGATTCGGGAGCTCAAGTGAATCTAATTAGCTCAGCCTTGATCAATAAGTTTAATCTTAAGAGAGCTGAAAGCAGAATTTTGATCAAAACCCTAGGAGGGAAAATAATTCAAAGCATATCTTCACTTTCTGTTAAAGTTAAATTTAATAATGAATACATGAAGATAGATTGTGAAGAATGGCCAGACCATTTAATGACTGAAAAGCTGATTTTAGGGCAACCATGGCTCAAACAAGGTAAAGTCATCTTAAATTTTGAAAAAATGAAGCTTAATTTGACCATCAAGGACAAAAAGTTTTTAATGTTCTTTCTGAGTAATGAAGAGCAGGTAGATCATATGGATGTTCATGACCCACATCTCGAAGGATTTGCTTTCTCAATGAAGGACAGGAACATTATGACAATACAAAGTGATCAAGCTTCATACACTCAAGATCAGCAAAAGACTGAAGAGGTGAAGGTTGAGGAGGAGACAAAACAGAGAAAACTATTATTGCCAAAGTTGCAATATCAACAAAACAGAACAAAAAGAATATGGAAACAGGTCATGCACAATTATGGCTTACCAAAACAGGAAATAAAAACAAAATGGATATGGAAGCCAAAAAATGTCAAAAAATGTTCATCCACAGAGCATGGTTATTTCCATAACAGAAGGACAGATGGAATAAAACATTATTGGGTAAAAAAATCAGAATTAGGTCAATGGAAGAGAGATAATCCACAATGGACCTATTCTTGGAATTTTGGAAAGGACAAAAAAATATTTCCTTCTTTCCCCTTAGAAGAAAATTAGGAGGGGAAGGAAAGAAGGTAAAAAAAAAAAAAAAAAAAAAAAAAAAAAAAAAAAAAAAAAACCCAGAAAAATATATTTTATTTTCTTGATTTTCTTTCTAAAAATAAAAGAACACAAAGCAAGATATAGGGAGGGAAAGAGTAATTTATTATGGAAAAAAGTTGTTTTGTTTTAGTGATTTTTAAATTTTTTGAGATCATTTTTCTTTTTTACCATTACTTTTTCAAGTTTCTTCATTAATCATCTTTTCTAGCATCATCCTTTTAATTCAGGAATTGTTTTTTTTTTTTTTTTTTTTTTTTGAGTAAAGAAGTGACAATTGGAGAGAGCACAATAGATGTCTTGCTACACCTGTGTTGCTCACTTAAAATTGAGTCTTGAAAAAAAAAAAAAAAGCAAAAATTGCTGGGAACTTGTTTTTCTTATTTTTTATATGTCAGAACATTCCAGAATAATATAGTATTTTCTTATGAAATCTTGTGACTCATGTGGGTAGAGTGTTTTTCTTTTCTTTGATATATAAACACAGGATGGTGAATACAAAAGAATTGGGCATTCATGACTTCAAAGCTGACTCAGTAACCTTGTCAAGAGGACATTGGTTCTTGGACAGTGAGAGCACAGTGGAGCAGGTGGACCTGGAATCAGATGAAGATACAGAAATTCCAGAAGCAGGAAAAGTAGTAAAAGAACTGAAGGAAATGCTGGGAGTAATAAGTCAGCACATCTTCACAGTAGCACTGGGAGGTTATAAATACACCATGTTGAGCCAGGAGTTTTATAGGTTCCAAAGAACTACTGTCATCTTGAAAAGATGGAAAGCTGTGGGATTGCATAAACTATTGGAGGAACCAATCTTCTTCATTGACTTTGAAAGGGTAGCACAGGTAATGAACAGTTTGGAAGAAGTTGGAACAAAGAATGATGCTTATTTCAGGTGCAAAGTGAAGAACAAAGATGATCAGGAGGTGCGTATTACCATTAAGGCAGAACATATTAGAGCTGCTTTACAATTCTTTCCAATGGGCACTAAACTGGATCAAAGCTTTGTAAAAAAGAATAAGGATACTTATACAGGATATGGGAAGTTCACGGATTTTAAAGGAAAAGAGAATGAAGAATATGCAATCAGAATGTTCTTGCAATATTTTTGTTTTCCCAAACTGCCTAGATACACCATGCCTCACAAATCAGTAACTCTATTAATGTTCAATAACAAAGATAAAACCAAGCCATTTGGGGTGATGGATGTCTCACCTTACATCCATGAACAGCTGAAGGAAGCAGCAAAGCACTGGGAGCAGAAGAAATTCATGAATGGAGCACAGTTTTTAACAAGAATTATTTATCATATCTTGGGTATGGAAGAACAATTGAAATTAGCTCCAGAAGCCCAGTACTTCAGAAATTTGATGTCAGGAATCAAAAGTCCTCCAAAGAAAGCACTTGGAAGAGAATCAGAAGGACAAACTCGCATGAGGGGAACAGGAATGAAGAGAAAAATAATATCTGAGGAAGTGATTCCAGTAAAGAAAAGAAGGTTGGACCCCAGAAAAGTAGAGTTAGAACAGGCGGAAGAGACAAGAGAGGAACAGGTGGCAGCACAGAAAAAGGTGCAATCCTCCAGTGAACCTCATCCTCCGCAGACAAGCAAAGAACAACTTTACACTTATCTCACTCAAGGAAATAGCAAAAGGGCCATATACGAGGCACAATATCAAAAAATGTTGGAAGATTTTTCATGTAAAGCTACCGATTGGATTCAGGAAGAGGTGGAACATTATGAAGCATTGCATGAAGAAATGATGGCAGCAGAAACTGAGGAGATATTTGTAAAGAAGGAGGTAGAATTGCTGGCATACTTCAAGGAGTTGCAAGGACCTCCAGAGGCCAGAACTACAGTGATAGTGAAAAAGAAGATGCCAAGGAAACCTGTTCAAAAGAAGAAGATGATAAAGAAAGGGAAAGGAAAGATGGCAGATGAACCTGTGACAAAAGAAATGAGACAGGTAATTACCAAAGAAACACAAAAGCTAACCTCAGAGATGGAAGTGTCAAAGCCTATAGAACAAGAAGTGGGAGGATCTTCAAGATTCTCATCTGATTCAGACAGTGACATTGAGAGTTTTTTGCTAAAAAGTTTAAATCTGTCAATACCCAACACTCCCAATATAGCTGTACAGGCTGTGGAAAAAGTGAAAACACCTGAGGATTCAAGTAAGAAATCTCAAGAGAAGCAGACACAGGAGGAAATAGTTCCACAGGTGAGTGCTGAAGAAAAAAGGAGGCAGTTAAAAGGAAAGGCAAGGGTGACAGAAGAGGAAGACCAGAAGAGAAATGAAGATAATTCTGGAATAATGAATGTTGACAAAAATTCAATATGGACCAACCCATCACAGACACAGTTCAATTTAAATGCAAGATTGACTGCAAATTTGGAGGAACTAGCAAAGAAAGTATTCGGCAGTGTACTTAGCCCAAATAATCAGCAGAAGGATGTATTCAAAGAACAGGCAAGCAAGGAGTTAGAATCAGAAAAGAATGCTCAAGAGATCTTTGGACAAGTGATAGAGGAAGGCATTGTTCAAAGTATAAAGGATGTGCTGCAGGATATAAAAAGCAGTGAGGAATTTACATCTAAGAATGATCAAGAACAGGAAGTGGAAGCAGACCTTATGGATATGGAGGAGCAAGATCAGGAATGCATAAAAGAGAAAAGTAATGACCAGGTTGCTGGTACAAAAGAAAGTGAATCAGTTGAAGTTCAGGAAAAGCAGGAACAGGAAGACCAACTCAAGAAAGTTCAACAAATTCTTGTTGAAAAGGACTCAAACAAAAGTCAGGAAACCCTAACACAAGAGAAGGAGATACTAATTAAGGAAGACCAGCTCTTCACAGAGAAGCAACAAGTAGTGGCAGAAAAGAAGCCATTAGAAAAGAAAGAAGTTTCAGATTTCTCAGAGCAGAAGAGTGCAAATGACAGAGCATTAGTTTATGAAGAGGATGATAACAATCAGGATGCAGAGAAATATGATCACAGTGATGAAGAACAAGATATGCAGGACATAGAAGATGAGACAGCAGCAGAAGAAGATGATGTGGAGAAAGAAGATAAGCAAATTGAAGTAAGACAGACAGAAATAGAAGTAGGGTTGGAGAGAATACCCAAAAATATAAGATCAGCTTGTCAAATGATTATGAGCAACATTGAACAATTCAGACCATCTAGCAGGAATATGATCATATCAGGAATGGTGGCTGAATCAGAATTTGAAAAAGGCAGTTTAATTATCAAAGAACACAAGAAAGAAAAAGAGCAGATGACAGAGCAATTAAGGTTGCTAAAGGAAAGGAATGAAGAATATCTCAATAGAATCATTGCTTTGGAAGAAGCTGAGGTTCAGAAGCAGAATAGGATACAATATTTGGAAGAAAAGAGTGTAAAGTTATCAGAGCAGAATGCCAAAATGGATATGGAATTAAAAACCATTGGAGGAAGATACAGAACTTTACAAACATCTTATCAAATTCTGACTAGAGCACATGAAGAAATTAATAAAGTATTGTTAGAAGAAGGTCAACTACAAGGTGGAAGCAAATCTGTTCAATTGACAGAGGAAGAAAAGGAAGAGCTGCATAAAGAAATTCAAAGACTTCAAACAGAATTAAAAGAGGCCAAAGAAATGGAGAAACAGGCAAACACTCATGCTGCCACATCAATGAGAGGATATCATCAATTACATTTGGAGGTAGAGAAGGAAAGAAGTGAATGGCAAGCAAAGATGGAGGAAGAAAGAAATGAGTGGAGGAAGGAAAAGGAGTTATGGGCAGCTCAGCACAAAAGTTCAATGATGACTATAGAAGAATTACAGAAACAGTTGGAGAAATCAAAAGTTCCAGAAGAAATTCAAGATCAAGTACAGGCAGAAGATACAGACAACAGGGAATATGAAACAGGGGATTTTGACAAGGAACAAGAGAACAAGGAGTCAGCAGCCAAAGAAACAGAGGAAGAATCTTCTGAAGATTTTGTACAGAAGTTATTGACCAATAGAGAGGCAAGAATGGGTTTTATTAGACAAATGCATGATGAATATGAAGATCAAATAGTTAAATTTGCTCTGAATAAAGGCATTAATCCAGATCAGCATCATTGGGCTGCAGATGGATTGGGAATACCTTTCTGCATGATTTTGGAGAGTATAAAGAATTATCAATTAGCCAGAGTAGGGCTATCTCCGAACAAATACCTTGAATATGAAGAAGATATTAATGTCACGAAGGAGTTATTTGAAAGAGCAAATCCTAAATGGAGGAATAAGTGGTTGGATGCCAATAAGGAATGCAGGAAAATCTGGAAAGAGGCACCTTTGAATTTAAAGATAAACCCAGCCTATTGTCCAGTTGCCAGAAGAAGAGAATGGACTGTTTTTTGGGAAAGGAGGAAAACAGGACAGATTCCAGCAAAGTGGCTGAATTTTCCAAAAATAGCAGGTCCAAAGGCAGGTACTTGGCCTACAAAAAATTACATGGTGAATGCTGCTGAGTCAATTTTAACGACATATAAAGATGTTAATGATCCAGCCTGTATACTACTTGTCAGAATAATGAGATTGATTCTAGCTTGTATAGAGACCTATACTGATACAGATATCAGAATTTTGAACTACATAGGTTTTAATTCACCAACCGATGCTCTTTTGTTTGATTTAAGTGAGACACCAGATAGGATCTGCTTAATGGCCTACTACAGCAGAATTATATTTTTGGGTAGCCATTACTTACAGATTTTTGAGGATGCTTTCGATTATGGATTTTTTGAGAGGGAATCAGAGATTTTTGGAAACCTATCAGTTGTTACAAAAGCAAGACTTACTGCCTATGAAGTTGCCTACACAGAATATTTGAAGAAGGACGTTATAGACAAGCCTGAAGCTGCAGTACAATGGAGGAAAGCTTTATTTGAAATGGTCAATAATTTGAATGTCACTGAAAGGAAGAGCCATGACTTGGTGTCACAAGTATATCAAAGGAAGAAGAAATAAAGCTGAGCTCACATAAAGAAAATCTTTCGTCAGGAGCCGAAAGGTTTAGGAGGGGAAGGATGTTGGAAGGAGTGATTTTGAAGGAGCATTTTTGATGAAAAAATTAGTAAAAAGTCAAAAAAATTGTAAAATATTTATGCAATGATTGTAAAAATAAGGAAGAGTCTTCCTTATGTGGTTGAGGACCTTCTGTAATTTTCGTAGAATTTTTAGAAACTCTTAGATAGCATTTTTTTAGAAAATTAGAGAAAAAGACCTAATTTCAAGTGTGAAAAGGGACACTTGAAAATGTATATAAGTCAATTTTCTCTATTTTGGAGAGGTTGGTTAGCCATTTGCTCAAGCTATCAATAGAGAAGAAAGAGTTTCTACAAAATCGTGTTTTCTCTTGTTGTGTGTATTTCTTTTGATGTGTGAGCTTGTCTCTTGTCTAAGCATGGAGATTTGTGAGTCTTAATTGTGTATTACTGAGTAAGTTGTATGAAGGGAGAGACCTATTGCTGTAAATGAGTGGAAAGGACTGCAGGAAGTTTCAAAATTGTGAAAATCGTCTGTTGGTACAGAATCGCGATTGTCTCGTCTTGGTGATACAGGTGATATTTTTCAGTTTTGAGTTCATATTTGTATTCTGCTAATGAAATGGCATGGTTTTGACATAAAGAACATAGAAAATGATGGAGATTTGCCTTAGTTATGGTAATCTCAAGATTTTCTCTTCATCTTCAATTTCTCTCAGCAATCCAGCCATCAATCTCATATTTCCTTGAATCTGTTATCTTGAAGGGGCTGTGGTCTTGTGGATATTCCTAGGATTGACAAAATAAAGATGATTTGTTGATTCTTTGTTACTTCATGATTGGAGAGGACAACTTGGAGTCCAAAACAAAACAGCCACAATCGGCACAAAAGCCTTGTATGTTATAGTACTGTGATTGCCTTGCTATTGGGGGATGTGGACAATCCTTTATGAAGTGATCTCCTTGGCACCTAAAGCATGGTCCTCTAGGGCCCTGTAGTCTCTGTTGTCTCAATTGGGGCCGTGGGTTTGGGTTTGCGTACATCACATTAGCATAGTCTGGCTCCCAACTAGGTTCCATTGGTGGACTATCATAATGATACGTCTCCACATGTTCTGGTGACTCCGTGTAATAAGCGGGTGGACTAGTTACATGAGTAGAGTCAAAACTGTTTGAGTTCGGGTCACTTTCTGTGATCAAAGGTGAAGAAGGCACTAAGGCCCTACTTAGGTTCTCTTCTGCAGCAGCGTATTTGACTGAGATGACATTCGCTGGTGGGGGTGGCTGCTGAGCTAAGACGGGTTGAGGTCTCTGTTGAGCCTGGTATGGGTAGTTCTGAGGAGGCCTATAGTAATAAGGCTGAGCATTGTATTGGCCTTGATACCTACCTGGCTGCTGGTATGTTTGCGGGTAGTTCTGTCTCACGGTTTGTTTGTTGTATGGGCAGTCCTGAGCCGTATGATTCGTGTATCTTCTCTCAATTGTGCAATATTGGCCACTAGGGTTGGCTTGAGGTTGAGGTGTATTGGGGCACACGTTTGCCAAATGATTTCCACCACAAGTGTAACAACGTACATTAGTTGGTAGCTTGGGCACCTGTTTACTAGAAACTCCTAGTTTTTGGGCCACTTTTTCTGCTAGGTCCTCTATCGAATTAGACAATTTTGTGGATGCTAGAGAAGAACAATCTGAGTCCTTGTAGACCTTTGAGAGTTCTAATTCATCTCCTAGGTTGTCCTCGATGTCTATACATATTCTTATACACTCCTCTAGCGTTCTGGGTTCTTTTAGGTACACATAGGAGCGTAGTTTAGAGCTCAACAAGCCATCTAGGAACAGTGATACTTGTTTGGCTTGTGAGGGTAGCTCTTGCATTGGACATTGTTCGACATATTGTCTAAACCTACGTCCTGCCAGTCTTACTGTTTCCTGAGGGGTTTGTTTAAAGCTATGAATCAACGAAGACGTGTCATGTCTAATCCCACTTTTAGAGAATTCAGTGATGAATGACTCTAGAAAGTGATGGATGTCTCTAAATTGCCTTTGTTGCAATGGTTGGAACCAAGTTAAAGCGGTATTCTTTAACGTTAGTCCAAATGCATTGTATTGCGTGAACATGTCCTCGACTTGTTCTGCTCTTAGTACTTGCTTGAATTCTGCGACATGGTCATAGGGATCTCCTGTCCCATCAAAGTAATTCTTCATAGATTTTACTAATTGAGTGGGTCTCAATACTCTTGCGTGTTCACGTGGCCTAGGTAGAGGAAAATCATCTCTACCACCTAGTATTCCATGATCTCTTTGTCTATCCGCTCTATTAGTGTCCGTGGTTGTTCTATCTCTCCCTATGGGGTGATTAAAGCTTACTTTCGGTCTCTCTTTATTTCCTTCTCTTTGATGTCCATGGGCTGAGGAGGTTCCTGCCCCTTGTTGACTTGTATTCATGTTCGTTCTAGATGGAGGGAATACCAATTCACCTCTCCATGTGTATGTGTTTTTAGCGCGGTCCGGCACCACAAAGACTCTTTCTGAAGTCTCATCCAGGTACACAACCTTTCCAGGTGTATCTGGGTCCTTGAATTCATAAATTGTAATGATGCCTATCTCACCAGGGTGTTCCTTTCTGTACCTCCAAAAGGCTTCATCTGTCTCTTTATTTACAAACAACTCGGTGCTCCTGTTATCTTGAGGGATCCACTCTGGGATGAGTACTCTTGTTAATACGGATTTCCCTCTAGGTGTTCTAGGTTCTTCTAACGGTTCTTTTCCTTGAAATTTCGCTTCCGTCTCTAATTGAATTGTGCCAAACTCATTAGTATCGTTTGGTTGCGTACTTAGGACGTACATGGTTCCTTCTTTGTCTATGTAAGCGTCTCTCTCAAATTTCACCACTGGTCTTTCCAATCCAATGGGTTGATCAGGGTTGTGCAGTTGCACCACTTGCCTTTGCAAACCATCCTCATAGATGCGAGCACCTAGTCGGTTGGTTCGGAGAAACTCTAATTGCGTTCTATAGGGTCCTTCAGGTTTTTCTAAGTATGCTACATTGGACCCTCCTTCTGGTCTGTCTGTGCTAAATGCCATTTCAGATTCGCTAGTATCTGAGCTCTCGTAGGGGTAATTACTATTCAATTGTTGAGCCCACGATCGAGCAGTAGTTCTTACACTAGCCTCTGATGATCTAAGGCTTCGTCGGTCCGACTTACCTATATGTTTCCCTGATCTAAGGTTCATTAATTTCCTTCCTTGCTCACTCAATTACACACTTAGATCTTCAATGGTTCTTTGTTATTACTTTCTTGATTATTTTTAGATTTCTTTAGATTCTTGTCTTAATGTATGCGTCAGGAATTCGACTTTCTGTTATAGTTTTGAGTTCTCATTCCGTCAGATTTATGTTCTTTTCTTTAGGTTTTCGTCACACACACCTTTACTTGTCGTCTTAAACTTCAAAGAATTAAGTATCTTGAACTTGAGGCGTTCCCATCGTCTTAAATTCACAATGCTAACGTTTAGCCTAAGCTAAGAATTGACTGAGGGGGTTGAGTAATCTTCCAACCTCGAGTCGGCTTTTCTGGTTGCTCTGATGCCCAAGAAGCCGCGCTTCCCAAGCTTTACTGTCTTCACTGCCTTGCTTGCTTGCCTTTGATTGCCCTTGCTAGACCTCGAAAAATTCCAATATTAGACCAATTCACAATTGAATGATCAAGCACTTGAGCATACACACCTTTTTAGTCCCTTCCCTTTTGCCCAAAATTTCAATACTTGCCCCCTGGCTTCCTAGTCCCAAACTAGGTCAACCTCAAAATAGCTTATCCAAAAATAGGTCACTTAGTACTCGTCACGAGCTTTCTAACGAGCTATTAAGCTCAAAAAACGGACTTCGGATGAAAAAGTTATGAGCGTTCAGGCCCTGGGGGGTAAAAACTGACAATCAGGTTTTCCTTCAAATATGAGCAAAGGGGTCTCCTATGAGTCTAATGGTCCAAAAATTTCTCAAAAATACCCCCAAAATTGGTCAAAAAATGGAACCCTAAATTTGCGATGGGGGTGCACAATCGCGATGGTCTGGGACCGTCGCGATGGTCCAAGCGAACCGTCGCGATGGCGTGGAATTTGGACAGTCGCGATGGTGCGAAAAGGCGAACCGTCGCGATGGCCCGAAGTGAACGATCGCGATGGCGTGGAACTGGACCGTCGCGATGGTCCAATAGTGAGCGATCGCGATGGCGTGAGGTCAAACCGTCGCGATGGCGTGATCAGGCGGACAATCGCGATGGCGCGGTCAACGGTCAAAGGTGGACAATCGCGATGGTCCGAAGTGAACCGTCACGATGGTCACAAGTGCGATGGCGTGAGCCAATCGCGATGGTCCGATTTTGGGCTGTCGCGATGGTCCAAAAAATGAACCGTCGCGATGGTCTAACTTGACACGTGGCACTGTCGTGGCGATGGCGTGAGCCAATCGCGATGGTCCGGGGTCAGCTGAACAATCGCGATGGTCCAAGTGGACTGTCGCGATGGCTCAAGTGAACTGTCGCGATGGTCCGAGACCGTCGCGATGGTCCGGCCGAGCCGTCGCGATGGTCCGGCCGAGCCGTCGCGATGGCGTGAGCCAATCGCGATGGTGCGACACAATCGCGATGGTCTGAGCCAATCGCGATGGTCCACCAAAGTGTGAATTTTCGAGATGCGCCTGTGGATTCGTAGATGCGCAAGGGTCGCCTACCTCGTGGTGTGGTCGCCTACCAAGAATTCCGAAGGTTGCAGACCATCGCGATGGTCCGCCATACTCGGCAGATCTTTGACAGAGAGTAAATTTTTACCTTTTCCAAGCTTTCCTGATGCACTGGAGCTCTGTACCTGCAAGAAAACTCAAGAAAACACAAGCACACACAAGCACAAAAGTTCTCTCTCGCTCTCTCGCATGCACAAATGAGGGGAAATGAGGTGAATGGGTGGATATGGTGAATTTTCTGATTTTTTTGGAGATGAAGATGATGATGCGATGATGAAGATGGAGTATGGGGAAGGTGAAAAACACTAAAAACTAAGTAAAAACAACAACAAAAACTGAAATTTTTACCTTCCAACGCCACTTCTTGCTATACTCTTACCATCACACATTCGTCCTAGACTCGATCCCCGGCAACGGCGCCAAATTTGGTGTTGCTCTAGCACAATGGTGAGAACCACATTAAGAAGCTTCACCTCCTTAATGTCAATCCGCGGAAGAGATAGGAGTGATATGAAGATCATGAATGTGAGATGAAGTGAGAGTGAAGTTGAGAAGCACAAAGATGCACACACACATACACACACACAATGAAGAGACAAGCAAGACACAATGGAAGGTGAGAAATTAGCTCTATTACTCAAGAACACTATTACAAGCTCAAACTAGCTCTAAGCTCACACTAGCCAACATGAACCAACCTCAAAAATGAGCTCTCTAGCTCTTTTTATAGTTTCTAGACTAGTTTTGACCGGTTTCACATCTAGTGACCGGCATAGTTAAAAAATAGGTCCTATAGGCTATTTGGAAGGGTAAACGATGTCTAAAAATAACGAAAATTGGTACGCGTATTCTACCTAAGCTCCTCAAGCTCGAGGACTCCTCGGCTTGCACAAAATGGAGCTATGAATTACAAAATGGGGTTTTGTCTATATTACATATGTTACAAGAGTGATGAAAATCACTGTTGGATGTTTGAAGAGGTAATAAAAACATAATTGTTTGAAAAAATGATCCGACTGGCTCCCTGCTCCGTCTTTACATGCTTCCACGTCGTCTGTGCCTCTGACTGTGCCTCTGACTGCTTCCAACACGCCTAGAAGCACGCACAGACTCACTCGTAAATGGGTCCCAATGACACAACAACTCCCAGTAGAATTACTCATGCAACCCTCCCGAATCTCCACAAAACCAAGACCAAAGGCCATTCATGGTGTTTGGCAACCTAAGACTTGTAATAAACCTCCCGACCCCAATCTGTGAATTCATCTCCACTTACTAACTGCATTAGTCAGACAACGCACCTTTCCATCTAGCTCCTAGGACTAACCAGGCATTAACTACACACTGTCATCGTGCACTTACTAACCACTGACTCATCATCTACCTCATGTTAATGTTGTAAGAGGGACAACAACGGGTTTATTCTGTCCATTACAATGTTAACACCTGGTTCTATATTCTCACAGAACCAACAAGCAAGCAGGGCCATGGCAGAAGCCGGAGGTGCCAGTTCTCAAGCCGGATCCAGTACACAGATTGTGGACATAGAAACACTCCTCCTCGAACCCCATCTCACCGAAAGGCCGCAAGAACTTCAAGCTGTGCATGTGCTCCCAATTCAGGATCCTCCCCAGGGGCACACCTCTCAAGTGGGCAAACACGCTCATTGGTTCAGTGATGTTGCTGGACCATTGGGTGATGGAACCTATTTCTGGGAAGCTGAATTGGAGTTTAATGGTAAATGGGGACATTACCATTTTTTCACACGCGAGTTTGAGAGCTATCAAAACGCTGAAGTCATGCGTTCAGTATGGACCAAAGCCGGCTTGGACAGTTATTTCAGGGCCCACTTACCAAAACCGGATTTCTTACGTTGTTCATATCTTATCAGTACCATCACGCCAAGCAGGGCCAAGGGAGGCGACAACACCTTTGTGTTACCCTCACTGCTGCCAGGTCATGAGCTTAAAAGATTCAAGCTGACCCTCAATCTGGTACGAGAAGCATTGGGCATGTATGGCATGCACATCCCCACGGAAAAGGAAACAATGGTTCCAGGCAGAATGAAACATAAAGATCTTAATAAACTGAAGGATATGGTAGCGATGACACCGACCATTGCTCTTCACCTACGGACCGTCATGCAGCATTTTGCTTTCCCCGCCCAGGAAAGATTCACCATGCCCCCAAAGAAAATATGGTTTAGCTTGTATCTGGCAGAGACAGAAAGCCTCCCCATCAATGTGCCACATTGGATCATAGATCAGATTCACCTAGCCCATCAAAGGTGGAACAAGAAGCAGAAAAATGTGCTTCACGGATGTTGTGCTCTAACCAAGATAATCTACCGATGTCTGGCCTATGACGTGCCTATTCAGCGGGCACTCATATGGCCCCGGGCCCAGGAATTCCAGAGAAGGCTATCAGCGACAGGTCCCCCATCAAAGAAGATGAGAGGGGGAGTACAATTACCCTGCGCTGAACCAAGGGGAGCCACCACTACACCAGAAATTACCCCTCCCCAGACACGATGCATTAGGCCATTCACCATCCGGCTACCAAGACCAAGTACAGATGGACCCAATCTGGTATTTCCACCCGTCCCATCAGATTTGGAATTTCCATAGGGCTTTACTCTCAACGATCTCACTGATGAAGAAGTGGCTAGACTAATCTACGACTCTAATCTCGAAACGAAAACAGAGCGAGCTCAGGAACCACAACCCCATACAACAACAGCAGCCCCCACCCGACCAGAAGTGGTAGAAGTCGACGTCGAGGAACAAGAGACCGAACAAGAGGAAGAAGCCTACGAGGAACAAGAGTATGACGAACTTTCAGAGTTGGCAAGTGCCCCTGCGTATTCGGCACAAATAAAAAGACTATATCGAACCATGCAACTAGTTCAAGAACAGCATAAAATGTCACTGGAAGTGGGCAAGAAACTCATGAACCAGTTGCTATCGGAGGAAGGCGTGGACGATATGTTCATTGAGTCCATAAACCTACATGCCGATGCAGTAGGATTGGATGAGGCCATTCATGAGGCAATGGCCTACATTCACAGATTTGAGAAAAGGGTTCCCGCTCGTCCCATGAGGTCTGGGAAGCAAATTCATATCAATGTATCAGCACCAGGAGAGACAACGCAAGCAGACGAACATCAGGAAGCACCACGGTCACCACCCTCCCCACCTCTCACTACACAACTCACTCCACCACATGACACTAGCACCACCACGTCCACTACCACCACAATTATCATGGGAATTCCACTCTCTCCGGGAATCCAATTCGGGGGAGTCACCATGCCCACTTTCACCACTCTCTTCACTAACGTCACATCCACCCCACCCACGATCCCCATCTACACTGTCACTCAAACAGTTGACACTATGGAAACATCTCCTGCCACTGCACCGCTCCCTCCCCCCATGCCACCTCCATCTCCCATACCCCCTCCACCCACATCTCCACTTGCATCCACATCATTCACAACTCCCTTTCCCGCCCCCATTCCCCCTGCATCTTCACCCCTCCCAGCATCATTTAATGTAAATAGCATATTTCTAGCATTAAATCAATGTGTATATCAGCTTCAGAATGAGTACAGAGCTCTGGACGGCCGGTATCAACAACTGACAACACATCACCAGAACTTACAAAGGCAATTTAAAATTCTAGAAGAGGAAAATGCAGATGTGAATCAACGTTATACAACGCTTGAGCAGGCTCACCAAACACTATTGGAGGCACCCCAACCATCGACAGAATCAGGCGTCAAACAACTACAAGCCTTGCTCGAAGTATACCAGGCCGATAACCTACGAGTCAGACGTAACTTGGCGCTACTCAGGAAACATATGGCCACAGCACTGGAAGAGAACAAAAGACTGCAAAAACAAAATGAAGAGAATCTGGAAGCGGCAATGGAAGGCTCTCCCCACGAGATAGATCTAGAGCAGTTCAAAGCAGTTCCCACGGAGACGATGAAAACCATTTTGGAAAGCTATGCAGATCTCCTGGAAGCCCATGATGACTTGGAAAGAGAACGTGACACACTACAGAGCAGACTTAAGGAACAGGAAGAACAACCGAAGAGTGTCCCATCAACCTCTACCTCCGACGAAGTAAAAGCCTTAACTGAGCAGGTAGCAGAATTACAAAAGAGGTTACTGACATACGAGAGGCAGCCCTCTCCGGTGGTAGAACCAGAGCCAGAAGAGTTGGTCCCTATTGAGGTAGATGATTCGTACGAAGAACCGTATGTTCCTATGCCAATGCCAGGCGGGCGACGAACCTCAGAGGGACTAGACACCTTGGAAGTGGAAGCACCCGAGTGGCTCCAGACACTGGAAAGGACAGCGAACACCCACGAAGAACGGGTGGCCATTCAGATCCAATCACTAGCAAACCTAGAAGAAACTGTCATAAAGTCAGAATATTTCAGAAGCATGTCTCATCATAGATGGATCGGCACCAATAATGACCAATATGTGCCATACTGCATACTTTTGGCCGATTACAACGCTGAGATTCAACGACAATGTGGCAAGCCTCCCACATTTGCTACACAATTTGGTCCAGACGATATACCGGAAAGTGCTACGCATGGGTCCATCCATCAACCCACCTGGAGAATCAGGCTTTTGGAAACATATCCTGAAATGGTCCGAACCTGGAATAATATGCCGTTGTTTATTAAATATAATCCTTGTTACATTCCAGTTCTTCGACGACGCACCTGGCTTGAATTCACTATTGCCGTCAGAGACATCAAAGTTTGCGCAAAATGGTTAAATTACGTTTATCTAGCACCTCCACGAGGACCCCCCACGGTGAACTACATGATTTCTACAATCGGTCACTAGAGTATTCGGCTACGCAATAATCCGGATGTGATGGCCCAGATGTGTATGAAAATATTCGAATTAATGTTGATCACTTTCAGGACGTTTAAGAACATTAAGGACCCCCACTTCTCAGGAGCAGGCTTTGTGACAGGAAACCAGGATCTAGTGTACGATATGAGTACCACCCCATCAATTGAAGTAATATATGCTTGGCACGCCAGAATCAAGTACCTCCCAGCTTGCTTTAAACAGACATTTGAGGAAATGTTCATCACAGGATTCTGGGAATACCACTCCGAAATCTTTATACCCAGGCCATCACATCTCCTCCAATTATTTGCTGTGGAGAGAACTATTTACTCAGAACAATTGAGGGTGCGTCATCCAGATGTTCCCGGACCTGTGAATTGGGATGATTTGCTCACAGATCTAGCACGCGGCTTGCGACTCGAAAAACACCACCTACCTTCGATGTCATCCAATATTATGTTCAAAAAACCTCTAGACAAGGGTCTGTCAGGGGCGACAGACGCGAGAGTGGGGGGGGTGTTGGCAGCAGTCAGGGAACCGAAGGAGCCACAAGACGAAGAGAGTCAGAGCGAAGCGACAGCACAAGCAGACATGGCAGTCAAAGAAGATCTGGCAAGTAGGCCAATAATTTTCTTCATGAAGAAGCAAGTACGAGCATTCACGCAGATCTAGCACTAAGGCAACCTTTAATTTTTCAAAACCTTTACACCAATTAAAAGTGATTCTCATCACTAACAACCCCTGTAAATACCATGTTCACCTTTTTGTAGCTCCATTTTGTGCAAGCCAAGGAGTCCTTGAGCTTGAGGAGCTTTAGAAGTATCTACCTGCCAATTTTCATATTTTTTAGATCTCGTTTGAGCCCTCTAATAAGCCCTAGAACCTAATTTTTAACTAGGCCGGACACTAGGTCTGAACAGGGCCAAAGCTAGTCAAAAACTATAAAAGGAGCTAGAGAGCTCATTTTTGGGGGTAGATTGTAATTGAAACGAACTTGTAAGAGCTTTTTGAAAGTAATCTAAGAACTCCATTGCTTCTCACTCTTTGTCTTGCCGTGTGTGCGCATGTGTGTGTATGTGTGTGCATGCTTGTGTGCTTCTCACTCACGCACTTGTGCCTCCACTTGCTCGAGGTCTTCATACCATCCTCACGTCTTCCCGGATTGACATTAAAGGAGGTGTTACTCATCATTGAGCTACATGCGGTGACTATGAATAGTGGTGCGATCGTGGGTAAGTGTGTGGGTGTAAATACAGGATTCACAAAGGTTGAAGAATAATTCACAGAGGGGTTGTCTTGTATGTTTTGGTGGAAAGGGGAAAGAGGAATTGCGGTAGGTCAAGGAGGTGAGACTGGGGAGAAGGTTAACGGGGGAGGGAATGGAAAAAGAGGTCTTGGAGGTGTGGGGAAGGACGGGAAAGATGGAGGGAGAAACGGTCCTCATAGGAAGGTGGATGTCCTAGGAGGTAGACTAGGTTGAGTGGTTGTGGACATGGTGACAGGAATGAATGTTACAAGAGTTTCTGCTACTTCGCCATGGAAGGGGGTGGATGGTCTGGGAGAAGGTGGATGTACAGGGGAGAGTGGAGAGACGGGAGGTGAAAGAGGAGTAGCTGGGTGTAACATAATCCTGGTAGGAGATGGTTGAACTACACCCTAAGAGAGAGGATTAGTAAGTAATCCTCAACCATGGCTTTTGGGGCAAGTGGTTAGCCCATCACATTCCTAACCAAGAGGTTGTGAGTTCAATCCCTTACATTGGTATCAGAGCCTAGGAAGTAAGCTTGGGCAAAGTGGAATGATCCAATGGCCTCTAAAAAAGGCGCTTGGGCATCCTCCATGTGAAAGGGTAGGATTTGTGGAAGGCGCGCGTCGATTTCAATGATGGACCTTACAATGATTGGGGTGTATCTCTCAATCCGTAGGTCGGATTGAGGCGTGTAATATACCGTTGGAAAGCTCTCGGAATGAACTTTCCAATGAGCTAGCTTGCAATGTGTGAATTCCTTGGGAATCCTTGGATGGAACTTGATTGAGTACATCCTGCCAGTCCCATAGCTGGTCAGGGTACATCCTGCCAGGGTACATCCAGGGTACATCCTACCAGTCCCATAGCTGGTCAGGGTACATTCCCAAGGGAGTTCAAGGGGGGAAGAATGTAACATAATCCTGGTAGGAGATGGTTGAACTACACCCTAAGAGAGAGGATTAGTAAGTAATCCTCAACCATGGCTTTTGGGGCAAGTGGTTAGCCCATCACATTCCTAACCAAGAGGTTGTGAGTTCAATCCCTTACACTGGGGTGGCGGGTACTCCGATTACAGTGGTGGTTTGTACAATCCTAGTGTGAGGTGGAGAGTCGACGAGGATAGCTTCTTCGGTAGCAGATCTTTCAGGAATTAGGCATGCTTCCCTAGCCTGTCTTGAAGATTGAGCACCTGTCGGAACTCAAATGTATTCGCCTGGTTTTGAAAGTAGTCGCACTCTGCGAGGGTCATATTGCGGTAATGGTTTCCTCTGCAAATATCTTAAGGCTTCGGTGGGTCCGACTGATTTGACAAGCTCTCTGAAACCTCTGATGTATACTTCTTGGAACCCTCCTCAAACAAGTTCTTGTTCGATGAGTGTTTGGCTCTCTACGTCAGTCAACTTGTTTCGTGCCCAAAATTTTTCCATAGTGCGATATAATTTCCTGATGGCCAACGTATAAGCTGCCGCTTCGAAGGTTTCCTCTTCATGCATGCTGGTGTCACCGTGGGTGTCTGTTTGCTGTCCTTGTTCGTCTGTTTGTACCCGCTCTTGGGATTCATGAGTTCCCTGGCTGGCTTCATCATCGCCATTATCTTCATCGGTTTCTGTTCTTTCCTCTTCAGAGCTAGACACGGTTTGTCCTTGTGGTTGATCTCGGGGAGTGGTCGGCTAGCTGGGACGTTCATATTCTTGAGAAAATATCTGTCCTTCACTTGACATCACATCTTGCATCTCAAAATCAAAAGTGGTATCCAGTGGCTCTGCTTCCATATTAGGTATTGGAAAAGAAAAAGCTTCCGCACCAATAGTGGTGGGAACTTCTGTTGTAGTGGTGGTAGGTTCTGGAACTATGGCTGCTTGAGGAGTGATGGTGCTGGTGGTGGTCTCTGTGGTAATTGGTCTGGATAACCTTATGCGAATAGGTTGCACAGGGGTAGCGGCCTCAGTAGGCAATTGTTCAGGCAAGGGTTGAGGTGATGGTGATTCTGGGACCTGTAAGCACGGGATAGTACCTCTCATCCACTTTCCTGCTCATGCTTTGCTAGCTTTCCTAGCTTTCTTTGTTGTTCCTTTGAATGCCTTTAACTCTTCGTTGGTCATTGCATGCTCAATCGGCAAGTCATACGCTAAACACATATAAATAATTCACGTGAGCGTGCAACATCTATTGATTACCTTCTTTCTTTCCCATCTATGCTGGGCTAAATAGAGCTGATCAATGATCCAACTTGCAAGTTCTACAGTATGGGGTTCGGTGCATGCTAAGTATAAGCCAAACCAGATTCTTTTGTGGGGCATGGTAAATTGGTCCTGAGCTGGGAAAGCGAAGTGCTGCATACATATTCTCAACGGTTTAGAGACCTCAGGGGTTATAGCTGAAATATCCTCCCACTTAGTGACATCTCCGCGTTTCATTGGCTCGGGAACTAGTCGTTCGCGCTCTGTTGGAGTGTGCGTTCCATGTATTTTGAGCTGCTCGGAGAACAAGGATGGCAACATAAATGTGCCGGGTAGATCCTTGTTCTCCGAGGCTGTCAAGGTGGTGACTAAGTAAAAGCATCTGTAAAAGTCAGGTTTAGGAAAAGGGTCACTAAAATACTCTGTAAATCCCGCTCTTGCCCAAACATGCGTTAAATCCTCTGTGTTCTGTAGTCCTTTGAATTCTCGTGAGAAGAATTGGTACTTGGCCCATGTACGGTAATCAAATGCCAAGTTGGCTTCAAATATAAAATATGTGTCTGCTAATGGCCCTGCTAGTCCTTGGAACCAGTGAGAGTTACGATGAATCTTCTGAATATATCCTCTAGGAGGGTTGTCAATCGGCATGGGTCCCGAAAATCCCTGGAACTCTGGTGGTTGAGCTGTCGGATGACGCTCAGCTAGCAAATCCCCAATATTGGCCATTGGTGCACTGGGGCCAGCTTCTGATGGTCCTTCTGCCTGCATGCTGAATGATGCAAATGTAGCGATCTGCTACAAAAGATCAACACATTAGCATGGAAATTAATTATGATCCCATTAAAGTGAGACCGCAATCCCTTTCCATAACCGATGTGTAACCCGTGTAGCCGAGTGTGGTGATGTGGTGTATGGAATGATTGTTGCAAAACTAATGCATGTCTCTAGACACCTACATGCTTTCAGATAATGCATACATGTCTTGATGAGAAGTTTAGCATGAGTGATGTGAGGTTATAGTCTGTGAATTTATACAAGAATTAGTTGTGGGTGAGTTATTACAAGGATAATGTTTAGTCGGGGTGGAAGTAATGTTAGATAAGGGGTTAGGAGAAGACTTCTGGATATGTTTCGGTATCCATTTCCTAAGAGTTTCAGGGTGGGTGGAAAGTTTCTTCTGAGGGACAAAAGTTGTTATCAGATGTGGTGGGGTTAAAAGGTGAAGAGACGTCTGAGGGTTATATATTGCATGGCTTGAGGATTGAGCTATGATACACTTTTTGGGTACCCAAATCTGCGTGGGTGTGGGTCGAATCGTAAGGTACTTCTTGGCGATCCAAATTTGTTGTATGTTTGTACTTGAAGAAGATCGAGTGGATGTGAGATATTGCTTTTGCTTCTGCTGAGACTTCTTCTCATCCTCGTCTGCATTGGTGAAGTCTGTCGGTGCTTTCTGTCCTTTCGGCACCCATGTTTGTTTTGTGCCTCTGGTTTTGTGATGCTGATACTGCTGCCTTCTTCCTTGTGTCATCTGATATTGTCGTCGTTCTGGGTTCCTCTGTTGTGACTGACTCTTCTGTGGTTGAGGTTGAGAGGTTGCAGGGACACTCTGCTTTGGAAAAGAAGGGAGGTCCAACACTTGCATGATCTGCCCATTAGGAAGTGCTCCATTTTGTACCTTTAATCTAGGCCAGTCCGCAGTAAGTGTGGAAGGATGAGCACTGCAGGGTATTGTGCCCATCTCGCCACTAATGGTCCCCATTTGTCCGCTGATGGTGTCCATCTGTCCGCTGCTGGAAGACCAAGGGAAAATCTCTTGGCAGCCCTTTAGGTGGCAACTATCCATCGGCAAGCTCTCATGGGTTGACTTTTGAAGGAGCATGCTTAGCCGAGGGATTTGACCAAATATCTTCCGACCCTATGAGGTATGCCTCAATTGGCCGCATTTCTATTCCTGAGTCCTTATAGTGGGACCATCTAATCGCACTAGTTGCAGCACCTGAGTCAATTAAAGCCTTGAGCTCTTGGCAAGAGTTGCCGTGGTCTAGCCTGACTGTAATGAATGGTCTCCTATCCACTATGCTAGGATGAGTTCTTGACTTTACTTCACACATGGCCATGGGGTGTCTGGGTGTTGTTTCCAGATGGTTATAATGTTCTCTCCCTAGTCCTAGTCTTCTTAGCTTCATGCGCTTAATGCATTCTATAGCTTCTACCTGAGCTTCAGCTCGTATTCTATTTTCTTCCTCCTTACGCTTCTTTGCCAACGTGAATCATCTAAGCATATCCTCAGTAAGAGGTTCTTGATATAACTTGACTCTACAACCACTAATGTAATTAGGCATTATGTCTCCTTCTAATGTGGCTAATTGTACTGCTCCACTTGTCGAGAGTCTGTTAATGATCATAGGTCCATAACCTCGCTTTTCTAGTTTCTGTGCGTGTTATTTCAGCGTGTATACTAGGACTAAATCTCCTTCCTTTAAACCTTTATCCTTCACATGTGCATCAAAATATGCTTTCTATCGTTTCTTTGTTGTGTATATGCCTGCTGCTGCTCTCAGCTTGGTTTCTCCTAATCATTCCAAGTCCATTATTCTTGCTGATAATTCATGGCCGGTCCACTGATGTTCTTGTGCAACCTTAAGGGTTGGTATCAAGAAGTCCAAAGGAACCACAGCATTCTGACCAAAAACCATCTGAAAGGAAGTTGCATTGAGTACGGTCTTGTAGGCCACTCGATATGCCCAAACAACATGATGTAATTGTTTGTCCCAATCTGAACGTTTGTTGTTCACGAGTTTTGTCAGTACGTTACAAAGGATCTTGTTAGTACTTTCAGCCTGACCATTGGCTTGAGGATGATATGGTGTGGATTTCTTGTGAATCACCATAAAATCCTGTAACAAATATTCAATGACTTGGTTTAGAAAGTGAGTTCCTCGATCGCTCACTAACTCTATAGGCAATCCATATCTTGTAAAGACATTTTCAAATAAGAATTTTACAGTCGTGTGTGCATCATTCTTTTTTGTGGCTTTAGCCTCTACCCATTTGGTAAGATAATCTGTCGCAACAATAATGTATTCCGCATGTGTACCTTTTGTAGGGGGGTTAATGGGTCCTACAAAGTCTATACCCCACTTAGAAAATGCACGTCCTCCCATCATGGGTTTCAATGGCATTTCATCTCTACGAGTAGGAAATTGAGTTCTCTGGCACACATCACATCTCTTTACATAGGTATGTGCATCCATGTGAAGAGTGGGCCACCATAATCCTGCAAAGAGGATGGCTTTGATTATCCTATCGGGTCCAAAATGACCTCCTGCAACACCTTGGTGTGCAGTCTCTAGTACGCTCAAATAATCGTTTTCATGAACACATTGTCTTAAATATCCATCTCGGCCTCGTTTGTATAGATTATCGCCAATAAGTGAATAGTCTTGAGGTTCCTGCTCTAGACTCCGTTGTCGTGCTAAAGTCATTCCTTGAGGGAATGTTTTCGTCTTCAAGTATATCACTAAACGTTCACTCCACTCTCGTGTGAGAGACACGTGGTATAATGTAGCGTGTTCTACTGGTGGTCTTTCACAACAAACCTGGCATTCTTTACACAACTTGTAGACATCTGCTTCCATCGAAGGCCAATTTACTCCTAGTCTATGCAGAGTCTGTAAGGTTCGATGTTTCGAGTGATGTTGCTTTAGTGCACCTATGTGTGCTAATTGCAACCAATTCGCATGTTCTGATTCATCTACACAACAAGCAAGAATCTTTTGATTATCCTGTTTATATATACTTCCTGCTATGATTTGGTATCTTTGAGACTTGGTAATTTCTCCTTCCTTGATCCTTATCCCAAGATTCTTGGGTCCATATGTGAGAATAGGGACTATAGACTTAGCCCATTCAGGTGCTATCTCAAGATTAAACAAATATGCATCTGGTAATTCATCCGCTATCCCTTGAGGCGCTTCTCCTGAGGTTAGTCTTGAAAGGTGGTCAGCTTTGAGATGGGTCTTTCCTTTCCTGACTACTACTTCGAAATCGTACTCTATGAGTAATAGAAACCAACGTATTAGTCGTCCTGTGTTACATGGCTTATTGACTAAGTAGAGTAATGCTTGATGATCTGTAAAGAACTTGAATTTGTTTGCCAACAAATAATGCCTGAATTTCTTTACTGCGTAAATCATTCCTAATCCTTCTCGTTCCGTAGTGGTGTAATTTCTTTCTGCTGCATTCAACTGTCTACTCGCGTAAGCTATGGGGAGATCTATATTACCTTCATTAGTGGGTTGTGCTAACACACATCCTATGGCATAGTTGGATGCATCCACATGTACATGGAATGGCTTACTCCAATTTGGGTTGTCAATATAGGTGCTGAGCACAAACGTCTTTTAAGTTCATTGAATGAATTCTCACACTCATCTATCCATTCAAAATTGGTCAAAAGAGAGTACAATGGCTTGGCTATGATTGCATACATGTGTATGAATCTCCTATAATAACCACAATGACCCATAAATGCTTGTACCTCTTTTACGTTAGTTGGCCTAGGTAAATCTGTGATTACCTTCACTTTTTCTTCATCCGTAGAGATTCCATTTTTTGACACAATGTGTCCTAGAATTTTGCCTTCTCTGACCATGAAAACGCATTTTTCTAGGTTCAAACAAACCTGATATTCTTGACATTTGTCAAACACTTGTCTTAGCTCTGGGATATGTGTCTGTCTCATATCTGAATGAGCACATAAGTCATCGACATAAACTTCTAAATTCTTGCGTAAGAATTCCTTAAAAACATGACACATGAGCCGTTGGAAAGTGGCGGGTGCATTTGTTAAGCCAAACGCCATCACACAAAATGCAAATATGCCCCATTCTGTGGCAAAAGCCGTCTTGTGTTGATCTTCTGGAGCAATGGCTACTTGATTATAGCCTGAGAATCCATCAAGAAAGCTGTAAACTTCCTTGCCCACAACTCTTTCCAATAAATGTTCCGTGATAGGAAGAGGATAACTGTCTCTAATTGTGGCGGCATTAACTTTTTTAAGGTTAATACTCACACGCAATTTTCCGTTCTTCTTGGGCACAACCACAATGGGGGATACCCATTCGATATGCTCAATTTCGTAAATGAATCCTGGTTCTATCGAACGATCGATTTCTTCTTTAATCTTCGCAGCGTAGTTATCATTGTACGTGTATGGTTTCTGTTTCGTAGGTTTTGCATCTGGAGTCATAGGGATTCTATGAGAACATTTATCTGGGTCTACCCCTTTCAGGTCTTTGTAACTCCACGCAAAAACATCTCTATATTCGCGCAGTAGGGCAACTAATTCTTCTTCTTCTTCGCTCGTCAAATCATGCCCTATGTAGGTACATTTCTCTTCTTCTCCTTCTATGGCAACTATTATTTTTTTGGTTTTCTCTCGGTTATCGTATACTTCTCTAACGTCAGCTTTTCTATTAGGCATTCGTACCATGATTCTTCTATCTTCTATTTCATATTTCTTGAAGTTCTCGGGAACCTCAAACAAGGATTCTTCTTCTTCTGACATGGTTTCTTTCTTCTTTATTTTCTTTCCTTCACTTTTGGTTGTCACTTGTGTGGCTAATCTCACCTCATTCATACTTTCTTCGTGTTTCTGAGGATAAGTTTCTACTTCGTAAAAGTATTCTTCTTCTGATGAAAAGGGTGGGTCCATAATAATTGACTCTAAATCGAAATCACTCGCATCTTCAAATGCATCAGTGCTAGGTTCACATTCTTCAATAATCAAATCACACATGATTGGCTCTAACGTGAAAACTGAGATGTCATAGCCATCCTCGTCACAGTGGGGTGTCCATTGTTCTTCATTGATGGCTACATCCATGGTGGCTAGGATTTCTGCCCAACCATGAGGCTCGAATTCTTCGTCTGGAAATATTACAGGTGCATAAGCTGGGTCTTGAAGGGTTCTTGGATGTTGTTCTGAACCTAAGGTCCTGGCTTCTAACCATTCTTCCTCTTGTTTTGCTACTTTACACATCCATAAATGAGTATCCTCCTGCAACCATGAAGGGTCTGATTCCAATGAGTGTACGGATTCCGTTTCTACCTATGTCTTATGGATGGTATTCCATTGTATTGGTGGTACGTCTCTATGTGAATAGTCTTTTAGATTGACTTTAGTAGTCACTCCTAAATGTTGCAAGTACAAAGAATTAGTTCCCCAATCTTGTACAATTTGCAACTGACGCATGAATGGTCGTCCTAAAATCATCTCGTAAGCGTGATTTTTTGCAAAGTCACAAATGGCGAAAGTATGCTCAAACTCCACACCACAAGTGGTGAGAGATATGCCTTCTAGTAAGCCTAATGGTTTTTCTATATGTCCGTCAGCCATTTGTAGCTTCATCCTTGTAGGTCTCAATGCTGGCTTACCCCAATGTTTCCATAAAGCAGTGGTAGCGATGGCGACTCCGGCTCCTGAATCTAAGATGGCTTTCGTGGTGTAGCCGTGATGGGTTATTAGAAAATATGTGTTACCTTCCTCTCCTTTGCTTACATCTCCAATCTTTTCTACGGGTATCTCTGGTACCTTTGTTTGTGATCCTATCTGTGAGGGAGTAGTAGCAAGCTCAGGGAATTGATTTGCTATGTGTTTCCACAGTTCTGGTTTTATCTTCAAAAACTCCTCTAGAGTGAGATTACATTGTACTTTAGTGTTCTTTATCACTTCCGTGTTTCTAGGGATCACTGATTCTTCATTCCTCACTATTATCGTGGGTGCTCTCATACTAATAGACTTAGCTTCCCAAGGTCTTATGAGCTGGGGTAATTCTTGTAAAGAATTGGATTCAAAACCTGTGTGTTCACTCAGTTGCTCTTCCTCTACATCATCGTAGATAGAGGGAATGTCTTGGGGAAATTGCTCCTGCAAGTCGTCTATTTCTTGAATAGGAGGATGGGTTCCCTGTTCTTTTTTCCACTTCTCTTCTTGGATTTCTCTCAAAAATTCATGTGAATATTTATGTATGGAAGATAGGTTGTCTTGACTTTCTGTATTGGGTACTTGAGACAGAGATGGTGCATTCCTTTCCTGTGTCTCTGGGACAATTGGGTTCTTATGTTGATTTTTTTTATCTTTGCTATCAATCAAGTATTCTAGCCTCTCCATCAGTCCTTGAAAGTGTAATTCTGGTTTTTCCATGTTGTTCCAATTTAGATATCTGGAGGCTTCAAACAAAGCTTGTGCTAATTCTACCATCTTCATGCAAAGTTTAGTCCTCTCAATTTCTAAGTCTGCTCGAGGGTAGTTCTTACTCATTTCAGCTATTTGAGGTCCTTCGTTTATTCTATCTTGATATGCATGAAACATCATGTCTAGGTTTTCTGGTATGGGTTCTGCTAAAACTGATCCCGATTTTTGAGCTAGGTTCTCTTGATTCAATTCTTGTGAAGTCAATTCTAGGATTTTGGCTCTAGATTCCTTGAGACTTCCTTCCAATTCTGTTATCTTTTTGCTCCATTTTCTCTTAATCCTCTCTCTAGAATCTTTCCATGATTTTGTTTTTTTACTACTTGACTCTCCAACTTCACTAGTTCCAACTACTTTCTCATGATTACATTGTTGGTTCTGTAAGAGCGCCTGGGCTCTTGTTATAGCTTGGATAGGCACGTATGTAGGGTTGGATCCATCTGCATTGTTTACAATACCTATCACGTTGATTGGTGTCACATTTGAAGCATTAGCAGGGTTCTTAGGACAATCTTTGATTATGTGCTCTTTACCACAATCGGCACAAAAGCCTTGTATGTTATAATATTGAGACTGTCCTGCTATCGGAGGATGTGGAAAATCCTTTATGAAGTGATCTCCTTTGGCACCTAAAGCATGGTCCTCTAGGGCCCTGTGGTCTTTGCTGTCTCAATTGGGGCCGCGGATTAGGGTTCGTGTAATCACATTGGCGTAATCGGGCTCCCAACTAGGTTCCACTGGTGGACTATCGTAATGATATGTCTCGACGTGTTCTGGTGACTCTGTGTAGTATGCGGGTGGACTATCTACATGTGTAAAGTCAAAACTGTTTGAGTTCGGGTCACTTTCTGTGATCAGGGGGGACGATGGCACTAACGCCCTACGGATGTTTTCTTCTGCAGCAGCAAATTTAACTGAGATGACATTAGCTGGTGGAGGTGGCTGCTGGGCTAAAATAGGTTGAGGTCTTGAGCCTGGTAAGGACAGTTCTGAGGAGGCCTATGGTAATGAGGCTGAGCATTGTATTGACCTTGGTACCTACCTGGCTGCGAATATGCTTGCGGGTAGTTCTATCTTACTGCTTGTTTGTTATATGGGCAGTCATGAGCCGTATGTTTAGTGTATTGTCTCTCAATCGTACAGTATTGGCCACTAGGGTTGGCTTGAGGTTGTGTTGCATTAGGACACACATTTGCCATATGATCAACACCACAGGTGTAACAACGCTTTTTTGTTGTTAACCTAGGCATCTGTTTACTAGAAACTCCTAGTTTCTGGGCCACTTTTTCTGCTAGGTCCTCTATCGACCTGGACAATTTTGTAGATGCTAGGGATGAACAATCTGAGTCCTTGTATACCTTTGAGAGTTCTAACTCGTCTCCTAAGTTATCTTCAATATCTATGCAAATTCTTACACATTGCTCTAGCAACCTGGGTTCCTTCAAGTACACATAGGAGCATAGCTTAGAGCTCAACAGGCCATCTAAAAACAAAGATACTTGCTTGGCCTGGAGGGTAACTCTTGCATTGGACATCTTTCAACATATTGTCTAAACCTACGTCCTGCCAGTTTAACTGTTTCTTGAGGAGTCTATTTGAAACTATGAATCAACGAAGACGTGTCATGTCTGATCCCACTCTTAGAGAATTCATTTTGTGGAGTTGAAGATGGAGTGTGGGGGAGGTGAAAAACACTAAAAACTAACTAAAAACAACAACAAAAACTGAAATTTTTACCTTCCAATGCCACCTCTTGCTATACTCTTACCATCACACATTCGTTCTAGACTCGATCCCCAGCAATGGCGCCAAATTTGGTATTGCTCTAGCACAATGGTAGTACCACGTTAAGAAGCTTCACCTCCTTAATTGTCAATCCACGGAAGAGATAGGAGTGATATGAAGATCGTGAATGTGAGATGAAGTGAGAGTGAAGGTGAGAAGCATAGAGATGCACACACACATACACACACACAACGAAGAGACAAGCAAGACACAATGGAAGGTGAGAAATAAACTCTATTACTCAAGAACACTCTTACAAGCTCAAAATAGCTCTAAGCTCATCCAAGTCTACACTAGCTAACACTAAGTAACCTCAAAAATGAGCTCTCTAGCTCTTTTTATAGTTTCTAGACTAGTTTTGATCGGTTTCACATCTAGTGACCAGCCTAGTTAAAAATTAGGTCCTAGATGCTATTTGAAAGGGTAAACAGTGTCTAAAACTAACCAAAATTGGTACGCTCATTTTACCTTAGATCCTCAAGCTCGAGGACTCCTCGGCTTGCACAAAATGGAGCCATGGATTACAAAAAGGGTTTTTCTATATTACATATGTTACAATAGTGATGATAATCACTATTGAATGTTTTGAAAAGTAATTATGAAACATAAATCTTCAGAAAGTTGATTCGACTAACTCCCTGCTCTTCCTTTACATGCTTCCGCATCTTCTATGCCTCTGGCTGCTTCCAACAGATGCTATAATGAAGAATGGTACATGGTCTTTATGTGACTTGCCTCCTGGCAAGAAGGCCATTGGCACTAAGTGGGTATACAAGCTGAAGCGTAAACCTGATGGTACAGTTGACAGGTATAAGGCTAGGCTTGTTGCAAAGGGTTATGCGTAGGAAAGAGGCATTGATTTTGATGAGACCTTTGCACCTACATGCCGTATGACTATTGTTCGGAGCATTTGTGCGCTTGCAGCTCATCATGGTTGGAATGTACATCAGTTGGACATTAAAACAGCATTTTTGAATGGTGACTTGCATGAAGAAGTGTATGTTTTTCAGCCCCGTGGCTTTGTGCAGAAAGGGCATGAAAACCAGGTGTGTAGGTTAAAGAAGGCATTATATAAGCAAGCACCACGTGCTTAGTATGAGAAGATACATGCCTATCTGGTTGCACAAGGTTTTGAGAACAGTCCAACTGAAAGCACCTTATATGTTAAGCGTGCTAATGATGTGCTTGTGATCATTGTTGTCTATGTTGATGACATGTTGCTCACTGGTCCTATTGAGAAGCATATTGCTGATTTCAAGGCTGATTTTCATGCCTCATTTGAAATGTCTGATTTGGGGCATTTGCATCACTATTTGGGCATTCAGTTTATGCAAGTTGATGGTGGAATGGCTTTGTGTCAAACAAAATATATTAACACATTATTGCAGCGTTTTGGCCTTGAAGACTGTAAGCCTATTGCCACTCCTATGGAGACAGGTCTATGATTGAGTCTTCATGATGCTGGAGTTTCATTTGATGTTGTTCTCTATCAACAGGCTGTTGGATGCTTAATCTATTTATGCATTACTCGGCCAAATATTCAGTTTGCTGTCTCACAGATGAGCAGGTTTATGCATTGCCCACGAGTCACGCATTGGAAGGCGGTTAAGCGCATCTTTCACTACTTGAGTGGTACTCGCCTACTTGGGTTGTTTTATCCCAAGGGGGAATCACTACTGCCAGATTTGCATGCTTTTTTTGACTCAGATTGGGCTGGTTGCTATGACACTCGTGTGTCCACCAGTGGTTTTTGCTTCATGCTTGGTAGATCATGTATATTTTGGTTGAGCAAGAAGCAGCCTACTGTGGCCACTTTGAGTTGTGAGGCTGAGTATAGGGCAGCTTTCACAACAATTGTTGAGTGTGCGTGGCTCAGATACCTTATGGCTGATTTGGGTGTTGGCCACTCTTCTGCCACCACCATCTTCACTGACAGTCAGAGTGCATTGGCAGTTGCGAGGAACCCTGTGTTCCATGCTCGCACTAAGCACATTGAGGTGCATTATCACTATGTCAGGGAGAGGTTCTTTGCTGGGGAGATCAACTTGGCATATGTGCCCATGTAGGAGAACATTGCAGACCTTTTCAAGAAGGCTCTGCCTAGGGAGAAGTTTGAAGCTTTCCACAAAGCTTTGGGCTTACTTCCTTTTGTGGAGTGATTTCCACATAGCTTGGCACTTCCTTATACATGAGTGCCAACTCCTTGTTCATCGCATCACTCCCAAGGGGGATTTGTTGATATATGTAGGTACTGATGTGTGTGAACACACTAGGACCGTCGGGGCACTTTTTTCCCTCTTTAGGAGGTTTTTTTCCCCGGCTTGTATATACGCCTATTGCCCTAATGAGCTACTCATCTTTGTACATTCTCTAGTAATACATTTAGTATTTTGTGTTGTGCTCCAAGCTTCTTCTTCTTCTTCTTCCTTGTGCTATTCACGTGCTTCTGCAGACGTCTAATTCCAACATCTCCATCAATGTCTTCAAAACCTGCACATGTTTTATGACTAGCAAAAAACTTTTTTTTACCTTTCTTGGATGTATTTGATGAATTTGTTGGACTGAATTTTCCACGTAATCTTCCACTCGATGGATTTGAGTTGGAATTATTGATTGGTGATGCATCTGGTTCACTCAAAACCTAAGATTCTGCACTTGATTTTTCAGCATTTTCTTTGTCATTTGGTTCAAGAGTCAGTCCTTCTTTGGCATCTGCATAGAAGCTTGACATTTCATCAAATACCACATCTCTACTCACCTTTACCTGTCATGTGAGTGGGTTATAACATTTATATCCCTTTTGCTCAAGGGAGTATCCAATGAAGACACACTTTTCTGCTTTTGGATCAAGCTTCGTCTTCAATTCATTTGGGACATGTACATATGCAATACAGCCAAAAACTTTCAGATGTGATAAGTTTGGCTTTTTACCTGTAAACTTCTCTTCAGGTGTAACTTGATGTACAGAAGCAGTCAGAGTTCTGTTCATGATGTATATAGTAGTATGCACAGCTTCTGCCCAATAACAATGAGGCATATTCTTCTCAGCCATTAAGGTTCTTGCTATTTCTGCAATATGTCTATTTTTGCATTCAGCAATGCCATCCTGTTGTGGTGTGTACCTGCATGAAAACTCACGCCGAATTCCATGATTTTTTACAAAACTGCTGAACTCATTTGACATGTATTCACCTCCTCCAGCAGATCTTAATGTCTGAATGTACTTCCCTGTCTACTTTTCCACCATAACTTTAAAATTCTGGAAGTGAGTGAACACCTTGCTCTTTTCTTTCATGAATATACCCATACTTTGCTTGTATGGTCATGAATGAAAGTAACATAAAACCTGCAACCACCCATAGATGTGGTCTTTGTTGGACCCCAAACATCTGTATGTACTACTTCTAGTACATTCTCACTAACATGCTTTTCATGTGGAAATCATGCTCTTGACTATTTACCAAATTGACATGCTGCACATACCTTTTGCATTTCTGCAACTTTGAAATTTGGTAGTCCATGGACAATCTCCTTTGACTGCATCAGTTTCAGACTTTGCAAGTTTGCATGTCCAATCTGTTTGTGCCATATCTCTATATTTGCAATAACTCCTCCACCTTTTGCAAACATGGATGCATTCATTTCAGGAATCTTCACATTCAAAGAGAACATCCTACCCACTTTGTTTCCTTTGGTAACCAATCATCCATCCTGCTTGTACTCTTCTACATATAATCCATGAGCATTGAACCTGACTTGTAATCCATGGTCAACCATTTGTCCAACAAAAACCAGATTCTTTGTTATATTTGGAACATGCAACACATCAGCAAGATGTTTTACCTTCCCGTCTTCCATAGACAATGCTATGTTTCCTGTATGCTCAATAGGATGCGATGTATCATCACCTGTTTCAACATATCCAGGAACTGGCATTTTTTGCAAACTACTAAACCATTCTGCATGACTGGTCATGTGATTTGAAGCACCTAAATCAACATACCAGATATTATCATTTGATTTTGAAACACTAGCAGACATCATATTCATCATGTGATGTTGAACCATAAACAGCTTCTCATAATCATCTACACTTGTGGATGCATAGTTGTTTTGCTGCCTTCTGTTATTTTGATTCTTCAACATGCAATCACGTTCAAAGTGTCCAAGTTTACCACAATTCCAGCATCCTTTACTATCATTACCTGAATCATTTCTTTGGAAATTTCTGCGACCTCTTTGGCTCCCCCTGCCTCGAAACTTTCCTCTTCCTCCTGCATGATTCTGTTGTTGACCTTGGTCTTGGTTATTGTTTCCTCTTCCACTTCCAAAACCTCTACCTCTACCTCTTCCTCTACCATAGTAGAATACCTGCTCAGAATTGGGATTTCCTTTGGAGTTTGAATCCTCACCAAGATTCTTTTCTTCAATAATCAGCATAGATACCAAATCAGCAAAATTCGGGATATTTTCCCTAGTCTGTATGGAAGTTCTGAACTGCTTATATGCAGCTCCTAAACCACGAAGGCACACTTCCACCTTATCATCATCATCTACATTCACGCCAATAGATGCAAGTGACTCACATATGCTTTTGATTTTTAGAGTGTAGTCACTTACTGACATGCTCTTCTTTTCCAATGTATGCAACTCGTTCTTAAGTTGCAATTTTTGTGCCTTTGTATTAGTCTCATACAAAGTGACCAAACTGTTCCAAGCCTCTTTTGGAGTCTTGGCATCTTGTATGTGCCCAATCATGCTATCCTGTATGCTAACAGATAGCCAATACATTACCTTTTGTGCTCCTTGATTCCATTCCTCATATGCTCTTAACTGGTCTGCAGTCCGATTCCTTTCTGTTAATTGTGGAGCATTTTCATTCTCTTCTTTGATGTACTTCCAGTAGCCTTTTCCCATCAGGAAATTCATCATTCTAAATCTCCAAGCATGAAAGTTGTTCTTGTCTAGCTTATCGCTCATAAGTTGACTCATTCCATCTGCATTTGCCATTTCTGCAACAATTCACAACACTACAAAACACTACAAGCAACACTTCTGCTTGAACACTGTCGCACTATGGCATGACAGTTCGATCTCAGAAAAACACAGTTTTCGTGTATCAACAGTACACGGAATCGCTTGGAATTTTGGATCCCGAATATATGAGTATCGTCAAAAATATTTTGAGGTCTTTTACCTTCACGCCGATTTTCGTAGCAAATGAAGGCCGTTTGTGAAATCGCGTTTTCTCCACACCTTGCCGCATAGTCTTCACGGTCGCCTTCTCCACAAGCTCTCTACAGCCATGCTGGCTCTGATACCACGTCACGAGGAAGGAGATCAGGAAGAGAGCTCACACACACACTCTCACTCTCAAGGAGAAGCACACACATAGATTGAGGCAAGGAAGAATGATCTTCTTCTTCTTCTACTACATAAAAGGAATGTACAAGAATGACCTAAAAAACAAGAATACAACAAGTGCAATATATAAAGATTAGTACATAAGGAAAAACCTAATGTTCGCAAATGAGTGAGCTGGCAAGAAACAAATGTGCCATCACTCTTGGTAGATAAATCTAATAAATCTCAATGAAGTATCCCTGACATATACTAGCGTGACCACTATACATGTCAGAGAAACAAAAAACTGGTACATGTCATCCTAGATCATCACATGTTGATCTTGATATCTCAACAGAAAGGAGTCAGAAAGACTGAATATGAATTGAACTTAGTCTCAAGTGAAGCATTATTTGAATACAAAACTCATCAACAGAACCTCAGTGGGTCGGCACACTAATGTTGGTTACCACACTAGTATCTTGTGGTTCGATGATGTTTTTGGTTTGCTTTAAATCTTTTTGAGAATTCAGCTTATTTCTCTTAAAGATGGAGAAAATACTTCAATACCCTGTTGAAATAGATCTTTGAGAAGTTAAAGTCCCGAGTCGTCTAGACTTTGATTCATAGCAAGTTTACGTATCTTTGAAGTTTGAATTGGTTGAACAAAGTTTCTTTCTTTTTGCTTTCTAAATCTTTTGGATTTGAATTAGATAGGATATCTGATTCTTTTGACAAAAGTCAAGGGCTAGTTGGTTAGAACTAGGTAATTAAATTAAACATCCTAGATAGATGTTCTAAACAAGAACCTTTTCAATCTTAATAAGTGGAGTTATTTATTTAAGTTTACTTCAAGTTATAGCATAGATGATTTCCTAGAGTCCAGTATAATCTAGAATAGAGAAGTTAGGAATTGTTCATTAGAGTGACAATTCCGAAGAACTTTTAGCTCAAGTCTTTGAGAATTGTGTCCTAAGTTGGAATATTTTCATTTTGAATTTAAAATTATTCAAGTTATATTATGGTTAACTCAAGTAAATGGCACACTCATGTAACTTACATAGGATTTTTGAACCCATTAGGACAAAGTATTCCTTTGATTGGGTGAAAAAATCAAATAAATACTGGCTAGGAGTAAACCATTGTACAAGCATCCAACTTAGATGTTTGGGACAACCAAACTTTAAGTGCTCCAAATAAAATTCAAGTGTATCAAGAGTTCTCAAAGTCATGTGAGGGATAAGAATCCCACCTTTGGTGCTAATTCCATGCACTTGTAATCTGAATCCACCCAGTTCACCTTTGGACCAGTAATCTGAATCCACCCAGTTCACATGTTTGTGCCTAGATCGCACCTAGAAAAATTATGAATTGGCTACGGATGTTTTTTGATCCACCCTTATTATTCATTCACTACTTTGTACTTTGACTAGTTTTTCAAAGTTCAAAGTGAGACAGTGTTTTGAATCATTTGGGCACGGATGCCACCACAGAGATGAGACATGTTCTTCGAGTTCTAGAACATTACCATGTTCTTCCAATTTCAGAACATGAGGCTTGGGGGTTGCCTATAGTAGTTATATAGCTCTATTTTTTAGGATGAAAATATTTCTCAAGGGGGGGGAAGAATGTAAGAAAGTAGGTTTATGATCCAAGGGTCCAACCGGTTCAAATGTATCTGAAACCAAACACTGTTTGGTCATCCGTATGTATGACCAAAGATTTCGAGTCTAGACTTACTAGAAGGTCATTTACTCTTGTAACCAAGTGATTTACTTAGCCTAGTGGTTAAGACTCAAGGATGTGAATGAGGAGGTCTTGGGTTCAACCCCCATGGCATACATGGGGAAAGTGTTTTGCCCAAAGAGCTCTAGAACCTTCTAGAAGTTTTGACTTGAGTTAACTATTGTTAATAGGACACTTGGTGCACATGTAGTTTCATGGTTAACACATGGATGGTTAGTATCCACCTACCCAAGCAGGAAATCCCCTGGAGAGAGCTATATATAGAGGCATTTGGTTGGGAGGAGAGCATGTGGTGGTCATAATTCTTTCTCTCTTGCATTTAATATGCATTGATTAGCTACAATGGCATGCTCTCCCATCGCACCCTTATGCTAACACCATAGTCCATGCCATAGCAGAGTGTGTTGTGTTGTAGTTGACTTGGCCATCATAGCACCATAGGTCAATATAATCTTGACTATCAACACAATCGCTCACCACCTACACTTATACAAGATTGGACAAACTTAAGCCACTCCACTACTGCTTGCTTAGATGGATGCTTTATTTTCTCACCAGTCCTCCAACGAGTATGCCATCATGTGTCACCTATCGTAGGAGTGCCATGAGCTAGAGTTCTTGGTGATCACCCTCAATGTGTAGAAGCCCTTCTACAATATCTCTCACCTAATGTATTCTATTATTCATCTAGCCACCATCAAACCAGTTAATTGGGTTGCATTCTATTACCAACCCATTCACAAGGAATGTCAAATGATTGTGAAACAGTTACGCAAAGATGAAGCTCCATGAACTTGCCTTCCTCATGTTTTTCGCTATTACTTCCTGATTTCCTGGTTGTTGTGCCACAACCTCTCGTGGTCCTTCCCCATTGGTTGTTGATTCGTCTCTCATAGAAGAGATAAATGATGTTGCATTATGTTATGCTTCCCTCACTCTAAACGTTGAAACACTGAAGATGTGATTCCTTCTAGTATTCTTGATTCTATGGTGTGTTGGCGAATTCCTCTCCTATTCGCAGTGGAAAGTGCAGAAGACCTTCTCAGGATCAAGACGTTTACCAATAGTTGAACCTTCAAATGAAAATTGCTATCAACTGAAAAATTCAATGAACCTAAAACTTTGGTCACTCACATTAAACACTTATAGCTTTCAAATGAGCTCTCAAAAGCTCAATTTGGAGTAGTTTTGGTTAGGAAACTCTTTGCCTCAAGATAGGCTACCTATCCACTCAGTTAGGCTGAAAATTGGACTTGAGTAAATATTGAATAACTCATAGAGCATAAAGAATTTGGTAAAATTCTTCTAGATAGAGGGATTAATCAAGATAAGCTTTCCAACGAATATTTAAACTCTAAAAATGGATATATATATTGAGAGATATGACTCTCACAATCAGGCTACCCAGAAATTGGTATGCGACTAGACATAGTCTATGAGAATGAAGAGAATAAAATGACTCAAACCAAATGAACTACCTACAAGGGGACTTCCACACCTTCATCCTCTATTCTTGAGTTTCCTCCCTTTCCCCTTTTATAGCCAAGTGACCAAAAACTCTCATGATGATTTTGAGAGCTCTTCTCCATAACTCTTCTACTACTTTGAGTAGCCACTCCTCTTCTAGTTCACCTTTTTTGGATTTGATTCTCTTTTGACCTCCACTACTTGATGACGTAAATGCTTCTATTTTTCATTTTTTTATTTTCCTTCCATTTGAAGAAAATCCTTTTTGCAAAAATATATACGATCTTGCTTCTTTATTTTTTTAACACTCCCCCCTCAAGCTCACATGTGAGCTTGGACCTTCAGCCATATCCTAAAAGTTGATTTATTCATTGAACCTCTTTAGCTTAGAAGCATCTAAGGAATTTGTAAACATGTCTGCAACCTGATCATTAGTTTGACTGAACTTTATATCCACATCCTTGCTCAAAACTTTTTCTCGAACATAATAATAATGTACTTCTATGTGCTTACTTCGTGCATGAAACATTGGATTGTTTGTCAAGTAAATGCTTGACACATTGTCACCATAAATTGGAATGGTCTCTACCTGCATATCAAGATCAGCCAAGAGCTTCTTAATCCACATAGCTTCACACGTTGCAAAGGCTAATCCTCTATATTCAACTTCTGTAGATGATAGTGCAATAGTAGGTTGCTTCTTCGAGCTCCATGTGATAGGTTTGCTACCTATCATGAACACATACCCTGAAGTGGATCTTTTATCTTCTTTCAAACCAACCCAATTAGCATCACTAAAGCCCTTCACCTGCAATTCTTCATCATATTTATGAAACACGGCATGATTGACTGTGTGCTTCACATATCTTAGCACTCATTTGGCTGAATTTAGATGTTCACTTGTTGGAGTTTGCATAAATTGAGAAAGAACTCCAATGATATAACAAAAATTTGGTCTTGTGATCATAGCATAGATCAATGAACCTATAATACTCCTATATGTAGTTACATCCTGTAACTTCTCTCCATCAGTTGAGCATAGCTTCACATTTGTGTCCATAGGTTGAGTGAGTGGTTTGCATTCACTCATTCCAAATCTGAAAAGAACATCCAACAAGTACTTTCTTTGCATCAAGTAGATGCCATATTTACCATAGAATACCTCAATGCCTAAAAGGTACTTAAGCTCACCAAGATCTGAAATTTTAAACTTCTTACCGAGTTTTCTTTTTATGTCTTGTATTCCCGCAACATTACTTCCTGTTATGATGAGATCATCAACATATATGCAAATGTATACATGCTTGCCTTCTTCTTTCTTCATGTGAAGAGAGGGATCTCCACTACTTGGACTATACCCACACTTTGTGCAAACAAAACAAAATTGTTTATCTTCAAAACCACACCTCTACAAACAAAATTTGAATGCTTTTTATCTTCAAATCCAATTGGTTGCCTCATGTATACCTCTTCTTGAAGTTCACCATTGATAAAAGCATTTTCTATGTCCAGTTAGTACAATGGTCATCTCCTTGCTGCACTCACTGCAATCAAGGTTCTAATTTTTCCCATCTTTGCAACCGGGTTGAAAGTCTCTTCATGGTCGATGCCATGAGTTTGCTTAAATCCTTTTGCTACTAGTCTAGCTTTATGCCTTGCTAGAGAACCATCAACATTTCTCTTTATTGTAAACACCCATTTATTTGGAGCAATCTTCATACCTTCAGCATTTGGAACTAGCTCCCATGTGTGATTGTCCTTGAGAGCTTTTATCTCTTCTTGCATAGCTTCTTGCCATTCTTTTTTTGTACATGCTTCTTCATATGCATCCGGTTCTTTGTCTTTGACCATCTGTGTCATATATGCAAAATACTTTGCAATAAAACTATCATAGCTTGGCCTTTGAATTGGATACCTTTCTCTTGAAGATCTCTTTTTATTTCCTTTTGAATATTGCTTCTTCAACCGGTTCAACTTTACCTTTGGTGTAATCACCTCTTCATACTCTTCTTCACTTGCATTTGAATCACTATTTTGGGTAGCACTTTCAGCTTCAAATCTTTCATAACCTGATGTTGGTGATGAGGAATGATTCCTTAGTCTCCCCTTCCATGTTGAGCTTTTTCCATGTGATGTAGAAGCTTCTGGACCTGACATTTGAGTGCTTGTTTGTTGAAATTCTTCTTGGACGGCACCTCCATCATCTTCGCAATCTTCTTCAAGAATCTTCTCTTTCCCTTTCTCTTCAAACCATGGTCTTAGCTCATCAAATACCACATCTCGTGAGACTCATAGCTCCTCTACCACTGGATTGTAGCACCTGTATCCCTTTTGCTCCAATGAATATCCAATGAAAATACATTTTTTTGACTTTGCCTCTATCTTTGTCCTTAGTTCTTGAGGGATGTGAACATAACACACACATCCAAAAACTTTGAGATGTGTAAGGTAAGGTTTCTTATTGGAATAAACCTCATCAAGAATTAAATTATGCACTCCAACCGTTGTGCACTTGTTCATCAAATAAACCACCATACTCACTACTTTTTCCCAATAGCTTAGTGGCACCTTCATCTCGTTGAGCATGCATCTTGCAACTTCTCTGATATGTCTATTTTTCCTTTCAACTATTCCATTTTGTTGAGGCGTGTACCTACAATTAAAGTGTCGCTTGATGCCATTTTCATAAAGAAAATCTGGAAATTCTGGGGAGAAATATTCTCCTCCTCCATCAGACCTCAAGGTCTTTATGTAGCGTCCTGTTTCCTTTTCTACCTATGCTTTAAATCTCTTGAACATGGAGAACACATCAGATTTTTGTTTTATGCAGAACATCCATACGTTTCTTGAATGATCATCAATAAAAGTGACAAAATATCTATTACCAACCATCGATGGTTGTTGTGATGGTCCCCATACATTCGTGTGTATCAAATCAAGGACATTCCTTGCCACATAGTTGCTCTCCTTGAATGGTTGTCGAGTTTGCTTTCCTAGTTGGCATGCTTCAGAAAACTCATGTAGTCTAGCATCATTGAATCTTGGAAGACCTCTTACCACTTCATGGTTGCTCATGTGTTTGAGCTTTGGAATGTTGATATGTTCAAACCTTTTGTGTCACAAATCGATTTCAGCAATCCTCTTGTTTCCAAACTAAATATACATCACCTTTCCATGTGGTTGTTGAATGTCCAAGGTGAACATCTTACCTTCTTTCCTTCCTTGAGAAAAAACCTTGAATCCTTCTTTTGGATTCTTTATAAAGCAACCTTTTTCATTCAAGATAACATGATATCCTTTCTCTACCATTTGTCCTACTGAAATCAAATTCTTTACAATAGTAGGAACATGAAGAACATCAATCAATACCTTCTTGTCTCCAAGCTTGATATCTCCAACATGCTCAATTGCATGTTGAGTTTCATCATCGGTCTCCATACATCCTTTTCCACTTGGAGCTTGTAGCTTTGTGAATAAATCTCTTTAGTATGTCATATGGTTGCTGCAACGTGAATTTATAAATCGTTTTTTATCGTCACTTCTAGGGCTGTTGTAATCATGCTTCATGGAAAGCATGGTTTGCTTGTCTCCTTCACTTAATGTACTCGCATAGTTGTTTTGGCTCCTTTGCTTGCCTCCATTCAACCTTCCATTCTTTTGCCAACAATCATTTGCATAAGTCTGCATAATGTCCTAGTTTATCACAATGATAACATGTTATACCTTTATGAGGATTGTATGAACCTCGAACTCTTCCTCTATTTCTTCCTCGACCTCTTCCATGTGTGTTGTCATTTGAGTTGTCCTTTTTGTCATCCAAGTTGTGTTGGCTGGAATTTGTGTTGTTGTAGCTTCTTCCTCTTCCTCTCAAGCCTCCTCTTGAGTTCCTTCCTCTACCTCGACTTGCATATAACATTTGTCTATGGTTGTGCTTACCTTTGTTGCCTTCTCCTTGTTGAGCAACTACTTCAGCCACAAGATTTTGTATAATCTCATCAAATGTTGGTAGAGGGTCTCTATAAAGACTGTTTGTGATGAGGGGCTTCCACTTCTCTTCACTCCTCAATCCATTGAGGGCAATTTGGATGATATCTTCCTCTTCTATCTTGCATTCAATTGATGCTAGCTGATTTTGAAGCTCCTTGATCTTCAATGTATACTCACTAATGCTTTGTTTTGAGCTTTTCTTCATGTTGTTGAGCTCATTCTTGAGTTGCATCCTTTGAGACCTTGTTGAGGTAGCATACACCTTCTCCAATGCTTCCCAAACTTCCTTGGTTGTCTCTTAGCTTTGCACATGACCAATCATAGTGTTAGAAATAACTTGTGAGGTGAGGAACATCACCCGTCGATTCCTCTCTTCCCAATTAGCAAATTGTCTCCTCTGTGTCGGAGTAATGTTGGGATCTTGAAGGTCCATCGGTTTTGGATCATCTCCAATAACTAGACTGCATAAACCTTTACCTCTAAGGTAATTTTTCGTTCTGTATCTCCAAGACTGAAAATTATATTTGTCTAACTTCTCAACTTGTTGTCCTAAATAAGCCATTGAAAACTTCCAAGATCAAAGTTTACTAGAAATATGTTGCAACACTCTTTCTTGAGTTTATGAAGCTCCCCCTTGATTTGTAGCTTCTCCTTTGCTTCACTTCAGTTCCAATGCTTTGAATCTTCAAGCTCCAATGATCTGATACCAATTGTTGGAGAATTCCTCTCTTATTCGCAGCGAAAAGTATAGAAGACCTTAGGATCAAGACTTTTACCAATAGCTGAACTTTCAAATGAACACTACTATCAACTGAAAAATGCAATGAACTTGAAACTTTGTCACTCAAAGTAGGCATTATAGCTTTCAAATGAGCTATCAAACACTCAATTTGGAGTAGTTTTTGGTTTGGCAACTCTTTGCCTCGAAACAGGCTACCTGTCCACTCAATTAGGCTAAAAACTAGACTTCACTAAAATTTGAATTACTTACAGAGCATAAAGACTTTGGTAAAACTAGACAATGGAAGTAATCAAAATAAGCTTTCCAATGAATATTTAAACTCTAAAAATGGATACATATATTGAGAGATATGACTCTCACAATCAGGCTACCCAGAAATTGGTATGCAGCTAGACATAGTCTATGAGAGTGAAGATAATGAAATGAATCAAACCAAATGAACTACCTACAGGGACTTCCACGCCTTTGTCCTCTATTCTTGAGTGTCCTCCCTTGCCTCTTTTATAGCCAAGTGACAAAAAACTCTCATGATGAGTTTGAGAGTTCTTTTCCATAACTCTTCCACTACTTTGAGTAGCCACTCCTCTTCCAGTTCAGCTTTTTTGGATTTGATTCTCTTTTGATTGATTCTCTTTTGACCTCCACTACTTGCTGAAGTAAATGCTTCTATTTCTTTTTTTGTATTTTCCTTCCATTTGAAGAAAATCCTTTTTGTTGGGAAAGATGGATGGATCCTCCAGAAGATTGAGTAGGTGCTGCTAATCCTGCTTTGCACCAGCCCTCAGTGACTCCAGATATGATTAGTAGACACCCTTAGCTTCCAAATGATACCAAGAAATACTATATGTACTTTGGAAATGATTTGAGTACTGACTTGATCAAAACAGATGAGTTTGTGAATCACAAAACTGGAAAAACTTTCTATTTTGGTCTTGATACCTGCTCAGTCTTTCACTCAGTATGACCAGTACACTTACAATTGGCAAAATTCCTTCTACACGTATTCTATTAGCTTAGTAAGCTACCATTTGCAAGTGAAATCATTCAAAATGATAAACTATACTAGGAGAAATCACTTTAGCAAATTTATGGACATCCCCGACTTTTTAGGAAGTATGCAGACAAATACCAATGAGCACTTCGACGACAATTTCTCGAGATTGGCTGAACCAAGTTGCTTCAAACTTTGTATGCTTGTAGTATGCTTTGCGCTGGATCCAACAAGCTTTGAATCACTCTATTTGGTGCAGTAGGTACTGAGATATGCCTCTTTGAAATTGACAGAGTTGGATGTAGAAAACTCAGAGAATACAGTAGTGATAGAAGTAAATGTATGTATTAAATCACATTGATGTACATTCCCATTGGCATGATTAACATTGCCAAATGGTACTCAGAGGTGTAGGCTATGGAGTAGACCTCATACACTCAATGATCAGTAGTGTAAGCCTTGGGACTTGAGCTAGAAAAATGAGCTAAACTACCCGCGACTTTTTTCTTTCAGCTTTTATAGAATTGAGTTGAAAATTCAAGTTTGAATTCAAATTCAAACTCCTAGAATCTTTCACCTAAAAAGTAATGAGATATTCTCTCAATCAATCAACAACTTTTTTCACGACTCTAATCAAGTCGATGTGTACAATTGAAATGCCAAGTCTTTTAGAGTTTTACAAGGAGTAAAATGGTAAGAACTTATAAGCATAAGTTCCTATGATCCTTCCTTCAAGTGATGTCTTCATGAAGTAATCCAAGCCAAATTGTGAAGGCTTGAATTGCACCAACAGCTCCCCCTCAAGCCAAACATTTTGGCTTAAGTCTTCATCTTCATCCTTCATGTATGTCCTGCAATCCAATCATGTTTTTGAATTTGCATAATTTGTTTCCATCCAAAGCTTTAGTGAGTAAATCTGCACATTGCATATTAGTAGACACATAGGTCAACTGAATGTCCTTGCTTAGCAACTTCTCTCTCACATAGTGGTAATGAACCTCTATGTGTTTTGTCCTAGCATGATATATTGGATTAGCTGCAAGGTGGAGAGAGCTTGTGTTGTCTCCAAAGATAATTGGGGGCCTAGTGTATAGGCCTAGCTCTGTATACAAAAGCTTTAACCAAATAGCTTCTTGAGTGGCATTGGCTAGCCCTCTATACTCTGCTTCAGTGGATGACAATGCCACTGTTGGTTGTTTCTTGGCTGACCAAGAAATAGGTTTATCACCTGCAAAAGATAAGTATCCTGATGTGCTCCTCCTATCATCCTTGCATTCTGCCCAATCTGCATCTGAATACACTTTAATGTCAATATCTGATGTATAAGGAAAGTACAAACCATGGTTCTGAGTTCCCTTTAGATACTTCAAGATCTTCTTTGCAGCCTCAAGGTGAGGTACCCTTGGTTTGTGCATGAATTGACTTAGCATACTAACTCCATATGCTATGTCAATTCTGGTCAAGGTAGCATAATTCAAACTACCTACCATACTTTGATATCGTGTAATGTCTTGGACTTCATCTCCTTCATGAGCACTTAGCTTTAGGTTGACTTCCATTGGAGTACTTGAGACTTTAGCATCCTGCAGGTTAAATTTCTTCAACATGTCTTGTACATACTTTTTCTGAGTGATATATATACCTGAATTAGTATAAACCAATGCAAGTCCTAGAAAGTATTTCAATAATCCAAGATCATTGAACTTGAACTTCTTCATCATCTGGTTTTTGATGCTTCTGATTCCTTGGACATCATTACCTGTAATGATGATGTCATCAACATAAACACAGAGATAGATTACCTCTGAATTGCTCCTTTTGATAAATAATGAAGTGTCTGCCTTGCTCATAGTAAACCCTTGGTCTTGGAGGTATGTTGTCAGCATGTAGTTCCATGCTCTAGGTGCCTGCTTCAATCCATATAGATCCTTCTTCAATTTACAAACATAATTTACCTTCTTGGGATCTTCATAGCCAGGTGGTTGTGACATATAGACTTCTTCAGATATCCATCCATTCAAGAAAGCATTCTTGACATCTAATTGGTACATGTTCCAATTTTTGGATGCAGCTACACTCACCAATACTCTGATTGTTGGCATCTTAGCCACAGGAGAAAATGTCTCCTCATAATCAATGCCTTGGGTTTGTGCAAAACCCTTGGCTACCAACCTAGCTTTGTACCTGTTGATTGTACCATCAGAGTTCCTCTTTAGTTTGTAGATCCATCTGGATCCTATCACCTTCATAGAGTCCTTCTTGGGTACCAAGTCCCATGTGTCACTCTCGTTGAGAGCTTCTATTTCTTCATCCATAGCTCCTTTCCATTCTGGTTTGGTGATTGCCTCTTCATATGAACCTGGTTCTTCACTTAACAAGTCCTTTGCAAGATAAATTGAATGCTTAGTTACAACAGATGTATCATACCCATATCTGATAGGCTTCTTACTTTCTCTCTGAGATCTCCTTATTGCTTGAATTGAAGATTCTGGTATATCCTCAAGCTTCTTCATCTTCATCTTGCCTCTGGACTTCCATGCCTTGAATTCTTCAAGATTGATTGTGTCATCATATTCTGAACTTGAGTCTTCCTTCTGGATTGGTTCTTCCTTTGAGAGTTTTGGAAACTCCTCTTCCAAATCATAGGGTAGACTAACCTTCCTGCAATCATTCTCATACCATGAGTCATTCTCATCAAAGATGACATATCTGCTTACCTTGAACCCTTTATTGGTTGGGTTGTAGAATCTGTACCCTTTTTGATTCAAGTCATAACCAATGAAAATACATTTTTCTGCTTTAGGGTCTAGCTTTCCCCTTACCTGTGAGGGAATATGCACATATGCTATACAACCAAAAATTTTGCAATGATCCAATGATGGTCTCTTACCATGCCAAGCTTCATAAGGTGTCATTCCATCAAGTGACTTTGATGGCAACCTGTTTATGAGATAGGTGGCAGTAGATACACTCTCTGCCCAAAGATAATTTGGCAACTTCTTTTCATTAAGCATGGACCTAGCTGTTTCAACAATAAGTCTATTCCTTCTCTCAGCTACCCCATTTTGTTCAGGTGAGTACCTTGTGGTTATCTCCCTTTTGATGCCTCTTTCCTGCAAGAAGTTCTCAAACTCATTGGAGAAGTATTCACCTCCTCCATCTGACCTTAGCTTCTTCAAGTTCCTTCCTGTTTGATTTTGAACTAGTGCAAGATATCTTTTGAAACAATTAAACACTTCATCCTTGTGTTTCATAAAGTATAACACAGTCCATCTGCTATAATCATCGATGAAAGACACATAGTACCTTGATCCTGAAATGGAGGGATCCTTGCTAGGTCCCCAAACATCTGTGTGTACCAAGTCTAGGTAGTCTTCATGCATAAAACCTTTCCTTGAGTAGGGCAATCTGTGAGACTTACCAAACTGACAAGCACCACATTTGTAAATCATGTGTTGCTTGGATACATTAGGTATCCCAAGCACACATTGGTCCTTGTACATTTGCTTTAAGGTCCTTTCACCTATGTGACCTAATCTCTTGTGCCATATTTCTAATTCTGAAAGTGTTTGATCCTTGTAATTGTATAAAGCAATGTTTTTGGTGTCTTCTAGCTCAAAAGTAAATAATCTACCTGATTTTTCTCCCTTGGCTATCCTTTCAAGTTGAATCCATGTCTTGGGTCCTCTACATATGCTCCATGTTGATTGAACTTGACCTGCAAACCTTTCTCCACAATCTGACCAACACTCATTAAGTTTTTGGTAATGGTTGGTACATAAAGTACCTTGCTCAATAGGTTCTGGTTACCATCACAAGTTTTTACATTTCCAATCTTTACTACAGAATGCTTAGTATCATCACTTGTCTGTACTTGATGTTTGCCCTTGGGTTCCTCAAGATCAGAGAGTAGTGCCACATTGCCAGCTACATGATTAGAACACCCTGAATCAATATAAAACAGATGATCATCATTGATACCTGACTTGGAAGTCATATTCATGATCAATAGGGAGTCATCTTGCTCCTCTGTGTAGTTGTTGTAGTCTTTCCTATTTCTGAATCTTTCCTTGGTAGTTACCATTATAGTTGTTGTTGTAATTGTTGTTGTAGTTATTGTTGTAGCCATTGTAGCCTTGGTGTTGGTTGAACCTTCCTCTGCCTTGAGAGTATCCACCTCTTTGATAGCCTTTTCCTCTCTGATTTTTGTAGTTTCTGTAGCACTCATCTGTGGTGTGGTTAGACAATCCATAAATATTGCATGGTGATGAATTGTAGGGTCTCCCCCTACCTTGCTTACCTCCTCTGCCCCTACCTCTTGAAGATCTACCTCTCCCTGCATAGTTGGCTTGGGAGGTAGAACCTTCATCTTCTTGCTTTTTACTTTTACCTTTGTCTTTAACCTTTTTATCAGTATATAGGACAGAAGGAGTGTTACCTTTAGATGTATCTCCAACCTTTGTGAACTTTGCTTCATGTGTGAATAGTTGGCCCATCAGAGTTGTGAGATCTGGGGTATTCATATCCATGTAGAGATCCATTGCAGTGGTGAAGCTTTCCCACTTATCATCTGCCTTTAGTCCATTGGTTACTTGCCTTACTATTTGTTCCTCTTCAATCTCCTCTCCTATGCTTGCTAATTGGTCTGCCACATCCTTGATCTTGGTCACAAATTCTGAGACTGATTGCTTTGGTTGCTTCCTAAGGGTTGTGAATTCAATCCACAATTGATTCTTCCTAGCCCTTGTATTAGATGAAAAATATGATGACAAGGTTTCCCAAGTTTCTTGGGAGGTCTTACAATTCCTAATGTGAGGTAAAAGGAAATCAGATATAGAGTTAAGAAGATAAGACCTTGCCAATGCATCTTTTGCACACCATGTATTAAGCCTTTCTTGTTCTTCCTTGGTGGGTAGACCCCTTGCTTTGAATGAGGGCAATTCCTCATCTCCTAAGATGAATCCAAATAGACTTCTTCCTTGTAGATAGGTCTTCATCCTCAGAGACCAAGCTTGATAATTGTTCTTGTCCAATTTATCAATGAATGAAGGAAAACCATCTCCCATGCTACCTTGTTTGCTCTGATACCACTGTTGGGAAAGATGGATGGATCCTCCAGAAGATTGAGTAGGTGCTGCTAATCCTGCTTTGCACCAGCCCTCAGTGACTCCAGATATGATTAGTAGACACCCTTAGCTTCCAAATGATACCAAGAAATACTATATGTACTTTGGAAATGATTTGAGTACTAACTTAATCAAAACAGATGAGTTTGTGAATCACAAAACTGAAAAAACTTTCTATTTTGGTCTTGATACCTGCTCAATCTTTCACTCAGTATGACCAGTACACTTACAATTGGCAAACTTCCTTCTAGAGGTATTCTATTAGCTTACTAAGCTACCATTTGCAAGTGGAATCATTCAAAATGATAAACTATACTAGGAGAAATCACTTTAGCAAATTTATCTATGGCTTGTGTTTCTACTGGTGAGATATAGACCATGTTGGTCATCGGGTTCTGACGCTCTTTCTTCCTCTGATCATATTTGGCTGCATCTTTACAGAATCTTTGGATGTGACCCAACTCACCGCAAAAATGACAGCGGGGTGGTGGCAAAGAAGTACCTTCCTGTGATGTTCACGTCTGCCAGCGATTTGTATTGAAGTTTGTATTCCGCTATCCTCGATAATTTCTGTATCCTTGCTGCTGATTATTTCTCATATGAGGTGGTACATAGTGGGTGGCCGGCTGCCCTAGTTCTTGTATAATGGCATTTACAGTTGCTGGTCCCTGCACTTTGGCGTTATACGCATAATTTTTAGTGGAATGTCCGCAATGACAAAAAAAACCAAGATAAAACATGTTTATAGTAAATAGGCGCGTGAGAATGAGAAAGCACATTGACAAACAAAGAATGAAATCAAAGATATCACAGCAACCCGTCTGACCCTGATCGAGCTAACTTTACATTGAAGCTAAGCATACTGATGATTACGATGCCTTTGCCGTGCTCTGTTGCATATCATCGTTATCTCTCTATGCGCTTTCTCTCAACACATACGCTCTCTCTCTGAAAATAGTGAGTTCTTTCTCTCTGTACACGAATGATTGTACGCAGGTATATAGCTTCCTCCCTTCCTACAGACACACAGTCGCAACGCTCTCTTTCCTCTTTGTCCCAGATCTTCTGCGACAATCATTCTCTCTTCGCGTGTTTTATCGCCAACAGCCGTGTGCATTTGTTGTGAATAGAAGCTACAGACTCTACTTAGATATGCAGTCAATCAACCACATAAACAGAACGTCAAAATGTGATCTCTCTTCATGCGCAAATGTCACAGCAATAGCGATGGCGCATGGCATAAGGTCCCTATTTCATTGACCATGGTTGTTCAAAAATGAAGGAGCAAAAGATCTGTGGACAGACTCGCGATTGCACAGAAGCTAATCAACAACGAGACTGAGCAGAAGAATACAAAAGGAGGAAGATCACATCCCAGAATCATTCAATCAATCTCTCTCTCCTCTCTCGACGTACGCACCTGAAAAGATTATTAAGAGAAAAAAAATTAACGCTCTCTCTCTATTTATAAACTCATATCTCTAGTACTTACACATACACACGTTTTAACTGACTAACACTTTGAACATGCATTCTATTAACTAACTCATGCACTCGTCAGTCTTACTAGACTAACTTCTATTGCTAACAAACACATGTACATATTTATCTTATTTTTAAGTATATTATTTAACATTATTAATTAAAATCTATCATCAATCATTTTTTTTTTATTATTATGATAATTTTAGTTATTAAATAGTTAACCTTATTAATCATTTATTAATTCTTTTTGCTACATAGCTTATTTATAAGACATATTTATTATCCTTATATATATATATATACACACACATACACACACACACACATATATATATATATATATATATATATATATATATATATATATATATATATATATATATATATATATATATATATATATATATATATATATATATATATATATATATATATATATATATATTAACCATATATAATATATATACTATCCCATTTATTATTAATATTCCTAGTACAAATTTTAAGTACTTAAGGTAATACCCATAATTATACGCTCACTTATGGAAACCATTTACCAACTTACATATAGTGATGGTCTCAAATATATAGCCATACTTATAATTATTCGGGTTCACGCATATGACACCATATATATGGCATTTAGATAAATAATTTATAGGTTTGGTGTCCCTATAGAAAACATGGATTCACATAAATAAATATACTCATGTTTAAGAAAACAAAAACACAAAAACACATAGACATAAGTGCACACATAAATATATATTTTTAAGTATATTTATATTTAACCACATACATAATTAAGTTCTTTCACATAAATATCTATTCATTATCTTATAAACATAAGTATATACAAATGAAAATTCTTAAATTTATAAATGCACATAGACATGATCTCAAAAAGATATAAATAAATTAAAATGAAGAGTAAGAGTAAAGTCAATTATCCTTTCATTCTGCATATAATTTCATTCTTCCTTTTCCTGCAGGTACCCAAGAGAAGAGTTTAGTCAATCGGAATTAGTATATTAAAAATATGAGAGAGAGATAACATTTAACCGACTCTAAAACAAAATATTTTTATTTTTCCATATGACAATTCAAGTGAGGAAATCCTTCCGACATCTACCCCCACCAAACCTGCACATCGCCCTCGATGGGCCAACCTGTAGTTCAATAGGAAAGCAGTATCAAATTCTTTTGGAAAGTGTGTCTTGACTTATTTTCAAACTTATATGAAATATGCTCCTAAAGGTAAGTACATTTTCTGATAGTTAAGAAAAACCTTTTAAAATTATGCAAACTTGAATCATAAACGTTTTCGTTCAATGCATGAAATTGAAAACAAGTTTTAGAAAGTCCCATAGAAATCAAGCAGAGAGTTGTGGTACTTGCTCTTCTATTAACCCGTTCAAAAGTAATAAATATTTTATATAAATGGTCTATCCCTCACTCCCTAGCCACTTGCCATAAGATGCATCTAACTAATTCCTCTATAGCATAAATCCACCTCATATTGCCCGTATAGAATTTCAGAGGTTTCGAGATCACAACTGAAACATGATAACTTTTTTTTTCTTTTCTTTCTTTTTCTTTTTTCTTTTTTAATTTTCTTTTTCTCATCGTGCAGTAGCCATTAATATACTGCTTGATGTTCTCATTTTTCTCTTCTCTTATTTTTTCTTCGTAACTTTTTTGTTTAAGAGGAAAGGCTTAACCCCTAATCAGAGCAGAGGTTCTAGAGGAATGCTAAAGTGGGAACTAGGATCTCATTAGCTAAATGGTTTGGAAGTTAAGGAAGTCTACCTATATAAAATAAACTTACTTCTACTAGGAATCGCAAGTCAAGTGTTCCCTCTCCTATCCTTATGAAAGCCATAGGGTCTCTAATTCTTATCTTCTCTTCATACACATCCCTACTTCAGTTTTAAATTCATTGTTTCATAATTTTAAAAATCTTCCTTTCTTATCAGAAGGATGTATATATCTACACATGAAATGCATCAATAAAAAATCATATTAGCAACTAGAAAATAAGTAAAGTTTAGAACTCTTTCACTTGATCATTTTTATTCTTCTTCATCGTCGTCCTCCAAGAAGTCTTCGTCCAATTCAAATTTACTGCTTTCTCTTCTTCTAAAGAGCTTGATTCTTTTCCCTGCAATCAAATTCTTTAGCATAGAACCATCAAATTCACGTAATTTATATGTACCTCTTTCATAAACTGAAACAACAACATAAGGTCCGAACCAACGTTTAGTTAGTTTCCGACGTGCATCATATTGAGTATCAAAAGTACTATCATATACAAGCACCCAGTCACCACTCTCTATTGGTTGCGGTCTTAGTCTATGTTTCTTATCAAAATATAATTTATTTTTTAATCTAGATGTTTTTAATTTTTTTATTGCTTCTTTAAGATTTTCATTTCCTTGTTTTAATTGCTTAATTCTAAATGCTAATAAGTCCTCTCTTGAAATGTTATCTTTCCAACCTAAATTCATCCAATTAATTATCTGAGTATGGATGGGAAATAATGGTTTCTGACAGTACATGAGTTGAGCCGGCATAAAACCAGTTGTTCTCGTGTACGTCATGCGATCAGCCCAAAGAGCAAATGGGAGATATTTTGGCCATTGACCAATATCTCCATGGCAAGCTTTACAAATGGCCTTCACTATGGAAGGATGCCCTCATTCTATTTTTCCATTTGCTTCTGGGTTATAAGCAGTCGTAAGAGACAATCGAATCCATGTTGTGCAAAGAATTCTCTCGCCTCTCTCGCATCTAACTCACCTCTATCCGTTACTACTTTTTCTATATATCCAAATCTGGATAATACTTCTTCCAAAAGGAATATGCATACATTATAAGTAGTATTGGAACGAAGCGCTCTACCTTCGACGTGGTTTGTCAAATCCTCTCGTGCAAGAACAATATATCTCATGCCATCATTGCTTTTAGGCATGGTCACAAGGTCAACTACCCACTTGTAATGAATACAAGGTGGATAGGTCGGGTGAAGGGGATCTCTATGCTTGATAGAGGAGTGTAACTGGCACGTACTACAAGTGCTCATAAATTCCTTAACAGTTACATACATCCTCGGCCACCAGTAGCTTTCCCTAATCTTTTCATATGTAGCTACAAAGCCTTTATGACCAGCCCAAAGGCTCTGGTGCATCTCTTGCATAACTTGCACTTGAAAAACTTTCAAACGTAGTACTCTTTGAGGGTTTCGAACCTTTCCTCTAGCATGTCTCCAAAGATATCCATCTTTCAAGAAGAAGTTGAAAGACTTCTTCCTGATGTTCCAGAATCGATTTGAAGACCAGCTTGGGGAAGGTTGAAACGAACTCAGATAATTTCCTATATCTCGCCACTCTCCTTCATAATCATTTTCTCTAAATCTTTCATACGCATAGGTAGATGTTTCATATTTTATTAAATTAATATGATTATTTAATGCTTCACTATCATTATCGAACTTTTCTCTTGAAAGCATATCAGCAACAGTGTTATGTTTATTGGCTATATGAACAAAAGCAGGATTAATGAATTTAATATAGGCTATCCATCGAAGCATGGCTATATCCGGAGATGAACAATTAGCTATTAAACCTATTAATGGAAGACAATCGGTCTCTACTATTACATTAGCTCCTATAAAGTAATCTTTATCTGTTTTTAAAGCTGTAACTAATCCCCATAATTCTCTCTTAATTTGCGGGTAATTCTTTTGAGTATCATGAAGAATCTTTGCTCCAAAGCAAACTGCATACCTTTGTTCCTTTTCAGCATCCTGCCCAATGACCCAGCCTATACCAATAGGACTAGTGTCAACGGTTAGGATTACAGGCTTCTTTCCTGTATAGTCAATACGTTTCAAAACAGGAGCATTGATAAGCAATTGCTTTAGACGCCTCATTGTTCTAGAATGCTCATTAGTCCAAAAGAATTTCTTCCTTCTCCGCAATAAATCATAAAGCGGATTCGCTACATGAGCAAAGTGAGGGATCCAGATGACATAGAAAACACATGCACCTAGGAATCTCCTTACTTCACTTACATTGCGACATCTCTCAGAAATCCTACTAATGGCATCAACTTTTGCTGGATAGGGTCTACGACCATAATGGCCACATAAATGCCCAACTATTAGCACTTCATTAACACCAAAAGTTGATTTCTCTAGGGAGAAAGTTAGTCCAACCTCTTCAAATCTTTCAAATATCTTTTCACAATCTGAAATATGGCTGGAAACAAACTTTCCACAACCAGATGAATCTAAACTTTCATCCTTTTCTTCCTCCACACATCCTTTTATTGGAATGTCATCAATAAAAGGCATCGTCACTTTTGGGATAAAGTCATGAAGGACCAGATTCATAGCATTCATCATGTGTGCCACAGAATTCGTTGCTCCTTGTGGTAAAGTACACATACGTACTAAACCCAAAGGAGTCTTCATCGTGGTCACATCTCGACTCTCAATTGCTAATTGAAACTGATCGTACCCTGAATACAGGTCTCCCATTGAATAGATGGAGTGACCAGCAAATGCCTCGGCAAACTCATCTACAATGGGACCCGTTCCTACCTTCCTAATAGTGACTTTATTCACAGGCTGCAAATCCTGAATAAAGCGTAGCTTCCCACTCTTTTTCGTGTTAGTATATGATCAATGTCTACCCCTCATGATTGTATGCACATTTTGTAAAGCCCCCTTTATGAGGAGAAGCCAAGCGTGCATTACCCAATTGATGGGAATCCCAACTTGCATGTTGGATGAAGGTCATATTGGACCATGTAAGGTATTATAAGGAAAGGGAGTTACCAGGGTCCCCAATTGTGGGGTTCGGGGCAGCGGTGAGCAGCCCCGGTTGGGGGGTCCAAGGGGGCCAGCGGGCCCCCTGGCTCGGAGGTCCCAAGGGGCCAGCGGGCCCCCTGGTGGGGGTCTGGGGGCAGCGCCCCCGGCGCGACGGTAAAGGGAATATTCCATGAAATATTCTCTATCAGAGTCAGAAATCATTTATATTTGTTAGGTCGGTTCAACCAGTCTAAGCCGTGTATGGCAATTACATGGGCGGTGGCCGCCCACGCTCTACCGCCCATGTATAGCCGTCCATGGCAGGCCACCCATGATCCTATATATACATGACTTTTGCACTACCTAAGACACTGAGTTGAGCCAGCATACCTCTACCTTGTATGTCCCTATCTAGAGTTGTCTAGATCACTATTTAAGCTCTACCTTGAGAGCGCACGGGTGGACAACGCCATCATTTTTGTACTTGCTGCTAGTAGAAAATTGTTGAGATTCTCCTATATCTGTTATCTTCTCTGTTATTGCTCCTGTGTTATATTGCGTAACTATTGTCTTACATGGTATCAGAGCTGTAAGGTTCGAATAGCTTGAGAAGTATCATTATTTTAGCCTACTAGCAGACTAGAATATCAGTAGATTATTCGAGTGATTACATGATGGCTTCATCGTCGAACACTAGTCTTGGTGCTTCAGCTAATGTTAATGCTGCACCTATTCGAATTCGTCCACCTGCATTCACTGAAGGGAAGCTGGATGGAACCAACTATACACTCTAGAAGTTCAAATTTTCTGCAATTTTGGACTCCTATGAATTACTTGACACTGTCATGGGACCGATGGGATTGGATCGAGAGCCTATACCAGTTGAAGATCCAGCAAATTCAAGATTGATGATTCAGCCAGATCCAGATCTTCTACGAGCTTGGAAGAGGCGGAATGTTGATGCATTATGTGCGATTGTCACTAGTGTAAGTGATTCTGTGCTTACTTTAGTTCAACATACTACTAAAGCACATGAGGCTTGGGGCATATTGGCTCGACAATATGAGACCAAGAACCACACTAGGATACAGAATTTAGAAAATCAGTTGGCAAATGAAAAGCATTCTGATTCTGAAAAGGCTGAAGATTTTATCAAACGGATAAAGCATCTTCAAGATCAATTGGCTGCAGTTGGTGTTGTTATAACACCAGAAGAGCTGGCTTGAAGATCTGTACGTGTTCTTCCAGCAAAGTATGATGGATTAGTAACAGCCCTTAACACTCAGGTAAGGCCAACTCCTCTTACATTTGAAGAGTTTTGTGCCATGCTTTTACAAGAAGAGATGCGGCTGAAGAATCGGTAAAGTACAACTGATGCTGCATTCTCAACAAATGCAAAAGGTAAAGGCTCTTCAGAGGGATCAAAGAAGAAGCCAAAGAAGAAAAAGTTCACAGGAAGTTGCTTCTATTGTGAAAAGAAAGGCCATGCCATCAAGGATTACAGAAAGAAGCAAGCTGATGAACGGAATGGGACTGTAAAATCATCATGGAAGAACAAAGAGTCTGCAAACAACACAGAGCTGGAACTTTGGGTAGCTATTGAAGAGGTATGTTCATCTGCTCAAGATCGTGTTGATGAGCCATGGATTTTAGATAGTGGAGCTTCTCGCCATATGACTAGTAAAAAGAATTGGTATAGTTCCCTAGTGCCTCTACGGGAATCCATCAATGTAGTGGTGGGAAATGACTCCAAGTGTCCAGCTGAAAGAACTGGAACCATCTCTTTTATCACTTCTCCAGGTGTTGAGGAAAAGTTATCTGATGTTCTCTATGTACCTACACTCAAAAGAAATTTGTTGTCAGTTTGTGCAATAACAGATCGTGGACTCGAAGTTCACTTCAATAAGAGTGGTGCGGAAATCATGGATTCATCAGGTAATGTTGTAGGTAAAGGCATACGACGGGATAACTTGTATGAGTTAAGTGCTTTAACTGCTACAAGATAAAGATGTAAGCAGGCTATGGCACCAACGATTTGGGCATCTCGGATTTGCAGTTTTGAAGGAAATGCAACGAACAGGGATGGTTGCTCATTTGCTTGCATTTTCAGAGTTGCAGGAACCTTGTGAAGCTTGTATGATGGGCAAGCAACAACGAAAGGCATTTCCAAGAGAGACCAGCAATCGATCTCAAGCTCCTCTAGAGTTGGTACATGCTGATCTCTGCGGTAAAATGTCTACACCTGCTTTAGGAGGATCTTTCTACTTCTTGCTATTAGTCGACGATTATAGTAGAAAGATGTGGGTTTATTTCATTCGAGAGAAGGCTGATGCTTTTGAAAAATTTAAAGCGTGGCATAAGTATGTAGAAAATGAATCAGGAAGGAAACTGAAGAAATTTAGAACAGGTAGAGGAGGTGAATTCTTGTCAACAGAATTCAACAATTACTGTAAGGAGCATGGTGTGAAAAGGCAACTTACCACAGCTCATACACCTCAACAAAATGGAGTTGTTGAGTGCAGGAACAGGACAGTAGTTGAAATGGCTCGTTGTATGTTAAAGGCTCAAGACATGTCTGATTCATTCTGGGCAGAAGCAGTCAATACAGCAGTCTACATCCTCAATCGAAGCTACACAAAAGCTCTGAAGGGGATGACTCCTCAAGAAGCATATTCTGGTAAAAAGCCTTCAGTTTTGCATTTCAAAATTTTTGGTTGTTTCTGTTATGCACATATTCCTGATTCAACAAGACCAAAGTTGGATTCAAAAAGCAAAAAGTGTGTCTTCCTAGGATATAGTGAAGAGTCTAAAGCATACAGGTTATGGGATCCTGAGGCAAGGAAGATTTTTGTCAGCCGAGATGTGGTGTTTGATGAACAACCACACTTAGTAGAAGATAAAGATAAATCTACTATCTCATCAAACGGAGAAATATCTCACCTTGAGCCTATCAAAAGATAGGTTAAAGTTGAGGAGGAGGAAACATCTGATGGAGCAATTTCCTCAATAAAAATCCAACCAGTTGTAGCTGCACAACGTAAGCCACTACCGAAGTGGGCACAACAGCTCTTTGATGATCACAATCCACATGTAGATGTACCAGAATCATCATTGGATGGATTACAAAGATCAAAGAGAATAGAGGAGCAAAGAAGAGCCTCAGAACACATTGTTAACATGGCTCTAATGGCAGATATCATGGGTTCGATAAAGGAACCTACCACCATTGAAGAAGCCATTGATGATCCAGGTTGGAGAGCGGCAATGCAGTCTGAGTATGATAGTATACTCAAAAATGATACATGGGATCTAGTCGACTTGCCGCCAAAGAAGAAGGTAATAGGTACTAAATGGATTTGGAAAGCTAAGTATAAAGCTGATGGAACATTAGAAAAGTATAAGGCACGATTAGTTGCATAGGGTTTTTCACAGATTGAAGGATTTGATGTTCAAGAAACTTTTGCACCAACAGCACGCATGACAACTATTCGGACGGTACTTGCAGTAGCTGCACAAAAGTCCTGGCCTATTTTCCAGATGGATGTCAAATCTGCATTTTTGAATGGTCACCTCAAGGAGGAGGTATATGTATCTCAACCACCAGGTTTTGAGGTGCCCAATTCAGAAAATAAAGTTTGCAGGTTGAAGAAAGCTTTGTATGGACTTAAGCAAGCTCCACGGGCTTGGTACCAACGAATAGATCATTTTTTCAAAAATATGGGTTTTGAAAGAAGTACTTCTGATGCTAACTTGTATGTAACGAAAAGGGATAGCAAGCTAGTTGTTGTCATTGTATATGTAGATGATTTGATCATTACAGGAGATCATCAGGAACTCATCAATCAAACTCGGATCAGCTTGGGAAGTGAGTTTGAAATGACAGACTTAGGTCTACTCCATTTTTGTCTAGGAATTGAAGTATGGCAAAGGAAGGATGGCATTTTCATCTCACAACAAAAATATTCCAAAGAAATTCTCAAGGCATTTGGAATGATGGACTGCAAACCAACTAGCACACTTATGGAGGTAAATCATAAGCTATCTATGGATGATAACATGCCTGATGTAGATGCTAAGAAGTATAGGAAGCTCGTTGGAAGTCTTATTTTTCTTTGCAACACTAGACCAGACATTTGCTATGCTGTTGGAGTATTAAGCAGGTTTTCCAAAAAACCTAAGGAGAGTCACTGGAATGTTGGAATGCGAATTCTAAGGTATATTGCAGGAACCTTGGATTTTGGTATTTTTTATACCACAGGTGATACACTCCAAGGATATTGTGATTCAGATTGGGCTAGAGATTGTGATTCTAGAAAATCAGTTTCTGGATATTTTTTCTCACTTGGTTCAGGAATATTTTCTTGGGTAAGTAGGAAGCAACCAACTCTCGCACTCTCCTCCACTGAAGCAGAGTACAAAGCAGCTTGTTTTGCTTCTTGTGAGGCAGTTTGGTTAAGGAGAATTCTTGCAGATCTAGGCTTTCCATCAAATATGCCAACTGTACTCAAGTGTGATAATCAAAGTTGTATGGCTATTGCAAAGAACCCAGTATTTCATGCTTGCACCAAGCACATAGAAGTACAGTACCATTACATTCATGAGCTAATTGAAGATGAAATTGTGGAGCTAGAATATTGCCCAACAGAGGCAAATTGTGCTCACATATTCACTAAAGCACTTGGAAGAGAGCAGCTCAACAAGCATCTTCAACAGATGGGCATAGGACCGAGACCTACTTGATTTATCATCGGTAAACATTGAGGGGGGGTGTTAGTATATGATCAATGTCTACCCCTCATGATTGTATGCACATTTTGTAAGGCCCCCTTTATGAGGAGAAGCCAAGCGTGCATTACCCAATTGATGGGAATCCCAACTTGCATGTTGGATGAAGGTCATATTGGACCATGTAAGGTATTATAAGGAAAGGGAGTTACCAGGGTCCCCAATTGTGGGGTCCGGGGTAGCGGTGAGCAGCCCCGGCTGGGGGGTCCCAAGGGGACAGCGGGCCCCCTGGTGGGGGTCCGGGGGCAACGCCCCCGGCGGGACGGTAAAGGGAATATTCCATGGAATATTCCCTATTAGAGTCAGAAATCATTTATATTTGTTAGGTCGGTTCAACCAGTCTAAGCCGTGTATGGCAATTACGCGGGTGGTGGCCACCCACGCTCTACCGCCCATGTATAGCCGTCCATGGCAGGCCACCCATGATCCTATATATACATGACTTCTGCACTACCTAAGACATTGAGTTGAGCCAGCATACCTCTACCTTGTATCTCCCTATCTAGAGTTGTCTAGATCACCATGTAAGCTCTACCTTGAGAGCGCACAGGTGGACAACGCCATCATCTTTGTACTTGCTGCTAGTAGAAAATTGTTGAGATTCTCCTATATCTGTTATCTTCTCTGCTATTGCTCCTGTGTTATATTGCGTAACTATCGTCTTACATTTCGGTACCGTGAACCACCTATTGGAGTATGGTGCTGAGGATGGTTTCAAGATTCTCATGGCAATCTTCTCCTTTAACAGTCTCATTAGCTCAGGTAAATGAGCCTTTGGAACTGGAATCGGACGAAGATTCCAAGGAATATGCGGTACTGTGAAAATAATCATTGGAGCTACTAACTTTGGGTCTGCACATCCTATCTCATGAGGGAATAAAGAAAAAGCTTTACCATGACGAACAATCATCTTGGTAAACTGCTCTTTTTCAATTTGAGAAAGAAATTCATCTCCAAATTTAAAAAACTTCTTACTCTCATCAGTAAATATGTGACCTATCTTAGATCGATCTCTAAGAATAGGATCATTTGATGCTCGACGAAGTATGTCATGACTATCTTTGGGTAAGGGTTGAGCTACAGGCTTTATTTTCCTTTCTACAGTTTTGTATTTAGTTTCAATGCTAATTTCATATTCTAGGATAAATTCCTTAATAATCTCATTCTCTTGAATAGAGTTAAGAATTATCAAATTTGATCCTAAATTTTCATAAGAAACACTTTCTAGCTCTTCTAATAAAGTAGAACTTTTTGATAATTCAATTATACTCTCAATTTTATCGTCACTTGAAATTAATCCAGTTTGTCTGAAATATTTTTCAGTTTGTTTTTTAAATATTTTTGGAAGGTTTTCTTTAGTAATATAATGAAAACTAGTTGTAGGAGTACAAATTAAATAATTTTTAAATTTATGTTCATTGATAGGCGAGACATCAAAACAACGTCCACTATTGTCTCGCTCAATAGTGGAGTCTAGCAGAAATTTTGATCATAATAAGCCCCATATTCTCTTACAGCCAGTGGATCATCACAAACATGACTGATCGAGTCAATGGGATTTCTTCTTAAGCTCTTTCTATTTCTAGTATGGTTTGGGCAAACCGTCATAACTTGCATCCCTGATTTGGATCGAATTCTTGCATACGCTGATCCGTCATTCATTGCTTTTGTTTCCATCCTCATTTCAGCTATAAATGGCTGTCCAAGAATCACTTCATATGAACAATTATCTTGAACAAAGAAGTGAAACTCTTCTCGAACACCACCTATCATAATAAGGACATTTGCACATGCACCCAACAAAATGCCAGAGCCATTGTCAGCTGTTCTCATCCGCCAACCGTGCTCTTTATTGATTGGCCATCTAAATTTGTCAAAGAACTTTTTTGAAATCACGTTTATCTCTGACCCTGAGTCAATGAGAGCCAAAGCTAAACAAGAATCTTTCTCATCTCCAATTCTAATCTTCACTTCCAGTGTGCCTCGTGCCCAGAAGGTAGAATTGTATTTACTTTCACTCTTTATCATTTCTTCATCAGGTTGTATGGGTCCTAGAAAATTTCTATTTACAGTACCTGTTGTAAATTCTTCATCATCCTCATAGTCACTTTCACTTAATGTAACTGCATCATTCATAGCTAGGGTTTCTTCTGCCACGTCTTGCATGTCTTCATCTTGTGGCAAAGGAAAGCGTCTTCTTCTAATAAGTCGAATAAAATTGTCCTTGAACTCTGGTTTTGCTATGGAAAACACTTGCTCAAGTGACATCGTTACTTGACTTTTAGAAGAATGTCATTTAAAATCTCCCTAGCATCATTTTTCTTTTCGAGCTCAGAAATCATAATAGCACGTGGAGCTCTTCTACCCTTTTTCTTCCCTTTCTCTTCCTTTTGCTTTTGATCCTCTTCATTTTCAGGTTTAGAGGTTTCCAATTTCTTCTGTTCTTCATGCATACCTCACTTATCATTTACGCATGCATGCATCAATCCATATGCAAACTTATTTTAACATGCACGCGCATACACATGCTATCTTAAACTTAACATGCACATGCATACATAAATATACATGCATGCACACTCTCATACACATACATACATTCACTCTCACATGCATACCCTAAACATGTGGACTCCTTCTCTCTCTCTCTCTCTGTGTCTGCACTTGTAATTGCCCATGCAAACACACTGAGGAGGATGTAATGGGGGTTTTGTGTTGCACGAAGACATAATCTCATGGTTGTTTCGTTTGTAGTTATTCAACAGTTTCATATAAGAAGTAAAACACTTCATTATTCCCTTATAAATTTGAAGAGCTCATTTTGAAAGTCTCATATCAGTCCAAGCAATCTACGTGGTTGTGCAACACTTAACATGTATATGAAGAAGAAATAAATAATATTTCGAAATGAAACACTAACAGAAATGATGTGAATACTATCAGGTCTCATGTGAGGCCAATTTCCATAAAGAACCTATCGTTACTTGCATTTCAACCTCGGCTATAAGAGGCTTGCCCCGCTTCTGCTCAAATCCAAAAGGAAAAATGCTAACAACTAAAACACTGATTCTTTTCTCCGTCCTGACATTGTCCAATACAGACGACAACCTAGGCAATGGATATAACCGCATACAGAGGATAGTGTGATGCATAATGGATGTGATTGACCCGTAATAAGGATAATAACAGCACAATCTTCTTGAACCTCCATCTTTGTGCCTCTCTCTCTGTACTGGAAAATGGTTTTAGTAATTCTAATATGTTCTTCCTGCATATGCAGCAATGCATATCTGTTTCTAATACAACAAAAATATCGTCATTTTTCTTTTCCCTTATTTGAAATTCCTCGTAGATGATGCGCAATGACAAAAAAACCAAGATAAAACATGTTTATAGTAAACATGCGCGTGAGAATGAGGCAGCACATTGACAAACAAAGAATGAAATCAAAGATATCACAACAACCCGTCTGACCCTGATCGAGCTAACTTTACATTGAAGCTAAGCATACTGATGATTACGATGCCTTTGCCGTGCTCTGTTGCATATCGTCGTTATCTCTCTACGTGCTTTCTCTCAGCACATACTCTTTCTCTCTGAAAATAGTGAGTTCTTTCTCTCTGTACGCGAATGATTGTACACAGGTATACAGCTTCCTCCCTTCCTACAGACACAGTGGCAACGATCTCTTTCCTCTTTGTCCCACATCTTCTGCGACAATCATTCTCTCTTCGCGTCTTTTATCGCCAACAGCCGTGTGCATTTGTTGTGAATAGAAGCTACAGACTCTACTTAGATATGCAGTCAATCAACCACATAAACAGAACGTCAAAATGTGATCTCTTTTCATGCGCAAATGTCACATCAATAGCGATGGCGCATGGCATAAGGTCCCTATTTCATTGACCATGGTTGTTCAAAAATGAAGGAGAAAAAGATCTGTGGACAGACTCGCGATTGCACAGAAGCTAATCAACAACGAGATTGAGCAGAAGAATACAAAAGGAGGAAGATCACATCCCAGAATCATTCAATCAATCTCTCTCTCCTCTCTCGACGTACGCACCTGAAAAGATTATTAAGAGAAAAAAAATTAACGCTCTCTCTCTATTTATAAACTCATATCTCTAGTACTTACACATACACGCGTTTTAACTGACTAACACTTTGAACATGCATTCTATTAACTAACTCATGCACTCGTCAGTCTTACTAGACTAACTTCTATTGCTAACAAATACACGTACATATTTATCTTATTTTTAAGTATATTATTTAACATTACTAATTAAAATCTATCATCAATCTTTTTTTTTTATTATTATGATAATTTTAATTATTAAATAGTTAACCTTAACCTTATTAATCATTTATTAATTCTTTTTTACTACATAGCTTATTTATAAGACATATTTATTATCCTTATATATATATATATATATATTAACCATATATATAATATATATACTATCCCATTTATTATTAATATTCCTAGTACAAATTTTAAGTACTTAAGGTAATACCCATAATTATACGCTCACTTATGGAAACCATATATAGCCATACTTATAATTATATATAGCCATACTTATAATTATTCGGGTTCACGCATATGACACCATATATATGGCATTTAGATAAATAATTTATACTGTGGTCTTTACGGCCGTTTGCATGAGAAGCATGAGGACACTCCAAAAAGGAGGCATGAGCTGCAAAAAAGCCAGATCTATTTGCAAGGACTAAGTTTTGAGGAGGGCCGGCTCATGAAGGAGCGTGTTCATGACACACGAAGAGGACATTGCCACAGTTGTCTGATGGAGCCGTGATTGCTCTCTCGAGTTTGAAAGTGGAATCTTCTATAGATTTGTGACTTGGTGTTATTCAGGACACGGAAGGTGATGCACTTTCTTCATATTTCCTATTTTTTTCCCTCTCTGCTCACTACAGTCTGTTTATAATGTTCACTAAACTTGAACAGACATTAAAGTGGAACTAGAACAGAATTATGATCTTCTGTTAGAGGCGTATGTATGCTCCTTTAGTGATTTAGAACTACTAAAAACCTGCCTTTCGAGCTTTGTGGTATGTGGATGACGATGGAGTGGTCAGCTTCTGGTGAAAATCCGGTAATGTTTGTGACCACTTAAAGCTTGGATTTGGTAGTAAGTAAATCACAAACGAATGAACATGAAGATGACACATATTTTGGTGACGCTCTACTATGGGAATAATATAGAAATGTACTGTTGACTTGAGACTAAAGAAAATAATTTGCCCAGCCAGTGAACAGATTCCAAATGTGGGAATGAGCTTCAATGTTCTGAGAATGAATTGATGTTTATTATCAGGAATGCTTCATGATGCAAATGCGGTTCATGCATTTGAGACTTGTTCTCAGCTGAACAATTTATGGGTTACTCTGTTTTATGGAAAACTTTGCTGACGGTTTCATGCTCCAAGCGTTCGCCTTTGCATGGGAATTAGAATTGTTCTTCCATGTTGACTTCAAGTGATAGCTTATCATCTTGCGATGTTTCTACATACCCCAAACTTTGCTAATTAGCTGAGAAAATTTGCTTTGAGTTGATATGATCATCATCGGAAAAAAAGTGTGTCCAAATACAAGTTGATAGGACAGGTAAACTACATAGAACTTAGTGGTTCTATTATTGATGGACCTTGTTTGTATGGAATGCAGAATAGATGACACCTTGGCCAAATATATAAATACATATATTAGCATGGTTTGCTAAATAAATCTTGTTAAACCCCAAACCCAGGATCTCCCTTGAAGGAAAGCATAGTCTTTTGTTCTAATAATGCGTATTGATTGAAGCTCAGTCGTGGCCATAGGTTCATTTCGATCCTCCCTTCTAAGGAACTCTTGACATCTGGCTAAAGAAAGGAGAGTGTACGTAAGAAGATGTGCATGTGGGTGCATACGAGGAGTCTCAGGTTGCTAGGTATGTGTGTGCAAGCACGAGTGTGTGCATAAGGAGGAAAGAGAAAGTGAATAAGCAAGAGCGTGCAAGAGAGTTTGTAGGTTAGGGGAAGCGAGAAAGATATAGATAGTGTGCGGATAAGTGGGTAAGAAAAATAAAGAGAGGGTCAAAGGGAGAGAGGGAGAAGACCCCTAAGACAATCATTGAAAACACGATCGTCGTGTGCTTGTATACTTAGCTTCATCCCCTTCCTGGTTTTACAAATACATTCAAAGGCAATTAGGGGAAATTGGATTGAGAAACGTGGACATAAGTCTAGAAGTATAGCAAGTCTCATTGTGCAAAAGGATATTTTCTCTTGGGTTTTGGAGCCTAACATTTTGGTGCGTCTGCCGGGAATTGGCTTAGCACATCTCATAGAGATTGCTACGAGCTCGCTTGGTGCCCCAATTGTGCGGCATAGCCAAGCCCCGGATCGGTTGCTTTGGTCTCAGTAAAGTGATGACACAAAGAATGCAAGTTAGGGACTTTGGAAAGGTCAGCCTGGCGATGATGAACTCCGGATGGGCTAGAAGAGGAAGCGGATTTGGGCAACCAGTGAGGAATCGCGCATATGAATGTCGTCGGGTTGTTCCAATCTCGAATTACATTCGATGTTGGTGTTGCGAGAAAGTCGGGCATATTGCAAAGTTTTGCCCTCGCGTGTAAAGTCCATTGGACTTTGTTTCCGCATGCACGGATTGTGGAAAGAAAAGGCTATGCGAGCATGTGTGTCGTGCAAAAGAGGTTCTCGTTAAGGAGGATATGGCCAAAGAGGTTAGCATGTCACGTTCATCCCTTTATGTGAAAGCCAAAAATGACGAGAGTTTGTTGGCAAGCATACAACGTCAGTGGGAGTGTCTGCGAGAAGAACGAGATAACGAGAGGGTCAAAATAGAGAAATTAGAGGAAAATCAAGTGAAGATGGCCGAGGTCCTAGGAACTTGGGAAAAACAAGTACGAGCGTTGGAAAGTGAGAACAAGGAGTTGGAAAAAGTAAACAAAAGCTTGAGGAAAGACTTTGTTAGGCCTGAGAGTGAAAACGTGGTCCTGGACTTAGAGATCCGGCTTGATGGTAGCCAACTGCTTTGGAGCTGCGATCGAAGAAGAGCCCTCAAGAGACGAGGATGACCTAATGAGGAGAGTCGAGGGAATGGAGCATGAAATCGAGAAGGTACAAAGCATAATCCATAGATACAGTGATCAAGCGGGTAAGGCATGTGAGGAGTTCCACCTGGAGTTAGAAAGAATGAAAAGTGCCCAAGCAGAGAGCGATGAGAAAATGAGACGTGTAGAGAAAGAGAATGCGAGGTTGAAAGGAGAGCTCGATAGATGGATGAGTAACAGAGAGAATGAGAGACGAAAATGTGTAGAAGGGGACAAAAAAATAGGGAAAATGGAGGAAGAGTTGAAAGTGGTGTTGGAGAGGTTGGATGTGTTCGGAACAGAGTTAGAAAGGACGAAGAATGAATTGTCGAAGAAGCTAGATGATCTTGATGTAGAAAATATGAGTAGGATTTGGGAGGAAAGATCGATTAGAGAAGAAGTCGAGAAGTTGACCGTTCGAGTTGAGAAGAGGGAGGATATTCCCCTCGGATCTACAAAAAGGGTGAGAGAGGATAAGGAGATGGAGAAAATATGGAATCGGTTTCGAGGCATTGAATCTGACCTGTTTCAATATCATAGTGATACTGAGTCCAACAAGCAAGGATTAAGGGACTTAGCAACGAGGCTTGAGGCACTAAGAGGTACAACGGCTAATGGTAGTTTTCAAGGTCATCTATCAGGTTAGGTGGAATCTCTAAGAGGCAGAGGTTGGAGATGAAAAAGAAATAGATAAGGCGATGGATGTCGGTAAGGACGGCTTGAGTCTGATTAGGTTTGCTTTGTGGATTGCGAGTCAGAGATGTGAGGACGGACGGACCAAGTTGGTTGTACGCTTAGGACTGAAGTGACACTTTTTGAGGTTCCAGGTCGATGAGGTGGTTAGTATGTGCGGGTCTCGAGAGAAAACGTTGACCATGGCATTAGTGGCCTGATTTTGTCTTGAGTAGCAGCAGAGAGAAGATATGTCTCATCGGGATGTCCATGGGGGGATATATGTGTGTGTGTCGTGAATGGTTGGGTTGGGAAAAGATCCTTTCTTTTGTCTCCTAATTCTCGAGATGTGGGAATGAAAAAAAAATGAAAAAAATATATGTTTATGTATGTGTGCATGTGGCTATGCGCCTATGTGGGCCGATAGGTGGGTGGATCCACTTTGGCCGGGTGGTCAAAGCCACGAACCGACGTCGGTTTCACATAGGGCTAGCCGTCTGTGTCGCGCGCTGTGTTGGGTTGGTAGATGGGTGGAATAAACTCGATCGGGTGGTCGAGTCCACGAGTCGCATCCAACTTCAACGTAGGCCAGCTTGTTTGAGTAAATATAAATAAATAAATAAATGAAAAATAGAAAACAAGAGGAAAAAAATTCCTCTCTTGAGGGGGGACAGAAGAGAGGCAAGCGAGCATCATGCTCGGATGGGAAAATGTGTGTATGTGTTGTGGGAATATGGGAATGTGTGCACTCCTGATGAGGCATGTCGAATCGAAGCTTAAGCTCAGCTAGGGTTTTGGCTGCGACGTGTCTGTGGAAGACTTGGACTCGAGGGATCCAACCTTGCTAGTGACTTTGTTCGTCTACGAACTCTTGTGGGATGCTCATTATGGTTCTTAGGTTATGCAACTACTTGCGATGTCCTGAAGCATGTCGGCGATGAGCGGTCTTGTCGAAGTGAGCTTGTGTTAGGCTTGAGTGGTCTTTGCCGCGTGTCCATCAATTTAGGAGGTGTGGTGGTGATTGAGCATGCAATTTAGTTATTAAAAAAAAAAAAAAAGAATCGATGAATAGAAAAGTGGGTAGTGAAAACCCTAGGTCAAAGGGGCATGGAAAATGGGAAAGAGGATCTGAGTGGAAGTGGAAAAGAAATTAGGCAAGTGAACGTATAAACTAAAAGAGTAGCGGAAAGGAAGAACGGATGCGGATCTTGCATGAATGTATGTTGTGTGTCTGAAAAAGTAGGGGGAAAGCAATACTGAGGCCCAGAAGGATACCAAGAAAAAGAATTGAATGTGGTTTTTACTTGTGTTTACATTGCATGTGAATGGAGAGGAATGACGAGAGAGGGAATGTAGGTTGTGTATGTAGGTTTGTGTGACGAGCTTGCATGTGCGATGAGGATGTGTGATGTGATTTCTTTATGTGTGTTTGCTCTTTTCATTTTGGTTGTAGATGTTATTGTGATTGATGAAGAAAGGTTCAAATGTTTGATGAAGTTTGTAGACAGGTGGACATGGCGATGAAGATGCAAGAAGATGGACAAACATGATAAGTGAAATGATTGGATTCTGGTACTAACCGACAATCATATGAGGGTGATTGCAAGTGCTACATTGAGGAAGAAGAGAATAGGCACGCAAGGTAAAGATTCGTATTTGATTGAGTAATGAGCACATGTTGGATGATTTGAGTGCAGGAACATATTTGGCTCGTTGAGGACGACTTCATAAATAAGTGGAAGGGAGTATGTTAGCCTAGGAAATGGTTGATTTTTATGCACTAATATGTCTCTAATTGGCAGGAGAAGATGTTTGATTGCAGGTACTTGAAGAGAAAGTGGGTGTTATGACGAAGAAAGGCATTAGAACATAGTGCTAAAAGGGAGCTTGCAAGACTTCTCCCCAATGTGTTACTTTCGGTTGCAGCTTAAAAGCTTCTTGCAATGTGGGAGGAGTGTCTCTTGATGAAGATGCATTTCAAGAACTTAAGAGGATTTGAGGGAAGCTTTGGGATTTTTTTCAGCAGATATTATGCTTACTGTTGTTAGGAGTCCTTTGACAGATAAAGGCATTTTGAGAGAGCATGCAATGATTATGCAAGCAGTTTTGTCGGTCCTAGACAAGAACAATTATCTACATGTGATGGCAAAGCATTTAGGATTTGAAGATGGAATGGTTTACGCGGTTAACAAGGAACCACAGATGTCATTGGATTGTTATGGGCAGCAGTTGTTGCCATGTACAGTGCACTTTCCAACATGATGAGAAAAGTGTATATGGAGTTGGTTTTCAACGCTTATCAAGCAAATCAGAGCTTGCAGATTTACTTTGAACCCGACTGATGGCAGGAAATTACATTTAGCAAGAAAGGGTTTATCATGGACACCTCTGTTAGCAATATCCGTGTTTACATGTGAGGAGCATGGCCAATTTGCGATGCATGTATGCTACTACTGGGTTAGCAGACTCGTTAAAGGCTCCAAGTAAATATGGAGGCATGTCAATGAATGTTTGTTTCTACAAAGAATAGAGTGAGGTGAGCACTAATAAGGTCATAAATGTGTATGAGCCGATTTTGGGCAGGTCTTTTTGGATTTTTCAAGGAAATGGAGAAGGCGGAGTGGCAGTCTTTTACCTCTTGGCAGATGTTGGCAGGGAGGATAAGGGTTATTATCCCCTCCAGCTTTTTGTCATTGGGATGTGTGGAGTATAGTAGGTACAGGGGGTTGTTTTTGGGAGGCGGCGGCCATTATCGGGAAGGGAGGGACTTTTGCTTTCTTTTCTTCTTCGCCAGCAGTTATCGATGGAGAGCGAGAATTCCTCCATCGAGACCTGTGTTTAAGTGGTGCACTCTGGGCAACTAGACAACTCTAGACTCGCTCTTATTCTTGTTGATAGGAGCAGAGAAGAGGAGCCGACAGAAAAAAAACAAGTGTGCGTCGTTGTAGCACATCTTGCATGCAGAGCGGAATGGGCATTTCTTAAGGCAATAGCATTGACGTCAATACATCACGATTTGGGAGAAGAGAGTTATATATATATATATATATATATATATATATATATATATATATATATATATATATATATATATATATATATATATATATATATATATATATATATATATATATATATATATATATGTATGTTCTATGGAGACATGGGCTGCTCTTCTTGGCATCCTATCTCTTACTGCTCTGTTGTTGACTGTGTGCACACACGGGGAAGGAGATACGTAGAAGAACGCAGGGGAGGCTTTCTTCTTCGCCATCGACGGGGGCAATTGGCTGCTGTTGTGTGCAGCTTCGAGTAGAGACAGAGGGAAAAGGCAATGGAGTCGATATATATGAGCAGAGGAGCCGCATGCATAATAGACGGGAAAAAGGATCTCTGGAGAAGAACTCGAGTTGGCTTGGCTATGCATTCGCAGTGAACTGGAAAGGGCATTTGGGTTGATGCCTTCCACACCGACTGCAACAAGAGGAAAAAAGAAAGAGGCTATTCGGGGCGGCGGATCAGAATTAGAAGAGAGGGGAAAGATGCGTGTTTGTAGGGGTTATGAAGCAAAATATTGGTCGAGGACATGATTTACTTCTTGTTACTGCTGCATTCGAGTTTGTCTTCAGAAGTTCTATGGCTTCAGAGAAGCTTCATCTCAGAAAGGGAGAGTTGGCCTTGTTTCTATGAAAGGCATCTTGGCTAGCTTTTGCTTGCAATGTCGCATCACACAGCAGAGATTCAAGGCATCCGTAGGGGAGCATGCCTGCAAACAGTTGGTAGAGCACCCATTTAAGATAGAGATCTGAACGGAGATGGAACTGCAGCTGAACCAGCTCAGAGGAAGGCTTTGCTTCAAGAAATGCCCATTGCAGCAAGGAAACAGGAATGGATTGGGCACATCTGCGAAAGGAGAAGCTCTTTGTTAACTGAGTCTGGCAGAGCAGGCGGCTGCGTTTCTTCGCATCGAGACCTTAAAGAATAGCATGTGCGGGATTAAGAACATGCTAAAGAATATTCAAGAAGAACAACTATGTGTTGAAACTATGCATAAGTGTTGAAAGTTTCAATTTGCACACAGGAGAGCCCATTTGATTTGGGGAAGAACCTACGTAGTTAAAGCATCAGAAAAACCCTGCAGTTCAATGGAAATGGAAAAATCCTGCTTAGCGGTGACATAATTTTGCTGGAGATAACGTTGGCATTCTATAGATGCTCCGTTTGGATTGGGCATATTTCAGCCTTCATTTGATGTAGATTTTAAGGTGCTCTCAATAGGTAAAGGAAAGATCGACTGTGGTCATTAGGGGAAAAAATGAGCCCTGCTTGGGCCTTGTAAAGAGGGTTTAAGGCTAGAAAAAATACCACTAGTGGTTTTCATAATAAAATATTTATTCTCAATTTGGTGCTCAGTCCAAATGGGCTCGTTGGCATTTTTTGCCCTTAGATATGATCACATCGACGGTTGTGAGTGTCTTCACTATCTCTGTCACAAGGTGACAAAAAAGCTTCTAAGATATGGACAGTCGTATGCACTCTTGTCCATTAGATGATATGGTCACGGACGGTCACGATTGGGGACTTAGTGTCTGTCAAAAAAAGACAAAATAGCAAGCATTTAATGAGCTAAGAGAGGTTGTAGACTGGCAGAAGAAGACAAAAAACTGGACGCAGCTCCGTCGCGCGATGAAATGACCGCCGTCCGATTGACTTATCATCCGATGGCTTACAAGCGACCTTGGGATCATTTTAAAAGCAAGTCTTCACAACCATTAGATCAAGCAATGATCCAATGGATGTGATTTAAAGTGGCCCAAACTCCAACCGATTGAATCTCGACCGTTCTTTTTCGGGTCCATCTGACGACAGAGATAGAAAGGCGCCTTTTTTCTTGAGTTTCAAGATGGACCATAAGATCCTTGCTACATCCAATGGACAGAATTGCATGCCGACTTTTTTCTTGATATTTAACATGAGCCATCAGATCTTTGAGTTCATCCAATGGTTATGGTTGCAACTCTAGTCCTATCAAACCACTTTTATAGAAGAACTGATGGTTTTTAGTCATTGATACCACCTTTGACCACAAAGAAACAAGGGAAGCCTAGGTGATCTAGGCAGTAGACTGTGGCCACCACCCTCTTCTCATTGGTCCATCACTAATCACCTCTTAATCTAAAAGGCCCATTCAGGGTTTATTTTTTCCCCTAATGTCCTTACGGCCGTTTGCATGAGAAGCGTGAGGACACTCCAAAAAGGAGGCATGAGCTGCAAAAATGCCAAATCTATTTGCAAGGACTAAGTTTTGAGGAGGGTCGGCTCATGAAGGAGCGTGTTCATGACACACGAAGAGGACATTTCCACAATTGTCTGATGGAGCCGCCATTGCTCTCTCGAGTTTGAAAGTGGAATCTTCTATAGATTTGTGAATTGGTGTTATTCAGGACACGGAAGGTGATGCAATTTCTTCATATTTCCTATTTTTTTCCCTCTCTGCTCACTGCAATCTGTTTAGAATGTTCACTAAACTTGAACAGACTTTAAAGTGGAACTAGAACAGAATTATGATCTTCTATTAGAGGCATATGTACACTCCTTTAGTGATTTAGAACTACTAAAAACCTGCCTTTCGAGCTTTGTGGTATGTGGATGACGATGGAGTGGTCAGCTTCTGGTGAAAATCCGGTAATGTCTGTGACCACTTAAAGCTTGGATTTGGTAGTAAGTAAATCACAAATGAATGAACATGAAGAAGACACATATTTTGGTGACGCTCTACTATGGGAATAATATAGAAACGTACTGTTGACTTGAGACTAAAGAAAATAATTTGCCCAGCTAGTGAACAGATTCCAAATGTGGGAATGAGCTTCAATGTTCTGAGAATGAATTGTTGTTTATTATCAGGAATGCTTCATGATGCAAATGCGGTTCATGCGTTTGAGACTTGTTCTCAACTGAACAATTTATGGGTTACTGTGTTTTATGGAAAACTTTGCTGACGGTTGCATGTTCCAAGCGTTCGCCTTCGCATGGGAATCAGAATTGTTCTTCCATGTTGACTTCAAGTGATAGCTTATCATCTCGCGATGTTTCTACATACCCCGAACTGAGAAAATTTGCTTTGAGTTGATATGATCATCATCGGAAAAAAAGTGTGTCCAAATACAAGTTGATAGGACAGGCAAACTACATAGAACTTAGTGGTTCTATTATTGATGGACCTTGTTTGTATGGAACGCAGAATACATGACACCTTGGACAAATATATAAATACATATATTAGCATGGTTCGCTAAATAAATCTTGTTAACCCCCAAACCCAGGATCTCCCTTGAAGGAAAGCATAGTCTTTTGTTCTAATAACGGGTATTGATTGAAGCTCAGTCATGGCCGTAGGTTCATTTCGATCCTCCCTTCTAAGGAACTCTTGACATCTGGCTAAAGAAAGGAGAGTGTAAGTAAGAAGATGTGCATGTGGGTGCATACAAGGAGTCTCGAGTTGCTAGGTATGTGTGTGCGAGCACGAGTGTGTGCATGAGGAGGAAAGAGAAAGTGAATAAGCAAGAGCGTGCAAGAGAGTTTGTAGGTTAGGGGAAGCGAGAAAGATATAGATAGCGTGCAGATAAGTGGGTAAGAAAAATAAAGAGAGGGTCAATGGGAGAGAGGCAAAAGACCGATGGGACAATCATTGAAAACACGATCGTCGTGTGCTTGTATACTTAGTTTCATCCGCTTCCTGGTTTTACAAATATATTCAAAGGCAATTAGGGCAAATTCGATTGAGAAACGTGGACATAAGTCTAGAAGTATAGTAAGTCTCATCGTGCAAAAGGATATTTTCTCTTGGGTTTTGGAGCCTAACATTTTGGTGTGTCTGTCGAGAATTGGCTTAGCACATCTCATAGAGATTGCTACGAGCTCGCTTGGTGCCCCAATTGTGCGTCACAGCCGAGCCCCGGATTGGTTGCTTTGGTCTCAGTAAAGTGATGACACAAAGAATGCAAGTTAGGGACTTCGAAAAGGTCGGCCCGGGGATGTTGAACTCCGGATGGGCTAGAAGAGGAAGCGGATTTGGGCATCCAGTGAGGAATCACGCATATGAATGTCGTCGGGTTGGTCCAATCTCGAATTACATTCGATGTTGGTGTTGCGAGAAAGTCGGGCACATTGCAAAGTTTTTCCCTCGCGTGTAAAGTCCATTGGACTTTGTTTGCGCATGCACGGATTGTGGAAAGAAAAGGCTATGCGAGCATGTGTGTCGTGCAAAAGAGGTTCTCGTTAAGGAGGATATGGCCAAAGAGGTTAGCATGTCACGTTCATCCCTTTATGTGAAAGCCAAAAATAACAAGAGTTTGTTGTCAAGCATACAACGTCAGTGGGAGTGTCTCCAAGAAGAACGAGATAACGAGAGGGTCAAAATAGAGAAATTAGTGGAAAATCAAGTGAAAATGGCCAAGGTCCTAGGAACTTGGGAAAAACAAGTACGAGCGTTGGAAAGTGAGAACAAGGAGTTGAAAAAAGTAAACTAAAGCTTGAGGAAAGACCTTGTTAGGCCGGAGAGTGAAAACGTGGTTCTGGACTTAGAGATCCGGCTTGATGCTAGCCAACTGCTTTGGAGTTGCGATCGAAGAAGAGCCCTCAAGAGACAAGGATGACCTAATGAGGAGAGTCGAGGGAATGGAGCATGAAATCGAGAAGGTACAAAGCATAATCCATAGATACAGTGATCAAGCAAGTAAGGCATGTGAGGAGTTCCACCTGGAGTTAGAAAGAATGAAAAGTGCCCAAACAGAGAGCGATGAGAAAATGAGACGTGTAGAGAAAGAGAATGTGAGGTTGAAAGGAGAGCTCGATAGATGGATGAGTCAGAGAGAGAATGAGAGACGAAAATGTGTAGAAGGGGACCAAAAAATAAGGAAAATGGAGGAAGAGTTGAAAGTGGTGTTGGAGAGGTTGGATGTGTTCCGAACAGAGTTAGAAAGGACGAAGAATGAATTGTCGAAGAAGCTAGATGATCTTGATGTAGAAAATATGAGTAGGATTTGGGAGGAAAGATCGATTAGAGAAGAAGTCGAGAAGTTGACCGTTCGAGTTGAGAAGAGGGAGGATATTCCCCTCGGATCTACAAAAAGGGTGAGAGAGGATAAAGAGATGGAGAAAATATGGAATCGGTTTCGAGGCATTGAATCTGACCTGTTTCAATATCATAGTGATATTGAGTACAACAAGCAAGGATTAAGGGACTTAGCAACGAGGCTTGAGGCACTAAGAGGTACAACGGCTAATGGTAGTTTTAAAGGTCATCTATCAGGTCAGGTGGAATCTCTACGAGGCAGAGGTTGGAGATGAAAAAGAAATAGATAAGGCGATGGATGTCGGTAAGGACGGCTTGAGTCTGATTAGGGTTTCCTTTGTGGATTGCGAGTCAGAGATGTGAGGACGGACGGACCAAGTTGGTTGTACGCTTAGGATTGAAGTGACACTTTTTGAGGTTCTAGGTCGATGAGGTGGTTAGTATGTGCGGGTCTCGAGAGAAAAAGTTGACCATGGCATTAGTGGCCTGATTTCGGCTTGAGTAGCAGTAGAGAGAAGATATATCTCATGGGGATGTTTTGGGGGGATATATGTGTGTGTGTCGTGAATGGTTGGGTTGGGAAAAGATCCTTTCTTTTGTCTCCTAATTCTCGAGATGTGGGAATGGAGAAAAAATGAAAAAAATATATGTTTATGTATGTGTGCATGTGGCTACGCGCCTATGTGGGCTGATAGGTGGGTGGATCCACTTTGGCCGGGTGGTCAAAGCCACGAATCGATGTCGGTTTCACATAGGGCTAGCCGTGTGTGTCGCGCGCTGCGTTGGGTTGGTAGATGGGTGGAATAAACTCGATCGGGTGGTCAAGTCCACGAGTTGCATCCAACTTGAGCGTAGGCCGGCTTGTGTGAGTAAATATATGTAGCTCAGTGATGAGTAGCACCTCCTTTAATGTCAATCCGAGAAGACATGAGGATGGTATGAAGACCTTGAGCAAGTGAAGGCAGAAATGCGTGAGTGCGAAGCACACTAACATGCACACACACACACACAGCAAGAACAAAGAGAGTAAGACAATGGAATCACTTCTATTGCAACAAAGTTCTCATACAATCTCAAAACTACAAGAAGCTCCCCCAAAAATGAGCTCTCTACCTCTATTTATAGTTTTTGACTAGCTTTGGCCCTGTCCAGACCTAGTGTCCGGCCTAGTTAAAAATTAGGTTCCAGGGCTTATTTGAGGGCTCAAACGAGATCTAAAAAATATGAAAATTGGCAGGCAACTACTTCTAAGGCTCCCCAAGCTCGAGGACTCCTTGGCTTGTACAAAATGGAGCTACAAAAAGGTGAAATGATATTTACAAGGGTTTTTAGTGATAAGAATCACTTTTAAATGGTATTAGGGGTTTGGAAAAAAATAAAGGGTTGCCTTAGTGCTAGATCTGCATGTATGCCCGTATTTGCTTCTTCCTGTATACTGCCAACACTCTCCCCCCCCCCTGGCGTATGTCACCTCTGACAAACCTTTGATCTTCGGGTTGATCAATATAGTCCTAGAGAATGTCAGCTGCCACATCATGTTCTTTGATTTGCAGCCCTCGGATCAGGTTTCTCTGCAGGGTATCCCAATTGACTGGGCCCGGTATGTCCGGCTGTGGGGTTGTGTAGAGTTCTGAGTGCATCGTTTGTTCGCATGCAAAGAGGTGTAACAAATGGGTGGGCCGTGGCGCGAACACCTCTGAGTGTGCTTCCCAGAACCCTCTGGTGAACATTTCATCAAAAGTTTGCTTGTAGCAGGCAGGGAGATATCTAATGCATGCGTGCCATGCATAAGCAACTTGTATGCTCGGGGTGGTGCTCATATCATATAGCAGGTCGTAATTACCATTAACAAACCCGGGAATCGGAGGTTGAATATGACATACATTGCGGAAAGTTTTGAGCACAACCTGCATCATATCGAAGATCTTGAGCATCATCTGGGCAGCCATATCTGGCATGGGGTGGAGGCGTGGAAGCCAATGTCTGATGGTAGCCATCATGTAGGCTACAGTAGGCGTGCCGTTTGGGGGTGCAATGGCAGGGTAATTGAGCCATTCTTTGCAATTGGTGTTGTTCTTGACTTTGATGGCAAATGACTTTCATGTTCTTCTCCGTTGCACTGGTCCATAGCAATTGTTATACTTCAAATGCATGGGTGCGTGGTCCCATGTCCGTAGCATCTGGGGATAGGTTTCCAATAGCTTTTGCCTCCAGATGGGTTGGTGTATTTTCCCTTTGCGCGCCTCCTCTGGAATGTCCTCAGGTTCAAATTGTGTTGCGAAAGTTCTTCCTGGGCAGGAAGACCTGCTCTTTCACTTGCCTTGTCCTTATGTTGAGAGGCGGGTTCCTTTTCTGATTGTGCAATTAGCCTCTCTATTCGTTCTAGCAGTCCATCAAAGTGTAACTGCGTCTTAGCTGAACTAGAGATGTTAAAGAGGCGACTGGCTTCAAACATAGTCTGGGCCAATTCCACCATCTTAGCACAAATTTTGGTTCGTTCTAGCTCTAGTTCTGCTCTAGGGTAACACTTTTCATGATCAGTTACATTTGGCCCTTCTTGGATTCTGGCCTGATATGCTCTAAGCATCATGTTTAGGTCCTCGGGAGTGGGATCGGCTAGGACGGATCCTACTCTGGGTGGTGGGTGGGTTAAGGGTGGTGTATGGAAAGGTTGGGGAATGGAAGACGATGGATTGGCGGGTAAAGGGAGAGGTGGTGGAGGGGTGGTGTGAGAGTGGTTTTGAGATGGGAGTTCACTTATCTTTGCTTTAGTTTCTCTCAAGCTTTCTTCAAGTTCGCTCATCTTTTTTGCCCATTGCCTTTTCATTCTTTCACGACTATCCTTCCAGGCTCTAGTCCTCTTTTTGGTTATGCTCTCTGTTTCACTCACCTCGGGGCTCTTTTCCTGACCAACACCTTGGTTTTGCTGTATTGTTTGGGCTCTTGTGATCACTTGCACAGGTGCAGTGGAAGTCACACTCCCTGTGGAGTCTACAACTAACCCAACAACATTGATAGGAGTGATTTTAGGCATGTTATTAGGTTTCTTTGGGAAATCTCTTAGGAGATGCTCTTTTTAGCAGTCTTGATAGAAACCCTGAATTGTTACTGGTTGGGGTTGTGTAGGGGTAGGCAATGGACAATCCCGTATAAGGTGATCTCCCTGACATCTGAAGCATGGTCCTCTAGGAAACGGGGGTCGTACCTGCCTAGGTTGAGGTCTAGAGTTGGGGTTTGTGTACATGACATTAGCATACTCAGGCTCCCCACTATTTTCACTTGGGTCCTCATAATAGTATGACTCGTTATGCTCAGGTGACTGCATGTAGTAAGCCTGTGGGCTATCAATATGTGTGGAGTCAAAACTATGGTCACTTGGATCATTGTCTGATAGCAATGGGGTGACTGGGACTATGGCTCTGTTCATATTTTCTTCAGCAGACGCATATTTCACTGGGATCATATTGGTTGGAGTAGGAGGTTGCTGTACTAGGACTGGTTGAGGTCTCTGCTGTCCTTGATAGGGTGGCTGATAAGTTTGCTGTGGTCTGTTGTATTGTTGTGGTGGGTACTGATTCTAGTATCTACCCTGTTGTGGATATGGCTGAGGGTAGTTTTGCCTAGCAGTTTGTTTGTTATATGGGCAGTCTTGTGCAGTGTGGTTGGTGTACCTTCGCTCTATGGTGCAGTACTGGCTACTAGGATTCGCATGGGGTTGGGCCATAATGGGACATACATTTGCCATATGGTCACCTCCACAAGTGTAGCACCGCTTAGCAGGGGCAAATCTCGAAATCTGTTTGCTAGAGACACCTAGTTTTTGAGCTCCCTTCTCTGCAAGTTCCTCAATGGATGTGGATTGACCAGATGTGAGGCTACTAGAGCTATCAAAATCCTTATAGATTTTTGACAGTTCTAACTCCTCGCCTAAATTATCCTCAATGTCTATGCACATGCGCACGCACTCTTCTATCGTTCTGGGGTCCTTCAGATACACATATGACCTCAGCTTGGTGCTCAATAATCCATCTAAGAACAAGGCCACTTGCTTGGCTGGTGTGGGTAACTCAGGCATCGGGCATCTCTCTAGGTATTGCCTAAACCGTCTTCCTGCTAGTCTGACCGTCTCTTGAGGTGTTTGCTTGAAGCTATGAATTAGTGAGGAAGTGTTGTGCCTGATGCCACTCTTAGAAAACTCAATGATAAATGCCTCTAAGAGCTGGTCTATGTTTCTGAAATGCCTCTCGTTCAGTGGTTGGAACCACGTGAGGGCAGTGTTTCTAAGGGTTAGACCAAAAGCATTATATTGTGTGAATAGATCCTCTACCTGTTGAGCTTTCAAGACTTGCCTAAATTCTGCCACATGGTCATAAGGGTCTCCAGTGCCATCGAAGTAATTCTTCATGGACTTCACCAGTTGAGTTGGCCGCAAGGTCCTAGTGTGTTCTCTCGGCCTTGGCAAAGGAAAATCATCAACATTTCTTTGGTTTCTTGGGTCTCTAAATCTCTCGGTTTCCTCTCTATCCGTCCCTGTTCTCCTTCTTTCTCTTCCCTGGGGGTTGGCAAAGCTTACTTCAGGTCTATCTCTACTTCTATCTCCTTGAGATCCCTGAGCTTGGGAGGTGCCAGCTCCTTGGTGACTGTAGGACATATTGGACCGTGGTTGGGGAAAAAAAAATTCACCCTTCCATGTGTAGGCATGTCTGCCATACTCGGTGACCACGAAGATCCTCTCTGATGTATTGTCTAGGTAGGTTACTTTGCCTGGGCTATCAGGGTCTTTAAACTCATAGATTGTGAGAGCACTCACTTCTTGAGGATGAGCAGGTTTATATCTCCAAAAGGCCTCATCGGTTTCTCGGTTTAGAAGCAAGTCTATGCTTTTATTATCCTGTGGGATCCACTCTGGAGTCATGATTCTGGTCAAAACAGATTTACCGCGAGGAGTTCTCGGTTCTCTCTCTAAGCTTCCTTTCTCTATATCACCCATATCGGTTTCTGCAATCACATTTCTAAACTCGTCAGTTCTATCTGGAAGAGTGGTGACTACATATATAGTCCCCTCTTTATCTAGGTATGCTCCATTCTTAAACTTGACTACTGGGTGGTCTAGTCCATGGGGTTGATCGGGGTTCTTAATCTGGATCACAGATCTTCTCAGGCCATCTTCGTAGATGCGAGCACCTAGATGATTATTCCTGATGTATTCCAATTGAGTCTTGTAAGGTCCTTCTGGCTTTTCTAGATAAGCCAACCCTGAACTACCTACTGGTCTCTCCATGTGATAGGACATTTCAGAATCACTTGTTTCTTATCTAGGAGTGTATGGGTAATCACTCAACTGCTGGGCCCAAGACCTAGCAGTGTGATTGATACTAGCTTCAGAAGATCTGAGGCTTTGTCTGTCTCGGCCTAAGTGTCTGCCTGATCTAAGGTTCATATGCCTGATTTATCTACCCCCTTGGACCCAAGCACACTCTCGTTGCAGGTTAATTTGCACCAATCACTTTGTTCTTTTGAGTTGAATATTATGTTTATGATCTTGTCTGAACTCGCGTCGTCAGGAGTACTTAAGTGAATTTCGCACTTGATAAGTGATCGACTCCAGTTTACTTTTTGTCCCTTAGGGTTTTCGCACTTAAGACCTACTTAATTCTTGCACTTGGTTGATTAATTCTCTTGGACTTGATTCGTGCCTAACGTTGCCCTAATTAATTACCACACCTAAGTCGTACTTAGCATAGTCTAGGAATTGACAAAGGAGGGCTGAGAGAACTTCCAACCTTAATCCTCTGGTTGCTCAGATTGCTGCACAAGCCCAGGAAACCTTCTCCCAAGCCTCGTACTCACCCTTGCTAGATTGCTTTGGATTGCCTTGAGTGCACACAATGTTCCTGCAAAAGCTCACCAGTCAGTATAGCTCTATTACCACAAGTAATTGAAAGACACACATCAATATTTGCAGTCCCCGCTGGAGTAACTCACTGTACCCCCTCAATCTTAGGACCACCTAGTCTCACCTAAAGGCCAACTTGAAAATACATTTTCTAAAACTCCACGTATGATTCTACAAGCTTTCCAACAAGACCAAAATCTCATCAATCGGAGTTCGTATGGTGAAGTTATGACCATTCAGGCACTTAGGGGTCCAAACAGGCTCTCAGGGTTCAGGAAATTCCTCCCTGGTTTCTAGGTCTTTTGCCCACTCCTAAGGCTCTTATATCCTCCCAATGTGTCCAAAATTAAGCCCAAAGATACCTCAATTCAGTCAATTAATTTACTCTAAATTTTCATGCGTTAAGCCCATGTATCGCGATAGGTCGGGTCGAGGTGTCGCGATAGGTGGAAGTATCGCGATAGGTTAGGTCGGGGTGTCGCGATACTCGGGAGTGTCGCGATACTCCGAGGTGTCGCGATAGGTCGGGGTGTCGCGATAGGTGGAAAGTGTCGCGATACTCCGAGGTGTCGCGATAGGTCGAGGTGTCGCGATAGGTGGAAGTGTCGCGATAGGTGGAAGTGTTGCGATACTCCGGGGTGTCGTGATAGGTCGGGGTCGAGGTGTCGCGATAGGTCGAGGTGTCGCGATAGGTGGAAGTGTCACGATAGGTTGGGGTGTCGCGATACTTGGGAGTGTCGCGATACTCGGGAGTGTCGCCGTACTCCGAGGTGTCGCGATAGGTGGGGTCGGTGTGTCACGATACTCCGAGGTGTCGCGATACCTCGAGGTGTCACGATACGTCGAGCTATGGCAAATTTTGTGGTTCTGTCTTGTGATCCTAGGTGCTCTGAGCCTGCGCAATGTCGTGGTGCACTCAGAAACGTGATTGGCCGAAGTTTTCGAAGTGTCGCGATAGCTCGAGCTCAACGCCTCGGGGCCTATGCAAAAAGATTCTGTACCTGCTGAGCTTGCTGGAGATGGTGATGGAGCTGGTACCTGCAAAAAACATGCAAAAAAACATACAACACAAATGCACGCTCTCGCTCTCTCGCAAACTCGCACACAACAAATGAGGGGAATGACAAGGAAGAGGGAATATGTAGTGGAGAAGGAGGTGAAGGTGGAGATGAGGAAGGAGGTGGAGATGGAGATGGAGATTGTTGAGTATAGGATATGCACATATCTTTATTTGTGCGTAGGAACCCTTTCTTCTTTTTTGTATCTACCTAGAGTTTCACATAAGAACCCCCTCCTAAGCACTTTTTGATAAATTCTCCAACACTATGGTTTGGAGACTTGTAAATAAATCCTTTCTTTTTGCAAAAGTAGGAGAAAACCCACGTCAAAATTCCCACGCATGTATTCTTGGAGATATGGTTGTTAGAAGAATATTTCCCAAGATCTTTTTGATATGTTAGTTAGAAAGCATGTGCTCCTTTTTGACTAGTCAAAAAGAGCACATGGGGGAATGTGTCTAGCCTATATATAGAGGCTTATTTCTTGTAATGGGGGGCTTTTGGTCGTGCTCTCATGTAAAATCCTTTCAATGGAAGAACTCTCCTTTCTCTTAAGGCTTTGTGCATTTATGTGTGTAGTCTTGGAGTGTGAGAGGGTGTGGTGTGTGTGTGCTTGCTGAACCTTCCTTTGTGTGTGAGTAGTGTGTTGCATTACTTGTATTTTCCATGTGTGACCATGATCCTTGACCCCCATTGCTCCATATTTTCAAGCATGTGGCATAGCCTGGGGCTGATGCCAATGGTTTGAACCTGTTGGAGAATGGGGAGGATGAAAGGAGAGTCCTTCTTGGGTCCTCCTCTTGCTTCCATGCAAGGTGATGAGGGTTGGTTGCTCCCCTATGCTCTCACAACACTTTTTGGCGCCGTTGCCGGGGATGGTCGGCCTTTCATCACTTGGAGGGCTCAAGAACATGTGGTAAAGTATTGTGTTGCAATTTTTTTGCTCAATTACGTAGGATTTGAGTTTGTGCATGGCACTTTCACCCTTCCTTTGGGCCAATTGCTCCCCATTTTCTTGCTTTGGTAGGATAGTTTTAGTTCAATTTGAATGTTTCACAAGAACACCCCCTTACCCCTTCTCTCTTTCTCTCTCACATTTACACCTCCACTTCACATCCACCTTTGGCTTCACCATCCACCTCTGTCATCTCTCTCTGAATGTTTTCCTTGAAAAGAGGGGAGGGTTGTACTCTCTACGTTCCCCCCCTTTTGTTCATGTTGAAGATATCACTTTATTCTTCCAAGCTCACGCCCATGACCTTCTGATATGATGTGACCGGTAGGTAAGGAAGTAATCACTTCTCCTTTTTCCACATTGTGGTCCTGGGGACGGAGAAGTTTTTGGTTTTCTTTTCGGTTTCTTCCCCCTATCTCATTCTGGCGCGGCCTGGGGTTGAGCTCCCTCTCCGAGCTCCCCTCGTGGCTTCTGTTCGGAGGACATGGAGTTTTGGTTGGTGGAGGGAGTCATGACTCTCCTGATGGTGGGCGAATCTGCCATGTGCTAAAGGAAGTCGAAGTTCTCTCGCATGTACTGTGTCATCAGTTCCACATTCACGACTAAGGTCCTTATGTAGCCATGGCACCCCTCTGGCCAAAAAGCTTGGCTCTAGACCATGCCCGTGATGCAAGAAGTATTCTGCGGGAACACTTGGGATCTGAAGCTCGCACATGACAGAAAGGTGAGAGCTCTTCCAGTGCCCTGTGGATAAATTTTTTTTGGGGAGAGGGACACTATTCCCCTCTCCTCCCCAGCGTGGGGTGCCTCTAAGCCATGGCGGGTCGAGCCTATGCTCCCCAGCCGTCTGTTGCTTGCAATAATCATACAACCACCTCCCTGGGGGTGTCAATTCTCAGATCGATTGTGGTGAGGACTGGGTAATGCAAGCAAAGTCTTTATGGAACGATCAATTCGGTTGTATGGACGAACTCTCTACTGCTTCCCACTCTATTTTTGGGTTAAGCATTGGGATCTTCTTCTTTGCTAATAGTCGATTAAACCTCTCCTTCCCCAATTCTTTTTACTTCCAGCAGAAGCATATAGTTGCAATGCAGAAGGGATGCCCAAGGACAATAGGGCTAATTATGGGGCTACCCATTTGCACATATGACAGGTCAGGGTGGGTTGTTGCTATCTTTCTCGCCACTCTCGCGATCAATTTATAGTTCTCATCTACCTTGAGCACTCGGAGGATGGTTGGGAGTGTGCTTTCCTGTGCAAAGGATATGAGAATTATACAGGCTGTAAAACGGAATGTCTAGCAGGTTCCATTTTGTGACTTTTCAGGTTGAAGCAACAACGACAAAAACGCAGATATCACGGGAGGAGCTGTGATAAAAGATTGTGTTTTATACCTTCTCAATAAGGAAAATCTTACCCAAATGATTCCAGAATGTGGAGTTTTGTGCCTCTGATTATTCATCATAAGCTGCTCCTTCAACCACAGGTTTGCCTCAGTCAAAGATGCTCGGGGAGAGCAAAGTCCATTTCATTCCTCTGCCACACAATTCTACGGGTATCGGTGTGCTTCCTTCAAAAGGGATGTAAGCTGTCGTTGTCCATTTGGCAAGCAGACATTGAACAGAGAACTCCCAATTGTGCAACAAGGAAGAACAAGGATTGTCTCCAAAATGCTCCCATACTTCTCTCGGCCTCTCTGTTTTTTGTTGCAGTCCTCTTGAAATAACGTTTTGGCTGACCCTCAAGCATATGCATCTTCTTTACTGAGCCATGACATATGGTGTTTAACCTCCATCTTCTGTATCATACCAGTGAAGTTTGAAGCCAGCTACAGGTTTAATGTTTACCACAAGGGTTCCCCCTAGGAGAACTTTGTGTGGATCCAGCTGCCACCGTAAATCATTTGGAAGACTTAATGGTGCAAATTGGGGCAGATCATTCTCAAACGCTGCTTGCTTCACGGATTTTTTTTGTACATCTTGGATGGGGGTTTTGTCCAAATCCCATGACTAAGTTGCTCCAAGTGGAAACATATTGGGTTGGGGGTAGAACTTGGCTTCTCTCATCAACTCCTTCTCCCTGTCAGTGGCCTTTCATCTCTGCCCAGACAGTGCTATAACTGGTGGCTGAAAACTCGAAAGAGCTATGTTTCTATTCTGCTGTACTGATAGTCATGACACAGATATCTGAAGACACTCTAGTACTGTGGAGAGCAAGGAAATTTGGAGCTAATCAGGTATTTTGGTTTACAGTTTGGGATGAGCTTTTCCCCATAATATGATCTTTCATGTGGAACAATTGCAGACGAAACATTCAATCATTGTTGTAACTGTTTTAAGCACCATCAGTATGATCTCCTCTATGCATGAGTGGCCAGATATGTGTATATGTCCTTTATTTCACTCCTCATGATTGAAGCTTGAAGCAGGAAGGCAGACACCTAGGAATATTCATGAATTGCAAAGTTTAAAGCCATCAGTGGCCAGAACCATCTGAAAGCTAGAAAAACTTATGATTTTTTTTGGGATGGCTTCTTCTCTCATAAAAGGTGGATGTAGGCTTGGGGGGTTGGCAATCGATTTTGTTCTATCCATCTATGTGTTGTCACCATTATGGTTGGTCTGAGACTGAAGAACTTGGTGCTAAGCTAGGGCAATATGGCATTGCTGTCCGGATACGAAGATCCCGGCATCAGAACCCCAGCCATCTAGCCTTTTTCACATGAACTGGGAGTTCTAATGTGACCCCATGGAGTTCTATGCTTCTAGATGATCACAGGCCATCCAGGAATATCGTGGTGGAGCTATTACATGAAGATTTCGATGATCTGGCACACTCATTATCCACATCTCGGCTAGGTTGATTGATATTATTACTCCAAGTACTTATCATCAGAATGTGCAGAGAAAAATTAGAGATGGACAACCAGCCACCAGGGTTTAGAAGCTTTCTAATGATAGAAGGCAGATGCAAATTGTGACTTGATTTTGTTATCAGAGAACGACCATGTTGCAGAAAGAAATGCCCTCACTCCCCACTGATTAGAGTGAGCTGTTCTGGGCTTCCACGAATATGCCACACATCTTCTGCTTGTAGCTATTGAAGGGCTAGATGGATGACACAATCCAGAGAAGCTTCTACAGCTCACAGAATGCCATGGATAGCTCCTTGGCTTGGGGCCTGCTGATACATTATGACTAATGCAGCAGGGTTGTACTATGACTAATGCCAAGTGATGGGAGGCATGCCCAGATTTTAGTCATTTCAGTTGTTTCATTGGCGTTGATGAGATACTCCTATGGTTAAATGAGGCCAGATTTTTTGGTCTCTCCTCCTGCAGCCTACAACATAAAAAGAATGGCAAGAACTTCCTAAAGGGGTATTTGGATCCATGTTGCTTCCAACCACTCTGTTCAGGCTGGGGGGTTTGGTGACTTCAAATGCACTATATCTACTATCTCTCGAGCCTATAAAATTTCATAACTCTCATATGTCCAGCTAGGAGGATTCCTGTCAGGTTGGTCGGAGCTTCAGAAAAGGAAGGATGTGCTGTGATGCCCGGGAATATGCTTCAGAAGGAATAAATGCAGCATCCTCCATATCGGATATGTCAAACATTTACTCTCGGGCTCTCACAACATTTTGCAGCAACCAGGTTTGATGAAGCCATTTGGGCAGCAGCTATGTTTTCAGTGCAGAGAGAGAACTAGGCTTCAATTTGAAGCTGGCTATGAATGATGCACCTAGTGATTAATGTAACACAGGTACTTGTGCCATCCCTTATGGATGCATATGAAAGCTGGGGTATCTCAGTCTACTGTTGTAATCAATTCTACCTGCATTGTCTGTGCTTATACTCTGATCACATCTGAAGCTAATGCTGGGTTTGGTTCCTGTATTATTCATCATGAGGCATATTCCCCACACAAACAATTGCTCTATTGGGTCCTGAGACTGGCACTAACTTTTTGTTGGAAAGCTGCCAAACTGCGATTGCTGCCCAGGCCTCCTGAGACTCCTATACAGATCTGGGCACTCAATCCTCGAAACTCGACCGACTCCTCTGGCAAATGGTACCAGCACAGGCTGGAGTACAAGGAAACTATGCTGATGGACCAGCTCCTTATTTTGGAGTCTTAGTTGCTCTCATTTGTAATGTGCTCTTTATGGTTGATGCACATCATGTACAGGAGGAAAGCGGCTACTCGGCTTCAGTGCTTATTAGTCAATATGTTGCAGGCTGCTCCTCACCAGGTTGATTGGGTCCAGGTCGCTCCCCATCACTCTATTGGTGGCTTCAGAAGCACCAGGTTTGCTGACTGCTAGCAGGGATGCCGCATGACATTTTCATGAGTTTATATATGAATATTCAGCAGATTTTTAGGTTTTTGTGTGGAGAAGATGATCTACATAATATGTTATGGCTTTGCTCATATATTTTGCTTCTTAGATTCTCAGAAGTGTGTCCTCCACTCTGTTATGATCATGTCTGCTCATATGGTCAGGGATGACAGTCAGATCCGATGGTGACTTTGTTTTTAACTGTCTCTTCTGGGGGATTATGTCTCAAGTCCTGTCTACACACAGCAAGATACTAAAAGTACTTTCTACATGATGGTGATGGTGCACACTCACCAATCAGGAAGCTTGATGGATGCCAAAACTGGTGGTGCTCTGACAATCTCTTTCTTACTCAGGGTGTGCTGTTAGATTTTGGACTTGAGCTACTTCAGTGTTTTACTGCCCTATTTTAGGGATGGTGCCCACTTTCCCAGCCATCCTGTGGAAGATTGTTTTCAGGTCCTCTAAAGACTGCTATCCTAAGATGTGCCCTTTCTTGCTCTGTCCTGTTTGCAATGGTTGTGTATGCACATTGTGTCTGTGGACTTGCAGTTTTCAGGTCCTCTAAACAATTGCTCAGGAGAATTGCTGCATATTTGGCAACACAGGCGGCTGTGTACATGGTTGGGCTGACTGCCCCTTAGGGGGATTGTGTCGCTCAAACACTAAAGACCTGAAGACTGAAGACTTGCAAATTGGAAGATTTGAAGAACTGCAGATGAAGACTTGAAGACCCAAGCCTGGACAGTGCCGCAATGAATGCCCCTCTGGTCTCAGCTTTGTCGAGGACGACAAAGGCTAGGGAGAGGAGGGTGTTGAGTATAGGATATGCACATATCTTTATTTGTGCGTAGGAACCCTTTCTTCTTTTTTGTATCTACCTAGAGTTTCACATAAGAACCCCCTCCTAAGCACTTTTTGATAAATTCTCCAACACTATGGTTTGGAGACTTGTAAATAAATCCTTTCTTTTTGCAAAAGTAGGAGAAAACCCACGTCAAAATTCCCACGCATGTATTCTTGGAGATATGGTTGTTAGAAGAATATTTCCCAAGATCTTTTTGATATGTTAGTTAGAAAGCATGTGCTCCTTTTTGACTAGTCAAAAAGAGCACATGGGGGAATGTGTCTAGCCTATATATAGAGGCTTATTTCTTGTAATGGGGGGCTTTTGGTCGTGCTCTCATGTAAAATCCTTTCAATGGAAGAACTCTCCTTTCTCTTAAGGCTTTGTGCATTTATGTGTGTAGTCTTGGAGTGTGAGAGGGTGTGGTGTGTGTGTGCTTGCTGAACCTTCCTTTGTGTGTGAGTAGTGTGTTGCATTACTTGTATTTTCCATGTGTGACCATGATCCTTGACCCCCATTGCTCCATATTTTCAAGCATGTGGCATAGCCTGGGGCTGATGCCAATGGTTTGAACCTGTTGGAGAATGGGGAGGATGAAAGGAGAGTCCTTCTTGGGTCCTCCTCTTGCTTCCATGCAAGGTGATGAGGGTTGGTTGCTCCCCTATGCTCTCACAACAGAGATGGAGATGGAGATGGAGATGGAGATGGAGAAAAATCAGAAATTTACCTACTAACCATTCCAATGCGTCCTCTCTACGTCTTACCATCACACGCTCGTCCTCAAAGCTCGAATTCCCGGCAACGGTGCCAAAATTTGGTGTAGCTCAGTGATGAGTAGCACCTCCTTTAATGTCAATCCGGGAAGACATGAGGATGGTATGAAGACCTCAAGCAAGTGAAGGCACAAATGCGTGAGTGCGAAGCACACTAACATGCACACACACACACACAACAAGAACAAAGAGAGTAAGACAATGGAATCACTTCTATTGCAACAAAGTTCTCATACAAGCTCAAAACTACAAGAAGCTCCCCCAAAAAATGAGCTCTCTACCTCTATTTATAGTTTTTGACTAGCTTTGGCCCTGTCCAGACCTAGTGTCCGGCCTAGTTAAAAATTAGGTTCCAGGGCTTATTTGAGGGCTCAAACGAGATCTAAAAAATATGAAAATTGGCAGGCAACTACTTCTAAGGCTCCCCAAGCTTGAGGACTCCTCGCCTTGTACAAAATGGAGCTACAAAAAGGTGAAATGATATTTACAAGGATTTTTAGTGATAAGAATCACTTTTAAATGGTGTTAGGGGTTTGGAGAAAAATAAAGGGTTGCCTTAGTGCTAGATCTGCATGTATGCCCATATTTGCTTCTTCCCGTATACTGCCAACAATATAAATAAATAAATAAATGAAAAATAGAAAAAAAGAGGAAAAAAATTCCTCTCGAGAGGGGACACAAGAGAGGCAAGAGAGCATGATGCTCCGGAATGTGTGGACTCCTGATGAGGCATGTCGAATAGAAGCTTAAGCTCGGCTAGGGTTTTGGCTGCGACGTGTCTGTGGAAGACTTGGACTGTGATGGAGACCTCATAATCTCCAAAGGTTTGATCTATACTGACTTAAGAACACTTCTATGTCAGTTATAAACCAAAATTTACAAGAACATTGTTCTTCTTTACCAAAACTTTCATCAATACTTCTCTGAGTGAAGAAATGTCAACTTCAGAAAGTCTGCTTCAGAAATCAACTTCATTACCTGCACATAACTTCAAATTTCTTCAAGCAAATGATGCACAAGTATTCGCATTACCTTTGTGCAATCATACTAATCATTAGTTCTCAAAACTAATCATCAAAAGTTTAATTTGATTCTTAAGATCAAATATATGTCAGAACTGTCTTCCAGAAGTAGCGCCTTCGACATAGTCAACTTCTTAAGTTGATTTCTCTCAATACAAAACCCGTTTTGCTAAATGCTTTTAGCCATAACTTCCCTATCTTCTAACTTAGATTTTAAGTGCTCACTCATCAAAAACTTTACAGTATACACTGAGATCTAAGCAAAACACTGAGACAGAAAAGTGCGCTACTCTCAGACTTCAGTTTTCACATTTTACATATGAATGTTCCTATTGATCATTCTCACAGCAGGAGAGGAATTAGATTCTGAAACTCTAGACATAGCTTTATTAGCTTCTCAATTAGATGTGTACAAAAGGAATTCTGATCCACATGATCAGACAGAGAGCACTCAGAGAAAAAACCCGTCGCTACTTTCTAGGAAAAAACTCTCTACACATCTCTAACACATTTGTCATCTACAAATGACTCTCACATACATTTCTTGCCATCATTAACTTATATATACATGACTTTAGACTTATCTCGCGTCTATGAAACTACTCCTTATCATCCTAAGATTTAGTTCTACTCAGATTATAAGGATTTCCACATATATGTACATATGTGTACAAGACATCATTATGAAATCTTCACTTTCACAAGTGTCTTCCTTTGCTTCATTCTGACCATAAGCTTTCTTCAAGATCTGTATAATCATCAATTTGTGATTGACTTGTTCCAACAGCTCCCCCTCAATCACTAATTGTGATTATTCCATTCTTCTTCACTCCTGCCATCTCTTTGAATCTCTGTAGCTTAGGTCCATCCAAGCTCTTTGTCATCATATCTGCCACTTGTTCTTTTGTTGGAGTGTACATCACTTCAATCTCTTTATCAAGTACCTTTTCCCTCAAGAAATGATACTGAATCTCTACGTGCTTAGTCCTAGCATGAAAAACAGGATTAGCTGCCAAATACAAAGAACTCATATTATCTCCAAAAATAATTGGAGTACTATGATCAGTTTCAAAACTCTTCATCAACGTCTTCAACCATATCACTTCTTTTGCAGCTTCTACCATTCCTTTATACTCAGCTTCTGTGGATGATAAAGCAACTGTATGTTGCTTCTTTGAACACCAAGAAACTAGCTTATCTCCAACATAACAGAGATACCCATGAGTAGACCTTCTATCATCTGAGTCACCTGCCCAATCTGCATCACTAAACACTTTGATTCTTGTGTCAGAAGTGAAACCATAGTACAAACCTTCACTTAGGGTTCCTTTGATATATCTCAGTACCCTTTGGGCTGCAATCCAATGAGTCTTCTTTGGACAATGCATAAATTGTGACAACACACCTACTGCATATGACAAATCTGGCCTTGTCAAGGTAGCATAGATTAAACTACCTACCAAACTCTGATATTTCTTCATATCATTGAATTCTTCACCTCCATACCTGCTCAATTTATGATTTACCTCCAATGGTGTAGTTGAGGTCTTGCAATCCTCCATGTTAAACTTGACTAGAAGATTTTTCAAATACCTCTCTTGTGAAACATATACTCCATGTTGAGTATACACAATCTGCATTCCTAGAAAATAAGATAAGTTTCCCAAATCACTTATCTTAAACTCCTTCTCTATTTGCCTTTTGAGTTCATTGATTCCTTGAGCATCTGTTCCTGTAACAATAATATCATCAACATAAATGCACATGTAAATGTATCCATTTTCACTTGCCTTCACTAGCAAGCTACTATCTGCCTTTGATGCTTGAAATCCACATTCATTCAAGAACTTGACAAGTCTGTAATTCCAAGCTCTTGGAGCCTACTTTAACCCATACAAAGCTCTCTTGAGCTTACACACATAATCTGATCCAATTGAATCCATAAAACCTTCTGGTTGCTCCATGTATACTTCATCTGCAATGTATCCATTTAGAAATGCATTTTTCACATCCAATTGTGATAATTTCCATCCCTTACAAGCAGCAATAGCAATCAATGTTCTAATTGTAGACATTTTAGCAACAGGACTAAAGGTTTCATCATAATCTACCCCATAAGTTTGGGCATAACCTTTGACCACAAGTCTAGCCTTGTATCTAGACACCTTACCATCTGCAAACCTTTGTGTTTTATATACCCACTTACATCCAATGACTTTCTGATTCTTTGGTCTTGGTACTAATTCCCAAGTTTCATTTTCAAGTAGAGCATCATACTCTTCCTGCATTGCCTTCTCCCAATTCTGTTTACCTTTGGCTTCTTCATAAGTGGTTGGATCTTCTTCTGTCTTCACAATGTAAGCATAATCTTTTGTTGTTAGAAAAGATGTATCATAACTATACCTTATAGGTTCTTTCCTTTCCCTTGTAGATCTTCTGATTTCTGCACTTCTCGAAGTTTCAGCCTCATTTGATTCTGGATCAAATCTTGGCCCTTCTTCTTCATGATCCTGCAATCTACTTCTAGAGTCAACTTCATCAATAATTTCTTCATACACTTTTACTTTTGCCTTTCCTTTCCTTTGTATTTCTTCAACACCTGCATAATCATTTGTTGATCCTGTATACCATGTATTTTGCTCATCAAATGTCACATCTTTGGTAACAAGAAATTTCTTTGTAGATGGACTCCACAACCTGTATCCCATCTGTCTATCATCATATCCAATAAACACACACTTCTCTGCTTTTGGTTCTAGCTTATGTCTTAATTGTGAAGGAACATAAGCATATGCAACACATCCAAATACTTTACAATGATCAAGAGTAGGTTTCTTACCCCACCATGCTTCATAAGGGGTTCCTCCATCCAAAGCTTTACAAGGTAACCTATTCACAAGGTATGTTGCAGTGTTAATGGCTTCTGCCCATAAGTAATTTGGACAATTCTTTTCCTTCATCATTGCTCTTGCAAATTCTACAAGAGTCCTATTTCTCCTTTCTGCTACTCCATTCTGTTGAGGAGAGTACCTGCAAGTTACTTCTCTTTTTATACCTGCATTCCACAAATAATCATCAAACTCTTTAGAGAAATACTCTCCCCCTCCATCTGATCTTAACCTCTTAAGCTTTTGCCCTGTGATCCTTTCTGCATAAACATGAAAATGTTTGAATGTCTTGAAAACTTCTGATTTATCCTTGATTACATACAAAGTAATCCACCTGGTTGCATCATCAACAAACAACACATAATATCTGGATCCATTTATGCTATAGTCCCTTGAAGGACCCCATACATCTGTATGAACTAATTCAAGCATATTTGAATACTTGTACCCTGATTTGTTGTAAGAACTTTTTTGTGCTTTACCTAATTGACAAGCTTCACACTTGTACACCATATGTTGCCCTTCAACATTCGGCAATCCAAGCACCACCTGATTCTTTGACATTTCCTTTATAGCTCTCTCATTGAAATGACCTAGCCTTTTATGCCATAGGTCTAATTCAGACACCTTTTGATTTCCATAAGTAAATAATACATGTCCCACATTACCTTGGACTTTGAGAGTGAACAATCTTCCTTCCTTTTTACCTGTAATTATGTTTCTATATCCCTGATTTGGATCTTGTACATAAACACCATCATTTGTGAATTTTACCTCATATCCTTTCTCCACAATTTGCCCTACACTTATCAAATTTTTAGGAATAGTAGGAACATAAAGTACCTTGCTCAAAAGTGTACTTCCACTCTTTGTCTTCACTGATCCAATGCTCTCCACTTTATGTTTGGTATTGTCACCTGTTTGAACTGTATGTCCATTCACCTTTGCTTCCATATCAGTCATCAAGGATAGATTCCCACTCAGATGGTTACTACATCCTGAGTCAATATAAAACACTCTTTGATCTTCTCCCATTGATTCATGAGTTGCATTCAAGATAAGAGTCATATCATCCTTCTGATCTGATGCATAATTATAGTAATTGTTGTTGTAGGACTGAGATTGGAAGTTTCTTCCACCTCCTGTACCATATGATGTCCTACCACCTCTTCCTTTGAAGTTACCTCTTTGGTTTCTGCCTCCTCTACCTCTTTGATTATAATTCTGATTATTGCTTCCACCATTTTGATTATTATACCAACAATCATTTGCCAAATGATTTGTTCTGCCACAAATCCAACAAGCTTTAGCATTATCTTTGTTCTTACCTCCTCTTCCTTTACCTCTGAAATTCATCTTCCCTTTTGTGAAGTTAGCTTGACTTGAATTCCCTTCATCATCAGTCGATTGCTTTCCCTTGCCATTCTTTTTCTTGTCCTTGGAGTACATAGCTTGACTTGTACTTCTATCATTGTCTCCTTTAATGTCCTGCTCAAAAGTTAGCATGTGTCCTAGCAATTGATTAAGATCAGGAGTAAAGTGATCAAGTGACAACTCTATGGACAATATGAAAGGCTTCCACTTCTCATCTCCTCTCAGACCTGTAAGTATTTGTCTTACCAACTTTTCCTCTTCAATGTCTTCATCCACTGCTCCCAAGCTATCTGCAATATCCTTCATCCTTGCCACATAATCAGAAATTGATTGTGAGCTCTTCTTCTTGAAGGTTGTGAACTCAACCCATAGTGAGGACTTCCTTGACTTAGTTGTATTTTGGAATGCTCTTCCAAGGCATTCCAAACATCTGTAGCACTTTCCAATCCTCTAATGTGAGGTAGCAGATAATCATTTATAGCCATGTAAATAATACTCCTTGCTTGAGCATCCTTTCTCATCCAAGTCTTCAAATTTGCAAGCTCTTCCCTAGTTGGAATACTAGGATCTACAAATTCAGGTTTTTCTTCATCTCCTGTGATGAATGCCATCAAATCTTTACTCATGAGGTGTGCCTCCATCCTCATGGACCAAGCTGGATAGTTCTCCCTATCTAGCTTATCAATCTGCAAGCTTTCTCCCATCCTTGACCTTCTGTATCTGCAATTACTATGGTTTATGAGGATAAAATGTACCTTTGATATAAGCTTTGTCCTTCTTGATTCTTTTCGAACTCGTGCTTTGAACTTCTGCAGGTTATCTTCAATAATTTGTCCTTGTCCTCCTTTGATTTGGAAGAACTCCAATATCTGCACCAATCGGAACTTCAATTGTCTTTTCTTCTCTTGTATTTCACCTTCAGCTCTGATACCACTGATGGAGACCTCATAATCTCCAAAGGTTTGATCTATACTGACTTAAGAACACTTCTATGTCAGTTATAAACCAAACTTTACAAGAACATTGTTCTTCTTTACCAAAACTTTCATCAATACTTCTCTGAGTGAAGAAATGTCAACTTCAGAAAGTCTGCTTCAGAAATCAACTTCATTACCTGCACATAACTTCAAATTTCTTCAAGCAAATGATGCACAAGTATTCGCAATACCTTTGCGCAATCATACTAATCATTAGTTCTCAAAACTAATCATCAAAAGTTTAATTTGATTCTTAAGATCAAATATATGTCATAACTGTCTTCCAGAAGTAGCGCCTTCGACATAGTCAACTTCTTAAGTTGATTTCTCTCAATACAAAACCCGTTTTGCTAAATGCTTTTAGCCATAACTTCCCTATCTTCTAACTTAGATTTTAAGTGCTCACTCATCAAAAACTTTACAGTATACACTGAGATCTAAGCAAAACACTGAGACGGAAAAGTGCGCTACTCTCAGACTTCAGTTTTTCACATTTTACATATGAATGTTCCTATTGATCATTCTCACAGCAAGAGAGGAATTAGATTCTGAAACTCTAGACATAGCTTTATTAGCTTCTCAATTAGATGTGTACAAAAGGAATTCTGATCCACATGATCAGACAGAGAGCACTCAGAGAAAAAACCCGTCGCTACTTTCTAGGAAAAAACTCTCTACACATCTCTAACACATTTGTCATCTACAAATGACTCTCACATACATTTCTTGTCATTATTAACTTATATATACATGACTTTAGACTTATCTCGCGTCTATGACACTACTCCTTATCATCCTAAGATTTAGTTCTACTCAGATTATAAGGATTTCCACATATATGTACATATGTGTACAAGACATCATTCTGAAATCTTCTTCACTTTCACAAGTGTCTTCCTTTGCTTCATTTTGACCATAAGCTTTCTTCAAGATCTGTATAATCATCAATTTGTGATTGACTTGTTCCAACAGACTGGAGGGATCCAAGCGTGCTAGTGACTTTGTTCGTCTGCGAACTCTTGAGGGATGCTCATTATGGTTCTTATGTTGTGCAACTACTTGCGATGTCCTGAAGCATGTCGGCGATGAGCGGTCTTGTCGAAGTGAGCTCGTGTTAGGCTTGAGTGGTCTTTGCCGCGTGTCCATCAATTTAGGAGGTGTGGTGGTGATTGAGCATGAAATTTAGTTATTAAAAAAAAAAAACAAAGAATCGATGAATAGAAAAGTGGGTAGTGAAAACCCTAGGTCGAAGGGGCATGGAAAATGGGAAAGAGGATCTGAGTGGAAGTGGAAAAGAAATTAGGCAAGTGAACGTATAAACTAAAAGAGTAGTGGAAAAGAAGAACGGATGCGGATCTTGCATGAATGTATGTTGTGTGTATGAAAAAGTAGCATGAAAGCGATACTGAGGCCCAGAAGGATACCAAGAAAAAGAATTGAATGTGGTTTTTACTTGTGTGTACATTGCATGTGAATGGAGAGGAATGACGAGAGAGGGAATGTAGGTTGTGTGTGACGAGCTTGCATGTGCGATGAGGATGTGTGATGTGATTTCTTTATGTGTGTTTGCTCTTTTCATTTTGGTTGTAGATGTTATTGTGATTGATGAAGACAGGTTCTAATGTTTGATGAAGTTTGTAGACAGGTGGACATGGCGATGAAGATGCAAGAAGATGGACAAAGATGGTAAGTGAAATGATTGGATTCTGGTACTAATTGACAATTGTATGAGGGTGATTGCAGGTGCTACATTGAGGAAGAAGAGAATAGGCACGCAAGGTAAAGATTTGTATTTGATTGAGTAATGAGCACATGTTGGATGATTTGAGTGTAGGAACATATTTGGCTCGTCGAGGACGACTTCGCAAATAAGTGGAGGGGAGTATGTTAGCCCAGGAAATGGTTGATTTTTATGCACTAATATGTCTCTATTTGGCAGGAGAAGATGTTTGATTGCAGGTACTTGAAGAGAAAGTGGGTGTTATGACGAAGAAAGGCATTAGAACATAGTGCTAAAAGGGAGCTTGCAAGACTTCTCCCCAATGTGTTACTTTCGGTTGCAGCTTAAAAGCTTCTTGCAATGTGGGAGGAGTGTCTCTTGATGAAGATGCATTTCAAGAACTTAAGAGGATGTGAGGGAAGCTTTTGGATTTCTTTCAGCAGATATTATGCTTACTGTTGTTGGGAGTCCTTTCACAGATAAAGGCATTTGGAGAGAGCATGCAATGATTATGCAAGTAGTTTTGTCGGTCCTAGACAAGAACAATTATCTACATGTGATGGCAAAGCATTTAGGATTTGAAGATGGAATGGTTTACGCGGTTAACAAGGAACCACGGATGTCATTGGATTGGGGGCAGTAGTTGTTGCTATGTACAGTGCACTTTCCAACATGATGAGAAAAGTGTATATGGAGTTGGTTTTTCACGCTTATCAAGAAAATCAGAGCTTGCAGATTTACTTTGAACCTGACTGATGGCAAGAAATTACATTTAGCAAGAAAGGGTTTATCATGGACACCTCTATTAACAATATCCGTGTTTACATGTGAGGAGCATGGCCAATTTGCAATGCATGTACGCTACTACTGGTCAGCAGACTCGTTAAAGGCTCCAAGTAAATATGGAGGCATGTCAATGAATGTTTCTTTTCTACAAAGAATAGAGTGAGGTGAGCACTAATAAGGTCATAAATGCGCATGAGCCGATTGTGGGCAGGTCTTTTTGGATTTTTCAAGGAAAGGGAGAAGGCGGAGTGGCAGTCTGTTACCTCTTGGCAGATGTTGGCAGGGAGGGTAAGGGTTAGTATCCCTTCCAGCTTTTTGTCGTTGGGATGTGTGGAGGATAGTAGGTACAGGGGGTTTTTTTTGGGAGGCGGCGGCCATTATCGGGAAGGGAGGAACTTTTGCTTTTTTTTCTTCTTCGCCAGCAGTTATCGATTGAGAGCGAAAATTCCTCCATAGAGACCTGTGTTTAAGCGGTGCACTCTGGGCAACTAGACAACTCTAGACTCACTCTTGTTCTTGTTGATAGGAGCAGAGAAGAGGAGCCGACAGAAAAAAAACAAGTGTCTGTCGTTGTAGCACATCTTGCACGCAGAGCGGAATGGGCATTTCTTAAGGCAATAGCATTGACGTCGATACATCACGATTTGGGAGAAGAGAGTTATATATATATATATATATATATGTATGTTCTATGGAGACCTGGGCTGCTCTTCTTGGCATCCTATCTCTTACTGCTCTGTTGTTGACTGTGTGCACACACGGGGAAGGAGATACGTAGAAGAACACAGGGGAGGCTTTCTTCTTCGCCATCGACGGGGGCAATTGGCTACTGTTGTGTGAAGCTTCGAGTATAGACAGAGGGAAAAGGCAATGGAGTCGATATATATGAGCAGAGGAGCCGCATGCATAATAGACGGGAAAAAGGATCTCTGGAGAAGAACTCGAGTTGGCTTGGCTCTGCATTCACACTGAACTGGAAAGGGCATTTGCGTTGATTCCTTCCACACCGACTGCAACAAGAGGGAAAAAGAAAGAGGCTATTCGGGGCGGCGGATCAGAATTAGAAGAGAGGGGAAAGATGCGTGTTTGTAGGGGTTATGAAGCAAAATATTGGTCGAGGACATGATTTACTTCTTGTTACTGCTGCATTCGAGTTTGTCTTCAGAAGTTCTATGGCTTCAGAGAAGCTTCATCTCAGAAAGGGAGAGTTGGCCTTGTTTCTATGAAAGGCATCTTGGCTAGCTTTTGCTTGCAATGTCGCATCACACAGCAGAGATTCAAGGCATCCGTAGGGGAGCATGCCTGCAAACAGTTGGTAGAGCACCCATTTAAGATAGAGATCTGAACGGAGATGGAACTGTAGCTGAACCAGCTCAGAGGAAGGCTTTGCTTCAAGAAATGCCCATTGCAGCAAGGAAACAGGAATGGATTGGGCACATCTGCGAAAGGAGAAGCTCTTTGTTAACTGAGTCTGGCAGAGCAGGCGGCTGCGTTTCTTCGCATCGAGACCTTAAAGAATAGCATGTGCGGGATTAAGAACATGCTAAAGAATATTCAAGAAGAACAACTATGTGTTGAAACTATGCATAAGTGTTGAAAGTTTCAATTTGCACACAGGAGAGCCCATTTGATTTGGGGAAGAACCTACGTAGTTAAAGCATCAGAAAAACCCTGTAGTTCAATGGAAATGGAAAAATCCTGCTTAGCGGTGACATAATTTTGCTGGAGATAACGTTGGCATTCTATAGATGCTCCGTTTGGATTGGGCATATTTCAGCCTTCATTTGATGTAGATTTTAAGGTGCTCTCAATAGGTAAAGGAAAGATCGACTGTGGTCTTTACGGCCGTTTGCATGAGAAGCGTGAGGACACTCTAAAAAGGAGGCATGAGCTACAAAAAAGCCAGATCTATTTGCAAGGACTAAGTTTTGAGGAGGGCCGGCTCATGAAGGAGCATGTTCATGACACACGAAGAGGACATTGCCATAGTTGTCTGATGGAGCCGCGATTGCTCTCTCGAGTTTGAAAGTGGAATCTTCTATAGATTTGTGAATTGGTGTTATTCAGGACACAGAAGGTGATGCAATTTCTTCATATTTCCCATTTTTTTCCCTCTCTGCTCACTACAATCTGTTTAGAATGTTCACTAAACTTGAACAGACTTTAAAGTGGAACTAGAACAGAAATATGATCTTCTGTTAGAGGCATATGTACGCTCCTTTAGTGATTTAGAACTACTAAAAACCTGCCTTTCGAGCTTTGTGGTATGTGGATGACGATGGAGTGGTCAGCTTCTAGTGAAAATCCGGTAATGTCTGTGACCACTTAAAGCTTGGATTTGGTAGTAAGTAAATCACAAATGAATGAACATGAAGAAGACACATATTTTGGTGACGCTCTACTATGGGAATAATATAGAAACGTACACTTGACTTGAGACTAAAGAAAATAATTTGCCCAGCCAGTGAACAGATTCCAAATGTGGGAATGAGCTTCAATGTTCTGAGAATGAATTGTTGTTTATTATCAGGAATGCTTCATGATGCAAATGCGGTTCATGCGTTTGAGACTTGTTCTCAGCTGAACAATTTATGGGTTACTGTGTTTTATGGAAAACTTTGCTGACGGTTTCATGCTCCAAGCGTTCGCCTTCGCATGGGAATCAGAATTGTTCTTCCATGTTGACTTCAAGTGATAGCTTATCATCTCGTGATGTTTCTACATACCCCGAACTTTGCTAATTAGCTGAGAAAATTTGCTTTGAGTTGATATGATCATCATCGGAAAAAAAGTGTGTCCAAATACAAGTTGATAGGACAGGCAAACTACATAGAACTTAGTGGTTCTATTATTGATGGACCTTGTTTGTATGGAACGCAGAATAGATAACACCTTGGCCAAATATATAAATACATATATTAGCATGGTTCGCTAAATAAATCTTCTTAAACCCCAAATCCAGGATCTCCCTTGAAGGAAAGCATAGTCTTTTGTTCTAATAATGGGTATTGATTGAAGCTCAGTCATGGCCGTAGGTTCATTTCGATCCTCCCTTCTAAGGAACTCTTGACATCTGGCTAAAGAAAGGAGAGTGTAAGTAAGAAGATGTGCATGTGGGTGCATACAAGGAGTCTCGGGTTGCTAGGTATGTGTGTGCGAGCACGAGTGTGTGCATGAGGAGGAAAGAGAAAGTGAATAAGCAAGAGCGTGCAAGAGAGTTTGTAGGTTAGGGGAAGCGAAGATATAGATAGCGTGCGGATAAGTGGGTAAGAAAAATAAAGAGAGGGTCAAAGGGAGAGAGGGAGAAGACCCCTGGGACAATCATTGAAAACACGATCGTCGTGTGCTTTTATACTTAGCTTCATCTCCTTCCTGGTTTTACAAATACATTCAAAGGCAATTAGGGGAAATTGGATTGAGAAACGTGGACATAAGTCTAGAAGTAAAGCAAGTCTCATCGTGCAAAAGGATATTTTCTCTTGGGTTTTGGAGCCTAACAGGCCCTATACTTGATTTTTCCCAATTAACTCATTCATATGGCAGTAGGTTTAAAAACAACTCTGCTAATCCAACTTACTAACAAAAACTCTGGCTCGTTCCTTACAGACTTACTATTCGTATTCAGATCAATACTTTCTTAGTACACAGCGCCAAAGTAAACATTATCATCACACCGATTTAGATCTTGACTTCTCGGAACTAAGTTAATCACCAGTTAACTTAATCAAAACAAAGACTGAAACATAACACTAATCATATAACTCAAACAATGCACCATAGCAACTTCACAGAATGCAATTGCCCAGACAGACAGTCTGGCGATCCTCTTGATCGTCACCGAAGAGTCTTTTCGTTAGTTTATAAATAGATACAACTTCTACGCAACGACCTTTCGGTTCGTGCGGAATATGAAAAGAAAAAGATTTACAATTGCCAATCCGGCGGCTTACAAATCCTTTATGACATGCCCATAAGGTCTCATGCATCTTGCTCGTGACCTTGCTACACTCCTACTACTCAGTACCCTCTATGGATTCTTCACTTTGCCTTTAGCGCATCACCAAATAATTCCATCCTTCACGAAACAATTGTAAGACTTTTTCTTGATGGATCTATACTTATTTGCAGACTAGCCTAAGGAAGGTTTCAGTGAACTCAAATAATCTCCTATATCTTTCCACTCACCATCATACTCATTCTCATGGAATTTCTTGTAAACATAAACTATTGGATCATATCTCATTATGCTTGTTTCTCTTTCCACATCATCATCATCAAAGTCATCATCAAATTTTTCTCTTGAAAGCATATCAACAATTTTGTTTATCTTTCCAGCTTTGTGAACAAAAGCTGGATTAATAAACTAAACATATGAGATCCATCTAAGCATTACAACATTCGGAGAAAAACAAATTTGATATCATAGCAATCCGTGGAGGATAATCAATCTCAAGTACAACATTCGCTCCAATGAAATGCTCTTTATCAATTTTTAATGCACTCACTAATCCCCATAACTCTATTTATCTGTGGATATTTTCTTTGAGTGTCATGTAAAATCTTTGCACTAAAGGGAACCACATATCTCTGCCCATCATCATCATCATCTTATCCTATGACCTAGCCTATAGCAATAGGACTAGTGTCAATAGTCAAAATGATAGGATTCTCACCTGAATAATCAACACACTCCAAAATCAGGGCTTCAATTAGCAGTTGCTTCAATTTACATATCACTCTCAACTATTTTTCTGTCTAAAAAAACTTCTTTCTTTTTCTTATAAAATCATATAAAGGATTTGCAATGCAAGAGAAGTGAGGAATCACATAGAATACGCATACTCCCAAGAGCCTCCTCACCTCACTAATATTATGCACACCTCAAAAATCCTACAAATGGCCTCAACTTTCTATGGGTATGGCTTGTAGCCATATTGTCCACATAGATGTCCTACAATGACATCCTGGTCGACTCTGAAAATAAATTTCTCTAGAGAAAATGTTAGCCCTACCTCTTTGAATCTCTCAAACATTTTCTCACAGTTAAAGATATGGTTGCTAATAAATTTCTTGCAATCAAAAGCATCTAAACTCTCATCTTTCACTCTTTCCACACATCCTTTTATCGAAATATCATCGATGAAAGACATATTCACTGAAGGTATGAAGTCTTGTAGGACCAGATTCATGGCATTGAGCATATGATTGATAGAATTCATTGCTACCTACGACAAAGTATACATACATACAAGGCCTAGTGGAGTTTTCATCATCATGATGTCTCTACTCTTAATAGCCAATTGAAATTGGTCATACCCTGAATATGGATCACCCATGGAGTAGATGGAATGCCCAACAAATGCTTCTACAAAATCATCTAACTCAAGTTCTTTGAGAATAGTCAAACTACTTTCCAATTGGATTACATTTTTTATTTTCTCATCATGTATCATGAATCCTAACTTTTTGTAGTGTTTTTCATATAATTTTCTAAATTTATTCAAAATATTTTCTTTTTCTAAAAAAAGTAACTTGAATATAGATGAATATACAAAAAAACTCTGAAATCTATGTACAAAATCTTGCAAGACATCAAACCACATCCCACCATTGTCTCGCTCAAATCCTAACAAGCCCCATACTCTCCTACTAGTATACAATCATAATGCTCACGAGAGTTAATACGGTGTTTTCTCATATTCTTTCTATTGCTTGTATAATTTGGTTAAACAATCATGACTTGCAAGAACTGTAGATATGATCTCAATCAGATTCTTGCATAGGCAGATCCATCATCCATCCATCCACACTTGGACTATGAAAGGTTGCCCAAGAGTAGCCTCATACAAATAGTGATCTTGGACAAAGAAGTGGAATTCCTCATAAATTACCCCAATTGTCACAGGTACAAAAGCACATGCTCCAAGAAAAACTCTAGAGCCATTATCTACAATCCTCATCCTCGAGCCATGCTCCTTATCTATAGGCAGTCTAAAATGGTCATACAACTTCTTGGATATCACATTTATCTTGGACCCTGAGTCAATTAAGACCAAAGCTAAACATGAGTCTCCATCAGTTCCTAATTTCACTTTCATTTCTTGCGTCCCTCTTGCCCAAAAGTTCCTAGTATGCTCACTCTCAGATCTTTACCTCCCATCATCAGGTATAATTCATCCTAAAGAAATTTCTATTTGCTTGATATTTTGCAATCTTATGAACTTCATCATTAGATGAGTCACTCAAGGCTATAGCTTGAGATGTGTCTCCTATTTCCACATCTTCAAGTAATGGGAATCTCTTTCTCTTTATTAGTCTTATGAAACTATCCTTGAACTCAGGCTCTACAATGGGACATGGTCACTTGAATTTTCAAGAAACAATCATTTAAAAATTATTTTACATCATTCTTTTTCTCAAGCTCAAAAATTAATACAGCCTTAGGTGTTTCTTCTTATTTTTCTTCTCATGTTCTTGAACATTTTCTCTCTTTTGACTAGGTTCCTAGTTCTTTTCATTTTCTTTATTTGTTTCTTGAATTTTGATTGGCTAGATTGGCCTCTTTCCCTCTCTTATTTCCTTTTTTCTTGCCTCCTCTTGAGAAGCTACAAGCTCCTCAAAATGTACTTTCTTCTCGTTCTCTTTAGCCTTTTCCTCTTCATTCTTGCGTTGTCTTCTAGTTACTCTTCTTTGCATCTCTTTTCCTCAACATTAGCTATGTGTAAGTAGACAAAGAACGGATGCATAAGAGACTTCTAGGAAACCTTCTACATGATCGCATCTTTGGCTTTGACTAAGGCTTCTATTGATTAATTATTTTGCAATTGAGGCCTAATTTCCTCTTCAATTCCTTCTTCCAATGGCTCTAGTTGATGCCATAGATGTGCTAGCATTTGTAGTGGATAGGTTCTCATATACCTTCTTTATTCCTCCCTTCCCAGGGGTTTACAAGCACAGGAAGCCAAGCTTTGACATCACAAAGATTATATCTATGTTGGTCACTAATAGGTGTTCTTTTTCTTGTTTCAGCTCTTCACATGCATAATAAAAATGTTCTTGTGCATCACATCAAAAACATCTCTTCGCTCCTCCAAATCCCCCAGTTCCCCATCTATCAAATGGCCTAGTATTCCTCTACATGTGGGCTGAACTCGTGGTGCAAGGGTTTGCTGAGCAATGGGTTGCACTCTTGGTGCAATTAGCAAGCCTAAGTGCCTTGACAATTATTCGGGACTAGACATCCATCAGTTACCTCACAAGAGAGAACCTAATGAGAACTCATGCTTGTTATTTTGACCATAATTACTTTGGATAAATATAAAAGTCAAAAGAAGATGGAATTTTGTGAAGTTAGGAGAGTGAACCCACAACTTATTTTGTGAAGTAATCAATTAAATAAAGTCCATATAGTTTAGGATCACTTTAGGTGAAGGAAAATTCAAATTAAAACTCGTCACATGTGTATAAATACACATACTTGTAGTCGTGGGGTGAGAGAGCCATTCTAAGAGGCATTGAGCTACTTCACTGAGCATACATTGAGCTCACACTACGTATGTGTAGTCCACTACACCTCCCTTGTACCATATGTTTGTTAGCATATGCATTTTGATACATTACTTCAAGTACATTTCTATCTACAATTTACTATTGCATCGTCATCATTACAATGATTTTGTGGAATATATTTCTATGCATGTACTCATCTATTTGGTGCACTTTAACTTAAAATAGTTAGATTGAAGTATGTACTATCTGCATATCAATTTTCAACACATTTAATTTAGCAAATCTAGAGATATGAAGTAAGGAAGATGACTTTGTATGCACACCTTCTAGATAATGAAAAGTAAGGATTGCCCCCTTGACTAGCTAGATTCATTTCTCTATGTATGGAACAAATAATCTGATGAAATAACTTGGCTTAGTTATATACACATTCCAATTAGATGTTTGCAAAAACTCTCTGGTCAATTCATACAAAATCATGAGCTCTAAGCATAATACTCATACCATATGTAAGCTATGTATTTTGATGCAAACAATTGAAAGTGATGCTCTAAATGACTTTGTAGTTCTAAATGCATCATTGTGAAGTTAAAGGAGTCTATTAAGTTAGATTGGCAGGTGTAGAGCAGGCTTTGTGTAGCACCAGCTCATCTTTAAAATCAACCATACCAACTCCTCACATGCACTAGAGGTGCAGCGTATGGCATTGTGTATACCTGTATATTTGTTATTGGCATTTCTCAGTCACGGATATATATGGGTGGTGCCATCCTAAGCAAGAGTGGGATCTTAATAACCCATAAAATAGACCTTATGGTGTAGACTGGCCATCTCTTTGCTAGAGATGCCTACATCATCATGATGTTCTCTATCTACTTGCTAAGGATTTCCAATTGCAATTCCACTAATGTGCAAGATGTGGATGCAACATTAGCCATAGCTAATGTTGTAGACACATTGGGAATCATTAGAATAGGTGTATCCCTAGGCTATAATGGAGTAATCTATAAAGGTCTATCATACAGCATAGCCCATCATTGCCTTGTCTCGGCAACCACCTCTACTTCTCTTCTAACCATAGCTCAATCTTCAGTCAACCCAAATCTTTGCCCAGGCTCCTCAACCCTTCTCTCAACTTCAGCCATGTCCTCAAGACTTAAAATCTTGAGAAACCAAAATTTCCAAGTCAGGCTTTAGAGAATCTAGGTTAGCATAAGGAAGTTGAACACACCTCTTAAGGAAATCATTTAGTAAGTGTGCTAAGGATGCAGTGGTTTCGAGGAATGAACCCACTGCATGCATTCTCTCTCACCTTTCTTGTGCAGCACAGTGCCGCTTATAGCCGTGGAAGCTCATTCTCTGCCTTGGATCTATAGACAAGGTGGTTGACTCCACTCTTACAAGTGAACTGGGACTTCATCTCTTACATGTGGACACTAAACACATGGAAGAACTCATAGAAACTATTATTGCACCGTTTTAGGTTTGCTCTAGCATACCATGTTCTTGTGGAGCACGAAATATCAAACTTGGGAAGGATGGCTTTGATTGAGAGTTTATACTAATGAAAATTAGTATTATTTACTTCTAAGGTGAAAAAGGTTCTCATAGTACTACATCTATGGTCACATGTGGCTTAGAAGCTCCTACTTAGCATGATACACATTAAACTACCATCTAATAGTTTAGTTGAATCGGAGTAATCTTCATTCCCCACATGAAGAATTTAATAGAAATTGTGTTTCTTATGACTTTGGGAACTAAGATGACCTAATACTGTGGATTTAGATAACTCCATGTATTAGTATATGGAAACAAAGATTCGTTCTCATTCCTACAAGTTCTTGTGTACCTTTATACTTCCTCATATCAAGTACAATGCTTCCATACCCATGGCTTTGATGTGAACATATAGGAAAGTATCCTCGCTACATGAATTGATCCAAAGATATAGATCCTACTATCAGAACTCTCTGAGCTTGCATCCTCATGCATAATAAAAATTAATTCACACCTTAACAATGAGATGTGAAATATCATCTTAGTGTTTTCCCTTCTCATATTAAGAAAGAAAGGGTCTAATCAAATTGAGGAAAGGCCTACCCCGAGAATCATCTCAAACATCTCCGAGTCAAAGTGACTATTGTTTCTCCCTCCTTTCTACAAGCCCCATGACATACCTGGGGAACCCAACATGAAAGGAGGTGAGAATAAAGTCTTCAAGTTTAGGTATTGTTCAAGGTAGAAACTTTAGCAAGAAATGTGGTTTGAAAAGCTCTTCCCATTTGACAGTTTATGGGACATACTGCAATTACCCAGATGGACATCATTACTCAGCTTTTATGTTTCCAACAAGACGAGCAAAGACACCATTCAAGCATTTCACAAGTGAGTTACTAAATGAAGTGGATATTTCGAGGGTAAAAATATTACACGATCTTGCAACGAACACGAGTTGGAAGCTTGGCACCTTGGAGTCGGGCTTACATTCCTGAACAATATGGAACTTATTGAAAATTTTGTATATGTATCACAGCTACATTTCCGTGATTGATTAACAATGGAAGCTGAAACAAGGTGGTCGTAATACAAATTGGCCCTAATAAAAATGTTTGCACTCAAAGATGTCGATAAAGTTACCCAAGAAATGTTTTTAAAGTGGATTCACAAAGCTAAAGATGAACAAAGACAAAGAGACATCTAACGACAAAGCCACCACATGTGTAGTTACAAGGCAAAATGAAAATCCCATAGGTACCAGTGATGCCATTGGACATGCATTCAACAGGGCTCATAAGGAGTTTGATAAGTTAATTGGAGCCCATGCTCTTAAGGAATCAAAAGCTTCAAGATTACGCAAGTCCATGAAAAAGGAGGTGAGTATTTTTTATTTAATAAAGATGGATGGAAAATTTAGGTCAAAACCATTGCATATAATTGATGATGCTTCCACAACAAGTTTAGTGGCAAAGGTTGTTGTTATGCATAAAGATAAAATTGTAGGGGAAGCACCCCTCACAGATTATAAGAGCCCTCGGTTAATAGTCTCTATCAAAGGTCATGAGTTCCAAGGAGTCATTGTAGATGGTGGTTTTGGCATTAACTTGATGCCTGAACATACCGTGAAAAAGATTGGACTACACCCTTCAAGACCTACAAACTTCATTGTAACACTAGTAGAGCAAAGCATAGTACGGCCTATGGGAGTGGTTCCTAGAGTCCTAGTCGAGATACAAGGTACCATCTTTAACTTGGACTTTGTTGTTCTAAGGCTACCACAGGTAGAAGGAAGTTTCCCCTTGTTGATTGGCCGACCTCGGTCAAGGCATGCCAATGTGCTGCATGACTAGGGTAAGGACACAATTTGGGTAAAGCAAGAGGGAAAAGAGTTGGAGAAGATATTTTTAGAAGAAGGAGCAAAGAATCAAAGACATAACAGCATGATGCAGACAATTGGTATTTGTATTGAAGAAGAATTGTTGGACAACCCAGAAGCAAATCGATTTGAAGAAGAAAATTTATATGAAGAAGAACACATGTTAACTTGGCTCCATGCAGAAGACCCATCTTCCTGCTATGGAAATTTTCCAAATTCAAGTAGAGAGGAAGCCTATGAAGAAAAAGAGGACATCATTTAGTTTAGTGATTTGAGTGAGACAATCTCAGTCAAAGGCCATAGGAGATAGAAGAAAAGAAAAGCCCTTAAGTGCAGCAGTGATGAAGCTACTTCAAATCATATATCAATGGCCACTTTGTTATGGATAATGGTATTGATATTATCTGTTATGTCAATTTTTATGATAGTAAGTGCAGGGCTTTACAAGGATGTGGAAGGAGTCCCTGCAAGTCTTTGGAAATAGAGGGTTCCACTAGATGAAGAAGTTGGAATAGAAAAAGATGACATTTTGCATATTAAGTCACACAGTAGCTGAAACAAAGAAACAAAAGATGCAATATGGAGGAGATAGTATTCTAATGAAGGACTTAGGGTGGCCCTATCACATGGTCAGTATGCCCAAAAAAGAAGAAGAAACAAATGAAGTGCAATACAATTGGAGATTATGGAGGGTAGAGGGATTCTCTTTGTCATCATATCATGGCTCAAGGCATATCATCAACACAAATGAAGATTTATGGATCACCTCAAACTCGCAAATCTGTCCCCATTGTACATAGTCTTCTTTTCATTTATTGCTCAAGTTTTAGTAGTTTTTATCCAATTTCATGATTTTTCCTTGATTTTTTATGCAACTTAGAAGTCATTTCCCAACCTTTGTATAAGAAAAAAAATTAGGAAATTTTTGGGAATTTTTAATGCATTTTTAGATTTTTTTCTAGCTATTTTTCATCTTTTTCAATGCCATTTTCTTGATAAAATGGAACAATAAAGGAAGCTCTCTGTGGTTTTTAGTGGGAAAGTGGCCTAAAAATGTTAAGAAATTTTTTGAGAATTTTTCTTGATTTTTTTACTTTTTTTTATTTGTTTGGATTTTATTTGCATGTTTTTATTTTTTGGGTATTTTTATCCCAAAAAAAGAGCCCCCTAAAGGCTAAATTTATTTAAAAACCTCTCTCTCTCTCTCTCTCTCTCTCTCTCTCTCTTCCTCACTCCCTCCCCCTCTCTCTCTCTATCTCTTGTTGATATATTTAGGTAGTGATGTGTGTGAACACACTAGGACCACCGGGGCACTTTTTTCCCTCTTTTTTTTCCCCGGCTTGTATATACGCCTGTTGCCCTAATGGGCTACTCATCTCTGTACATTCTCTAATAATACATTTGGTATTGTGTGTTTGTGCTCCACGCTTCTTCTTCTTCTTCCTTATGCTGTTCGCGTGCTTCCGCAGACATCTATCTCCAACAATTGGTATCAGAGAAGGCCGTCGTTTCATCTAGGACGCTGTCGACACTCCTCCGTTTGCAGTCTCAGATTCGCAAAAAATATGGTGAGCATACTCAGGTTGTTTTAGATATAAAAACAGCTTTGCTATGTGGTGCCGAAATCGCGATCTGAGCTTGTTTTGGCCTCCGAATGCACTATCGCAATGCTTGTGTAGGCTATTTTGTCTTTTTGTGCCAAAGGTATATACCAGTTTCTGTTTGCCAGGTTAAGCGTCTCAAGGTCTGCTACAGGTCTAGCAGAACTCGTCTCGGCAAATCTGTTCAACTTTTTGAGATACAGTCAATTTTCTGCATCAAGGTATTTAGTCACCGGCCATGGCTGAAAGCAGTGATGTATTTTGTATGTTGTCTATTGAGGATAAGTTGGATGGTACCAACTACCCATTGTGGGCTTATATGATGCGACATGTATTGGTTGCAAAAGGATTGTGGAACATTGTGTAGGGTGTTGAAAGATGTCCTGTTACACCTCTGACTACAAGGACTGCAAATACAGGTGCTGGAGCTGATGAAGATGGTGTCGAAGATGATATTTCGCAGATTCCTGTTCGTGCTGTTGTTTCTTATGCACCTACTGCAGAGCAGATTCGCTTGGATGGCAAAGATGCCCAGGCACATGCATTGATAGCTTTGTCTGTCAAACGTGCCATTATTCCTCACATTCGCTCTTGCAGAACAGCTAACGATGCTTGGGATACACTTACCACATTGTACCAAGCTAGGAATGAGGCTCGTGTTGCTTACCTCCGAAAACAGTTGGAGAGTGAGCACATGAATGAAGGTGATTCTATGGACAGTTTCCTAACAAAGATCAAAGATTTGAAGGAACAGTTGATTTCTACTGATGAGCTTATACCAAATAGCTCACTTGTGCAGACCGTTCTGAATGGTCTTCCTGATTCATATCAGAGTTTAGCTTCTACTCTTCGTTTGATGATGAAAGGCAATCCGAATGCCTTATCATTTGAGGAGTTAGTCTCTGTTTTGTTGCAAGAAGATCAGTCCAGGCAGAACAGGTCCATTATGCGAGTTGCAGATCAAGCTTTCCTGGCTAGCCAGAAGGGAAAGGAAAATGGAGCTCTTCAACTAGTCAGCAGAAATCTGCTGATTCTCCATATTCGAAGAAGGAAGATAAAGATGAGAAGAAATCAGAAAAGTAGAAATTGTTCAAGTTGATGGTGGAATGGCCTTCTGTCAAACAAAATATATTGACACATTATTGCAGCGTTTTGGCCTTGAAGACTGTAAGCCTATTGCCACTCCTATGGAGATAGGTTTACGATTAAGTCTTCATGATGCTAGAGATACATTTGATGTTGTTCTCTATCAACAGGCTGTTGGATGCTTGATTTACTTATGCATTACTCCGCCAGATATTCAAATTCTTGTCTCACATATGAGCAAATTTATGCATTGCCCAAGAGTCAAGCATTGGCAGGCGGTTAAGCGCATCTTTCGCTACTTGAGTGGTACTCAGCTACTTGGGTTGTTTTATCCCAAGGGGGGATCACTATCACCAGATTTGCATGCCTTTTCTAACTATGATTGGGCTGGTTGCTATTGAAAGAACTTGGAGAAGCTTGTACAAGGTAGAAAAGTGCGTTTCAAGGCGACGAAGTTTGGTCAAGCCAACCGGCACAAGACCAGCCCTTGAGCTTATGGAGACTCAAATAGACCTTATACGCATGCTATAAGTGCAAAGAAACATATGATGTACTTTTGAGCATCAAAGAGAATGAGTCGATACGAAACAGATAGGTTCGCGGGTCGACTAGCTCAAAAAACTTACTATCTATGGAAGAGACAATGAACTTCAAATGCCCATAACGACCAGCGTGATTACAATTAGAAAAAATCCTTTTATGAGATTGATACACATAGGGTTGAGTGTATGGAATGCACAAAAGTATAAGGAATAAGCAAAATATGCTATAGGAATGAATGCGACATTCACCGGTGGTACTTCCTATTTTTCAAGAATACGCAGAGATTGACCCGGAGACAAAAAACTGATATTTCTCCCAATCTACTAAACCAAATGCTTTGAACATTTAGAGGCATAAACTAGACACTTATACCTTTCGAATGAGTCATGTTACACTCAATTTGGAGCTCTGGAGAGAGAGCAGCAACCTCTGCAAGATTACTGTTGGTGACGAAGATGATGCAGAAAATTGAAGGAGCAAGACAATGATGGTCACAAGTGTATGTATATTGCTTCCATGTAATGTACAAGTGATTTCAAATCTTTTTATAGACTCTAGGTGTGTTCCATGACTTTTACAAGTTGAATTTGAATTCAAATGAAGGTGGGAATGGTTGATGGAGGGAATCAATTCACTTCCCTACAATCTAGGAAAAGTGAAGATCTAGTTTGATCTATTTTTAGGTGATTTGATTTGCTTGATTGAATGCAACTTCAACCACCACAAATTCGTGGGATTTTGGCTCTATATTTCTACCTTTACATGTGTAAAGCTCAAAGCTTTTACAACGGTAAATGAACCATCAAAAATCTCTCAAAAAATACAATAAATGAGCATAAGATAAAGAACTCTCCAACGGATATTCTTTCGACGTGATAGCCTTCGATGTAGATCAAATCCACCTCAAGCATAGTGTAAGCTTGATGTTTCAACAAATTCCCCTGAAGCTAAATTATGCTTGATTCTTCATTCTCTGATAGGTTGAATACCTGCCATAGCTTTGAATATACAAAGCTTTACTCCATCAAGTGCCTTTGTCATCATATCTGCTACTTGCTTTTCAGTAGGAACAAAAGAAATGTCAATCTCCTTTGCCATGAGCTTCTCCCTGATGAAGTGGTAATGGATGTCTATGTTCTTGGTTCTCGCATGGAAAATAGGATTTGCCGCTAGATGCATGGAACTTACATTATCTCCAAATATGTGAGGTTTGGAACTCACAAGTCCCAAATCTGTATACAATGCTTTTAACCATATTGCCTCTTGAGTTGCTATGGTCAAGTCTCAGTACTCTGCTTCAGTTGAAGATAAAGCAACTGTTGGTTGCTTCTTGGAACTCCATGACACTAGCTTTGAACCTGCAAATGCTAAGTAACCAGATGTACTTTTTCTATCATCCTTAGCTCTTGCCCAATCTGCATCTGAGTAGATTTTGATATCCAAATCTGAAGAATAAGGATAGAATATACCTTCGTTGATTGTACCTTTGAGATACTTAAGTACTCTGTTAGCCGCATCCATGTGTGGTCTTCTCGGTGAGTGCATGAACTGACTAAGCACTCCCACACTATATGAGATGTCTGTCCTTGTATGAGTAGCATATATCAAGCTACCTACCAAGCTTTGATATTCTTTAATGTCTTCAATTTTCTCACCTTCATAAACACTTAGTTTATGATTAATCTCCAAAGGTGTACCTGCAGGTTTAGTGTTCTCCATTTTGAACTTGAGAAGATGATCCTGAATGTATCTTCTTTGAGTCAAATACATTCCTTCATCTGTATATATCACCTGCATACCTAGGAAATATGTGAGCTCACCTAGGTGACTGATTTTGAACTCCAACTTGATGTGAAAAATGCATTCTTAAATGGTTGGATAAGTGAAGAGGTATACATGTCACAACCACCAGGTTTTGAAAACCCTAATCATCCATCTTATGTTTGCAGACTTAAGAAAGCATTGTATGGATTGAAACAAGCTCCTAGAGCTTGGAATTACAGGTTGCTTACATATCTTCAAGATCAAGGGTTCAAAGCTAGCAGCTCAGATCCTTCTCTATTCATCAAAAGAGATCACAATGAGGTTATCTATCTATGTTTATATGTAGATAATATTATTGTGACAGGTGATGATCTAAATGGCATTCAAAGGATCAAGAGACCACTGAAAGAACTTGGAGAAGCTTGTACAAGGTAGAAAGTGCGTTTCGAGGCGACGAAGTTTGGTCAAGCCAACCGGCACAAGACCAGCCCTTGAGCTTATGGAGACTCAAATAGATCTTATAGGCATGCTATAAGTGCAAAGAAACATAAGATGTACTTTGGAGCATCAAAGAGAATGAGTTTATACAAAACAGATAGGTTCGCGGGTCGACTAGCTCAAAAAACTTACTATCTATGGAAGAGAATGAACTTCAAATGCCTATAACGACCAGCGTGATTACAATTAGAAAAAATCTTTTTATGAGAGTGATACACATAGGGTTGAGTGTATGGAATGCACAAAAGTATAAGGAATAAGCAAAATCTGCTATACGAATGAATGCGACATTCACCGATGGTACTTCCTATTTTTTCAGGAATACGTAGAGATTGACCCCGAGATAGAAAACCTAATATTTCTCCTAATCTACCAAACCAAATGCTTTGAAAATTTACAAGAATAAACTAGACACTTATAGCTTTCCAATGAGTCCTGTTGCACTCAATTTGAAGCTCTAGAGAGAGAGCAGCAGCCTTTGCAAGATTACTATTGGTGAAGAAGATGATGCAAAAAATTGAAGGAGCAAGACAATGATGGTCACAAGTGTATGTATATTGCTTCCATGTAATGTACAAGTGATTTCAAGTCTTTATATGGACTCTAGGAGTGTTCCACGACTTTTACAAGTTGAATTTGAATTCAAATGAAGGTGGGAATGGTTGTTGGAGGGAATCAATTCACTTCCCTACAATCTAGGAAAAGTGAAGATCTAGTTTGATCTACTTTTAGGTGATTTGATTTGCTTGATTGAATGCAACCTCAACCACCACAAATTCGTGGGATTTTGGCTCTATATTTCTACCTTTACATGTGTAAAGCTCAAGGCTTTTACAACGGTAACTGAACCATCAAAAATCTCTCAAAAAATACAATAAATGAGCATAAGAAAAAGAACTCTCCAACGGATATTCTTTCGAAGTGATAGCCTTTGATGTAGATCAAATCCACCTCAAGCATAGTGTAAACTTGATGTTCCAACAGCTATGACACTCGTGTGTCCACTAGTGGCTTTTGCTTCATGCTTGATAGCTCATGTATATCTTGGTTGAGCAAGAAGCACCCTACTGTGGCCACTTCCAGTTGTGAGGCTCAGTATAGGGCAGCTTTCACAGCTACTGTTGAGTGTGTGTGGCTCAGACGCCTTATGGCTGATTTGGGTGTTGGTCATTCTTCTGCCACCACCATCTTCACTGATAGTCAGAGCGCATTGGCAGTTGCAAGGAACCCTGTGTTCCATGCTCGCACTAAGCACATTGAGGTGCATTATCACTATGTCAGGGAGAGGTTCTCTGCTGGGGGAGATCAGCTTGGCATATGTGCCCACGCAGGAGAACATTGCAGACCTTTTCACGAAGGCTCTGCCCAGGGAGAAGTTTGAAGCTTTCCGCAAAGCTTTGGGCTTACTTCCTTTTGTGGAGTGACTTCCACATAGCTTGGAACTTCCTTATACATGAGTGCCAGCTACTTGTTCACCGCATCACTCCCAGGGGGGATTTTTTGATATATTTAGGTACTGATGTGTGTGAACACACTAGGACCGTCGGGGCACTTTTTTCCCTCTTTAGGAGGTTTTTTTCCCCCGGCTTGTATATATACCTATTGCCCTAATGGGCTACTCATCTTTGTACATTCTCTAGTAATACATTCAGTATCGTGTGTTTGTGCTTCAAGCTTCTTCTTCTTCCTTGTGTTGTTCGCGTGCTTCCGCAGACATCTATCTCCAACATCTCTCTCTCTCTCTTCCTCCCTCCCTCTCTCTCTCTCTCTCTCTCTCTCTCTCTCTCTCCCCCACGCCCCCCACCCCTCGCTCCTCCCCATCCCTTCCCCCACATGCGTTTAGCCCAAATGTATGTATGTATGTATGTATGTAATGATATATATATATATATATATATATATATATATATATATATATATATATATATATATATATATATATATATATATATATATATATACATATATATACATACATACATACATACATATATACATACATATATATATATATATATATATATATATATATATATATATATATATATATATATATATATATATATATATATATATATATATATATATATATATATATATATATATATATATATATATATATATATATGTGTGTGTGTGTGTGTATAGGAGATGTTTGGATACACTCTAGAAATGAGTTGGTGCTTCACAAATCCTGCTCTACACCTGCCAATGTTGCTTCAGAGTACATTAGTAGACACCTTTAGCTTCCCAAATATGCATTTGGAACCATAATATACTTTGGAGCATCACCTTCAAATAGTTTCATCAAAACAGACTACTTCCAAGTTTGAAGAGTTGCCAAAAACTTTCTATTTACGGACTATGACCTGCTCAGTATTTCACTCAGTGCTCACTCACTGATTACAAGTGACCCGAGAGCTTTTAGAAATATCTAACTGGACCCCTAATATTGCTATAGGAATTTATTTCACTAATTTAGGATGAGTATATGCTGAGAAATCATTCTAAGAAGTTAGGGGTGTAATCCCGACACTTTAGGAGCATGACAGTCAGCAGACATAGGTGAATTGCAATGATGTTAATTCAGAGAATACTAAACCAAATGAAGTGAAAATTGATAGCATAGAACTAGAAGAACTAAGCTACATATACCAAGTTGAATCACATTAAAAAACTAAGTATACATAGAGAACTCTTCAAAACAAACTCACTGAATTTGAGTGCTTAGCAGCAGGTAATAATGAACATGAGATAGTTTGCATAATCTAAACTAAATGTGTAATATTATGAATGTATGATACAAAGGAGATAATCTAGGCTTAGTCATGCATGTGGACTAAGTCTACAATCTTGAAGCTCAATATGTCCTTCTTCTGCTCTATCCATAGTTGTTGGAGAATTTCTCTCCTAATCGTAGCGGAAAGTGTAGAAGACCTTCTCAGGATCAAGACTCTTGCCAACAACTGAACCTTCAAATGAAATCTGCTACCAACTGAAAAATGCAATGAACTTGAACCTTTGGTAACTCAAATTAGACACCTAGAGCTTTCAAATGAGCTATCAAACACTCAATTTCGAGTAGATTTGGGTTGGCAACTCTTTGATTCAAAACAGACTACCTATCCACTCAGTTAGGCTGAAAACTGGACTTCACTAAAACCTGAATAACTCACAGATCATAAAGCATTTCATAAAAATGTTTTAGATAGAGGAAGTACTCAAGATAAGCTTTCCAACGAATATTTAAACACTAAAATTGGATACATATGTTGAGAGATATGACTCTCACAAGTAGACTACCCAAAAATGGGTGTGCTGCTGGACATACTCTCTGAGAGTGAACTAAACGAAATGACTCAAACCAAATGAACTAGCTACAAGGGGAGTTCCATGCCTTCTTCCTCTATACTTGAGTGTCCTCCCTCACCTCTTTTATACCCAAGTGACCAAAAACTCTCATGATGAGTTTGAGAGCTCTTCTCCATCATTTCTCCACTACTTTGGACAGCCACTCCTCTTACAGTTCAGTCTTTGGATTTGATTCTCTTTTGAATGATTCTCTTTTGGCCTCCACTACTTGCTGAAGTAAATGCTTCTATTTTTCATTTTTGTATTTTCCTTCTACTTGAAGAAAATCCTTTTTGCAAAGATATATACGACCTTACTTCTTTATTTTTAACACTCCCCCTCAAGCTCACATGTGAGCTTGCACCTTCAGCCATATCCTGCAAGTTGATGTCGTCCTTGAACCTCTTTAGCTTTGAAGCATCTAGGGACTTTGTAAGCATGTGTGCAACCTGGTCATTAGTTCTAATGAACTTTATATCCACATCCTTGCTCAAAACTTTTTCTCGAACATAATGATAATGCACTTCTATGTGCTTGCTTCGTGCATGAAACATTGGATTGTTTGTCAAGTGAATGCTTGACATGTTGTCACCATAAATTGGAATGGTCTCTACCTGCACATCAAGATCAGCCAAGAGTTTCTTAATCCACATAGCTTCACAAGTTGCAAAGGCTAAACCTCTATATTCAGCTTCTGTAGATGATAGTGCAACAGTAGGTTGCTTCTTTGAGCTCCATGTGATAGGTTTGCTACCTATCATGAACACATAACCTGAAGTGGATCTTCTATCTTCCTTCGAACCAACCCAACCAGCATCACTGAAGCCTTTTACCTGCAATTCTTCATCATATCTATAAAACAAAGCATGATTGATTGTGTGCTTCACATATCTTAGCACTCGTTTAGCTGAATTTAAATGTTCACTTGTTGGAGCTTGCATAAATTGAGAAAGAACTCCAACAATATAACATAAATCTGGTCTTGTGATTGTAGCATAGATCAATGAACCTATAATACTCCTGTATGTAGTTACATCATGTAACTTCTCTCCATCATTTGAGCATAGCTTCACATTTGTGTCCATAGGTTGAGTGAGTGGTTTGCATTCACTCATTCCAAATCAGAGAAGAACATCCAACAGGTACTTTCTTTGCATCAAGTAAATGCCATCTTTCCCATGGACTATCTCAATGCCTAAAAAGTATTTTAGCTCACCAAGATTTGAAATTTTAAACTCCTTACCGAGTTTCCTTTTGATCTCTTGTATTCCTGTAACATTACTTCCTGTTATGATGAGATCATCAACGTATATGCAAATATATACCTGCTTGCCTTCTTCTTTCTTCATGTAGAGAGAGGGATCTGCATTACTTGGACTATACCCACACCTTGTGAGGTACTCGACCAATCTTTGATTCCAAGCACGTGGTGCTTGCTTCAGCCCATACAAAGCTTTCTTCAATCTATAAACAAAATTTGGATGCTTTTTGTCTTCAAATCCAATCGGTTGACTCATGTATACCTCTTCTTGAAGTTCACCATTGAGAAAAGCATTTTTTATGTCAAGTTGGTACCGTGGCCATCTCCTTGCTGCACTCACTCCAATCAAGGTTCTAATTGTTCCCATCTTTGCAACCGGGCTGAAAGTCTCTTCATAGTCGATACCATGAGTTTGCTTGAATCCTTTTGCTACTATTCTAGCTTTATGCCTTGCTAAAGAACCATCAACATTTCTTTTTATTTTAAACACCCATTTATTTGGAACAATCTTCATACCTTCAGCCTTTGGAACTAGCTCCCATGTGTGATTGTCCTTGAGAGCTTTTATCTCTTCTTGCATAGCTTCTTGCCATTCTTTTTGTGTACATGCTTCTTCATATGCATCCGGTTCTTTGTCTTCTAGACAAGAGGCTCAGTAAGATCCTCATCTTGACACACTAGCACTTTAACTGTCATTAAAATATCTTGAATGTAGAGGGGAAGTTCCACCTTGCCCATGCAAGGGGTTTCCACACCTCCCAATCCTATGAGATATTCTTCCACATGATTGACATTTAAGTTCAACTCTCGATAGTAAGAAAGTTTGACAGCACTAGTGGCTGCACCTGAGTCAATCAAGGTCCTTACAGTCCTTGCACTCGTTCCTTGTCCTATCTCTAAGGTTACAAAAGGATGTCGATCAATTATTCTATGAGAGCTAATACCTGAAACTTCACACATAGCCATGTGATATCCTGGTTCTGGATAGGCATCTATCCTAGGCTGCTCTCTGCCCTGTCTCCTCAATTTCATTCTTCTGATGTGTTCTAAAGCTTCTGCCTGTGCTTCTTCTCGAATTCGTTTTTCCTCTTCCTTACGTTTCTTGGTCGTGTTTAGTCGATTCAACATTTCTTCAGTTAGGGGTTCTTGATATAACTTGACTCTGCATCCGCTAATGTAACTTGGGAGAACATCACCCTCTAAAGTGGCTAGTTGTACTGCCCCACTAGTTGAAATCCTGTTTATGATCATAAGTCCATAGCCTCTCTTCTCTAGTTTCTGTGCATGTTGCTTCAATCTGTGGACTAGTACTAGATCTCCTGCTTTCAAGCCTTTATCCTTGACATGTGTATCGAAGTAAGCCTTCTGTCTTTTCTTAGCGGCATATATGCCTGCTGCAGCTCTTAGTCTTGTTTCACCCAGTCATTCCAGGTCAAAAATTCTTGAAGAGAGTTCGTGACCCGTCCACTCATGCTCCTGTGCTACCCTTAGTGTTGGTATCAAGAAGTCTAATGGAAGCACTACATTTTGGCCAAATACCATCTGAAAGGGGGTGGCTTGGAGTACCATTTTATAGGCAACTCTGTATGCCCAAATAGCATGATGTAGCTGTTTGCCCCAATCAAAGCGTTTGTTATTCACTAGTTTGGTTAGCACATTGCATGCTTCCTGCCAAACTTCAAGACCTAAGCAATAATGCATTAAGCCCAAGTCTGTCATTTCAAATTATGAATTCAGGGCATCTTTTGTTTGTTGAAGAAGAGCATCATCATTTCCTGTAACCACAAGGTCATTGACATAGAGTACAAGCACAATTGTCTTCCCTCCTCTCTTTAGAACATACAAGTTAGCATCAGAAGCACATCTTTTGAAACCTAGATCCAAGAGATACTTATCTATCCGTTGGTATTATGCTCTAGGGGCTTGTTTTAGCCCATATAATGCCTTCTTCAGCTTACATACATTGTTCTCTGAATGGGAGCCTCAAACCCTCATGGCTGAGACACATATACCTCCTCCTTGAGGTCTCCATTCAGGAACGCTGATTTCACATCCATGTGATAGACTGGCCAACGCTTATGTGTAGCCACAACTAGTACTACTCAGATAGTAGTCATTCTTGTAGTTGGGGCAAATGGTTCACAAAAGTCAATGCCTTCAACTTATGAGCAACCCTGTGCAACAAGTCTTGCTTTATACTTTTCTAGAGTACCATCAGCCTTGTTTACTCTAGTTTCCAGACCCACTTGGTGCCAATGACTTTATGCTTAGGGGGTCGATCCACTAGCTCCTTGGTTCCATTCTTCATGATATTGTTGTATTCTGCTTGCATGGAAGCCCTCCAATTCGGATCATGGAGTGCTTCTTCCACATTGGTTGGTTCCTTTGCTTCTTCTTGAATGAGATCAGCCATCAAGGCTGTGTTTAGAATATGGGCGCTTGCCCGTCTCTATTCCTCTATTCTCTGTGATTGCCTTGGTCCATCTGCAACCTGTTCTAGTGACTGTGGGATGGGGTTTGCATAATCATAGAGCTGCCTCACCCAACATGGCAATGGCTTTTCCACTTGGGTGTCGGCAGTTTGGTGACTTTCAGACTCATCATCTGAAGATGATGCTTCCTTCTCTTGTGTAGAAGGGATAGCTCTTGGGCTAGGTTCATAGTGGATTGCCCCTTCCCCTGATGATAAAGTGGAAGCTCTCTTTTCCTCCTCCACTACATGTGGCTGCTCCTCCTTAAACACCACATCACGACTCGCCATGATCTTCTTAGCCTCAGGGTCATAAAGCTTATAAGCCTTTTTATCTTCGTTGTACCTTAAGAAGATACATTTGATGCTTTTTGGTTGAAGCTTGTTTCTCTCCCTATCTAGAACATGTACATAACATTCACTTCCAAATACTTTGAAATGGGAAACAGAAGGTTTTTTACCAGTGTAGGCTTCTTGGAGTCTTTCCATCAAGTGCCTTGGTGTAGCTTCTATTTAAGATGTAGACAACAGTGTTGACAACCGCTGCCCAAAATTGATTAGGCAAACCCTTTCCTTTCAACATGCACCTTGCCATCTCCATGATGGAAACCTTGTAGAGTAATCGAAATATCCCGCACCAAGCCCACCGGATGGACTCGAGATTGATCAACCATACGTACAAAGAATTGAACAAGTTCAATTTGCGTCCACCCCAACCGTTTGCAAAGGGCTGTTGTGGCAATATTGACACCAGATCCGCCATCAATTAAGACTTGTGTGATTTTTTGATTTTTGTACCATACCGTAATCAGTGGTACCATATGGTCCACCATTGGGTCCAATTCCGGTTGGATTGTAGCTGTTGTAGCAGTACTCAAGGAGCCTGGACTAACCTGCTGCTGGAACTGTTGTCGAACTCTAGGGACCAAAGCCAATAATTGACCCAAGGGCAATGAAATTGATGCTTTGGACATAACATCCCACACCGAATCAGTTCTGGTTATTTACAGTACGGTTTCCGGTATGGACTTTGGCACTGTATGAGTCAAATTTTGCTGCTCTGGAACCTCCGGCATGATACTTTGCTGCATCACCAGAACTGGATCAGGGAAAATAGCTTGTTCCTACGTAGCCCACTTGCTTGCCTTTGTGAACGCCTTCTATTGTTCATGAATTCCTGGTTCGAAGTTCTCCGCAGCTGGCTGTAGTTGCTTGCCCGATCGTGTTTGTACCGCTGCTGCTTGCGTATCCACAGGCGAGATATACACCATATTTGCCATCAGATGTTTTCGTTCTTTTTTCTTTTTGTCATACTCTGCTGCATCTTTGCAGAACCTCCAGATATGCCCTATTTTCCCATAGAAATGACATTTAGGAGTTGGATTAGATGTACCTTCTCCTGACGGGCCTGCATTCCACCAAGCTTGATCGAAGTTATTTGCCCGCCCCCCTCAATAATTCTTGTGTCCCTGGTAGGGGGTGTTCCTCATTTGTGGTGGTACATAATGGCTAGCCTATTGTCCCGGCTCCTGAATGATGACATTAACCGCTGCTCTGTTCTGTACCTTGGCATTATACGGACAAGTCTCCGTGGTATGATCTGTTATGTGGCAGATGGCACAATACATTTGGTTCAGTGCGCATGTTGAACTGCAATGCCCTGGGTTTTTGCATTTGGCATAGTAGACTTGTTTCAAAGGGTCCTCGTTAGATTGCCTAGACGCTTTCAGCCACTCCAACTCTTTGGTAAATCTGCCCACTTTGTTCTCTAATTGTAACGCCATAGCAATTACAGCATCTAAAGTCATTCCACCCACACACCTTATGATCATAATCTGCTTCAATAGGGGCTTTAATCCATTAATGAACCATTGAGTAATAATGTCATCTGGTAGATTAGCATGCATGGGTGGCAACTGCCTTAGATGTGTCCGAAATAGCGTGGCATAATCCTGTACAGTTTGGTGTGGCTTTTGCCTATTGTTTTGTAAGTAGTCAAAAATTTCGGCGGGGTTCTTCTTCAATTGAAACCATTGTAGAAAGGCATCCTTTACATCATCATACTATCGAAAGTGGTTCAAATCGTATTCAATTAGCCATAGTGAAACTTCATTAACCAGGGTTGCTTGGAACACAATAGCTTTGCAGGCAGGGTCTTCTGGGTAGTTCAGAACTGCATAATTAATCTCAAAGGCCCGCACATGCGCATCTGGATCATCCTCGGAAATCCTCCAAATTTTGTATACGTGACCCCTGCTGGTACCGGACGAGGTGGGATACCCTGTGTGGTGTTGCGGCTGCAGCTGTGGCGGTGTTTGTTGCTGTTGTTGTGAGCCACTCATGGTGCTGTTGTTGGTGGTGTTGTTGTTACCTAAATCTTGGGGAGATATTTCTTGATCTTCCTGAGCTGTATGGTCAACTTGCTCACTTTGCGGTACTAAAATGTCATTGAATCGTTTGCTTAACTCCAAGTCTATCAGACCTTCCTCAACTTTGGTGTCGAAATTAGCTAGACTTGCACCGAAAAGTGGTGAACGCAATAAGTGTCTACCGATCAGCACCGTAGTTTCACCAAAAAGCTTTGAATTGGTACCAGGTAATGCCGAACTCTCACCGAAACTTGCCAGATTCTCACTGGACCAGACTGCACTATTATCGTAAACGTGCTCATCGGATAACGTGAACCTATCACAGAAAGTGACCGAATTCTGACCCGATAGTGCGCAATTGACTCCGCACTGCGTCTCTGTACAACCAAAAATCATCGTACTTTCTCCCAAAGGTGTCGAACTCGCACCGGAATTCACCAGAATCTCAGCATGTACTATCGAACTACCGCCAGAATTGCTGGCTGGCTGGCTGTACCGAACCTTTTGCAATTGGACTTAAATGTCTTGTACTTCTACCAGCAGGGGTGTTCCTAATAGATTCAGAACTGCCCAGGGATGTTGATCTCTGTGGTACTTGGGGTATGCTTCACCGAAACGTGTTACCGGCATATATCAAAGAATTCCTCGTCAATCTTTAATCTTCTGTGTAAACAACTACTCCATTTCCCATAGACGGTGCCAGTGTTAAGAGGGTTAAATGTTAAAACCCTTTTACTGTTTAAGGTTTAATTCACGACTCGGTTCTTGGGATGGTCAGGGGTCTGTAAACAGAGGCCCTATTTATATTTTCCCAAACTATAGATTAAGATTATTTGACTTCACTAAATTGAGCGCTAAACGTATTATCTTCCAGTACTACTCTGCATACATTCGTTAATGCACTTTCTCATTAGAACGGTTACCATGTAACTCCTTCACTTAGTGCAATAATCCAATTACGTAATACTTAATCAACGAAACAGACTGAGTTACATAGAGTTCTACAATAGCGCTCGCTTCCGGCTTCCGCCCAGACAAACAGTCCGACGACTCACCCTCTGCATCACGCGACTTCTTTCATTAATCTTGTCAAAGAGTGCAACGTTTCACTATGCCTTTTCATCATGCGTGTGACTTTTCAGGATATATTTTACAAGAAATATGAGTTCCTTTCCGCCAGCTTACAATCATTGTCAACACCTCATTGAGAAAAGTAACAAGAGGTTCCTCAAAGAAGATGAGGAAAAGAGAAAATACGAGCAACCCATGCCATATCTATTGGAACCCCACCGGAACTCCTGGAAGGTGGATCCACTCTAGTGACCAGAGAAGTTGGACAGGTAATATGCATACCACAGCCATAGGAGCCGCAAGAACATTACAAAGAGGATAATGGGGGAGCACAAGAACTAGATGAGGAAGAAAAGGAGGAAAGAGAACTGTTACAACAACTCTTACACTCCATAGAGATGGGAAAGCCCAGGAGGAGTTTAGCATCTAGAAGCTCAGAGAAATGGAACACGAGGTTGACCTAGATGACTTCTTTGATGCATTCATGGGATTTGAAATAGAAACAACAAAAGAGATATCACAAGAAGAAAGAGTGGTTCTAACCACTTGTCCACATAAAGATCAGGAGCAAGAAGGGTTGGTGTACCAGGGCCTAGATGTGATCATGAAAGAGGTGGAAGAACAAAGCATGACTCACATGGATATTGCGAAAATACCAAGACAAAAATTACATTGGGGAAAGCCCAAAAAATAATCCGATTGCAAGGAGAAGAGGAAAAGGCAAGTGTGGCTAAGGAAACAGGGATAATGAGTAAAGAAACACCACAGAATGACCTGCAAAAAGAGAAAGAACACCCTCAAGAAGAAAGCAGTTCTGAAGAGAAGAGTAGATCAGAAGAAAATGTTGATGGATCGCCATGAGGATGCAGAAACAAAATAGGCAGAAAAGGAGATCCAAGACGTGGAAGAACAAGTACAAGAAAGAAATATGGAGGAAGAGGAACAAAAGGACTTAGAAGTGGGGATGGAAACACTTAAAGGAGGGAAGAAGGAAGAAATCAAATGAATATAGCTAGGACAAGAGGGACTAGAAAATGAAAATAAAGCATTACAACAGTATTTGACCCAAGGCCAAGAGAAGGAAGAGAACAAGGACTTATTAGAAATCAAAGCCATACTCAATCAAAGAACAGACCGGTTCTCTCAAGGAGCAAAATGGGCATTACTAGCAGGTCTTAGAATGGAAGAAGAAAGAAGACAATTAGTGGAGACTTGGAAAATAGAAAGTAAAGATCCAATTAAACAAAATGAGATTTTACTCTAGGACAATGAAGTTCTCCAAGAGGAAATAGTAAAGGTAATAGAGGAAGTCATAATTGTAGGGCACCAAAGGACAGAAGCAGAGAAAGCATGACAAGAGATGGAAAACCAATTCAATGAAATAATAAAGAATAAAGATAGAGAGATCGGGCTAGGAAGAAATGCTCTTAAAATAGTCAAGGATGAACTGGAGGAGTATAAATTTTACCTGCAAAGCAAGAAAGAGGAAGTGTTGAAGCTCCAGCAAGAGAAAGAGTAATATATGAAAGATCTGGAGAACAGTAAGAGGGAACAGAAGAGTTGGGAATAGAAGTGCATGGAAAGCTAAGAGGCTACTCAGGTAAGAGACCAAACTATCCAGGAACTCTTAGAAGAACTCAAGAAGAAAGAAGCACAACACTTCAAAAAAGATAAGGAAATATAGAATCAAACTAAGAAATATTTAGTCCTATATTCATCATTTAAGAAGATTAAGGAGTAGAATGATGAGCTGCTGTCCATTTTGGATCCGGATAGTAGCACAACTTTCCTAAACAATCAAGACTTAGATAGGATAAAAGAGCTAGAAGGCGAGCTAGCAGAGGCCAGAAGAGAAGTTTCTTAGACAAGAGCAATGTTAGAGGAAAAGGCAAAGGCATAAGGAAAAATGAAACTCTTATGCAAAGTTTCCATTGAAATGTCTGCATGTTTCAAAGCAACCAAGGCTCAAATTTAGCACACCATGGAAGAATGCCGATAGGAAGTGGAAAGAGAAATAATAGATCTTACTCTATGGGAAAAAAAAGTCTCTAAAGTGTAGGATCATATCCAAGAAGAAGCTCAGGAGACAGAACAAGGAGGCGGAAGCCCCATCTAGGAGGTACAGATGGAGGCAGAAGATTCATAGGCAAAGAATGATAGATTTGATGACTTAGATCCCGAAGAACCACTACCACCCTGTACATTAATAAATCATAGGAACAATAGGATCAAATATCTAAAGCAGCTATATGATAGATAAGAGGCTAAGCTAGTTAGATTTTTACAACAAAAGCTAAAGAAACCTCCCCGAATGCTATCCAATTTTGATATCCTGGACATGCCCCATAAAGGAGTATCAGACATGAATTTTGAAGATGAAGCTGGATCAATTTTTAGAGTACTCGAAAAGTTAGTCCGTGCTGATGAAGGAATTCTTTCATAAAGTTAACCCGCGGTGGTGTAGGGAATTTTTGAATAAGCAAAAAGAATGCTGACACATGTGGAAAAATGCTCCAATTAGCCTTAAACTCAACCCTGCATAGTGTCAATGCACTTGTCAAAGGGATTGGCCAACGTTTTGGGAGTGCTAGAGGAGTGAACAGATACCCAGCTCGTGGCTGAATTTTTCTAAGCTAACATGACCTCCGCGTGGTTGGCCAAGCAAATCATACATGCTACAAGTAATAGAAACTTTTTTGGAAGATATGCGAGATGTATAGGATTACACCATCATTGTACAAACTTGCATATTAACTATGATAAAGACTAGTCTCGAGAGCTTTTCAGAGGTTAACATCAGAACCCTAAAATTTTTGGGCTTCCACTCAGGAACCAATATACTTCTTTTTTATCTCAGCAAAATGCCAGAGAGATAATGTCTCATGGCATACTATGTATGAGTAATGTTTATGCAAAGTATTTACTTACAACCTTCGAGGATGCCTTCTCTATCAAGATTTTTTGAGATGGACTTGAAGATTTTTGGAAGAGTCTCTCTAGGTCCTGAGGCACACATCCTCGCATATGAAGCTACCTATTTAGAGTACCAGAACCGGAATACAGTAGATGCACCAGTCACGACTATAAACTGGAGGAAAGCCTTAATAGAGCTAGTCAACAACATCAACACAGAAGAGCAGGAGCAGCACAAGCACGTCCAAGAACTGTACAAATATAGATAAATACTAGCTAAAATAGGATGTACAATGAAGTAAGAAAACTATCCACTCTACTAATCCTAATTCCAGTTCAATATTTGAAGTCTACATGAAAAATGGCATGGAAAAGACACTTGAATCACTTGATTTGGTCCTTGTATGAGGGAGATATGATAATTTGAAGTTTCTAGGTTATATGTTGTAGAAAGTCATGTTATTTAGAAAAACGACTTTTTATACTTCCATCTTGCTTTATCATGTTCACTCCTTATGGATCTTCATACAAGTTTGTTTGCTTGCATCCTTTGAGCATGATTGATGTGTGGTTTGTGAAGCACTAGTCTCTAAGCACCAATCTGGTTAGCTTGTTCTTCGATTGACAAATTAAGAAGGGAATCCCTTTCCCACTTCTTTTTCATCAAGTCTCTACTGTTGCAATGGGACAAAGACTTGTTGGAAGGTGAAGGTAAGGTTGTCAACACCACCGATTTAAAAAAAGTTCTTGAGAAAAGGGTGCTTGATAGTGTGATTGAATTTACACTAAGCGAGCTACTGGGAATAGGTAAACGAGAATTTCTAGAGGTAATCATTGATCTTCTGAGAAGGAAATGACAATCGATAGTTGATGCCCAAGAAACTGAGAGAATGGATGAGGATATGCTAGTTTAAATTGTGCAAGCACAAGCACAAGAACTAAAAGATATACTTAGACAGACTGAAATTAATGTACAACCATGCACACATGAGGAGATGTTTCTAGAATGGAACTTGCAAGAAGTGGTTCCATCGAGCCATTATACTAGAGATCAGTGGGCTCAGGCTACAACAGAGATGTTGATACGATTAGATAAAATTAGTACACAAATCGTTGCCCTTATCGATCATGTATCTGAAATTCATTTGATGTCTAAAGATATGTACATGAAAGGGAAATGTTCAGTAGATATGCAGCTAGGCTGGAGAATCTAGGTTGTCAATACAATGCCAAGCGGGCTATTTGGGGCAAGAGAGGCTGCCTTCTGATGAAGTGAGAGCTCTAGGGAATAGTGACCGCATTAAAAAATGGTCAAGAATACTTAATTGAGATGAATGTAGTGTTGGAAACAGACTGTTTGCCATTATTAGGAATGAATGTGGATTGTTCCACTGTAGACATCACCATGTTAAGGAGGATAGTGCATATCAAGTCACTAAATCTTGAGTTTTTTCATATAGCAAAGAGGAATAATGTAGTAGCTGATATGTTGTCGCATGCTATATACAAAAATGAAGATTCGATGATCTCTAATGATGAGAAGATAGGTTTAGATTTTTATGCTTTGCATATGTATATACTTCAAGCTTAGATGGAGCATCTACAGGTCTGAATAAGGAAGAACCTACTCATCAAAATGAGAAGCCAAAGGCTAATGTCGACTCTTTAAGAAGAGGAACTCAAATAGCTTAGGGAGCAGGAAAGGAAATAGGATAAAATAAGAGAAAACCTACAAAATTGAAATAAGAATAATAGAAAGGTTCAATGAAAATGAATGGAAGGAAATCAGAAGATACTTAAGCACGAAGTCTTCTGATCCAAATTGGAGCAAAGAAAAGTTCCATATCATTCAAAGAAAGTCAAACAATTATTTCTTAAAAGATGGGTTACTTTGGAAACAAAAGATTGGAGTGAGCAAGATTCCTCAGTGAGTTGTAGGTTGCAAGGAAGCAAGGGACAAAATTATGTGCAAAATGCATAGTTCGCTATGGGCCGGGCATAAAGGCTTTCAAGGGACATATGAAAAGATAAAGGAAAAGTACTGGTGGCCGGGAATGTATGTAGATGTCCAAAAATATGTGGCCACATGTAAGACTTGCCAGGTGTTTTAGAATGTAAAACATAGAGATGAGTTGCATCTGACAGATCCTCTAAACATCCAATATAAGTGGGTTGTCAATTTAGTCACAATGCCTTTGGGGATACAACAGATGTGCTATGTTGTATTCGCAAGAGAGGACCCAACAAATCATGTTGAAGGAAGATCTCTGAGGACAAAGACTACGAGCAATGTTTGTAAGTTTCTACTAGAAGACATATTTAGTAGATTTGGCTATGTTGAGAAAGTAGTTTGCTAACAGAGGTGAGCTCGACACTCAAGAAGCTAAGGATTTCTTCGAAAAATATGGTATTCGACTATCGCTTCTACTGCATATAATCTTGAAGCTAATGGGAAAATTAAGCAATGACATCCTCTGATTATTAAAGCCCTGGATAAGGATTGTGCAAGAAAAATTAAGAATTGGCCAAAGTATCTTTCCTTTGCCTCATGGGCAGATAGGATGTTGTGCACTAGGAATACTAGATACATGCTGGTAGAACTAATGTACTATCAAAGACCTATACTACTAATGGATTCACATGCTTTAGTGTGGACTTCATTACCCTAGGAAGTTGAGATGATGAGAGAAGATCTTCTAGCAATACTGATTCTTCAATTGGAGAAGGGAAGGAATTTGATAGAAGAAGCTACTGTCAAACTCAGAGCATCAAGAGGAAACAACAAAATAATGTTTGATAGGACCCATAGGTTGAGACCTAAAAGGATGAAAGAAGAAGGTCGGGTGCTTGTTTGTGACAGTTCGCTACACACATAGTACAAAGCTTGACACAAATTGGTGAAAAGATGGTTCAAACTCTATATGGTACGTAAAGTGTTCGACAATGGTACATACACGCTCAAGAAGCTGGATAGAATTGAAAGACTTGATCATTGGAAAAGGTTCAAGCTTTTTAAAACAAGAGAGAATGAAAATAACGAGTCTTTGGCAGATGAAGAGGAAGATACAGATGAAGAAGATGAGGATCTTATTGAAGAAAAACAAGATGGTAAAGTGAAATAAATGAATTTTGAAAGTAAAGGATTTATATATATACGCCAAAATCCTAAGATCGGCTATCTTCTTGCTTGATTTTGACATTCAAAGATCATGTTTTGGATTGACAATATCGTCGATGACATCATCAATTCTTAATCGCCCTTGAACCGCCCTTGGAAAACTTATATAAGGAGGGTTTGACCACATTCATTCTCAGTCTTGCCAATACCAGTCTTGGGAGTTCAAGGAGTCATGACTGCATAGTAAGTACTATCCAGGTTCTAGTTCTAGTTTTGTCTTGTTCCGTGTTCTAGTCTTGCCTAGTCTTGTATCTTGGACATCTCATGTTTTCCTCTTATAATCTCGTAGTACGAGATCTTGTCTAGTTACTTCTTGTATCTAGTTCATCTCCCTACAAGGAATTCTTGTAAACCTAATATCTTATTCCATAATTATGATCTCGGGTTGTGGGATCTTGTATATTATCTCTAATCGAGTTATTCATACCTATCAGTCCCGAGTTGTGGGATGATTTGTATCAATCACCTATTTTTTGTATCATCTTCTCTATATGGCTGTTCTTGGAATTAGAAGTATATTCCCAAAATCTTGTCTAGTGTAGTTAGAGAGCATAATCTAGTGCTCCCTTTACATTTTGGCAAGACTATATTCTATCCAAGACGAGGCATCATGGAGAACGCTTATGAACAGATTGTAGCATCACTTCAGAGTCTTCAATAACAAGTCGAGGACCTAACTCATTGACAGACATAAGTCAAGATAGGACACCCGGTGCATGTAGGTGCACTCCTCCAAGAATTACAAGAACGAATCGAGAGTCCTCAAGGAAATCAAGGGAGTATTCAAGTGAATCAACAGCCTAGTACATCCTTTATGAAGGAACCCAAGATTTGCATGCTAGAAAAGTTCGATGGGGATCGCACAAAGTTTCTTTGATTTCTCTAGCAAGTTAAATTGTATATGCATACACAACCTGATAGATACCTTGATGAGACATCCAAGGTTGGGTTTATTGGACCTTGCTCTTTGGCCAAGCATTATTATGGTTTGCCCCAATCTTGGAGAACATGTTAGTACTTCAGGACTATGAGGGGTTCCTTTGAGAACTCATTGCCGTATTTGGAGATGTAGAGACAAGTTGAGTGATAGAGACAAAACTTTGGAAGTTACGTCAAGGTAACTATCCTGCCTCTACCTATGAATTAAAATTTAGTCAATTGATATGTGATCTTGCTTAGCATGAAGATTGTTTCATAAGCCAATTTAGATAGGTTTAAGAGATGATGTGAAGGACTTGCTCATGATGCCAGAGGTTAAGATATTGAATGAATACATCATGCAAGCTATTTAATGTGATGACTTAATTTTTGAAAGGAAACAAGAAAAGCAACTAGCAGGAAGATCTTGCCAATGAAAACCTTTCTAGCCTACTCCTAAAGATGAGACTATGCTTGGACCTATGCAAATAGATATAACTAGGTTCTAGCCTTTAATACGTGACAAGAGAAACAGAGAAGGAGAGAGAACAAGTTATGCCTCTATTGTGGAAACCTTGGACATATTGCAGTTAATTATCCCAACAAGAGAACAAACTCCAGAGTCATAGCCATCCTTGTAGAGCAGGGAAACGAGAAAGTCCAGTTGCAAAAGAGACCATACAGTCGGACCATGATATAAGATAGGGTCTCGTAATTCCAGCTACACCCATAGAAACATGTCTTGCACTTGTCAAGTTAATCATGCCCAAGAAGATCCTTTTCCTTATAGCCCTAGTAGATTTTGGAGCCTCCTCATGTTTAATCGATGAAGGATTGGTTATTCTTAACATGGAATTTTTGTACTTTGGAAGAACAAACTAGTAGTAGTTGAAGTAGTAGATGGACGACCTCTAGCATCTAGGAATATAACCATGGAAACCACACCATTAAGAGTACACGTTAATGACCATGAATTCCACATATGTTTCAATATAATATCGAGCCTAGTACATCTAGTTATCATTGGAATGCCTTGGTTAAAGAAGCATAATCCAAACATCAATTGGAAAAAGAATAAAATTACCCGTCGAAATATCCAAAAGAACTTGAAATATGTTGGAGCCAAAGCCTTCATACATGCAGTAAGGAAGGAAGCGACATGTATGATCTATGTCATACCAACTCAAGAATCCAAGAAAGATTATCTAGGGCAGCTATGCAATCAGAACAAAGGGTTTGAAGATGTTTCTGAAAAGAATGCAGATATCCTCTAAGAGCATAGACCTTGTGATTATGCCACATATCTTCAAGAGGGAGCATAACCACCCTTTGGACCAATCTATAGACTATCCCCAGAGAAACTTACAGAACTACACAAGAACATTGATGAGAATCTAGCAAAGGGGTTTATTAAACTCTCAAAGTCTCCAGCAAGAGCTCCTATTTTATTTTTAAAGAAGAAGGATGGGACTCTTTGAATGTGTGTAGACTATTATGGATTGAATAAAGTCACTATAAAGAACAGATACCCTCTACCACTCATATTAGAACTCTTGGAATGCCTTGGAAAAGCAAAGTTCTGGATGAAGATTGATCTTTGCGGAGCTTACAACCTTGTCATAGTCAGAGAAGTAGACGAATGGAAGATAACATTTTGAACAAGGTATGACCATTTTGAATATGTAGTTATGCCATTTAATCTCACAAATGCACAAGCTATCTTCCAACATATGAATGGTATCTTTCGAGAGTATCTAGATGATTTTGTTATAATATACCTTGATGATATCTTGATATTCTCCAAAAATCTAGAGGATTGCATTCGAAACATCTAAAACCCTAAGATCGACTGTCTTCTTGCTTGATTTTGACATCTAGAGATCATGTTTTGGATTGATGCTATTATTGAGGATATCATCAATTTGTAAATGCCCTTGAGCCTCCCTTGGAAAACCTATATAAGGAGGGATTGACCACATTCATTCTCTATTTTGCCAATACCAGTCTTGAGAGCTCAAGGAGTCGTGACTGCCAAGTAAGTACTCTCCAAGTACTAGTTCTAGTTCTTATATTGTTCCTTGTTCCAGTCTTGTCTAGTCTTGTAGCTTGGACATCTCATGTTTTCCTCTTGTAATCTCATAGTACGAGATCTTGTCTAATTACTTCTTGTATCTAGTTCATCTCCCTAAAGGGAATTCTCTTAAACATGATATCTTGTTTTAGACTTACGATCTTGGGTTGTGGGATCTTATATATAATCTCTAGTTGAGTTATTCATACCTATCAATCTCGGGTTGTGGGGTGTCTTGTATCAATCACATATTTTGGTATCATTTTGGGATGCTATATTCTCCTAGTTACTAGCTCAGAAAATGGACATAGATAATGAAATGAAAGCAATCTTTTTGATAGAACTATTCCAGATAGAGTAATTTCTATGTTGCATCATGCAAAACTTTTACAAGCTTTTGGGCAGAAATAGTATTAATAGTAGTTCATATGATTAACCTTTCACCTAGTACTGCCAAAGGTCTAAAAGTGGTACGAGTTATGGATAAGTAAGCCTTCATATTATGATCATCTTCGAGCTTTTGGTTATGAAGCATATGTTCATATACCTAAGAATCTTAGACAAAGGTTAGACCATAAGTCAAAGAAATGCATTTTTCTTGGATATGGTCGAGAAGCACAATTTGGATATCGTTTATGGGATCTTGAAACACAATCATTGATCAAAAGTAGTGATGCCAATTTTAATGAGTCTAAGATGGATAAAAAACCCATTAAGGAGGTTGAAGTTGTTGGAGTTAGACGTTTGCGGATGCACATGAACAACACAAGGAAGGAGAAGAAGCTTGGAGCACAACACACAATACTGAATGTATTACCACTAGAGTATACACCCATAAGTAACCCATTAGGGCTATAGGCGTATATACAAGCCGAGGAAAAAGAACCTTCTAAAGAGGGAAAAAATTTCCCTGGTAGTCCTAGTGTGTTCACACACATCACTACCTAAATATATCATCCAATCCCCCTAGAAGTGATGCAGTGAACAAGGAGCTGGCACCCATGTACAAGGAAGTGCCAAGCTATGTGGAATCAATCCACAAAAGGAAGTAAGCCCAAAGCTTTGTGGAAAGCTTCAATGGCTGAATAACATCTTCCACAAAAGCAACATCACAACTAAACCAGAATGCGTATTGTCTATGGATGATACAAACGATACCTTTACTTTTAGAACTGTACCCAACAAAAATAAATTTTACTACTTTATCATCCAATTTTTTGTGATTTTGTTCAGGCACCCTATGCATGCTTGGAAAAATCATCAATGAAAGTCACAAAGTAAAGATAGTTTCCAAAAGAGGGTGTCTGCATAGGACCACATACATCACTATGAACAAGCTATAATTTCTATGTAGTTCGAACAGAACCATCTTTTGGAAACAAGGAATGCTGTATTTTGCCCAAAATACAGCCTTCACATACATGTTTATTGGGCGTCTCAAGTTTGGGCAAAGAGGAAACCATTTTAGATTTTTGCAGGCGTAGCAAACAACAAAAATTCAGATGACCAAAGCGTGCATGCCAAAGCTTTGCATTTGACATAGCATGAGAATCACATATTGCACATGCTAAATCATTCATAAATTTTTCATAATCTATGAGCTTATATAACCCATGAGATAAAATTTCAAAAGTAATTATCATGCCTCCATTTAATAGATCATGTATTGTACATCTGTCATCAATATACTTCCCAACCAAGCCAATCTTGGCTAAAGCCGAAACTGATAACAGATTCTTGCTGATCCCTGGCACAAATAAAGCATCTGCCAATGTAAAAGAACTACAATTAGTAGTAGTCAGAATGATCTTACCAATTCCCATAATAGGATAAGAGGAGTTGTTGGCACATGTAACATTATTCCCTATAGGAGCAGGCTTGAGTGAAGAGAAGAAACTATGCTCCGAAGCGATATGCTTTGTCGCTCCACTATCAAAGTACCAAACATCTGAGTCTACTACATATATGCACTACTCATGAGAAGATGGGTCAAAATTGCAAAGACTAGTAAACATCCATTCTTCATCCTGCACAAGATTAGCAGACTCTCTTTTTGGTGTAGAGGCCTTTGCAACAACCATTCCGGCCTCTTTCTTCTTTGCCTCTTTGGCAGCCAATTTTGGATAGATCTTAATGACATGATCATTTGCTTTACAGTATTTGCAAAATAATTTCTGCTTTTCTGATTTCTTCTCATCTTTTTCTTCCTTTTGCAATTGTGGAGAATTAGCAGATTTCTGATTCTTAGTTGAAGAGCTCCATTTTCCTTTCCCCTTCTGACTAGCCAAGAAATCTTGATCTACAACACACATAATAGGCCTATTCTGCGTAGATTGATCTTCCTGCAATAGAATAGAAACTAACTCTTCAAATGTTAAGGCATTTGGATTGCCTTTCATCATCAAACAAAGAGTAGAAGCAAAACTTTGATATGAGTCAGGAAGAACATGTAGAACAGTTTGCACAAGTGATCTGTCAGGAAGGACTTCATCAACAAAAATCAATTGTTTCTTCAAATCCTTGACCTTTGTCAGAAAACTATCCATAGAATCATCTTCATTCATGTGCTCACTCTCCAACTGTTTTCGGAGGTAAGCAACATGAGCCTCATTCCTAGCCTGGTACAATGTGGTAAGTGTATCCCAAGCATCCTTAGTTTGCAAGAACAAATATGAGGAATAATGGCACACTTGATAGAAAAAGCTATCAATGCATGTGTGTGGGACCATTCCAACAAATTCGGTCTACATTAGGTGTAGCAAAAACCATAGCACGAAGAGGAATTTGCAGAATATCACCATCTTTGACACCTTCTGCATCAGCTTCAATACCTGAAATTGTAACAGTTGTAGATGTGATATGACATTTTTCAACACCGTACATAATGTTCCACAGTCCTTTTGCAACCAATACATGTCACATCATATAATCCCATAATGGGTAGTTGGTACCATCCAACTTATCCTCAACAAACAACATACGGAATACATCACTGCTTTCAGCCATGTCTAGTGGCTAAAATACCTTGATGCAAAAAATAGATTGTATCTTAAAAAGTTGAACAGAATTTCCCAGAGAAATTTAGCTAAACTTCTAGTAGGCTTCAAGATGCTTATACTAGCAAACCAAATCAGGTATATACCTTTGGCACAAAAAGACAAAATAGCTTGTATAAGCACTGTGATAGTGCATTCGGAGGCCAAAACGAGCTCAGATCGTGATTTTGGCACCACATAGCTAAGTTGTTTTAATCTCTGAAACACCGTGAGTATGCTCACCAAAATTCATGCAATTCTGAGACTGCAACTGAAGAGGTGCCAATGACACCCTAGATGAAGCGGCAACCTACTCTGATACTAATTGTTGGAGTTAGACATCTACAGAAGCACACAAACATCACAAGGAAGAAGAAGAAGCTTGGAGCACAATACACAATACTAAATGTATTACCACTAGAATGTACAAAGATAAGTAACCCATTAGGACTATATGCATATATACAAGCTAGAGGGAAGAAACCTCCTAAAGAGGGAAAATAGTGCCCCAACAGTCCTAGTGTGTTCACACATATCACTACCTAAATATATCAACAGAAGTGAGAAGAGTGCTCTTTGAGGATACTAGTCCTCCAGTTAGCATGCATAAAAATGCTACACATAGGGATCTTCAAGAGAATGTTCGATCAGATCAATCTGCAAATATTCTTGTTCAACAACCATTGAGATGCTTTGCATGTGCCTCACATCAACCGATAGATATGTTCCACGTTTAGATTTTGTTATGCTGAGAGATGTCAGTGATCTTTCTTGCTACAAATAGGCTATGCAAATAGAGGATGATGTCAAGTGGGAGCGTGCCATGAAGAGTGAGTTGGATTCTATTCACAAGAATGGTACTTGGGATTTGGTACCTTTGCCAAAGGGCAGGAAAGCTTTACCATGGAAATGACTATATAAGCTAAAATCCACATTAGATAGTGTTTCTCCAAAATATAAAGCACGACTTGTTGCAAAGGATTTTAAGAAACAACATGGTGTTGATTTTGAGGAAATCTTCTCTCCAATAGTCAAGATGACTACCTTGCAAATGTTGCGTGAATTCATTGCAATGCAGAACTTAGATCTAGTCCAAATGTATGTGAAAAATAACTTCTTGCATGGAGATCTTACAAATGAGATCTATATGGAACAACCAGAGGGTTATGTAGTTCCTAGCAAGGAAAGTCTAGTTTGTAAGCTCAAGGAGATCTTACATGGACTCAAACAGTCCCCTAGAAAATAGTACCAAAATTTTGATGCTTTTATGAAGTCTCAAGGCTATTCTCGAATCAATTAGGATCATTGTCTCTACACAAAGAGATGCTTAGATGGAAGCTTGATATGCTTGATACTTTATGTCAATGATATGTTGATTGATGGAAAGTTTTCTTATGACCTATCAATTCTGGAAAAGGAGTTGAGTCAGACATTTGATATGAAGGATTTGGGGGATGCCAAACATATTCTTGGCATGCACATTACTCATGATAGGAGTGAAAGATAAGTATACTTGTCTCAACGTGAGTACATATCCAAAGTACTTCATAGGTTCAATATGTAGGGTGGAAAGGCATTGAGTACACCTTTATCCACACATGTGGAATTGAGCATAGATGATTGCCCCAAATCAGATTAGGAAAAGGAATTCACGACCGAAATTCCTTATCAATCTGTTGTTGTTATGCTATGGTAGCTGTCATGGACAAGGAAGCCATCTTAAACCTTAGATTCCATGTGAATTTCCTATATCTCATGTTTGGTTAAGCTTTTGGAGAAACTACTACTACCATTGCATAGCAAACATGCCAAAACCCCAAAATCGATTGTCTATTTGCTGAATTCTGACACCTGGAGGTCTTGTTTCTAGTTGATGATATCATCGATGATATCATGAACTCATAACCGCCCTTGAAAAACCTATATAAGGAGAGATTAGCCACATTCATTCTAAGTCTTACCAATAATAGTCTTGGGAGCTCAAGGAGTCGTGACCACCAAGTAAGTACTCTCCAAGTTCCAATTCTAGTTCTTGTCTTGTTCTTTGTTCCAATCTTGTCTAGTCTAGTTCTTGGACATATTATCTTGTCCTCTTGTAATCTCATAGTACGAGATCTCATTGAATTATTTCTTCTATCTAGTTCATGTCCCAGGAGGGAAGTCTTGTAATCCTCATATCTTATTTCATACTTACGATCCTGGGTTGTGGAATCTCGTATATCATCTCCAGTTGAGTTATTCATACCTATCACTCTCGGGTTGTGGGACTTCTTCTATCAATCACATATTCTTGTATCATTTTCCTTGCGTGGGTATTCTTGTTATATTTCCAAAATCTTGTCTAGTGTATTCAAAGAGCAGAATCTAGTGCTCCCCTAACATTTTGGCAAGACTATCCACATGAAGTCCCTATCAAGAATGATGGACTCCATATCCATACTTAAAAATATCGAGTCTACTCCAGATGATATATATAAAAAACTTTGAGACTTTGAATGGAGAGTACGACAAGGTGATTAAACAGTTGGAGATAGCTTTCGACACTATTGTCACCTGATGGGGATTACTTGATTCATGATTTTTACACAATCACTTGTATACTGTGTAACATGCCCATGATGTCGGAGGTATAGTTTCTGTACTTACACTCAAGTATCCTTTATCATTCTTCCTTTTCTCCCATAATTACTTTGGCCATTTTGGCCTTTAGTGGGAGATTGTTACCGTTAGTGTCAATGTGAAAGGACAAATGGCCACCAGAAACTTTTATATATTCTCTTCAATAAAACATATAGTGGTCTGGTCAACCATAGACTCTATGTTTGATCGCATTTGTAACACCTATGAAGTCTTTGTTCATGCTCCCTATGTACTGTGTGTTTTTTGCATATTCTATAGCCTTTGTGTGGAGTACTGTGTGTGACACTTGGAGCTCTGTTTTTTACACCGAGGATATCGTCACAGAGCTCTCGAGAAGGAGAGTGCACTATGGTGCATCACCAACAATATACTTCAATGACTTCATATGCTTGGCTAATTTGGAAATTGGCAGAGCGGAAACTGAGCTCTTGAACCAAGATTTGGGCCCCCATATCTAGGAAGTGTTGGGGTGTGCCTTGAGAAATTCCTTAGATATCTAGACCTCTCATGTCTCTTTCATGGTTGTGACTTCTTTAGAGGAGATGTTGGTTGCTCACCTTTCTTCACCCATGTCTGTTTCACTTTTGTCATAGCTTCATTCCTTTGCATATGTGGTGTTTGAGGATCATACTTACACTAATTCATATTGTTATTTAGTAGTTGGAATTGAGTTTGGAATTTCTCTTTGTTTGTATGTTCACTTGAATTTGTAACAAAAAGAGGATCCGAACCTTGCATCCATTGTCCACTAAGAATTGAACTATTATGCATGTTAGAACTCGAACAAGAAGGGTCATTTTCCTTAAGAGATAGGACTGAGAAGTAATCATGAACCAAAGTTTCTAGGAAAAATAGTTAGCTCATCAATCTTAGTTAGGAGTTTGTGAGTTCAATTCCTAGATTGCCATCTTTTTGGTGCAGGACAATTATGAACTGATGATTGAATTCAAATTCAACTTGTAAAAGTCGTGGAACACTCCTAGAGGCTATATAAGGACTTGAAATCACTTGTAAATTATATGGAAGCAATATACATACACTTGTGACCATCATTGACTTGCTCCTTCAATTTTTTGCATCATCTTCTTCGCCACCAGTAATCGTGCAGAGGCTGCTGCTCTCTCTCCACACCTCCAAATTGAGTGGCAGATGGCTCATTGGAAAGGTATAAATGTCTAGTTTATGCCTGTAAATTTTCAAAGCATTTGGTTCAGCAGATTTGAAGAAATCTTAGTTTTTCTACCTCGGGGTCAATCTCTATGTATTCCTGAAAAATAGGAAGTACCACCGGTGAATGTCGCATTCATTCCTATAGCATATATTGCTTATTCCTTATAACTTTGTGCATTCCACACACTCAACCCTATGTGTATCACTCCCATAAATGGATTTTTTCTAATTGTAATCACGCTGGTCGCTATGGGCATTTGAAGTTCATTGTCTCTTCCATAGATAGTAAGTTTTCTGAGCTAGTCGACCCGCGAAGCTATCTGTTTTGTATCGGCTCATTCTCCTTGATGCTCCAAAGTACATAGTGTGTTTCTTTGCACTTATAGCATGCCTATAAGGTCTATTTGAGTCTGCAAAAGCTCAAGGGCTGGTCTTGTGCCGGTTGGCTTGACCAAACTTTGTCGCCTCCAAACGCACTTTTCTACCTTCGACAAGCTTCTCCAAGTTCTTTCAGTGGTATCAGAGCTAGATCAAGATGGGCGACGGCTTTCCCTCAATGATTGAGAAGCTTGATCAACACAACTACGTGGCTTGGCAAATCAGAATGGAGGCCCATTTGGAGGTAGAAATCTTTATGGAATTGTAGCAGGTGATGAAGCTATGCCTATTCCAAGATCCATAGGAGGACCTACACAAGAGGAGATAGATAAGCTCACACTTTGGTGCGCAAGGGATGCTCAAGCAAGGTCGTACATACTAAACTCTATCTCTGACTTTCTATTACTACATATTAGAGGATGCACGACATCTCAAGAGACTTGGGATGCCCTCGAGACTTTCTTTTCTGCTAGTACCAAAGCAAGAAAGAATCATCTTTGGAACGAGTTCAACCAAATGAAGAAGACACCTAAACAAACTATCATAGAGTTTTTTACCAAGGTCAAGGAGGTTGCGGATAAGTTAGCACCATTGGAGAGCTGATTGAAGAAGAGGTCATCATGAGGCAAATTCTCAATGGCATTCGAAGTGATAAGCAATGGCAATCCTTCACGACGGCTTACGATCTCATCATGGGTGTGCAGACTCCAGACTTCAATATCTTTCTTGGACAACTCTTCAATCAAGAAGCCAACAATAGCATAAAGGAAGGTAACTCTTATCATGGTAATTCAACTAGTGCTCTATATGCAGATAAGAAGGATAAGAAGCAGAAAGGCAAGAAGAAGGAAGAAGATGAAGAAGAGACTTCCCAAGCCAACTCCGCAAGCAAGAGCAAGTGGAAAGGGAAGAAGAAAGGACCAAAGCAAGACAAAGCCAAAGGTCAGAATGTTCAACCTTGTGCCATATGCGATAAGACCAACCACACCACTCAGAATTGCTGGTTCAATGGGAAGACCTAGAAAGGAAGTGGAAGAGGTGGATATGGAAACAATAGAGGCAGAGGTGGACACAACTTCAACAACAATAATAGAAGCTATAATAGAAGGGACTACAACAATTATTCAGAAGATCAACCACATGAAGACTCATTGCTTCTTATGAATCTAAGCCACAAAGAAGGTAAAGAAGATGATCATTTGTTCTACATAGATTCAGAATGTTCGAATCATGTTGCAGGCAACATTGCTCTTCTATCTGACTTGGAAAGTCCAAAGCATAGACATGAAGTGCAAACAGGGGATGACACAAATCACAATGTGGAGAAGATTGGTAATGTGAAAGCTCCCAATGGTAGGACAAACATTCTGAGTAAGGCTCTCTATGTACCCACTATCACTAAAAACCTAATAAGTGTAGGCCAAATAGTTGAAAAAGGCTTGCAAGTTAGGTTCACCCAACATGGAGCTTTTGTGGAAGATCCATGTCAAGGCTTCAAGAAGATAGCCTGAGGTGAGAAGCATGGTAGGCTCTTTACTTTTGAAGTAGGAGAAACCAGGAACATAGCTCTATTCAATTTTGGGTCTCAAACCCTAAGTGAGCTTGAAGTGTGGCATAAGAGACTTGCTCATGTGAATGAAAGAACCTTGAAGGATATATGCTATCTTGCACATGTGGAGAATCATAGAGGTAGATCACTAAAGAAGCTCAGATCTGACGGAGGGGGAGAAGACTCTATTTCAGAGGAACCCTTAACCTATAAAGAGGCAAAGGGAAACCCTAATTGGGAAAAGGCCATGAACGAAGAGATAGATGCATTGAAGGAGATGGACACTTGGGATTTGGTTCCAATGTCACCAAATCAAAAGGTAATTGGTTGCAGATGGGTATATAAAGTTAAAAGAAATTCAGATGGATCAGTTTGCAGGTACAAGGCAAGATTAGTTGCCAAAGGATGCTCACAAACGCATGGCATAGACTATGAGGAAACATTCTCACCGGTTCCAAAGATGACTACAATCAAGACATTGATAAGTGTAGCTACTGCAAGGAATTAGAGACTCCTCCAACTTGATGTGAAAAATGCATTCTTAAATGGTTGGATAAGTGAAGAGGTATACATGTCACAACCACTAGGTTTTGAAAACCCTAATCATCCATCTTATGTTTGCAGACTTAAGAAAGCATTGTATGGATTGAAACAAGCTCCAAGAGCTTGGAATCACAGGTTGGTTACGTATCTTCAAGATCAAGGGTTCAAAGCTAGCAGCTCAGATCCTTCTCTATTCGTCAAAAGGGATCACAATGAGGTTATCTATCTATGTGTATATGTAGATGATATTATTGTGACAGGTGATGATCTAAATGGCATTCAAAGGATCAAGAGACACATGCAAGAGGAGTTCAAAATCAGTGACCTAGGTGAGCTCACATATTTCCTAGGTATGCAAGTGATATACACAGATGAAGGAATGTTTTTGACTCAAAAGAGATACATTCAGGATCTTCTTCTCAAGTTCAAAATGGAGAACACTAAACCTGCAGGTACACCTTTGGAGATGAATCATAAACTAAGTGTTTATGAAGGTGAGAAAATTGAAGACATTAAAGAGTATCAAAGCTTGGTAGGTAGCTTGATATATGTTACTCATACAAGGGCAGGCATCTCATATAGTGTAGGAGTGCTTAGTCAGTTCATGCACTCACCAAGAAGACCACACATGGATGCGGCTAAGAGAGTACTGAAGTATCTCAAAGGTACAATCAACAAAGGTATATTCTATCCTTACTCTTCAGATTTGGATATCGAAATCTACTCAGATGCAGATTGGGCAAGAACTAAGGATGATAGAAAAAGTACATCTGGTTACTTAGCATTTGTAGGTTCGAAGCTAGTATCATGGAGTTCCAAGAAGCAACCAACAAATGCTTTATCTTCAATTGAAGTAGAGTAGAGAGGCTTGGCCATAGTAACTCAAGAAGCAATATGGTTAAAAGCATTGTATACAGATTTAGGACTTGTGAGTTCCAAGCCTCACATATTTGGAGATAATGTAAGTTCCATGCATCTAGCGGCAAATCCTATTTTCCATGCGAGAACCAAGCACATAGAAGTCCATTACCACTTCATCAAGGAGAAGCTCATGGCAAAGGAGATTGACATTTCTTTTGTTCCTACTGAAAAGCAAGTAGCAGATATGATGACAAAGGCACTTGATGGAATAAAGCTTTGTAGATTCAAAGCTATGGCAGGTATGCAACCTATCAGAGAATGAAGACTCAAGCATACTTTAGCTTGAGGGGGAGCTGTTGGAACATCAAGCTTACACTATGCTTGAGGTGCATTTGATCTACATCAAAGGCTATTGCGTCAAAAGAATATACGTTGGAGAGTTCTTTTTCATATGTTCATTTATTGTATTTTTTTCTAGAGATTTTTGATGGTTCATTTACCATTGTAAAAGCCTTGAGCTTTACACATGTAAAGGTACAAATATAGAGCCCAAATCCCATGAATTGATGGTGGTTGAAGTTGCGTTCAATCAAGCAATCAATCACCTAAAAGAAGATCAATCAAGATCCTCACTTTTCCTAGAATGTAGGAAAGTGAATTGATTCCCTTCAACAACCATTCCCACCTTCATTTGAATTCAAATTCAACTTGTAAAAGTCGTGGAACACTCCTAGAGGCTATATAAGGACTTGAAATCACTTGTAAAGTATATGGAAGCAATATACATACACTTGTGACCATCATTGTCTTGCTCCTTCAATTTTCTACATCATCTTCTTCGCCACCAGTAATCATGCAGAGGCTGCTGCTCTCTCTTCAAAGCTTCAAATTCAGTGACAGATGGCTCATTGAAAAGGTATAAATGTCTAGTTTATGCCTGTAAATTTTCAAAGAATTTGTTTCAGCAGATTTGGAGAAATCTTAGTTTTTCTACCTCGGGGTCAATCTCTGCATATTCCTGAAAAATAGGAAGTACCACCGGTGAATGTCGCATTCATTCATATAGCATATTTTGCTTATTCCTTATAACTTTGTGCATTCCATACACTCAACCCTATGTGTATCACTCCCATAAAAGGATTTTTTCTAATTGTAATCACGCTGGTCGCTATGGGCATTTGAAGTTCATTGTCTCTTCCATAGATAATAAGTTTTTTGAGCTAGTCGACCCATGAAGCTATCTGTTTTGTATCCGCTCATTCTCCTTGATGCTCCAAAGTACATAGTGTCTTTCTTTGAACTTATAGCATGCCTATAAGGTCTATTTGAGTCTCCAAAAGCTCAAGGGCTGGTCTTGTGCCGGTTGGCTGGACCAAACTTCGTCGCCTCCAAACATACTTTTCGACCTTCGACAAGCTTCTCCAAGTTCTTTCAGCGGTATCAAAGCTAGATCAAGATGGGCGACGGCTTTCCCTCAATGATCGAGAAGCTTGATCAACACAACTACGTGGCTTGGCAAATCAGAATGGAGGCCCATTTGGAAGGTAGAAATCTTTATGGAATTGTAGCAGGTGATGAAGCTATGCCTATTCCAAGATCCATAGGAGGACCTACACAAGAGGAGATAGATAAGCTCACACTTTGGTGCGCAAGGTATGCTCAAGCAAGGTCGTACATATCAAACTCTATCTCTGACTTTGTATTACCACATATTAGAGGATGCAAGACATCTCAAGAGACTTGGGGTGCCCTCGAGACTTTCTTTTCTGCTAGTACCAAAGCAAGAAAGAATCATCTTTGGAACGAGTTCAACCAAATGAAGAAGACACCTAAACAAACTATCACAGAGTTTGTTACCAAGGTCAAGGAGGTTGCGGATCAGTTAGCATCCATTGGAGAGCTGATTGAAGAAGAGGTCATCATGAGGCAAATTCTCAACGGCATTCGAACTGATAAGCAATGGCAATCCTTCACGACGGCTTACGATCTCATCATGGATGTAGAGACTCTAGACTTCAATATCTTTCTTGGACAACTCCTCAATCAAGAAGCCAACAATAGCATAAAGGAAGGTAACTCTTATCATGGTAATTCAACTAGTGCTCTATATGCAGATAAGAAGGATAAGAAGCAGAAAGGCAAGAAGAAGGAAGAAGATGAAGAAGAGACTTCCCAAGCCAACTTCGCAAGCAAGAGCAAGTGGAAAGGGAAGAAGAAAGGACCAAAGCAAGGCAAAGCCAAAGGTCAGAATGTTCAACCTTGTGCCATATGCGATAAGACCAACCACACCACTCAGAATTGCTGGTTCAATGGGAAGACCTAGAAAGGAAGTGGAAGAGGTGGATATGGAAACAATAGAGGCAGAGGTGGACACAACTTCAACAACAACAATAGAAGCTATAATAGAAGGGACTACAACAATTATTCAGAAGATCAACCACATGAAGACTCATTGCTTCTTATGAATCTAAGCCACAAAGAAGGTAAAGAAGATGATCATTTGTTCTACATAGATTCAGGATGTTCGAATCATGTTGCAGGCAACATTGCTCTTCTATCTGACTTGGAAAGTCCAAAGCATAGACATGAAGTGCAAATAGATATGACACAAATCACAATGTGGAGAAGATTGGTAATGTCAAAGCTTCCAATGGCAGGACAAACATTCTGAGTAAGGTTCTCTATGTACCCACTATCACTAAAAACCTAATGTGTAGGCCAAATAGTTGAAAAAGGCTTGCAAGTTAGGTTCACCCAACATGGAGCTTTTGTGGAAGATCCATGTCAAGGCTTCAAGAAGATAGCCCGAGGTGAGAAGCATGGTAGGCTCTTTACTTTTGAAGTAGGAGAAACCAGGAACATAGCTCTATTCAATTTTGGGTCTCAAACCCTAAGTGAGCTTGAAGTGTGGCATAAGAGACTTGCTCATGTGAATGAAAGAACCTTGAAGGTTATATGCAGGGATCAAAGTGTTCTAGGACTACCGAACATATCAAAGCAACACATGATCAACAGGTGTGATGCATGTCAGATTGGGAAGGCACAAAGACAACCATTCAACCACAAAGGCTACATCTACAACAACTTATTGGACTTAGTACATACAGATGTATGGGGACCAAGTCAAGAACCTTCATTGGCAGGATCAAGGTATTATGTCTCATTTATTAACGACCATAGTAGATGGACTATTCTATACTTTATCAAGAGTAAGAATTAAGTGTTTGACTGCTTCAAGAAGTATCTTGCACATGTGGAGAATCATATAGGTAGATCACTAAAGAAGCTCAGATCTGACGGAGGGGGAGAATACTTCTCCAAAGAGTTTGATGAGTTCTTGCAAGACAAAGGTATCAAAAGGGAAGTGACTACTAGGTACTCTCCTCAACTAAATGGAATTGCAGAGAGGAGAAACAAGACATTGGTTGGATCAGCCCGAACAATGCTTGAAGAGAAGAAGTTGCCACATTATCTATGGGCAGAAGCTATTTCAACTGCAGTGTACCTTCTCAATCGACTACCGTCGAAATCACTTCAAGGTATGACTCCTTATGAAGCATGGCATGGAAGAAAACCTAGTCTTGGACATTGCAAGGTTTTTGGTTGTTTAGCTTATGTTCATGTACCATCACAAATAAGAGGTAAGCTAGATGAAAGGGCAACAAAGGCAGTGTTTATTGGATATGATTCAACTCAGATGGGTTACAGGTTCTTCAATCCTTCAACCAAGCAATTCACTACAAGTAGAGATGTTGTGTTTGAAGAACACAGGTCTTGGTATGATGAAGACAAACAAAAGGTAACACTACCATATGATCTTGATTCTGACTCTCATCAATTAGGAAGCAAGCATGATACATAGGTCCAGGATCCAAGAAGTGATACAGATGATGACCAAGATGAAAGAGAAAGGGATTACAAGCTATGGAAGTCAAGAGGCAACGCAAAGATGCAAGAGGTTGGAGAACGCTCAAAACAAGCACCTAGAAGATCAGCAAGAGAGAAGAAGCAACCAGAAAGGTATGGATATGATTCCACATTTGTTACAAAGCATTCAATCTACTTGGCAAAAGACTCTATTTCAGAGGAACCCTCAACCTATGAAGAGGCAAAGGGAAACCCTAATTGGGAAAAGGCCATGAACGAAGAGATAGATGCATTGAAGGAGATGGACACTTGGGATTTGGTTCCAATGTCACCAAATCAAAAGGTAATTGGTTGCAGATGGGTATATAAAGTTAAAAGAAATTCAGATGGATCAGTTTGCAGGTACAAGGCAAGATTAGTTGCTAAAGGATGCTCACAAACTCATGGCATAGACTATGAGGAAACATTCTCACCGGTTCCAAAGATGACTACAATCAGGATAGTGATAAGTGTAGCTACTGCAAGGAATTGGAGACTCCTCCAACTTGATGTGAAAAATGCATTCTTAAATGGTTGGATAAGTGAAGAGGTATACATGTCACAACCACCAGGTTTTGAAAACCCTAATCATCCATCTTATGTTTGCAGACTTAAGAAAGCATTGTATGGATTGAAACAAGCTCCAAGAGCTTGGAATCACAGGTTGGTTACGTATCTTCAAGATCAAGGGTTCAAAGCTAGCAGCTCAGATCCTTCTCTATTCGTCAAAAGGGATCACAATGAGGTTATCTATCTATGTGTATATGTAGATGATATTATTGTGATAGGTGATTATCTAAATGGCATTCAAAGGATCAAGAGACACATGCAAGAGGAGTTCAAAATCAGTGACCTAGGTGAGCTCACATATTTACTAGGTATGCAAGTGATATACACAGATGAAGGAATGTATTTGACTAAAAAAAGATACATTCAGGATCTTCTTCTCAAGTTCAAAATGGAGAACACTAAACCTGCAGGTACACCTTTGGAGATGAATCATAAACTAAGTGTTTATGAAGGTGAGAAAATTGAAGACATTAAAGTGTATCAAAGCTTGGTAGGTAGCTTGATATATGCTACTCATACAAGGGCAGACATCTCATATAGTGTGGGAGTGCTTAGTCAGTTCATGCACTCACCAAGAAGACCACACATGGATGCGGCTAAGAGAGTACTGAAGTATCTCAAAGGTACAATTAACGAAGCTATATTCTATCCTTACTCTTCAGATTTGGATATCAAAATCTACTTAGATGCAGATTGGGCAGGAACTAAGGATGATAGAAGAAGTACATCTGGTTACTTAGCATTTGCAGGTTCGAAGCTAGTATCATGGAGTTCCAAGAAGCAACCAACAGTTGCTTTATCTTCAACTGAAGTAGAGTATAGAGGCTTGACCATAGTAACTCAAGAAGCAATATGGTTAAAAGCATTGTATACAGACTTAGGACTTGTGTGTTCCAAGCCTCACATATTTGGATCTAATGTAAGTTCCATGCATCTAGCGGCAAATCCTATTTTCCATGCAAGAACCAAGCACATAGAAGTCCATTACCACTTCATCAAGGAGAAGCTCATGGCAAAGGAGATTGACATTTCTTTTGTTCCTACTGAAAAGCAAGTAGCAGATATGATGACAAAGGCACTTGATGGAATAAAGCTTTGTGATTCAAAGCTATGGCAGGTATTCAACCTATCAGAGAATGAAGACTCAAGCATACTTTAGCTTGAGGGGGAGTTGTTGGAACATCAAGCTTACACTATGCTTGAGGTGGATTTGATCTACATCAAAGGCTATTGCATCGAAAGAATATACGTTGGAGAGTTCTTTTTCATATGCTCATTTATTGTGTTTTTTTCTAGAGATTTTTGATGGTTCATTTACCATTGTAAAAGCCTTGAGCTTTACACATGTAAAGGTAAAAATATAGAGCCCAAATGCCACGAATTTATGGTGGTTGAAGTTGCATTCAATCAAGCAATCAATCACCTAAAAGAAGATCAATCAAGATCCTCACTTTTCCTAGATTGTAGGAAAGTGAATTGATTCCCTCCAACAACCATTCCCACCTTCATTTGAATTCAAATTCAACTTGTAAAAGTTGTGGAACACTCCTAGAGGCTATATAAGGACTTGAAATCACTTGTAAAGTATATGGAAGCAATATACATACACTTGTGACCATCATTGTCTTGCTCCTTCAATTTTCTGCATCATCTTCTTCGCCACCAGTAATCGTGCAGAGGCTGCTGCTCTTTCTCCATAGCTCCAAATTGAGTGGCAGATGGCTCATTGGAAAGCTATAAATGTCTAGTTTATGCCTGTAAATTTTCAAAGCATTTGGTTCAGCAGATTTGGACAAATCGTAGTTTTTCTACCTCGGGGTCAATCTCTACGTATTCCTGAAAAATAGGAAGTACCACCGGTGAATGTCGCATTCATTCCTATAGCATATTTTGCTTATTCCTTATAACTTTGTGCATTCCATACACTCAACCCTATGTGTATCACTCACATAAAAGGATTTTTTCTAATTGTAATCATGCTGGTCGCTATGGGCATTTGAAGTTCATTGTCTCTTCCATAGATAGTAAGTTTTTTGAGCTAGTCGACCCGCGAAGCTATCTGTTTTGTATCGGCTCATTATCCTTGATGCTCCAAAGTACATAGTGTGTTTCTTTGCACTTATAGCATGCCTATAAGGTATATTTGAGTCTCCAAAAGCTCAAGGGCTGGTCTTGTGCCGGTTGGCTTGACCAAACTTCGTTGCCTCCAAACGCACTTTTCTACCTTCGACAAGCTTCTCCAAGTTCTTTCATCAACAGTACATGGAATCGCTTGAACTTCTGGATCTGGAATATATGAGTGTCGCCGAACACAATGCAAGTTACAGTATCTAAAACTGACCTAGTTTTTGTGGGCCCCACCTTGCGGGCTCAAAACGGAGGTCGAGATGGCTCCGAAACTCCGAAAATATTTTGAGGTCTTCTACCTTCACGCCAATTTTCGTAACAAACGGAGGCCGTTTGTGAAATCGCGTTTTCTCCATGCCTTGTCCCATAGTCTTCACTGTCGCCTTCTCCAGGAGCTCTCTACAACCACGCTGGCTCTGATACCATGTTAGGAGGAAGGAGATAAGGAAGAGAGCTCACATACACACTCTCACTCTCAAGGAGAAGCACACACACAGATTGAGGTAAGGAAGAATGATCTTCTTCTTCTTCTATTACATAAAAGAAATGTACAAGAATGACCTAAAAACAAGAATACAACAAGTGCAATATATAAAAAATAGTAGATAAGGAAAAACCTAATGTCCGTGAATGCGTGAGCTAGCAAGAAACAAATGTGCCATCACTCTTGGTAGATAAATCTAATAAAGCTCAATGAAGTATCCCTAACATATACAGGCGTGACCACTATACATGTTAGAGAAACGAAAAGGTGGTACGTGTCATCCTGGATCATCACATGTTGAGCTTGATATCTCAACACATGTGTAGATATTATATTACTCCTCTCAACAATTAAAAGCGCTAGGTGCAATGGATACATCATTGTGCTCTCATCTCTGTGACCCAGGTTCAATATCCATGAACTACATACGACAGAGCGAAGACTTGTTTTAGTGCTTTTAGTTTATTACATGATAAAAAAACCATGCGAACAACAGATGGCAAAGTGATTTTGTTTTTTAAGATGATCATAGAGCTTTGGTGATCGTAGAGCTTTATTCAAGTGCTTCTGGAGTGTTTTTGAAGGGACAAACAGTACTATATAACAAGAGCTTTCGCTCATTGTTCAATCATCCTACACATTTTGCAACACAAGCTTTGGAGCTTGGTCCCTCATTAGAGGTGGTGCTCTTAGCACATGAGGCATCCATGGTGCTATTTTGGAGCATGTTGAGGAGCATCTATGGAGTTCTTGTTGGAGAAAAAGAGTGTGCTTACACTCTTGCTTATGGAGAGGACTTATCTATTAGCAACTTTGTGGTGTGGATCAGCCATTCACATGATGTATTTGAAGATTGTCTTCTAAATAAAGATTTTGGTTTACTTCAAAGACATTGGATGGTGGTTAACATAAGATTTACATCTTATGTTAAGAATTTAGGTACATATTCTCTTTATGCACATAGGCACTACTTGAAGTATATGGAAGTGGCATGCATATTAGGAGGAGTCCTACTCGGCATAGGTACAAGAGAATGAGTACATGTATGCATTATGCATATTTGGATGAGGTGTTCGAGAAGATATGTTCATATGAGTTTGAGGATTTCTGGCAGCAAACTTGTTATCATTCTTTGCTACTTTTGTAAGTATGTGATCTTTTCACACAGGTGTCTGACTTAGGATCTTTCATAGCCTAAAGTTAGATGAGGGTTTGTTGATTATCAATTTTAGACTAATCCTTCCTCTTTCTATCACTCATATTCACTCTTCTACAACCTAGCAGGTCACACATCTCATATATATTCAGATTTCTGTCCATACATCTAAATATGTTTCTTACATTTGTATATACACTCTTCCATCTAGTTTTGTTCACATAGAGTGGTTGAGACTTTTTCTCCCACATTGTAAGTTGTCATTTGTATATATGATAGTGTGAGTAAGCAGTGGCTTACGTAACACTTTACACATGTTGTCTAATCTTTCTCTATCTTAGTCTCATCATTTGTATGATTAAATGTGGTATGTTCATGTTTTTTTTAATATTGGAAGATTGCTGAAATATATATTTTAGATCTTGGACCTACGGAACTATGGACCTGTGATATTAGTTATGGGCCTACTAAATTTCCAACATTTGGTATCAGAGCTTTAGGGTTTTGATATCAAATCTTTGATTTCAAGGCTCACAATTACCCAAGTTATCAGGTTCTCAGGTTCCTAGATTCCTAAGGTTACAACATATAATTTAAGAATATCTTCTAAAATTTGACATTTGACATACACACTTAATCTAGATGAGTAGAGATTTGAGAATTAGACAATTCAATCACATGTTTATTCATCGGTGTGGAGTATGAAGTTGATGATGTGTTAGCAGTCGAATACTTTTAGAGGAAGTATGAAAATACTTTACAGAAAGTATTGTTTGAAGACCAAGACTTGATGAAGAGAAGAATACTTCAAATTCAAGGAAGAACAATGGTTTGGAGAAGATGAAGGAATGAGATCAACGTCAAATCACATGTATCAGTTTCTACTATCAAATTATCATTTGCAAGTCATATCTTAGAAGAGTAATTATGAAGTGATTTGAAGGATTTAAGGAGTGCTTTTATACACTTTCATTTTTTGAAAGTTAAAAGCATTATCTACATCAAAAGAGGTATCTAGAGGTTTTTCTGGGCAGTTTTGATAGATCTCTTTCATGGCAAGAAAGTTCATCTAAGAAGACAAATGTGGAGAGCATCAGTTTTGTTTTCAGCCAATCTTGTGTTGTAAGTTGGTTGGAAGTTTTTTGCTCACATTTTGTATCTAGAGAGGTAATTCTAGAAAGGTAATTCATCATTCAGACAAAAGGTTGGTGAATTTAGTCATATCGGTCATTTGAAGGAGAATTTTGATTTAGAGATATGAGGAGATGATAAAATATGATTCTATGTTCACTTCCATTTGTATACCATGTTTGTTTTGTCTCTTACTCTTAGCACTCGAGGAAGATAAAAATTCATTTGAAGAAGTTAAGAGTGCTTGCTACTTCAAGATGAAGAGAACAAAAGGTATGGAAGAGAAGTTTGAAGATGTTGACATCATCAGGTGGAAGAAAGATGCAGAAGAAGAAAGTCCAACATTTCTAAAGGGAAAGTAAGACTTCCTTTTCTCATATATTTTCCATATACTTTTCCTATTTATCCTTTACATCCAAAGACAAGTCTACAAGAACATCTTGTGTGAAGATAGTTTAGAGAGGAAGAAGTTTCTTGTTTCGCATGATACTTGGTCATGGTTTACTAGATTTGACAAAGAATTGCGTTGAGAGAAAGAAAAGTAGCAGATTTTGAAGACAACTTGTATGTTTTGACTCATATGTATGAGTTATATATAAGTTGAAGTTTTTGAGCATGCAGCTTATGTATTCCCTCAAAGAATTCTTGGAGTGTCAATACAAAGCTACTTGGTATATGACAAGTTGCAGAGAAGTATATTTCTTCTTTATCTAACTCTTAAGGTAAACGAGTATTTGTAGAAGATATTGGAGACTTGGAGAGAGGTTTTATGTTTGGAAAGGTTACCTCATATTTAGAATTTTTCAGATAACTTCATAAAATTCAGTTTTTTGATATACCAGTCAGTTGAAGAATCTACTGATTGTCTTGTTTTTTGGATACATGCTTGTATTCAAAAAGGTGTTCCATTAAATCCTATCACCTGATAGAGAAGTGGAGTTATCCAAAAGAAAATCAAGCAGGTACTATCATATTTCACCCGAGTAGAATATGAAGATATGAAGTATAACTTGCAGCTTTTGGAGTTCTCAAGGTGAGAATTTTGTCCACTTATGTTTCAAGTAGAAGTTGCAGATTCTTGGGAAGGATTTGGTTAAAGAAAAGTTTTTACAACTTTACGTGAGAAGCATGGACACTTGGAGACATTCAGGTAACAAATCAAACATTCAGTCATGAAGGTTTGATGAGAGCAGATTCTATATAGGTATTTTGTTGGAAAGTTCATTGATCTTGTATGATCTTGAATGATCATGAAAGATCTTGAGTATTTATGAGTCAATTGTCTATCCTTTGTTTGTAAGGTTCTTAGCATTGGAAGAAGTAAGTCAAAGATTCAGATTCTATCAGATTTGTGTTGCAGAGAAATAGAAGAAGATACTTGTTATGTTTCAGAAGAATATGAATCCTAAAGAGCTTTCAACAAAGGTTTTATTGGATCAGCTAACCTTATTCTAGATTTTGGGAAGCTGAGGAATAACAGGGAAAGTTATTGGCATGTGCATAATGCTAATAAAAGGGTTGAGATTATTTATCTCATAAACAAGTATTAATGTTATAAAAAGACAGATTTATGAAGGAAGACATTCCAGATTTCATAAGGTCTGATATATTTGAAGAATTCTGGATACTAGTGTTAAATCATCCAGGTGGGTGATGAAACATGAAGACTTATTTTTAGCCATATGTGAAAGAATGGAGAATCGTACCTATAAGAATTCCAGGTATTCCTATATCAGGTATTCTTATATTTCCTTTGTCTATTTCTCTTTATGTTCTAGCTTTGAAAGAAGAAGGAAGAAGGAGAATGTCTGGAGAAAGTTCTTGTTAGGTGTTCCTGTTCAGGAGAAGGTTCTAGAATTCTATTGAAGAGAAATTTGATATTTCAAAGAGGTATGTTTAAGAGGTGTGCACATATATGTTTATACTGAATTCTGAAGAAAAGAGGTATGAAGGACTTACAATTAGAACAAGGATGATGACAAGATGACATCATAGATATGAAATTTTGATGAGACTCATGAGTTGAGTTGAGTTGAATTGAGTACAGTCACAGATGAACCAGCTAGTGTTCATAATACACTAAGTTGTGAGTTGTCAGTCACAGGTCCTAGGATTCAGTTCCTGATTTTGTTTAGTGTATTTAGATGACACAGCAAAAATATGTTGAGAAAGTTTTCGTAAGGTAAATGCAAGTATGAGGACCCTAGTGTATATTTTCAAGTTTGAGAAGATAGGGGATAGTAGGTTCAAAGTCAGTACTTGCTTCATTTGTTATCAAGCAAATGATTGATTGATGAGTACACTACTAGATATCTAGTTGAAGGAAAGTCAAACTCAGTTTTAAAGAAGACTTTTGAAGAAAAGATTTGAAGGTCAATTCAAGAGTACTAGTTAGAAGATTATGAAGTTTGCAGATCCAGTCCAATTTTTACCAATATGACATTGTAGGGGGGATTGTTGGAAACAATGTTCATTGGTCAAATTTTGCTCACAGTACACAGGATGTGTAGATATTATATTACTCTTCTCAATAAGTAAAAGCGTTGGGCGCAATGGATACATTGTTGTGCTCTCATCTCTGTGACCCAAGTTCAATACCCCTGAACTATAGGCGGCATGATGAAGACTTGTTTAGTGCTTTTACTTTATTACATGATAAAAAAACCACGCGAACAGCAGACGGCAAAGTGATTTTTTTTTTTAAGACGAACGTAGAGCTTTATTCAAGTGCTTTTGGAGTGTTTTTCAAGGGACAAAAAATACTATATAACAAGATCTTTGGCTCATTGCTCAATCATCCTATACCTTTTCGAACACAAGCTTTGGAGCTTGGTCCCTCATAATGGAGAGGACTTATCTATTAGCAGCTTGGTGGTGTGGATTGGCCATTCACATGATGTATTTGAAGATTTTCTTCTACATAATATTTTTGTTTTACTTCAAAGACATGGCACACTAGTAGCTTTGTTTTCATGGTCCACTGAGTGATCGTATAGCCAATCTTGGCCAAGGATTAGGGGTTCTATCAGGTCCTCGTCATGGCACGCTAGTAGCTTTGTTGTCATGGTCACATCACGTATGAGGATAGGAAGGTCCACCTCACCCATGCAAGGGGTTTCCATGCGTCCTAGCCCTATGATTAAGGGGTCCACTTCTAAGATTAAGGTCCACTGAGTGATCGTATAGCCAATATTGGCCAAGGATTAGGGGTTCTATCAGGTCCTCGTCATGGCACACTAGTAGCTTTGTTGTCATGGTCACATCACGTATGAGGATAGGAAGGTCCACCTCACCCGTGCAAGGGGTTTCCATGCCTCCTAACCCTATGAGGTATGCCTCAATTGGCCGCATTTCTATTCCTAAGTCCTTATAGTGGGACCATCTAATCGCACTAGTCGCAGTACCTGAGTCAATTAAAGCTCTGAGCTCTTGGCAAGGGTTGCCGAGCTCTAGCATGACTGTAATGAATGGTCTCCTATCCATTATGCTAGAATGGGTACTTGACTTTGCTTGACACATGGCCATGGGGTATCTAGGTGTTGTTTCCAGATGGTTATAATGTTCTCTCCCTAGTCCTTGTCTTCTTAGCTTCATGCACTTAATGCGTTCTATAGCTTCTGCTTGAGCTTCAGCACGTATTCTATTTTCTTCCTCCTTACGCTTCTTTGCCAAGGTGAGTCGTCTAAGCATATCCTCAGTAAGAGGTTCCTGATATAACTTGACTCTACAGCCACTAATGTAATTAGGCATTATGTCTCCTTCTAAAGTGGCTAATTGTACTGCTCCACTTGTCGAGAGTCTGTTAATGATCATAGGTCCATAACCTCGCTTTTCTAACTTTCGTGCGTGTTGTTTCAATGTATACACTAGGACTAAATCTCCTTCTTTTAAGCCTTTATCTTTCACATGTGCATCAAAATATGCTTTCTGTCGTTTCTTTGCTGCGTATATTCCTGCTGCTGCTTTCAGCCTGGTTTCTCCTAATCATTCCAAGTCCATTATTATTGCTGATAATTCATGGCCGGTCCACTGATGTTCTTGTGCAACCTTAAGGGTCGGTATCAAGAAGTCCAAAGGAAGCACAACATTCTGACCAAAAACCATTTGGAAGGGAGTTGCATTGAGTATGGTCTTGTAGGCCACTCGATATGCCCAAATAGCATGATGTAATTGTTTGTCCCAATCTAAACGTTTGTTGTTCACGAGTTTCGTCAGTACGTTACAAAGGATCTTGTTAGTGCTTTCAGCTTGACCATTGGCCTGAGGATGATATGGTGCAGATTTCTTATGAATCACCATAAAATCCTGTAACAAATATTCAATGACTTGGTTTAGAAAGTGAGTTCCTCGATCGCTCACTAACTTTATAGGCAATCCATATCTTGTAAAGACATTTTCAAATAAGAATTTCGCAGTCGTGTGTGCATCATTATTTTTTGTGGCTTTTGCCTCTACCCATTTGGTAAGATAATCTGTCACAACAATAATGTATTCCGCATGTGTACCTTTTGCAGGGGGGTTAATGGGTCCTACAAAATCTATACCCCACTTAGAGAATGCACGTCCTCCCATCATGGGTTTCAATGGCATTTCATCTTTGCGAGTAGGAAACTGAGTTCTTTGGCACACATCACATCTCTTTACATAGGTATGAGCATCCATGTGAAGAGTGCGCCACCATAATCCTGCAAATAGGATGGCTTTGATTATCCTATCGGGTCCAAAATGACCTCCTGCAACACCTTGGTGTGCAGTCTCTAGTACGCTCAAATAATCGTTTTCATGAACACATTGTCGTAGGTATCCATCTCGTCCTCCTTTTTATAGATTATCGCCAATAAGTAAATAGTCTTGAGCCTCCTGCTCTAGACTTCGTTGTCGTGCTAAGGTCATTCCTTGAGGGAATGTTTTTGTCCTCAAGTATGTTACTAAAGGTTCACTCCATTCTGGTGTGAGAGACACGTGATATAATGTAGGGTGTTCTACTGGTGGTCTTTCACAACAAACCTTACATTCTTTACACAACTTGTAGACGTCTGCTTCCATCGAAGGCCAATATACTCCTAGTCTATGTAGAGTCTGCAATGTACGATGTTTTGAATGATGTTGCTTTAGTGCACCTATGTGTGCTAATTGCAACCAATTTGCATGTTCTGATTCATCTACACAACAAGCAAGAATCTTTTGATTATCTTGTTTATATATACTTCCTGCTAGGATTTGATATCTCTGAGACTTTGTAATCTCTCCTTCCTTGATCCTTATCCTAGGATTCTTGGGTCCATATATGAGAATAGGGACTATCGACTTAGCCCATTCTGGTGCTATCTCAAGATTAAACAGATATGCATCTGGTAATTCATCTACTATCCCTTGAGGGGCTTCTCCTGAGGTTAGTCTCGAGAGGTGGTCAGCTCTAAGATGTGTCTTTCCTTTCCTGACTACAACCTCAAAGTCATACTCCATGAGTAATAGAAACCAACGTATCAATCGTCCAGTGTTACATGGCTTGTTGACTAAGTACATTCCGTGATAGGAAGAGGATAACTATCTCTAATTGTGGCGGCATTAACTTTTTTAAGGTTAATACACACACACAATTTTCCATTCTTCTTGGGTACAACCACAATGGGGGATACCCATTCGGTATGCTCAATTTCATAAATAAATCCTGCTTCTATCAAACGATCGATTTCTTCTTTAATCTTTGCAGCGTAGTTATCATTGTACGTGTATGGTTTCTGTTTCATAGGTTTTGCATCTGGAGTCATAGGGATTCTATGAGAACATATATCTGGGTCTACTCCTTTCAAATCTTTGTAACTCCAAGCAAACACATCTCTATATTTGCGCAATAGGGCAACTAATTCTTCTTCTTCTTCATTCGTCAAATTATGCCCTATGTAGGTACATTTTTCTTCTTTTCCTTCTATGGCAACTATTATTTTTTTGGTTTTCTCTCGATTATCATATACTTCTCCAACTTCAGCTTTTCTGTTAGGCATTCGTACCATGATTTGTCTATCTTCTATTTCATACTTCTTGAAGTTCTCTGGTACTTCAAACAAAGATTCTTCTTCTTCTGACATGGATTCTTTCTTCTTTCTTTTCTTACCTTCACTCTTAGTGGTCACTTGTGTGGCTAACCGCACATCATTCGTTAGTTCTTCGTGTTTCTGAGGGTGATTTTCTACTTCATAAAAATATTCCTCTTCTGATGCAAAGGGTGGGTCCGTAATAATTGACTCTAAATCAAAATCACTTGCGTCCTCAAATGCATCAGTGTTGGGTTCACATTCTTCTATAATTGAATCACACATGATTGGCTCTATCGTGAAAACTGAGATGTCATAGCCATCCTCGTCACAGTGGGGTGTCCATTGTTCTTCATTGATGGCTACATCCATGGTTGCTAGGATTTCTGCCCAACCATGGGGTTTGAATTCTTCATCTAGAAATACTACAGGTGCGTAAGCTGCGTCTTGAAGAGTTGTTGGATGTTGTTCTGCACCTAAGGTCCTGGCTTCTAACCGTTCTTCCTCTTGTTTTGCTACCTTACACATCCATAAATGAGTGTCCTCATGCAACCATGAAGGGTCTGATTCTAACGAGTGTACTGATTCCGTTTCTACCTGTGTCTTATGGATGGTATTCCATTGTATTGGGGTTACATCTCTATGTGAATAGTCTTTAAGATTGACTTTGGTAGTCACTCCAAGATGTTGCAAGTACAAAGAGTTGGTTCCCCAATCTTATACAATTTGCAACTGATGCATGAATGGTCATCCTAAAATCATCTCGTAAGCATGATTTTTCGCAAAATCACAAATGGCAAAAGTATGCTCAAACTCTACACCACAAGTGGTGAGAGATATGCCTTCTAGTAAGCCTAATGGTTTTTCTATGTGTCCATCAGCCATTTGTAGCTTCATCCTGGTAGGTCTCAATGCTGGCTTACTCCAACGTTTCCATAAAGCAGTAGTAGCTATGGCTACTCCGGCTCCTGAATCTAAGATGTCTTTTGTGGTGTAGCCCTGATGGGTTATTGGAAGGTACGTGTTACCTTCCTCTCCTTCACTTACATCTCCGATCTTTTCTACGGGTATTTCTGGTACCTTCTTTTGTGATCCTGTCTGTGAGGGAGTAGTAGCAAGCTCAGGGAATTGATTTGCTACATGCTTCCACAATTCTGGTTTAACCTTCAACAACTCCTCTAAAGTGAGATTACATTGTACTTTAGTATTCTTGATTACTTCCGTGTTTCTCGGAATCACTGATTCTTCATTCCTCACTATTATCGTGGGTGCTCTCATACTAATAGACTTGGCTTCCCAAGCTCCTATGAACTGAGGTAATTCTTGTAAAGAATTGGATTCACAACCTGTGTGTTCACTCGTTTGTTCTTCCTCTACATCATCGTATATAGAGGGGATGCCTTGGGGAAATTGCTCCTGCAAGTCGTCTATTTCTTGAATAGGAGGATGGGTTCCTTGTTCTTTTCTCCATTTCTCTTCTTGGATTTCTCTTAGAAATTCATGTGAAAACCTATGTATGGAAGACAGGTTTTCTTGATTTTCTGTATTGGGTACTTGAGACAGGGATGGTGCATGTCTTTCCTGTGTCTCTGAGGTGATAGGGTCCCTCTGTTGATTCTTTTTGTCCTTGCTATCAATAAGGTATTCTAGCCTCTCCATTAGTCCTTGAAAGTGTAATTCAAGTTTTGCCATGTTATTCCAATTAAGATATCTGGAGGCTTCAAACAAGGCTTGTGCTAATTCTACCATCTTCATGCAAAGTTTAGTCCTCTCAATTTCTAAGTCTGCTCAAGGGTAGTTCTTACTCATTTCAGCTATTTGAGGTCCTTCGTTTATTCTGGCTTGATACGCACGAAACATCATGTCTAGGTTTTCTGGTATGGGTTCCGCTAAAACTCATCCTGCTTTCTCTGCTAGGTTCTCTTGATTCAATTCCTATGAAGTCAACTCTAGGATTTTGGCTCTAGATTCCTTGAGACTTCCTTCCAATTCTGTTATCTTTTTACTCCACTTTCTCTTAATTCTCTCTCGGGAATCTTTCCAAGATTTCGTCTTTTTACTGCTAGATTCTCCAACATCACTAGTTCCAGCTACTTTCTCCTGATTAAGCTGTTGGTTCTGTAAGAGTGTCTGGGCTCTTGTTATAGCTTGGATAGGCACGTATGTAGGGTTGGATCCATCTGCATTGTTTACAATACCTATCACGTTGATTGGTGTCACGTTTGCACTATTAGCAAGGTTCTTAGGATAGTCTTTGATTATGTGCTCTTTGCCACAATCGGCACAAAAGCCTTGTATGTTATAATATTGAGACTGTCCTGCTGTCGAAGGATGTGCATAATCCTTTATGAAGTGATCTCCTTGGCACCTAAAGCATGGTCCTCTAGGGCCCTGTGGTCTTTGTTGTCTCAGTTGGGGCCACGGATTTGGGTTTGTATACATCACGTTAGCGTAGTCTGGCTCCCAACTAGGTTCCATTAGTGGACTATCATAATGATATGTTTCCACATGTTCTGGTGACTCCGTGTAATACGCGGGTGGACTATCTACATGGGTAGAGTCAAAACTGTTTGAGTTTGGGTCGCTTTCTGTGATCAGGGGGGAAGAAGGCACTAAAGCCCTATTGAGGTTTTCTTCTGCAGCAGCATACTTAACTGAGATGACATTAGCTGGTGGGGGTGGCTGCTGAGCTAAAACAAGTTGAGGTCTCTGTTGAGCCTGATTAGGGTAGTTTTGTGGAGGCCTATAGTAATGCGGCTGAGTATTGTACTGACCTTGATACCTACATGGTTGCTGGTATGCTTGCGGGTAGTTCTGTCTTACAACTTGTTTGTTATATGGGCAGTCCTATGCTGTATGATTCGTGTATCATCTCTCAATCGTACAGTATTGGCCACTAGGGTTGGCTTGCGGTTGTGTGGCATTGGGACACACATTTGCCATATGATCACCACCACAGGTGTAACAACGCTTGTTTGTTGTTACCCTAGGCATCTGTTTACTAGAAACTCATACTTTCTGGGCCACTTTTTCCGCTAGGTCTTCTATCAAGCTAGACAATCTTGTGGATGCTAGAGATGAGCAATCTGAGTCCTTATAGACCTTTGAGAGTTCCAACTCGTCTCCTAAGTTGTCCTCAATGTCTATGCAAATTCTTACACATTGCTCTAGCGTTTTGGGTTCCTTCAAGTATACATAGGAGCGTAGTTTAGAGCTCAACACGCCATCTAAAAATAAAGACACTTGCTTGGCTTGTGAGGGTAACTCTTGCATCGGACATCTTTCAACATATTGTCTAAACCTACGTCCTGCCAGTCTAACTGTTTCTTGAGGGCTCTGTTTGAAACTATGAATCAATGAAGACGTGTCATGTCTGATCCCACTTTTAGAGAATTCAGTGATGAATGACTCTAAGAAGTGATGGATCTCTAAATTGCCTTTGTTGCAATGGTTGGAACCAAGTTAAAGCGGTATTCTTTAACGTTAGCCCAAATGTGTTATATTGCATGAACATGTCTTCGACTTGTTCTGCTCTTAGCACTTGCTTAAACTCCGCAACATGGTCATAGGGATCTCCTATCCCATCAAAGTAGTTCTTCATGGATTTCACTAACTGAGTGAGTCTCAATATTCTTGCATGTTCACGTGATCTAGGTAGAGGAAAATCATCTCTACCACCTAGTATTCCATGTTCCCTTTGTATTTCCACTCTATTGGTGTTCGTGGTTGTTCGATCTCTCCCTAAGGGATGGTTGAAGCTTACTTCTGGTCTTTCTTTATTTTTCTCTCTTTGATTACCATGGGCTGAGGATGTTCCTGCCCCTTGCTGGCTTGCGTTCAGGCTCGTCCTAGATGGAGGGAATACCAATTCGCCTCTCCATGTGTAGGATTTCTTGCGTGGTCTGGTACCACAAATACTCTTTCTGAAGATTCATTCAGGTATACCACCTTTCCAGGTGTATCCGGGTCCTTGAATTCGTAAATTGTGATGATGCCTACCTCACTAGGTTGTTCCGTTCTGTACCTCCAAAAGGCTTCATCCGTTTCTTTATTTACAAACAACTCTATGCTCCTGTTGTCCTGAGGGATCCACTCTGGAATGAGTACTCTTGTTAGCACTGATTTCCCTCTAGGTGTTCTAGGTTCCTCTAATGGTTCTTTTCCTTGAGATTTTGCTTCCGTTTCTAACTGAATTACACCAAACTCATTGGTATTGTTTGGCTGCGTACTTAAGATGTACATCGTTCCTTCCTTATCTATGTACACGTCTCTCTCGAATTTCACCATTGGATGTTCCAATCCAATGGGTTGATCAGGATTGTGCATTTGCACTACTTGTCTTCTCAAACCATCCTCATAGATGCGAGCACCTAATCGGTTGGTTCGGAGAAACTCTAACTGAGTCCTATAGGGTCCTTCGGGTCTTTCTAGATACGCTACATTTGACCCTCCTTCTGGTCTTTCTGTGCTAAATGCCATTTCTGATTCACTCGTGTTTGAACTCTCGTAGGGGTAATTGCTATTCAATTGTTGTGCCCACGATCGTGCAGTCGTGCCTACACTTGCTTCTAAAGATCTAAGGCTTCGTCGGTCTGACTTACCTATATGTTTACCCGATCTAAGGTTCATTAATTTTCTTAGTGGCACTCTTTGATTGTCAATGGTCCTTTGTTTTTAATGGCTTGATTCTTTTTAAATGTCTTTAAGTTCTTTTTTAGATGTATGCATCAGGAATTCGACTTTCCGTGGTACTTTTGAGTTCTCATTCCGTCAGACTTAGGTTCTTTTCCTTTAGGTTTTCGTCACACACACCTTTACTTTTAGTCTTTGACTTGATCAATTAATCTTTTGCACTTGAGTGTTCCTATCGTCGTTAATCCACAACTACCGTTTAGCCTAAGCTAAGAATTGACTGAGGGGGTTGAGTAATCTTCCAACCTCGAGTCAGCTTTTTTGGTTGCTCTGATGCCCAAGAAGTCGTGCTTCCCAAGCTTTATGCCCTTCACTGCCTTGCTTTGTTTTTCCTTGATTGCCCTTGCTAGACCTGGAAAAATCCAATATTAGACCAATTCACAAATGGATGATCAAGCACTTGAGTTATATACACCTTTAATGATCCTTTCCCTTTTGCCCAAATTTTCAATGCTAGCCCCCTGGCTTTCTAGTCCCACATTAGGTCAACCTCAAATTATCTTATCTAAAACCCAATGTATTCTTTATGAAAAAAAACAGTTGAGGTCACGTAGAACTCGTCACGGGCTTTCTAACGAGCTATAAAGCTCAAAAAATGGACTTCGGAACAAAAAGATATGGCCGTTCAAGCCCTCGAGGGTAAAAACTGACAATTAGGTTTTTCTCCAAATATGAGCTAAGGGGTCTCCTATGAGTATAATCACCCAAAAAGTTTCCAAAACTAGCCCCAAAATTAGTCAAAAAATCAAGTCAAAAAAATCCGTTTAGGGTGGACAATTGCGATGGTCTGGGATGATCGCGATGGTCTGGGATGATCACGATTGTCTGGGACCGTCCCGATGGTTCAGGTGAACAATCGCGATGGCGTGAAGTGCGAACCGTCGCGATGGTCTGAAGTGCACGGTCGCGATGGTCTAAGTGCGAACCGTCGCGATGGTCTAGATGTGAATGGTCGCGATGGCGTGAAAATGAACAATCGCGATGGCGTGAAAATGAACAATCACGATGGCGTGAAAATGAACAATCGTGATGGCGTCAGTCAACGGTCAATGTGAACCGTCGCGATGGTCCGAGTGAACCGTTGCGATGGTCACAGATGCGATGGTGTGAGCCAATCGCGATGGTCCAACTTTTGAGTCATCGCGATGGTGTAGGGTCTCGTCGTGATGGCATGGCTAGTGAGCAATCGTGATGGTCTGACTTGACACGTGGCACTATCGTGGCGATGGCGTGAGCCAATTGTGATGGCGTGGGGTCGACAGGATCGTCGCGATGGTCAGCGAACCATCACGATGGTCCAAATGAACCGTCGCGATGGCGTGAGACCGTCGTGATGGTCCGGCCGAGCCATCGCGATGGCGTGAGCCAATCGCGATGGTGTGACACAATTGCGATGGTCTGAGCCAATCGCGATGGTCCACCAAAATGCAAATTTTTGAAATGCATCTGTGGATTTGTGCATACGCTTGTGTAGCCTACCTCGTGGTGTGGTCGCTTACCAAAAATACCGAACTTTGCAGACCATCGCGATGGTTTGACACAGTCAGCAATTTCTGACAGGAAGTGATTTTCTTACCTTTTTGCAGCATTCCTGATGCACTGGAGCACTGTACCTGCAAGAAAACTCAAGAACACAAAAGCACATGCAAGCACAAAAGCTCTCTCTCTCTCTTGCACATGCAAAAATGAGGGGAAATGAGGAGAATGGGTGGATATGATGATTTTTTTTATTTTTTTGGAGTTGGAGATGATGATGCGGTGATGAAGGTGGAGTGTGGGGGAGGTGAAAAGCACTAAAAACTAACTAAAAACAACAACAAAAACTGAAAATTTTTACCTTCCAACACCACTTCTTGCTATACTCTTACCATCACACATTCGTCCTAGACTCGATCCCTGACAACGGCGCCAAATTTGGTGTTGCTCTAGCACAATGGTAGTACCATTTTAAGAAGCTTCACCTCCTTAATTGTCAATCCGCGAAAGAGATAGGAGTGATATGAAGATCGTGAATGTGAGATGAAGTGAGAGTGAAGGTGACAAGCATAGAGATGCACACACACATACACACACACAAAGAAGAGACAAGCAAGACACAATGGAAGGTGAGAAATCAATTCTATTGCTCAAGAACACTCTTACAAGCTCAAACTAGTTCTAAGCTCTCTCTACTCAAACAAGCTAACCTCAAAAATGAGCTCTCTAGCTCTTTTTATAGTTTCTAGACTAGTTTTGACCGATTTCATATCTAGTGACCGGCATAGTTAAAAAATAGGTCCTAGATGCTATTTGAAAGGGTAAACGAAGTCTAAAAATAACCAAAATTGGTACGCTCATTCTACCTAATCTCCTCAAGCTCAAGGACTCCTCGGCTTGCACAAAATGGAGCTATAAATTACAAAAGGGGTTTTTCTATGTTACATATGTTACAATAGTGATGAAAATCACTGTTGAATGTTTTGAGAAGTAATTATAAAACATAAATCTTCAAAAAGTTGATTCGAATGGCTCCCTGCTCCGTCTTTACATGCTTCCGCGTCTTCTATGCCTCTGGCTGCTTCCAACAACATCTTATAAACAGACTTTTGAGGAGATGTTCATTACAGGGTTCTTGGAGTACCATTCTGAAATATTCATCCCCAGACCCTCACATGTTCTCCAACTTTTTGCTATGGAGAGGACTTTACATTCCGATCAATTGCATATGCCACATCCGGATGTTTCAGGGCTAGTCGATTGGGATGCCTTACTAAAAAATTTAGCAAGGGGACTGAGGCTAGAAGAGCATCACCTTACTACCGACATCGTCGAATACTATGTCAAACATTCAGCCCACCAAGGGTCTGTCAGAGACGACAAATGCGAGAGAGGGGGGTGTTGGTAGTAGTCAGGGCACTCAAGGATCTACAAGATAGGGAAGCCAACGAAAGGAGTCAGAGCAGAGAGAAAGAACAAGTAAACAAGACATCCAACAAAGATCTGACAAGTAGACCATTCAACTTTTTTCCGACTTAACCTCTTTGTAACAGTGATTTTCATCACTACATGAACATTGTAAATACCATTTTTGATAGATTCAACTCCATTTTGTCCAAGCTGAGGAGTCCTAAAGCTTCAAGAGTAGTAGAAGCATTTATGTATTACGTTTCATAATTTTTAGAGTTCATTTGAGCCTCCAAAACAGCCTAGGAACCTAATTTTTAACTAGGCTAGACACTAGGTTTGGACAAGGCCATTAGGTAGTCAAAAACTATAAAAGGAGCTAGAGAGCTCATTTTTGGGACAACAAAATTGTAATTTGAACTAAAGAAAAAGCTCTTGTAATTGTCTTTGGATCGTAATCAAAGCTTCCATTATCTCACTCTTTGCTCTACCTGTGTGTGCGTGTGCGTGTATGTGTGTGCATGCTTGTGTGCTTCTCCATCACCACTTGTGCACGTCATTTGCTCGAGGTCTTCATAACATCCTCATGTCTTCCCAGATTGACATTAAAGGAGGTGCTACTCACTGTTAACTAGTGTTAAATAGCAGAGTTAAAATGATCAATTGTTAAATGCCTGGTTCTAACTCTCAGAATGGTGTTTAACCAGTCTCAATGGGTTCTTGGGAGTGGTAGGGGTCTGTTAGACAGAGGCCCTGTACTTAGTTCCCAAATCTTAGCCACGTCAGAGACACGTAATGTCACGTCTTAGCTCAATTACTCAAGTACCGCACACACTCATGTATTCTACTATTACACGCTACCTTGTGGTAGTGCTGAGAACAATAGAATACCTCAACTTTACCGAATATATGTATGTCTTCCTAATCCATAGTATTGGGACAATCCAAACACGGTTCAATCTCAATACACTATATTATTGCACAGATTTATTCACCAAATTTCACACACGACAACTCGACACATTACTAGCAATTCTAGGCCTATAGCCTTTCACCCAGTACTCTGTACTCGACACTGAACAGCGTGAACGAACAAATTACATCCGTAGAGAAGAACGAACTACAGAGCAAATCAATTGCTCCGATCGTATACAGTAACAATGCAAGACGGTTACACAGATGAATCACCAAGTTAACATGACTATGAACACACCCATCAAACGCGGATGGATACAGAACGCCAGATCCGGCTCTGATATTGGACACAGAAATAACTTGATCAGATAACTACTCAAATACTGGAGAAACAACAGTAACACAATAATAACTACTCAGATGCCAAAAGAACAACAACACGGTGAAATCGGACACACCCAGACGAACAGTCTGGTGATTTTTTGAAAATCGCGTGCTTGGCAGATCTTTTCATTGCTTTAAATAGGAATTTTACAAATGAAGCGTAACCGCTTTTTCGTGCGTGTGATAACACGTCTTCGTTTTACATTTGCCAATCCGGCGGCCAACTAACACTCGCACGCATGATGGACTTCGAACCCGCATGTCAGAACTTTATTGTTCGGCTACTATGCCCTCTAAGTACATATTTCGGGCTAGCCTAAAAGTTCGGGTAATTTTCTTTTTGAGTGTTTCTAACATCTGTACTAAAATCGATGGCTCTACTAACTGTGCATCTGTCCTAACCGAACTTAAGGCGATCGCTTCGGTAAGCAAAATTTCGGCTTGCGTTTGCAAAAAGGCCTCCTGCAAATAAAATTCATTTGATAGGGCTGCATCCCTTGAAACCTTCATTTCGCCCAATTGTTTCTGCATGTCAATTACTCTTTCTTTCTGATTGATCAGTTGATTATCTATCCTTTCGATCTGTTGGTTCTCAAACTCTATTGTTTTGTAGTAAGCATCTCTTTCTCTTCGAGCATTTGCTAATTCCTTCTGATATTTAGCTTCCCTGTTCAATTGGTGTTTAAGTATATTATTGACTTCGTCTAAAGATTCTTTTGTTCTTCGTAGTTGTTCTTCTGCCTGCTTAGTTTCCCTCTACTGTTCTTGGCTCTTCTGTACTGCTTCTTGCAGCGGGACTCTTGTTTCTTCCAATAAATTGCCTAGTGTTATTCTCGCATCTTCCTTATCCGGCATATCTAGCTTCAATTGCCTGATTTCGGCTTGTGCTTCGTTTAATAATTGGTCCTTTGCGGCGAGCTGATCCAGTGCTGTATCTCTTTGTTTGACAAATGTTTGCTGTTCTGCCAGCTGAGCTTGAAGCTGGAGAATCTGTGCCTGGAGCTGGTGGTTTTCGGCCCTGACCGCGTCAACCTCCTCCTGTAATGGTGTAATGTCTGCTTCCAGGACATCCACCTTATGTTGCAGTTCGTTGCGAATATTGTCCGCGATTTCTCTTATCTGGACTGGTAGTTGCTGGGATATATGAGTGAGCAGTTGCCCCATTGAAGTAAGCTTAGAGAAGTTTGGAATTGAGGGGAGTAGAAGAGGGGGTCGAGGTTGTGAAGAGGATGTGGTGTGGAGCTGTTGGGAGGTCGGTGGAGCGTAATTGAGGGGGGATGAAGAGGATTCAGTGTTTTCGATAGGGCGACTGGGCTGGATGGGAATGAGGGGTGGTTCCGGTGGGGGAATGATGTTGACTGGTGGTGGTTTGGGAATGGTAGAGTCAGTGTTTGTTACCTTATCTATTGTCTGTTGTTCAATTCCTGCATTGTTGGCCTTTGTGGATTCAACAACCTTAAGTAGTCTGTCCAGTGCTTCCTTAGCAGATTGTTGTTCATCCACCTGTTGCTCTTCTTGATACTGTTGCTGTGATTCTTCTTCGGTCGAGATCATTTCTGTTTCAGTTTGATCTTGTTGTTCTTGTTGGTCAGCTAATGATGACTGCACAGATAACTCATTCTGCATCGATGTGGCTATATCATGGAATGTCTCATCTTCTTGCTTCTCGTCTTCTTCATCTTCTTTATTTTTTTCGACTGAGCCTTGTGCCTCACTTTCAGATGAGCTGATCCTGATTCTTTTTCTGTGGAATAGTTGGTTGATTTCTTTTTCGTCTTCTTCATCATCATCTTCGAGAGGTTGTACTGATTCTTCATGTCTTAAGACAGGTCCTCGGGGTGGTGGTTGTGCGGCAAGGATGGCCGGAAAGAGAAATGATAGAATATGCGGCAATCTGGACCTTGGGGTGGCTCCCTTATTCACCTGTTTGATTATAGCTACACATTCTTTGTGGATACGTTGGAAGAAATATGTAGCAAAGTTTACTGGTTCTCTGGAAGCTAAATCTATGGCTGAGTAGAATGGGCGTGAGATGCCGTAAGTTCGCTTTTGTAAATTCAAGATTGCTACTAGGAACTGCAGGGCTGATCTTTCTGGTTCTTGTCGGCATAAAATTGCGTACTTGTTCGATGAAAACCTAGGGAATAATTGTATCATGGTTGAAATGGGAAGGTTTGGGCCATTTTGTCGGCCTTGTGCAGGGAGTCGAAATGACTCAGCGAATGACTGAAGGGTTATTACAGTCGTGTTGCACAAGGAAGTGATTGGCCATCTCAGCTCTATAGCAGGTGTGTTAGCGATGGCGGAGATGATGTTGGCGAAGAATGGGTGGGACTCTGTTGAATGCCAGGGCAGTTCAGCGAAGTTTGCCAACCCACATATGCATAGGTACTCTCCTACCTCGGTAGGGAGTCCGTCACGGAAAGCAGCATAGTTCGCTAATGCTTCCATGGCGCGCACGAAGACAGAGCACCGAACACAGATACACAGAACACAAAAAAACACAAAGCACAATCACAAAAACACAATAGCGTTTTTTCGGCGAACTGGAGAAGGTTATGTAGTGGTGTTGTAGCAGATAGTAATCAAAAGCAGCTATAATCACGCGGCAGGGGGAGTGATAATTCTTAACTTCGTAATGCAACAATGAAGAGCTCGAAGGGGCAGGGCAGCTTTATTCATAAATATAAGTTTTTTAAAACGCAGATATTTACAGTACTTGTAAATCTAAAAAGAAAGGAAGAGTAACGAAAAGTAAAGTAAAAACCCAAAAAACGCGGCCCAGCGCCAAATGTTTTAGTGCGGGCTAGAAGTGTGTTGATACGGTCGCAGCTTTGAACCGTTGATTACTTTTGGAAGTGGATTTTCGGTCAACGTAGTCAACCGAAAAGTTGCTGGACCAGTTTGTTCTGAAATCCGGTAAGGGCCGAACCAACGTAATTTGAATTTTCCTACAGACCGATTCGACTTTGCATTATAAAAAAGGACAAGCTGTCCCACCGAAAAAACTAGAGTTTTTAAGTTTCGATCATGCATCTGAGCCTGTCTTAGTTGTACTTCTTGCATAGTTAAAAAGTTGTGCCATCGTTGCTCGTCTAACTCTCTGAGTGTATTCAACCAAAATGATAGTGAGTCTTCCGATAGCAGTTTCTGAGTGATTGCTACTCGTAAACTTGGTATAACTATAGGTGTGATTGCTTCTAATCCGTAAGCTAGTTTGAAAGGTGTCAATCCTGTTGTTACCTTGTATGTAGTACGGTATGCCCATAACACTACAGGTAGTAGTTGATCCCATCTCTCCTGTGTTTCCATGATCAATTTCCGAAGCATATTCAGCAGAGATTTGTTTGTACTTTCGGCCAGTCCATTTGCACGAGGGTAATATGGTGAACTAAATTTATGGGTGATATGGAATGACTGTGTCAGTGCTTTAATCAAGTTGTTCATAAAATGGGTGCCTTGGTCTGAAACAATTTCCAGTGGTAAACCAAATCGTGGAAAGACATCAGCTAGCAGACATTTTGCTACCGCAACTGATGTAGAAGACCGTAAAGCCTAGGCTTCTGCCCATCTGATTGCATAGTCTGTACAGGTCAGTATGTAACGGTTGTTACTGAAGACTGCTGGAGGTGTAATCGGGCCAATAAAATCTAAACCCCATTTCTGAAATGGTTCAAGTGGCATAACTGGTTGCAGGGGAAAAAGGTGCCGTTGCAGCGGTTGTCCAGATCTTTGACAATTATCACAGTGTTTGACAAATCGTGACACATCTCTGTACATAGTTGGCCACCAGAGACCACTTTGCAGAATTTTCCGATGTGTTAAATCTACTGCAAAATGGCCACCGGAAGGAATCGAGTGAGCCAAGGTAATAAATGAGTTAACTTCATGCGGTGGAATACATTGAAGTAAGATTCTGGTATGATCCACATAGTATAATTCTCTAGCAATTAACCGAAATCGGCGGCTGAAAACTGCAATTTTCCTGCGTACTACCGTAGAAGTGTGAGATGGAAGGCAACCATCAGTTAGAAAGGTCAGAATCTGATCATAATAGGTAGATTGTGTAGGTGGTTCTGTAATTTCATCATTTGTTGGCTCAGAACTATAAATCGCTGGAGTCGTATCATCTATACCTACTGGAGCTTCACCGGAATCTAAGCGAGATAGGAAATCTGCTAAGGCATGTGAACTTCCTGGCCGATGAATGACTTCATAGTCAAATTCCTGTAAAAGTAGAACCCATCGTGCTAATCGACCACCTAGATGTTGTTGCCGAACCAGATAAACAAGTGCAGCATGATCTACATGAAATGTGAATTTACGACCCAGCAAGTAATGTCTGAATTTTTTGACAGAATATACTAGCCCTAGACATTCTCTTTCTGTTACAAAGTAATTCTTCTCAGCAGGGGCTAATCTTCGACTTGCATAATACACTGGTCTGAACTACTTATCAATTTGTTGCATCAAAACACTTCCTAGCTATATCTGAAGCATCAACAAATACATAAAATGGGCGATCCCAGTCTGGCGGCTGTAAGATGGGAACTTGTGTTAATAAATTCTTTAAACAATCAAATGCTATCTGGCATTCCTGGGTCTACTCAAATTGTCGAGGAGTCTTGGTGATTAGCTTGTTCAGTGGTATTGCCAAATGAGCAAGCCACCGTAAGTGTCGACCATGCCATCTTACTTGGCCCATAAAGCGCATAACTTCCTTTGGTGTAGTGGGTACCGGAGCTTCTAATACTACTAAAATTTTATCTAGATCCACCTGTATACCTTGTGTAGATACAATGTGACCAAGTAGCTTGCCACATGAAACCGCAAACACAGATTTGTTTGGATTCAAACAGAGTGTATTCTCTACACTTCTGAAAACAGCACCGTAAATGTAACAAATGTGCCATCATTTTACCAAAAATTGAAAAATCATCAAGATACACTTGCATAAACGAAGTGAGATAAGGAGAAAATATCTCCTGCATACATCTTTGAAATGTACTTGGTGCGTTTCTCAATCCAAACCACATTACCGTACAAGCAAATACACCCAGTTGGTAATGAATGCAGTTTTCGGTATATCTTCTTCAGCCATTCTAACTTGATTGTATCTGTTGTACCCATCTAGGAATGAATACATTTCATGTCCTGCTACTCTATCAAGCATTGTGTCGAGAAAAGGGATCGGAAAAGGATCAAGCACTATAGCTGCGTTAAGTTTCCGGTAATCTACACATATTCGTAATTGCTTATTCTTTTTAGGAACAATGACAATTGGTGAGATCCATTCAGCATGCTCTACTGGTACGATGAATCCGACTTTAAGTAGCCTATCAAGTTCTGCTTTTACCTATGATGCATGGTTTGGATTCATCCGGTAGCTGGATTGCTTGATCGGTTTTGCTTCCGGTTTCAGCATGACTCTGTGTTGATAGATGCATGGGTCCAATCCTTTCATATCTTGGTAATCCCATGCAAAGACATCAGAGAACTCTCGGAGTAGCTGGATTAAGCCTGCTTGAAATGTTTCCGGTAGGTTTTGCCTTATCTTCACAGGACGCGGATGATCTTCATCGCCTAAATCATAAGTGATCAACTGATCTTCTGGGACATAAAATTGTCGTGGCTTCTCTATATCATCAGCTGGCTTAAAAAGTTATTGCAGTTGAGCATCATCTATAGCAGTAGTATCTTCCTTCTTATCTTCTTCTGTTATAGTCATTACCGTGGAAACTGCAGGGTTCCAGTTACCTACAACAGATTGTAGATCAACAGTTCCTACGGATATCAAGTCAATGTTATTTTTCAGAAATTCTTCTTCTTCATCATCTGATAATCCATCTAGCATATGGACTGGTTCAGCGAAATATGTTCTAGCGTGTAACTCGCAAGGTTGTATAGCATCTAGTTTTACCACATATTTACGATTTGCATCCTTAAAAGTGAGCTCTTGTGCAGACCAGTCCTGTATTATCTTCGCATGCTTCAGCCAAGGTCGGCCAAAAAGAAGGTTGTAATCCACAGTGGATTCCAGTAGGTCTAGTATGAAAAAGGTCATCTTGAATGTCGTACCTTGTAAAGTGATTGGTACATTTCGTACGAGTCCTATGGGATAGACTCTTGATTGATCGGCCATTCTGACAAAGAATTGAACTGGTTCGATTTCGGTCCATCCTAACTTTTTACATAGTGCCGCAGTAGCAATGTTGACTCCAGATCCTCCATCAATTAGTACCTATGTGATTTTATGATTTTTATACCATACCGTAATTAGAGGGATTGAATGATCGACCGTAGATTCAGGTTCCGGTTGTACTGTTGCTGTCGCTGGAATACATGAAGGCACCGGGCTGAACTGCTGTTGGAATTGTTGTCGAATTCCGGTTACCAATGCGAGTAGTTGGCCTAGAGGCAGGGTGATAGATGCCTTTGATAAAATTTCCCAGGCTTGTTGAGATTGGTTGACATGCTCCACCGGTGTTGAAAATGATGCTTCTCTTGATGATGAAGCATCTATTGTTGGTAATGTGCCTGCTGCTGATGATGTTCCTGCTGCTGGAACCTGTTGTTGTGTTCCTTCTTTGGTTAACGAGGTCTGCGTTACCCGAATAGGATCTGGGAAGACTGGTGGTTCTGCTGTGGTCCATTGACTAGCCTTGTTGTACATTCTTTGTTGTTCGCGTATTCTTGGTTCAAATATTTCTACTGCTGGCTGCAGCTGTTTGCCGGAATGGGTCTGAACTGTAGCGGCTTGTGTTTCCACAGGTGTGATTTGTACCATGTTAGCCATTGGATTCTGACGTTCCTTCTTCCTCTGATCATACTCAGCTGCATCCTTACAGAATCTCTTGATATGACCAAATTCACCACAAAAATGACAGCACGGTGATGGTAGATTGGGATTTTCCGGTGGCGGTCCGGTCTGCCAGCGATTTGCATTATAGTTTTTATTTCTCTGTCCTCTGTAATATCGATATCCTTGTTGTTGATTGTTCCTCATTTGCGGAGGCACATAATGATTGTCTGGCTGCCCTGGTTCCTGTATAATTGCGTTGATAGTCGATGTTCCCTGTACTTTAGCGTTGTATGTGTAGTTTTCGGTGGTGTGTCCGGTAGTGTTGCAGATAGCACAGAATATCTGATTAAGTGCACAAGTGGCACTAGTATGGCCTGAGTTCTTGCATGTGATGCAGTATACTTGTCTGGTCATATCTTCGGCTACATTTTTGTTTGTTTTTAACCACTCCAGATCTTCTGTAAATCCTCCAACCTTGTTTTCTAGTTGTAGAGCCATTGCGATTATGGCATCTAGTGTCATTGCTCCTACACAGCGTATGATCATAATCTGTTTAAGTTGTGGAGTCAAGCCATTGATGAACCACTAAGTAATAACGTCATTCGGTAGGTTGGCATGTGTTGGTGGTAACTGCCTTAGATGCATCCTGAATAGGGTAGCATACTCCTGTATAGTTTGATTTACCTTCTGTCTGTTGTTTTGCAGATAATCAAAGATTTCAGCTGGATTCTTCTTTAGCCTGAATCGCTGCAAAAAGGCATCTCGTACTGCTTCGTAGGTGCCGAAGTGATTAATATCATATTCTGTAAGCCATCTAGCTGCTTCATTGACCAATGTAGATTGGAAGACAATAGCTTTATACGCCGGATCCGGTGGATGGTTGAGAACTGCGTAGCTTATCTCGAAGGTGCGTACATGAGCATCCGGATCATCTCCTGGGAATCCACCAAATTTAGTGTACGTCACCCCTGTCGGAGGCAGCCTAGGTGGACATAACTGTTGTTGCTGCTGCCCGTTCATGGTGAGTGTGTTGTGAGTATCTTCTGTATGTCGAGGCTGAATTTCTGGACTATAAGAATCTGTATCGTCGGACTCTGTACTTTCCGGTGCGATGATCTTGTTTAGTACGCTTCGAATCTCGGTTTCGAACAACTTCCCTTCCTTCTTGATGTCAAGTGAAGTGCGGCTTACTCCAAATAGTGGGGACTAAGCTGAAGATTCACCCGGAAATGGTAACTCGTTATCGGAGAACCGTAAATTCTTAGTGACTTGTACCGAAATGTCACCGGAGGATATCGACTGCTCACCAAAGCAAAGTACTTCGTCGTCTTTACTGCTGTCTTTGACTAAGGCGTTCCTATTCGTCAACAAATTTGAATCTTTACTCAATGTTGTCAAATTAACTTTGGGCTGCATTCTAGTGGATTCTGAAGTTACCATATTTTCGACACACTGTGTTGAAATAGTACCGAAATCTGCCAGAAATGCTGTATGTTCTACCGGAATCTGACCGAAATTACTAAAAACATTCTTTGCTGTCTTATCCACTGGTTTGGTACTTCCCGCGCTTCTGCCTCTTGGAGGCATCCTTAGCAGGTTAGATACCCATGTTTGTTTATTCTTAGGATATGTTTCGCCGGATCGAGTAACCGGCATATACTACGCGTACTATTCTTTTCTACGATCGTTCAAAAAATTATGGAATCTTTACTTACGAGTAATCAACGAACATTTTCGATGCAACTTTTCTATAAGTAATCGACAATCTTAAGGCCACTTTCCCACAGATAGTATTTTTGTTAGGTAACTGGCAAACCTGATGCCACCTTCCCATAGACGGCGCTAGTGTTAACTAGTGTTAAATAACAGAGTTAAAATGCTCAATTGTTAAACGCCTGGTTCTAACTATCAGAATGGCGTTTAACCAGTCTCAGTGGGTTCTTGGGAGTGGTAGGGGTCTGTTAGACAGAGGCCCTGTACTTAGTTCCCAAATCTTAGCCACGTTAGAGACACGTAATGTCACGTCTTAGCTCAATTACTCAGGTACCGCACACACTCATGTATTCTACTGTTACACGCTACCTTGTGGTACTGCTCAGAACAATAGAATACCTCAACTTTACCGAATATATGTATATCCTCCTAATCCATAGTATTGCAACAATCCAAACACGGTTCAATCTCAATACACTATATTACTGCACAGATTTATTCACCAAATTTCACACATGACAACTCGACACATTACTAGCAATTCCAGGCCTGTAGCCTTTCACCCAGTACTCTGTACTGGACACTGAACAACGTGAACGAACAAATTACATCCGTAGCGAAGAACGAACTACAGAGCGAATCAATTGCTCCGGTCGTATACAGTAACAACGCAAGACGGTTAAACAGATGAATCACCAAGTTAACATGACTATGAACACGCCCATCAAACGCGGATGGATACAGAATGCCAGATCCGGCTCTGATATTGGACACAGAAATAACTTGATCAGATAACTACTCAAATACTGGAGAAACAACAGTAACACATTAATAACTACTCAGATACCAAAAGAACAACAACAAAGTGAAATCGGACACACCCAGATGAAGAGTCTGGTGATTTTTTGAAAATCGTGCGCTTGGCAGATCTTTTCATTGCTTTAAATAGGAATTTTACAAATGAAGCGTAATCGCTTTTTGTGCATGTGATTACACGTCTTCGTTTTACATTTGCCAATCCGGCAGCCAACTAACATCACCACTAAGCTACAACTGCGCACAATGGAATGGCTACAATGAGCATGCCATAGATCCATTTCAGCTATAGAAGAAGTATGACTAAGCAAGGAGTTTGACACAACTCTCTTATATGTATCCAAATGATGCAACCCATTGCATAATATCCCTAAAATGACAATAACATCACTTTTTTGGAAATCATGAACCATACATTTGTCATCAATAAATTGTATAAGAAGACCCACCAAAAATTGTATGAATTGGAAAAAAGGTCTCCTTGATAATCAATGCACTCTTGAGTTTAACGCGCATTCTACATCCATAAGTTCAATTTTGCAGAATCAAATAATAGGATAAATAACATTATTTTCACACAAAATATATCGTCCTCTCCGTGCATCCTATAAAGGCACAAAAACTAAATTCCATGAGGTGATATCCTTTGAAGCCCCACTATAGAAAAATCAATAAAAATCATACTCATTCAATAACATACATGGAGAGTATGATGAAAATAATAATGAAATATAAAATCACATACCTTGCCATCTTGAGAAAATTAGCCTCATTATTATTTGAATGATATGTATTCTCAACAATATACATGGATGTTTCCTTCTTTCTTTTCAATATTATCGACAATCTTTCTACATTAATCAATGGTATGTCCAAGCTTTTGGAAATAAATGCATCGCTTCTTCTTTTCATCGTTAAGGGTAACATATCTATTCATAAACAAGTGAATCCTACCCCATCTCTTCGATAGCAAGCAAAGTTCAAGACGAAAAGTTTTATACAATTCCACAAATCAGCTCTAAAAGTCCAAAAAGTCAGAGTATCAAAAGTTCTATTGCAATTAGAGAAAGGGAAATCACAAAATTGAGTACCCAAACAAAGGAAATACATGATAGACCCTATGACTGTTCCTGTTAAGATGATGTGATCAAAAGTAACGAGAAAAAGGTGAATCCCTACAAGAGAGAGAACATCGAACCACTTAGAAAAAGAACTCCAAAACCATTGATTCAATGGGATCCATCATCACAACCCACAAATTGGTTTGGATACCACAGCAACTATTTGACAAAAGAGGCTACACTCCCCAAGAAACCTGAAAGATCATCCACATAGAAAATGTAGATTAGAAAAAAAAACGTTCCCCTTAGGAAAAACACAATTATAAAGAAATGGATCCTCTTAGTAAAAAATTACCCATCTTCCATAGATACATCAAATATAGAGTCATTCCTACAACCATCGATTTCTCAATAGATAAAATATAAAAACGTCTTCAAAAAAATTAGGTTAAATTAGAAGCCTTGAGATGCAATGTGCTTGTGGCATATCCTTCCTTTTGCACCATCTTAGAAACATCCACTTCTGAAAATATGCATATTATAGGACCATATCTTTTGGCTAAACATAGGTACTATTGTGAACCTATGCACAAGAGGCACACACCACCCCTTGTGAACATTTTCAAGTATATTATCTAACACAGTTAACTTAGTTAGTAACAATTTTATCATTTCATCATATTTTTTTTTACAAGAGTTTGTTTTTGTTAAAATGCAGGTAATTGAGAACATCATGGGAGGATCTTCATAACATCCACATTGAAAAGCATCAATCATATACAAAGATGATACCTGATTGCCACTTGAAATCATAATCACGACCTTAACTTATTGGATTTTGAATCACAACTGGTAGAATGTGCATCACACGGTTGAACATATACATAATTCATCATGGTACAAAAGAAGACCACCCCAAAATGATATACTTGGTATTATAGTTCAAGATCACCCATGGAGATCGAAAAGTGGTTGAGGCATGGATAAGCTCAAGATCCAAGAGTATTGAAGCAGGTTGATATTACAAGTAGATAAAGAGACATGCATGTGATTCATTTCTTCATTTAAGAACCACAATATATACATGAAGGGCATGAGAAAGGCGAAAGAATTTGACAGTGAGTATAGAGAGATGACAATAATACATGCTTTAAATTTTTGTCCAATTAAATGCATAAATACAAAGATAGATGATGAAAATAAGGCCTTTGTTATGTTTGAGTCGGGAATGAGGGTGTTGCATGTGCATTTTGTATGAACCACTTCATAAGCTACCCATTCTTGTTTGCAGCTAGATAATCAAATAGAATTCTAGATATGGCGTAATATAATTTTTATAAAGTAAAGAACGGAAGGCATCATCAGAAAAAGAGAAACATGATTTTGTTGGAGGAATTTAGATCTTGGCACAAAATATTTATGAGTGTATCAAACATAATGACCACCTACTTTTGGCCTTAAAGAAGTTTACACCTAATCTCACCTTGAGAGCAAAAGGTTCAACCTCTGAAAAACTAGGTGATGGGGCTCAAAGGAGGACTTCCGAGTTAGAAGGCTCAAGAGTACCACGCCAGCATAGAGAAAATTTGGAACCAAGGAATATGCCAACTACCAAGAATGATCCTCCCAAGGAAATTCCCCAAGAACCAACACGTGAGAAGGTTACTCAAAAGAAGTGTTCGATGAGCGGGATGAGGAATTAGCAAGAGCATTTATTGCACAAGAGCCTCAAGTACCATAAGAACCCACAACCAAAAGGCATCAAGAACAGGAAAGTCCAACCACCTACAAGTGATGAAGGATACTCTTTAGACTCACAGCATAGTCGGATTGATAGTAAGAGGCTCAAGCACACGGTGGTGTATCCTATCTCCATTGCACAACCTTTGCATGAGCCATACACCTTTATTTATCCATATAATGTGTTTGAGATTCCTATTTATCTCTATAATCCATTGCCTCGCATATCTTTTACGATGCACTCTCCACCACGTATATCAGCAATCCCTCGGTTGAGGTAGCCCAAGAAACAACATTTTGTCCCAGGAAACAACATCTTACGTCAATGGTCAGATGAATTATGTTTTTAAGAAATCTTAAGACTAATCAAGAGAACACCATGGATAGAAGAGCAAAGCCTAAGAGATGGACAAAGATTCAGGGCACAAAACAATTTGATATAGAGCCTTGAACAGGATCTCTTCGCATGAGAAGCAAAGGGGCATGGAGATAAACAGAGGATTGAAAGACAATCATGTCAAACCAGAGAGAAACGCGATTCTGGTTAACACATTGATAGTACAAGACAACATTTACATATATCGTTTATGGTTGCAACAGGATGAGGCGGAAAAAGTAACAAAAGAGCATGTTGTTCATATATTTAGGTAGTTATGTGTGTGAACACACTAGGACCACCGAGCACTTTTTTTCCTCTTTAGAAGGTTTTTCCCCCCGCTTATATATATGCCTATACCCTTATGGGTAATGTATCTTTGTACATTCTAGTGGTAATACATTCTATATTGCATGTTGTGCTCCAAGCTTCTTCTTCTTCCTTGTGTTGTTCGTGTGCTTTCACAGACCTCGAACTCCAACAATTGGTATCAGAGCAAGTCGCCGCTTCATCTAAGGCATAGTCGACACCTCTCTAGTCATAGTCTTAAAATGGCACAAAATTTGGTACGCATACTCAAGGTGATTAGGAAATCAAAACTGCTTCGCTTTATGCTGCCTAAATTGCGACCTAAGCTCGTTTTGGCCTCTGAATGCACTATCAAAGCGCTTGTGTAGGCTATTTCATCTTTTGGTGCCAAAGGTACATACCAATTTCAATTTGCCAATATAAGCATCTCAAAGTCTATTACAGGTTTAGCAGAACTCATCAAGGTAGTTTTGTTCAAATTTTTCAGACACTGGCATTTTTCTGCATCATGGTATTTTAGCTAGTGGCCATGGATGAAAGCAGTGATGTATTTCATATGTTGGTTTTTGAGGATAAGTTGGATGGTACAAATTACCCATTATGGGCTTATACGATGTGTCATGTATTGGTTGCAAAAGGACTGTGAAATATTGTGTAGGGTGTTGAACCTATCACACCTGCAACTCCTACAACTATAGGTATTGAAGCTGATGCAAAAGGTGTCAAAGATGGTGATATTATGTAGATTCGTGTTGGTGTTGTGGTTTCTACTGCACCTACTGCAAAGCAAATTCGTTGGGATCGCAGAGATGCTCGGGCACATGCATTGATAGCCTTGTCTATCAAACGTGCCATTATTCCTCACATTTTCTCTTGCAGAATAGCTAAAGGTACTTGGGATACACTTGCCACATTGTACCAAGCTAGGAATGAGGCGTGTGTTGCTTACCTCCGAAAAAAATTGGAGAGTGAGCACATGAATGAAGGTGATTCTATGGTAGTTTTCTAACAAAGATCAAGGATTTGAAGGAACAATTGATTTCTGTTGATGAAGTCCTTCCTAACAGTTCACTTGTGTAGACTGTTTTTAATGGTCTTCGCGACTCATATCAAAGTTTTGCATCTACTCTTCATTTGATTATGAAAGGCAATCCAAATTCCTTAATATTTGAAGATTTAATCTTCGTTCTATTACAAGAAGATCAATCTAGGCAGAACAGGTCTATTATGTGTGTTGCAAATCAAGCTCTCGTGGCTAGTCAAAAGGGCAAAGGTAAATGGAGCTCTTCTAGTAGTAAGCAGAAATCTGCTAATTCTGCACAAACAAAGAAGGATGACAGAGATGACAAGAAAACAGAAAAGCAGAAATTGTTTTGCAAGTACTGTAAAGAAAATGATCATGTCATAAAGAATTGTCCAAAACTAGCTGCAAAAGAGGCAAAAAAAAGAGGTTGGAATGGTTGTTGCAGAGGCCTCTACACTGAAAATAGAGTCTGTTAATCTTGTGTAGGAGGAAGAATGGGTGTTTACTACTGCCTACAATCTTGACCCATCTTCTCATGAGCAGCGCATATCTACAGTAGACTTAGATGTTTGGTATTTTGATAGTGGAGCAACCAAACATATTACCTTGCAGTGTAGTTTCTTCACTTCACTTGAGCCTGCCCCTACAAGGAATACTGTCATGTGTGCCAACAACTCCTCTTATCCTGTTATGGGAGTTGATAAGATCATTCTGACTATTATTGATGGTACTTCTTTTACATTATCAGATACTTTATTTATGTTAGGGATCAAGAAGAATCTGTTATCAGTTTCAGCTTTAGCTAAGATTGGCTTGGTTGTGAAATTTATTGATGACATATGTACATTTCATGATTTGTCAAATGCCGACGTGATTATTGCTTCTCGCATTTCATGTTGTGGGCTGTATAAGCTCATAGATTATGAAAAATCTATGAATGATTCAACATGTGTAGTACATGATTCTCAGGCTATGTCAGATGCAAAGCTTTGACATGCACGCTTTGGTCATCTGAATTTAGCTAGTTTGCTACACCTGCAAAAATCTGAAATGGTGTCCTCTTTGCCCAAACTTGAGGCACCTGATAAACATATATGTGAAGGTTGTACTTTGGGCAAAATGCAACATTCCTCATTTCCAAAAGATGGTTTAGTTCGAATTACTCAGAAATTGCAGCTTGTTCATAGTGATGTCTATGGTCCTATGAAGACACCCTCTTTTGGAAACTATCTTTACTTCGTGACTTTCATTGATGATTTTTCCAGCCATGCATGGGTATATCCATTGAAAGAAAAGTCCAAAGTGTTTATGTGCTTCAAACAATTTTTTCTTTTGGGTGAAAATCTATCAGCATGTAAAATGAGCACCCTTCGTTCTGATCGAGGGGGGGAATATATGTCTTTTGACTTTAACGCATTTTTGGCTGAGCATGGGATAAAACATCAGTGTATAGTGTCATATAGACCTCAACATAATGGAGTTGCTAAATGGAAGAACAGGGCACTCATGGAGATGACGAGGTGTATGGTCAAGATTCAGACTTTACCACATAGTTTTTGGCTTGAGGTTTTTATGTTTGCAGCATATGTACTTAGCACGTGTCCCACTAAAGCGTTGAAATATTTCAATGGAGATGAACTATAGTCCGCTCTCCTTTTTGAGATCTTCACGACGATATCCTCGGAGTAGAAAATTGAGCTCCTAGCCGCACATGATACTCCGCACAGAGGTTGCAGAATATGAAAAAAAAACACAATACACAAGGAGCACGAACACAGACTTCTTAGGTGTTACAAATGCGGTCGAACTTATAGTCTGTGACTGACCAGGCCATTGTATGTTTTATTAAACAACATATAGAAAGAAGTGGTCGGTGGCCATTTTGCCTTTCACATGGATGCTAACGGTAACAATCTCCCACTAAAGGCCAATATGGCCAAAGTAACTATGAGATAAAAATAAGGAAGGATAAAGAATACCCGAGTGTAAGTATTCAAACTATACCTCCCACTTGATGGGCATGTTACACAGTATACAAGGGACTGTGCAAGATCATGAATCAAGTAACCCCCATCAAGTGATAATAGTGTCAAAAGCTATCCTATGGTAAAGCTTTAGTCAAAGCATCTACAACATTATCGCGAGTGTGAACCTTCTCAAGAATGATGTGCTTAGTGGCTAAGCAATCTCTAATGAAGTGATACCTCACCTCAATGTGCTTGGTCTTTGCATGATAGACTAGATTCTTAGCCAAAGAAATGGCACTATGACTGTCACTTTGTGCCTAAAACTGAAGCAAGATTTCCAACTCAATAAAAACATGAAGGTAATGTACAAGAAGAAGAGCCCATGTTTGAAGTAGAAAGTGTGGGCTAACCAAACTAGATTAATTTATTAACTTGGAGACATGGAATAAAGAAGAGTGCATATGGCATATGGGTGAAAATTTCAATGAATTCAAAAGGGATATACGCTCAAGCAAACATACTTTATTTCATGCCAATACCCTTTGCTATCATGAACTAACAAGAGAAATAGTACCTAACAAGAGAGGTAGCAAAAGGATCAAAATCCGATGTTCTCGATGACACTAAAAACTCGGGAAGACTTGTCAAATCAGACGTGGTGAATCAAAGAATCAAGTTTTATAGGAAACAATCCAAATTTAATAGCAATTTAATCAATTCCCAATTTCTCTACAGAAGTACCCAAGCCACTATTCAAAACCTTCACAAAGAAATTATTTTGATTTTATCCAGGTACACTAAGAAAGGATAATGAGCAAGAAATGGCGTAGATACCCAAAACTCCCAACCACATTGCAAGATAAGTTATCGTCTGCGTATATGTTAAGGGTCATACAATGCACCCAAAAAATATAGTTTATCCGAGATATCACCTTAACAAATGATCGAAAAAATCATCTACATGATAGGATTTTTGCCTTCGAGGACTTGAGAACCTCTTATAATTGGAAAATAAAGAGATTGGCTTCCAAACTATACCTGAATGCTTGGCCTTTGATTGATTATGAAGTGTGCATGCACAAGGCTGTATTAAAATTTTTTCTAGAAGGTAGATATTGTTATTTTAACCCATGCACCTCACGTTTAGACCTTCACATCATGATGTCCCATGCTCTTTTCCTAAAACATTTTGTGAGTCAATGTTTTCGCTTTGAACTTTGTGGGTGGATCATTTGTGATTCATTGACGCATGGGTTTGTTGATATATTTTTGTAGTGATATGTGTGAACTCACTAGGACTATCGGGTCACTTTTTTCCCTCTATAGGATGATTTTTTCCTTCGGCTTTTATATACGCCTATAACCCTCATGCGTCACTTATCTTTGACATTGAATTGGTAATACAAGCTATGTTGTGTTGTACTCCAAGATTCTCCTTCTTCCCCATGATGTTTGTGTGCTTCTATGGACTTTGATCTCCAAGAATTGATAACAAAATATATTAGAGCTTTTGTCTAGGGCATCCTTGACACTCCTCTAGTGAGAATCTTAAAGTCGCCTAGAAATTGGTGGGTCTTCTTGAGGTAATTAAGAATTCAAAACTGCTTTGCTTTGTCACATCAAATTTTGTGTTTGAGCTTATCTCCACCTCCAAAAGTACTATCACAATGACTATGCCAAAAACTTTGTTCTTTTGTGCCAAAGATATGTACATATTTTGGTTTATCACTACATACACCTCAAATTCTATTATAGGTTTAGGAGAGCCCGACAAAGGTTTTTGTGTTCACTTTTTTGACATAAAATCAATTTGACACCTCATGGTATTTAGTCATTGGCCATGGCCAAAAGAAATGACGTATTTTGTATGTTGGTTGTCAAGGATCAGTTGGATGGTACTAATTATTGAGACATCAAGCTCAACATGTGATGGTCCAAGATGACATATATCAATTTTTTGTTTCTCTGACATGTATACAGGTCATGCTGATATATGTCAGGGATACTTCATTGAGCTTTATTAGATTTATCTATCGAGAGTGATGGCACATTTGTTTCTTGCCAGCTCACTCATTCGTGGACATTAGGTTTTTTCTTATGTACTGGTCTTTATTTATTGCACTTGTTGTATTCCTGTTTTGAGGTCATTCTTGTACATTCCTTTTATGTAAAAGAAAAAGAAGAAGAAGATTATTCTTCCTTGCCTCAATCTGAGTGTGTGCTTCTTTTTATTGTGAGAGTGTGTGTGAGCTCTCTTCCTTATCTCCTTCCTTGTGACATGGTATCAAAGCCAACGTGGCTATAAAGAGCTGATGGAGAAGGCAACAGCGAAGAGTATGCAGCAAGGCGTGGAGAAAACACGATTCACAAATGACCTCCGTTTGCAATGAAAATCGGCATGAAGGTAGAAAATCCATTTTTGAGCCTGCAAGGTGGGTCCCAGAGAAAAACAAGTTCAATTTCAGAAACTATAACTTGTGACGGGTTGAGAAACACTCATGTATTCCAGATCCAGAATTTCAAGCGATTCCGTGTATTGTTGATACATGAAAATTGTGTTTTTCTGAGATCAAACTATCACATCATAGTGCAACAGTGTTCAAGAAAAGTGGTGCTTGTAGTGTTTTGAATTGTTGCAAAAATAGCAAACACAGATGGAATGAGTCAGCTTATGAGCGATAAGCTGGACAAGAACAACTTCCATGCTTGGAGATTCAGAATGATGAATTTCCTAATGGGAAAAGGCTACTTGAAGTACATTGAAGGAGAGAACGAAAATGCTCCGCAGTTGCCAGAGAGGAATCGGACTGCAGAACAGTTAAGAGCATATGAGGAATGAAATCAAGGAGCACAAAAGGTAATGTATTGGCTACTGTTAGCATATAGGATAGCATGATTGGACACATACAGGATGCCAAGACTCTGAAAGAGGCTTGGAATAGTTTGCTCACTTTGTATGAGACCAATACAAAGGCATGGAAATTGCAACTTAAGAACGAGTTGCATACATTGGAGAAAAAGAGCATGTTGGTAAGTGACTACACTCTGAAAATCAAAAGCATATGTAAGTCACTTGCATCTATTGGCGTGAATGTAGATTGTAATGATAACATGGAAGTGTGCCTTCGTGGTTTAGGAGTTGCATATATGCAGTTCAGAACTTCTATACAGACTAGAGAAAATATTCCATATTTTGTTGATCTGGTATCCATGCTCATTATTGAAGAAAAGAATCTTAGTGAGGATTAAAACTCCTAGGGAAATCCTAATTCTAAGCAGGTATTCTACTCTAGCAAAGGAAGAGGCAAAGGTAGAGATTTCAGAAGCGAAAGAGGAAAGAATAACCAAGACCAAGGTCACAACAGAATCATGTAGGAGGAAGAGGATAGTTTTGAGGCAGGGGGAGCCAAAGAAGTCGCAAAAATTTCCAAAGAAATGATTCAGGTAATGATAGTAAAGTATGTTGGAATTGTGGTAAACCTTGACACTTTGAACGTGATTGCGGGTTGAAGAATCAAAATAACAGAAGGCAGCAAACAACTATGCATCCACAAGTGCAAATGATTCTGAGAAGCTGTTCATAATTCAACATCACATGATGAATATGATGTCCGATGGTGTTTCAAAATCCAATGATAATGTCTGGTAGGTTGATTCAGGTGCTTCAAATCTCATGACCAGTCATGCGGAATGGTTTAGTAGTTTGCAGAATTTATCAGTTCCTGGATATGTTGAAACAGGTGATAACACATCACACCCTATCGAGCATACAAGAAACATAGCATTGTCTATGGAGGACGGAAAGGTAGAACACCTTGCTGATGTGCTGCATGTTTTAAATATAACAAAGAATCTGGTTTCTGTTGGACAAATGGTTGACCAGGGATTACAACTCAAGTTCAATGTTGATAGTATATATGTAGAAGAATACAAACAAGATGGAAGATTGATTGCCAAAGGAAACAAAGTGGGTAGGATGTTCACCTTAAATGTGAAAATTTGTGAAATGAATGCAGCCATGTTTGCAAAAGGTGCAGGAGATATTGCTGATATAGAGATCTGGCACAAACGAATTGGACATGCAAACTTGCAAAGGCTGAAATTGATGCAGTCAAAGGAGATTGTCCATGGACTACCAAATTTCAAGGTTGTAGAGATGTAAAAGGTATGTGCAGCATGTCAATTTGGTAAACAGTCAAGATCATCATTTCCGCATGACAAGCATGTTAGTGAGAATGTGCTAGAAATAGTATATATAGATGTTTGGGGTCCTACAAAGACCACATCTATGGGCAGTTGCAAGTTTTATGTTACTTTCATTGATGACCATACATGAAAAGTGTGGGTCTATTTCATGAAAGAGAAGAGTGAGGTATTCACTCACTTTCAGCATTTTAAATCTATGGTGGAAAAGCAGATAGGGAAGTATATTCAAATATTAAGTTCTGATGGAGAAGGTGAATACATCTCAAATGAGTTCAACAATTTTCTAAAAAGTCATGGAATTCGATGTCAGTTTCCATGCAGGTACACACCACATCAGAATGGTGTTACTGAATGCAAAAATAGACTTATTGTAGAAATAGCAAGAGCCAGAAGTCCGACTGCTGTTGTACAACAAGTTACACCTGAAGAGAAGTTTACAGGTAAAAAGTCAAACTTATCACATTCGAAAGTTTTTTGTTGTATTGCATATGTACATGTTCTAGATGAATTGAGGATGAAGCTTGATCCAAAAGCAAAAAAGTCTGTTTTCATTGGATACTCCCTTGAATAAAAGGGATACAAATATTATAACCCACTCATACGATAGGTGAAGGTGAGCAGAGATGTGGTATTTGATGAAATGTCAAGCTTCTATGCAGGTACCAAAGAAGGACTAAATCTTGAACCAAATGACAAAGAAAATGTTGAAAAATCAAGTGTAGAATCTCAAACCTTGAGTGGACCAGATGCATCACCAAGCAATAGTTCCAACTCAAATCCATGGAGTGGAAGATTGCGTGGAAATTTTAGTCCAAAAACATCATCAAATACATCCAAGAAAGGTAAAGAAAAGCTTTCTACTAGTCATAAAGCATGTGCAAATTTTGAAGACATTGATGGAGATTCAAGTGGTTCAGAAAGAGTCTTGATGAGGAACTTGGATTGCCCTCTATGAAGACTCCAAGAGTTAGAAAGGCACATGTAGATGATACGAGGAGAAGTGACCCGGGACCAAGAAGATTTGGGAGGATGCGGAATTCAGTACAACGACTAACATATTATAGTTACATGGCTCATCATCGTGCCTACATGACAAAGGTAATACAAGATGTTGAACCTTCTTGTTTTGAAGATGCAATTGGAAATGCAAATTGGGAAAAATTTATGGATGAGGAGATGGCTTCACTTTATGGAAATGAAACATGGAAGCTAGTTCCATTGCCACAAGGAAAGAAACCCATAGGCTGCAAGTGGGTTTACAAGGTAAAGCACAATGTTGATGGTAGCATAAGCAAGTACAAAGCACGATCGGTAGCAAACGGATATGTACAAACATATGGCATTGATTATGAGGAAACATTCAACCATGTAGCTAAAATGTCTACTGTCAGAACACTTGTTGCATTAGCTACACCAAAAGGATGGACTTTGCATTAGATGGATGTGAAAAATGCTTTCTTACATGGTGAGTTACAGGAAGAAGTATACATGGACCAGCCACAAGGATATAAAGATTCAAAGCATCTAGAATATGTTTGCAGGTTGCAAAAGCTTTGTATGGGATGAAGCAAGCTCCTCGTGCATGGCATGCAAGGATTGTTGATTACTTAACCACCGTTGGGTTTTCTATGTGTGATGCAGATCATTCACTATATGCAATGAAGGTTGACGATGGCATCATGATTGTGGCTATTTATGTTGATGACTTGATTATAGATGGTGATAATGGAGAAAGCATTAAAGAGGTAAAGCAACTTCTTATGCAAGAATTTGACATGAAAGATCTTGGTGTGCTGTGCTATTTCTTGGGCATTGAGTTTATATATACAAAAACAGGTATATGGATATCACAAAGGCAATATGCCTTGAATATGCTATGGAAGTATGGTATGGCTTATTGTAAGCCAATTCCTATGCCATTAGATCATAATTTGAAGTTGGATACTGCATCAAGTGAAGCATTGGAAAATGCTACTATGTACAGGAAAATTGTGGGAAGTCTTATATATCTCACAATTACAAGGCCTGATTTAAGCTATAGTGTTGGACTTGAAAGTCAGTTTATGCAGGTTCCCAAGAAGCCACATTTGGATGCTCTGAGGCACACTCTATGTTATATTGGGCTATTAATAGCTATTAAATGGAACAGCAAGAAGCAACCCACTATTGCTTTGTCAAGTACAAAAGCTAAGTATAGAGGTGTTGCAATGGCAGCATGTTAGGCATCATGGATGGAGATGTTACTTGGATATTTAGGTGTGGAAGTGCAAAAGTCTATCACTATCTATTGTGATAATCTTAGCAGCATACAGTTAGTGCAAAACCCTGTTTTTCATGCCAGAACAAAGCATATCGAGGTACATTATCACTTGATCAGAGAGAAGATATCCGCACGTGATATTGATCTTGTTTATGTGAGAACAGATGAGCACGTTGCTAATATTGTCACCAAAGCACTTGGAGCTAAGAAGTTGAAAACGTTTCGGGAGATGCTTGGATTAAATGATATGATGTTGAGCTCGAGGGGGAGTGTTGAGATATCAAGCTCAACATGTGATGATCCAAGATGACATGTATCAATTTTTTGTTTCTCTGACATGTATCGTGGTCACACCGATATATGTCAGGGATACTTCATTGAGCTTTATTAGATTTACCTACGAAGAGTGATGGCACATTTGTTTCTTGCCAGCTCACTCATTTGTGGACATTAGGCTTTTGCTTATGTATTGGTCTTTATATATTGCACTTGTTGTATTCTTTGTTTGAGGTCATTCTTGTACATTCCTTTTAATTTAATAGAAAAAGAAGAAGAAGATTATTCTTCCTTGCCTCAATCTGAGTGTGTGCTTCTTTTTTATTGTGAGTGTGTGTGTGTGAGCTCTCTTCCTTGTCTCCTTCCTCGTGACACTAATTGGCCATTGTGGACACATATGATGTGTCATTTATAAGTAGAAAAAGGGTTGTGGATGATTGTGTAGGGTGTTGAGAAATTTCTTAATACACCTACAAATATAGTGATTGAAGTTTAAGGAGATGGATTTGAGGATCATGATCTTCAATTGCTCATTGTGCTATAGTTCTTATTGCACCTAGTATAGAGAAACTTCCTTAGGATGGTGTAGATGCAATATCAAATGCATTGATAGATTTGTGTTTCAAACATGCCATTATCCCTCATCCTTGCTCATGAAAATAGTAAAGGATGCTTGGGATACTGGATAAGTTTTTTTATGAAGACAAAAGATGTGAAGGAACCTTTGATTTTTCGTTGATGAAATCTTGCCAGATAGTTCACTTGTGTGGAATATTCGTAATGGTCTTCCAAATTCAAATTAAAGTTGTGCTTCTACTCTTTGGATGATGATAAAAGGAAATGCAAATTTTAGGAAAATCATTCGAGGCATAACAGATTACTTATGTGTGTTGTACATCGGTATTTCTTAGCTAGTCAAAAGGGAAAAGGTAAAGGGATTTCATCTAGTAGCAAGCAAAAAATCTACTAATATTACACAATCAAAGAAAGAAGAAATAAATGACAAGAAAACAAAAAGCAAAAATTGTTTTGTAGGTACTATAAAGTGGCTACAAAGGAGATAAAGAAGAAGGAGGCTAGTATGGTTGTTGTAGAGGCCTCTACATCTAAAATAGAGTCTATTAATCTTGTTCATCATGAATGATGGTCATTTCCTATTGTTTCCAACTTTGACCCATATTCACATGAACATTCTATGTTTGCAATAGATTCAGATGTTTGGAATTTCGACAGTGGTAATATGTTTGTTACTTTGGTACCAAATATATTACCTTGCAGCATAATTTTTTCACTTCATTGAAGTGTGTTCCTATATGGAATACTATCACATGTGCCAAAAACTCATATTATATTGTAATAGGATTTGGAAAGATCATTCTAATTATTCCTAATGGTAGTTCTTTCACATTGATGGATGCCTATATGTGGTAATGATCAAGAAAAATCACTTATTAGTTTCAACATTTTCCAGGATTGGATTGGTTAAAAAATTTCTTGATGATAGATGGAAAGTTTTTTATCTCTCAAATGGTGATGTCATTATTAGTTCTAGCATTTTATGTCATGGCATGCATAAACTCATATATTATGTGAAATATATGAATGGTTCAATATGTTCAATTAATTATTCTTAGGCTATTTGTGTTGCAAAGATTTAGTCATATGAAGTTTTATGTTTGCTTCATTTGCTATATTTCAAAAATACTACATGTTCCTCCTTCCCAAAAGATAGTTTAGTTGGATCCCCTCATAAACTGTAGCTTTCTCATAGTGATATATATGGTCGTATGTAGACAAAACCTTCATTTGGGATCTACCTATACTTCATTTCTTTTATTGATGAATTAAAGTTGGAAATGCATGTGTGTTAAACACCTCGTCATTATGATTGAACTTCTGTCATCATGCAAAATGGCTACCATCTATTGTGATCAAGTGGGTGGATACATGTCTTCTAAGTTTAAGATAAAACATCATTGTAGATTGTCATGTAAACCGCAACAAAATGAATTTTCAAAAATAAAGAATAGGTCTCTCATGGAAATGTGAGTTATGTAGTCAAAATTCAAGCTTTACTACATAGCTTCTAGATTGAGGTTCTTGTGAGAAGTCATGGATAGTTATAGAGATGAAAGGGTCTTGGAAAAATCCTCCTCTAAACTAGCCAAAAGGAATCTAGAGAACCTTAATAGAATACCTAAGCTTCAAATACATGCATTTAGAACACCATAGTACTTTTTAACATCATTCTCAAAAAATTATGTCAAAACAAATAGGTTGTACGTATAAAGCACCTTGAAAAAACATTCCATTCAGGGAGGAAGGAATTGTGTTTTACTAGAACTCACAACCTAATAAGAGTTGAATGGATAACTTTTTCACACTTTCAAATGAAGTCTTAAGTGAGCTACTCCAATTTATTTCACGAATTTTGGAGGACTATACTGAGAGCAATGTGCATAAAACATCAGGATGATAATCTTGACTTTTCATGAAGAAGATAATATAAAGACACAATCACTTTGATTTACTCATAACTCAAGATCTATGGATCCAATGGCTATGAAATTTTGTATGTATTCCTTGCATATTTTTTTCTTTGTATTTCAATGGATATAGTATTGGATAATGAATACATACACACAAAAAAATGACTCAAAGAAGTTGATACACTCTACTCAATGTATTGTGATAGTGATCAGAGATATGTGTAGCAACACGAATGAAGTAAAAATGTATTTCTAATAGCAATATGATATAAAGAGAGAGTGGGGGAATCCTCTAGAATCAATTCAAGATATATATTACTCAAAATGAGTATGATGATCAACTCAATTCAGCTCTCATATCTGCCACTAAAGTGTATAGTGCATATATACACTTGCTTGAAGAATGTTTAATGATTCCACTTAAAAATGATCAATATGTTAAGGAATTGAATTGAAATTTGAATTGAAATTGAGTCATGGAATTTGGCTTCTAATAGGTCCACAAGATTCTCTCCATGTATCTCATTTACATTTGACCTCGATATAATCTAATATTAACCTTAGACACTCAAGCATATCATGTAATGCACATAGAATTATGCCTCATGTACCAAGATAAATCATATGTGCATAATTCAAGCACTTAGGCGTGGTTCATGCATCTGTAAGAAAATAATAGCATAGCAAAGTAGACGAGAAGATAGAGTTGAGAGAAAAACAGACAAAGATAGATGTAGACTGATCGATAGAGAACTCAAATTCTCATATTGCCAAGCATAATGCAATTACAATGATCATGTTTTCCACCCATACACTCACAATGTGGAGCTTTGATGTGATGGAGAGTGTTAATCTCCAAAAGAACAAGTTATCCTTGATGTTAGAGCACCTCTATATCAAGAACAACTGATAACCTCAACCAATTTTGGAAAATTAATGCCAAATTATCAAGAGTTGAGTTAACTGTGAAGAAATGGATTACTCAGAAAAGTCTATCGATAACCTTCTCCCTCAAGAAATGATATTGGATCTCAATGTGTTTAGTCCTGGCATGAAAGACAAGGTTAGCAACTAGATACAATGAACTCATATTATCTCCATGAATGATGGGTGTACTCTGATTGATGTCAAAACTACTCATGAGAGTCTTCAACCATATAACCTACTTTGCAGCTTCAACCATAGCTTTATATTCTGCTTTTGTGGATGATAAAGCAACTGTATGTTGCTTCTTAGAACACCAAGAGATTAATTTATCTCCCACATAACATAGATATCCATATGTTGACCTCCTATCATCAGAGTTACCTACCCAATTCACATCATTATATATTTTGATTTTTGTATCTGATGTGAATCCATAATACAAACCTTCTTTGAGTGTACCCTTAATGTATCTTAGCACCCTTTGTCCTGCAATCCAATGTTCTTTCCTAGGACAATGCATGAATTGAGACAACACTCCAATTACATATGACAAATTAGGCCTAGTCAATGTAGCATAGATTAGATGACCAACCAAACTTTGATACACCTCCATGTCCTTGAATTCTTCTCTTTCATATCTGCTCAATTTATGGTTCACCTCCATTGGAGTAGGTGCTACCCTACAATCTTCCATTTTAAACTTGATTAGCAAATTCTTCAAATATCTTTCTTGGGTCACATATACTCCATGTTGAGTATATGAAATCTCCATTCCCAAGAAATATGATGTCTCCCAAGTCACTGATCTTGAACTCTTTCTCCATCTGCTTCTTAAGACTTTGTATGCCCTTCTCATCTGTACCTGTAAGAATTATGTCATAACATATATGCAAATGTAAATGAACCCATCATCACTTGCTTTAACAAGAAAGCTACTATGTGCCTTAGACACTTGGAAACCAAGCTCTTTCAAGAACTTCACAAGTCTATAATTCCATGCCCTTGGGGCCTGCTTCAAACCATACAAAGTTCTCTTGAGCTTGCATACATACTCTGGATAACATCTATCCTTGAAACCTTATGGTTGCTCCACAAAAACATTATCTGAAATATAACCATTTAGAAAAGCATTCTTCACATCTAATTGACATAGCTTCCAACCTGTACATGCAGCAATAGCTATGAGAGTCCTTATAGTTGTCATCCTTATAGTTGTTGTAGCTCAAGCGTAAGCACCACCTCCTTTACTTGTCAATCCGCGGAGACGTGAGGACCGGTATGAAGACCACGAGCAAGTGAAGGCACAAGTGCGTGAGTGAAAGCACACAAACATGCACACACATACACACACACGCACAAAGTAAGATCAAAGAGAGGAACAATGGAAAGCTTAGATTGCAAAAGAGTTCTCTTACAAAAGTTCTATTCTCTAACAAGCTACCCCAAAAATGAGCTCTCTAGCTCTTTTTATAGTTTTTTGACTAGGTTTGGCCCTGTCCAGACCTAGTGTCCGGCCTAGTTAAAAATTAGGTTCCAGGGCTTATTTGAGCGCTCAAACAAAGTCTAAAAATTCTGAAAATTGGTACGATGGTGCTTCTAATACTCCTCAAGCTCGAGGACTCCTCGGCTTGAACAAAATGGAGTTACTAAAAATAGATAATGGTATTTACAATGGTTTTTAGTGAAGAAAATCACTATTTTTGTAAGGGATTCTTCTGGAAATTTGACATACACTTCTTGGAGCTCCCTACTTGCTCCCTTTCCTTGTGTGTCCACCTTTTGATGTGCTTCCATGATTTGTCCTTGACTTTGAGCTTCAACACTCCCCCCCCCTCTCGAGTCTGTCGTCCCTGATAGACCCTTGTTGGAAGGGCTGTTCCATGTAGTGCTTTGAGAGGTGGTGTCCATCCGTTGTATGATCTGGTTCCTTGGATTCCAGCAAGAATGTGTCGTGGTGAGCTTTCAAAACTGCAAGGTGCTCCAAAGAGGTTGTCAAGAGTGATTTGGAGCAACTACTGGCTTCAATTTGCTTCAAAGATATGGATGTTGTTCCCATGACGTCCGCTAGCTCTTCCAAAGATGATGTTGAGAGCAGTCATGCCAACTACTCATAACCCATAATGAATGATGGGTAAGTGTGTTCGTGCCTGGGTTGAAAAAAGTATGTGCCTTGTGCACGGCCTTGTAATGTAGCCCTACGCATGCTGACTTGGAAAATGCATTGGAAGAAGTATGGTGCAAAAATTGCGGTTCTTGAGCTAAGTGCTCAAGGGTATGATGACGAAGAGGTTTCCTAAACTATCATGGTTATGGTGTTTCCAGAGTAAAGATACTTACCATGGAGAAGGTTGATGGATGTTTGTCTCTTCGTGTTGTACACTCGGCCTTTGGGATGGAACCTTGTTGATGAATGTCCATGTTGATTGTCCACTGATGAGATCTTTTGAGTGGTGGATCCCCTCTCCTCTTTTCAAAGCAAAATTTGTCACTAACAATGTGCATTTCTGAGCTTGGGCTCATGCACGTTCACTTCCCTATATTGACACTCAGAGGAATATTGGACACGTGCCGGTTTCTAAGAGATTACCATGCTGATTGACATAGACCATTCACCAGTGCTACTGTTCCATACTGGTTCAGGAAATACTGAGAATTGAATTGCTTTATATTCCTTGGCAAGCAACATCGGAGCTCTCTCCCACTTTTCTTTCTACCCCGTTTTTTTTTTTTTTTTTTTTGAGGAAAAGGATATCACAAAACAAGAACACAAGAGTTAGTATCAATAGAAATGTTTGACATATGTCACTGTGCTCTTGTGCATGGGATTCTCAAGTGTGTCTATGCACGGCCGTGTAATGTGGCCCTATATTAATGCATACTTTGGAAATGCATGACCTGAATGGTGCAAAAGACAGGGTTGTGCAAGGAGCACATGGTTGTTGCTCGTTCGAGGCTTTCGATGTTATTTGCGGAGGTTGATGCCGACCTTGGTGGAGGTATCCATTGAGTCTCGAACTGATGTAATCCTCCTTATTGGAGTCCATTTTAGAACATCATTTGGCACTGTAGAGGTCACTTCAGGCGTCTTTCTCTTTGGATGCTTTCTGAACTGCGGTATCCAGTGTGGTTGACGCTTTGGTTCGGTGGAGGCTACTTGCACTTTTGGCTTCAAAACCCATATCCTTTTTGCATGTCTTCCTACTAATGTTGAAGAGCTGATTTGATCTTCCTTTGGTCTCTCTACGTGGTTCTTACCCTTTTCTCTTTGTGGCTTCTTTGTTGAAACCTTTTGCATGTGGGAGAACAAAGGTTGTTGTGGATGTAGGAGCTTCTTAGGTACCCACATCTGTAATTGCCCTTGTTGAGCTGCAGCTAACTTCTTAGGCACCCAAACTTGTTGGATACCTTGTGATTGAGCTTGTCTGAGCTGCTTCCTTCGTCTTCTGGCCTGGTTGGTTTGCATGGATGGAATTTGTGGGGGCAAGGTTGGTGGTCGCTCTCCTTTGCGTACCCATATCTGCTTCATGCTCGAAGCTGCTTTTTTATCGAATGATGTCTTTCTATTTGATGTAGCAGTTGTCGTGAACGGTTGTGTTTGCTTGTGTGGTGGACTCACTACTGTGGCTACTTGATTCTTTGGAGAAGAAGAAAGATCCACCCGCCTTCGAACCTGGTCTTCCACGATTGACTCCTTCTGCATTATAGAGCTTTTGACACATACAACATCTTCTTTCATATGATTAGTCTTGGAAGAACTAAGAGAGTGTGTGGTGCCATGATTTAGGAGCATGCAGTTCTCTAATTCTAATGTAATGCATTGTTCATGTACCCAAACTTGAAGAATTTGACTTCTTAGGTTTAAGTTAACTGCATGGTCATAGATCCAATCTTGACCCAAGACAAGTGGTTCTGTAAGGTTCTCATTTTGACATACTAGCGCTTTGACTTTCATTGGAACATCTTGAAGGTGGATGGGAAGTTCCACCTCGCCCAAACAAGGGGTTTCCACACCTCCCAATCCTATGAGATAAGCTTCTATGGGATTGATGCTCAACTGCAAGTCTTGGCAGTAGGAAAGTCTAACTACACTACTTGCTACACCTGAGTCAATCAATGCTTTCACCGTCCTTGCACCCTTCCCTTGTCCTATCTCTATGGTCACAAAGGGTCTTCGGTCAATGACCTGAGAAGTCGCTATGCCTGACTTTTGACACATATCCATGTGATATTTGGGGGCTTTTGAGTTGACTTCTAAGCCTAATCGCCTTAACTTATTTCGCCTAATACGCTCTCTGGCCTCTACCTGTGCTTCTTCTCTCACTCTTAACTCTTCATCTTTTCGCTTCTTAGCAGTGTTGAGTCTCATTAGCATATCCTCAGTAAGAGGTTCTTGATATAGCTTGACTCTACACTCACTAATATAGTTTGGCAAGATATCTCCTTCTAGAGTGGCCAACTGAAGTGCACCACTAGTGGAAATTCTATTAATGATCATGGGTCCGTATCCTCTTTTTTCCAACTTACGGGCATGTTGTTTTAGTGTGTATACCAACACTAGATCTCCCTCTTTCAATCCCTTATCCTTGATGTGTGCATCAAAGTATGCCTTTTGCCGCTTCTTTGCAGCGTAGATGCCTACTGCCGCTCGTAGCCTCGTCTCACCCAAGCGTTCGAGATCAAAGATCCTAGAGGACAATTCATGCCCATTCCACTCATACTCTTGTGCTACTTTTAAGGCAGGGATTAAGAAATCTAATGGTAGCACAGCGTTCTGTCCGAAGACCATCTGAAATGGGGTGGCGTTGAGTACCGTTTTGTAGGCAACTCGATAAGCCCAAACAGCATGATGAAGTTGTTTGTCCCAATCAGAGCGTTTATTATTTACCAGTTTTGTCAATACGTTACAGAGGATCTTATTGGTACTCTCGGCTTGTCCGTTGGCTTGTGGGTGATAGGGGGCAGATTTCTTATGTGTCACCAAGAATTCTTGGAGAAGATTTTCAATGACTTCATTCAAGAAGTGTGTGCCTCTATCGCTCACCAACTCTATTGGTAGTCCATATCTCGTGAACACATTCTCGAATAAGAACTTAGCCGTAGTCTGAGCATCATTCTTTGTTGTGGCTTTGACTTCTACCCACTTTGTAAGGTAATCTGTGGCTACAATGATGTACTCTGCATGGGAGTTTCTAGCTGGGGGGTTAATAGGACCTATGAAGTCTATGCCCCACTTCGAAAATGCACGTCCTCCCATCATTGGCCTCAAGGGCATCTCGTCTTTTTTGACTGGATATTGTGCACGTTGGCATGTGTCACATTTCTTCACATAGGTATGTGCATCCATATGAAGAGTGGGCCACCAAAGTCCTGAGAATAGAATGGTCTTGATCACTCGGTCAGGACCAAAATGTCCACATGCAAAACCGCTGTGTGCAGTTTCTAAGACTTTTAAATAATCTGATTCGTGAACGCACAGTCTTAAGTAACCATCTTTGCCTCTTCGGTATAGGTTGTCTCCTACTAGGGCATAGCCTTGAGCCTCTTGCTCCATGCTTCTTCCTCTTGCTAGACTAGCCTCTTTGGGTAATTTTCCCGATCTCATAAACTCTACCAATGGAGCACTCCACTCTGGAATTAAAGACACTTGATAAAGGGTCGCATACTCCACTGGGGGTCTCTCTTTGCACCTTGGACAATTCTTAATCCACTCATGTATTTCTTGTTGGAGCAGAGCAATCATCAATAGTGATTATATGAAGATCAAAGTGAGAAGATATGTGGAAGAATGAATATTACTTTCAGAGGAAGAAAATAGAATCAGAAATGTTTCTTTTGTATATTACTCTTGTAAATAGTTCAATGTATTTTGAAAAAACATGACGAGTTAGACTCGTATATATATCTACAGATACGTATTCATAGTAAGAGAGAGTGATATAGATCAGATAGAGAAGAATAGGTGAAGAGGTGATGAACATTGTATGTATCATCAACCATATGTATGAAAAGTAATGAATAAGAAAATGTTGTAGAATTCTGTGCGTTGATCTTCTTTCCCATTCTCCTTCTGTGCTTAATCTTTTGAAGAATCCTTTTGCACGTATCTAAGTCCATAGCTAATCTATCTATGGCTAGAATTTGAGAGATTAATTTCAATCAGGCTGTGAGAATTTTGTTTAGGAACATTCATATGTGAAGATGTTCTGAGAGTCGAAAAATCTGGCGCACATTTCATCTTCAAAGAAATGGTCAGTGCTCAGTCTACAGTGTAAAGTTTTACACAAGTGAGGGCTCAAAATCTAAGTTGGAAGGTAAGCTATCTATGGCTAGAAGATCTTGATCAAACGGGTTCAGAGTTGGGAGAACCAGTGCTAAGAAGTTGCAGGTGTCAAAGTCGCCATTGCAGAGAAGCACTTTCAGACATAGGTAAAGTGTTTCACACATTTCTCAGTGTGTACTTAATCTTTTCGAGAGATTTAACTTGGCAAAGTTGCGCAACCTTAAGGCAAAGTGTTGTGCAAAGTTTTATCAAAAACTTTACAGGATTGATTAGTCAATGAGTGACTAATCTGCAGCAGACTTTTTGAAGAAACTGAATTTTTCAGAATAATCAATTTCCTGATAATTTGGTGAAGATTCTCTAAATTAGGTGGAGTCTAAAGTTGATCTTGATATAGAGGTGATCTAAATTCAAGGTCAATTTGTTCTTTTGGAGATTAACACTCTCCATCAGTGGTATCAGAGCAGGTTGTGTCAAAATTGAGAAGAAGAAGACTCCGACTATTGCAGAAGTACAAATCTTTACATTTTGAAGGTGCAGAAGGGTAAAGGTTGAAGAAAGGTTGAAGGAAGAAATACAAAGAGCATCAAAAGGATCAGAAGGAGCAACATTCGAAGTAAAGGTACATTTATTATCTGTAAAGGTTAAAGATTTGAAGCTACAGGTGAAGTAAAGATGGGAGATAGTCTCCAAATTGAAAAGTTGGATAGAGAGAACTATCCTGCATGGTCTATGAGGATGGAAGCTCACCTTATGAGCAAAGATCTGATAGGATACATCACAGGAGATGAAGAAAAGCCAGAATTCAGAGATCCTAGTGTTCCAACTAGGGAGGAGCTTGCAGATTTGAAGAATTGGATGAAGAAGGATGCTCAAGCAAGAAGCATCATCTACATGGCAGTCAATGACTATTTGCTTCCTCACATTAGAGGACTTGAGAGTGCTTGTGACATTTGGAATGCTTTGGAAGAGCATTTCCAAAATACAACCAAATCAAGGAAGGCTTCACTATGGGCAGAATTTACTACCTTCAAGAAGAAGGCCTCACAATCAATCTCTGATTATGTGACAAAGATGAAGGACATTGCAGATTCTTTAGGTGCAGTTGATGAAGATATTGAAGAAGACAAATTGGTAAGACAAATACTTACAGGGCTAAGAGGAGATGAGAAGTGGAAGCCTTTCATTTTATCTACAGAACTTTCATTAGATCACTTTACTCCTGATTTGAATCAATTGTTAGGTCATATGCTAACTTTTGAGAATGATGTCAAAGGAGATGTTGATAAGAGTGCAGGTCATGCAATGTATTCTAAAGACAAGAAGAAAGCCAACAAAGGGAAGCAACAATCAGGTGAAGAAGAAGGTACATCAAACCAAGCAAACTTCATAAGAGGAAGAGGAAATGGCAGAAGTAGAGGAAGAAGCAGAAACAACAAAGATAATGCAAGAGCTTGTTGGATATGTGGTAAGACCAATCATCTATCTCATGATTGTTGGCACAATAATCAAAACAATGGTAATTATCAGAACTTTAATCAAAGAGCAAGAGGTGGTAGATTTCAGAGAGGAAATTTCAGAGGTAGAGGTGGTAGGAATTCTTTTGGAAGAGGTGGTGGAAGAAACTTCCAAAATCAATCTTATAATAACACCTACTACAACTATGCATCAGATCAAAAGGAGGATTCGACTCTCATTATGAATACATGTGAAACCTCACATGAGGACATGAGAGTGTTCTATATTGATTCAGGATGTAGTAATCATTTAAGTGGAAATATTGCTTTGATGACTGACCTAGATCATAATGCAATTAATCATACAGTTCAGACAGGTGATAATACAAAGCATAAGGTAAAGTCAATTGGTTCAGTCAAAGCTAAGGATGGGAGCACTCTTCTGAGTAAGGTACTTTATGTTCCCACAATTCCAAAGAATTTGATCAGTGTAGGTCAAATTGTGGAAAAAGGTTATGAGGTAAGGTTTACCAATGATGGAGTTTATGTGGAAGACCCTAGTCAAGGGTATAAACAAGTTATTGCAGGAAAGAAAGAAGGAAGGCTTTTCACATTGAAGGTACAAGGAAATGTTGGACATGCTATGTTCACATATGGAGAGCAGAAGGTGTCAGAATTGGATCTTTGGCACAAAAGACTTGGACACTTTAATGAAAGAGGTATCAAAGAAATGATTAACAATGATTCAGTGCTTGGAATGCCTAACATTGCAGGTCAACACATGACATACAGATGTGAGGCATGTCAATTAGGTAAGGCTCATAAGCAATCCTATTCCAAGCATGGATTTATGTATTCAGAAAGACTTGAATTGGTGCATACAGATGTGTGGGGTCCTTCAAAGGACTTTAGTATAAATGGTTCAAGATATTATGTCATATATGTTGATGATGCTACCAGGTGGATCACAATTTATGTGATTAAGGAAAAGTCAGAAGTGTTTAATACATTTAAACACTATCATGCATATGCAGAAAGGATTACAGGTCAAAAATTGAAGAGACTAAGGTCAGATGGAGGGGGAGAGTATTTTTCAAATGAATTCAATGATTATTTGTGGAATGCAGGTATAAAGAGAGAAGTTACTTGCAGGTACTCTCCTCAACAAAATGGGGTAGCAGAAAGAAGAAATAGGACTCTTGTTGAATTTGCAAGGTCCATGATGAAAGAGAAGAATTGCCCAAATTATTTGTGGGCTGAGGCTGTTAATACAGCTACATATTTGGTTAATAGATTGCCTTGTAAAGCTTTGCAGGGTATGACACCATATGAAGCTTGGTGGGGTAAGAAACCTACCTTGGATCATTGCAGAATATTTGGATGCTTGGCATATGCATATGTGCCATCTCAATTGAGGCATAAGTTGGAGCCTAAGGCAGAGAAGTATGTATTCATTGGTTATGATGATAAGCAAATGGGATACAGGTTGTGGAGTCCATCCACAAAGCAATTTATTGTATCCAAGGATGTTACATTTGATGAGCAAGGTACTTGGTATGCAGGTAAATATAATGTACATGCAGATGATGAAGAAGCAGTGGAACAAAGGAAAGGTAAAGCAAAGATTCAATTACTTGATGAAAGTGAGAGTAATGAAGTGCAGATTGAAGTTGAAGAGAGGCCAAGGTTTGATCCAGAATGTGATGAACCAGAGACCTCAAGAAGTGCAGAAGTTAGGAGATCATCTAGGCACAAATGGCAACCTACAAGGTATAGCTATGATACTTCATTCTTGACTACTAAAGATTATGCTTATTTGGTAAAAGCAGATGAAGACCCTTCTACATATGAAGAAGCCAAAGGGAAGAAGAATTGGGAAGATGCTATGCAAGAGGAGTATGATGCATTGATAGAGAATCAAACATGGGATTTGGTTCCTAAACCTAATAGTCAGAAGATTATTGGATGTAAGTGGGTTTACAAAACAAAGAGATTTGCAGATGGAAGTGTATCTAGGTACAAAGCTAGACTTGTTGTGAAAGGGTATGCACAGACATATGGAGTGGACTATGATGAGACTTATAGTCCTGTGGCAAAGATGACAACCATCAGGACACTCATTGCAATTGCTGCTTGTAAAGGTTGGAAGTTGTCTCAATTAGATGTTAAAAATGCTTTCTTGAATGGTTACATTTCAGATGAAGTCTACATGGAGCAACCAGATGGGTTCAAAGATCAAGTGAGTCCAAATTATGTATGTAAGCTCAAGAGAGCTTTGTATGGGTTGAAGCAAGCCCCAAGGGCTTGGAATTATAGGCTTGTAAAATTCTTGAATGATCTTGGATTTCAAGCATCAAAGGCAGATAGTAGCTTGCTAGTCAAAGCAAGTGAAAATGGATTCATTTATGTGTGTATTTATGTTGATGACATAATACTTACAGGAACAGATGATAAGGGGATACAAATGATCAAGAAGCAGATGGAGAAAGAGTTCAAAATCAGTGATTTGGGGAACCTATCATTCTTCTTGGGAATGGAGATCTCTTATACTCATCATGGAGTATATGTGACTCAAGAAAGGTATCTTAAAAATTTGCTAACCAAATTTAAAATGGAAGATTGCAGGGTTGCACCTACACCTTTGGAAGTGAACCATAAATTGTCTAGGTTTGGAGGAGAAGAGTTCAGAGATATGAAACTCTATCAAAGTTTGGTTGGTAGCTTGATTTATGCTACATTGACAAGGCCTGACTTGTCATATGCAGTTGGTGTGCTTTCACAATTCATGCATTGTCCTAGAAAGGAACATTGGATTGCAGGACAAAGAGTACTTAGGTACATCAAGGGTACACTCAAGGAAGGGTTGTACTATGGGTTTACTTCAGATACAAGAATCAAGATATATAGTGATGCAGATTGGGCAGGTAATGTGGATGATAGAAGATCAACACATGGATACTTGTGCTATGTAGGAGACAAATTGATTTCATGGTGTTCTAAGAAGCAACATACAGTTGCTTTGTCATCCACAGAGGCAGAATATAAAGGTATGGTGGAAGCTGCAAAAGAGGTAATATGGCTAAAGACACTTTTGAAAGTTTTTGATGTGATTCAGAGTACTCCTATTATTTGTGGAGACAATATGAGTTCATTATACTTGGCAGCTAATCCTGTATTTCATGCTAGAACTAAGCATATTGAAATACAGTATCATTTTCTGAGAGAGAAGGTCATTGAGAAGGAAATTGAAGTCATACACACTCCTACAAAAGATCAACTTGCAGATATGATGACTAAAAGTTTGGATGGACCTAAGTTACAGAGGTTTAAAGATATGGCAGGAATAAAGAAGATGCAGGTAATCACAATTGAAGATTGAGGGGGAGCTGTTGGAGCAGAGCAATCATCAATAGTGATTATATGAAGATCAAAGTGAGAAGATATGTGGAAGAATGAAGATTACTTTCAGAGGAAGAAAATAGAATCAGAAATGTTTCTTTTGTATATTACTCTTGTAAATAGTTCAATGTATTTTGAAAAAACATGACGAGTTAGACTCGTATATATATCTACAGATACGTATTCACAGTAAGAGAGAGTGATATAGATCAGATAGAGAAGAATAGGTGAAGAGGTGATGAACATTGTATGTATCATCAACCATATGTATGAAAAGTAATGAATAAGAAAATGTTGTAGAATTCTGTGCGTCGATCTTCTTTCCCATTCTCCTTCTGTGCTTAATCTTTTGAAGAATCCTTTTGCACGTATCTAAGTCCATAGCTAATCTATCTATGGCTAGAATTTGAGAGATTAATTTCAATCAGGCTGTGAGAATTTTGTTTAGGAACATTCATATGTGAAGATGTTCTGAGAGTCGAAAAATCTGGCGCACATTTCATCTTCAAAGAAATGGTCAGTGCTCAGTCTACAGTGTAAAGTTTTACACAAGTGAGGGCTCAAAATCTAAGTTGGAAGGTAAGCTATCTATGGCTAGAAGATCTTGATCAAACGGGTTCAGAGTTGGGAGAACCAGTGCTAAGAAGTTGCAGGTGTCAAAGTCGCCATTGCAGAGAAGCACTTTCAGACATAGGTAAAGTGTTTCACACATTTCTCAGTGTGTACTTAATCTTTTCGAGAGATTTAACTTGGCAAAGTTGCGCAACCTTAAGGCGAAGTGTTGTGCAAAGTTTTATAAAAAACTTTACAGGATTGATTAGTCAATGAGTGACTAATCTGCAGCAGACTTTTTGAAGAAATTGAATTTTTCAGAATAATCAATTTCCTGATAATTTGGTGAAGATTCTCTAAATTAGGTGGAGTCTAAAGTTGATCTTGATATAGAGGTGATCTAAATTCAAGGTCAATTTGTTCTTTTGGAGATTAACACTCTCCATCATTTCTTTGTCCATGCTAGGCCAATACACTCCTAAACGCTTTAGATTCTACAATGTTCGTTGTTTAGAATAGTGATTTCCTAGCATTCCTTCATGGGTTTGCTGCAACCAACTACTATGTTCATCATCCTCCACACAACAAGCTAATACACCCTCAGTATCTTGTTTGTACATGCTTCCTGCTAATATGTGATATTTTTGTGATTTTACAATTTCTTCTTGTGATGTTTTCACATGCTTATTTGCAGGGCCAAAGGTTAGGACTGGTACCAACTTATTTGCCCATTTAGGAACAACTTCTAAATTGAACAGATAAGCATCGGGTAATTCGTTAGACACTCCTTGTGGTGACTCTCCGGAAGTGATGCGAGAAAGGTGATCTGCCTGAAGGTTGGTTCTACCTTTCCTGACAACAACTTCAAAGTCATATTCCATTAGTAAGAGGAACCATCTTACTAAGCGTCCAATATTGCAAGGTTTATTGACCAAATATAACAAAGCTTGATGATCAATGAAAAACTTGAACTTGTTGGCCAATAAATAGTGTCTAAACTTCTTCACCGCATATACCATGCCTAAGCCCTCTCGCTCAGTTGTGGTATAGTTCCGTTCAGCTGCAGTGAGCTGTCTACTAGCATATGCTATGGGCAAATCTAAGTTTCCTTCACTTGTGGGTTGTGCTAGCACACATCCTATGGCATGATTGGATGCATCCACATGGACATGGAATGGTTTATTCCAATCAGGAGTGGTGAGTATTGGTGCCGTGCACAAACGTTTCTTCAGTTCGTTGAAAGAATTCTCGCATTCGTCGTTCCACTCAAAATTAGACAACAAGGCATAAAGGGGTCTAGCTATGATCGCGTACATGTGGAAAAACCTACGGTAGTATCCACAATGGCCCATAAATGCTTGTACCTCTTTAATATTCCTTGGCCTTGGTAGCTCCGCTATGGCTCGTACCTTATCTTCATCTGATGAAATTCCATTCTTAGAAACAATATGACCTAAGATTTTACCTTGACCACCATAAACACACACTTTTCTGGGTTTAGACACACTCGATATTCTCTACACTTGTTGAAGATTTGTCTGAGCTTAGGGATGTGAACCCTTCTTTCTTGGGAATGAGCACATAAATCATCCACATACACTTCTAAGCTCTTTCGCAAGAACTCTTTGAAGACATGACACATGAGCCTTTGGAATGTTGCAGGTGCATTGGTGAGCCCAAATGGCATCACACGAAATGCAAAGATTCCCCACTCTGTAGAAAAAGCTGTTTTGTGTTGATCTTCTGGGGCAATGGCTACTTTTGTAACCTGAAAATCCATCAAGGAAGCTATAAACTTCCTTGCCTGCAACACGCTCCAATAGGTGTTCTGTGATTGGAAGTGGATAACTATCTCTAATCGTAGCGGCATTAACTTTAAGGTTAATACACACTCGCAACTTCCCGTTCTTCTTGGGTACCACAACAATGGGGGACACCCATTCGGTATGCTCAATCTCATAGATGAATCCGGCTTCAATCAACCTATCAATTTCTTCTTTTATTTTTGCTGCATAGGTATCATTATATGTGTAGGGCTTCTGTTTGGTGGGCTTAGCATTAAGAGTCATGGGGATAGTATGAGAGCAAATTCTTGGATCTACCCCTTTCAAGTCTCTATAGTGCCATGCAAACACATCCCTATATTCCCTTAATAGAGCTATGAGCTCCATTTCTTCTCTTGCACTTAGGTCATCTCCTATATATGTGCATCTCTCTTCGTTCTCTTCAATGGTCACTACAATCTTCTTGGTCTTTTCTTTATTATCATATGATTCTCCTATGATGGCCTCTCTCTTAGGCATTCGTACTAAAATTTTGCGGTCGTCAACTTCATATTTCTTGAAGTTTTCTGGTACTTCAAACAATGATTCCTCCTCTTCTTGTTTCACTGCTTTTCTTTTCTTTTTCTTTTGACTAATCTCACTTCCATCCTTTGAGTTTACTGTTTTAATACTTGTGAGAGGTTCTTCTTCTTTCTGGGTGAACACTCCTATATCTTCTAGATAGTGCTGCTCTGAGTTAAAGCAACTATCCATTACAATAGACTCCAGATCATCATCATTCTCTTCTTCTTCTATGACATCACTAGGGTCACATTCTTCTAGCAAGGGTTGACACATGAACACTGAGATATCATACCCCTCCTCATCACAATGAGGTGTCCACTGTTCCTCATTGACAGCAATGTCCATGGTGGCTAAGATTTCTGGCCAGCCATGAGGCTCAAACTCCTCATCTAGAAAGATCATCGGTGTGTAGGCTGGGTCTCTAACTGGTCTATCTCCTAGCGAAGTTCCTTCTTCTCTTGCTTTTAAATGTTTTTCCTCTTCCTTTGCGACCTTGCACATCCACAAATGAGTATCTTCATGCAGCCATGATGGATCAGGTGAACTTTCAGAATGCACAGAGATGGAATCTTCTTTCGCTTTGTGGATAGAATTCCACTGTAGGGGTGGTACATCTTTGAAGGTGTAATCCTCCAAATTGACCTTGGTGGTGACCCCTAAGTGCTGTAAGTACAAGGAGTTAGTTCCCCAATCCTGTACTATTTGCAATTGTCGTAGGAAGGGTCTTCCTAGGATCATCTCATAGACATTATTTTTCTCAAAGTCACATATAGCAAATGTGTGCTCAAACTCTACACCACAAGTGGTTAGAGTGATCCCTTCTAGCAATCCTAGAGGTCTTTCAAAATGACCATCAGCCATTTGAAGCTTCATTCTAGTTGGTCTTAATGTGGGCTTGCCCCATTGTTTCCACAAGGAGGTGGTCGCAATAGCAACACCAGCACCTGAATCTATGATTGCTTTGGTGGTGTAACCTTGGTAGGTGATTGGAAGATAAGTATTACCTTCTTCACCCTCACACATGTCCCCTATTTTGTCTAGAGGTATCTCTGGTACCCTTTGCTTGGAGCCTGCTTTTGGCATGTTGGAATCAAGTTCTGGAACCTGATCCTTCACATGATTCCAAAGCTCAGGTTTTGCTTTGAGCAGCTCTTCTACAGTGAGATGACACTGAACCTTAGTGTTCTTCACGACATCCGTGTTCCTAGGAACCACTGAGTCTTCATTTCTTACTAGTATTGTGGGAGCTCTAATCTGGAGAGATTCAGATTCCCATGGGCCTGGAAATTGAGGCAGTTCTTCTAAGGTATTAGATTCAAAATCTAACCTTTCGTCTTCTTGTTGTTCTGCTTCATCTCCGTAAATAGATGGAATGTCTTGGGGAAATTGATCATGAAGATCATCAATCTCAGGAATAGGAGGGGAATTACCCTTCTCCTTGGCCCATTTCTCTTCTTGTATTTCCCGCAAGAATTCTTGAGAGTACTGTTGAATTGAAGGAGGTATTCCTGGATCCGTGGAATTAGGAACATAAGTTCCCATTGGTGGTGAGCTTCCTCTTTCAATAACTGGTTGAGCCTGTGGAGGTAAAGAAACTTTTGATTTGTTTACCAACTGCTCTAATCGTTCTAATAAGCCCTAGAAATGCAAATCCCCTTTGACCGAGTTTGTCTGATTGAACTTTTGACTAGTCTCAAGTATAGCTTGAGCTTGTTCTACCATTTTCATGCACATTTTCATCCGTTCAATCTCTAAGTCCACTCTAGGGTAACTCTTGTCTAGGTTTGCAGCTGTAGGCCCTTCTTGAAGTCGAGCCTGGTAGGCTTTGAACATCATGTCCAAGCCTTCTGGGGTTGGATCTACAAGAACAGACCCTGGTTGAGGTCTATTTACAATGGGTGGTGGGATGGGATGAGGTGGAGTGGATGGAGTTTCGGCATGCGAGGGGTTTTGAGATGCAATGTCTTCTATTTTTGTTTTCGCTTCTTTTAAGCTTTCTTCTAGTTCCGATAACTTTTTATTCCACTTGCGATTGGCCTTCTCTCTGGTATCCTTCCATGTTCTTGTTTTCCTCTTACTAGGCTCTCCCGATTCACTCAACTCTGATTGTTCTACTGGTTTATCCTATTTTAAGGCTTGTGCTCTAGTGACAGCTTGTATAGGAGCCACATTGCTACTACTTGACTTTGAATCTGCCACTAAGCCTACCACATTAATGGGTGTAATCTTGGGTGCACTGGAGGGGTTTCTTGGACAATCTCTGGGGAGATGGTCTTTGCCGCAATCAGGACAAAAAGCCTGTATTGTGATAGCCTGTCCTTGACTCGGAGATGGTGTGTGGGGACAGTCACGAATGAAATGGTCACCATGACATCTAAAACAAGATCCTCTAGGGGCTTGTGGTCTCATTTGTCTCAACTGGGGCCTAGGGTTAGGATTTGTGTACATGACATTGGAGTATTCTGGCTCCCAATTTTGCTCCATAGGTGGTACCTCATATTGATACGAGTAAATCTCACTATGTTCAGGTGACTCTGTGTAATAAGCATGTGGACTACCTTCATGGGAGTAGTCTGAACAATGAGCATGAGAGTCATTATCTGGTATCAATGGGGTTAGTGGCACCAATGATCTATTTGGATTTTCCTCTCCCACAGCATATTTGACAAGAATCACGTTGGCTGGAGCTGGTGGTTGGTTTCCCAAGACAGGTTGTGGCCTATATGGTACCTGATATTGCTGTTGTGGTCTATAATATGGCTGTTGGTATTGGTTCTGATACCTACCTTGTGGGTAAGATTGCTGATAATTCTGTCTAACAGCCTGCCTATTGTAGGGACAATCTTGAGCCGTGTGGTTTGTGTATTTTCTCTCAATAGTGCAATATGGAGCATTCCTTTCTCTAATGTTTTGGTTTTGCATTGGGCATACATTAGCCATGTGGTCGCCCCCACAAGTATAACATCGATTCACTGGAGTGACTCTCTGTGTTTGTTTATTTTGGACTCCCAGCTTCTTGGCAACTTGCTCAGCTATCTCCTCTATTTCCGCGGAGATTTTTGAAGTATGACTAGTAGAACTATCTGAATCTTTGTAGAGTTTGGACAATCCTAACTCCTCACCCAAGTTATCTTCTATGTCTATGCACGTCCACACACACTCTTCTATGGATCTAGGATCTTTCAAGTACACATATGATCTTAACTTGGTGCTCAGTAAGCCATCTAAGAACAAAGCCACTTGTTTGGCCGGAGTGGGTAACTCTAGAGTAGGGCATCTTTCTAGATACTGTCTGAATCTTCTACCTGCTAGTTGCACTATTTCTTGGGGAGTCTGCTTGAAGCTGTGGATCAAGGATGATGTGTTATGCCTGATACCACTCTTGGAAAATTCTACAATGAATTCGTCTAGCAGTTGACCTATATCGTGATAGCTACTTCTACTCAATGGTTGAAACCAAGCTAAGGCAGTGCCCTTAAGGGTCAAACCAAATGCCTCGTACTGGGTGAACCAGTCCTCAATTTGTTCGGCTCTCAGCACTTGTTTGTACTCGGCCACATGATCATAAGGATCCCCTGTCCCATCGAAATAGTTCTTCATTGCCTTGATCACTTGAATGGGTCTAAGGGTTCTTGGGTACTCTCGGGGTCTAAGCAATGGAAAATCCTGTTCATCTCTTTATTGCCTATGTGCTTGATGTCTCTCTCTTTCAGGTCTTTCATTTTCAAATCCTGACCTATTCCTGCCCACGGTGTGTGCAAAACTTACCTCAGGTCTCTCTCTAGTTCTTTCTCTCTGGGCTTCATGAGCGAGGGATGATCCTACTCCTTGGAGGCCATGGGAAACATTGGATCTTGCTGGGGGGAAAATCAATTCATTCTTCCAAGTATATGCATGTCTATCATGTTCTGTTACCAAGAAAATTTTCTCTGATGTGTTATCCAGGTAGACAACTTTGCCTGGTATCTCAGGATCTTTGAATTCATAGATGATACCTATGCCCAATTGGCTAGGTTGATCTGGCTTGAACCTCCAAAAGGCTTCCTCTGTTTCTCTATTCAAAAATAGTTCTATGCTTTTGTTATCTTGAGGGATCCAGTCTGGAGTGATCACTCGGGTCAAAGCTGACTTACCTCTAGGAGTCTGGGGTCCTTGTCCTACATTTCCTTGTTCTAGGTCTCCTATTTCATTCTCAGGAATGACATTTCCAAACTCATCAGTCCTATCTGGTAGGTTGGTGACCACATACATGGTTCCTTCCTTATCAATGTATGAACCCTCTTCGAACTTGACCACCGGGTGTTCAAGTCCAAAGGATTGATCTGGATTTTTGAGTTGGACCACTGATCGCCTTAGACCATCCTCATAGATGCGAGCACCTAATTGGTTGGTCCGAATATATTCCAACTGTGTCTTATAGGGACCTTCTGGTGTTTGTAGATGGGCAGTCCCTGAGCCACCTGCAGGTTTTCCCATACTAAAAGACATTTCTGAATCACTTGTGTCTGAACTTAGTAAAAGATGACCACTTAGTTGTTGTGCCCAAGACTTGGATGTATGGTTGACACTAGCCTCAGAAGATCTAATGCTTTGTTTATCCTTGCCTAAGTGTCTACCAGATCTCAAGTTCATAAGCTTTAGTCAAGAGTCCAAATTTTCCCCTTGGTATGGTTCAAAAATTCTTTGGAGTCCCCTTGGTTCCCTAGTCCCACTTGAGGGTCAATTTCAAATTATCCTATCTCAAAATCAACGCGTTATTCTTGAAAAAAACAGTTGAGGTCGTGTAGGATTTGAAACGAGCTTTCCAACGAGCTATAGAGCTCAAAAAATGGACTTTGGATGAAAAAGTTATGCCAATTCAGGCTCCTGGGGGTCAAAATAGGCAAACAGGACCTTTGGAGAAAAACGCGATTTTGTGAACTTTCAGAGAATCGTGATTTTGTGAACTCAGAAAATCGTGATGTTGAGCACAAAATCGTGTTTCTGAAAATCGCGATGTTGAGCACAAAATCGTGTTTCAGAGAATCGTGTTTTTTGACATGAAAATCGCGATTTTGAGCACAGAATCGTGTTTTAGAGAATCGTGTTTTTTGACATGAAAATCGCGATTTTGAGCACAGAATCGTGTTTTTGAAAATCGCGATTTTGACTCAGAGAATCGTGATTCACAAAATCGTGTTTTTTGCTGAAAATCGTGATTTGTGAGAATCGCGATTTTGAGCCCGCTGAAAATCGTATTTTCTCAGAATCGTGTTTTTGGTTGAAAATCGTGATTTGTGAGAATCGCGATTTTGAGCACAATCACAGAATCGCGATTTTGAGAATGACCACAGAATCGTGATTTTTTCAGCCAACTTTTAAGCGGGAAAACAGAAAATCGTGATTTTTCAAAAAAATTTGAATTTTCACAGAATCGCGATTTTCATCACAGAATCGCGTTTTTTGGCGGGAAATTCAAATTTCTGAGCACCGGCTATGGCGAGCTCCGTATGAGCAGAAAATCCTAAAAAAAACACAGCGCTTGCTCTCCCTTGCTTCTCCTAACTCCTTCCCACACAATAATGCATGAAAAATGGTATAAAGATGGTGAAAATGCACTAAAAAACAAGAATTTTCTATGAAGAAGAAGATGGAAGAAGGTGGAGATGATGATGATGATGAAGATGAAGAGGAAAAAAATAGAAAATGAACTGAAATGACAGTTTTTTTACCTTCCAACGTCGCAAATCTACGATCTTACCATCACAACGCTCGTCCTCGAAGCTCTCTCCCCGGCAACGGCGCCAAAATTTGGTGTAGCTCAAGCGTAAGCACCACCTCCTTTACTTGTCAATCCGCGGAGACGTGAGGACCGGTATGAAGACCACGAGCAAGTGAAGGCACAAGTGCGTGAGTGAAAGCACACAAACATGCACACACATACACACACGCGCACAAAGTAAGATCAAAGAGAGGAACAATGGAAAGCTTAGATTGCAAAAGAGTTCTCTTACAAAAGTTCTATTCTCTAACAAGCTACCCCAAAAATGAGCTCTCTAGATCTTTTTATAGTTTTTTGACTAGTTTTGGCCCTGTCCACACCTAGTGTCCGGCCTAGTTAAAAATTAGGTTCCAGGGCTTATTTGAGGGCTCAAACGAAGTCTAAAAATTCTGAAAATTGGCATGATGGTGCTTCTAATACTCCTCAAGCTCGAGGACTCCTCGGCTTGAACAAAATGGAGTTACTAAAAATAGATAATGGTATTTACAATAGTTTTTAGTGATGAAAATCACTATTTTTGTAGGGGATTCTTCTGGAAGTTTGACATACACTTCTTGGAGCTCCCTACTTGCTCCCTTTCCTTGTGTGTCCACCTTTTGATGTGCTTCCATGATTTGTCCTTGACTTTGAGCTTCAACAGTTGTCATAGCTATGAGAGTCCTTATAGTTGTTGTTGGAACTCAAGGTCAAGCATAAAACATGGAAGCACATCAAAGAAGTGGACATAGAAGAAGAGGGAGCAAGTAGGGAGCTCCAAGAAGTGTATGTCAAATTTTCAGAAGAATCCCCTACAAAAGTAGTGATTTTCATAACTAAAAATCATTGTAAATACCATTATCTATTTTTATAACTCCATTTTGTTCAAGCCGAGGAGTCCTCGAGCTTGAGGAGTATTAGAAGTACCATCGTACCAATTTTCATAATTTTTAGACTTCATTTGAGCCATCAAATAAGCCCTGGAACCTAATTTTTAACTAGGCCAGACACTAGGTCTGGACAGGGCCAAAACTAGTCAAAAAACTATAAAAAGATCTAGAGAGCTCATTTTTGGGGTTAGCTTGTTAGAGAATAGAGCTTTGTAAGAGAACTCTTTTGCAATCTAAGCTTTCCATTGTTCCTCTCTTTGATCTTACTTTGTGCGCGTGTGTGTATGTGTGTGCATGTTTGTGTGCTTTCACTCACGCACTTGTGCCTTCACTTGCTCGTGGTCTTCATACCGGTCCTCACGTCTCCGCGGATTGACAAGTAAAGGAGGTGGTGCTTACGCTTGAGCTTCACCAAATTTTGGCGCCGTTGCCGGGGAGAGAGCTTCGAGGACGAGCGTTGTGATGGTAAGATCGTAGATTTGCAACGTTGGAAGGTAAAAAAACTGTCATTTCAGTTCATTTTCTGTTTTTTCCTCTTCATCTTCATCATCATCATCCTCTCCACCTTCTTCCATCTTCTTCTTCATAGAAATTTCTTGTTTTTTAGTGCATTTTCACCATTTTCATACCATTTTTCATGCATTATTGTGTGAGAAGGAGTTAGGAGGTGCAAGGGAGAGCAAGCGCTGTGGTTTTTTCATGATTTTCTGCTCATACGGAGCTCGCCATAGCCGGCGCTCAGAAATTTGAATTTCTTGCCAAAAAACGCGATTCTGTGATGAAAATCGCGATTCTGTGATGAAAATCGCGATTCTGTGAAAATTCAAAATTTTTTGAAAAATCACGATTTTCTGTTTTCCCGCCTAAAATGGCTGAAAGAATCACGATTCTATGGTCATTCTCAGAATCACGATTCTGTGATTGTGCTCAAAATCGCGATTCTACAAATCACGATTTTTAGCCAAAAAAACACGATTCTGTGATTGTGCTCAAAATCGCGATTCTCACAAATCACGATTTTCAGCCAAAAAACACGATTTTGTGAAAACACGATTTTATGTCCAAAGTCGCGATTTTCAAAAATCACGATTTTCAATAAAAACACGATTTTGTGAAAAAGGCGATTCTGTGGTTGTGCTCAAAATCACGATTCTCACAAATCACGATTTTCAGCCAAAAAATACGATTCTGAAAAATCACGATTTTCATGTAAAAAACACGGTTCTTAGAAAACACGATTTTGTGCTCAACATCGCGATTTTCAAAAACACGATTTTGTGCTTAAAATCGCAATTCTTTGACTTCACAGCATCGTGGTTTTCTTGAAGTTCACAAAATCGCGATTTTCTTGAAGTTCACAAAATCGTGATTTTTTCCAGAAGGTCCTGTTTGCCTGTTTTGACCCCCAGGAGCCTGATTTGACATAACTTTCTCATCCAAAGTCCATTTTTTGAGCTCTATAGCTCGTTGGAAAGCTCGTTTAAAGTCCTACACGGCCTCAACTATTTTTTATAAGAATAATGCACTGATTTTCATATAGGATATTTTGAAGTTGACCCTCTAGTGGGACTAGGAAACTAAGGGGGCCCCAAGGGATTTTGAGCAATACAAAGGGGAATTTTGGGACTAGATGAAAAATCTTATGAACCTGAGGTCTGGTAGACATATAGGCAAGGATAAACAAAGCATTAGATCTTCTGAGGCTAGTGTCAATCATACAACTAAGTCTTGGGCACAACAACTAAGTGGTCATCCTTACAGACTAAGTTCAGACACAAGTGATTCAGAAATGTCTTTTAGCATGGGGAAACCTACAGGTGGCTCAGGGATTGCCCATCTACAAACACCAGAAGGTCCCTATAAGACACAGTTGGAATATATTCGGACTAACCGATTAGGTGCTCGCATCTATGAGGATGGCCTGAGGCGATCAGTGGTCCAACTCAAAAATCTAGATCAATCCTTTGGACTTGAACACCCTGTGGTCAAGTTCGAAGAGGGTTCATACATTGATAAGGAAGGAACCATGTATGTGGTTACCAACCAACCAGATAGGACCGATGAGTTTGGAAATATCATTCATGAGAATGAGATAGGAGACCTAGAACAAGGAAATGTAGGACAAGGACCCCAGACTCCTAGAGCTAAGTCAGTTCTGACCAGAGTGATCACACCAGATTGGATCCCTCAAGACAACAAAAGCATAGAACTCTTCTTGAATAGAGAAACAGAGGAAGCCTTTTGGAGATTCAAGCCAGATCAACCTAGCCAATTGGGCATAGTCATCATCTATGAATTCAAAGATCCTGAGATACCAAGCAAAGTTGTCTACCTGGATAACACATCAGAGAAGATATTCTTAGTAACAGAACATGATAGACATGCATATACTTGGAAGAGTGAATTGATTTTCCCTCCACCAAGATCCAATGTTTCCCATGGCCTCCAAGGAGTAGGATCATCCCACGCTCATGAAGCCTAGAGAGAAAGAGCTAGAGAGAGACTTGAGGTAAGTTTTGCACACACCGTGGGCAGGAATAGGTCAGGATTTGAAAATGAAAGACCTGAAAGAGAGAGACATCAAGCACATAGGCAACAAAGAGATGAACAGGATTTTCCATTGCCTAGACCTCGAGAGCACCCAAGAACCCTTAGAACCACTCAAGTGATCAAGGCAATGAAGAATTATTTTGACGGGTCAGGAGATCCTTATGATCATGTGGCCGAGTTCAAACAAGTGTTATGAGCTGAGCAGGTTGAGGATTTGTTCACCCAGTACGAGGCATTTGGTTTGACTCTTAAGGGCACTGGCTTAGCTTGGTTTCAACCACTGAGTAGTCGCAATTATCACGACATAGGTCAACTGCTAGACGAATTCATTGTAGAAATTTCCAAGAGTGGTATCAGGCATAACACATCATCCTTGATCCGCAGTTTCAAGCAGACACCCCAAGAAACAGTGTGACTAGCAGGTAGAAGGTTCAGACAGTACCTAGAAAGATGCCCTACTCCAGAGTTACCCACACCAGCCAAACAAGTGGCTTTGTTCTTAGATGGCTTACTGAGCACAAAGTAAAGATCATATGTGTACTTGAAAGAGCCTAGATCCATAGAAGAGTGTGTGCGGACGTGCATTGACATAGAAGATAACTTGGGTGAGGAGTTAGGATTGTCCAAACTCTATAAGGACTCTCATTGTTCTACTAGTCATACTTCAAAAATCTCCACGGAAATAGAGGAGATAGCTGAGCAAGTTGCCAAGAAGCTGGGAGTCCAAAATAAACAAACACAGAGAGTCACTCCATTGAATCGGTGTTATACTTGCAGAGGCAACCACATGGCTAATGTATGCCCATTACACAACCAGAACATGAGAGAAAGGAATGCTCCATATTGCACTATTGAGAGAAAATATACAAACCACACGGCTCAAGATTGTCCCTATAATAGGCAGGCTGTTAGACAGAATTATCAACAACCTTACCAACCAGGTAGGTATCAAAACCAATACCAACAGCCATATTATAGACCACAACAGCAATATCAAGCACAATATAGGCTACAAACAGTCTTGGGAAACCAACCACTAGCTCCTGCCAACGTGATTCTAGTCAAATATGTTGTGGGAGAGGAAAATCCAAATAGGGCATTGGTGCCACTAACCCCATTGATACCAGATAATGACTTTCTTGCTCATAGTTCAGACTATTCCCATGAAGGTAGTCCACATGCTTATTACACAGAGTCACCTGAACATAGTGAGATTTACTCGTATCAATATGAGGCACCACCTATAGAGCAAAATTGGGAGCCAGAATACTCCAATGTCATGTACACAAATCCTAACCCTAGACCCCAATTGAGACAAATGAGACCACAAGCCCCTAGAGGATCTTGTTTCAGATGTCAAGGTGATGATTTCATTCGTGACTGTCCCCACCCACCATCTCCGAGTCAAGGACAGGCTATCACAATACAGGCTTTTTATCCTGATTGTGGGAAAGACCATCTCCCCAGAGATTGTCCAAGAAACCCCTCTAGTGCACCCACGATTACACCCATTAATGTGGTAGGCTTAGTGGCAGATTCAAGTTCAAGTAGTAGCAATGTGGCTCCTATACAAGCTGTCACTAGAGCACAAGCCTTAAAACAGGATAAACCAGCAGAACAATCAGAGTCGAGTGAATCAGGAGAACCTAGTAAGAGGAAAACAAGAACATGGAAGGATACCAGAGAGAAGGCCAATCGCAAGTGGAATAAAAAGTTATCGGAACTAGAAGAAAGCTTAAAAGAAGCAAAAACAAAAATAAGAAGACATTGCATCTCAAAGCCCATCGCATGCGGAAACTCCATCCACTCCACCTCATCCCACCCCACCACCCATTGTAAATAGACCGCAACCAGGGTCTGTTCTTGCAGATCCAACCCCAGAAGGCTTGGACATGATGTTCAAGGCCTACCAGGCTCGTCTTCAAGAAGGGCCAACAACTGCAAATCTAGACAAGAGTTACCCTAGAGCGGATTTAGAGATTGAACGAATGAAAATGTGCATGAAAATGATAGAACAAGCTCAAGCTATACTTGAGACTAGTCAAAAGTTCAATCAGACAAACTCTGTCAAACCAGATTTGCATTTCCAAGGGTTACTAGAAAGATTAGAACAGTTGGTAAACAAACCACAAGTTTCTTTACCTCCACAGGCTCAACCAGTTATTGAAAGAGGAAGCTCACCACCAATGGGAGCTTATGTTCCTAATTCCACAGATGTTGGAATACCTCTTCAATTCAACAGTACTCTCAAGAGTTCTTGCGGGAAATACAAGAAGAGAAATGGGCCAAGGAGAAGGGTAATTCCCCTCCTATTCCTGAGATTGATGATCTTCATGATCAATTTCCCCAAGACATTCCATCTATTCACGGAGATGAAGCAGAACAACCAGAAGATGAAAGATTAGATTTTGAATCTAATACCCTAGAAGAACTGCCTCAATTTCCAGGTCCATGGGAATCTGAATCTCTCCAGATTAGAGCTCCTACAATACTGGTAAGAAATGAAGACTCAGTGGTTCCAAGGAACACTGATGTCGTGAAAAACACTAAGGTTCAGTGTCACCTCAGTTTAGAAGAGCTGCTCAAAGCAAAACTTGAGCTATGGAATCATGTGAAGGATCAGGTTCCAGAACTTGAGTCCAAGATGCCAAAAATAGGCTCTAAGCAAAAAGTACCAAAGATACCTCTAGACAAAATAGGGGACATGTGTGAGGGTGAAGAAGGTAATACTTATCTTCCAATCACCTACCAAGGTTACACAACCAAAGCAATCATAGATTCAGGTGCTGGTGTTGCTATTGCGGCCACCTCTTTGTGGAAGCAATGGGGCAAACCCACATTAAGACCAACTAGAATGAAGCTTCAAATGGCTGACGGCCATTTTGAAAGACCTCTAGGATTGCTCAAAGGGATAACTCTAACCACTTGTGGTGTAGAGTTTGAGCACACATTTGCTATATGTGACTTTGAGAAAAATAATGTTTATGAGATGATCCTAGGAAGACCCTTCCTACGACAATTGCAAATAGTACAGGATTGGGGAACCAACTCCTTGTACTTGCAGCATTTAGGGGTCACCACCAAGGTCAATTTGAAGGATTGTTCCTTCAGAGATGTACCACCCCTACAGTGGAATCCTATCCACAAAGCGAAAGAAGATTCCATCTCTGTGCATTCTGAAAGTTCACCAGATCCATCATGGTTGCATGAAGATACTCATTTGTGGATGTGCAAGGTCACAGAGGAAGAGGAAAAACGCTTGAAGGCAAGAGAAGAAGGAACTTCGCCAGGAGATAGACCAGTTAGAGACCCAGCCTACACACCGATGATCTTTCCAGATGAGGAGTATGAGCCTCATGGCTGGCCAGAAATCTTAGCCACCATGGACATTGCTGTTAATGAGGAACAGTGGACACCTCATTGTGATGAGGAGGGTTATGATATCTCAGTGTTCATGTGTCAGCCCTTGCTAGAAGAATGTGACCCTAGTGATGTCATAGAAGAAGAAGAGAATGACGATGATCTGGAGTCTATTGTGATGGATAGTTGCTTTAACTCAGAGCAGCACTATCTAGAAGATATAGGAGTGTTCACCCAGAAAGAAGAAGAACCTCTCACAAGTATTAAAACAGTAAATTCAAAGGATGGAAGTGAGAGTAGTCAAAAGAAAAAGAAAAGAAAAGCAGTGAAACAAGAAGAGGAGGAATCATTGTTTGAAGTACCAGAAAACTTCAAGAAATATGAAGTTGATGATCGCAAAATTTTGGTACGAATGCCTAAGAGAGAGGCCATCATAGGAGAATCATATGATAATAAAGAAAAGACCAAGAAGATTGTAGTGACCATCGAGGAGAACGAAGAGAGATGCACATATGTAGGAGATGACCTAAGTGCAGGAGAATAAATGGAGCTTGTAGCTCTATTAAGGGAATATAGGGATGTGTTTGTGTGGCACTATAGAGACTTGAAAGGGGTAGATCCAAGAATTTGCTCTCATACTATCCCCATGACTGCTGATGCCAAGCCCACCAAACAGAAGCCCTACACATATAATGATACCTATGCCGCCAAAATAAAAGAAGAAATTGATAGGTTGATTGAAGCTGGATTCATCTATGAGATTGAGCATACTGAATGGGTGTCCCCCATTGTAGTGGTGCCCAAGAAGAATGGGAAGTTACGAGTGTGTATTAACCTTAAAAAAGTCAATGCCGCTACGATCAGAGATAGTTATCCACTTCCAATCACAGAACACCTATTGGAGCGTGTTGCAGGCAAGGAAGTTTATAGCTTCCTTGATGGATTTTCAGGTTACAATCAAGTAGCCATTGCCCCAGAAGATCAACACAAAACAACTTTTGCTACAAAGTGGGGAATCTTTGCATTTCGTGTGATGCCATTTGGGCTCACCAATGCGCCTGCAACATTCCAAAGGCTCATGTGTCATGTCTTCAAAGAGTTCTTGCGAAAGAGCTTAGAGGTGTATGTGGATGATTTATGTGCTCATTCCCAAGAAAGAAGATTTCACATCCCTGAGCTTAGACAAATCTTCAACAAATGTAGAGAATATCGAGTGTGTCTGAACCTAGAAAAGTGTGTGTTCATGGTGCGGCAAGGTAAAATCTTAGGTCATATTGTTTCTAAGAATGGAATCTCAACAGATGAAGATAAGGTACGAGCCATAGCAGAGCTACCAAGGCCAAGGAATGTTAAAGAGGTACAAGCCTTTATGGGCCATTGTGGATATTACCGCAGGTTTATCCACATGTACGCAATCATAGCTAGACCCCTTTATGCCTTGTTGTCTAATTTTGAGTGGAACGATGAATGCGAGAATTCTTTCAATGAACTGAAGAAACGTTTGTGCACAGCACCAATACTGACTACTCCTGATTGGAATAAACCATTCCATGTCCATGTGGATGCATCCAATCATGCCATAGGATGTGTGCTAGCACAACCCACAGGTGAAGGGAATTTAGATTTGCCCATAGCATACGCTAGTAGACAGCTCACCTCAACTGAACGAAACTATACCACAACTGAGCGAGAGGGCTTAGGCATGGTATATGCTGTGAAGAAGTTTAGACACTATTTATTGGCCAACAAGTTCAAGTTTTTTACTGATCATCAAGCTTTGTTATATTTGGTCAATAAACCTTGCAATACTGGACGCTTAGTAAGATGGTTCCTCTTACTAATGGAGTATGACTTTGAAGTTGTTGTCAGGAAAGGTAGAACCCACCTTCAGGCAGATCACCTTTCTCGCATCACTTCAGGAGAGTCACCGCAAGGAGTGTCTGACAAATTACCGGATGCTTATCTGTTCAATTTAGAAGTTGTTCCTAAATGGACAAATAAGTTGGTACCAGTCCTAACCTTTGGCCCTGCAAATAAGAATGTGAAAACATCACAAGAAGAAATTGTAAGATCACAAAAATATCACATATTGGCAGGAAGCATGTACAAACAAGATACTGAGGGTGTATTAGCTTGTTGTGTCGAGGATGATGAACATAGTAGTTGGTTGCAGCAAGCTCATGAAGGATTGCTAGGAAATCACTATTCTAAACAACGAACATTGCAGAATCTGAAGCATTTAGGAGTGTATTGGCCTAGCATGGACAAAGAAATACATGAGTGGATTAAGAATTGTCCAATATGCAAAGAGAGACCACCAGTGGAGCATGCCACCCTTTATCAAGTGTCATTAATTCTTGATTGGAGTGCTCCATTGGTAGAGTTTATGAGATCGGGAAGATTACCCAAAGAGGCTAGTCTAGCAAGAAGACGAAGCATGGCACAAGAGGCTCAAGGCTATGCCTTAGTAGGAGACAACTTATACCGAAGAGGCAAAGATGGTTACTTAAGACTGTGCGCTCATGAATCAGACTATTTGAAAGTCTTAGAAACTGCACATAGCGGTGTCGTAGGTGGACACTTCGGTCCTGATCGAGTAATCAAGACCATTCTATTCTCAAGACTTTGGTGGCCCACTCTTCATATGGATGCATATACCTATGTGAAGAAATGTGACACATGCCAACGTGCACAATATCCAGTTAGAAAAGATGAGATGCCTTTGAGGCCAATGATGGGAGGGTGTGCATTTTCGAAGTGGGGCATAGACTTCATAGGCCCTATTAACCCCCCACCTAGAAACTCCCATGCAGAGTATATTATTGTAGCCACAGATTACCTTACAAAGTGGGTAGAAGTCAAAGCCACCACAAAGAATGATGCTCAGACAACGGCTAAGTTCTTATTCAAAAATGTGTTCACGAGATATGGGCTACCAAAAGAGTTAGTGAGCGATAGAGGCACACACTTCTTGAATGAGGTCATTGAAAATCTTCTCCAAGAATTCTTGGTGATACATAAAAAGTCTGCCCCTTATCACCCACAAGCTAACGGACAAGCCGAGAGCACCAATAAGATCCTCTGTAACATATTGACAAAACTGGTAAATAATAAACGCTCTGATTGGGACAAACAACTTCATCATGCTGTTTGGGCTTATCGAGTTGCCTACAAAACGGTACTCAATGCCACCCCATTTCAGATGGTCTTCGGACAGAATGCTGTGCTACCATTAGATTTCTTAATCCCTGCCTTAAAAGTAGCACAAGAGTATGAGTGGAATGGGCATGAATTATCCTCTAGGATCTTTGATCTCGAACGCTTAGGTGAGACGAGGCTACGAGCGGCAGCAAGCATCTACGCTGCAAAGAAGAGGCAGAAGGCATACTTTGATGCACACATCAAGGATAAGGGATTGAAAGAGGGAGATCTAGTGTTGGTTTACACACTAAAACAACATGCCCGTAAGTTGGAAAAAAGAGGATATGGACCCATGATCATTAATAGAATTTCCACTAGTGGTGCAGTTCAGTTGGCCACTCTAGAAGGAGATATCTTGCCAAACTATATTAGTGGCTGTAGAGTCAAGCTATACCAAGAACCTCTTACAGAGGATATGCTTACGAGACTGAACACTGCTAAGAAGCGAAAAGAAGAGGAGTTAAGGGTGAGGGAAGAAACACAAGCAGAGGCTAGAGAGCGCATAAGGCGAAATAAGTTAAGGCGACTAGGCCTAGATGTCAACTCAAAAGCTCCAAAATATCACATGGATATGTGCCAAAAGTCAGGTATAGTGACTTCTCAAGTCATTGACCGACGTCCCTTTGTGACCATAGGGATAGGACAAGGAAAGGGTGCAAGGATTGTGAAAGCATTGATTGACTCAGGTGCAGCAAGTAGTGCAGTTCGACTTTCCTACTGCCAAGACTTGCAGTTGAACATCAATCCCATAGAAGCTTATCTCATAGGATTGGGAGGTGTGGAAACCCCTTGTTTGGGCAAGGTGGAACTTCCCATCTACCTGCAAGATGTTCAAATGAAAGTCAAAGTGCTAGTGTGTCAAGATGAGAACCTTACAGAACCACTTGTCTTAGGACAAGATTGGATTTATGACAATGCAGTCAACTTAAACCTAAGAAGTCAAATTCTTCAAGTTTGGGTACATGAACAATGCATTACATTAGAATTAGAGAATGCATGCTCCCTGATCATGGCACCACACACTCTCTTAGTTCTTCCAAGACTAATCATATGAAAGAGGATGTTGTATGTGTCAAAAGCTCTATGATGCAGAAGGAGTCAATCGTGGAAGACCAGGTTCGAAGGCGGGTGGATCTTTCTTCTTCTCCAAAGAATCAAGTAGCCACAGTAGTGAGTCTACCACACAAGCAAACACAATCGTTCACGACAACTGCTACATCAAATAGAAAGACACCATTCGATAAGAAAGCAGTTCCGAGCATGAAGCAGATCTGGGTACGCAAAGGAGAGAAACCACCAGCCTTGCCCCCACAAATCCCATCCAGACAAGCCAACCAGGTCAGAAGACGAAGGAAGCAGCTCGGACAAGCTCAGTCACAAGGTATCCAACAAGTTTGGGTGCCTAAGAAATTAGCTGCAGCTCAACAAGGGCGATTACAGATGTGGGTACCTAAGAAGATCTTACATCTACAGCAACCTATGTTCTCCCACATGCGAAAGGTCTCAACAAAGAAGCCAAAAAGCGAAGAGGGTAAGAACCACTTACAGAGACCGAAAGAAGATCAAATCAGCTCTTCAACAATAGTAGGAAGACGTGCAAAAAGGATAAGGGTTTGGAAGCCAAAAGTACAAGTAGCCTCCATCGAACCAAAGCGCCAACCACACTGGATACCACAGTTCAGAACGCATCCAAAGAGGAAGACGCCTAAAGTAATCTCTACAGTGCCAAATGCTGTTCTAAAATGGATCCCTATAAAGAGGAAGGATCAGTGGTCATCTCAAGATCCAATGGATACCTCCAACAAAGATGACACCAACATCTGCAAGTGACATCAGGCCTCGACGAGCGACAACCATGTGCTCCTTGCACAACCTTGTCTTTTGCACCATTCAGGTCATGCATTTCCAAAGTATGCATTGATATAGGGCCCTATTACATGGCCGTGCATAGACACATTTGAGAATCCCAGGCACAAGAGCACCTGGACAAAGGTCAACTAGTTTTACTGATACTAACCTCTATCTTCTTGTTTTGTGACTTTGTTCCTCAAAAAGAAAAAAAAAAGGAGAAGCGGGAGAGAGCTTGTTCCCAGGTTTGGCTTATGAAACATGAATGAGTCATGCTTAGTTGACGGTGGAATTGTTGATTACTAGGCATTTATCAATTCGGATAGAAGTGTGTCTCGGCTAGCAGATGATATTATTGCTGCCTTATCTGGTAGATGGCAAGCATTTGGCATGAACATGGCATCTACAACTATGATTTTCTCTTACCATGGTAGGAATGAAGAGCTTGAAGGTCCGCAACTTGAGTGATGCTTAACTACTTCATGTACGAGAGCATCCAAGGAGATATCTGCAAAGGGTAATTCTGGAGGAGAGGACTCCTACATATGGTGAGCTAAAGAGAATATGTGAAACTCAGCTTGGTGTAGTTACCCAATGTTGCTTGCCAAGGAATATAAAGAAATTCAATTCTCAGTATTTGGCAAATGTTGCTTTGAAAAGAGGAGAGAGGATCCACCACTCAAAAGATCTCATTAGTGGACAATCAACATGGACAGTCATCAACAATGTTCCATCCCAAAGGTCGAGTATACAACACGAAGAGACAAACATCGATCAACCTTCTCCATGGTAAGTATCTTTACTCTGGAAACACCATAACCATGATAGCTTAGGAAACCTCTTCGTCGGCATACCCTTGAGCACTTAGCTCAAGACCCCAATTTTTGCAGCATACTTTTTCCGATGCATTTTCCACGTAAGCATTCATAGGGCTACATTACAAGGCCGTGCACAAGGACATACTTTTTTCAACCCAGGCACGAACACAGCTACCCATCATTCATTATGGGTTATGAGTAGTTGGCATGACTGCTCTCAACATCATCTTTGGAACAGCTAGCGGACGTCATGGGAACAACATCCATATCTCGGATGCAAATTGGAGCCAGTAGTTGCTCCAAATCAATCTTGACAACCTCTTTTGAGCAACTTGCAGTTTTAAAAGCTCACAAAGACACATTCTTGTTGGAATCCAAGGAACAAGCTCATACAAAGGATGGACACCATCTCTCACAGCACTACATGGAACAACCCTTACAACAAGGGTCTGTCAGGGACGACAGACTCGAGAGGGGGGGGAGTGTTGGAACTCAAGGTCAAGCATAAAACATGGAAGCACATCAAAGAAGTGGACATAGAAGAAGAGGGAGCAAGTAGGGAGCTCCAAGAAGTGTATGTCAAATTTTCAGAAGAATCCCCTACAAAAAAAGTGATTTTCATCACTAAAAATTGTTGTAAATACCATTATCTATTTTTATAACTCCATTTTGTTCAAGCCAAGGAGTCCTCGAGCTTGAAGAGTATTAGAAGTACCATCGTACCAATTTTCATAATTTTTAGACTTCGTTTGAGCCATCAAATAAGCCCTAGAACCTAATTTTTAACTAGGCCGAACACTAGGTCTAGACAGCGCCAAAACTAGTAAAAAAACTATAAAAAGAGCTAGAGAGCTCATTTTTGGGGTTAGCTTGTTAGAGAATAGGGCTTTGTAAGAGAACTCTTTTGCAATCTAAGCTTTCCATTGTTCCTCTCTTTGATCTTACTTTGTGCGCGTGTGTGTGTATGTGTGTGCATGTTTGTGTGCTTTCACTCACGCACTTGTGCCTTCACTTGCTTGTGGTCTTCATACCGGTCCTCACGTCTCCGCGGATTGACAAGTAAAGGAGGTGGTTCTTACGCTTGAGCTACAGTTGTCATCTACACCATATGTTTGAGCATACCCTTTCACAACAAGTCTAGCTTTATACCTAGACACACTTCCATCTGCATACCTCTTTGTTTTGTAGACCCATTTGCATCCAATGATTTTCTGATTATTTGGTTTAGGAATCAAATCCCATGTCTCATTCCCCATTAATGCATCATATTCCTCCTACATAGCCTTCTCCCAATTTTCCTTACCTTTTGCCTCATCATATATAGAAGGATCTTCTTCTACTTTCACCATGTAAGCATAATCTTTAGTGGTCAAAAATGAAGTATCATAATTGTACCTTATGGGTTGCTTTTTGTTCCTTGTTGACCTTCTACCTTCTCCACTGAAGTCTCTGGTTCTTCATATTCTAGATCAAATCTTGGCAACTCTTCATTATCAATTTGAGCATCAACTATCTCTTCAAGAACTTGAATCTTTGATTTCCCTTTTCTTTGGGTCATGACTTCTTCATCACCTGCATGAATATTAATTGTACCTGCATACCAAGTACCTTGCTCATCTTTTCATCATCAAGAACTTAAATCTTTGATTTCCCTTTTCTTTGTGTATGACTTCTTCATCACCTGCATGAATATTAATTGTACCTGCAGACCAAGTACCTTGCTCATCAAATGTAACATCCTTTGACACAAGGAATTGCTTTGTGGACGGACTCCAGAATCTATAACCCATCTGCTTATCATCATAACCAATGAACACATACTTTTCAGCTTTAGGTTCCAATTTATGCCTTAACTGAGACGGTACATATGCATAAGCCAAACATCCAAATCCTTTTCAATGATCTAAGGTAGGTCTCTTACCATGCCTCATATGGTCTCATACCATTCAAAGCATTACATGGAAGTCTATTAACCAAGTAAGTAGCCGTGTTCATAGCCTCAGTCCATAAATAATTAGGACAATTTTTCTCTTTCATCATTGACCTTGCAAACTCAACAAGAGTTCTATTTCTCCTTTCTACTACACCATTTTGTTGAGGAGAGTACCTACAAGTAACTTCCCTTTTTATACCTGCATTCCATACGTAATCAATGAACTCATTAGAGAAATACTCTCCCCCTCCATCTGACCTTAGTCTCTTCAATTTTTGTCCTGAAACTCTTTCTGCATACACATGATAATGTTTAAATGTATTGAATACCTCTCATTTATCTTTGATCACATATATAGTGATCCCCTGGTAGCATCATCAACATAAATTACATAATATCTCAAACCATTAACGATAAAGTCCTTTGATGGACCCCACATATCGGCATGCACCAATTCAAGCTTCTCTAAATACATGAAACCATCCTTATTATATTCCTCATGAGCCTTACCTAATTGACATGCTTCACATCTATATGTCATGTGTTGACCTGCAACATTAGGCAATCCAAGCACTAAACCATTGTTAATCATATCCTTAATACCTCTTTCATTGAAATGTCCAAGGCTTTTGTGCCAAAGATCTAACTCAGAGATCTTATGTCCTCCATCAGTGAACAAGGCATGACCAACATTATCTTGAATCTTCAATATGAAGAGCCTTCCTTCTTTCTTTCCTGAAACAATTTGTTTATACCCATTGCTAGGGTCTTCCACAAAAACTCCATCATTAGTGAACCTTACTTCATAACCTTTCTCTAGATTTTTCCCTACACTTATCAGATTCTTTGGGATTATAGGAACATACAAAACCTTACTCAAAAGAGTGCTTCCATCCTTGACCTTTACTGATCCAATGGACTTCACATTATGGTTTGTGTTATCACCTATTTCAACTACATGATTACTCACCTTATTCTCCAAATCAGTCATCAAAGCTATGTTGCCACTCACATGATTGCTACACCTTGATTCAATGTAGAAAACTCTTAGATCTTCACTTTTTCGTTCACAAGTTGCATTCATAATTAAGGTTGAATCCTCTTTCTAATCTAAAGCATAAGTTTAGTAGGTATTATTGTAGGATTGACTTTGAAAGTCTCTTCTTGCTTTTCTTCCAAAGAAACCTCTATTACCTCTACCTCTGAAATTACCTCTTTGATTTCTACCACCTCTTCCTCTTGAATTAAAGTTTTCATTATATCCTCCACCATTCTGATTATTATGCCAACATTCATGAGCTAAATGATTAGTCTTACCACAAATCCAGCAAGTTTTGACACCATCTTTATTGCTTCTTCCTCTTCTTTTTCCACCTCCTCTTCCTCTTAGGAAGTTGGCTTGACTCATAGTGCCTTCATCTTCATTCAATTGTTGCTTGCCTTTGTTAATCTTCTTATTGTCCTTTGAATACATTGCTTGACCTATACTTTTATGAACATCACCTTTGATATCCTACTCAAAGGTTAGCATATGTCCTAGCAATTGTTTCAAATTAGGAGTGAAATGATCTAGTGACAATTCAGCAGATATAATGAATGGCTTTCAATTCTCATCTCCTCTCAGACCTGTGAGAATTTGTCTTACCAATTTGTCCTCTTCAATGTCTTCATCAACTGCTCCTAGTGCATCTGCAATATCCTTCATCCTTGCTACATAATCAAAAATAGATTAAGAAAGGTTCTTGAATCTCGTGAACTCTGCCCATAAAGATGCTTTCCGTGACTTTGTAGTGTTTTGGAAATGCTCCTCCAAAGCATTCCATATGTCACTTGCACTTTCGAGTCCTCTAATATGAGGTAGCAAGTAATCATTGACTCCCATGTAGATAATGCTCCTTGCTTGAGCATCCTTCTTCATCCATGTCTTCAAATCTAAGAGCTCTTCCCTAGTTTGAACATTAGAATCCCTAAATACTGGTTTTTCTTCTTCACATAAAGATTGATTTATGTATATATGCAATAGTTGAGGTCCTCCTTTCTTCAATTCTGATGAATCTTGCTCTAATACCACCAATGGAAAGTGTTAATCTCCAAAAGAACAAGTTATCCTTGATGTTAGAGCACCTTCATATCAAGAACAATCCATAACATCAAGCAATTTTGGAAAATTAATGCTTAATTCAAGATTTGAGTTAATTGTGAAGAAATTGATTACTCAAAAATGTCTGCTACACTAAATCTACTCATTGATTGACCAAATGTATAAAGTTTTTAATGAAACTTTGTATAAGCTTTAAATGTTTTTGCACCTTCTCTAAGTTAAAACTCCTCAAAAGGATCACTAGATCTTGAGATTTCCTCCAAACAATGTACCTATGTCTGAAACTGTTCTTCTGTGTAGTCGACTTTGACACCTATAACTTCTAATGCATGGTTCTCCCAAATTAGATGTTGTTTATTCAAATGCTTTTAGCCACAAGTAGCTTACCTTTCAAATTAAAGAATGAGTGCTTAGTTGCTCAAAACTTTACATTGTGGAGGGAGATCTGATCAAAACATTGACCATCGAATTTGTGCATGTACCTATCTTCACTTCTTCTCTTTACACATGAAAATGTTCCGACTTAAAATTCTCTCAGTCTGATTACAATTAGGCTCTCAAAACGTGTACAGAGGTCACTCAACTATAGAATTAGACTTGTAGAGAAGCATTTCTCAAGAAGATAAACACAAAAGGAGCACTGAGCAAAATATCGAGGTGAAACTTTCTTCTATTCAAAGAAATCATACATCTGATAGATAATACATATTCTTCTTAATTTCTTAAGTCTAATGACTTCTAAAACTTGTCACTCATCATCTCTCTTACTTGTAGTACATCTATAATATATATATATATATATATATATATATATATATATATATATATATATATATATATATATATATATATATATATATATATATATATATATATATATATATATATATATATATATATACATATATATAAATATATATATATACACACACATATATATATATGTGTGTGTGTGTGTGTATGTGTGTGTGTGTGTGTTTACATTCCGACTCATCAGGGATACAAATTTCTTATGAAATAATTACAAGATTAGTATATATGTATATACAAGTCTTCATCTTCTGACCATGCACTAAACTTTAAGCCTCATATGTTGATCTTTGCTTCATTATTTGACTTCAAGCCTTGTCCTATTTGGAGTGAATCAATTCACTTTCCTACAATCTAGGAAAAGTGAGGATCTTGATTGATCTACTTTTAGGTGATTGATTGCTTGATTGAATGCAACTTCAACCACCATAAATTCATGGGATTTGGGCTCTATATTTGTACCTTTACATGTGTAAAGCTCAAGGCTTTTACAATGGTAAATGAACCATCAAAAATCTCTAGAAAAAAATACAATAAATGAGCATATGAAAAAGAACTCTCCAACGTATATTCTTTCGACACAATAGCCTTTGATGTAGATCAAATCCACCTCAAGCATAGTGTAAGCTTGATGTTCCAACAGCTCCCCCTCAAGCTAAAGTATGCTTGAGTTTTCATTCTCTGATAGGTTGAATACCTGCCATAGCTTTGAATCTACAAAGCTTTATTCCATCAAGTGCCTTTGTCATCATATCTGCTACTTGCTTTTCAGTAGGAACAAAAGAAATGTCAATCTCCTTTGCCATGAGCTTCTCCCTGATGAAGTGGTAATGGACTTCTATGTGCTTGGTTCTCGCATGGAAAATAGGATTTGCCGCTAGATGCATGGAACTTACATTATCTCCAAATATGTGAGGCTTGGAACTCACAAGTCCTAAATCTGTATACAATGCTTTTAACCATATTGCTTCTTGAGTTACTATGGTCAAGCCTCTATACTCTACTTCAGTTGAAGATAAAGCAACTGTTGGTTGCTTCTTGGAACTCCATGATACTAGCTTCGAACCTGCAAATGCTAAGTAACCAGATGTACTTTTTCTATCATCCTTAGTTCCTGCCCAATCTGCATCTGAGTAGATTTTGATATCCAAATCTGAAGAGTAAGGATAGAATATACCTTCGTTGATTCTACCTTTGAGATACTTTAGTACTCTCTTAGCCGCATCTATGTGTGGTCTTCTTGGTGAGTGCATGAACTGACTAAGCACTCCCACACTATATGAGATGCCTGCCCTTGTATGAGTAGCATATATCAAGCTACCTACCAAGCTTTGATACTCTTTAATGTCTTCAATTTTCTCACCTTCATAAACACTTAGTTTATGATTCATCTCCAAAGGTGTACCTGCAGGTTTAGTGTTCTCCATTTTGAACTTGAGAAGAAGATCCTGAATGTATCTTTTTTGAGTCAAATACATTCCTTCATCTGTGTATATCACTTGCATACCTAGGAAATATGTGAGCTCACCTAGGTCACTGATTTTGAACTCCTCTTGCATGTGTCTCTTGATCCTTTGAATGCCATTTAGATCATCACCTATCACAATAATATCATCTACATATACACATAGATAGATAACCTCATTGTGATCCCTTTTGATGAATAGAGAAGGATCTGAGCTGCTAGCTTTGAACCCTTGATCTTGAAGATACGTAACCAACCTGTGAAAGCTCTTGGAGCTTGTTTCAATCCATACAATGCTTTCTTAAGTCTGCAAACATAAGATGGATGATTAGGGTTTTCAAAACCTGGTGGTTGTGACATGTATACCTCTTCACTTATCCAACCATTTAAGAATGCATTTTTCACATCAAGTTGGAGGAGTCTCCAATTCCTTGTAGTAGCTACACTTATCAATGTCCTGATTGTAGTCATCTTTGGAACCGGTGATAATGTTTCCTCATAGTCTATGCCATGAGTTTGTGAGCATCCTTTGGCAACTAATCTTGCCTTGTACCTGCAAACTGATCCATCTGAATTTCTTTTAACTTTATATACCCATCTGCAACCAATTACCTTTTGATTTGGTGACATTGGAACCAAATCCCAAGTGTCCATCTCCTTCAATGCATCTATCTCTTCGTTCATGGCCTTTTCCTAATTAGGGTTTCCCTTTACCTCTTCATAGGTTGAGGGTTCCTCTCAAATAGAGTCTTTTGCCAAGTAGATTGAATGCTTCATAACAAATGTGGAATCATATCCATACCTTTTTGGTTGCTTCTTCTCTCTTGCTGATCTTCTAGGTGCTTGTTTTGAGCATTCTCCAACCTCTCGCATCTTTGCGTTGCCTCTTGACTTCCATAGCTTGTAATCCCTTTCTCTTTCATCTTGGTCATCATCTGTATCACTTCTTGGATCCTGGAACTATGTATCATGCTTGCTTCCTAATTGATGAGAGTCAGAATCAAGATCATATGGTAGTTACCTTTTGTTTGTCTTCATCATACCAAGACCTGTGTTCTTCAAACACAACATCTCTACTTGTAGTGAATTGCTTGGTTGAAGGATTGAAGAACCTGTAACCCATCTGAGTTGAATCATATCCAATAAACACTGCCTTTGTTGCCCTTTCATCTAGCTTACCTCTTATTTGTGATGGTACATGAACATAAGCTAAACAACCAAAAACCTTGCAATGTCCAAGACTAGGTTTTCTTCCATGCCATGCTTCATAAGGAGTCATACCTTGAAGTGATTTCGACGGTAGTTGATTGACAAGGTACACTGTAGTTGAAATAGCTTCTGCTCATAGATAATGTGGCAACTTCTTCTCTTCAAGCATTGTTCGAGCTGATCCAACCAATGTCTTGTTTCTCCTCTCTGCAATTCCATTTAGTTCAGGAGAGTACCTAGTAGTCACTTCCCTTTTGATACCTTTGTCTTGCAAGAACTCATCAAACTCTTTGGAGAAGTATTCTCCCCCTCCGTCAAATCTGAGCTTCTTTAGTGATCTACCTGTATGATTCTCCACATGTGCAAGATACTTCTTGAAGCAGTCAAACACTTAATTCTTACTCTTGATAAAGTATAGAATAGTCCATCTACTATGGTCGTCAATAAATGAGACATAATACCTTGATCCTGCCAATGAAGGTTCTTGACTTGGTCCCCATACATCTGTATGTACTAAGTCCAATAAGTTGTTGTGGATGTAGCCTTTGTGGTTGAATGGTTGTCTTTGTGCCTTCCCAATCTGACATGCATCACACCTGTTGATCATGTGTTGCTTTGATATGTTCGGTAGTCCTAGAACACTTTGATCCCTGCATATATCCTTCAAGGTTCTTTCATTCACATGAGCAAGTCTCTTATGCCACACTTCAAGCTCACTTAGGGTTTGAGACCCAAAATTGAATAGAGCTATGTTCCTGGTTTCTCCTACTTCAAAAGTAAAGAGCCTACCATGCTTCTCACCGCGGGCTATCTTCTTGAAGCCTTGACATGGATCTTCCACAAAAGCTCCATGTTGGGTGAGCCTAACTTGCAAGCCTTTTTCAACTATTTGGCCTACACTTATTAGGTTTTTAGTGATAGTGGGTACATAGAGAACCTTACTCAGAATGTTTGTCCTGCCATTGGAAGCTTTGACATTACCAATCTTCTCCACATTGTGATTTGTGTCATCCCCTGTTTGCACTTCATGTCTATGCTTTGGACTTTCCAAGTCAGATAGAAGAGCAATGTTGCGTGCAACATGATTGGAACATCCTGAATCTATGTAGAACAAATGATCATCTTCTTTACCTTCTTTGTGGCTTAGATTCATAAGAAGCAATGAGTCTTCATGTGGTTGATCTTCTGAATAATTGTTGTAGTCCCTTCTATTATAGCTTCTATTGTTGTTGTTGAAGTTGTGTCCACCTCCGCCTCTATTGTTTCCATATCCACCTCTTCCACTTCCTTTCTAGGTCTTCATTGAACCAACAATTCTGAGTGGTGTGGTTGGTCTTATCGCATATGGCACAAGGTTGAACATTCTCACCTTTGGCTTTGTCTTGCTTTGGTCCTTTCTTCTTCCCTTTCCACTTGCTCTTGCTTGCGAAGTTGGATTGGGAAGTCTCTTCTTCATCTTCTTCCTTCTTCTTGCCTTTCTGCTTCTTATCCTTCTTATCTGCATATAGAGCACTAGTTGAATTACCATGATAAGAGTTACCTTCCTTTATGCTATTGTTGGCTTCTTGATTGAAGAGTTGTCCAAGAAAGATATTGAAGTCTGGAGTCTGCACATCCATGATGAGATCGTAAGCTGTCGTGAAGGATTGCCATTGCTTATCACTTCGAATGCCGTTGAGAATTTGCCTCATGATGACCTCTTCTTCAATCAGCTCTCCAATGGATGCTAACTGATCCGCAACCTCCTTGACCTTGGTAACAAACTCTATGATAGTTTGTTTAGGTTTCTTCTTCATTTGGTTGAACTCGTTCCAAAGATGATTCTTTCTTGCTTTGGTACTAGCAGAAAAGAAAGTCTCGAGGGCATCCCAAGTCTCTTGAGATGTCTTGCATCCTCTAATATGTGGTAATAGAAAGTCAGAGATAGAGTTTAGTATGTACGACCTTGCTTGAGCATCCCTTGTGCACCAAAGTGTGAGCTTATCTATCTCCTCTTGTGTAGGTCCTCCTATGGATCTTGGAATAGGCATAGCTTCATCACCTGCTACAATTCCATAAAGATTTCTACCTTCCAAATGGGCCTCCATTCTGATTTGCCAAGCCACGTAGTTTTGTTGATCAAGCTTCTCGATCATTGAGGGAAAGCTGTCGCCCATCTTGATCTAGCTCTGATACCATTGAAAGAACTTGGAGAAGCTTGTCGAAGGTAGAAAAGTGCGTTTGGAGGCGACGAAGTTTGGTCAAGCCAACCGGCACAAGACCAGCCCTTGAGCTTTTGGAGACTCAAATAGACCTTATAGGCATGCTATAAGTGCAAAGAAACACATTATGTACTTTGGAGCATCAAGGAGAATGAGCCAATACAAAACGGATAGCTTCACGGGTCGACTAGCTCAAAAAAATTACTATCTATGGAAGAGACAATGAACTTCAAATGCCCATAGCGACCAGCGTGATTACAGTTAGAAAAAATCCTTTTATGGGAGTGATACACATAGGGTTGCGTGTATGGAATGCACAAAATTATAAGGAATAAGCAAAATATGCTATAGGAATGAATGTGACATTCACCGGTGGTACTTCCTATTTTTCAGGAATACATAGAGATTGACCCCGAGGCCGAAAAAGTACGATTTCTCCAAATCTGCTGAACCAAATGCTTTGAAAATTTAGAGGCATAAACTAGACACTTATGCCTTTCCCATGAGCCATCTTTCACTCAATTTGAAGCTCTGGAGAGAGAGCCGCAGCCTCTGCAAGATTAATGTTGGCGAAGAAGATGATGCAGAAAATTGAAGGAGCAAGACAATGATGGTCACAAGTGTATGTATATTGCTTCCATGTAATTTACAAGTGATTTCAAGTCCTTATGTAGCCTCTAGGAGTGTTCCACGACTTTTACAAGTTGAATTTGAATTCAAATGAAGGTGGGAATGGTTGTTGGAGGGAATCAATTCACTTTCCTAAAATCTAGGAAAAGTGAGGATCTTGATTGATCTACTTTTCGGTGATTGATTGCTTGATTGAATGCAACCTCAACCACCAAAAGATATTCTTCCGATGCGATAGCCTTTGATGTAGATCAAATCCACCTCAAGCATAGTGTAAGCTTGATGTTCCAACAGTTGATACACGAAAATTGTGTTTTTTTGAGATCGAACTATCACGTCATAGTGCGATCGTGTTCAAGCAGAAGTGCTACTTGTAGTGTTTTGTAGTGTTGTGAATTGTTGTAGAAATGGCAAACACAGATGGAATGAGTCAGCTTATTAGCGATAAGCTGGACAAGAACAACTTCCATGCTTGGAGATTCAGAATGATAAATTTCCTGATGCGAAAAGGATACTAGAAGTACATCGAAGGAGAGAATGAAAATGCTCTGCAGTTACCAGAAAGGAATTGGACTGCAGACCAATTAAGAGCATATGAGGACTCATGGAATCAAGGAGCATGAAAGGTAATGTATTGGCTATCTGTTAGCATACAAGATAGCATGATTGGACACATACAGGATGCCAAGACTCCAAAAGAGGCTTGGAAGAGTTTGGTCACTTTATATGAGACTAATACAAAGGCACGGAAATTGCAACTCAAGAACGAGTTGCATACATTGGAAAAGAAGAGCATGTCGGTAAGTGACTACACTCTAAAAATAAAAAGCATATGTGAGTCACTTGCATCTATTGGCGTGAATGTAGATGATGATGATGAGGTGAAAGTGTGCCTTCGTGGTTTAGGAGCTGCATATAAGCAGTTCAGAACTTCCATACAGACGAGGGAAAATATTTTGAATTTTGCTGATCTGGTATCTATGCTGATCATGGAAGAAAAGAAGCTTGGTGAGGATTCAAACTCCCAAGGAAAGCCCAGTTCTGAGCAGGTATTCTACTCTGGCAGAGGAAGAGGCAGAGGTAGAGGTTTTGGAAGTGGAAGAGGAAACAGTAACCAAGACCAAGGTAGAAAACAGAATCATGCAAGAGGAAGAGGACGATTTTGAGGCAGAGGGAGCCAAAGAGGTGGCAGAAATTTTCAAAGAAATGATTCAGGTAATGATAGTAAAGGATGCTGAAATTGTGGTAAACCTGGACACTTTGAACATGATTGCAGGTTGAAGAATCAAAATAATAGAAGGTAGAGAAACAACTATGCATCCACAAGCACAGATGATTCTGAGAAGTTGTTTATGGTTCAACATCACATGATGAATACAATGTCTGTTGGTGTTTCAAAATCAAATGATATTGTCTAGTATGTTGATTCAGGTGCTTCAAATCACATGACCAGTCATATAGAATGGTTTAGTAGGTTGCAAGAAATGCCAGTTCTTGGATATGTTGAAATAGGTGATGATACATCGCATCCTATTGAGCATACAGGAAACATAGCATTGTCTATGGAGGACGAGAAGGTAAAACATCTTGCTGATGTGTTGCATGTTCCAAATATAACAAAGAATCTGGTTTCTGTTGGACAAATGGTTGACCAGGGATTACAAGTCAGGTTCAATGCTAATGGATTATATGTAGAAGAGTACAAGCAGGATGGACGATTGGTTGCCAAAGGAAACAAAATGGTTAGGATGTTCACGTTAAATGTGAAGATTCCTGAAATGAATGCAACCATGTTTGCAAACGGTGCAAGAGATATTGCAGATATAGAGATATGGCAAAAACGGATTGGACATGCAAACTTGCAAAGGCTGAAATCGATGCAGTCAAAGGAGATTATCCATAGACTACCAAATTTCAAAGTTGCAAAAATGCAAAGGGTATGTGCAGCATGTCAATTTGGTAAACAATCAAGAGCACCATTTCCACATGACAAGCATGTTAGTGAGCATGTACTAGAAGTAGTAATACAGATGTTTGGGGTCCAGCAAAGACCACATCTATGGGTGGTTGCAGGTTTTATGTTACTTTCATTGATGACCATACACGCAAAGTATGGGTATATTTCATGAAAGAGAAAAGTGAGGTGTTCACTCACTTCCAGAATTTTAAAGCTATGGTGCAAAAGCAGACAGGGAAGTACATTCAGAAATTAAGATCTGATGGAGGAGGTGAATACATGTCAAATGAGTTCAGCAGTTTTCTAAAAAATCATGGAATTTGACGTCAATTTTCATGCACGTACACACCACAACAGAATGGCGTTGCTGAATGCAAAAATAGATATATTGCAGAAATAGCAAGAGCCTTGATGGCTGAGAAGAATATGCCTCATTGTTATTGGGCAGAAGCTCTGCATACTATTGTATACATCATGAACAGAACTCCGAATGCTACTGTACATCAAGTTACACCTAAAGAGAAGTTTACAGGTAAAAAGCCAAACTTATCACATCTGAAAGTTTTTGGCTATATTGCATATGTACATGTTCCAGATGAGTTGAGGACGAAGCTTGATCCGAAAGCAGAAAAATGTGTCTTCGTTGGATACTCCCTTGAGGAAAAGGGGTACAAATGTTATAACCCCACTCACAGGATAGGTGAAGGTGAGTAGAGATGTGGTATTTGATGAAATGTCAAGCTTCTATGCAGATGCCAAAGAAGGACTGAATCTTGAACCAAATGACAAAGAAAATGTTGAAAAATCACGTGCAGAATCTCAAGTTTTGAGTGGACCAGATGCATCACCAAGCAATAGTTCCAACTCAAATCCATGGAGTGGAAGATTGCGTGGAAATTTTAGTCCAGCAAATTCATCAAATACATCCAAGAAAGGTAAAGAAAAGCTTTCTGCTAGTAGTAAAACATGTGTAGGTTTTGAAGATGTTGATGGAGATTCAAGTGGTTCAGAAAAGAGTCTTGATGAGGAACTTGGATTGCCCTCTGTGAAGACTCCAGGAGTAAGAAGGGCACACGCAGATGATACAAGGAGAAGTGACCCAGGACCAAGAAGATATGGGAGGATGCGTAATTCAGTGCAACAATTCACATATGATAGTTACATGGCTTGCCATTGTGCTTACATGAAAAAGGTAAGAAAAGATGCTGAACCTTCTTGTTTTGAAGATGCAATTGGTAATGCAGATTGAGAAAAAGCTATGGATGAGGAGATGGCTGCACTTTATGGAAATGATACATGGAAGCTGGTTCCATTGCCACAAGGAAAGAAACCCATAGGCTGCAAATGGGTTTACAAGGTAAAGCATAATGCTGATGGTACCATAAGCAAGTATAAAGCACGATTGGTAGCTAAGGGTTATGCGCAGACATATGGCATTGATTATGAGGAAACATTCAGCCCTGTAGCTAAAATTTTTACTGTCAGAACACTTGTTGCATTAGCTACAACAAAAGGATGGACTTTGCATCAGATGGACGTGAAGAATGCTTTCCTACATGGTGAGTTATAGGAAGAAGTATATATGGACCAACCACAAGGATATGAAGATTCAAAGCATCCAGAATATGTTTGCAGGTTGCAAAAGGCTTTGTATGGGCTGAAGCAAGCCCCTCGTGCATGGCATGCAAGGATTGCTGATTACTTAACCAACATTGGGTTCTCTATGTGTGATGCAGATCACTCACTATATGCAAGGAAGGATGATGATGGCATCACTATTGTGGCTATTTATGTTGATGGCCTGATTGTAGGTGGTGATAATGAAGAAAGCATCAAAGAGGTAAAGAAACTTCTTATGCAAGAATTCGACATGAAATATCTTGGTGTGCTGCGCCATTTCTGGGGCATTGAGTTTATACATACAGAAATAGGTATATGGATGTCACAAAGGCAATATGCCTTGAATATGCTTCAAAAGTATGGTATGGCTGATTGTAAGCCAATTTCTATGCCATTATATCAGAATTTGAAATTGGATACTACATCAGGTGAAGCATTGGAAAATGCTACTATGTATAGGAAAATTGTGGGAAGTCTTATATATCTCACAATTACAAGTCCTGATCTAAGTTATACTGTTGGACTTGAAAGTCAATTTATGTAGGTTCCTAGGAAGCCACATTTGGATGCTCTGAGGAGCACTCTACATTATGTGAGTGCTACTTTGGATTATGCATTGTTTTATGAAGCTAGTGTAGATTTGCAGGTTCATGGATACACTGATGCAAATTGGGCTGGTAGTACTCCATATAGAAGATCTACTAGTGGCTTTCTTTTCTCACTTGGAGGTGCAGCTATTACATGGAGCAGTAAGAAGCAACCCACTGTTGCTTTGTTCAGTACAGAGGTTGAGTATAGAGGTGTTGCAATGGCAGCATGTGGGGCATCATGGCTGGAGATATCACTTGTAGATTTAGGTGTGGAAGTGCAAAATCCTATCACTATCTATTGTGATAACCTTAGCAGCATACAGTTAGCACAGAACCCTATTTTTCATGCTAGAACAAAGCATATCGAGGTACATTATCACTTCATCAGAGAGAAGGTATTAGTAGGTGATATTGATCTTGTTTATGTGAGAACAAATGAGCAGGTTGCTGATATTTTCACCAAAGCACTTGGAGCTGAGAAGTTGAAGAAGTTTCGGGAGATGCTTGGATTATAGAATATGGCGTTGAGCTTGAGGGGGAGTGTTGAGATATCAAGCTCAACATGTGATGATCCAGGATGACACGTACCACTTTTTTGTTTCTCTAACATGTATAGTAGTCACGCTTGTATATGTCAGGGATACTTCATTGAGCTTTATTAGATTTATCTACCGAGAGTGATGGCACATTTGCTTTTTACCAACTCACTCATTCGTGGACATTAGGTTTTTCCTTATGTACTAATCTTTATATATTGCACTTGTTGTATTCATGTTTTTAGGCCATTCTTGTACATTCCTTTTATGTAATAGAAGAAGAAGAAGAAGATCATTCTTCCTTGCCTCAATCTGTGTGTGTGCTTCTCCTTGAGAGTGAGAGTGTGTGTGTGAGCTCTCTTCCTTATCTCCTTCCTCGTGACAACATGTTGTGTACTGTTAGCAAAATTTGACGAGTGAACATTGTTTCCAATATGAACAACAAAAAGGTATTGATTATGATGAGACATTTGCGTCTACATCTAGGATGATTGTTATTAGGTCAATACTTGCTCTAGCAGCACATTTTGGTTGGCATATATATCAACTACACATTAAGACTGCTTTACTAAATGGTGATTTACATGAAGATGTGTATATTCAACAGCCAGAAGGTTTTGAAGAGACAGGTAAAGAACACTTAGTGTGTAAGCTTATAAAAGCTTTATAAGGATTGAAGGAGGCACCTAGAGCATGGTATGAAAAGATACATACATATCTTTTATCCATTGGTTTCCATAACTCAGATGAAGCTCCGGCTCTTTATGTCAAAGTGGAAACAGGTATGATGATTATAGCAATCATTTATGTGGATGATATTATAGTCACAGGTCCTAGAGATGCAGATTTGCAAATGTTCAAAGAACAATTGAAGCAAACATTTGATGTGAATGATTTAGGCATTTTGCATTATTATCTTGGGATTCAGTTTTTGTTTTGAGATGAGTGTATCTATATGACACAATAGAAGTACATTGAGAAACTTTTAGAAAGGTTTCAGATGGTTGATTCTAAACCTATGCAAACACCTATAGATCAAAACATGTCTTTACAAATGGTAGCAAATGCAGAGCCATTTGATGCTACTCTATATAGTCAAGCAGTTAGTTGCTTGATATATCCTTGTAATACACGTTTTGATATACAGTTTGCAGTTTCTCCAGTATCAAGGTTCATGTAGAATCCGACAGTGTTACATTGGAAAGGAGTCAAGTGGATCTTTTGATATTTGAAGGGATCTTCAAATTTTGCTATGGTATTTTTGAAATATACACATTTGTTACTAAAAGGATTTTCAGATTCTGATTGGGCAGGTGATAGAGACACAAGAAGAAGTACTAGTGGATTTTTTTTTATCATAGAGATTGCCTTATCTCATGGCATTCGAAGAGACAACCCATTATTGCCACTCCATTGTGTGAAGCTGAATATCGTGCAGCATTACTCTAGAGTCAGTTTGGTTGCAGAAGATTTTTAGTTATCTTGATGTAAGAGTACATGCACCCATTCATATATTTTCAGATAGCAAGAGTGCTATAGCTATACCTAAGAATCCAGTGCCTCATGCAAGGACAAAGCATATAGAGGTACACTACCACTATATTTGAGACTTGATAGTTAAGAAGCACATTGAGCTGGTTTATGGTCCTTCTAGTGAGAATGTTGCAGATACTTTTACCAAAGCATTGACTAGAGATAGTCATGAGAAGATTTGCAGGTTACTGAAGCTTGTACCAATATGACATTGAAGGAGGTATTGTTGGAATCAATGTCAGTTTGGTCCAACATTATCTTCATTAGAAGTGTTTTTCTCTTGAAATTTCACATGAGCTAATAGCTTATGTAAGTTTCTCTTTAGTCTTCCTTCAAGAAAACTACGTGGGTGCCTTGGATAGCGCAACAGCCTCTCAACAGAATCACCTGGGTTCGAAACCCGTCGATTGCAAGGTAACGCGAAGATTTTTAAAAATCAAATTCAGAAAATGCATGGTGCTATTTTCACGATATTAGTTTTGAGAAGGCTTGCCATTAACGATCAAATTTGATCGTAGCTTTATTGGAGGCTTTTTTATATGCTTTTCAAGGGTACTAGTAAGCTATATAAAAAGAGCCTTGCTCATTGTTGAGACATCACTCATCAAGAAATCCTCTCAAGGAGATCAAGGAGGAGTCTCGCACACTTGGAGGAGGTGATCACTCAAAGATCACACGCCAAATCTTGGTGTTCTGAAGCTTTGGAGGTGGATATTTGGTGAAGAAGAGGCTACTCTCTTGGAGCAAGAAGTCTTCTACAAGGTGGTGGAAACTATCTTTTGTGAGTTAACTTTATATTTTGTTTTTAGGGTTTCACTACCCTAATCTCAAATTTAGGGTTGGTTGATTTATAATTTTGTTACACTATTTTGTGAGAATAAGGTTAGCTTCATTGCTCATTCACTTCACACACTTAGATTATTTCAACATAATCTAAATTTTGTATCATCATCTTGTTGGATATTCTTCCATTAGTGAGTGCACCACTTTATATGGTTAAGTAGTACTCCCATGTTGTAATTTGGAGATCTATTTTTTAGTGAGTAAGAATCTTGCTTATGTTCCCTAATCTTGTCTCAAGATCTCTATCCTTCTTTATCTCACATATCATCTTGGTTAATTAGGTTGTGTATGCTCAAAATGTTTCAGTTTGGAATGATCGTGGGGCCCCAAATTGCAACAGATATGTTTCTAGAAGACGAAGCCTCCAAGTGGGTTGGAAGATGGACCCTTGTGTAGCGCTTTCAAGTATGTGGTCTGGACCAAATTGGGTGGCAAAAGTTGGGACCTTGCCACAACGTTGTTGAATTTCTGCATTATAATCTGCTAGTAGCATGCAATATGGCACATATTGATGATCATTTCTGCCTATCCATCAGTGATGGGACATGAGTCACAAGTATTCTGATTTTATAATGGTCTCATCAATTTTAGACATTGATTGAATTTGCACCACTACTCTATCATCATGTGTACTAGCCGTTTTCTCGAGCTTCTACAGCCATTCTAGGGCTTTGACTTCAAGTGTGTCCAATCCTTTAGACGTTTTTTGGCCACCCGACATAGGCATAGGAACATAAGGTTCCTCATATGACTCTTCTACTTCTATGGACACCAAATCTTCCCGTTCTGGTTCTATGATAGGGGAGGGTTGCCTTTCATATTGAAGTAATTTACCTTGCAAGTTTGCAACCTGTTCTTTGAGTGTATTCACCTCCTCAGTTGTCGATATAGAATCTATGACCTTTTTTTTGTTCTTAGTGTGCCCTTAGCTGTCGGTGAAGGGTGTCCCATTATTTTTCCAAATTGTCACGTGCGGCAAGAAGATCAGCATAGCTCTTGACAATGGTTTTCATGGTCTCCGAAGGAACAACTTTAAACCTTTCTAGATCAATCTCTTGAGGAGAGCCTTCCATTGATGCCTCCAGATTCTCTTTGTTTTGCTTTTGAAGTTGTTTGTTCTCTTCTAGAAGTGGCCATGTGCTTCTGTAGTAATGTCAGATTACGACATACTTTGACATTATCAGACTGATAAAGTTCAAGTTAAGCTTTTAGTTTTTTAACATCCAAAGATTCTAATTGCTGAGAAGCATCGAATAGGGTATGGTGGGCGTCTTCTTCTAAGGCTGTAAACTACTTCTGTAATTGTTGGTGGTCCACAAGTATATTGCAATGACGATCTTCCAAGGTCGGATATTTGTTCTATAGCTGATATATGTTAAAAATAAAGAAGTAAGGTCGTATATATTTTTCCAAAAAGAATTTTCTTCAAGTAGAAGGAAAATACAAAAATGAAAAATGGAAGCATTTACTTCAGCAAGTAGTGGAGGCCAAAAGAGAACCAATCAAAAGAGAATCAAATGCAAAAACTGAACTCTAAGAGGAGTGGCTGTCCAAAGTAGTGGAGAAGTTATGGAGAAGACCTCTCAAAATCATCATGAGACCTCATGGTCATTTGGCTAGAAAAGAGGAAAGGGAGGACACTCAAGAAGAGAGGAAGAAGGTGTGGAAGTCCCCTTGTAGCTAGTTCATTTGGTTTGAGTCATTTCGTTCTCTTCACTCTCATAGACTATGTCCAACTGCATACCCATTTCTGGGTAGTCTACTTGTGAGAGTCATATCTCTCAATATATCTATCCAATTTTAGAGTTTAAACATTCGTTGGAAAGATTATTGTAATTACTTTATCTATCTAGAACCATTTTATCAAATTCGTTTTGCTCTATATGTTATTCAATTTTTTGTGAAGTCCAATTTTTAGCTTAACTGAGTGGACATGTAGCCTATTTTGAGGCAAAGAGTTTCCAACCCAAAAATACTTCAAATTGCATGTTTGATAGCTCATTAGAAATTTATAAGTGTCTAGTTTGAGTGACCAAAGTTTCAAGTTGCTTTCGTTTTTCAGTTAGTACCAGTTTTCATTTGAAGTTTCAGTTGTTGGCAAAAGTCTTGATCCTAAGAAGGTCTTCTACACTTTCCATTGTGAATAGGAGAGGAATTCTCCAACAATCGGTATCAGAGCATTGGAGTTTAAAGATTCAAAGCATTGGAAGTGAATTGAAGCAAAGGACAAGCTACAAATCAAGGGGGATCTTTGTGAAGTCAAGAAAGAGCACTGCATCATACTTGAGGTAAACTTCAATCTTGCAAGTTTTCAATGGCTGATTTAGGACAACATGTTGAGAAGTTAGACAAAGACAACTTTCATTCTTGGAGCTATAGAATGAAAAATTATCGTAAAGGTAAAGGTTTATGGATTCTAGTTACTGGAGATGATCCATAACCGGTGGACCTTCAAGATCCCAACATTACTCCGGCACAAAGGAGACAAATTGCTGATTGGGAAGAGAGGAATCGAAGAGGGATGTTCCTCATCTCACAAGTTATTTCTAGCACTATGATTGGTCATGTGAAAAGTTAGAAACAACCAAGGAAGTTTGGGAAGCATTGGAGAAGGTGTATGCTACCTCAACAAGGTCTCATAGGATGCAATTCAAGAATGAGCTCAACAACATGAGGAAAAGCTCAAACCAAAGCATAAGTGAGTATACATTGAGGATCAAGGAGGTTCGAGATCAGCTAGCATCAGTTGGATGTAAGATGGAAGAGGAAGACATCATCGAAATAGCCCAATGGCTTGAGGAGTGAAGAAAAGTGGAAGCCCCTCATCACAAACATTGTTTATAGAGACCCTCTATCAACATTCGACGAGATTATACCAAATCTTGTGGCGGAAGAGGTTTCTCAAGAAGTAGAAGGCAACAAAGGTAAGGACAACCATAGTCAAATGTTATATGCAGGATGAGGTAGAGGAAGGAACCCAAGAGAAGGCTTGAGGAGAGGAGGAAGAAGCTACAACAACACAAATTCTAGCCAACACAACTGGGAGGACAAAAAGAACAACTCAAATGACAACACACATGGAAGAGGTCGAGGAAGAAATAGAGGAAGAGGTCGAGGTTCATACAATCCTCATAAAGGTATAACATGTTATCATTGTGGTAAACTAGGACATTATGCAAATGGTTTTTGACAAAAGAATGGAAGGCTGAATGGAGGCAATCAAAGGAGCCAAAATAACTATGCAAGTACATAAAGTGAAGGAGACAAGCAAACCATGCTTGCCATGAAGCATGAGTACAACAACTCGAGAAGTGATGATAAAAAATGGTTTATAGATTCAGGTTGCAGCAACCATATGCCATGCCAAGGAGATTTATTCACAAAGCTACAAGCTCCAAGTGGAAAAGGATGTGTGGAGACTAGGGATGAACCTCAACATGCAATTGAACATGGTAGAGATATCAAGCTTGGAGATAAGAAGGTATTTGCTGATGTTCTTCATGTTCCTACTATTGCAAAGAATTTGATTTCAATAGGACAAATGGTAGAGAAAGGATATCATGTTATCTTCAATGAAAAAGGCTGCTTTATAAAGAATCCTAAAGAGGGATTCAAGGTCATTGCTCAAGGAAGGAAAGAAGGTAGGATGTTCACTTTGGACATTCAACAACCACATGGAAAGGTGATGTATATTCAGTTTGGAAACAAGAGGATTGCTGAAATTGATTTGTGGCACAAAAGGTCTAGGCATATCAACATTTCCCAAGCTCAAGGACATGAGAAACCATGAAGTGGTAAGAGGTCTTCCAAGATTCAATGATGTTGGACTAGTACATGAGTTTTGTGAAGCATGCCAACTAGGAAAGAAAACTCGACAAGCATTCAAGAAGAGCAACTATGTGGCAAGGAATGTCCTCGACTTGATACACACGGATGTATGGGGACCATCACAACAACCATCGGTGGCTGGTAATAGATATTTTGTCACTTTTATTGATGATCATTCAAGAAAAGTATGGATGTTTTGCATAAAACAAAAATCAGATGCATTCTCCATGTTCAAGAGATTTAAAGCATAGGTAGAAAAAGAAACAGGACGCTACATAAAGACCTTGAGGTCCGATGGAAGATGAGAATATTTCTCCAAAGAATTTTCAGATTTTCTTTATGAAAATGGCATCAAGAGACAATTTACATGTAGGTACACGCCTCAAGAAAATTGAATAGTTGAAAGGAAAAATTAACATATCACAGAAGTTGCAAGATGCATGCTCAACGAGATGAAGATGCCACTAAACTATTGGGCTAAAGCAACTAGTACGGCTATTTATTTGATGAACAAGTGCACAACAGCTGGAGTACATAATCTAACTCTTGAGGAGGCTTATTCTGGTAAGAAACCTAACCTTACACATCTCAAAGTTTTTGGATGTGTGTGTTATATTCACATCCCTCAAGAACTAAGGACAAAGATGGAGGCAAAGTCGCAAAAATGTATTTTCATTGGATATTCATCGGAGCAAAAGGAATACAACTACTACAATCCGGTGACAAAGGAGCTACGAGTCTCATGAGATGTGGTATTTGATGAGCTAAGACCATGGTTTGGAGACAAAGGGAAAGAGAAGATTCTTGAAGAAAATTGCGAAGATGATGGAGGTGTTGTCCAAGAAGAATTTCAACAAACAAGCACTCAAATGTCAGGTCCAGAAGCTTCTACATCACTTGGAGAAAGCTCAACATGGAAGGCAAGACTAAGGAGTCATTCCTCATCACCAACATCCTGTTATGAAGCTGAAAGTGCTGCCCAAATAGTGATTCAAATGCAAGTGAAGAAGAGTATGAAGAGGTGATTACAAAGGTAAAGTTGAATCGGTTGAAGAAGTAATATTCAAAAGGAAATGAAAGGAGGTCTTCAAGAGCAAGTTATCCAATTGAAAGGCTGAGCTATGATAGTTTTATTGCAAAGCATTTTGCATATATGACATAGGTGGTCAAAGACAAAGAACTAGATGCATATGAAGAAGCATGGACACAAAAAGAATGATAAAGCTATGCAAGAAGAGATAAAAGCTCTCAAGGACAATCACACATGGGAGCTAGTTCCAAAGGTTGAAGGTATGAAGATTTTTCCTAATAAATGGGTGTTTAAAATAAAGAGAAATGGTGATGGTTCTCTATCAAGGTATAAAGCTAGACTAGTAGAAAAGGATTCAAGCAAACTCACGGCATCGACTATGAAGAGACTTTCAGCCCGCTTGCAAAGATGGGAATAATTAGAACCTTGATTGCAGTGAGTGCAGCAATGAGATGGCCATTGTACCAAATTGATATAAAAAATGCTTTTCTCAATGCTGAACTTCAAGAAGAGGTATACATGAGTCCACGGATTGGATTTGAAGATAAAAAGCATCCAGATTTTGTTTGTCGAATTAGAAAGCTTTGTATGGGCTGAAGCAAGGACCACGTGCTTGGAATCAAAGATTGGTCGAGTACCTCATAAGGTGTGGGTATAGTCCAAGTAGTGCAGATCCCTCCCTCTACATGAAGAAAGAAGAAGGCAAGCAGGTATATATTTGCATATACGTTGATGATCTCATCATAACAGGAAGTAATGTTGCAGAAATACAAGAGATAAAAAGAAAACTTGGTAAGGAGTTTAAAATTTCAGATCTTGGTGAGGTGAAATACTTTTTAGGCATTGAGATAATCTATGGGAAATATGGCATCTACTTGATGCAAAGAAAGTACTTGTTAGATGTTCTTTTCAGATTTGGAATGAATGAATGCAAACTACTCACTCAACCTATGGACACAAATGTGAAGCTATGCTCAAATGATGGAGATAAGTTACATGATGTAACTACATACAAGAGTATTATAGATTCATTGATCTATGCTATGATCACAAGACCAGATTTGTGTTATATTGTTGGAGTTCTTTCTCAATTTATGCAAGCTCCAACAAGTGAACATTTAAATTCAACCAAATGAGTGCTAAGATATGTGAAGCACACAGTCAATCATGCCTTGTTTTATAGAGATGATGAAGAATTGCAGGTAAAGGGCTTTAGTGATGCTGATCGGGCTGGTTCGAAGGAAGATAGAAGATCCACTTCAGGTTATGTGTTCATGATAGGTAGCAAACCTATCACATGGAGCTCGAAGAAGCAATCTACTGTTGCACTATCATCTATAGAAGCTGAGTATAGAGGATTAGCCTTTGCAACTTGTGAAGCGATGTGGATTAAGAAGCTCTTGACTGATCTTGATGTGCAGGTGGAGACCATTCCAATTTATGGTGACAAAAATTCAAGCATTCACTTGACAAACAATCCAATGCTTCATGCATGAAGTTGCAGACATGTTTACAAAGTCCTTAGATGCTTCTAAGCTAAAGAGGTTCAAAGATGAAATCAACTTGCAGGATATGGCTGAAGGTGCAAGCTCACATGTGAGCTTGAGGGGGAGTGTTATAAATAAAGAAGTAAGGTCATATATATATTTGCAAAAAAGGATTTTCTTCAAATAGAAGGAAAATACAAAAATGAAAAATGGGAGCATTTACTTCAGAAAGTAGTGGAGGCCAAAAGAGAATCAATCAAAAGAGAATCAAATCCAAAAACTGAACTGTAAGAGGAGTGGTTGTCCAAAGTAGTGGAGACGTTATGGAGAAGACCTCTCAAACTCATCATGAGAGCAAAAGAGGCAAGGGAGGACACTCAAGAACTGAGGAAGAAGGCATGGAAGTCCCCTTGTAGCTGTTTCATTTGGTTTGAGTCATTTCGTTCTCTTCACTCTCATAGACTATGTCCAACCGCATACCCATTTTTGGGTAGTCTACTTGTGAGAGTCATATCTCTCAATATATGTATCCAATTTTAGAGTTTCAACATTTTTTGGAAGGCTTATCTTAATTACTTCCTTTATCTAGAACAATTTTATCAAATTCTTTATAGTTTGTGAGTTATTCAGTTTTTTGTGAAGCCCAGTTTTCAGCTTAACTGAGTGGATAGGTAGCCTATTTTGAGGCAAAGAGTTTCCAACCCAAAAACTACTCCAAATTGAGAGTTTGATAGCTCATTGGTAAGCTATAAGTGTCTAATTTTAGTGAAAAGTTCATTGCGTTTTCAATTGGTACCAGTTTGCATTTGACGTTTAAGCTATTGGCAAAAGTCTTGATCCTGAGAAGGTCTTCTACACTTTCTTCTACGAATAGGAGAGGAATTCTCCAACAATATATACATTGATGTAATGTAGAAAAAATATTATTTACATTTAGGGATGCGGGGAAGTGGAGGATGTAGGGGGAATGGGAAAGGGGAAAGGGATCGTGAATGAAGTGGAAACAAGAGGTGATGTGGGGGGAGGGGGTATAAGAGATTGTGGTAGTGTGAGGGGAGGAGTGGTGCCGTATTTGGTGATGTTTCCATGCTCTTAAAAGTGTGTGTTATCGTGTAAATGGGAATGGAGGGTGCGGTGGATGTGATGTCAGTGAACAGTGTTGTGAATGTAGGTGTGGCAGCCCCTCCAAGTTGGGTGCCAGAGGAAGGAGCAATTCCTATAACATGTGCAGTGGTGGTGGAGATTAAGGTGGTGTTGTGGGGAGAAGTGTGGCGGTCAGTGAGAGGTGAGGGGGGTGGGTTTGGGGGTGAGGGTTTGGAGTGTGGTGACAGTAGTGCATCATGGTATTCTTCCGTGTGTTTAATGTGAGCTGGTGCCGATACATCTATATGAATTTTCTTCCCGAATCGAATGGGGCATGTAGGCACTCATTGTTCAAAGCGTCGAATGTGAGTGATGGCCAAGTGAATGGCTTCATCAAGCGCAAGCGCATCAGCGTGAAGGTTCAAGGAGTCAATGAGTTGTTCATCTACCCCTTCTTCTCCTTACATTTGACTGATCAATAACTTGTGATGCTCCTAGACTCTTTTCATGGTTTCATACAATCTTTTGATTTATGCCATATAGGCTAGGGTGCCCACTAGCTCTGTAATTTCCTCTTGCTCCTAGTCATGCTCTTCATCTGATTCCTCTTCATCAGTCTCTTCTTCATCTTCGTTCACTTCTACTATTTCAGGTTAGGTAGGGCTAGAGTCCCTGTACTCCGTTGTTGTCCTTGGGTCTCCTTAGTCTCAAGATTTGCCGTAATAATCATCCTGGAAATTTCTTCATTTGTTAAGTTGTCAAAAGTGTATCCCTAAACCGTTTTCTGTTCATATATGAAATTGTTGCAAGGTGTAATGAACCTTTACAAATATAAAGGTGTCCAGTCTATCATCTTCTTTATGTCTATTCCTTGCAGTTTTTACCAAGTCCAGTGCTACTGTTGTCCAGATGATAGTAGGTAACGCCTGTGGATACCTTCTTCCAATATGACTAATCTTTAAGTATTGCAGGCATGAAAGAGGGATGTTGGTGGCCCCTAGTTTGGGGTCCTGTGCTGATCTCTATGTAGAGAGCTATTGCTATTGGACCTTAATATTTCTGGTTAAAGCAGCGTAGGGTTGTATCCACTTCCCCAATCTGCCTGCAAAAATCCAGAGACCTATTGTAGAACTAAAGGAATGACTCACACTTGTGCATGAACCCCATGATCAATGACTAAACATACTATATTTATAGGCTAGTATTAGGCAATGTCCATGCAAGTTGATAACTCATGTCTTTTATAGTTGCATTGAAATGTGTCAAACATCTGCGGGTTGAAGGAGTTGATCCTCTTTTCCTTTTGTGATGCCTACCATGAGTTTTCGGTTGACTCAGTCTTGGGTATTGAGGGGTGTCCTTGGACTCCTTGCTTTTAGCTTTGATTCCTGTCTTGCTACATAGTTTGGTGGTTTACAACGGAAGCATGGCAGGTGGCGGCTAACAGTTGATGTTCATTCACATATATGACTCCAGGAGGAGGAATTTCTTGTCCTTTCTGATTCATAAAAATATATTTTTTTCTCTGAAAGGGTTTTGTTGCAAAGTGACCTCCACTCCGATGGCTTAATGTTTTGATTTACTAACTAGAGACATATGGAAGTAATTATTTCTTCTCATCAATTTATGACATTCAAGACTTACTGGCAGGAGTCACAATGCAAGGAATATGGTTCTGTGGATCGGTTCACTGCTATTGTAGGTCGTTTATTTGATTTGAAGGATACAAAACTCGGAGTATAGCCCTAAAGGAGGTCTCGTTAAATTTTTTGTCTCCCTGACTGTTGAGGATGGGGAGGATGCTCAACTGCCAGGAGTTTCACAATCCTCTTGGAATGACAATTCTGAAGCTAGAAGAAATTTTGACGCGAGTTCCGGAGATGATCAATCTATAAATACTAATAGTGCTATTTGGGTGGCAGGTTCTGAGTGGTAATCTGCAACAAAGGAGGGCAAAGGGATTATTTTAGTACTTGTTTTTGTGCACATTCCAAACTTAGTTCTTGACAGAATTCTGTTGCGATCTGTATTCTGTTGTAATCATGTGTTCACTTGTGGAGAAGAAACTTGTAGCATCATATGATTGAAGCGGGACTGCTCTAGCTAAGGACCCAACTTGCCTGTGGACATCCAATTGTGAATTGCATTAACTTCGTGATTAATAACTGAAAGTCCTATCTTTTTTTTTGGAGGCATGTATTAGAGAATGACTAATCAAATGTCACGAAAGTGCATGAACGAACCTGGTGTATGACCTTTGGAATTCATATTGTGGCAGAACGTGCTCTCTCATACATGGATGAGTGTTGCTCTAAGGGTTGCCCATAATTTTTCTCATGCTATGACATCCTTTTTCCTTCATAAAAAACCCCCTTTTTTGTAATTAGGAGATGTCCATGTGAACACTCTCCTAAAACCCCTTTTTTATATTTCCTCTAGTCTATGGTATTGAAGCCTTTCTTTGAAAACTCCTTTTTGAACAAACACAAAAATCCCACGTAGAAATCTCACGCGCTCTCTCTCTCTCTAAGTGGTTAGTCCCATATCACATAAAGATTCTCTTTTTGATTTAGCACATGTGGTCTTTTGACCACATGTTTTTATTCACATATGCCTCTCTTCTCTATATAAAGAAGAGCCTCATTTGTAAAAGGGAGGTCCCTTGGCCATGGCCTTGGCCTCCATTTTGGTAATGGAAGAAGGTGTCATTTGCTACTCTCTTGCCTCCTTGTGTACAATGGCGTTGGTCTTGGTGTATGGATTTGCATGTGTGTGTGCATGGTTGGGAGGATGTTCCCCTTTGCTCCTTGTGACGTTGGCCAATGTTGCCATTGCTCCATGAGCGTGGGTGAATCGCTCCTCTCATTCTTTGCCCCAACTTGGAGAAACCTCTCACTTCCATGTGAGGCGGTTAGGGTTGTTGTTCCCCTTTTCTCAACAACTATGCATAAATGGAGAGCAATGGTGGGTGTCATGTCTACCATATCTTTCAGTTGTTGAGGTCCTTGTGCTCCATTCGTCTCAGAATCAATGTTTCTTTTCTATTGGATTATGCATGCCCTTCATCATTCCAAGGCCTCCCTTACTAAGTTGATGGTAAGTTTAAACCTTTTTAGTTCATGGTCATGTGTTAATGAGGGAGGCACAAAGGTACTATCTCCTCCTTTGGTGCTCAGTGATTATGTGTGTAGTTAGTGAATGAATAGTTCTAAGAGCCAAGTGGAATGATGCAGTGTGAGGATGATGTAGTTAGTACTTAGAGGTGAATTTACAACTTGGGGTCGGGGGGTTTAATACAATCTTTTTGTCACCAAATGTATTGCGTGGTTTTACAATATGACTATCGTTGGGCTATGGGAGACTTTACATGAGTATCTATTTGAAAATGAGGCTTTTTAGGGACCCATTTACAAGTGACTCTACTAGTGCCTGTTGATGCATGTGTGAGTGTGTGTGAATGGAGCCTTGTCTTGTGAAACTTACGGGTGTCTACTTGAGCCCGCAAGCAAGCCTTCGGCAACCAAATTTGTCTTGATTGTGGGTCAACCATTATCAACTTCTTGGGTACCCAGATAGATAGTCTTTTCATAGGTGATTATCGGAGAAGCATTTTATTAGGCACCCTATGCTGATCACTAGAGTACAGTTTGGTTGGGGCTTCAGCTAGAGTTTCTTGGGGAAGTTGGCCCTTCTGTATCCATATCTGCTTTGATGGTCAAGATGCCTTGGTCGAGGTGATCTTTGGTTTAGGACCGCTACTTCATTGCTTCATTCTGATCTCCTAGATTCACGTTTTTGGTCTGAAACTTCTGTTGAACCATCACGGAGTTCCACTTGCACCACCACTTCTAGAGAGAAGGTTTTCTACATCACATGTGTTGGACAAGAAAAGCATCTTTTCCATGATAGTGCTCTTGGAGGGACCAAGAGTTGGTGCCTTTTCTATTTTCTTGAGTGCTTGATTTTCTAGCTCAAAGGTAATGCAATTTTGACCTACCCAGACCTGAAGAAGTCCACTTCTTAGGTTCAAGTTGACTACACGATCATATATCCAGTCTTGACCCAAGGCAAGAGGTTTAGTGAGATGCTCATCTTGACACACTAGTACTTTAACTATCATTAGAACATCTTGAATGTAGAGGGGAAGCTCCAACATTTTGGCCAAATACCATATGAAAGGGTGTGGCTTGGAGTACGGTTTTATAGGCAACTCTATATGCCCAAACAACATGGTGTAGCTGTTTGTCCAAAACAGAGCATATACTATTCACTAATTTGATCAACACAATGTATAGGATCTTATTGGTGCTTTCGGCTTGGCCATTAGCTTGTGGGTGATAGGGGGCAGAATTCTTATGTATCAACAAGAACTCTTGGAGAGGATTTTCAATAACTTCATTCAAGAAGTGAGTGCCTCTATCACTTACTAGCTCTATCAGTAGCCCATATCTAGTGAACACGTTCTCAAATACAAACTTAGCTATTGTTTGAGCATCATTCTTCGTTGTGGCTTTCATTAGTACCCACTTAGTTAGATAGTATATGGCCACAATGATGTATTCAACATGTGAACTCTTAGCTAGGGGGTTAAGGGGACCTACAAAGTCTATCCCCCACTTAGAGAATGCACGTTCACCCATCATAGGTTTCAATGGCATTTCATCTTTACGTATGGGGTATTGGGTTCGCTGACAAACATCACACCATTTTACATAGATATGTGCATCCATGTGAAGGGTTGGCCACCACAAGCCTACAAATAGGATTTCCTGAATCACACGATCTCATCCAAAGTGTCCTCTTGTTACACATTGGTGAGCAGTTTCCAAAACCTTAAGATATTCACTCTCATGGACACATAGTCTCAGATATCCATGTTTCCCACGCTTGTATAGATTATCAGCAATGAGTGCGTAATCGAGAGCTTCATGTTCTAAACTTCTTTTCCTAGCCAGTGTCATCTCTTGAGGGAATGTTTTCATCCTCAGAAAGGCTGCCAGTGGTTCACTCCATTTTGGTATTAGAGACACTTGGTACAATGTAGCATGCTCCATAGGTGGTCTAATATGAGAGACTGGGCATTCCTTACACAACTTATGGACATCTATTTCCATAGTCGGCCAGTGCACTCCTAGTCTCCTTAGTGTCTGTAGAGTTCTTTGCCTTGAGTAGTGTTGCTCTAATGCACCCACATGTGCTAATTGCAACCATTTCACGTACTCATCCTCCTCCACACAATAAGCTAATATCCCTTGATGTGTATGCTTGTACATACTTCCTGCCATGATATGGTACTTTTGGGCTTTTACTACTTCCCTATCTTGACTGTTCATTACTGGGTGTTTGGGTTCGTATGTCAATACTGGCACTAATGTCTTGGCCCACTATGGCACAACTTCCAAATTGAACAAGTAAGCATCAGGGAGATCATCTGATACTCCTTGTGGGGCCTCTCTGGATGTGAGCCTCGAGAGGTGGTGTGCTCTCAAGTGAGTCTTGCCTTTCCTCACCACTACTTCAAAGTCATATTCCATTAGTAAGAGAAACCATCTTACTAATCTACCTGTATTGCATAGCTTGTTTACCAAGTATAGTAGCACTTGATGATCAGTAAAAAATTTAAACTTATTTGCAAGAAAATAATGTCTAAACTTCTTGACTACATATACCATGCCTAATCCTTCTCCTTCAGTGGTTGTATAGTTTTGTTTAGCTGCATTCAACTGTCTACTAGCATAGGCAATTGGAAGATCCATATTACCTTCACCCATATGTTGTGCAAGTACACACCCAATAGCATAATTGGATGCATCCACGTGAACATGAAAGGGTTTGTTCCAATCTGGTGTGGTCAAGATTGGTGCTAAACATAATTTCCATTTAAGCTCATTAAAAGAGTTCTCACATTCTTCCATCCACTCAAAGTTAGTCAAAAGGGAGTACAAAGTCTTTGCAATGATTGCATACATATGAATGAATCGGTGATAATAGCCACCATTAGGAAAAAGGGTGAACCCTGCATGGGCCTTGTAAGGATCCCTAATTTTCAGGGATTAAGCCTCATTCTGCTGTTGTCTAAGGGGACAAAGTGCATTTAATAGGGCACTTTTTAGTAGGCTGGAGTAGGCTTTTTTTAAGGCTTACTAGGCTCCTCTCTCTCTTCTTTTAGAGAGAGAGAAAGGGAATCTACTTTCCACATCATCAAACTCGAGCATGTATGGGAATAAAAAAATAATTTTTTTTTTAAAGTCTCAATTTCAGTGTTTATTTACTTGAAAGGGCTCATTTTTTAATATATATGTCAGAAGTGACCTTTTTTGAGTTTAGTTTTTAATTTTCCTTTTGAAAAAGCAATATTTTTAAAATCCCTCCAAAAGTAGAGTGCCACATCATCAAATCCGTAACTACTCTTCACCCAAAAAATGAATTTTTCAAAATTTCAACATTTTTGGCTATTCTCAGTGGAAACACACACTGTGACCCATGCTCATCCAAGAAAACAAACTTTTCTTGAGAAAATCATGCTCTACCATCTCTTCTAAACAAATTTCTGGTCTCTTTCTCAGTATTGTTTAATTGTTGGAAAAGATGGTGTTGACACCTATTACAAACCTCACATCAGGACATCCTCATGCCCCAGCATCAACAAGTATCCATGTTCGTGTGCCCAGAGAGTTTGCTCCAAATACACAATGCAACAATGATGTGAACTCTCAAAATGAGCGTCGTGAAGCTGGAGAAAAGAATATTGATCTTTGGACTCATGGTTCATTATACCCTCCTGATCCAATGTCTTCTTACCATCCAACATTCCATAACCTCTCAACTTTACTTCAGTTCATCGGTGCCGGTAAAGCTGGGCTCTTAGGTTATTGTCAACGATTATCTACACATTCAACTGCCATTACTAAGTATTGGATTCAACAATATCAACTAAATCATACAAGGTTGGTCACTTTTGAAAGCACAATCATATCTTTACAAGAAAAGCTTGCAGAGCTTGAAAAGCATATGGAAGAAAAGGAGAGAACAATTGAGAAATTAAAAAACACTGTTCAACACTTGAGAGAGACTCCACTTGGGATGCGACGTAGGAGACGATCATTAACATCCTTTGACTCTCTTTCAATTGGTGGTGGAGCACGCAAACGACGAGTTTTTGCAATAAGGTTTGGCTTGTATTTGTTTCTCTTTTTGGAAGACTTTTATATGTATATATATATATACATATTTTTCTTGTTATGTAGGTCATTTGTTGAAGATGTTAATGCATCATCAACAACAGAGGATCAATTCAAGTTATTAAATTCTTGTTTGACCAACAAGCAGGTGGTTAGTATTTTGGAGTCACGGATAGGAAACCTTATCAAGAAGAAAGTGATTAAAGATTTCACAAAAAAGTTACAAGATATTATCACTCCTAGAGACGTGCAGATGGTATGTGATGAAGCAGGAATTAGTACTAAAGGATACAGTGCATTGTACAACCTTTTGAAGCATTCATTAGAAAGAGAAGGTATTTTACAGAATATGTTTCCATCTCCTTACAAGGTATCGCTAAAGAAGTCAATGTCCAATGAAGATATAACTAGTATTCTTGGAAACTACTTATATATAGAGGATATTATGCCTATGTCTATTTATCATTTAACTACATCCAAAAAAGAGTTGAAAAGCGCAGTTGGAAATGGATTTCCTTACACAAAGTACAACAACATATTCGTGGATTTGGAGAGGCTTCAACAGGCAATGGTTCAATTTTACAAATCTACTATACCAGGTATGTGCACTATTGTTACCTTGATATACATTGTATTTTGATGTTATAAAGATTTTGCTAATTTATGCAGATTGTAATACCAAATTACAGTTTATATTGAAGTTAGATGAATGCCAGATTATAAAGGGACGACGAATGGAGAGATTGAGTTTGACACTCATGAATGAAGCTATGAGAAATGCCATATCTGATGAAAGTTGTAACTCTAGCTCTAAGTCTACATATAGTGTTCAATCCGAGAAAGAAATATGGTGGTTAGGTGCTATTGAAGTACCTAAAGAATCCAATGATGTTCTTTCATGGATTTTTAGTAGGACCCCATGGATCACTAAAGTAATACTTTCTCAAATTCATGGTGCAAAGCTCCACATAGAAAACTTTGGTGATTTTGAGATAGATTGGCACTTGGGTGGGGATTTAAAAACTATCAAATGCATGTTAGGTTGCAAGCAAGGTGCATCTGCTCGTTATCCATGTCCATTTTGTACTCGAGGCTACAAAGTAACAAAGGGACAACAAAAAGTACTATCTAGCTTAGATGAATACATAGATGCACCTACTTCCACGGAATGGGATAGACCTTTGTTAAGGTGTCCAATTTTAGAAATACCTAACCGTGACACATTAGATAAAGATTGGAATCCCATTATTCCATTTCCATTAGTTAATGTTCACTTTTGCACATTGCATGCTTTCATGAGAATATTTGATAGATTATTGAAGCTCCACATAGAATATGCATTTTCCATGAAGCCAATTGATAAATCTGTACAAGCAATCAAAAAATTGGAAGAGTTGCTTAATTCGATTGGTTGTCATGGTGGTACTGTAACTCTAGTTGTCAAAAAACCTGGTGAATCGCAAAATAGTTTGCAACAAGTGTCAATGACAGGGAAGAAGGCAAGAAAATTTTTCAAAACAGGTGTAAGCCCTAAGAAAAATGAATGCAGGGAGCTATGGAAAGACTTGTGCATGATCACCACTGATAATGATTCTCAAATTGACCTTAGTAATAGGCGAAAGAAGGTTTGGTCATGCTTAGATAAGTTGGTAGGTTTAATGAGTCTTAATAGCTCCAAAAAAAATGACCGTCAGTTGTTTCAAGATACATTAATGGAGTTTGCAAAGTGTTTCATCCTATCTTGGGGAGAGAGCAATATTACACATTACATTGTAAGTTTTCTTATTTTTTCAATTTTCTTGTTGATAAGATTGTGTTATATGTACTTATATCATTTTAGCATATTTTATTTGCACATGGAGCATTTTTTATGCATTGATATGGTTCATTGGAGATTTTTAGTACACAAGGAATGGAGAAATCACATTACAAGGCTAGAGGTGTTTACTTCAAGAACACACGACATGGTGGTGGTGCAATGCAATCAAACTATATGGAAGAGATGTTTAATTGGTTTTATCGTACTGCATTTTCAAGGACATATGCAATGGAACGAGCCAAGGAGTCGAAAGTTGCAAAACTTGCAAGATTTAATCAACACAACTTAGCTAGTGAAAAATGGAAGTCATCATTGGGACCTTTACGTCATGCTCAATGGCGGGCTACAAGAACACGACAAGCTTCATCATGGAAGTGAAGTCATTTAATACATTCATGGCATTTTCTGAATAATTCATAAGGTTTGCTACACAATAATCTCTTGTTTGCAATTTTTTCAGGTAATTTTTAATTTTTAAACTATTTTTTGTCCATTCAGATGTGAACAGAACCTTTTTAAGTGAAACATTATAAAAGGAGACTCATTGTCTCATTTCAACATTCTAGCACTATAGACGATGGCACGAACAAAGCAAACTGCAAGGAAGGATCCCATTAACTTTCCTACCTATGTGCAAGGCACTCAGAAGCCACCATGGATGAATCACCACAGAAGGCGACGTAGTGTCTCGCGCTCTGCATCCCATCGTGAAACAGGTGGTGGCCATACCTCTGGGAGTGAACAGTTGCATGAACAAGTGGAACATGGGCAATCCAGGGAAAAGGCCGCAAATCAACCCCAATCACCACCATCATCATATGATGAGCCTCCATCACCAAAGAGACCAACAAAGACAAGGGTGAAGGAGCGTGCTCATAGACAGGTAGTTTCTGATGATGATTTTGATGAATCGCATGAGGATGTGTCTCAACAACATTCACAATCAAGTGATGAGAGTCAAACATTGCCACCATGGGGTAACGAAGAAATACCTACAAATCATAGGGTTACTGTAGCGGGAAAGACACTACCATCAAATCAGGGGGCCATACCCAATGATCAAGAGAGAGAGCAAAGCCAACAACAACATCCTGAACAAGGAGAAAGCTCAAGACGCGTGCAACGGAAGAAGAAATTCTTTCAACCTCGTCGTAGACCACCCCAACCAAGACCACAAGAAAATGTCCAACGAAGACCACCACCACCACAAGCTAGAGCACCACAACGAAGAAGAAGATATACGAAGGCATTTGCAGAGATAAGGCACTATCAAAAGACAGCTGAGCTTCTCATACCTAGAAGACCCTTTGCAAGGCTGGTCAAAGAAGAGTTACAAAGGTATTGTGCAGGGTTAAGGATCCAAGCTCTAGCTTTAGAAGCTTTACAAGAGGCAGCTGAAGCATTTTTGATATCAATGCTAGAGGATTCCAACCTGTGCGCCATCCATGCTAAGCGAGTCACTATACAACCGAAGGACATACAGTTAGCTAGGAGAATTAGCGGTGATCGTAGCTAAGTTTTGTAACTGATCTCTATGGACAAGAGATTTTTTGTAAATATTGCCATTTTCAATGAAACATTAGCACTTTTCCTCTATTCCATTTATAATCTCATTATTTAGAATGAAACATGAGCAGTCATTTTACATTTCCATGTGTTTTCTTGTGATAATCTCTCATATATGAATGATTTTTTTCTTATCTTGTCATTTTGATCTAGTGATAATATCCCTGTACTGAAATTTCTTTTTTATTTAAGGTCATGTAGGTCTTGTAGGGCATTGGGAGGCCAAATAAGGCCCTGCCACAGAAACGCAGGAGAAGGCCCTGCAAAACGTTTGCAGGGCCTTCTCCCGCGTTTCTATGGCAGGGCCTTATTTGGCCTCCTAATGCCCTACAAAACCTTTGAAATATGAAAGAGGGATCATGAATAGTAAAGCTAGTTCAGGGGTAGTTAATATGAACAAATTTTGACCTCCCTATACCTTTGAAACATATGAGCAGAGCATTTTGAAACTTAGAACATTTGCATTCTTGAAAATATCCATCTAGTGAAGGTTCAGTCTCATGTAAGGTAACCTTGGGCATGTCAGGATCTTGAGTTTCATTCTTTTGGACCTTCTTTATCCCATTTAAGGTCTTCTAGGGCATTGGCAAGCCAAATAAGGCCCTGCCACAGAAACGCGGGAGAAGGCCCTGCAAACCTTTTGCAGGGCCTTCTCCCGCGTTTCTGTGGCAGGGCCTTATTTGGCCTCCCAATGCCCTAGAAGACCTTAATGGGGGCCATACCCAATGATCAAGAGTCCAAAAGAATGAAACTAAAGGTCCTCCCAATGCCCTACATGACATCAATACATCACATGCAGGTCCAAAAGAATTTTAGATAATATACTGAAAAAGAAATACTTGAGACAATTGTAAATAAAGCAAAGTGAAAATTTGATATTAATTCAATTCTTTACATCAATTGGCTTTGAGTTTCTCAATGACTCTCTTTCGACGCTCCAAAGCCATGGGTAGGGTGTAAGTCAAAATTGAGTTTGCTATTTGATCAACATTTCTAACACCTAGACCTAGAGATATACCTATTTGGCCTAAGACCTTTCCACGGAAGTTGGAACCTAAGGTTGTAGTTACAAGGGATTTCTTAACTAAAAAGATACAATTACTCCCCTGTGTAATGGTTGATAAACAAAGCAATTTACTTAAGGCCTTTAGACACCATGTCATGAAGTGGCCCTGAGGACTTAACTCTTTATGGATAATTACAAAATGGTCTTTGGGAAGTTTCCCAATGTAGTTTGCAAGGGATGAGCCACCTCCACGAGCCACTCGATCACCTCCGCTCCTTGCTGCAAACTTGTCGACTTCAATCACCTCCTGCACAAAGTTTTATGATTAGTAGCAACATGTGTTTGTAAGAATGAATGACATGAATTGAAGATACTTACATCCTGAACTCTATCTTCTTCTTCTCCTCTCTCTTGAAGTTGTAAATTAATGCTGGTGTGGGACATCCCACTCTGCTCGATTACTGGTGAGGTGGGAATTTTTTATTCCAATATCCTTTCTTGTGCATTATTAAATTGTTCTTCTGTGATATGTTCATGTTCACTTGTGAGTATGTCATTGCAAACCAATTTTATTGTGTCGGCCACTGAGTCACCAAATGGCAAACACTTTTTCTCCAACAACTCAGAGGTACTATCCAAAGGACACTCTGACAAAGTACAAAACAAACTTAGGCATTCATCAAGCCGTAGCCCAAATGCCTTCTCTACATCATGTAAAAACAAATATTCTTGTCCCTCAACAAGAACCACTGAAAAAGTTTCAATCTCCACCTCTGGAATAATTGCTTCTGGCTCCGAAGAGGTGGATGGCTTAGGCACTTCTTTCAACTTATCATCCACACCATGAGGATAAGTTTTCTCAATAGCTTCTCTCTCTAATAGGAGATTCAAGGATTCTTGAGGTGGTTCCTTTTTATCCTCGACAAAACCACCTGTAAGAAGATGAGGGATCTCATGAGGAATTGGTTCTGGTTCCTCATTCACAAAGAAAATTGTGGCAGCAATGAATGAAAGATATTTTGCACCCATCTTGCGTTTCCTATTCAATTTCCTTATAAGTGGCACAGTTTCATCAAGAAGGTGCCCTGCTTCCTCTGCAATTGCCTGGAACCGTTTCAATCGTTTTGCAAAAGCCTCATCACCTTTGTGAATGTAGGTGAGAAGGTCACATGGAACCCAAGTTCCATCATATGGTGGTATTTCAATGGAGAAACGCAATATATGAACTTGCATATATTGAAGTAGCTCCTCCAAAGCATCGGCATTCATTTGCACGGCTCCATGGAGGTCAGGAACCTTGGAGAGAAGATCATATAGGTCATGTTGACCTTTATAATCTGAATCCTCCAAAAATTCTAGAAACTTGTGGCGTGCACTCTTAGTAGGTACAGAGGTGGAAGCCATAGCTTGCAAATGCAGACTGTTCTAACACTCAATGTGGTTGCAAAAGTGAGAAATGAGGAGAGAGGACTCCTATTTATAACTTTTCTAGAATTTTTAAGTGATGGGTCCCACTTTTTCATAGAAGTGACTTTTCCTTAAATTAAAACATAAGAGTCTTGAAAAGGAAAACTTTGACATTTGAGATCACATCAAAGGAAATAAACAATAAGAATGCTCTTTCAAGAAAAACCTTGAGAATGTACAGATACAAGTAGAATGTGGCCAAAATATCCTTGAAGCAAATGTGAAAAATTTTTCATTGCAAAAATAGGTTTTTTTACAGGTTTCAGAGTATCTTTACAAAAAAGAGTTATGACAATGAAATGTCAGTTCCATCCATGCTCCAATCTGCAAGAACCTTGATTTTGTCTTCCAATCTCTTTCCAATCTGTGGACAATTCATAAAAGAGTAAAACATTTTCAAATCATGAACAATAGTGATAGAATAAGATATATATATATATATATATATATATATATATATATATATATATATATATATATATATATATATATATATATATATATATATATATATATATATATATATATATATATGTATATATGGAATACAACTCTTACCTTGTTCCCTCGTATTCGAAATTTGAAATCATGAAGATCATCATATCCCATGATAAGTAAGTGCTCTCTCAAGCTGGCCAAGTTCCAATGTTGATTAACTAAAACCACCTCCATATCATTGTTTGGTAACTTCACATTAATTTCAAATGAAGCTAAAGATCCCTCCGAGCTTTGCAAAGGTATCCACTCTCCTAGTTTACACATCCAACGATCATAATAAAATCTGATGTACAATGAGGTGTGATGTTTTAAATAGCGAAACCCTATACCTGTGTCACCAATTCTACAACGATATCTATCCCCTTTTGACAATCCTTCTACATAACCCCAGTTTTCCCCTAACAATCCTTCTACTGCTTCGTATGTAATATCTTTACATAGGAACATTGTAGGAGTTTCTACAAAAGGAATGCCTTGAAATATGAAAACAAAGCAATGGATTGGTAGAGTCCAATGAAGACCTATTGATCTAGATACTCGTGTGAATTTCAAAGAGTTATGTATGTCCATCACCATCTTACGCTTGAAAGATGATATGGACCAAAAATCAGGTTTTGGCCACTCTAAACTAAGAAGAGAGTCAACTTTGATAATCTCCAACCTTCCATATTCACCATCTGTGGAAGGAACAATGTACTTGTGAGTGTAAAAGAAGATCCTTTCACGAATAAGTTTAGCAGGAGGTACATCTGGAAACACTAATGCCCCAATGTCTGCATGTAATGCTTTGAAAGCTCCTGTGAGACTATGAAGTGGTTGCGCTTCCACTAAACTAGAAGGAAATATGACTGTAGCAATGAAAAACGTATGAGATGAGTAATTAAGACATTTAACACCATGAAGCATTGAGAAAATAGAAATACTCACAATGGATTGGAGATCTAATTCTATTGGAGTTTTCTAACTTCATGGTTGAAACTGTGAAGACATGTTGTACAATAGCAACCATCCCACCATGTGTTTGCTGCTTGAAGCCTAAGAGCTTACCTTTCCAATGAAGATCCAAATTTGCACGATCTCGAACAATATGAGGACCAAGTCCAGATGGCTGCATGTACACCCATGCACCTTTGCAAAACACTTGTGGTAGCCAACTTCCTTCCATTGTTTTGATGTTGTGGCACGTCATTGTGTGAACTTTGTCCTTTGGTCTCCTACGAGCTCTGGAGCTTTCCATGGGAGTAAGAGTTGTTGTCATTGCTGCAGAAGTTGGGAGAATGGTAGGAGGAGAAACAATGCTTCTGTTGTATCGTATGGAGGGAATAGAGGTGAAAAATATGACTTTTTGGGTTTTTGGTATGAAAATGGGAGTTTGAAGAGGGAAAATAGAGTTTTTTGAGTCGTTTTGAAAAAAGTCACTTTTTTAGTCCACAAACATGCACGGATTTTGAATTAGAAGTCAAAATTAGCACTTTTGACCCTGAAAAGTGATATGGAGGTCATTTAATGGTATTATGATGAGTTTTACAACTTTTAAAAAATTTTGAATTTTTGGGCCCAGCCTGATTACGAGATTTCTTCTCTCTCTAGAAGACAACCCTAAACATAGAGGAATCTTGTCTCCTCTTCCCTTTCAGCCTAGTATTTTATAGGGTATAGACTGTGACCACCACCCTCTTCTGAATGGTCCATCACTAATCACTCCTTGAGCTAAAACGCCCATCCATGAGCGTGGGTGAATCGCTCCTCTCATTCTTTGCCCCAACTTGGAGAAACCTCTCACTTCCATGTGAGGCGGTTAGGGTTGTTGTTCCCCTTTTCTCAACAACTGTGCATAAATGGAGAGCAATGGTGGGTGTCATGTCTACCATATCTTTCAGTTGTTGAGGTCCTTGTGCTCCATTCGTCTCAAAATCAATGTTTCTTTTCTATTGGATTATGCATGCCCTTCATCATTCCAAGGCCTCCCTTACTAAGTTGATGGTAAGTTTAAACCTTTTTAGTTCATGGTCATGTGTTAATGAGGGAGGCACAAAGGTACTATCTCCTCCTTTGGCTCTACTAGGGGTAAGAGTGCTGATGAGGTAGGAACAACACAAAAAATCAGGTTTGGGTAACATTTCTCTAAAGTAGCTGTCTAGGCCAGCTTTAGTCCTTATTGATCTCATCACTTCTATGTTCTAATGCTTTTCGAACTCATGAGCAAAGAAATGGTATCTTCCCCACTTGCCATTAAATTCTATTTCAGCTTACCAGAAGTAGGTACCCTCTCCTAGATACCACTTTGCTAGCCGATTCTGTGAGAATATAGAAGCACGTGTTAACATTGTAGGGGACAAGATATGATAGTTTTTCCCCATTACAACATTAACATGAGGCACTATAACAAATTAGTGAGTCAGTTGGTGCTCAGTGATTATGTGTGTAGTTAGTGAATGAATAGTTCTAAGAGCCAAGTGGAATGATGCAGTGTGAGGATGATGTAGTTAGTACTTGGAGGTGAATTTACAACTTGGGGTCGGGGGGGTTTAATACAATCTTTTTGTCACCAAATGTATTGCGTGGTTTTACAATATGACTATCGTTGGGCTATGGGAGACTTTACATGAGTATCTATTTGAAAATGAGGCTTTTTAGGGACCCATTTACAAGTGACTCTATTAGTGCCTGTTGATATGTGTGAGTGTGTGTGAATGGAGCCTTGTCTTGTGAAACTTACGGGTGTCTACTTGAGCCCGCAAGCAAGCCTTCGGCAACCAAATTTATCTTGATTGTGGGTCAACCATTATCAACTTCTTGGGTAGCCAGATAGATAGTCTTTTCATGGGTGATTATCGGAGAAGCATTTTATTAGGCACCCTATGCTGATCACTAGAGTACGGTTTGGTTGGGGCTTCAGCTAGAGTTTCTTGGGGAAGTTGGCCCTTCTGTATCCATATCTGCTTTGATGGTCAAGATGCCTTTGTCGAGGTGATCTTTGGTTTAGGACTGCTACTTCTTTGCTTCATTCTGATCTCCTAGATTCACGTTTTTGGTCTAAAACTTCTGTTGAACCATCACGGAGTTCCACTTGCACCACCACTTCTAGAGAGAAGGTTTTCTACATCACATGTGTTGGACAAGAAAAGCATCTTTTCCATGATAGTGCTCTTGGAGGGACCAAGAGTTGGTGCCTTTTCTATTTTCTTGAGTGCTTGATTTTCTAGCTCAAAGGTAATGCAATTTTGACCTACCCAGACCTGAAGAAGTCCACTTCTTAGGTTCAAGTTGACTACACGATCATATATCCAGTCTTGACCCAAGGTGTTGGCATACAAAGCAACAAAGGAGTCATGCACAATACGACAACAAGGCCAGATTATTTTTTCCCATAGATTATGTACAACTCAAGTGATTTTAATCACTACACAAACATTGTAAATCCCGTTTTTGGTAGAATAGACTCCATTTTGTGCAAGCCGAGGAGTCCTCGAGCTTGAGGAGTATTAGAAGTACCATCGTACCAGTTTTCATAATTTTTAGACTTCGTTTGAGCCCTCAAATAAGCCCTGGAACCTAATTTTTAACTAGGCCGGACACTAGGTCTGGACAGGGCCAAAACTAGTCAAAAACTATAAAAAGAGCTAGAGAGCTCATTTTTGAGGTTAGATTGTAATTGAAACAAACTTGTAAGAGCTATTGAAAGTAATCTAAAGAACTCCATTGATTCTCTCTCTTTGTCTTGCCGTGTGTGTGTATGTGTGTGCATGCTTGTGTGCTTCTCACTCACGCACTTGTGCCGCCACTTGCTCGAGGTCTTCATACCATCCTCACGTCTTCCCGGATTGACATTAAAGGAGGTGCTACTCATCACTGAGCTACACCAAATTTTGGCGCCGTTGTCGGGGATCGAGCTTTGAGGACGAGCGTGTGATGGTAAGACGTAGAGTTGACGCGTTGGAGTTGTAGGTATTTTCTTCACTCTCATCGATTTTCTTTTACTTTCTTCACCATCTTCATCACCATCATCATCATCACCATCTCCCACCTCCATCTCCATCATCGCGAAAATTTTCAGTTTTGATCATATCACCATCTCCACCTCATTTCCCTCATTTCACTTGTGAGAGAGAGCGAGAGAGCGAAATTGCGTGTGCTGTTTTTGCTTGTTTCTTGAGTTATCTAGCAGGTTCTTGCTGTATCATCATCTCCAGCAGTGTGCGCAGGTACGACAGGCTCTGCAAAGGTCCCGGGACGACGACCTCTGTCTGTCGCGACAGACAGAAAAACTTTAAATTTTGTGAATGCATGTTTAACACGGTAACCTACACCATTAGGGCACTCTAAATCACTTGAAGTTTCTCAAAAATTTGCGTTTTTTCAGTCTATCGCGACAGACACTGTCTATCGTGACAGACACCGTCTATCGCGATAGACACCGTCTATCGCGACAGACCAAAATTTGCGACAGACACCGTCTATCGCGACAGACAGAAATCCACGATAGACACCGTCTATCGCGATAGACACCGTCTATCGCGACAGACACCGTCTATCGCGACAGACCGAAAATTCGCGACAGACACCGTCTATCGCGACAGACCGAAATTTGCGACAGACACCGTCTATCGCGACAGACAGAAATCCACGATAGACACCGTCTATCGCGACAGACACCGTCTATCGCGACAGACCGAAAATTCGCGATAGACACCGTCTATCGCGACAGACCGAAATTTCGCGACAGACACCGTCTATCGCGACAGACACCGTCTATCGCGACAGACAGAAATCCACGATAGACACCGTCTATCGCGACAGACACCGTCTATCGCGACAGACCGAAAATTCGCGACAGACACCGTCTATTGCGACAGACCGAAATTTCGCGACAGACACCGTCTATCGCGACAGACAGCCCCCACGATAGTTTGTGTCTATCGCGACAGACACCGTCTATCGCGATAGACAGACATTTTCGGCAAAAATTAAGGGGTAAATTTTTGAGAATTTAGGCTAAATTTTGGGCATATTGGCACTCTCAAGTACTCATATACTTACAAAGGCCTTAGAAAATGCATTAAAACCCCTGAAAGTTTCTGTTTGTCTAGTTAACCCCCTAAACCCTGAACGGTCATAACTTTTTCATACGGAATCCATTTTCTGAGCTCTAGGGCTTGTCGGAAGTTGATTTTCAGATAGGATATTTGGAAGTTGACACACAGAAGGGTAGAAGCACCAAGGGAGCTCTAGAGGAAATTTTTAGCAATACAAAAGGGGGAACAAGGGTCATTAAAAAAGTGTCTGAAATGAATTGTCTGTCAATTGAAAGGTCTACTTGGAGCTAATCTTGGGACTTATGCAGGTCTATTGAGAAGCAATTGAGAGCGTCCAAGCAAGGGTTTTGCACAAGCTTGAGAATCAACTTCTCGAGCACTAAAGAGCAAGGTTCGGCAAGAAAGGTTGGAATACTCTCAACTCCTCTTCGTCAATTCCTAGCTTAGGCTAAGAACGATTAGAAGTAGGAGTAAGTCAGGGCGACGATAGGCCACTATCAAGTTGAAGACCACCTAAAAACTCAAGTTCAAGCTAAGGGCATAATCCTTGTACTGTCGAGAATTTTAAAGGGAAAGAACTTAACGTGGAACGATCAACTGTAAGTGCGAAACAACATTCAAATATTCCTGACGACGTGATATCAGACAAGACCTTAAACACGATAAAATAACTAAAAAGAACCAAGCGACTAATATAAAGTAACCAGCAACGAGGTTGTACTCTGGGCAAAGAACTGTGCTACTTAGATAGGCATATGAACCTTAGATCAGGACGACATCTAGTAAGGGAGAGACAAAGCCTCAGATCTTCAGAGTCCAGTGTTAACCACACTGCTAGGTCTTGGGCACAGCAGTTGAGCCACCACTCGTACTACCCTAGCTCTGAGACCAGTGAGTCAGAGATGTCTCAAGGCATGGATAGACCTACGGGAAGTTCAGGTGTGCCTTACTTGTACAGGGTAGAAGGCCCTTACAAAACACAGTTGGAATACCTTAGGACCAACCGATTAGGTGCTAGCATCTATGAGGACGGCCTAGGAAGATCCGTGGTACAGATTAAAAACCCCGATCAATCCATAGTACTAGAGCACCCAGCTGTCAAGTTTGAAAATGGTGCATACCTAGACAAAGAAGGAACCATATACGTGGTCACTAGTCACCCAGATAGGACAGATGAATTTGGGAATGTAATCTCAGAAGCGAACTTAGGTGACTTGGAACAAGGGAACATGGGCGCGGAACCTAGAACACCCCGAGGCAAGTCTGTTCTCACTAGGATTATCACACCTGAGTGGGTTCCCCAAGACAACAAGAGCATAGAATTATTCCTCAATCAAGACACTGACGAAGCCTTTTGGAGGTATAAATCTAATCAGCCAACTGATATAGGAAATATCATGATCTACGAGTTTAAGGATCCTGATAGCCCAGGTAGGGTGACCTACTTAGATCGCACCTCGGAAAGGGTCTTTGTGGTGACAGAGAATGATAGGCATGCTTACACTTGGAAGGGTGAATTCGTTTTCCCCCAACCAAGAGCGAATGTATCCTATGGTCACCCGGGAGCTGGAACATCCCAAGCCCATGGAACTCAAAGAGACAGAAGTAGAGATAGACCAGAAGTAAGCTTTGCCAATCCAGTGGGCAGAGAAAGAACGAGGACGGAGACGAATAGGGTAGAACCTGAGATGCTTAGAGCTCACAGGAACCAAAGAAATATGGATGGATTCCCTCTTCCGAGACCTAGAGAGCACGCAAGAACTCTGAGACCCACCCAGCTAGTTAAGTCCATGAAGAATTACTTTGACGGTACAGGAGATCCCTATGATCATGTGGCGGAGTTCAAACAAGTCTTGAGAGCTGAGCAAGTGGAGGATCTATTCACGCAGTACAATGCCTTCGGTCTAACCCTTAGGAATACCGCACTTACATGGTTTCAGCCATTGGATGAGCGCCAGTTCAGGAGCATAGACCAACTCCTAGAGGCTTTCATTGTAGAGTTCTCTAAGAGCGGCATAAGACACAATACCTCCTCATTGATTCACAGCTTTAAACAAACCCCTCAAGAGACTGTGAGACTTGCAGGAAGAAGATTTAGGCAATACCTTGAGAGATGTCCTGTTTCGGAGCTACCCACATCTGCCAAACAAGTAGCCTTATTCCTTGATGGATTGCTGAGTACGAAATTGAGATCCTATGTGTATCTGAAAGACCCTAGGACTATAGAAGAGTTTGTACGCATGTGCATTGACATTGAAGATAACCTAGGGGAAGAACTAGAGCTTTCCAAAATCTACAAAGATTCAGATAGTGCATCTAGTCACTCTTCCACGCAATCCACATCAATTGAGGAACTCGCAGAGAAAGTAGCTCAGAAATTAGGGGTAACTAGTAAACAAATCCCAAGGTTTGCCCCTGTGAAAAGGTGCAACACTTGTGGTGGTGACCACATGGCGAATGTCTGCCCCATTATGGCTCAGCCCCAAGTAAATCCTAGTAGCCAGTACTGCACCATAGAACAGAGATACACCAATCACACCGCACAAGATTGCCCATACAACAAGCAGGCGGTTAGGCAACCCTACCCTCAGCCCTACCAACAAGGCAGATACCAGAACCCGTACCCTCCACAACCATATGGCAGGCCACAACAAAATTTCCAACCTCAATATCAAAACCAACAAAGGCCTCAGCCTGTGCTAGCACAACAACCCCCAGCCCCAGCTAATGTGATTCCGGTAAAGTATACTGCTGCAGAAGAGAACCTGAATAGAGCCATAGTCCCTGTAACATCCTTGCTTTCTAAAAGTGACCCGAGTGACCATAGCTTTGATTCTACACATGTTGATAGCCCCCAGGCCTACTACATGCAGTCTCCTGAGCATGGTGAGTCCTATTATAGCGAAGAGACAAACGAACCGAGTTGGGAGTCAGATTACACGAACGTCATGTATGCAAACCCCAACCCTAGGCCTCAACCTAGGCAAGTAAGACCTCCATTCCCAAGAGGACCGTGCTACAGATGCCAAGGAGATCACCTCATTCGTGATTGTCCCTTGCCTCCACCTACACAACCCCAGTCAGTGACGATCCAAGGCTTCTGCCAAGATTGTGGAAAAGAGCATCTCTTACGAGATTGCCCAAAGAACCCCAATAATATGCCAAAAATCACGCCCATCAATGTTATTGAGTTAGTGGTAGATTCCAGTGGAAGTGTTACTTCCACTGCACCCGTACAGGTAGTCACTAGAGCTCAAGCATTGCAGCAAAATCAAGGGGTAGGCAAGGAAAAGAGCCTAGACGCTAGCGATACTGAGAGCCAAAATAAAAAGAGAACAAGAGCTTGGAGAGATAGCCGCGAACGCATGAAAAGGCAATGGGCAAAGAAGATGAGTGAACTTGAGGAAAGTCTACGAGAAACCAAGGCTAAAATCATAGAGATCACATCTCAACCGCACTCTCACACATTCCCACCGCTACCATCCCCATCACCCTCCATCCCTCCACCCTCTAAGACACCCCACGTAACCCACCCACCACCCCAAACAGGATCAGTATTAGCTGATCCCACTCCTGAAGACATAGACATGATGCTTAAGGCATATCAGGCCAGAATCCAAGAAGGGCCAAACGTCACGGATCATGACAAATGCTATCCTAGAGCTGACCTAGAGATAGAAAGAACCAAACTGTGCGCGAAAATGGTCGCATTGGCTCAGACTATGTTTGAAGCCAGTCGCCTTTTCAATTACTCGGGCTCAGCCAAAACGCAATTACACTTGGATGGATTCCTAGAAAAGTTAGAGAGGATAATTGCAAGATCTGCCAAGGAAGAAAAAAATCAAGAGGGAGAGAAAGCAAGCAAAAACATGAACCATCCCCCATCGGAAGTTTATGTGGCCAATTCCATTAAACCAGACAACTTCCCCTCCTTAGAAAGAATAGAGAGGCTAATTGCACACTCAGAAAAGGAACCTGCCCCTCAAAGAAAGGAAAGGGCGAGAGAACAGATAAGCAAGCCTCTTCAGGAAGCCCATGTGCCTCCTCAAGAAGCTTATTTTCCCCCCCAAAAGGCACATGAGCCTCCCTCGAAAGCTTGCGTACCTCCACAGGTTGCCTACATTCCTTCTCAGGGAGCGTATGAGCTTGTCCGGAAAAGTAATAGAATGAGTAACCCTCCCCAGGGAGCTTGCGCTCCAGCCATCCGTGAGAACGAGGAGAGAGCCAACGATAGAATATGCCCTCCTTCCCAGGTTGCTTATGCGCCTAATTCTACGGAGCCAGACACTTCTTCTTCTATGAATCGGTTTGCACCAGACTTCCTACGAGAGATTCAAGAAGACAAACGGGATAACGAAAGTGAAGTCGCCCCTCCCTTTGAACTTGTGGATGATGCACACGATCAATTCCCACAAGACATCCCATCTATTTACGGGGAACATGAGAGTGCTCAGTCTCACGAGAGATTGGACTTTGAGTCTAATTCCATACAAGAGCTACCCCACTTCACAGGCCCATGGGAAGCAAAGTCCACATGTATGAGAGCACCCACAGTCATGGTAAGGAACGATGACTCAGTCATATCAAGGAACACGGAGGTAGTAAAGAACACCAAGGTGCAGCGCGATCCCACTTTGAAAGAACTGCCTAAGGATAGACCAGAAGCGCGAAAATATGTAGCCAGTCGAGTAACTGAAGTTGCAAAACCTCGTTCCCGGGTAGGATCCCATAGGACAGTGCCAGAAATTCCCTTGGACAAGATAGGAGATATGTGTGAAGGTGAAGAAGGGAATACCTATCTTCCCATTACCTACCAGGACTACACCACCAAGGCAATTTTGGACTCAGGTGCAGGAGTTGCAATTGCCACTACTTCCCTATGGAAGCGTTGGGGCAAGCCAGCACTCAGGCCAACAAGAATGAAATTGCAGATGGCCGATGGTCATATTGAGAGACCCTTAGGATTGCTGGAAGGGATAACTCTCACCACTTGTGGTGTTGAGTTTGAGCATAGCTTTGCTATATGTGACTTCAGCAAAAATCATGCTTATGAGATGATTTTAGGAAGACCATTTATGCGACAGTTGCAAGTGGTACAGGATTGGGGAACCAACTCCTTGTATTTGCAACACTTGGGCGTTACAACCAAAGTCAATCTCAAGGACTATTCTCATAGAGATGTCCCTCCTATCCAGTGGAATCCCATCCATAGAGCCAAAGATGATACGGAATCTGTGCATTCCATAGAATCTGGATCCTCATGGATGCATGAAGATACTCACTTATGGATGTGCAAGGTAGCAGTAGAAGAAGAGAAGAGAGAGAAAGCCAGAGAGGTAGGTGCGAAAAAAACCCATAGATCAATCCAAGACCTAGCCTATGCACCTGTAGTTTTTCCAGACGAAGAATTTGAACCTCACGGTTGGGTAGAAATCTTAGCAACAATGGACGTAGCCATCAACGAAGAACAATGGACACCTCACTGTGATGAGGATGGCTATGATATTTCAGTCTTCTCCATAGAGCCAATCATGGGAGAGGCAGTTCTAGAAGAATGCGAACCTAGCCCTGATGCATTTGAGGATGCAAGTGACTCCGATCTAGAGTCAATCATTATGGACCCACCATTTGCATCAGATGAAGAATACTTCCATGAAGTAGAATTTCAACCCCAGAGGCATGGAGAGGTTAGGACTAATGTAAGATTAGCAACACATGTGACCCCGACGGAAGAAGGAAAGAAACGAAAGAAGAGAGAAGCCTCACCAAAAGAGGAAGAATCTTTGTTTGAGGTCCCAGAAAATTTTAAGAAGTATGAGATAGATGACAGGAGAGTCATGATTAGAATGCCTAAATGAGAGGCACAATCAGGAGAGGCCTATGATAACAAAGAAACTACCAAGAAAATCGTAGTGGCCCTAGAAGAAGGAGAGGAGAGATGTACGTACATAGGCCATGACCTAACAGAAGAAGAAGAGTAGGAATTGATTGCCTTGCTAAGAGAATACAGAGATGTATTCGCTTGGAGTTACAAGGATTTGAAAGGGGTTGACCCGGACATATGCTCGCACACCATCCCCATGACCTCAGATGCCAAACCCTCTAAGCAAAAGCCTTATACATATAACGATAATTACGCTGCTAAGATCAAGGAAGAGATAGATAGACTGGTCGAAGCTGGATTTATCTATGAAATCGAGCACACTGAATGGGTATCCCCCATCGTAGTGGTGCCCAAGAAGAATGGCAAGCTGCGTGTGTGCATTAACTTGAAAAAGGTTAATGCCGCCACAATTTGAGATAACTATCCGCTTCCCATCACAGAGCATCTCTTAGAAAGAGTGGCAGGCAAGGAAGTGTACAGCTTCCTTGATGGATTTTCGGGCTACAATCAAGTAGCCATAGCTCCAGAGGATCAGCATAAGACAGCCTTTGCCACAGAATGGGGCATTTTTGCTTTTAGAGTAATGCCATTTGGACTTACCAATGCACCAGCTACCTTCCAGAGGCTGATGTGCCATGTGTTTAAGGAGTTCCTGAGGAAGAGTTTAGAAGTCTATGTTGATGATCTTTGTGCTCATTCCAATGTTAGAAAAACCCATATTCCTGAACTCAGACAAATCTTTGACAAATGTAGAGAATATCAAGTCTGCCTGAACCCAGAACAGTGCGTTTTTATGGTCAGGCAAGGGAAGATTCTAGGACACATAGTGTCAAAGAATGGCATATCTACCGACGAAGAAAAGGTGCGCGCCATAGCAGAGCTACCGAGGCCAAAGAATGTCAAGGAAGTACAAGCTTTCATGGGGCATTGTGGGTATTACCGACGTTTCATCCACATGTATGCGGTCATCGCAAAGCCCATGTACGGACTCTTGACTAACTTTGAGTGGACTGATGAATGCGAGAATTCCTTCCAAGAGCTTAAACGAAGATTATGTTCAGCACCAATCTTGACCACACCAGATTGGAATAAGCCATTCCATGTTCATGTGGATGCATCCAATTATGCCATTGGATGTGTGCTTGCACAACCTACTAGTGAAGGTAATATGGATCTTCCAATTGCCTATGCTAGTAGACAATTGAATGCTGCTGAACGAAATTATACCACTACTGAACGAGAAGGATTAGGCATGGTATATGCAGTTAAGAAATTTAGACACTATTTGCTTGCAAATAAGTTTAAATTTTTTACTGATCATCAGGCATTGTTATATCTCGTAAACAAGCCATGCAATACAGGAAGATTAGTGAGATGGTTTCTCTTGCTAATGGAATATGACTTTGAGGTTGTGGTAAGAAAAGGTAGGACTCACTTGAGAGCAGATCATCTCTCTAGGCTCACATCGGGAGAAGCCCCACAAGGAGTGCCAGATGACCTTCCTGATGCTTACTTGTTTAATTTGGAAGTTGTACCGCAGTGGGCTAAGCCATTGGTACCAGTATTGACATACGGGCCTAACCATCCAGTGGTAAACACACGGAATAGAGAGGTTGTAAAAGCCCAAAAATACCACATCATGGCAGGAAGCATGTACAAGCACACAGATCCAGGGATCTTGGCTTGTTGCGTAGAAGAGGATGAGTACGCTAAATGGTTGCAATTAGCACATGTAGGTGCGTTAGAGCAACACCATTCAAAGCAACGAACTTTACAGACTCTAAAGAGATTCGGAGTGCATTGGCCAACTATGGAAGCGGATGTCCAAAAGTTGTGCAAGGAATGCCCAATCTGTTGCACTAAACCACCAGTGGAACACGCCACTCTTTATCAAGTATCCATTGTGCCAGATTGGAGCGAACCACTAGTATCATTCCTAAGGACAAACACATTCCCTCCAGACATGACTCTGGCTAGGAAAAGAAGTTTAGAACAGGAAGCCTTGGATTACTCACTCATTGGTGATAATCTATACAAACGCGGTAAGGATGGTTACCTGAGACTGTGTGTCCATGAGAGTGAATATCTTAAGATCTTGGAAACTGCTCACCAAGGTGTAGCAGGAGGACACTTTGGACCAGATCGGGTGATCAAGGCGATACTATTTGCGGGCTTCTGGTGGCCTACCCTTCACATGGATGCACATACCTATGTGAAACGGTGTGATGTTTGTCAAAGGACTCAGTATCCTATACGCAAAGATGAGATGCCACTGAAACCTATGATGGGTGGACGTGCATTCTCTAAGTGGGGAATAGACTTCGTAGGTCCTATTAATCCCCCAGCTAAAGGTTCGCATGCGGAATACATCATTGTTGCAACAGATTATCTCACCAAGTGGGTAGAGGTAAAGGCTACGACAAAGAACGATGCTCAAACAACTGCCAAATTCTTGTTTGAGAATGTATTCACAAGATACGGGCTACCTATAGAGCTTGTAAGTGATAGAGGCACTCATTTCTTGAACGAAGTGATTGAAAATCTACTCCAAGAATTCTTGGTAATACACAAGAAGTCTGCCCCTTATCACCCTCAAGCTAATGGACAAGCTGAGAGCACTAATAAGATTTTATGCAATGTACTGACGAAATTAGTGAACACTAAACGCTCTGATTGGGACAAACAGCTACACCATGCTGTTTGGGCATACCGAGTTGCCTACAAAACGGTACTCCAAGCCACCCCCTTTCAGATGGTATTCGGCCAAAACGCTGTGCTACCCTTGGACTTCCTAATCCCTACATTGAGAGTAGCACAAGAGCACGAATGGACGGGTCATGAGCTCTCCTCTAGGATCTTTGACCTTGAACGATTAGGAGAAACAAGACTGAGAGCCGCTGCTGGAATATATGCAGCCAAGAAGAGACAGAAGGCATATTTCGATGCCCATGTGAAGGATAAAGGCTTGAAAGCAAGAGATCTAGTCTTAGTCTATACACTAAAACAACACGCGAGGAAGCTAGAAAAGAGAGGCTACGGACCTATGATCATCAATAGGATCTCCACGAGTGGAGCAGTACAATTAGCCACGCTAGAAGGTGATCTCCTCCCAAACTATATTAGCGGTTGTAGAGTCAAGTTGTATCAGGAACCCCTCACGGAGGAAATGCTCAGCCGACTCAACACTGCTAAGAAACGCAAAGAGGAAGAAAAGCGCATTCGAGAAGAGGCTCAAGCAGAAGCTTTAGAACGCATCAGGAGGATGAAGTTACGAAGGCAAGGCCGAGATCAGACTAGAACAAATGACTATGCAGATCAAGGATATCCCATGGCCATGTGTGAAGTTGCAGGAACAAGCTCGCATAGAATAATCGATAGACGTCCTTTCATAACCATAGATATAGGACGAGGAAAGAGTGCAAGGACCGTAAGAGCCTTGATTGACTCAGGTGCAGCCACTAGTGCGGTTAGAGTGTCTTACTGTCAAGAGTTGCAGTTAACTGTCAATCCAGTGGAAGCATATCTCATAGGGCTGGGAGGCGTGGAAACCCCTTGCATGGGCGAGGTGGAACTTCCCCTCTACATTCATGATGAGACAATGACAGTTAAAGTACTGGTGTGTCAAGATGAGGATCTCACTGAACCTCTCGTCTTGGGTCAAGATTGGATCTATGACCAAGCAGTCAATCTAAACCTAAGAAGTGGACTTCTCCAGGTTTGGGTCAATCATAGTCGAATTACAGTAGAATTAGACAATGGAGCACTCGAGGAACTAGGAAAGGCACAGACTCCTGGTCCTTCCAGGGGTACACATGAAGATGACCATGCTGTTCTTGTTCAAAACCCTGTGTTGCAGAGGAATGATATTTGCAAAAACGGAGTCAGGGATGCAACGGAACTCCCTTCTTTTCCAAAGGCCAGAAGGAGGCAGCAACCAAAGGTGGATCACAGGCAGAAGAGGCAGAGTACTACCTATGTCCGAGATCAAAAGTACCTGCGCAGCAGAATGTCCCAGAAATTAAACCAGGTGTGGGTGCGGAAAGGCGAACAACCGGTTGCACCACCGTCAACTACACGGGCAAAGCCTCTTATTAGTAACCAACAACACGACGCTAATAAGAAGTCTTTCAGGAACTCTTCTGCTAAAGTAAAATCTATTTGGGTGCCCAAGAAGTCGATGAAGGCAAGCCCACAATCAAGACAAATTTGGGTGCCTAAGGCTTGCTTGAGGGCACAAGTAGCTACGCCAAGGCCACAACCTATGCAGCATAACCCAACTACGAGTACAACCAGTATTCACTCGCTCTCAACACTTAGGAACACACCAAGAACCAAGAGCACGCATGTAATCACTTATAAGTGGGTCCCTAAAAGGCCCGATTCCCAAACCGCGACACCGAGACCGCTCTCTAGAGTCTCTACGAAACCGAAAGCAAAGCCCATTCACTGCATTTGGCAGTCTAAGACTTGTAATAAACCCCCCGACCCCAATTTGTAAATTCACCCCCACTTACTAACGGCAGTAGTCTCCTAGGAATACACAAACATTAACTACACACACTGTCTTCGTGCACATACTAACCACTAACTCACCATCTACCTCATGTTAATGTTGTAACGGGGACAACAACGGATTTATTCTGTCCATTACGATGTTAACACATGATTCTATATTCTCACAGAATCAGAAGGAAAGAAGTAAAATGGCAGAAGCGACAGGTTCGGGCTCACAAGTAGGGATACTTACTGCAGGAATTGATGTGGATAGTCTACCTGTGGGGGTGCCCCCGATTGAACGACCAGTGGAGATGCAGCACCTTCAGCAAATCCCAGTGCCAGATCCACCTACAGGGATCACGGAAAGAGTCCATGCCAATTCTCATTGGTTCAATGGCATGCCAGGTCCATTAGGAGAGGCCAAGTATATCTGGGAGTCTAAGTGCGAGTATGACAGATCATGGGTGCGATTCCAATTTTTCTCCAAGGAGTTCGAGACTTTACAGAACACCGAAGATCTCCAGACCATATGGCAAAGAGCAGGGTTGGCAGAATATTTTGAAGCCCCACTCCCTAAACCCGATCTCCTCTGATGTTACTATTTGGTCTCCACATTACAAGCCAATGAAGATAAGGACAAACCCGGATCATTTGTTCTCCCCTCATTGCTGAGCAACAACGAGTTGAAGAGGTTTGAACTTACTGTGGAGTTGGTAAGCGACGCTTTGAATATGCATGGTACGCATGTACCCTCTGAAAAGGATGCTCTTGTTCCCACTAACATGAAGGATAGGAAACTATTGAAGCTGAAAGACATGGCAGCACTCACCCCAAATGTGTCCATCCCTCTCCGCATGTGTATGCAACATTTTGCCTTTCCCGGCCAAGACCGATTCACACAACCACACAAGAAGATCTGGTTCGCTCTCTACTTAGCGGAAGCAGGTGCGTTACCCATTAAGCTACCAGTATGGATTATAGATCAGTTGTATGAAGCAAACAAACGGGCTTCTAGGAAATTAGTGGTGAACGGATGCTGTGCAATCACACGCATCATTTATCGATGCCTAGCATATGATGTCCCCATTGAACGTGCCTTAACTTGGGCACAATTACAAATGTTTAAAAGGCTCAAGACATCCACACATCAGTCCAAGCGCATGAGGGGCGCGATTCCTTGTGTCCAGGCAAGGGAAGTCCTGACTACTCCCGAGGCATCACCACTAAGAGAGGCCACTGTACCTCCCTTTACCATCAGGATACCCAGGTCGGAATCGGACACTACGACACAAGCTACCCCATCGGCTCCTCTTGTTCCAACCGAATTCGAGTTTGCCGCCACTGGAGAGGCTGAAGGACTGGACCCCCAGGATTTCGAAGCATTCCTACAAAGCACATAATTCTCCGATGTGGAGTTTTATTCAGAGGCAGAGGAGCAGGGCACATCCTCACGGAGAAGAAGAAAGTCTACAGACGGTAGACATGTACATTGGAGTGACGCCCAGCAAAGTCAACAACAAGGACACCCGGAAGAAGAAGAAGAAGCGTATGAAGAAGAGACCACTGAAGCCCCAGCCTATACAGCAGAACTCCGAAGGCTGTATCAGATTATGGAAAGAGTGCGATCCCAGCAACTACTCACTGAACAGAGCAGCAGAGTACTTATGACTCAGTTGTTGGAAGAAGCGGGAGTTGATTCAGAGTACAGGGAAGGTCTCTTATTAAACATATGGAGTAGTAGAAGCAGTGCGCACTGCCATTCAGAGGCCTGCAGTTCAATATGACCCACGAAGGTTCCAGACACGACCTCGTTCAGGTAAGAATATCCAAATTCCCATTACAGTTGCAGAAGAGCCAACTACTACACCTGAAACTATCAGGACAACCTCCCAAACAGCGAGCCAACAGCACCCAGCCACCCAGGAGGCGTCCACCGAACCACTACCATCCACTCCCCCACCATCACCTCCTAGAAGAGAAACAGAGGAAACCACATCGACTACTCAACCCACTGACCCCACCTTCATCTTCCGTACTCCCATCTCTAGTGCCACCCTATTCTCTACCACTGATAACCCTACCTTTGAAGCAACCCCCATCACTACACAATCCACCGAACCCCTCCTAGAGCCTGCCCTAGGACAACCATCCCCAACGTCCTCAGCCATGGGTCATCCTGACCCTAGATCCACATTCATGGGCTTCCCTGCTACCACGCAACCCTTTCAGCCCTTCCCAAATTTACAACCCCAACCCCCGACATCCCTCTCTCCATTTCTACAATCCCTCCATGACTTCTTGGCCAGAACTTTTCAACCAGGCTCTCAACCATTCCCTGCCTTTGCAGCTCCCCACCCCACTTCACATCTATTCACCACTTCCACACACACACCACCTACCATACCAATGTATATGGCAGGCCCCATACTAACACCCACTCCTGAAGGTATGGACATTTCACCACCCACGGCACCTCCACCCACGGTTTCACCTCCTCCCATTCCCCCTCCACCAATTTCACCCACACACACAACTTTCGTAGACACATCATTCACTGTCTCCCTTCCCCAATTCCCTTCCCATGCATCTTCCACGGTAAACACCCCCCACTCATCTATAGGTAATGCATTGGACACCATGATGGCTTGTATATCAAATTTAAGAACAGATTACATTCAGCTCCAGCAACAAAACGAACGCCTGCACGAGCACTCAGAGACACTACAGCACCGCCTTGCGGCACTAGAAGAGGAGAACGCTCGCCTCCACACACAGTTCCAAACCCTCCAAGAAGCCCATAACATATTGGAGGTACAGTTACAGAACGTAGATCAGGAAGCGGTGCAGGTGGTAGAAGGTCACCTACGGACACAGCTCGAACGCAACTCTAAACTTCAGCGAAATATGGCACTACTCAAACGCCATCTTGCGGCTGCTCAGGAAGAGAATAGACGCCTACAAATACAAAATCAAGAGAACCTGGAGGCAGCTATTGAGAGCACACCGGGGGCACCCATCAGCCCATCCAAGTTTCAAGCAGTGACCCCCGATAATATCAAGATTATATTGGAAGATTATGCCATGCTGCTCGAAGCACATGATAAGCTATCGGAGGAGCTGGGACAACTGAAGCAGGAACACCAACAAGCACCAACAGCAGCCCATCCAACCACACCCTCTGCGGCTTCACTTCTCACAGACGCAGAGGCCATAAAAGATCTCCAGAAACAGGTCACTGAACTGCAAACACGCCTACTACAATATGAGGGACCATCTTCCCCTCCAGAGGCTCCCACGGACGAAGAAGTTGTGCAAATTCCTGTGGAACAAACGTTTGACGAAGAATACGATCCGCAACCATTCCCAAGAGGCCAACAAACAGAAGAAGCGCAGGACACATTCGAGGCACCACGGCCCCCTTGGTTACGTCAAGTGGAGGAAATAGGGAGTTCGCACGAAGAGCGCACCGTAGTGCAAAATCAGGCCATGAGGGTCATAGAGGAGACTGTGTTACAATCAGCTTACTTTAAGAACCTGTCATCGAGACGCCTGATTCTCTCATCGGAACTCCAATACAGGCCGTATTATATTATCTTGGCTGATTATAATGCAGAAATACAAAGAGTCACGGGTCAGATTCCTACTTTTGCGACCCAATTTCAACCCGAAGACCTTCCTCCAGAGGTGCAAAAAGGCAAGATTCGTCAACCAACATGGCGGCAGAAACTTTTAGAGACCTATCCAGAAATGCTACGCACATGGAACAACGCGCCATTGCACCTCCTGTACAACCCATGCTACGGTCCAGTCCCCCGCCGCAGGTCGTGGAAGGCATTTAATATCAAGGTACAGAACAACGCGCAATGCAAGGAATGGCTGAACTACCCGTACATCGCGCCACCACAAGGACCACCATCGGTAGCATATATGATGGGGACCATTCGCCACTGGATGCCGCGCTTGAAGCCCATGCAAGATGTAGCAGCGCAAATGATGCTTAAAATCTTAGATATGATGCAAGTAGTCCTGAAGACCTTCAGAAATGCAGCCGCACCACAGGTACGTCTCCCGGGGTTTAGCAATGGAAATTACGACTTGGTGTATGACATGAGCACCACCCCCAGTATTCGTGTGGCTTACGCTTGGCATGCACGTATCAAATACCTCCCCGCCTGCTACAAACATACCTTCGAAGAGATGTTCAGATCAGGTTTCTGGGAGTATCACTCGGAGGTTTTCGCACCAAAGCCAACACATCTGCTTCAACTGTTTGCTTGTGAACAAGCAATGTATTCAGAGTACTACACCACCCCGCAACCCGAAACCCCTGGTGCAATAAATTGGGATGCATTGGAAGCTGATCTAGCAAGAGGCTTAAGGATATGAGAACATGAACTGGCCACCAATGTCATCCAATATTACATCGACCACCCGAGGGAACAAAGGTCTGTCAGGGGCGACAGACGCTAGGAAGGGGGGAGTGTTGGCATACAAAGCAACAAAGGAGTCATGCACAATACGGCAACAAGGCCACATTATTTTTTCCCATAGATTATGTACAACTCAAGTGATTTTAATCACTACACAAACATTGTAAATCCCGTTTTTGGTAGAATAGACTCCATTTTGTGCAAGCCGAGGAGTCCTCGAGCTTGAGGAGTATTAGAAGTACCATCGTACCAATTTTCATAATTTTTAGACTTCGTTTGAGCCCTCAAATAAGCCCTGGAACCTAATTTTTAACTAGGCCGGACACTAGGTCTGGACAGGGCCAAAACTAGTCAAAAACTATAAAAAGAGCTAGAGAGCTCATTTTTGAGGTTAGATTGTAATTGAAACAAACTTGTAAGAGCTATTGAAAGTAATCTAAAGAACTCCATTGATTCTCTCTCTTTGTCTTGCCGTGTGTGCGCGTGTGTGTGTATGTGTGTGCATGCTTGTGTGCTTCTCACTCACGCACTTGTGCCGCCACTTGCTCGAGGTCTTCATACCATCCTCACGTCTTCCCGGATTGACATTAAAGGAGGTGCTACTCATCACTGAGCTACACAAGGCAAGAGGTTCAGTGAGATGCTCATCTTGACACACTAGTACTTTAACTATCATTAGAACATCTTGAATGTAGAGGGGAAGCTCCAACATTTTGGCCAAATACCATATGAAAGGGTGTGGCTTGGAGTACGGTTTTATAGGCAACTCTATATGCCCAAACAACATGGTGTAGCTGTTTGTCCCAATCAGAGCATATATTATTCACTAATTTGATCAACACAATGTATAGGATCTTATTGGTGCTTTCGGCTTGGCCATTAGCTTGTGGGTGATAGGGGGCATAATTCTTATGTATCAACAAGAACTCTTGGAGAGGATTTTCAATGACTTCATTCAAGAAGTGAGTGCCTCTATCACTTACTAGCTCTATCAGTAGCCCATATCTAGTGAACACGTTCTCAAATACAAACTTAGCTATTGTTTGAGCATCATTCTTCGTTGTGGCTTTCATTAGTACCCACTTAGTTAGATAGTATATGGCTACAATGATGTATTCAACATGTGAACTCTTAGCTAGGGGGTTAAGGGGACCTACAAAGTCTATCCCCCACTTAGAGAATGCACGTTCACCCATCATAGGTTTCAATGGCATTTCATCTTTACGTATGGGGTATTGGGTTCGCTGACAAACATCACACCATTTTACATAGGTATGTGCATCCATGTGAAGGGTTGGCCACCACAAGCCTACAAATAGGATTTCCTGAATCACACGATCTCATCCAAAGTGTCCTCTTGTTACACATTGGTGCGCAGTTTCCAAAACCTTAAGATATTCACTCTCATGGACACATAGTCTCAGATATCCATGTTTCCCACGCTTGTATAGATTATCAGCAATGAGTGCGTAATCGAGAGCTTCATGTTCTAAACTTCTTTTCCTAGCCAGTGTCATCTCTTGAGGGAATGTTTTCATCCTCAGAAAGGCTGCCAGTGGTTCACTCCATTTTGGTATTAGAGACACTTGGTATAGTGTAGCATGCTCCATAGGTGGTCTAATATGAGAGACTGGGCATTCCTTACACAACTTATGGACATCTATTTCCATAGTCGGCCAGTGCACTCCTAGTCTCCTTAGTGTCTGTAGAGTTCTTTGCCTTGAGTAGTGTTGCTCTAATGCACCCACATTTGCTAATTGCAACCATTTCACGTACTCATCCTCCTCCACACAATAAGCTAATATCCCTTGATGTGTATGCTTGTACATACTTCCTGCCATGATATGGTACTTTTGGGCTTTTACTACTTCCCTATCTTGACTGTTCATTACTGGGTGTTTGGGTTTGTATGTCAATACTGGCACTAATGTCTTGGCCCACTATGGCAAAACTTCCAAATTGAACAAGTAAGCATCAGGGAGATCATCTGATACTCCTTGTGGGGCCTCTCTGGATGTGAGCCTCGAGAGGTGGTGTGCATCAGGGAGATCATCTGATACTCCTTGTGGGGCCTCTCTAGATGTGAGCCTCGAGAGGTTGGTCACTTTTGAAAGCACAATCATATCTTTACAAGAAAAGCTTGCAGAGCTTGAAAAGCATATGGAAGAAAAGAAGAGAACAATTGAGAAATTAAAAAACACTGTCCAACACTTGAGAGAGACTCCACTTGGGATGCGACGTAGGAGACGATCATTAACATCCTTTGACTCTCTTTCAATTGGTGGTGGAGCACGCAAACGACGAGTTTTTGCAATAAGGTTTGGCTTGTATTTGTTTCTCTTTTTGGAAGACTTTTATATGTATATATATATATATATATTTCTTGTTATGTAGGTCATTTGTTGAAGATGTTAATGCATCATCAACAACAGAGGATCAATTCAAGTTATTAAATTCTTGTTTGACCAACAAGCAGGTGGTTAGTATTTTGGAGTCACGGATAGGAAACCTTATCAAGAAGAAAGTGATTAAAGATTTCACAAAAAAGTTACAAGATATTATCACTCCTAGAGACGTGCAGATGGTATGTGATGAAGCAGGAATTAGTACTAAAGGATACAGTGCATTGTACAACCTTTTGAAGCATACATTAGAAAGAGAAGGTATTTTACAGAATATGTTTCCATCTCCTTACAAGGTATCGCTAAAGAAGTCAATGTCCAATGAAGATATAACTAGTATTCTTGGAAACTACTTATATATAGAGGATATTATGCCTATGTCTATTTATCATTTATCTACATCCAAAAAAGAGTTGAAAAGCGCAGTTGGAAATGGATTTCCTTACACAAAGTACAACAACATATTCGTGGATTTGGAGAGGCTTCAACAGGCAATGGTTCAATTTTACAAATCTACTATACCAGGTATGTGCACTATTGTTACCTTGATATACATTGTATTTTGATGTTATAAAGATTTTGCTAATTTATGCAGATTGTAATACCAAATTACAGTTTATATTGAAGTTAGATGAATGCCAGATTATAAAGGGATGACGAATGGAGAGATTGAGTTTGACACTCATGAATGAAGCTATGAGAAATGCCATATCTGATGAAAGTTGTAACTCTAGCTCTAAGTCTACATATAGTGTTCAATCCGAGAAAGAAATATGGTGGTTAGGTGCTATTGAAGTACCTAAAGAATCCAATGATGTTCTTTCATGGATTTTTAGTAGGACCCCATGGATCACTAAAGTAATACTTTCTCAAATTCATGGTGCAAAGCTCCACATAGAAAACTTTGGTGATTTTGAGATAGATTGGCACTTGGGTGGGGATTTAAAAACTATCAAATGCATGTTAGGTTGCAAGCAAGGTGCATCTGCTCGTTATCCATGTCCATTTTGTACTCGAGGCTACAAAGTAACAAAGGGACAACAAAAATTACTATCTAGCTTAGATGAATACATAGATGCACCTACTTCCACGGAATGGGATAGACCTTTGTTAAGGTGTCCAATTTTAGAAATACCTAACCGTGACACATTAGATAAAGATTGGAATCCCATTATTCCATTTTCATTAGTTAATGTTCACTTTTGCACATTGCATGCTTTCATGAGAATATTTGATAGATTATTGAAGCTCCACATAGAATATGCATTTTCCATGAAGCCAATTGATAAATCTGTACAAGCAATCAAAAAATTGGAAGAGTTGCTTAATTCGATTGGTTGTCATGGTGGTAATGTAACTCTAGTTGTAAAAAAACCTGGTGAATCGCAAAATAGTTTGCAACAAGTGTCAATGACAGGGAAGAAGGCAAGAAAATTTTTCAGAACAGGTGTAAGCCCTAAGAAAAATGAATGCAGGGAGCTATGGAAAGACTTGTGCATGATCACCACTGATAATGATTCTCAAATTGACCTTAGTAATAGGCGAAAGAAGGTTTGTTCATGCTTAGATAAGTTGGTAGGTTTAATGAGTCTTAATAGCTCCAACAAAAATGACCGTCAGTTGTTTCAAGATACATTAATGGAGTTTGCAAAGTGTTTCATCCTATCTTGGGGAGAGAGCAATATTACACATTACATTGTAAGTTTTCTTATTTTTTCAATTTTCTTGTTGATAAGATTGTGTTATATGTACTTATATCATTTGAGCATATTTTATTTGCACATGGAGCATTTTTTATGCATTGATATGGTTCATTGGAGATTTTTAGTACACAAGGAATGGAGAAATCACATTACAAGGCTAGAGGTGTTTACTTCAAGAACACACGACATGGTGGTGGTGCAATGCAATCAAACTATATGGAAGAGATGTTTAATTGGTTTTATCGTACTGCATTTTCAAGGACATATGCAATGGAACGAGCCAAGGAGTCGAAAGTTGCAAAACTTGCAAGATTTAATCAACACAACTTAGCTAGTGAAAAATGGAAGTCATCATTGGGACCTTTACGTCATGCTCAATGGCGGGCTACAAGAACACGACAGGCTTCATCATGGAAGTGAAGTCATTTAATACATTCATGGCATTTTTTGAATAATTCATAAGGTTTGCTACACACTAATCTCTTGTTTGCAATTTTTTCACGTAATTTTTAATTTTTAAACTATTTTTTGTCCATTCAGATGTGAACAGAACCTTTTTAAGTGAAACATTATAAAAGGAGACTCATTGTCTCATTTCAACATTCTAGCACTATAGACGATGGCACGAACAAAGCAAACTGCAAGGAAGGATCCCATTAACCTTCCTACCTATGTGCAAAGCACTCAGAAGCCACCATGGATGAATCACCACAGAAGGCGACGTAGTGTCTCGCGCTCTGCATCCCATCGTGAAACAGGTGGTGGCCATACCTCTGGGAGTGAACAGTTGCATGAACAAGTGGAACATGGGCAATCCAGGGAAAAGGCCGCAAATCAACCCCAATCACCACCATCATCATATGATGAGCCTCCATCACCAAAGAGACCAACAAAGACAAGGGTGAAGGAGCGTGCTCATAGACAGGTAGTTTCTGATGATGATTTTGATGAATCGCATGAGGATGTGTCTCAACAACGTTCACAATCAAGTGATGAGAGTCAAACATTGCCACCATGGGGTAACGAAGAAATACCTACAAATCATAGGGTTACTGTAGCGGGAAAGACACTACCATCAAATCAGGGGGCCATACCCAATGATCAAGAGAGAGAGCAAAGCCAGCAACAACATCCTGAACAAGGAGAAAGCTCAAGACGCGTGCAACGGAAGAAGAAATTCTTTCAACCTCGTCGTAGACCACCCCAACCAAGACCACAAGAAAATGTCCAACGAAGACCACCACCACCACAAGCTAGAGCACCACAACGAAGAAGAACATATACGAAGGCATTTGCAGAGATAAGGCACTATCAAAAGACAGCTGAGCTTCTCATACCTAGAAGACCCTTTGCAAGGCTGGTCAAAGAAGAGTTACAAAGGTATTGTGCAGGGTTAAGGATCCAAGCTCTAGCTTTAGAAGCTTTACAAGAGGCAGCTGAAGCATTTTTGATATCAATGCTAGAGGATTCCAACCTGTGCGCCATCCATGCTAAGCGAGTCACTATACAACCGAAGGACATACAGTTAGGTAGGAGAATTAGGGGTGATCGTAGCTAAGTTTTGTAACTGATCTCTATGGACAAGAGATTTTTTGTAAATATTGCCATTTTCAATGAAACATTAGCACTTTTCCTCTATTCCATTTATAATCTCATTATTTAGAATGAAACATGAGCAGTCATTTTACATTTCCATGTGTTTTCTTGTGATAATCTCTCATATATGAATGATTTTTTTCTTATCTTGTCATTTTGATCTAGTGATAATATCCCTGTACTGAAATTTCTTTTTTATTTAAGGTCATGTAGGTCTTGTAGGGCATTGGGAGGCCAAATAAGGCCCTGCCACAGAAACGCGGGAGAAGGCCCTGCAAAACGTTTGCAGGGCCTTCTCCCGCGTTTCTGTGGCAGGGCCTTATTTGGCCTCCTAATGCCCTACAAAACCTTTGAAATATGAAAGAGGGATCATGACTAGTAAAGCTAGTTCAGGGGTAGTTAATATGAACAAATTTTGACCTCCCTATACCTTTGAAACATATGAGCAGAGCATTTTGAAACTTAGAACATTTGCATTCTTGAAAATATCCATCTAGTGAAGGTTCAGTCTCATGTAAGGTAACCTTGGGCATGTCAGGATCTTGAGTTTCATTCTTTTGGACCTTCTTTATCCCATTTAAGGTCTTCTAGGGCATTGGCAAGCCAAATAAGGCCCTGCCACAGAAATGCGGGAGAAGGCCCTGCAAACGTTTTGCAGGGCCTTCTCCCGCGTTTCTGTGGCAGGGCCTTATTTGGCCTCCCAATGCCCTAGAAGACCTTAATGGGGGCCATACGCAATGATCAACAGTCCAAAAGAATGAAACTAAAGGTCCTCCCAATGCCCTACATGACATCAATACATCACATGCAGGTCCAAAAGAATTTTAGATAATATACTGAAAAAGAAATGCTTGAGACAATTGTAAATAAAGCAAAGTGAAAATTTGATATTGATTCAATTGTTTACATCAATTGGCTTTGAGTTTCTCAATGACTCTCTTTCGACGCTCCAAAGCCATGGGTAGGGTGTAAGTCAAAATTGAGTTTGCTATTTGATCAACATTTCTAACACCTAGACCTAGAGATATACCTATTTGGCCTAAGACCTTTCCACGGAAGTTGGAACCTAAGGTTGTAGTTACAAGGGATTTCTTAACTAAAAAGATACAATTACTCCCCTCTGTAATGGTTGATAAACAAAGCAATTTACTTAAGGCCTTTAGACACCATGTCATGAAGTAGCCCTGAGGACTGAACTCTTTATGGATAATTACAAAATGGTCTTTGGGAAGTTTCCCAATGTAGTTTGCAAGGGATGAGCCACCTCCACGAGCCACTCGATCACCTCCGCTCCTTGCTGCAAACTTGTCGACTTCAATCACCTCCTGCACAAAGTTTTATGATTAGTAGCAGCATGTGTTTGTAAGAATGAATGACATGAATTGAAGATACTTACATCCTGAACTCTATCTTCTTCTTCTCCTCTCTCTTGAAGTTGTAAATTAATGCTGGAGTGGGACATCCCACTCTGCTCGATTACTGGTGAGGTGGGAATTTTTTATTCCAATATCCTTTCTTGTGCATTATTAAATTGTTCTTCTGTGATATGTTCATGTTCACTTGTGAGTATGTCATTGCAAACCAATTTTATTGTGTCGGCCACTGAGTCACCAAATGGCAAACACTTTTTCTCCAACAACTCAGAGGTACTATCCAAAGGACACTCTGACAAAGTACAAAACAAACTTAGGCATTCATCAAGCCGTAGCCCAAATGCCTTCTCTACATCATGTAAAAACAAATATTCTTGTCCCTCCACAAGAACCACTGAAAAAGTTTCAATCTCCACCTCTGGAATAATTGCTTCTGGCTCCGAAGAGGTGGATGGCTTAGGCACTTCTTTCAACTTATCATCCACACAATGAGGATAAGTTTTCTCAATAGCTTCTCTCTCTAATAGGAGATTCAAGGGTTCTTGAGGTGGTTCCTTTTTATCCTCGACAAAACCACCTGTAAGAAGATGAGGGATCTCATGAGGAATTGGTTCTGGTTCCTCATTCACAAAGAAAATTGTGGCAGCAATGAATGAAAGATATTTTGCACCCATCTTGCGTTTCCTATTCAATTTCCTTATAAGTGGCACAGTTTCATCAAGAAGGTGCCCTGCTTCCTCTGCAATTGCCTGGAACCGTTTCAATCGTTTTGCAAAAGCCTCATCACCTTTGTGAATGTAGGTGAGAAGGTCACATGGAACCCAAGTTCCATCATATGGTGGTATTTCAATGGAGAAACGCAATATATGAACTTGCATATATTGAAGTAGCTCCTCCAAAGCATCGGCATTCATTTGCACGGTTCCATGGAGGTCAGGAACCTTGGAGAGAAGATCATATAGGTCATGTTGACCTTTATAATCTGAATCCTCCAAAAATTCTAGAAACTTGTGGCGTGCACTCTTAGTAGGTACAGAGGTGGAAGCCATAGCTTGCAAATGCAGACTGTTCTAACACTCAATGTGGTTGCAAAAGTGAGAAATGAGGAGAGAGGACTCCTATTTATAACTTCTCTAGAATTTTTAAGTGATGGGTCCCACTTTTTCATAGAAGTGACTTTTCCTTAAATTAAAACATAAGAGTCTTGAAAAGGAAAACTTTGACATTTGAGATCACATCAAAGGAAATAAACAATAAGAATGCTCTTTCAAGAAAAACCTTGAGAATGTACAAATACAAGTAGAATGTGGCCAAAATATCCTTGAAGCAAATGTGAAAAATTTTTCATTGCAAAAATAGGTTTCTTTACAGGTTTCACAGTATCTTTACAAAAAAGAGTTATGACAATGAAATGTCAGTTCCATCCATGCTCCAATCTGCAAGAACCTTGATTTTGTCTTCCAATCTCTTTCCAATCTGTGGACAATTCATAAAAGAGTAAAACATTTTCAAATCATGAACAATAGTGATAGAATTATATATATATATATATATATATATATATATATATATATATATATATATATATATATATATATATATATATATATATATATATATATATATATATATATACATGTATATATATGTATATATATATATATATATATATCTATATGTATATATGGAATACAACTCTTACCTTGTTCCCTCGTATTCGAAATTTGAAATCATGAAGATCGTCATATCCCATGATAAGTAAGTGCTCTCTCAAGTTGGCCAAGTTCCAATGTTGATTAACTAAAACCACCTCCATATCATTGTTTGGTAACTTCACATTAATTTCAAATGAAGCTAAAGATCCCTCCGAGCTTTGCAAAGGTATCCACTCTCCTAGTTTACACATCCAACGATCATAATAAAATCTGATGTACAATGAGGTGCGATGTTTTAAATAGCGAAACCCTATACCTGTGTCACCAATTCTACAACGATATCTATCCCCTTTTGACAATCCTTCTACATAACCCCAGTTTTCCCCTAACAATCCTTCTACTGCTTCGTATGTAATATCTTTACATAGGAACATTGTAGGAGTTTCTACAAAAGGAATGCCTTGAAATATGAAAACAAAGCAATGGATTGGTAGAGTCCAATGAAGACCTATTGATCTAGATACTCGTGTGAATTTCAAAGAGTTATGTATGTCCATCACCATCTTACGCTTGAAAGATGATATGGACCAAAAATCAGGTTTTGGCCACTCTAAACTAAGAAGAGAGTCAACTTTGATAATCTCCAACCTTCCATATTCACCATCTGTGGAAGGAACAATGTACTTGTGAGTGTAAAAGAAGATCCTTTCACGAATAAGTTTAGCAGCAGGTACATCTGGAAACACTAATGCCCCAATGTCTGCATGTAATGCTTTGAAAGCTCCTGTGAGACTATGAAGTGGTTGCTCTTCCACTAAACTAGAAGAAAATATGACTGTAGCAATGAAAAACATATGAGATGAGTAATTAAGACATTTAACAGCATGAAGCATTGAGAAAATAGAAATACTCACAATGGATTGGATATCTAATTCTATTGGAGTTTTCTAACTTCATGGTTGAAACTGTGAAGACCTGTTGTACAATAGCAACCATCCCACCATGTGTTTGCTGCTTGAAGCCTAAGAGCTTACCTTTCCAATGAAGATCCAAATTTGCACGATCTCGAACACGATGAGGACCAAGTCCAGATGGCTGCATGTACACCCATGCACCTTTGCAAAACACTTGTGGTAGCCAACTTCCTTCCATTGTTTTGATGTTGTGGCACGTCATTGTGTGAACTTTGTCCTTTGGTCTCCTACGAGCTCTGGAGCTTTCCATGGGAGTAAGAGTTGTTGTCATTGCTGCAGAAGTTGGGAGAATGGTAGGAGGAGAAACAATGCTTCTGTTGTATCGTATGGAGGGAATAGAGGTGAAAAATATGACTTTTTGGGTTTTGGGTATGAAAATGGGAGTTTGAAGAGGGAAAATAGAGTTTTTTGAGTCATTTTGAAAAAAGTCACTTTTTTAGTCCACAAACATGCACGGATTTTGAATTAGAAATCAAAAATAGCACTTTTGACCCTGAAAAGTGATATGGAGGTCATTTAATGGTATTATGATGAGTCTTACAACTTTTAAAGAATTTTGAATTTTTGGGCCCAGCCTGATTACGAGATTTCTTCTCTCTCTAGAAGACAACCCTGAACATAGAGGAATCTTGTCTCCTCTTCCCCCTCGAGCCTAGTATTTTATAGGGTATAGACTGTGGCCACCACCCTCTTCTGATTGGTCCATCACTAATCACTCCTTGAGCTAAAACGCCCATCCATGAGCGTGGGTGAATCGCTCCTCTCATTCTTTGCCCCAACTTGGAGAAACCTCTCACTTCCATGTGAGGCGGTTAGGGTTGTTGTTCCCCTTTTCTCAACAACTGTGCATAAATGGAGAGCAATGGTGGGTGTCATGTCTACCATATCTTTCAGTTGTTGAGGTCCTTGTGCTCCATTCGTCTCAAAATCAATGTTTCTTTTCTATTGGATTATGCATGCCCTTCATCATTCCAAGGCCTCCCTTACTAAGTTGATGGTAAGTTTAAACCTTTTTAGTTCATGGTCATGTGTTAATGAGGGAGGCACAAAGGTACTATCTCCTCCTTTGGCTCTACTAGGGGTAAGAGTGCTGATGAGGTAGGAACAACACAAAAAATCAGGTTTGGGTAACATTTCTCTAAAGTAGCTGTCTAGGCCAGCTTTAGTCCATATTGATCTCATCACTTCTATGTTCTAATGCTTTTCGAACTCATGAGCAAAGAAATGGTATCTTCCCCACTTGCCATTAAATTCTATTTCAGCTTACCAGAAGTAGGTACCCTCTCCTAGATACCACTTTGCTAGCCGATTCTATGAGAATATAGAAGCACGTGTTAACATTGTAGGGGACAAGATATGATAGTTTTTCCCCATTACAACATTAACATGAGGCACTATAACAAATTAGTGAGTCAGTTGGTGCTCAGTGATTATGTGTGTAGTTAGTGAATGAATAGTTCTAAGAGCCAAGTGGAATGATGCAGTGTGAGGATGATGTAGTTAGTACTTGGAGGTGAATTTAAAACTTGGGGTCGGGGGGTTTAATACAATCTTTTTGTCACCAAATGTATTGCGTGGTTTTACAATATGACTATCGTTGGGCTATGTGAGACTTTAAATGAGTATCTATTTGAAAATGAGGCTTTTTAGGGACCCATTTACAAGTGACTCTACTAGTGCCTATTGATGCATGTGTGAGTGTGTGTGAATGGAGCCTTGTCTTGTGAAACTTACGGGTGTCTACTTGAGCCCGCAAGCAAGCCTTCGGCAACCAAATTTGTCATGATTGTGGGTCAACCATTATCAACTTCTTGGGTACCCAGATAGATAGTCTTTTCATGGGTGATTATCGGAGAAGCGTTTTATTAGGCACCCTATGCTGATAACTAGAGTACGGCTTGGTTGGGGCTTCAACTAGAGTTTCTTGGGGAAGTTGGCCCTTCTGTATCCATATCTGCTTTGATGGTCAAGATGCCTTGGTCGAGGTGATCTTTCGTTTAGGACTGCTACTTCTTTGCTTCATTCTGATCTCCTAGATTCACGTTTTTGGTCTGAAACTTCTATTGAACCATCACGGAGTTCCACTTGCACCACCACTTCTAGAGAGAAGGTTTTCTACATCACATGTGTTGGACAAGAAAAGCATCTTTTCCATGATAGTGCTCTTGGAGGGACTAAGAGTTGGTGCCTTTTCTATTTTCTTGAGTGCTTGATTTTCTAGCTCAAAGGTAATGCAATTTTGACCTACCCAGACCTGAAGAAGTCCACTTCTTAGGTTCAAGTTGACTACACGATCATATATCCAGTCTTGACCCAAGGCAAGAGGTTCAGTGAGATGCTCAGCTTGACACACTAGTACTTTAACTATCATTAGAACATCTTGAATGTAGAGGGGAAGCTCCAACATTTTGGCCAAATACCATATGAAAGGGTGTGGCTTGGAGTACGGTTTTATAGGCAACTCTATATGCCCAAACAACATGGTGTAGCTGTTTGTCCCAATCAGAGCATATATTATTCACTAATTTGATCAACACAATGTATAGGATCTTATTGGTGCTTTCGGCTTGGCCATTAGCTTGTGGGTGATAGGGGGCAGAATTCTTATGTATCAACAAGAACTCTTGGAGAGGATTTTCAATGACTTCATTCAAGAAGTGAGTGCCTCTATCACTTACTAGCTCTATCAGTAGCCCATATCTAGTGAACACGTTCTCAAATACAAACTTAGCTATTGTTTGAGCATCATTCTTCATTGTGGCTTTCATTAGTACCCACTTAGTTAGATAGTATATGGCTACAATGATGTATTCAACATGTGAACTCTTAGCTAGGGGGTTAAGGGGACCTACAAAGTCTATCCCCCACTTAGAGAATGCACGTTCACCCATCATAGGTTTCAATGGCATTTCATCTTTACGTATGGGGTATTGGGTTCGCTGACAAACATCACACCATTTTACATAGGTATGTGCATCCATGTGAAGGGTTGGCCACCACAAGCCTACAAATAGGATTTCCTGAATCACACGATCTCATCCAAAGTGTCCTCTTGTTACACATTGGTGAGCAGTTTCCAAAACCTTAAGATATTCACTCTCATGGACACATAGTCTCAGATATCCATGTTTCCCACGCTTGTATAGATTATCAGCAATGAGTGCGTAATCGAGAGCTTCATGTTCTAAACTTCTTTTCCTAGCTAGTGTCATCTCTTGAGGGAATGTTTTCATCCTCAGAAAGGCTGCCAGTGGTTCACTCCATTTTGGTATTAGAGACACTTGGTACAGTGTAGCATGCTCCATAGGTGGTCTAATATGAGAGACTGGGCATTCCTTACACAACTTATGGACATCTATTTCCATAGTCGGCCAGTGCACTCCTAGTCTCCTTAGTGTCTGTAGAGTTCTTTGCCTTGAGTAGTGTTGCTCTAATGCACCCACATGTGCTAATTGCAACCATTTCACGTACTCATCCTCCTCCACACAATAAGCTAATATCCCTTGATGTGTATGCTTGTACATACTGCCTGCCATGATATGGTACTTTTGGGCTTTTACTACTTCCCTATCTTGACTGTTCATTACTGGGTGTTTGGGTTCGTATGTCAATACTGGCACTAATGTCTTGGCCCACTATGGCACAACTTCCAAATTGAACAAGTAAGCATCAGGGAGATCATCTGATACTCCTTGTGGGGCCTCTCTGGATGTGAGCCTCGAGAGGTGGTGTGCTCTCAAGTGAGTCTTGCCTTTCCTCACCACTACTTCAAAGTCATATTCCATTAGTAAGAGAAACCATCTTACTAATCTACCTGTATTGCATAGCTTGTTTACCAAGTATAGTAGCACTTGATGATCAGTAAAAAATTTAAACTTATTTGCAAGAAAATAATGTCTAAACTTCTTGACTACATATACCATGCCTAATCCTTCTCCTTCAGTGGTTGTATAGTTTTGTTCAGCTGCATTCAACTGTCTACTAGCATAGGCGATTGGAAGATCCATATTACCTTCACCCATATGTTGTGCAAGTACACACCCAATAGCATAATTGGATGCATCCACGTGAACATGAAAGGGTTTGTTCCAATCTGGTGTGGTCAAGATTGGTGCTAAACATAATTTCCATTTAAGCTCATTAAAAGAGTTCTCACATTCTTCCATCCACTCAAAGTTAGTCAAAAGGGAGTACAAAGGCTTTGCAATGATTGCATACATATGAATGAATCGGTGATAATAGCCACAATGCCCCATGAAAGCTTGTACTTCCTTGACATTCTTGGGCCTAGGTAGCTCTGCAATAGCTCGAATGTTTTCCTCATACGTAGATATGCCATTCTTTGACACTATGTGTCCTAGAATCTTGCCTTTCCTCACCATGAAAACACACTTTTCTAGGTTCAAGCACACTTGATATTCTCTACATTTGTCAAAGATAGCTCTCAGCTCAGGGATATGGGTTTGTCTAATGTTGGAATGAGCACAGAGATCATCAACATAGACTTCCAATTATGTAAGCATTGTCAATAAGGAGAAGAGTCAATTGTGTCGATGGTGTCGTTTGTGTCGATTGCGTTTTTCCTCAAGAATTCTTTAAACACATGGCACATCAGCCTCTGAAAGGTAGCTCGCACATTGGTTAGACCAAATGGCATTACCAGAAAAGAAAATATACCCCACTCTATGGCAAAAGCCGTCTTATGCTGATCTTCTCGAGCAATGGCTACCTGATTGTAGCCAGAAAATCCATCCAAAAAGCTGTACACTTCCTAGCCTGCTACTCTTTCTAGTAGATGCTCAATGATAGGAAGCGGATAGTTATCTCAAATGGTGGCTGCATTAACCTTCTTCAAATTATTGCATAGATATAATTTTCCATTCTTCTTGGGTACCACTATGATGGGGGATACCCATTCGGTGTGCTCAATTTCATAGATGAATCCAGCTTCAACCAAGCGATCTATCTCTTCCTTGATCTTAGGAGCATAGTTATCGTTATATGTGTATGGCTTGTGCTTGGATGGTTTGGCGTCTGAGTTCATGGGAATTGTATGAGAGCATATGTCATGGTCTACACCTTTCAAGTCCTTGTAACTCCAAGTGAATACATCTCTGTATTCTCTTAGCAAGGCTATCAAATCTCCTATCTTCTATCTCATACTTCTTAAAATTCTCGGGGACCTCAAACAAAGATTCTTCCTCTTCTGATGTGGTTTCTTTCTTCTTTCGTTTCTTGCCTTCCTTTTTTGTGGTTACTTGTGTGGTTAACCTCACATCATTTGTAAGCTCTTCGTGTCTCTGAGAGTGAGCTTCTACTTTGTAGAAGTATTCTTCATCTGATGCAAAGGGTGGGTCCATAACGATTGACTCTAGATCGGAGTCACTTGCATCCTTGAATGCATCAATGCTAGGTTCACATTCTTCAATAACCAAATCACACATGATTGGCTCTATTGTGAAGACTGAAATGTCGTAGCCATCCTCATCACAGTGGGGTGTCCATTGTTCTTCATTGATGGCTACATGCATTCTTGCTAAAATTTCTACCCAACCATGAGGTTCAAATTCTTTGTGAGGAAATACTACAGATGCATAGGCTGGGTCTTGAATTGATCTATGGGTTTCCTTCGCACCTACCTCTCTGGCTTTTTCTCTCTTCTCTTCTTCTACTGCTACTTTACACATCCATAAGTGGGTGTCTTCATGCATCCATGAGGAACCCAATCCTATGGAATGCACTGACTTTGTATCATCTTTGGCTCTATGGATGGGATTCCATTGAATAGGGGGTATGTCTCTATGAGAGTAATCTTCGAGATTAACTTTGGTTGTAACACCTAAGTGTTGCGGATATAGGGAATTCATTCCCCAATCCTGTACCACTTGCAATTGCCGCATAAATGGTCTTCCCAAAATCATCTCATAGGCCTGTTCTTTGCTAAAGTCACATATAGAAAAAGTATGCTCAAACTCTACACCACATGTAGTGAGAGACATCCTTCTAGTGGTCCTAAGGGTCTCTCAATGTGACCGTCCGCCATCAACAATTTCATTCTCATTGGCCTGAGTGTTGGCTTGCCCCATCGCTTCCATAGTGAAGTGGTCGCAATTGCAACTCCCACAAGTGAGTCCAAAATTTCCTTGGTAGTGTACCCTTGATGGGTGATGGGAAGATAGGTGTTTCCTTCTTCCCCTTTGCTCATGTCACCTATCTTGGCCAAGGGTATTTCTAGCACCATTCTATGAGAACCTACTGGGGAATGAGGGTTTGCTACTTTTGGCACTTGATTGGCTATTATGTTTTCGTAGTTCTGGTCTAACCTTGAGTAGCTCTTCTAAAGTGAGATTGCATTTCCCTTTAATGCTCTTTACTACCTCTTTATTCCTAGGTATGATTGAATCTTCATTCCTTACCATGACTATGGGTGCTCTTATATACGTAGACTTGGCTTCCCATGGGCCTGTGGAATGGGGCAATTCGTGTAAGGAATTAGACTCGAATTCTAATCTCTCATGAGATTAGGTACTCTCCTGCTCTCCATAAATGGAAGGAATGTCTTGTGGGAATTGATCATGCACTTCATTCACAAGTTTAATGGGAGGAGGAGCTTCACTTTCCTTAGCCCATTTCTCTCCTTGAATTTCTCGTAGGAATTCTAGTGAATACCATTTATAGAAGAAGAGGTGTGTGGTTCAGTGGAGTCAGGTACATAAGCTTCCAGGGGGGGGGGGATACGTATTCTTTCAATTGCCTTGTCCCTTCCTTGGGAGGTATCTTCCTTGTCAGATTTTGCAATTATGCTCTCCAATCTCTCCAATAGTCCATCAAAGTGCAACTGTGTCTTAGCTGAGCAAGAGTAGTTGAAGAAGCGACTGGCTTCAAACATGGTCTGAGCCAACGTTACCATTTTACCACAAAGCTTGGTTCTTTCTATCTCTAGATCAGCTCTAGGGTAACATTTGTCATGATCTCTCACATTTGGCCCGTCTTGGATTCTGGCCTGATATGCTTTAAGCATCATGTCTAGGTCCTTGGGAGTGGGGTGAGCTAATACTGATCCTACTCTAAGGGGTGGTGGAATTGTATGAGGTGGGTTGGACGGTGGCAGATTAGGTGGTGATAGGGATGAAGGTGGTGGTGGTATATGAGGGTGTGTTTTAGAGGTGAGTTCAATGATTTTGGCTTTTGTTTCTTGTATGCTTTCCTTGAGCTTGCTCATCTTCTTAGACCATTGTCTTTTCATCCTCTCCCAGCTATCCTTTGAGGCTCTGATCCTCTTCTTGGTTATGCTCTCAGTCTCGCTAACCTCAAAACTCTTTTCCTGGTGTAAAACTTGGTTTTGCTACAATGCTTGAGCTCTTGTGACCACTTGCACTAGGGCAATGGAAGTTACACTTCCTTTGGAGTCTACAACTAACCCAATCACATTAATGGGAGTGATCTTTGTCACATTGTGTGGGTTCTTTGGGCAGTCTCATAAGAGTTGCTCCTTTCTATAATCTTGACAAAAGCCTTGAATTGTCACTAATTGGGGTTGTGTAGGTACAGGTATGGGGCAATCCTGAATGAGGTGGTCTCCCTGACATCGGTAGCATGGCCCTCTAGGAAATGGGGATCTTACCTGCCTAGGTGGAGGTTTAGAGTTGGGGTTTGCATACATGACATTTGCATACTCTGGCTCCCAACTAGGTTCACTCGATTCTTCATAATAATTGGACTCATTATGCTCAGGTGACTACATGTAGTAAGCTTGGGGGCTATCAATATGAGTAGAGTCAAAACTATGGTCACTGAGGTCGCTTTTTGAAAGTAATGGAGTTACGGGGACTATGGCTCTATTCAAAGTTTCTTCTGCAGCTACATATTTCACTAGAATCACATTAGTTGGAGTAGGGGGTGTAAGAGAGTGAAAAGAAATATGCACTCAAATGTAGTGATGTATGTTGGTGTATGAATAAGCGGAAGCACGATCCCATTAGAATTGGATCATTACAATAAAATGAGTTTTCAACTCAACTGCTCAACCGTATAAGAAACATTCGAACATAATAATGATGGAGAATGTTAATCTCCAAAAGAACAACCTACTCTTGTGATTAGAGCACCTCTATACCAAGAGTAAGTCAAAACTCTCACTAATTTAGAGGATCAATTACTAACTATCAAAAGATTAACAAATCTGTGAAGAAGATGAAACACAGAAAAGTCTGCTGCACTATTTCTCCACATTACCCTATCAAACATGTAAAGTTTTTGATGAAACTTTGTACAAAGTATCTCCTAGAGATTGCGCATCTCCTCCAAGTTGAATTACTTCAAAAGCTTTAGTATAACTTGAGAAATCAACTTCACAAGTTACCTATGCTAGAAACTGTCATTCAAAACAGTCGATTTTACACCTGCAACTTTTAAGACTTGGTTCTCCTTGAATAGAACCCGTTTAAGCAAATGCTTCTAGCCATGAGTAGCTTATCTTCCAACTTAAAGATTAAGCCCTCACTCATGCAAAACTTTAAACTGTTGTAGGAGAAATGATCAAAACATTAAGTTTGAAATCTGCGCCTGTTTTAGGAACCTGTGAACACACTTCACATATGAATGTTCCTACACTTAATTCTCTAAGCCTGATTACAATTGGAAGCTAAAACTTTGTACAGAGGTCAAGCATCTCTCAACTTAGACTTATACAAAAGCATTTCACAATTGATCTACTGTAGACGGAGAAGACGCAGAAACATCGGGCACAAAATTTTCAATTACTCAGAAGAAATACAGTTGAGTGATGAGAGCTAACTCAACTAACTTTTTCTCTATCTCATGACATCTAATTTCCTCATTCTTGACTTCTAACTATTGTCACATATGCTCTCATACTTGCCCCGACTTTTCTCAAAGTATTTATAGATAAATTTGTACATTATTCTTACTAAACAAAAGATCTAAGTCAGCTATGACTATATTAATGTACATATGTGTACACTTCTCTTATCCTCTGAATGTAATCTTCTTCCAAACTTTTTGAATTGATTCTTCCTTCATCCTTTAATCTTCCAAGCCTTCAATTGGTGATTGGTTTGCACCAACAGCTCCCCCTCAATCATCAATTGAGGTTTTCTCTGTCTTCTTTATACTTGCCATGTCTTTGAACCTTTGCAACTTAGGTCCATCCAAGCTCTTTGTCATCATATCTGCCACTTGTTCTTTTGTTGGAGTGTACATCACTTCAATCTCTTTATCTAGTACCTTTTCCCTCAAGAAATGATACTGAATCTCTATATGCTTAGTCCTGGCATGAAAAACAGGGTTAGCTGCCAAATACAAAGAACTCATATTGTCTCCAAAAATTATTGGAATACTATGATCAATCTCAAAACTTTTCATCAAGGTCTTCAACCATATCACTTCCTTTGCAGCTTCTACCATTCCCTTATACTCAGCTTCTGTGGATGATAAAGCAACTGTATGTTGCTTCTTTGAACACCAAGAAACTAGCTTATCTCCAACATAACAAAGATACCCATGAGTAGACCTTCTATCATCTGAGTCACCTGCCCAATCTGCATCACTAAACACTTTGATTCTTGTGTTAGAAGTGAAACCATAATACAAACCTTCACTTAGGGTTCCTTCTATATATCTGAGTACCCTTTGGGCTGCAATCCAATGAGTCTTCTTTGGACAATGCATAAATTGTGACAACACACCTACTGCATATGATAGATCTGGCCTTGTCAAGGTAGCATAGATTAAACTACCTACCAAACTCTGATATTTCTTCATGTCATTGAACTCTTCACCTCCATACCTGCTTAATTTATGATTTACCTCCAATGGTGTAGTTGAGGTCTTGCAATCTTCCATGTTAAACTTGACTAGAAGATTCTTCAAGTATCTCTCTTGTGAAACATATACTCCATGTTGAGTATACACAATCTGCATTCCTAGAAAATAAGATAAGTTTCCCAAATCACTTATCTTAAACTCCTTCTCTATTTGTCTTTTGAGTTCATTGATTCCTTGAGCATCTGTTCCTGTAACAATAATATCATCAACATAAATGCACATGTAAATGTAACCATTTTCACTTGCCTTCACTAGCAAGCTACTATCTGCCTTTGATGCTTGAAATCCACATTCATTCAATAACTTGACCAATCTGTAATTCCAAGCTCTTGGGGCTTGCTTCAACCCATATAAAGCTCTCTTGAGCTTACACACATAATCTGATCCAATTGATTCCATGAAGCCTTCTGGTTGCTCCATATATACTTCATCTGCAATATATCCATTTAAAAATGCATTTTTCACATCCAATTGTGATAATTTCCATCCCTTACAAGCAGCAATAGCAATCAATGTCCTAATTGTAGTCATCTTAGCAACAGGACTAAAGGTTTCATCATAATCTACCCCATAAGTTTGGGCATAACCTTTGACCACAAGTCTAGCCTTATATCTAGACACCTTGCCATCTGCAAACCTCTTTGTTTTATATACCCACTTACATCCAATGACCTTCTGATTCTTTGGCCTTGGTACTAGTTCCCAAGTTTCATTTTCAAGTAGAGCATCATACTCTTCCTGCATTGCCTTCTCCCAATTCTGTTTACCTTTGGCTTCTTCATAAGTAGTTGGATCTTCTTCTATTTTCACAATGTAGGCATAATCTTTTGTTGTTAGGAAAGATGTATCATAACTATACCTTATAGGTTCTTTCCTTTCCCTTGTAGATCTTCTGATTTCTGCACTTCTTGAAGTTTCAGCCTCATTTGATTCTGGATCAAATCTTGGCCCTTCTTCTACATGATCCTGCACTCTACTTCTAGAGTCAACTTCATCAACAATTTCTTCACATACTTTTACCTTTGCCTTTCCTTTCCTTTGTATCTCTTCAACACCTGCAAACTCATTTGGTGATCCTGTATACCACACATTTTGCTCATCAAATGTCACATCTTTAGTAACAAGAAATTGCTTTGTGGATGGACTCCACAACCTGTAACCCATCTGTCTATCATCATATCCAATGAACACATACTTCTCTGCTTTTGGTTCTAGCTTATGTCTTAATTGTGAAGGAACATAAGCATATGCAATACATCCAAATACTTTACAATGATCAAGGGTAGGTTTCTTACCCCACCATGCTTCATAAGGGGTTCCTCCATCCAAAGCTTTGCAAGGCAACCTATTCACAAGGTATGTTGCAGTGTTAATGGCTTCTGCCCATAAGTAATTTGGACAATTCTTTTCCTTCATCATGGCTCTTGCAAACTCTACAAGAGTCCTATTCCTCCTTTCTGCTACTCCATTCTGTTGAGGGGAGTACCTGCAAGTTACTTCTCTTTTTATACCTGCATTCCACAAATATTCATCAAACTCTTTAGAGAAATACTCTCCCCCTCCATCTGATCTTAGCCTCTTGAGCTTTTGCCCTGTGATCCTTTCTGCATAAGCATGAAAATGTTTGAATGTCTTGAAAACTTCTGATTTATCCTTGATTACATACAAAGTAATCCACCTGGTTGCATCATCAACAAACAACACATAATATCTGGATCCATTTATGCTATAGTCCCTTGAGGGACCCCATACATCTGTATGAACCAATTCAAGCATATGTGAATGCTTGTACCCTGATTTGTTATAAGAACTCTTATGTGCTTTACCTAATTGACAAGCTTCACACTTGTACACCATATGTTGCCCTTCAATGTTTGGCAATCCAAGCACCACCTGATTCTTTGACATCTCCTTTATAGCTCTCTCATTAAAATGACCTAGCCTTTTATGCCATAGGTCTAATTCAGATACCTTTTGACTTCCATAGGTAAATAATGCATGTCCCACATTACCTTGGACTTTGAGAGTGAACAATCTTCCTTCCTTTTTACCTGCAATTATGTTTCTATATCCCTGATTTGGATCTTGTACATAAACACCATCATTTGTGAATCTTACCTCATATCCTTTCTCCACAATTTGCCCTACACTTATCAAATTTTTAGGAATAGTAGGAACATAAAGTACCTTGCTCAGAAGTGTACTTCCACTCTTTGTCTTCACTGATCCAATGCTCTCCACTTTATGTTTAGTATTGTCACCTGTCTGAACTGTATGTCCATTCACCCTTGCTTCCATATCAGTCATCAAAGATAGATTCCCACTCAGATGGTTGCTACACCCTGAGTCAATATAAAACACTCTTTGATCTTCTCCCATTGATTCATGAGTTGCATTCAAGGTAAGAGTCATGTCATCCTTCTGATCTGATGCATAATTGTAATAATTATTGTTGTAGGACTGAGATTGGAAGTTTCTTCCACCTCCTCTACCATATGATGTCCTACCACCTCTTCCTCTGAAGTTGCCTCTTTGGTTTCTGCCTCCTCTACCTCTTTGGTTATAATTCTGATTATTGCTTCCACCATTTTGATTGTTATACCAACAATCATTTGCCAAATGATTTGTTCTGCCACAAATCCAACAAGCTTTAGCATTATCTTTGTTCTTACCTCCTCTTCCTTTACCTCTGAAATTTGTCTTCCCTTTTGTGAAGTTAGCTTGATTTGAATTCCCTTCATCATCATTTGATTGCTTTCCCTTGCCATTCTTTTTCTTGTCCTTGGAATACATAGCTTGACTTGTACTTCTGTCATTGTCTCCTTTAAGATCCTGCTCAAAGGTTAGCATGTGTCCTAGCAATTGATTAAGGTCAGGAGTAAAATGATCAAGTGACAACTCTATGGACAATATAAAAGGCTTCCACTTCTCATCTCCTCTCAAACCTGTAAGTATTTGTCTTACCAACTTTTCCTCTTCAATGTCTTCATCCACTGCTCCCAAGCTATCTGCAATATCTTTCATCCTTGCCACATAATCTGAAATTGATTGTGAACTCTTCTTCTTGAAGGTTGTGAACTCAGCCCATAGTGAGGACTTCCTTGACTTAGTTGTATTTTGGAAATGCTCTTCCAAGGCATTCCAAACATCTGTAGCACTTTCCAAACCTCTGATGTGAGGTAAAAGATAATCATTTACAGCCATGTAGATGATACTCCTTGCTTGAGCATCCTTTCTCATCCAAGTCTTCAACATTGCAAGCTCTTCCCTAGTAGGAATACTAGGATCTGCAAACTCAGGTTTTTCTTCATCTCTTGTAATAAATGATATAAGATCTTTGCTCATGAGGTGTGCTTCCATCCTCATGGACCATGCTGGATAGTTCTCCCTATCTAGCTTATCAATCTGCAAGCTTTCTCCCATCTTATGTCCACTAGTGTATTGAAATCTTCAAGCTTTACAAACAATGTATGTACCTTTACTTCGAATTAAACTCCTTTTGCCTTTCTTGATGTCAAATAGTCTTCTCCTCAAGCTTTGACTCCAAGCTTTCACTTCTTAGTCCTTCAAGTGTTGAATTTCTTGAATCTGCAGCAGTCGGGATCCTTGTTTCCTTAATTTGATGTCTCCTGCTCTGATACCACTGATGGAGAATGTTAATCTCCAAAAGAACAACCTACTCTTGTGATTAGAGCACCTCTATACCAAGAGTAAGTCAAAACTCTCACTAATTTAGAGGATCAATTACTAACTATCAAAAGATTAACAAATCTGTGAAGAAGATGAAACACAGAAAAGTCTGCTGCACTATTTCTCCACATTACCCTATCAAACATGTAAAGTTTTTGATGAAACTTTGTACAAAGTATCTCCTAGAGATTGCGCATCTCCTCCAAGTTGAATTACTTCAAAAGCTTTAGTATAACTTGAGAAATCAACTTCACAAGTTACCTATGCCAGAAACTGTCATTCAAAACAGTCGATTTTACACCTGCAACTTTTAAGACTTGGTTCTCCTTGAATAGAACCCGTTTAAGCAAATGCTTCTAGCCATGAGTAGCTTATCTTCCAACTTAAAGATTAAGCCCTCACTCATGCAAAACTTTAAACTGTGCTAGGAGAAATGATCAAAACATTAAGTTCGAAATCTGCGCCTGTTTTAGGAAAATGTGAACACACTTCACATATGAATGTTCCTACACTTAATTCTCTAAGCCTGATTACAATTGGAAGCTAAAACTTTGTACAGAGGTCAAGCATCTCTCAACTTAGACTTGTACAAAAGCATTTCACAATTGATCTACTATAGACGGAGAAGACGCAGAAACATCGGGCGCAAAATTTTCAATTACTCAGAAGAAATACAGTTGAGTGATGAGAGCTAACTCAACTAACTTTTTCTCTATCTCATGACATCTAATTTCCTCATTCTTGACTTCTAACTATTGTCACATATGCTCTCATACTTGCCCCGACTTTTCTCAAAGTATTTATAGATAAATTTGTACATGATTCTTACTAAACAAAAGATCTAAGTCAGCTATGACTATATGAATGTACATATGTGTACACTTCTCTTATCCTCTGAATGTAATCTTCTTCCAAACTTTTTGAATTGATTCTTCCTTCATCCTTTAATCTTCCAAGCCTTCAATTGGTGATTGGTTTGCACCAACAAATAACATGCTGATCATCATGCATCCATGGTTACATATGAATGCCTCTTTTTAAGGAATTCTTGCGAATGTGATCTGAGAGTTAGCTTCATAAATTGATGGGTGAATCGTCTTCAAGGATTCTGCAAAATAGAAACATAGTCTGCTCAATCGTAGACAGAGCTACAGATTAGAGTGATCTTCGTATACCACTTGTACAACAGATAGCAGCATTTCTTCATGGCAGAGTTATCATGTCACGCAGGAACATGATTGACTTGCATACAGTACACAACTGTGTAGATGATTGAATTCGGTAAATCCTTTACTTCGTCTGCATCTTGAGAAGTCAGCGACATGAATCATACCCTGTAGTTGAAAAATGTTGATCGCAGCATTGAAAAACAATCGACATCTTCTGCATATGAATTATGCATGGCGGACTGTACTGCACAAATATGAACTAATAGAGTATCATACTACTTTGATAAAGACATTCTTTTATAATCGAGTGTCAGTATACTGTGAGCAAAGAATCTTCTCCTCGCAACTCCTGAAGTATGACATTTGTACTTTTATCATGACAAGACTCACTCAGTAGATGACAAGCTCTGTACGTAATTGCGCCAATAAAGTATAACAGTATGCCTGCGTTCTTATGAATTGAATGTGAACAAAAAAATACTTCCATGTTGCTGTCATCATATTGCAGCAGGTGATCGTAGTGTACAATCACTAGATAAGATATAGCAGCATATGGAATCATGATCAAGCCAATGATGAACTGCAATGATTACTCGACACAGAGTAAAAAACATCACTGATATGGAACGCAGAATATTGATCAATATGATCAACTATATGCGCATAGTCAGTGCCGAATAGAATGTATTGCAGAGTGTAATGACTAATGATTAGAGAGATCAGAACCAATATGTTCTTAACACTATATAAAGATAAAAAACAGAGAGATAAGGAGTCGACATAAGCATCTGTCAATATTTAACAGTGTCGCTCAAAAACTTCTATTAACTCATCATGTTTATATACAAACACTATCAAGCGGCAACGTTCACCGCGTGCATAGTTCTTTCTAAAACTGATGTACAAATTTCATTGCCTTGATTTAAGGAGTTTCTTTGCGCGTCTATTTCTCATCCTTGAGTTAAGGAACATGTGTAGCGGTTGATCTGTTATGTAAAAAAACAAAAATCTCCTTTTTTATTTTATCTAGTGTGTGCGATGAATCACGTGATTACTTATGTGGAAGGCTTCTAAGGGTAGAGTCATATGAGAGTTCTTCATAAAATCTAGGATCATGTAGAACAAGTACTTATAGGATTTTCTATAAGAAATGGGAATTGTTAAGAATTGTGAATTTAGAGATTGCTTGCTCCAACAGGGGGTTGCTGTGCTAGAACTGGTTGAGGTCTCTGCTCCCCTTGATAGGGTGGTTGATAGGGTTGCTAGGGCCTACTATACTGCTGTGGTAGGGACTGGTTCTGGTATCTGCCCTCTTGTGGATATGGCTGAGGGTAATTTTGTCTGACAGTTTTTTTGTTTTAACGGCAGTCTTGTGTGGTGTGGTTGGTGTATCTTTGCTCTATGGCACAGTACTGGCTACTATGATTCACTTGGGGTTTAGCCATAATAGAACATACACTCACCATATGGTCACCTCCACAAGTATAGAACCGCCTCATTGGGGTAAATGGAGGTATTTGTTTGCTTGAGACACTGAATTTCTGAGCTACCTTCTCTATGAATTCCTCAATAGATGTGAATTGTCTCGAAGAGAGGTTAGTAGAACTATCAAAATCTTTGTAGATTTTTGAAAGCTCCAACTCCTCTCCTAGATTATCCTCTATGTCTATGCACATGCATACACATTCTTCCATGGTTCTAGGGTCCTTCAGGTACACATATGATCTCAACTTGGTACTCAGTAATCCATCTAAGAATAAAGCCACTTGTTTGCCTGAGTGGATAACTCGAGAACATGACATCTCTCTAGTTATTTCCCTAACCTTCTACCTGCCAGTCTAACTGTCTATTGAGGTGTCTGCTTGAAACTATGAATCAGTGAGGAGGCACTATGCCATATGCCACTCTTAGAAAATTTGATAATGAAAGACTCTAGAAGTTGGTCTATGTTCCTGAACTGCCACTCATGTAGTGGTTGAAACTATGCAAGGGCTGTGTTCCTAAGGGTTAGACCAAAAGCATTGTACTGCGTGAATAGGTCCTCAACTTGTTCAGCTCTCAAGACTTGCCTAAATTCGGCCACATGATCATATGGTTCTACAGTGCCATCGAAGCAATTTTTCATGGACTTAACATGCTGTGTTGGCCTCAAGGTCCTAGTGTGTTGTCTAGGCCTTGGCAAAGGAAAATCATCAACATTTCTTTGGTTCCTTGGGTCTCTAGGTCTCTTAGTTTCCACTCTATCTGTCTCCGTTCTCGTTCTTTCTCTTCCCGATGGGTTGGCAAAACTTACTTTCAGCCTATCTCTACTTCTGTCCTTGTGAGCTCTATGAGCTTGGGATGTACAAGCTCCATGGTGACTATAAGAGACATTAGATCTTGGATGGGGAAAAACAAAATCTCCCTTCCAAGTGTAGGCGTGCCTTCCATGCTTTGTGACCACGAAGACCCTCTCTGGAGTATTGTCTAGGTAGGTTACTTTGCCTCGACTATGAGGGTCTTTAAACTCATAGATCGTGAGCGTTCCTACCTCATTCGATTGATTAGCTTATACCTCCAAAACGTTTCGTCGGTCTCTTGGTTTAAGAGCAGGTCTATGCGCTTATTGTCTTGGGGAACCCACTCAGGAGTGATGATTCTTGTCGGGACTGATTTACCTAGAGGGGTTCTTGGCTCTCTTCCTATGTTCCCTTGCTCTATGTCACCTATGTCCGTTTCTAGGATCACATTACCAAATTTGTTTGTCCTATCTGGGTGATTGGTGACTACATACATGGTTCCTTCTTTGTCCAGGTATGCACCATTTTCGAACTTGACTGTTGGATGTTCTAGTCCAATGGGTTGATCTGGGTTTTTAATCTAGACCACGGATCTTCTTGGGCCGTCCTCATAGATGCAGCACCTAATTGGTTGGTCCTAAGGTATTCGAGTTGCATCTTGTAAGGGCCTTTGACCTTTTGTAAGTAAGCCGCACTTGAAGTTCCTATGGGTCTCTCCATACCATGAGACATCTCTGATTCGCTAGTTTCAGAGCTAGGGTAGTGTGGATAAACACTCAACTGTTGGGCCCAAGACCTAGCAATATGATCGACACTAGCTTCATAAGATTTTATGCTTTGTCTGTCTTTGCCCAGGTGTCTTCTTGACCTAAGGTTCATATGTCTGATTGATCAATCCCAATTTAGTCCCAAGTACAACCTCATTGCTGATTCTTTTTTATCAATCACTGGATTCTTTTTATTTGGTTATCGTGTTTATGATCTTGTCTGATTCTGCATCGTCAGAAATACTTGAGTGATTTTTCACACTTGAAGTTGATCGCAATAAAATTAATTCTTTCCTTTAAGGTTATCATCACATGCACAAGTTATCTCTTGGCTTGAACTTGATTACTTAGATAGTCTTCAACTTATCTCGTGCCTATCGTTGCCCTAACTTACTTCCAATACTATGCGGTCTTCGCCTAAGCTAGGAATTGACTGAGGGGGTTTCAAGAGAATTTCCAACCTCAAGTTTCTTGCCTTTTGATTGCTAGTTGATCCCAAGATGCACTCGCCCAAGCGATGTGATCACCTTGCTAAAGTTTCTTGAAATCTTTGCTTGTACACCCGAACCAAATTTTACTAGTTAAAAAATGGACTTGACCACAATTGATTGACAAACAAAAACAATCTCCAACATTCACTAAAATGTACAGACCCCTTGCTTTCATTTTTTCCCTAAACAGTATTCTCACTCCCTAGTACTGACTGATCGTCAACATAAAAATACCTATACTAGAACGAGCTTTCCAACGAAAGAAAAATTGTAGCAAACGAAGTTCATATGAAGAAGTTATGGCTAGTCAGGCACTCGAGAATTGAAACAGGTGAAACAGGTGCTTAGGGATAGATCACAGTGTGTTCTAAGGCTTTGTTATGCTCTAATAACCCTTAATTTTCTAAATTTTTGGCCCAAAAATAGACTAAATTTCTTTTGCCCTAAAAAATGCCAAATTTGCCCCTCAATCACGATCGAGTGGTCTATCAATTGCGATTGATGTGTCAATCATGATTGACTGGTCAGTAGCAATCGACTGGTCAGTCGCAATCGATAGGTCCATCGTGGCTGTCAGTTGGGATTGATGGGTCAATCATGATTGATACGTGGCCCAAAAATTCATTCAATCATGGTCAAATAATCATTGATCGGGTCCGTTGTGGCTATCAATCACGATTGATGGGTCAATCGCGATCAATGGTGTCAGTCACGATTGACATGTGGCATGCGAAGGCTCTGTCAATCATGGTCAATCGGTTGTGGACCCTGTCGGTCACGATTGAGAGGTCCGTCGAGATGTGTCCATTGTCACTTGTCAGTCCTCATTGACGTGTCAATCGCGATTGACAAAAAACTAAAGCATTTTAAAATTTTAATCACACATTAGGATGCACTAGGCCTAAGCATTATGTTTATGCACTTAGTTTAGCAAAATGGTCGATTTTTTTGTCAGTCATGATTGATAGAAGTTAACACCTCGGGACCTCCAGAATAAAAAAATTTACCTGCTGGAGCTGGTACAATTATTGGGGATGCCGATTCTTGCAAAAAATCTCAGAGAACATACAAAAGCACACACAGACAATTGCTCTCTTGCTCTCTCTCACAAGTGAAATGAGGGGAATGGAATGGGAAGGGTGATATGACCAAAAAGCTGAAAATTTTGTGAAGGTGGAGATGAAGGCAGGAGATGGTGATGATGATGATGGTGATGATGATGATGGTGATGAAGATGGTGTAGAAAACAAAAGGAAATAGATCAAAGTGAAGAAAATACCTGTGATGCCAACATCTCAACTCTATGTCTTACCATCACACGCTCATCCTCAAAGCTCAATCCGCAACAGGTGGAAAAATTTGGTGTAGCTTAGTGGTGAGTAGCATCTCCTTTAATGTCAATCCGGGAAGACATGAGGATGGTATGAAGACCTTGAGCAAATGACGTGCACAAGTGGTGATGGAGAAGCACACAAGCATGCACACACATACACACATGCTTCAAAGAGTGAGACAATAGAAGCTTTGATTACAATCCAAAGAAAATATTTTTTTTTTAGTTCAAATTACAATTTTGTTCTCCCAAAAATGAGCTCTCTAGCTCCTTTTATAGTTTTTGACTAGCTAATGGCTTTGTCTAGACCTAGTATCCAACCTAGTTAAAAATTAGGTTCCTAGGCTATTTTGGAGGCTCAAAAGAACTCTAAAAATTATGAAAACTGATACATAAATACTTCTACTACTCCTCAAGCTCGAGGACTCCTCGGCTTAAACAAAATGGAGTTGAATCTACCAAAAATGGTATTTAAAATGTTCATGTAGTGATGAAAATCACTATTACAAAGAGGTTAAGTCGAAAAAAAAATTGAATGGCCTACTTGCCGGATCTTCATTGACTACCTTGTTCACTTGTTCCTTCTTCTCTGACTCCTTTTGTTGGCTTCCCTGCTTTGTAGATCCTTGAGTGCCTTGACTGCTACAAAGAGCAATTTATTTTACTTGCATTGTTGAATGGATCTTGTCAATGCACATATGTAGAGATAGAAACAAAAAAGAAATCTCACAAAAGCATAAATAGATACGAGGCTGGACATACAATTTAGTATATTCTCCCCCATTACTCTGATGGATGGGTCTATTGCAGCATGTGTATTTATAGGTATTTGTCATTACATCTGAATAGAAGATACATGAGGGTGATGCTTCAAAAAGCATGACTTTTACAAAAATCTGCTTTATTTATAAAATCTTGATCTACTATTTTTACAGAAATGTCGCTTTCTAAAACAATTTATTATTTTTTCAAAATATAACTAAAATACTATTTTCTAAATATTATTCTAAATATCTCCAAAAATATTTGAATAAGTCCATGTGCACTCACACCCTCATGAATCTTTACCTACTAAATCAAAACACAAAACACATTAAAAATGTGAGTGCATTAAAATCCATTTAAGATTCCATTATTCCAGAAAGTATAACATGCCTCTGAGTTGATGAGCAATTGACCTCAATTGATAAGAATAAAATAGACATGGATGGGCAGTCACATGTCCCATCACTAAACAATCATAAGCATTTTACATGTAAAAGCACATGCATGGAACAATCATAAGCATTTTCCATGTAAAGACTGTGGATGATTTGTAGGGATAAAGTCTATTTTGGAACCGAATTTTTAAGATAATTTAACCCAAAAGTGATTACAGAAACAAACATCTCAATCTAATAAAATAGCTTTTGGAAAACCATAATGCAAAGAAACTAATTTTAATAAGTAACTTACCATAGCGATGAAAAATACATTTGATAAATAACATTTGATAACTTTTCAAAATCCTCTGTATATGGGTAGGTCCATAACCTATTACCAAACATGTGAAAATAATGTAAGCAATATTTGAATTAAAAATAAAAAAGGAAGGCTTTTGTGTTGAAAATATATAAAAACAACAACAACAATAATAATAATAATAATAAAATAAATAAAATAAATGAGAGTGCTTCATAAATAAATAAATAAATAAATAAATAATAAAAGAAAGAGAGTATTAAATCAATAATAAATGAATAGATAAAAAGAGAGTGTTAAATAATTAAATAAATAAATACATAATACGAAGAGAGTGTTAAAAGTTATGCTAAATATTAATTAAAAGGAATGGGGTATCAAAAAGTGAAATTAGGCTAGTGGATAAAGCTTATCTCTTGGAACTATGAGGTTGTGGGTTCAAATCCCATACATGCTAAATAAGAAACTATGTAGACTAACTAGGGAAATAACTAAGCTAACTAGGAAAATAAGGGAGTTATTATTGCCACTCATAAGTTAGAATTTGTTCGCATGTAGCCAACAGAATCAAAGGGAACCAAAAAGAATCAAGAGAGCCATGAGTGCTAGAGAAGCCAAAGATGCCAAAGATGCCAAAGTTTATGCCATAGTTCTATGCCTTAATCGATGCTTTAGAGTAACCAAATGATAAGTGAATTGATAAATGGACTTGATAAGCCAAACTTGATAACTGAACAATGAACAATGAGCACAAGGGGGTATAGTGAGTACAATTAGCACAATGAGCATAGGGGTATAGGCAGTACAATGGGCACAATGAGTATAGTGAGCACAATGAGCACAAGGGGTTATAGTGTGATAGTGAGCATAGTGCACAGTGCGACAGTATCACAATGAACAATACCAAACTCAAAAAAAGTGGTGAACCAAAAACAAACAAACTTGATAAATGAAAACTTGGAGTGGAAAGTTTAGACGGTTGCCGATTCAAGAGTGGAAACCATGAATCATAAGCGGATGCTGATATGTACACCTCTGTAGATATGCCTTGGCTTTGATACCACTATTGACCGGATCCCACCGATGCATGTATGTATAGATAGAAACAAAAACAAAATCTCAGAAAAACATAAACATAATAGATAGAGACAAGAGGCTGGACACACGATTGGGTACAATCTCCTACCACATACTCTGATGGATGGGTCGATCAAAGTGTGTGTATTTATAGGTATTTCTCATTACGTCCTAAATAGAAGATACATGAGGGTGGTGCTTAGAAAAGTATGCTTCTTACAAAAATCAGCTTTATTTACAAAATTGTGATATAATCTTTTTACAAAAATGTTGCTTTCTAAAGAGATCCATTATTTTTACAAAAAATAACTAAAATAGTATCTTCTAAATATTCTTCTAAATATCTCAAAAAATATTTGAGTAGGTACATGCATGTTCACACCCTCATTAATCTTCACCTGTTAGATCAAAACACAAAACACATTAAAAACCTCAAGGCATTAAAATCCATTTAACATTCACTTAAGTGCATTGAAAAGAAATCATATGAAGTTTTTATACTCAGAAAGATGCATCATGCTTCCTTTTCAGAGGTTGGTTCTACACTTAGTGAAGTATGTAGTCCAATAAAGACTCCATTGTGTGGTAAGCACATAAAGGTTGTTACCTTCATTGATGATGCAATATGAGCTACTATGTATTATGTAAAATCAATGAATGATAAATTTTCTTATTCTAAAATATTTGATCGAAGCTCAACATATTATGTGGAAATAATATTTTCACTCTTCACACCAATTTATGGTGCCATATAGACATTAAGAAAATGGTTTCATGGAGTAGGAAAGTAGAAAATGTCTTGAAATGACACAATCTATGGCTTAACGAAAGCATCTAAAAGGTATCATTTGGATGGAAGTGGTCATATACGAAAACTATGTATTGAACCAATTTTCCTACAAAAGTATTGATAGCTGCAAGACTTAATGGGGCCTGGAAGAGCCGTAAAACAATGGTTATTCATATGAGCATATTTGATTGTTTTGAATGTGATCTTTTCTAATCACAATAATGTCACAAACTTGATTACAAAACGAATAAGCAAGTAACTGCAAATCAAGTATGGGCATTAACATCAAGTGGTTAGACCCTTTTTGCTTCACCATTATCTCCATGTCTGCTCCCAATTCTCACTCAGAGAGGATTTCCTCCAGTCATTCTCTAGTTTCTCTTTCCCACAATGTCATGCTTTCTAGGGATTTCAACATGGTTGAGGCTCCTTTTGATAGATGGGGAAATAGAGGGAGGATTATTAATGGTCATGAGAAAGATGTCTGGGACCATGTCAAACTCCATGTCAACCTGGTAGAGGTTAAAGATGACATAGGATTCTCTTGATCGAACCTCGAATCTCATGATGATTTGAGGAAAGCAAGACTTGGTGATATGGTTATGGGTTCTCCAATACTTAAGTGCATTGACAAGCAATCATATGAAGTTTTTATACTCAGAAAAATGCATCATGCTTCCTTTTTAGAGGTTGGTTCTACACATATTACCTAAAAACTACAACTTAATCATAGTGAAGTATGTGGTCCGATATATAATCCATTGTTTGGTAAGCACATAAAGATTGTTACCTTCATTGATGACACAATATGAGCTACTATGTATTATATAAAAGCAATGAATGATACATGTTCTTATTCTAAAATATTTTATGTATGCTCAACATATTATGTGTAAATAACCTTTTCACTCTTGACACCAATCTATGGTGCCATATACACATTAAAGAAATGGTTTTGTGGAGCAGGAAAATTGAAAATGTCTTGAAATGACACGATCTATGGCTTAAGGAAAGCATCTAAAAGGTATGGTTTGGATGGAAGTGGTCATGTATGAAAGCTATGTATTGAACCATCCTACAAAAGTGTTGATAATTGCTAGAATTAATGGGGCTTAGAAGATTCGTAAGAAAATGGTTAGTGATATGAGCATATCCAATTGTTTTGAATATGCTCTTTTCTAATCACAATAATGTCACAAACTTGATTGCAAAGCAAATAAGCAAGTAGTGTTAGATCAACTATGTGGATTAACATCAAGTTGTTAGATAAACTTGTGAACACCCACGAGGATTGCAATCATCGATGGACTGGTGCTTCCTTCGGGGACCCTTTTCAATTCACCATTATCTCCATGTCTACTCCCAATTCTAACTTAGAGAGGATCTCCACCTGGCATTCTCTTGTCTCTCTTTCCCACAATGTCATGCTTTCTAGGGATTTCAACATGGTTGAGGCTCCTTTTGATAGATGGAGAAATAGAGGGAGGATTATTGATGGTCGTGAGAAAGATGTTTGGGACCATGCCAAACTCCACATCAACCTAGTAGAGGTTAAAGATGAGATAGGATTCTCTTGATAGAAACTCAAGTCTAGTAATGATTTGAAGAAAACAAGACTTGATACAAGCTACATCACATAATATTATCAACAAATGGGATCACCCCTCACTCTCCCAATGGTGCGACCTTACTATTTTGGATCACTAACCTATTATCCTTATCTTTAGGCCAGTTGCCAATTGTAAGAAAGCGCCTTGCTTTCATGTTGATGTGGTGACCTTCTCTCTCTCTCTTGAGTCCAAAATGAGATTAACTTTTCTTGGAATTCAGCCTTTTCCACTCGTTCAGCACCTGCCAAATGTTGGAGGATTATGATAATGGAGATAGGACATATTTTGGCCACGGCCCAAAAGATTCTTTGAAAGGTTTGTCATGTGTGGAGGGAGAATCTCTATAGGTGACTGAGGCATCGGGAGGAGGAAGTGAACAAAGGCCACTCTCAATACAAGATAGGGATATGGAAAATCATAGGCATGTTGATATATGAAGAAGAAATTCAAAGGAAAAATTTACAAAAATATGTTGTGACTTTGCCTCTATGTTTGGCATGGTAAGAGGCAGTTTTGTTTGGTGCACTATGTGAATGTCTCAATAATGATGTTATCAAGCTTATTCACAAAAAAGAAAATACAAACAATATTGAGAATTGGCACCCAATTAGGATGTTACAAATACGTTACAAGATCATTGCTAAAGTTATTGTGAATAAAATTTCCTGTCACTTACAAAATTCGATAAGTGAGGATCAGAAAAGTTTCATCAAGGGGAGATCCATCTTGGAAGCTATCATTGATGTTTGGGAGGGTCTAGAATTCGCCAAAGATTTTGCTCAAGATATTTCTTTCTTAAGGTTGAATTCGAGAAGGCCTATGATGGGCTTGAGTGGGACTTCACTCTCCAATCATTGAAAAGACCTTTGTTTTGGTAAAAAATTCACTAAGATAGTATCTACTCTACTGGGAAATGCATCATCTTAGATAGACATCAATGACCAACTTTCTCAAGCGATTAGATTAAAGCAGTCTATCAAACAAGGATGGCCCTTGGCACCTCTTCTCTTTGCTTTTGCTATTGATGATTTGTTGGATATACTTCAAAGTGTTTGTATTTAAAGGAAAATTTTATTAATCCAAAACAGATTTTCTTTACACATAAAACAAGAAAAAAGAAAGACAAAAAGCTTATCTACTGTGACAAAAAGCCCCATAGGAGCTAGATTGTATATGTGTCTATAGAAAAACATGCATGTGTGTATATTTCAAAGTATTTAAAAATTTACGATTGATTAACCCTTTGAATACATGGATTCTCTATACACAAAGAATATTACATTCATCTATCAACCAAGCATGATGTGGTCAATGTCACGTGTTTCCACATGTCACATGACACTATTATGCAACAAAGAGAATAGATAAACGTGTAATGAACACAACCATTGCATAAATGAAAACAATAATCTTTTTACTATATAATCATCCCATCTTCATTTTTTTCATCATATGTACATTGTACACATAAATTCACCTTGTGACTGTTTTTGTTGATCTTTTGTAAGTTCTAAGTATCTCCCATGTTAAGGTTCGTTTTGAAGATCTCTACAAAAACCATAAGAAATAGTCCTATTTTCTCAAGTGAATAAATAGGTGTCTAACAAGAATTGATGACATAATGTTGCAAGAATACTTAACTATAAGAGGAGGGAGTAAAAAGCGATAATGGAGGTTGCCTCCAAAGAAAACCTTAATGAATGATGTTGGCAGAAATGTAGGAAAACGATATTGGATGGATTTGAAAGGAATTTGGGAAATAATGTTGGGATAAATGTAGGAAAACGATAATGGATATGTTGCATCTTCTTCTAGTTAAAACCATGCGAGTTCGAGTTTTAATGTATCTTCCAATTTTACGTGATTTATTCTTTCGATCATTTTCCTTATTCATCATTTCACATCTATCTTGAAACCTTGAAATGCACTTTTAATCTTTTTCATCGACCAAAGACTTGTGACATCCGTTTCTGTTAGTTTTCAACGATGATTAGTTCTTTGGTATTCACCTCCAATTTCTTTGGTTTGGGAGATCCCTCTTTCTCCCCCTTCACGATTCCTTCTTTTGAGATCCCTTACATTCCCATTTTAAATATTCTCAATTATTTGTTTGTTTATACTCATGAGAATCTTTGTTTTTCCGCAAATGAGGGCAATTTGATGATCAACTATTGTTGTTTCTAGTTTGTTGTGTTACTCATATAGAATTCCAACAAACACTTGGTTTCATGGAATCCCCTAGTTTCCTTCATAAAGAGAGTGGTTTATTCATGAAGAAGTCATACAAACGCTTTGGAGCACCAAACGAATAGCTTGGAAGACTAGGCTTTGTTGAAAACACTTTCATATCCGTTACCTTCTGAGTACTTCCATTAGTCTCAAAGAAGTCGAATTCTTGAATCTCAGAAGCTCAAAAAATCAAACTCAAAAAAATAAAAATAAAAAAACTAGAATCAATACTTGGAGAGGGTTAATGGCCCTCAGGATATCTCAAGAGGATCAGACCATCTTTATGACGTAGGTAGATGCTTTGCCTACGATAGGAAACACAGAAAAGTATTCACACTCTACACTTCCGTATTTAATCTTGAAAAGGAACTAGAATATTGTGTGTATCTCTTTTCAGAAATGGATTGATTTATAGTAAGCATTATCGTGATAAATAATGCAATGAGAAATACTGCTAATTCCTCTACTAATCAGTACATAGAGAGAATTGATGTCAGCTGTTGTTTCTTTGAGTGGCCATCTTAACTTCACCATGGTGGATGTGTATGCCATGAGAACCGAGTGCTGATATAATTTGGCTGCTCTGAGTTGTCCCTTCATCATTCTCATTGATTTCAACATGGCTACCACTACTTCTGAAGAGCAAAGGTAATATTGGGAAAGCTCAGGACTCCTTTGCTATTGCCAGGCTTGATAGGTTCTACCTCAACATTAGTCTCCAACAAGGCCTTTCGGATACTAAATGTGAGCTTCATAAATCCTTCCTTCCATCTGGCCACTTGAAAGTTAGCCTTTCCAAGGAGACGTTCCCCATCTACGAACCTGGAATTTCTCATTAGTGAAAAGATAATTTAATGGATGCAAAATACAATCCTTAAAAAGATGCTTGTGTACAGAACGAGTATAGGCAGACTACTAGGAAAGGTAGTCTACCTATTGATATCAAGAATAGAGTTATTAGGCTTGTGCACAAAAAAAGAGCCTAAGGATGATTTGAATAATGGGAGACCTATCTCTTGATTCGCTATTAGATAGGCCTCTGCCCATGCTCCACTCCTATTTTGCATTACTAATGATACTCTTAGGCGGTTGGTCAAACATTCTATGACCAAAAATGCTAACAAACATATTTACATTCCTAATGCCCCTACCCCTCTTGGCCTCGAAATGTTTGTCAATGTTCTAGCCTTTACGTTCATCATTGAAGTGAACCATAGTGCCTAGATTATTTCTTGAGAATCTCTATTGTTGTAGAGTTCATGATCATTATTTAATATTCCTTACCCATGAACAATGCATAAGCTTTTGTGGATAATAGATCTTTATTTTTTCTAGAGAATAGATAACATGAAACTCAAAAACAATGAGTATTGAGTTTGGTGATCAATCAGCTACAAAAACAAGAGTGAAAGTTGATTCTCATTTTCCTTGATTATATGAAAACGTACCTTCAGTCACAACAAACTCTACCCGCAAGACATTTCGCGTTCAAATGGATATAAAGTAGTCGTGGACCTCTCAAGGAGTCCATATAGAGGCTCACAAAAATTTTGTACAATGCGATAGAGCAACAATCAAACACTTTTGATCTTCACTTTGCTCATCTTCCATTTCCTTGCATCATCATCTCCAACATCTACCAGCTTGCACAGGCTACTTCTCACTCCATAGTGATCCAATCTTTGTGACTAAGGAATAATTGGAAAGGTACTACTCTCTAATTCATGCGTACAAAATTTTACATTATTACAAATGCTTGCATTATTTTGTTCACAAGATTGTGGGAAAGAAGTCATTTATGGTCTCGAGTTCTATTTATGCACATCCACTAAAATTCAAGATCACCACTTATCATTGTTAGGCTAGAAATTACCACATAGATCGATACTAAATAAGACTCTTGTGCATGACTAATCAACCCTATGTGTGAACTTCTTCTAAGAGGAATTTAGCTTCTTGCAATCAAGCTGGTAGTATTGATAATTTAAAGCTACATGGATCATCCACAAATAACAAGTCTCTTGATCTAGTCTTTGTGCAATTCAATTTGTTTTGTATCAACCATTTCTCATCGTTGAACCAAAGCACACATGGTATTTTAGTGCACTAATCCCAATTTCATAAGGTCTATTTGACTCTCCAAGAGCCAAAGGGTTGGTGCTGTGCTAGTTAGATGCACCAAACTTCAACATTTGGATCACAGATTTCTACTACATCAAGGTCCTCGCAAGTATTCTGAAAACTAACATGCTGACTAGTTTTGATGATCCTTCTACCACTTCCTTCCTTAATTACTTGAATCCCTTTCATTTTTGGCTTGTGAATCCTTGACTATCTAAAAAGAAGAGGCTTTGACTCTATTCAAAATCTAGCTTGTTCCATTAATTAAGAAGAAAAAAAAACGTAGATTGATTGGTCTTCACAATGGCAAAATCATGAGCATTCTAGAGGTAGAATACAACTTATATTGAGGACCTCTCTATCAAGGGGATAGATATTTCTTCATTTGTTGCCACTTTTAACAAAACCTGATGCTTTTGAGAGGCAAAAAAAAAGTATTAAACATCCCAAAAAGAAGATTGAATAAAAGATGTTCCCATGACTCAATATAGTTGAGCCCTCCCTTCATGCCCCAGTTAAGCCTCAAAGAAAGGAGAGAGTGAGAATGTCACAATATGGTTAAGCCAACAAAGCTACTGATTTTTAACTCCTCTTGCATGTGTATTTTGATTCTTTGAATGCCATTCAAGATGACTTGTCATAATAATGTCATCCTCAAGAAAAGCTCAAACCAAAGCATTAGTGAGTATACATCGAGGAGCTTCAAGATCAGCTAGCATCAGTTGGATGCAAGATACAAGAGGAAGATATCGTCCAAATAGCCCTCAATGGATTGAGGAGTGAAGAGAAGTGGAAGGCCCTCATCACAAACATTCTTTATAGAGACCCTCTACCAACATTCGACGAGATTATACCAAATCTTGTGGCTGAAGAGGTTGTCAACAAGGAGAAGGCAACAAAGGTAAGGACGTCCATAGTCAAATGCTATATGCAGGTCGATGTAGAGAAAGGAACTCAAGAGGAGGCTCAAGAGGAAGAAGCCACAACAACACAAAATCTACCCAACACAACTCAGAGGACAACAAGGACAACTCGAATGACAACACACATGGAAAAGGTCAAGGAAGAAATAGAGAAAGAGGTCGAGGTTCATACAATCCTCATAAAGGTATAACATGTTATCATTGTGGTAAGTTAGGACATTACACAAATGATTGTTCCAAAAATAATGGAAGTCTGAATGGGGGCAGCCAAAGGAGCCAAAATAACTATGCTAGTACATCAAGTGAAGAAGACAAGCAAACCATGCCTGCCATGAAGCATGAGTACAACAACTTGAGAAGTGATGATAAAAAATGGTTTATAGATTCAAGTTGCAGCAACCATATGACATGCCAAGGAGATTTATTCACAAAGTTATAAGCTCCAAGTGGAAAAGGATGTGTTTAGACTGGTGATGAAACTCAACATGCAATTGAGCATGTTGGAGATATCAAGCTCGGAGACAAGAAGGTATTGAGTGATGCTCTTCATGTTCCTACTAGTGCAAAGGATTTTGATTTCAATAGTACAAATGGTAGAGAAAGGATATCATGTTATCTTCAATGAAAAAGGTTGCTTTATAAAGAATCCAAAAGAAGGATTCAAGGTCATTGCTCAAGGAAGGAAAGAAGGTAGGATGTTCACTTTGGACATTCAACAACCACATGGAAAGGTGATGTATATTTAATTTGGAAACAAGAGGATTGCTGAAATCAATTTGTGGCACAAAAGGTTTGGACATATCAACATTCCCAAACTCAAGGACATGAGAAACCATGAAAGTGGTAAGAGGTCTTCCAAGATTCAATGATGTTGGACAACATGAGTTTTTGAAGCATGCCAACTAGGAAAGCAAACTTGACAACCATTCAAGAAGAGCAACTATGTGGCAAGGAATATCCTCGACTTGATGCGCACGGATGTATGGGGACCTTCACAACAACGATCAGTGGCTAGTAATAGATCTTTTGTCACTTTTATTGATGATTATTCAAGAAAAGTATGGATGTTTTGCATAAAACAAAAATTAGATGTGTTCTCCATGTTCAAGAGATCTAAAGCACAGGTAGAAAAGGAAACAGGATGTTACATAAAGATCTTGATGTCTCATGGAGGAGGAGAATATTTCTCCAAAGAATTTTCAGATTTTCTTTATGAAAATGGCATCAAACGACAATTTACATGTACATAGACGCCTCAAAAAAATGGAATTACTGAAAGGAAAAATAGACATATCACAGAAGTTTCAAGATGCATGCTCAACGAGACGAAGGTGCCACTAACTATTGGGTCGAAGCAGCTAGTATGGCTATTTATTTGATGAACAAGTGCACAACGGCTGGAGTGCATAATTTAACTCTCGAGGAGGTTTATTCCAATAAGAAACTTGACCTTTAAGATCTTAAAGTTTTTGGATGTTTGTGTTATGTTCACATCCCTCAAGAACTAAGGACAAAGATGGAGGCAAAGTCAAAAAACTTTATTTATTCATCGATGCAAAAATGATACAGGTGCTATAATCTAGTGACAAAGAAGCTATAGAGTCTCACGAGATGTGGTATTTGATGAAATAAGACCATGGTTTAGAGACAAAGGGAAAGAGAAGATTCTTGAAGAAGATTGCGAAGATGATGGAGCTACTATCCAAGAAGAATTTCAGTAAACAAGCATTCAAATGTCAGGTCTAGAAGCCTCTACATCACTTGGAGAAAGCTCAACATGGAAGGGGAGATTAAGGAGTCATTCCTCATCACCAACATCACATTATGAAAGATTTGAAGCTGAACGTGCTACCCAAAATAGTGAGTCAAATGCAAGTGTAGAAGAGTATTAAGAGGTGATTACACCAAAGGTAAAGTTGAATTGGTTGAAGAAGCAATATTCAAAAGGAAATGAAAGGAGGTCTTCAAGAGCAAGGTATCCAATTCAAAGGCCGAGCTATGATAGTTTTAGTGCAAAGAATTTTGTATAAATGACATAGGTGGTTAAAGACAAAGAAAGGGATGCATATGAAGAAGCATGTACACAAAAAGAATGGCAGCAAGCTATGCAAGAAGAGATGAAAGCTCTCAAGGAAAATCACACATGAGAGCTAGTTTCAAAGGCTGAAGGTATGAAGATTGTTCCAAATAAATGAGTGTTAAAAGTAAAGAGAAATGTTGATGGTTCTCTAGCTAGGCATAAAGCTAGACTAGTAGCAAAAGGATTCAAGCAAACTCATGTCATCGACTATGAAGAGACTTCAGCATAGTTGCAAAGATGGGAACAATTAGAACCTTGATTGTAGTGAGTGCAGCAAGGAGATGGCCATTGTACCAACTTGACACAAAAAATGTTTTTCTCAATGGTGAACTTCAAGAAGAGGTATACATGAGTCACCCTATTGGATTTGAAGATAAAAGAATCTAGATTTTGTTTGTAGATTGAAGAAAGCTTTGTATAAGCTGAAGCAAGCACCACATGCTTGGAACCAAAGATTGGTTGAGTACCTCACAAGGTGTGGGTTTAGTCCAAGTAGTGCAGATCCCTCTCTCTACATGAAGAAAAAAGAAGGAGAGCAGGTATACATTTTTCATATATGTTGATGATCTCATCATAATAGAAAGTAATGTTGCAGGAATACAAGAGATAAAAAGAAAACTCGGTAGGGAGTTTAAAATTTTAGATCTTGGTGAGATAAAATACCTTTTCGGCATTGAGGTAGTCTATGGGAAAGATGGCATCTAATTGATGCAAAGAAAGTACCTGTTGGATGTTCTTTTTAGATTTGGAATGAGTGAATGCAAACCACTCACTCAACCATTGGACACGAATGTGAAGCTATGCTAAACTAATGGAGAGATGTTACATAATGTAACTACATATAGAAGTATTATAGGTCCATTGACCTATGCTATGATCACAAGACCAGATTTGTGTTACATTGTTGGAGTTCTTTCTCAATTTATGCAAACTCCAACAAGTGAGCATTTAAATTCAACCAAATGAGTGCTAAAATATATGAAGAACACAATCAATCATGCCTTGTTTTATAGATATGATGAAGAATTGTAGGTAAAGGGCTTTAGTGATGCTGATTGGGCTGTTTCAAAGGGAGATAGAAGATCCACTTCAGGTTACGTGTTCATGATAGGTAGCAAACATATCACATGGAGCATATCACATGGAGCTCGAAGAAGCAACCTACTGTTGCCCTATCATCTACAGAAGTTGAATATAGAGGATTAGCCTTTGCAACTTGTGAATCTATGTGGATTAAGAAGCTCTTGATTAATCTTGATGTGCAGGTAGAGACCATTCCAATTTATGGTGACAATGTGTCAAGCATTCACTTGACAAACAATCCAATGTTTCATGCACAAAGTAAGCACATAGAAGTGCATTGTCATTATATTCGAGAAAACATTTTGAGCAAGGATGTGGATATAAAGTTCATTAGAAATAATGATCAGGTTGCAGACATGTTTACAAAGTCCTTAGATGCTTATAAGCTAAAGAGGTTCAAGAATGAAATCAACTTGCAGGATATGGCTAAAGGTGCAAGGTCACATGTGAGCTTGAGAGGGAGTGTTAAAAATAAAGAAGCAAGGTGGTATATATTTTGCAAAAAGGATTTTTCTTCAAATAGAAGGAAAATACAAAAATGAAAAATGGGATCATTTACTTCAGCAAGTAGTGGAGGCCAAAAGAGAATCAATCAAAAGAGAATCAAATCCAAAAACTAAACTAGAAGAGGAGTGGCTACCCAAAGTAGTGGAGAAGTTATGGAGAAGAGCTCTCAAATTCATCATGAGAGCTCATGGTCACTTGGCTAAAAAAGAGGCAAGGGAGGACACTCAAGAATAGAGGAAGAAGGCATTGTAGTCCCCTTGTAGGTAGTTCATTTCGTTTGAGTCATTTCGTTCTCTTCAGTATCATAGACTATGTCCAATCGCATACCAAATTTTGGGTAGTCTGATTGTGAGAGTCATATATCTCAATGTATGTATCCATTTTTAGAGTTTAAATATTCTTTAGAAGGCTTATATTGAGTACGCTATCTGTGTAGAACAATTTTATCAAATTCATTATGCTCTGTGAGTTATTAACTTTTTAGTGAAGTATAGTTTTTAGCCTAATTGAGTGAATAAGTAGCATGTTTTGGGGCAAAGAGTTTCCAAATCCAAACTACTCTAAATTGCGTGTTTGATAGCTCATTTGAAAGATATAAGGGTCTATGTTGAGTGATCAAGGTTTCAAGTTCATTGCATTTTTCAATTGATACCAGTTTGCAATTGAAGGTTCAGTTGAGGGTAAAAGTCTTAATCCTGAGAAGGTCTTCTACACTTTCCACTGAATTCTGCAAAAATCAAGTATGTCCCTTATGACCATAATGCCAACATCAAATCTATTGAAACTATGTCTCACATTAGTTGATGGACTCAGTTACATAACATGTAGTCTCTCCCATAATGTACTCATATATAAAATCTACAAGCTACAACCAAATAGCAATGCATCCATATCCATCCATATGTGGTTGGGCATGTGACATGGCTCTGTGCATTGTTGGGAAAGATGGATGGATGCTCCAAGAGATTGAGTAGGTACTGCCAAAACCTACTTTGTACCAGCCCTCTTGTGCTTCAGGCTTGATAAGTGGACCTCCTTAGCTTTCCAATGACACCATAAGATGACCTATGTACTTTGGAAATGATGTGTGCAATGATTGAACCAAAACAAATAACTTTGAAATTGAAGATCTCAAGAAAACCTTCTATTTATGTCTTGACACCTGCTAGATCTTTTGCTCAGTATGACCATCACAGTAGGAATTGGAAAAATTCCTTTTAGGACTATCTAATTAGCTTAGTAATCTAACTATTCCAAGTGGAATGAAGTAAAATGATTGACTATGCTCAGAGAAATCAATTTAGCAAATAAAGCTATACCCCCAATTTTTTAGGACTGTAGCAGACAATGACCAGTGATCACCTCGACCTGACTTTCTCTGAATTGGCTGAATAGAATCTCTACAAACTTTGGAAGCATGTATAAAACTTCAAGTGATTTCTCTTTTGATGCCTCTATCCTGCAAGAAGTTTTCAAACTCATTGGAGAAGTACTCACCTCCTCCATCTGACCTTAGCCTCTTCAAATTCTTTCTTGTCTGATTTTGAACAAGTGCAAGATATTTTTTAAAACAATTAAACATCTCATCTTTGTGCTTCATGAAGTACAATACAGTCCATCTGCTATAATCATCAATAAAAGATACATAGTACCTTGATCCTGAGACTGAGGGGTCTTTGCTTGGTCCCCATACATCTGTATGGACAAGCTCTAGGTAGTCTTCATGTATGTAACCTTTCCTTGAGAAGGGTAACCTATGAGACTTCCCAAATTGACAAGCACCACACTTGTAAATCATATGTTGCTTGGATACATTAGGTATTCCAAGAACACATTGATCCCTGCATATTTTCTTCAAGGTTCTTTCTCCTATATTCCCTAATCTTTTGTGCCAAATCTCAAGCTCTGAAAGTGTTTGATCCCTCTTGAACCCATGCCTTGGATCCTCCACAAATGCTCCATATTGGTTGAATCTAACCTGCAAACCTTTCTCCACAATCTGTCCAACACTCATCAGATTTTTGGTAATGGTTGGTACATAGAGTACCCTGCTCAACAAATTCTGATTTCCATCACAAGTCTTAACATTTCCAACTTTAACTACTGAGTGCTTGGTGTCATCACCTGTTTGGACTTGATGCTTACCTTTTGGTTCGTCAAGATCAGAGAGTAGTGCTACATTGCCAGCCACATGATTTGAGCATCCTGAGTCAATGTAGAATAGGTGGTCATCATTTGTACCTGATTTTGAAGTCATGTTCATGATCAGAAGAGAGTCATCCTGCTCCTCTCTGTAGTTGTTGTAGTCCTTTCTGGATTTGAATACTCCTTGGTAGTTGCCATTGTAATTATTGTTGTAATTGTTGTAGTAGTTGTTCTTGTAGCCCTGGTGATGATTAAATCTACCTCTTGACTGTGAGTATCCACCTCTTTGGTATCCCCTTCCTCTCTGATTCTTGTAATTCCTGTAACACTCATCTGTAGTATGATTTCATAAACCACAAATGCTGCATGGTGAGGAGTTATTTGATCTCCCCCTACCTTGCTTACCTCCTCTACCCCTTCCTCTTGATGATCTACCTCTCCCTGCATAGTTGGCTTGGGAGGTAGAGCCTTTATCTTTCACCTTCTTGTTATTGCCTTTATCTTTAGACTTCTTATGAGTGTATAGGGCAGAAGAGTTATTACCTTTGGATATATCTCCATTCTTGTTGAGCTTTGCTTCATGAGTAAACAATTGTCCCATGAGAGTTGTAAGATCTGGAATTTGCATGTCCATGTAAAGGTTCATAGCAGTGGTGAAGCTTTCCCATTTGTCATCAACCTTGATCCCATTGATCACTTGCCTTACAATTTGCTCTTCTTCAATCTCTTCTCCTATGCTTGCTAACTTATATGCTACATCTTTAATCTTGGTCACAAATTCTGAAACAGCTTGCTTGGGTTGCTTACTTAATGTTGTGAATTCAATCCACAACTGATTTTTCCTAGCCCTTGTGTTGGAGGAAAAATAAGATGCCAAGGTTTCCCAAGTCTCTTGGGATGTCTTACAATTTCTAATATGTGACAAAAGAAAATCAGAGATGGAGTTGAGTAAATAAGACCTTGTCAATGCATCCTTACCACACCATGTGTTGAGCTTTTCATGTTCCTCCTTTGTTGGTAATCCTCTTGTTTTGAATGAGGGCAATTCCTGATCTCTTGAGATGTATCCATAGACTCCTTCCTTGTAAGTAGGTCTTCATCCTCAGAGACCATGCTTGATAGTTGTTCCTGTCCAATTTATCAATAAATGAAGGAAAACCATCTCCCATTTTACCTTAGTTTGCTCTAATACCACTGTTGGGAAAGATGGATGGATGCTCCAAGAGATTGAGTAGGTACTGCCAAAACCTGCTTTGTACTAGCCCTAATGATTGAACCAAAACAGATAACTTTGAAATTGAAGATCTCAAGAAAACCTTCCATTTATGTCTTGATACCTGCTGGATATTTTGCTCAGTATGACCAGCACAGTAGGAATTGGAAAAATTCCTTTTAGGGATATCTAATTAGCTTATTAATCTAACTATTCCAAGTGGAATGAAGTAACATGATTGACTATGCTCAGAGAAATCAATTTAGCAAATAAAGCTATACCCCCGATTTTTAGGACTGTAGCAGACAATTACCAGTGATCACCTCGACGCGACTTTCTCTCCCCTATGATCAAGCTCCTATATCCTAGGAGATATTCCTTCAATCAAATAGCTAAATTTTTCCATGAATCCTTTTGGTAGGTGTTTACAAAAGATTCCAAGTCAATTTGACTTTTACAAGGAGATAAAGTGGTAATTAACCACTAGCACTAGTTCCTATGCTTCTTCACATATGTAGGGTCTTCAAGGTATCTTCCAAGCCAAATGTGTAGGCTTGTGATTTACACCAACATGCATCTCTATGAAATTATATGTGTAACCCTTCATGACCCAACCTATGCCACTTTCAAGCTTTCCAGCTCAAAATGCTAGAGACATCAAATAGATAAGACACCATGTTGAGATACCAAGAGGCTAGAAATGTAACAAGAGACTAGAAAGAATCTCCATCACACATAATATCATACCTACATATCCATATGCATATCTCACATTAAAAATATCATTCAAGAAGAAACCATGTGAACCACATGTCACATAACTATGCATACAACATGCACATAAAACCATAAACATAAGCCTACTCAACAAGTCTCCTTGCTAAGTAGATATGAAAGAATCCTAGGAAACATTTGATAGATTAACCCCTCTAAACTGAGCAATCAAAATAAAATAGCGAGAGTAAAAGAAGAATGAGTAACCTATCACCACATGTCACTGATCCAATCATATGCATGGATGAACATAAAAGCCAATAAAATGATGGCGATCCACATCAATACACTAAGCATGAAACTCCCACTCAAGAGACAATCTCACCAAGAACTGGTTCCACTTATCTCAAGTGCCTTATAATCCTATCCAATTATTCGGAGATGAAATTAGATCCAAAAATATCAACCAAACTTCAAGTATTCACCAGATTATTCTTCTAGCATGAAAGCAGATAAAATTTGGGCATTAGCTCCTCTATATAATGGAATCTAGAACCAATCATGTATGAATAGGAGTATACCATTTGCTAATGTCAAACCATCATGGGAATTGCATATAATAATCAATGAATAATATGGCTCCACACAAAACCAAGGATCATGTACCTACAAAAAAACAAGAATACATGTACTAACCAAGATCCAAAATCAAGTCTCATAAATTATGTGCAATTGAAAAGCCATAACCAAGTGGCATAAGCAAAATAAAGAACACAATACCACTATACATCCACTAAAAATACTATGATAAAGTATATGATAGCATAAACATGAAAGGTATACTACAATGCCATCTTACCTGTTAAACACTTGACAAATCATGCTTTACTCTCATATGGAGTAACTATCATAATGATCATACATGCTGAAATGGAAACCAAGATCAAAGCACAAGAGCTCACACACATCTAAACTAAGAGATCCAAAGAGACTTGAAGATAATTTCAATCTTCAACTATCTTTAGGGTTGCAAATGAAAATTTTGACAACTTGTATATTGCATTTTTTTATGCTCAAAACTTCAAAATTTGCCAGTGAGCTCTTCAGTGAATTTGAATATCTCAATCCCAACTATAATTTTCATGTTGAAATTTTTCCATTTTAGACACGCAACTAAAGATATGATCTTAATACTACACTTCCATCAAAATGACTTTTGCATGTTTGTATTCTTAGATTTTGGAAATCTAGAATTAATCTACAGTTATGACCTTCAAAAAAAATTATAGATGCCTTTTTAACATACACATGCCAATTTGAATAACTTCATTCTAGTCTCTAGAACATAACTTATAGCTACAATTTTGACATGTCCAAGTGATTGAATATTGGCCTTTTACATCACTCTAAGTTTTTAGAATTTTCACTGGAGTAAACTTTGAATTTAGTTCTTCACCTTTGAGTAAATTGTAGCTTTTGTGTAAGCTATACACAAAACTTTAAATTGAGTGTGGATACTTTTAGCGTGATTTATGGCCAAAATACCAACATGCTATCAAGAAGATGCCAACCTACATATTCACCTCTTCTACGCTAATCTTCCATTGAATCTCGTTGTACACAACCCTTCAACATGTTAGTCTAACACTAATGAAGGAATTTGATGGGATGAGCAAGAGGAGCAAGGAGGAGATGGAGGGAGAGAGATAGAGAGAGGAGAGGAGAGGAGAGATGCACACATATGGGTGGAAGCCTCGAAACCCACATAATGATATAGTCGAGGCAATGCTCTATAAATCATATATGTATATCAATATAGGGGTGAGGTTACATGACCCTTACATCCCATAAACATATTTTTGCCTTAAGCTTCAATAACTCTTGCTTTACAATTATGTTTTTGTATTTATTATACTTTTTCATTGATTTTCTTGCTTTGTATTTCACAAGGAACTTGTGTAAACCCTTTACCAAATACTCACATCAAATTTTCTCTCTCTTTTCTTTGTTGACAAAAATCATAATTTATTGATCAAAATCATTATTGTGACTGTCATTATTGTCAAATTTTTCTCAAAATCCTATTAATGCTTTTCATGTTTTCAAATCATAAATATCATAAGAAATATACTTTCCAACTCACAATCATGCTTTTCTGACATGATTTCAAAAAATGACAACTCTACGTAACGAATTGCATTAATGTGTTCAAAAACATGATTCGACGATCACAATCGCAAATTTCCTTTGATAATTCGGAGTCGCGTTGATTTGACCAAATGGTGATTTTTATGAGATAATCACGTTTTTGAGTAAACAGAAAATTGCGATGCTCAGCTTGCAATGCTCCCATGAAACTACTGCACCGCGTCCCTCCAAGTCCTGCAATAGTGCAGTCAACCCATGACTATATCCGTAAGACTCCTCCGTTCGTGTTGGAGGATGACCCATTGCCATCCTTCCTTGCATGTATGTCTTCATCCTCAAGGACTATGCTTGATAGTTGTTCCTCTCTAATTTATAAATGAAAGAAAGAAAACCATCTCCCATTTTACCTTAGCTTTGGTCTGATACCACTGTTGACAAAGATGAATGGACACTCCAAAAAATGAGTTGATACTGCTAATCCCTGCTTTGTACCAGCCCTATTTAGCTTGAGAGTTGAGTTGTAGGCCCTCTTAGCTTTCCAATGACACTAAACAAGTGCTTATTGTTGGGAGATTCTTAGACAAGAAGGAGTTTGAGGGTTTGTAGGAGAAAAGGAAAAGACCAGAAGAGGAAATACACCTTGGAAGCTTCTGCCGATTGATTACAGTAAGACAATTACAATGTTTGAAGCACAATACAAGCCAATACTTATGTGCACAATCACACAGAGTGCTCAATTACAAAATACCAGATATCCCAAAGTCTTCTTGTCACCGGCCTCCTCTGCACCAGACCTCCACCTCCTTCAAGCTTATCCTTGTGCACACCTTGCACCAAGCTTCCACTAAGGGGGAGGAATGAATACCTTCTGTCGGCACGCGCACACTGCAAAGAGACCTTGAGATCCTTGGGGGACTAGCTTAGCACTCTCTGCACAATCCCTTAGTCACTCTCCATGCACTCCTTCACTTCCACTTCTCTGCGTCGCACACTGGTGACTCTTGCACTTCTCTTTCTTGCCTCACTTAGACTATGCTTCTCTTGCTTACTCTAAGATTGGTCCAAGAATAGTCCTTGCCTTGATTTGAGTGTGTCGATCACGTACGCTCCTAACTCCAATCGTATCTTGGTGCTCACTTTGATGTCCCAAGAATTAGGACCGGGTTGCGGTCATGAGCAGCTCATAGCCCACTTAATATGAGACACTTGATAAGAATATTTACCTTTTGGTTGATGAAGTAGCACTGTAGTAGCACTGTGGACACGTGACCTCTGCTATACTTTGCACTTGGTTTCTCCTAAGCTCAAATCTCCTTGGAAGTCCCACTGGGCGTGCCAAATTTTGTTGGGAGGATTCTTGGACAAGAAGGAGTTTGAGGGTTTGTAGGAGAAAGGGGAAGAAACAAGAAGAGAAAATATGCCTTGGAAGCCTCTGCCGATTGATTACAGTAAGACAATTACAATGTTTGAAGCACAATACAAGCAAATACCTCTGTGCACAATCCCACAGAGTGCTCAATTACAAAATACCAAATATCCCAAAGTCTTCTTGCTGCTGGTCTCCTCTGCACCAGACCTCCACCTGCTTCAAGCTTATCCTTGTGCACACCTTGCACCAGGCTTCCACTAAGGGGGAGGAATGAATACCTTCTGTTGGCACGTGCACACTGCAAGGAGACCTTGAGATCCTTGGGGGACTAGCTTAGCACTCTCTGCACAATCCCTTAGTCACTCTCCATGCACTCCTTCACTTCCACTTCTCTGCGTCGCACACTGGTGACTCTTGCACTTCTCTCTCTTGCTTCACTTAGACTATGCTTCTCTTGCTTACTCTAAGATTGGTCCAAGAATAGTCCTTGCCTTGATTTGAGTGTGTCGATCACGTACGCTCCTAACTACAATAGTATCTTGGTGCTCACTTTGATGTCCCAAGATTGTCTTCACAAGTGGCAGCCAACGACTCCTTGTTTTGTCTTGTAGTGACTTTAGACTAAAACCAAAAAATTTTAATGGGGGGCCATACTTTCACCTGTGCGTACGCTGCCACTTCACATACCTTCACATTTCTTTTTAAGCCTTCACTTTTGAACATAAGGGGGGGGTTCACCTGAACCTTCCAAAACACTTTAAACACACTTTGAACCTTAGGGAAATTAGAGAAAACACCTCTACAACTTGCAACCCTCTTTCTCCAGTTTACCCTTTGTGGACAATTCATTGTGCACTACCTGTGCACTTTGACACCTGCACTTACACACTTTGACTTTGCACCTATTGACTTTGACTTTGACCTTTTTGACTTGGACCAATTGACTTTGACCTTTTGACTTTGACTACAATTGACTTTGATCAACCTGACTTTTATGGGCTCAACAGTATCTACTACCACTTATGTTGTTAACAAGTCGCCATCCAAATATCTTGATGGGATGACCCCATATGGAGCATGGAATGGTAGAAGACCTTCACTTGATCATTGAAGGATCTTTGGATGTTGTTGCTTATGTGCATATACCATATCAAATCAGAGGTAAGCTAGACCCTAAGGCAAAAAAGTGCATCTTCATAGGGTATGACTTGAATAAAAAAGGATATAAGTTTTATAATCCTTCGAACAAAGGATTTATGGTCAGTAGAGATGTTGTTTTTGATGAAAATGATTCTTGTTTTGAAAGTGAATGCAGGAGAGTAAAGTTGCCTTATGACTTGGAAGAGGAGGTCCCAAACCTCACCAAGGAGGAGCCAAACCAGGTTGAATTGATCAAATCAGATGATGAGGACATCATCAACCTAGAAGAATTCAAGGCATGGAAATCTAAAGGCAAATTCAAGATGAAGAAATTCGAGGATATACCTGAATCATCCAACCAAGCAATCAGAAGATCACAAAGGGAAAGCAAGAAGCCAATCAGATATGGATATGACACTTCTTTAGTTACTAAGCATTCTGTTTATCTTGCAAAAGACTTTTCATTTAAAGAGCCACCATCATATGAAGAGGCAAAGACCAAGGCAGAATGGAAGGAAGCTATGGATGAAGAAATTGAAGCACTCAAGGAGAATGATACTTGGGAGTTAGTGCCAAAGTAGGAGTCCATGAAGGTAATAGGTTTTAGATGGATCTACAAGATCAAAAGAAATTCTAATGGGTCAATAAACAGGTACAAGGCTAGACTTGTGGCCAAGGGTTTTGCACAAACCCAAGGAGTTGATTATGAAGAAACCTTCTCACCTGTGGCCAAAATGCTAACCATCAGGGTATTGGTAAGTGTGGCTGCATCAAAATATTGGAACATGTACCAATTGATGTAAAAAATGCATTTCTCAATGGATGGATTTTAGAGGAGGTGTACATGTCTCAACCTCCTGGCTATGAGGACTCAATCAAGGTAAATCATGTGTGTAAACTCAACAAAGCTCTTTATGGATTGAAGCAGGCACCTAGGGCATGGAACCATAGGTTGATTACATATCTTCAGGATCAAGGATTCATCATGAGTAAAGTAGATACTTCTCTGTTAGTTAAGAGAAGTAATTCAGAGGTGATATATCTATGTGTGTATGTTGATGATATCACACTTACAGGTAATGATGCTAATGGCATCAAACAGATCAAGAATCGAATGATGTAGGAGTTCAAAATCAGTGATCTAGGGTCACTAAAGTACTTTCTTGGATTTGAGTTAGTCTATAGTAACTTTGGAATTTACATTACACAAATAAAGTATGTACAAGACATGTTAAAGAAGTTTCATTTGTAGGATGCCAAGATAGCAAGCACTCCAATGGAGGTAAACCAAAAATTAAGTGCTCATGAAGGTGATGTGCTTCATAATATTGCAGGATGCCAAAGCATAGTGGGAAGCTTGAACTATGCTACATTGACAAGGATTGACATTGCTTATGGAGTAAGTGTGTTAAGCCAATTTATGCACAAACCTAGGGCACCTCATTTGGACGGACTGTTGCTTTATCTTCAACAGAGGTAGAATATATAGGATTGGCCAATGCTACTCAAGAGGCCATATGGATCAGATTGTTATATACAAATTTGGGTTTGATACTAGATCTCCAATGATTTTTAGAGATAATACAAGCTCATTACATCTTGCAGCAAATCCTATTTATCATGCTAGGACCAAGCATATAGAGGTCCACTATCATTATATGAGAGAAAAACTATTGAGCAAGGAAATTTAGTTGGCATATGTATCAACCAATATGCAATGTGCAGACTTACTAACCAAAGCACTTGATGGTACTAAACTTTGCAGGTTTAAAGCTATAATTGGATTGGAGGACATTCAAGAGGATTGAAGAAGAAGACCAATCCAGTATATGTGGCTTGAGGTGGAGCTATTGGTGCAAGTGCGAAGCCTACATACTTGGATAGGCATGAGAAAATCCTATGAGGAATTATTGAAGTTCCATGGGAACCATTGCTATGAGTCTCTCTATCTTTTACCATTTGTAAAAGTCAAAGTGACTTGAAAACATATTTGTAAAAGCCAATAAACTCATGGAGTTAGATGGATTGTGAAGCCATGAATTCTTATAGAGAATATATCCTAGATTAGTGGATCACTTTTTAGTGAGAGCCAAAGTTGAATTCAGATTCAAACTTTGAATAAAACATCTATAAAAGATGAATTTAAAAACTCGTGCTTCAAATCACTATCATGCCAATGATCATGTACAACATTGTTTTATAATACAATAGATCATTCATTATATCTGTTGATCTCTCTGTTATTGTCATTCAGAACAATCATATTGTATTGTTCATATCTCAGTTAATATGCCACCATTTTCAATGTTCTATAGCTACTTGGAATCAACTCTAATTGTACTACGTGCTGCCAAATTTTGAAGACATTCCATTCAATGAATTAGGAGAAAAACGCGTCAAACTGATCACTGGTGAAAAATTGCAGAGGTCCTAAAAAATCGGGGGTAATGCTTTACTTGCTAAATTGATTGCTTTGTGTATAGTCAATCATTTTCAATGATTTCACTTGGAATCATTAGATCATTAAGCTAATTTGATATACCCAGAATGAAGTTTTCTAATTCCTACTGTATTGGAAGTACTCAACTTAACAAGCAACATGCATGTGAATCAAAATAGAAGTTTTTCTTTGGATTGTGAAATTGGGAGTAGTCTGTTTTGAATCAAACATTACTCACATCAAGTCGAAGGTACATAGGCACTTGTTTAGTGTCATTGGAAAGCTAAGAGGGCCTACAACTCAACTCTTAAGCTAAATAGGGCTGGTACAACGCATGGATTAGCAGTACCAAATCATTTTTCGGAGTGTCCATCCATCTTTCCCAATAGTATCCATGAACGTGCAAATCTACACTATTTTCATAAGAGAATGCATAATCCAAAGTAGTACTCATAATGTAGAGTGCGCCTCATAACATCCAAATGTGGCTCCTTGGGAACGTGCATAAATTGACTTTCAAGTCCAACAGTGTAGCTAAGATCAGGCCTCGTAATTGTGAGATATATCAAACTTTCCACAATTTTCCTGTATATAGTACCATTTTCCAATGCTTCACCTAATGTAGTATCTAACTTCAACTTATGATCTAATGGCATATAAATTGTCTTACAATCAACCATACCATAGTTTTGAAACATATTCAAGGCATATTGCCTTTGTGACATCCATATATCTGTTTTTGTATGCATAAACTCAATGCCCAAGAAATAGCGCAGCACACCAAGATCTTTCATGTCGAATTACTGCATAAGAAATTGCTTTACCTCTTTGATGCTTTCTTCATTATCACCACCTACAATCAATTCATCAACATAAATAGCCAAAATCGTGATTCCATCATCACCCTTCCTTGCATATAGTGAATGATCTACATCACACATAGAAAACCCAATGGTGGTTAAGTAATCAACAATCCTTGCATGCCATGCACGAGGAGCTTGCTTCAGCACAATACAAATCCTTATGCAACCTACAAACATATTCTGGATGCTTTGAACCTTCATATCCTTATGGCTGGTCCATGTATACTTCTTCCTATAACTCACCATGTAAGAAAGCATTCTTCACATCCATCTGATGCAAAGTCCATCCTTTTGTTATAGCTAATGCAACAAGTGTTTTGACAGTAGAGATTTTAGCTAGAGGGCTAAATGTTTCCTCATAATCAATGTCATAAGTTTGTGCATATCCTTTTGCTACCAAATGTGCTTTATACCTACTTATGCTACCATCAGCATTGTGCTTTACCTTGTAAAACCACTTGCAGCCTATGGGTTTCTTTTCTTGTCGCAATGGAACTAGCTTCCATGTATCATTTCCATAAAGTGCAACCATCTCTTCATCCATATCTTTTTTTCCAATCTGCATTTCCAATTGCATCTTCAAAACAAGAAGGTTCAACATCTTGAATTACCTTTGTCATGTAGACACAATGGCGAGCCATGTAACTATCATATATCAATCATTGCACTGAATTTCGTATCCTCCTAGATCTTCTTGGTCCTAGGTCTTTTCTCCTTGTATCATCTTCATGTGCTTTTCTTACTCCTCGATTCTTCACAGAGGTCAATCCAAGTTGCTCATCAAGACTCTTTTATGAACCGCTTGAATCTCCATCAATGACTTCAAAACTTGCACATGTTTTATGAATAGCAGAAAGCTTTTCTTTACCTTTCTTGGATGTATTTGATGAATTTGTTGGACTGAAATTTCCATGAAATCTTCCACTCCATGGATTTGAGTTGGAACTATTGCTTGATGATGCATCCGGTCCACTCAAAGCTTGAGATTCTGCACTTGCGTTTTCAACATTTTCTTTGCCATTTGGTTCAAGATTCAGTCCTTCTTTGGCATTTGCATAGAAGCTTGACATTTCATCAAATACCACATCTCTGCTCACCTTCACCTATCATGTGAGTGGGTTATAACATTTATATCCCTTTTGCTCAAGGGACTATCCAATGAAGACACATTTTTCTACTTTTGGATCAAATGTCATCCTCAACTCATCTGGAACATGTACATATGTAATACAACAAAAAACTTTCATATGTGATAAGTTTCAATTTTTATGTGTAAACTTCTCTTCAGGTGTAACTTGATGTACAGTAGCAGTTGGAGTTCTTTTCATGATGTATACAGTCGTATGCACAACTTCTACCCAATAACAATGAGACATATTCTTCTCAACCATCAAGGCTTTTGCTATTTTTTCAATATGTCTATTTTTGCATTCAACAACACCATTCTATTGTGGTATGTACCTGCATGAAAATTGACGTCGAATTCCATGATTTTTTAAGAAAATATTGAACTCATTTGACATGTATTCACCTCCTCCATCAGATCTTAATGTCTGAATTGTTGGTGTAGGACAACCATCAATTGATGAATTGGACAAAGATTTGAAGTCAAAAGATGAAGCAAAGATCAATATATGAGGCTTGAAGTTAGTGCATGGTCAGAAGTTGAAGACTTGTATATACATGTACTCTAATTCTGAAATTAGTATATAGAAACTTTGTATCTTTGATAAGTCGGGATGTAAACATCTATATATACATGATATAGATGTATTACGAATAGAGGAGATCATTTATGACATGAATTAAAAGTCATTAGAAGAATTAGAGAGTAAGAAGAATGTAATCCATGGATCAAATGTACATTTTCTCATAATAGAAGAAAATCTTAAAAGTTGCACCTCGATCTTTTGCTCAGTGCTCCTTCTGTGTTTTTCCTCTTAAGGAATGATTATGTACAAGTCTAAATCTATAGTAGAGTGATCTATGTACAAGTTTTGAGAGTTTAATTGTGATCAAGCTGAGAGAATTGTGAGTAGGAACATTTGCATGTGTAAATGTTGAAAGTGAAGATAGAAACAGGTGCAATCCCAGTGGTTAATGTTTTGATCAGATCTCCCTCCACAGTGTAAAGTTTTAAGCAAATAAGCACTCATTCTTTAACTTGGAAGATAAGCTACTTGTGGTTAAAAGCATTAGAATAAACGGCGTCTAGTTTGGGAGAACCATGCATTAGAAGTTGCATGTGTCAAAGTCGAGTACACAAAAGTGCAGTTTTGGACATAGGTACAATATTTGAATCAAATCTCAAGATCTACTAAATCTTTTGGAGATATTTAACTTGGAGAAGTTACTGAACTTTTAGGAGACACCTTATGTAAAGTTTTATTGAAAACTTTACACACTTGGTCATTCAATGAGTGAGCTAAGTGCAACAAAATTTTTTGAATTATTAGTTTCTTCACAGTTAGTGCAAAGATTGATAATTTGGCATTACTCTTCCAAAATTGATTGAGGTTTTGAGTTGTTCTTGATATAGAGGTGCTCTAACATCAAGGATAACTTGTTTTTTTGGAGATTGACACTCTCCATCAGTGGTATCAATGCAGGAGTCATCAAAATTGAGGAAAGGAGGACCCTGACTATTGCAGTTATACAGAAATCAACCTTTGAAGATTCAAAAGGTGAAAGGTCAAAGTAAAAGCTAGAGAAGGAGGCATGAACTTATCAAGAAGATTAAAAGGAACTACATTTGAAGTAAAGGTACATTTATTATTCACAAAGCTTGAAGAATTTAAAACATAGGTGAAGAAAGGATGGGAGATTCTCTTCAGATAGAGAGATTGGATAGAGAAAACTATCCTGCTTGGTCTATGAAGATGGAAGATCATCTTATGAGATAGGATACATCATAGGTGAAGAAGAAAAACTAGAGTCTAAAGATCCTAGTGTTCCAACTAGGGAGAAGCTCTCATATTTGAAGACATGAATGAAGAAGGATGCTCAAGCAAGGAGTATTATCTACATGGGAGTCAAAGGGAGTCAATGTGAGATATGGAATGCTTTGGAGGAGCATTTCCAGAACACTACAAAGTCAAGGAAGGCATCTTTATGAGCAGAGTTCACCACATTCAAGAAGAAGGGTTCTCGATCTATTTTTGATTATGTAACAAGGATGAAGGACATTGAAGATGCATTGATATGTTTGAGACCAGTCAGATGGTCAATCAGACAAACTTTGTCAAATCGGATTCGCATTTCTAGGGCTTACTAGAAAGATTAGAGCAGTTGGTAAACAAGCCGCGGGTTTCTTTACCTCCACAGGCTCAACCAGTTGTTGAAAGAGAAACCTCACCATTGATGAGAGTTTATATTCCTGATTCCATAGATGATGTAACACCTCTTTCAATTACACAGCACTATCAAGAGCTCTTGCAGGAAATACAAGAAGAGAATTGGGCCAAGGAGAAGGATAATCCCCCTCCTATTCCTGAAATTGATGATCTTCATGATCAATTTTCCCAAGACATTCCATCTATTTACGGAGGCCAAGTAGAGCAACAAGAAGACAAAAGATTAGAATTTGAATCTAATTCTTTACAAGAGTTGCCACAAATCACAAGCCCATGGGAATCTGAATCTCTTTAGATTAGAGCTCCCACAATATTGGTAAGACATGAAGACTCAATGGTTCCAAGGGCTGCTCAAAGTAAAACTTAAGCTATGGAAACATGTGGCGAATCAAGTTCTAGAACTTGATTCCAATATGCCAAAATCAACCTCTAAGCAGAAAGTACCAGAGATACCTCTAGACAAAATAGGGGACATGAGTTGAGGTGAAGAAGGTAATACTTATCTTCTAATCACCTACCAAGGTTACACAACCAAAGCTATCTTAGATTCAGGTGCTGTTGTTGCAATTGCTACTACATTAAGACCAACCAAAAATAAGCTTCAAATGTCTCACATACATATTGAAAGACCTCTAGGATTGTTAGAAGGGATAACTCTAACCACTTGTGGGGTAGAGTTTGAACACATCTTTGCCATATGTGACTTTGGCAAGAATAATGTCTAAGAGATGATCCTAGGAAGACCCTTCCTATAATAATTGCAAATAGTGCAAGATTGGGGAGCCAAATCCTTGTACTTAAAACACTTAGGGGTCACCACCAAGGTCATTCTAAAGGGTTATACCTTCAGAGATGTGCCACCCCTATAGTGGAATCATATCCACAAGTGCAAGAAGATTCAATCTCTGTGCATTTTGAAAGTTCATCTGATCCATCTTGAATGCATGAAGATACTCATTTGTGGATGTGCAAAGTCACAAGGGAAGAGGAAAAATGCATAAAAGTGAGAGAAGAAGGAACTTCCGCCAAAGACAGACCAATTTGAGACCGAGCCTACACACGGATGATCTTTCCACATGAGGAATTTGAGCCTCATGGTTAGGTAGAAATCTTAGCCACCATGGACATTGTTGTAAATGAAGAACAATGGAGGCCTCATTGTGATGAGGAGGATTATGATATTTCACTGTCCATGTGTTAGCCCTTGCTAGAAGAGTGTGACCCTAACAATGTCATAGAAGAAGAAGAGGATGACTTTCGATCTTGAGTCCATTACGATGGATAGTTGCTTTAAGTCAAAGGAGAAGTATCTAGAAGATGTAGGAGTATTTAACCAAAGAGAAGAAGAATTTCTCACAAGCATTAAGACTGTAAATTCAAAGGATGGAATGGAAGGTAGTCAAAAGAAGCAAAAAAGAAAAGCAGTAAAACAAGAAGAGGAGGCATCATTGTTTGAAGAACCAAAGAATTTCAAAAAATATGAAGTTGAAGACCAAAACCTTTTGGTACGAATGCCTAAGAGAGAGGCCATCATAGGAGAAGTGTATAATAATAAAGAAAAGACAAAAAAGATTGTAGTAATTATTGAAGGAAATGAAGAGCGATATACATACATAGGAGAAGACCTAAGCACAGAAGAAGAAGCAGAGTTGGTAGCTTTATGAAGGGAATTTAGGGACGTGTTTGCTTCGCACTATAGAGACTTGAAGGGAGTAGATCCGAGAATATGCTCTCACACGATTCCCATGATGGCCGATGCCAATCCCACCAAACAGAAACCCTACACATATAATGACACTTATGAAGCTAAAATAAAAGAAGAAATTGATAGGTTGATTGAGGCGAGATTCATCTATGAAATTGAGCATACTGAATGGGTGTCCCCCATTGTAGTGGTGCCCAAGAAGAATGGAAAGTTCCGAGTGTGTATTAACCTTAAAAAGTTAATGCCGCTATGATCAGAGATAGTTATCCACTTCCAATCACCGAACATTTATTGGAGCGTGTTGCAGGCAAGGAAGTTTATAGCTTCCTTGATGGGTTTTCAGGTTACAACCAAGTAGCCATCACCCTAGAAGATCAACACAAAATGGCATTTGCCACATAATGGGGAATCTTTGCATTTTGAGTGATTCCATTTGGACTCTCCAATGCACCCACGACATTCCAAAGGCTCACGTGTTATGTCTTCAAAGAGTTCTTGTGAATTATCTTAGAAGTGTATGTGGATGATTTATGTGCCCATTCCCAAGAAGAAGATACCACATCCCTGAGCTCAGAAAAATCTTCAACAAGTGTAGAGAATATTAAGTGTGTCTAAATCCAAAAAAGTGTGTATTCATGGTGCATCAGGGTAAGATCTTAGGTCACATTGTTTCTAAGAATGGAATATCAACAGATGAGGACAAAGTAAGAGCCATAGCCGAGTTTCCAAGGCCGAGGAATGTTAAAGAGGTACAAGCCTTTATGGGCCATTGTGGATATTATCGCAGGTTTATCCACATGTATGCAATCATTGCTAAACCTCCTCTTTATGCATTGTTGACAAATTTTGAGTGGAACCATGAATGCGAAAATTCCTTCAATGAGTTGAAGAGACAATTGTGCACAACACCAATCCTAACCACTCCTAATTGGAATAAACCATTTCATGTCCATGTGGATGCATCCAATTACGCCATAGGATGTGTGCTAGCGCAACCCATGGGTGAAGGAAATTTAGATTTGCCCATAGCATACCAGGCCACTATATGTTTTATTAAAGAACATATACAAAGAAGTGTCCGGTGGCCATTTGGCCTTTCACATGGACACTAACGGTAACAATCTCCCACTAAAGGCCAATATGGACAAAGTAACTATGGAGAAAAATAAAGAATGATAAAGAATACCTAAGTGTAAGTATACAAGCTATACCTCCCACCTGATGGGCATGTTACACAGTATACAAATGATTGTGTAAGATCAAGAATCAAGTAACCCCCACATCAAGTGACAACAATGTCGAAAGCCATCCTGTAGTAGATCTTTAGTCAAAGCATCTGCAACATTATCTCGAGTGTGAACCTTCTCAAGAATAATGCGCTCAGTGGCGAAGCAATCTCTAAAGAAGTGATATCTCACCTCAATGTGCTTGGTCTTTCCATGATAGACCGGATTCTTAGCCAAAGTAATGGCACTAAGACTGTCACTGAGCAAACGAGGTACATGCTATAAACCCATGTCACAAGCAAGACAAGAAAGCCACAATGCTTCCTTACATGCCTCACTTGATGCTACATACTCTACTTTTGTGGTGGAAACAACTTACATTCTTGAAGACGAGATCTCCAAGAGATAGCACCTCCAGAAAAATGAAAAATGTACCCTGATGTAGACTTACGATTGTCTATAGAACCAGCATAGTCAGAATCTGTGTAACCAATAATGGATGCTTTCCCTCTACCTAAGCATAGACACTTGTCCTTAGTGCCACTCGGATATCTCAAAATCATCTTGACTGCTTCCCAATGTTTTTTGTCAGGATTAGACATATATTTGCTCACAACTCCCATTGCAAATGCAATGTCTGGTCTCATAGCTACCATACCATACATGATACTACGAACATCAGACTGATAGGGAATTTTGGTCATGAATTCCTTTTTTTCATGTGATTTGGGGGAATCATCCTTGCTCAATTTCACATATGTGGGTAACGGTGTACTCAATGCCTTTCCATCCTGCATATTGAACCTATGAAGTATTTTGGATATGTACTCACTTTGAGACAAATATATGCATCTTTTACTCCTATCACAAGTAATGTGGATGCCAAGAATATGTTTGGCATGCCCCAAATCCTTCATATCAAATGTCTGATTCAACTTCTTTTTGAGAATTGACAAGTCATAAGAGGACTTCCCAACAATCAACATATTATTGACATAAAGTATCAAACATATCAAACTGCCATCTGAGCATCTCTCTATGTAGAGAAAATGATCCTCATTGCTTCGAGAATAGCCTTGAGCCACTTCATAAAATCATCAAACTTTTGGTACCATTGTCTAGGGGACTCTTTTAGTCCATACAAGCTCTTCCTGAGCTTACAAACTAGAATTTCCTTGCCAAGAACTACATAACCCTCTGGTTGTTCCATATAGATCTCATCTGTAAGATCTCCGTGCAAGAAAGAAATTTTCACATCCATGTGGACTAACTCTAAGTCCTCCATTGCAACGAATCCAAGCAACATGTGCACGATAGTCATCTTGACCACTGGAGAGAAGATTTCCTCGAAATCAACACCATGTTGCTTAAAACCCTTTGCAACAAGTCGTGCTTTATACTTTGGAGAAGCGCTATCTGATGCGAATTTCAGCTTATATACCCATTTACATGGTAAAGCTTTCCTACCATTTGGCAAGGGTACTAAATCCCAAGTACCATTCTTGTGAATAGAATCCAACTCACTCTTCATGGCACGCTCCCACTTGACATGATCCTCTGTCTGCATAGCCTCTTTATAGCAAGAAGGCTCACAAGCATCTGTTAGCATAACAAAATCTAAACTTGGAACATATCTATCACGTGGATGTGAGACACATGTAGAGTGTCTCAATGGTTGCTCAACAGGAACATGTGCAGACTGATCTGATCAGAAATTCTCTTGAAAATCCCTATGTGCAGCTTATATACCCATTTACATGGTAAAGCTTTCCTACCATTTGGCAAGGGTACTAAATCCCAAGTACCATTCTTGTGAATAGAATCCAACTCACTCTTCATGGCACGCTCCCACTTGACATGATCCTCTGTCTGCATAGCCTCTTTATAGCAAGAAGGCTCACAAGCATCTGTTAGCATAACAAAATCTAAACTTGGAACATATCTATCAGGTGGATGTGAGACACGTGTAGAGTGTCTCAATGGTTGCTCAACAGGAACATGTGCAGACTGATCTGATCAGAAATTCTCTTGAAAATCCCTATGTGCAGCATTTTTATGCATGCTAGCTTGAGGACTAATATCCTCAAACACCACTCTTCTCACTTCAACCTCCGTGATGGGTTGTTTATGCATCTTAGACTCATTGAAAATGACATCACTACTTCTGATCACTGATCGTGTTTCAAGATCCTATAAGCAATATCCAATTTTTCCTTCTCGACCATATCCAAGAAAAATGCATTTCTTTGACTTATGGTCCAACTTTTCTGTAAGACTCTTGGGTATATGAACATATGCTTCACACCCAAAAACTCAAAGATGATCATAATATGGTGGCTTTCCTGTCTATAACTCTTGTGCCACTTTTAGACCTTTGGCAGTACTAGGTGAAAGGTTAATCACATGAATTGTAGTCAATACTGCTTCTGCCCAAAAGCCTTGTGAGAGGTTTGCATGATGCAACATAGAAGCTACTCTATCTTGAATAGTTCTATTCATCCTTTCAGCATATACCATTCTGTACCGGGGTATAAGGAGCTGTAAACTCTCTATGAATCCCTCTAGACTGACAGAAAAGGCTGAATTCATGTGAGGTATACTCACCCCCTTTATCTGAACGTAAAGCCTTAAGCTTAGTTCCTTTTTCAGTCTCAACTAAAGCAAGCCATTTTCTAAAAGTAGGGAATACCTCATCCTTCGATCTGATAGGATATACCCAGACTTTTCTAGTAGCATCATCTATGAAAGCGACAAAGTAAAGAGAACCACCTAAGGACCTAGTGGTCATAGGACCACACACATCTATATGGACGAGATCTAAAGGCTGAATTGAAGAGTCAATGTGCGTTCTATGCACATTTCTGGTTTGCTTTCCATATTGCCAATGCTCACAAAATGAAAAATAAGAGAAAGATAACACAGATAAGTAGCCAGAACGAGAAAGATTTTCCATTCCACTATGAGATATATGGCCCAAATAACCATGCCAAATACAAGCCATATGCTGTTCAGTAACAGCTAACAAGTGTTCTTTCTATGATACAAATAAAGGATAAATTGAGCCAACTTTGCTTCCTTTTTCAATAACCATATTTCCCTTTGATATACAAAAGGACTAAGCATAGAAGACTACCTTGTAACCAAGGTCATCAAGTTGACCAACTGACATCAAACTGCATGATAACTAAGGTAGATGGCGTACATTATGCAGAGTAAATTTTGAACCATCAATGAACTGCACAACCACATCTCCAATCCCCACAACATCATTGGTAAGAATCACCAAGTCTCACGGTACCAAGAGACTTTATTGCATAATTACAGAACCTTCCTTTGAGTGATGTCACATGGAAAGAAGCACCAAAATCTAGCAGCCAGGTTTGGGAAAGAGAATCAGCCATAAGTGCCTCAGTTGGCACAGTACTATCAAGTGTCAGCACATCAGCATCATAAAAAATAGCATTAATTTATTCAATCTTCATAGTCGAAGTAGATGGTGCAGGTAACTGTTTAACATGCCCATCAACATTCTGTCCTTTACCTTTAGCATTCTTTAATGCATAACAGTCTTTCTTGATATGTCCTTTCTTATGACAATAATGGCATTCCATATCCCTCTTCCTTGATTTACTTCTACTCTTATTCCGTTGACCATTCTTTTCCTTGTTCTTGCTCCTGCCACATTGCTGATTCTTTCCTTGGTAAGAATCACAAACATTATATGCATCTCCACTCTGAGTGCCAACCATAGATTTTCTACGAATCTCCTCACTCAAGAGTGCTCCACACTCCATCATCTTCACAATCTTCTTCAAGAATTTTCTCTTTCCCTTTGTCTCCAAACCATGGTCTTAGCTCATCAAATACCACATCTCGTGAGACTTTAGCTCCTTTGTCACCGGAATGTAGCACCTATATCCCTTTTGCTCCGATGAATATCCAATAAAAATACATTTTTCGGACTTTGCCTCCATCTTTGTCCTTAGTTCTTGAGGGATGTGAACATAACACACACATCCAAAAACTTTGGGATGTGTAAGGTCAGGCTTATTACTAGAATAAACCTCCTCGGGAGTTAGATTATGCACTCTAGCCGTTGTGCACTTGTTCATCAAATAAACGGCCGTACTAGTTGCTTCAGCCCAATATTTAGTGGCATCTTCATCTCGTTGAGCATGCATCTTGCAACTTCTGTGATATGTCGATTTTTCCTTTCAGCTATTCCATTTTGTTGAGGTGTGTACCTACATGTAAATTGTCTCTTGATGCCATTTTCATAAAGAAAATCTGAAAATCCTTTGGAGAAATATTCTCCTCCTCCATCGGACCTCAAGGTCTTTATGTAGCGTCCTATTTCCTTTTCTACGTGTGCTTTAAATCTCTTGAACATGGAGAACACATCTGATTTTTATTTTATGCAAAACATCCATACTTTCCTTGAATGATCATCAATAAAAGTGACAAAATATCTATTACCAGCCACTGATGGTTGTTGTGATGGTCCCCATACATCCGTGTGTATCAAGTCGAGGACATCCCTTGCCACATAGTTGCTTTTCTTGAATGGTTGTCGAGTTTTCTTTCCTAGTTGGCATGCTTCACAAAACTCATGTAGTTTGGCATCATTGAATCTTGGAAGACCTCTTACCACTTCATGGTTGCTCATGTCCTTGAGATTGGGAATGTTGATATGTCCAAACCTTTTGTGCCAAAAATCGATTTCAGCAATCCTCTTGTTTCCAAACTGAATATACATCACCTTTCCATGCGGTTGTTGAATGTCCAAAGTGAACATCCTTCCTTCTTTCCTTCCTTGAGCAAT